>JALJEV010000646.1:0-2400000 GCA_026586105.1 Hylodesmum podocarpum
CAAAATACAAGTTACTAAAAGGTCGTGATGGAGGACCATCTCCAAATGCCCAATAAAACTCTCCAAGCACCTTATTTGTAAATTGGGCTTTTAATTGTCTTTAATAAAAATTCGCTGCTGATTTTTGCATCTGACCTATTTCAGTATTTTGATCATAACTTGAGCTACACAACTCCAATTGAGGCATTCTTGGTGGCAAATTAAAGAAGACTTCAAGGGCTACAAAAGCTATGAAGACACCAAAGTCCAGTTCAGACTGGATCCAGTAGGAAAATAAGCTTGAAGTTTGCGTTGGGATACTTCCAGGAATTTATAGCGAATGCTTATGTGTATTAGGCCTTATTTGTAGTTTCCTTTCAATTTGTGTAATTGTTTTAAGGATTTAATTTTGGCCTTAGCTTTGTAATAGTTTAGGAACAGATTTAATGTGCATTTTGAGAGAGAGTAGCGCACACTCTCCCTAGAGATAGTGGAGAGAGTTTTGGAGGGAAGTTAGTGGAAATTCCACTAACTCAATTCAAATTCTAGCCTTAGGATTGGATCTCCATCTAAAGGATGAGTTTGAATCCGAAATTAAGCATGCTTAAAGCACCACTTAAGAGTGAATTACATCCTCTTGATGAGATCTTATCAAGTGGTAGAGATTCAAACTTGAGTCACATGTGTCATGCTTCTCAAGAGTGAATTTTGGCCTTATGATCTAGATCCCATCATGTGGTGAGAATTCAAACTTGAGTCACAAGTTCCATGCTTCCAATTTCGAATTTAGGCCATTAGATTAGAGCCAAATCCTATGGTTAAGAGTCTTGAACCGTGTGCTTGCTTCAACTAAGCTTCCCATGCGTTGATCTAGACTCCAATCCAAGGGCTAGCATGTGATCCTTCCATAGCAAGCTTGGCACCATTTTCATTAGTATAAGTAGGCAATTTTCTGAATTGTAATCACTTTTGATAAATTTTAGAAAGAAGCATATTGCTTGAGAGAGAAAGTTTCTCTTCTAGGTTTCTTGAGTAAACCTCTTATGAGTCTTATCATGGTGCATTCTCTATGTGGCGATTCTACCTAGAGCTTATTGCTTCTAGCATGGCGCTCCTCATCTTCTTCTCTAATCCATTTTATACTTTTCTTCTTCTTGAGTTTGTGTTCCGCCATTGATGATCTTAAAACCGTGAGGTTCATGCTTGTTGAAGTGAAGATTGGGCAAAACTAGTGAGACTTCCATAGAAGGCTTACATCAAGTGGTATCAAGAGCTTGTTCCTTCTTCAAGTGGAGCTTCATATCCGTGAGTCTAAACTTCTAGATCTAAATTTTCTTTTGAATTTTCTTCTTCCTTGAGTTCCTTGAGTTGTCTTGAAATCTTGTTGAGAAAATCATTCAAATCCATGTCTAATTAGTCGTTAGCCTTGCTTTTGAACTTGTCTTCAATTTTTTGTTCGGTGCATTGTGTAGATCCGTGTATTAGCTTGTGTTTTAATTTTGAATCTGGAAAATATGTCATGTATCCATGTTTTGTTCGGTCAATTCTAGTTTAATTAGTAGTAATTACTAATTTCATGAGTTCAACATCAATTAGCACTTGATTCTTGCTTCTAGTATCAATTTTGCTTTCAATTGATGTGTAATTTGCCAAACCGTGAGCTATATACCTTGTGAATTCTGTTTTTTCTCTGTTTTGGTACTGGACATACACCTTAAAATCTGTACATTCAAGTTCATACATGCAAAATTGAGACATCAACATCATTACATGCTAGTAGAGTGCTTACTATAGGTCTAAATCTCTATTACACCTTGTAGTAGCATTAGCACTAGTAGTTGAGCTTGGAATGCTTGTTTTAGGCAAAATACATCTCGGTCCAGTAGCTTAGACAAAAGAAAAGAAAAGAAAACAAGTGATAGAAAAGAAATCAAGTGAAAAGAAATCAAAACAAGAAGAAAACAAGTGAGAAAATTCAAAAGAAAGCTAGAAAAAGAGCCTTGAAAAGTATTAAAAATTTTGAGTACTTGAAGTGAATTTTAGTGGACTTGTAAATGTTGTCCAGCAAGCTATCAAAGTGTTAAAGAAGTTTTAAGAAAATTTGAGCAAGAAAATTGGACTTAGAGCTAAGACATATCACACTCATTCACCTAGTAAAATTACTAGTAGCTTGGAAATTAGCCTAGTAGTGTGTACTTGTGACTAGCTTGTTTTGACTCAAATTTTTGCATAATTGAGACTTGCTGTATTTGATACTTGTCCAGCCATATATTACTGCACTTACATCATTTTTTATTGGTATCAAATTAGTGCAATAATAACTTGAACACTACTTGTGCCGCAAGCCCCAAATTTGTGCTCAAAATCGGTCTCAAAGTGATCACTACCAAAATTTGAGTTTGTATTTGATTATTTGCTTGTCTTGGTTAGTGATTGATCCAGCATATTCTCTAATTCCTTGCTGTCCAGTTTGTGCCATTGTCACATATCATTTCATTCCTTGAGTTTGAGTAGCTTATTCCTTCATTTTAGCTTTTATTGCTTGTCCTTTTGGAATCTTGAGTTTTGTCTAGAGTTTTTCCATTTTCTCGGAATTCTTGAGCTTGAAAGTAGAGTTGTTCCTCTTTCACATGGACTTGTAGCCATATTTGTGCTTGAGTTGAGGTTCACCTAAGAAGCTTAAGAGGAGAATTGAGTGGTAAAAGGCTAGAGAGAACACTAGAGAAAGAGCCACTAAGAGTGCATACACGAGTTGATATTTAAGTGACACACTTAGTGAGTGGTAAGGTCATTGATTATTATTTTCTTTGTGTACTAACCCTTTCATTGCAGCCATGGATAGTTCACTTAGTGTTGGAAATGATTTGTCTCCCAAGACTAAGAGAATGATGGACTTCATGACGGAAAAATTCAACCATTTGCAAAATGAGATGAATGAGTTGAGAGAAGATAGTGAAAGGAGATTTAGGGATGAAGGGAGTAGGAAGGGCCGAGAGGTAAAAGGGAAGGAATACTATGAAGGAGGGAGTAAAACCAATAGAGGAAGTAGAAGTGAGAGAGGGAGCCAAGGAGGACACTACTACTCACCTAGAGATAGTGATGAGGGTAGTAACCATGAAGAGAGTGATGCCTATAGGGAATATGAGAATGAGAGGGAGCATAGAAGAGGGAATGACCGAGGCACCTATAGGAGGCAACCTTTCATGCATAGGAGGTATTTTGGAGAGGAGGAGCAAAGATGTTGGGAAGCCAATACTAGGATTACTCTTCCAAAGTACCTTGGAGAAGGAGGAGCCGAAGGCTTACTTGATTGGATCATGAAGGTTGACCAAGTGTTTTCTTGCAACCCTACCTTAAGTGAGGAGAAGAGACTCAACCTTGCCATACTAGAGTTTGAGGGATATGCTTTGGTTTGGTGGAACCAAATTCTCATAGATGCCGAAAAGAGGAGGAGACCTTCCATTATCTCTTGGACACAATTGAAGGATGCTCTTAGAGGGAGGTTTGTTCCTAAATCTTATGTGAGAGATTTGCATATCAAGCTCCAAAGGTTGACACAAGGAGGGAGAAGTGTGCAAGAATATTACAAAGATCTTGAGCTTACTATGATGAGGGCCGATTGCCAAGAAGAGAAGGAAGCTACCTTAGCAAGGTTCACCCATGGATTGAATAGGGAGATCCAAGATGTCTTGGAACTTCAAAGCTTTAGGACCTTGGAAGAAGCTATCCATAAGGCCGAGAAGATAGAGGCTCAAATGAAGAGAAAATTCACCATGAAGAAGTCCTATACTAGTGGTTCTTCAAGTTGGAAGGAAAGGCAAAAGAAGGAGGGTTCATTCAAGCCTTCTTCCAAGTTTGGCCGAGAAGACAAAGGTAAGGATGTTCCTAAATTAAATTATAAACCATCTAACATCAAGTGTTTTAAATGTTTAGGACATGGACACATTGCTTCTCAATGCCCAAACAAGAAGACTATGATAGTAAGGATGGATGGAGGAGTCACAAGTGAGGAGTCAAGCCACTCTTCAAGTGAGCATGAGGGAGAAAATACAAGTGAGCATAAAGTGAAGAGATGGCCGAAGAAGGTGACCTCCTTATGGTGAGAAGGATGTTAGGAAGTGCATACCATGAGCTTGATGACACTCAAAGAGAAAACACCTTCCATACAAGATGTAACATTCAAGGGAAGGTTTGCTCTTTGATTATAGATAGTGGTAGTTGCACTAATGTTGTAAGTACTAGATTAGTTGACAAACTTGGTTTGAAAACTTCCCCACACCCCAAACCCTATAAATTGCAATGGCTAAGTGAGAAGGGTGAGTTGATAGTGGATAGACAAATTTTAGTTGCATTTAGCATAGGGAAATATCATGATGAAATTCTATGTGACATAGTTCCTATGGAGGCAACTCACATGCTATTAGGTAGACCATGGCAATATGATAGGCATGCTTTACATGATGGTGTAGCAAATACTTACATATTTAATTATGTTGGCCGCAAGGTACACTTAAAGCCTTTGTCACCTAAGGAAGTACTAGAAGACCAAGTGAAGATGAAACTTAAAAGAGAGAGTGAAAGGCCAGGTAGTGAGGCCAAGAAGCATGAAAAATCATCTAGAAATGGTAAAAAAAGAGCCTTGGCCGAAACTTCCAGCATAATTACAGAAAATGCCACTACACAAAAACAAGTGAAAAACAAGTTAGAAAAATCATCTAGGAGTGGTTCCAAAGAGAAGAGAGAGCTTATAGGAAGAAGAGACTTTTTAGCTAGGAAATCCATATTATTATGCTTATCCACATCTACTTCTTTGAGTTCTTCTCTTGTAGGTAATCTTGAAAGTAAAGAAAGCCTATGGTTGGAAAGACACTTGAAAGGGAAGTATGACTTTGCTCTTAAGTTTGGTATTCTTTTTTGTCCTAACTATTGTTTTGAGGATGATTGTGCTATAGGTCCAAGCAAGAAGTTGTGTGCCATGGAACCATGGAACAAACATCATGGAAGAGAGGAAGTGGTTAAAAGTTTCAAGCTAACCATGGGGAGGATTTCCTTAACTCTTACTCATTTCAAGTTGCATGGTTACACTTGCTTTACACTAGGTTCTCAAGAACTTAAGATGGAATTTTTGGTTGTACCTAATTATTTTAATTTGCATCATGATGAGTTCCCTTCTAGGATGATCCAAGAGTTCAAGAAGGAGGGTACCCCACAATTCCATGGATCTAGGCAAAATAGTTTGGGATATGTTTTGAAGGATCAACAAACTTATACTTTTACTTCTTTTGATTGTGTTGATGATGATAGAAAAGAAATTTGTTGGACTTAAAGCTTGAAGATGCTTTAGTGTCTCTCTTGGTATTTTTGCTTTTGATGTAAAGTAATTTTGGTTTTCCTTAGATGAAGTGTAATTAGAATTTTTCTATGTATTGTTTGTTGAGTTTAGGCATGGATGTGTTTGGTTCTTTGTTTGAGGCCCCAGAGAATGGTTAAAACTTGAGTATGGATGATCATGTGACTAATGTTTGATTTCCCTATGTGAAAAACAGTTTTGAAAAACCTGGAAATCCATTTTTCACTGATGTAATCGATTACAGGGGTGATGTAATCGATTACATTTGTTTTCCTCTCTGGTGTAATCGATTACATGGTGTATGTAATCGATTACATTATTTTTGCTCTCTGGTGTAATCGATTACATGGTTGATGTAATCGATTACATGGCTTGGCCTCACTGATGTAATCGATTACATCTCCAATGTAATCGATTACATGGTTTGAAATTCATGTTTCTCGGGTTTCCCTTTCAATGTAATCGATTACATGCTCGTGGTAATCGATTACATGCCTGGAAAAATCAGTTTGGAGGCTCTAACGGCTAGTGTAATCGATTACATGCATTTGGGATCAATTACATTGACCGTTGTAGCTCAGATTTGCACGTTTTCTTCCTCCAAATTGGTTCTATAAATACAAACTTGATGAAACATATGAAAGCAGAGAAAACCTAAGCTTGTGAACAAACTCTCACACTTTCATATGCTCTGTAAATAGAGTTCATCAAGGTTTTCAAAGAGAAAGGGCAAACTTGATACATTCCTGTGATTGGGTGGATTTCGTTGTGTTTATTTGTGATCAGAATCTACACTCAAGGTGTTTTCTATACTGATCTTTATTTATATTTCAATTTTTGGGTTATTACTCTAGGAGAGAGGTCTCTCTGGATAGAGTATTTGTATTTGAGAAGTGATTTCTCAAAGGTATTGATCTTGGAGGTGCCAAGGTCAGGGAAGAACTGTTCTTTGGGTTGAAGAACAGGTTTTGGGTGTTTTGATTTCGTTTTTGTGTTGCTTATTGCAGAGTGAATGTAAAAGAACACAAAAGGGATCATTTGATAGTGGAAAGCCAATCGCAACAGTTGTTGGGTTGGGACTGGATGTAGGTAGTTGGCTGAACCAGTATAAATCACTGTGCACTCATTTTCTTCCTTATCCTCTTTACAGTTTTCCTTATATTGCTATTATCATTGATTAAATTCTGCAGTATGTTTGGTTACTGTATTGATAATCAACTCAGTAATTGATACGATAATTGAATCAGTAATAGAATCGGTAATTGAATAGGTAATTGATACGGTAATTGATAAGTGAATCTAGAACCGATTTGTTTGAATTCGAAAGGAATTAGAATCTTGTGAAATTAGGCTAAAGTTGAACAAGAATCTATTCACCCCCCTCTAGATTCATACATAGGGACCAACAAAATTAACTCATTGTTATATGATGTGCAAACTAATAATTTGAGTAGGTTTAGGAAATTAAAGGAGTACTTGATTAAGAAGGCTCATTTACTTTTAGACCTATGCCATAACTATAAGAAACAAGTTTGCATCTATTTTGCATCATCTAACAACAAAGTTAATGAACCATGTTTGACCTTTGATCCGGGTGGAGTTTTATTGTAGGAAGGTCAACTCAAATTGGGGGCAAGTTGAAAACAAGAAGGAGGGTTTGATGGAGGACCATCTCCAAATGCCCAATAAAACTCTCCAAACACCTTATTTGTAAATTGGGCTTTTAATTGTCTTTAATAAAAATTCGCTGCTGATTTTTGCATCTGACCTGTTTCAGTATTTTGATCATAACTCAAGCTACACAACTCCAATTGAGGCATTCTTGGTGGCAAATTAAAGAAGACTTCAAGAGCTACAAAAGCTATGAAGACACCAAAGCCCAGTTCGGACTGGATCCAGTAGGAAAATAAGCTTGAAGTTTGCGTTGGGATACTTCCAGGAATTTATAGCGAATGCTTATGTGTATTAGGCCTTATTTGTAGTTTCCTTTCAATTTGTGTAATTGTTTTAAGGATTTAATTTTGGCCTTAGCTTTGTAATAGTTTAGGAACAGATTTAATGTGCATTTTGAGAGAGAGTGGCGCACACTCTCCCTAGAGAGAGTGGAGAGAGTTTTGGAGGGAAGTTAGTGGAAATTCCACTAACTCAATTCAAATTCTAGCCTTAGGATTGGATCTCCATCTAAAGGATGAGTTTGAATCCGAAATTAAGCATGCTTAAAGCACCACTTAAGAGTGAATTACATCCTCTTGATGAGATCTTATCAAGTGGTAGAGATTCAAACTTGAGTCACATGTGTCATGCTTCTCAAGAGTGAATTTTGGCCTTATAATCTAGATCCCATCATGTGGTGAGAATTCAAACTTGAGTCACAAGTTCCATGCTTCCAATTTCGAATTTAGGCCATTAGATTAGAGCCAAATCCTATGGTTAAGAGTCTTGAACCGTGTGCTTGCTTCAACTAAGCTTCCCATGCGTTGATCTAGACTCCAATCCAAGGGCTAGGATGTGATCCTTCCATAGCAAGCTTGGCACCATTTTCATTAGTATAAGTAGGCAATTTTCTGAATTGTAATCATTTTTGATAAATTTTATAAAGAAGCATATTGCTTGAGAGAGAAAGTTTCTCTTCTAGGTTTCTTGAGTAAACCTCTTATGAGTCTTATCATGGTGCATTCTCCATGTGGCGATTCTACCTAGAGCTTATTGCTTCTAGCATGGCGCTCCTCATCTTCTTCTCTAATCCATTTCATACTTTTCTTCTTCTTGAGTTTGTGTTCCGCCATTGATGATCTTAAAACCGTGAGGTTCATGCTTGTTGAAGTGAAGATTGGGCAAAACTAGTGAGACTTCCATAGAAGGCTTACATCAAGTCGTCCTTCACAAATAAAACGTACAATAGGTGATTACCTATGAATTTACCTTTTGGATCCTTATCTCTAGCGGTGTGAACTAAAGCTCGGGTATTGATGGGCCGAGGTAGCCCAGATAATATGCTGATCACATTAAGGTCGCTGATAAGTCAATATTTTGATTACTTTCTCTACATCATTTGTATCCTAAAATAGCATTATTAGTGGTCAATTAGTATGATTTAATGTATTTATGAGTTTAGACTCATTTTGGCTTTAAATGATAAATTTGGTCTAATTCGTTATTTTTATCCAGATTTGACAAGGTTTACGAAACTGAGCATAACTTTCACTACAGACCTCTGATTGAGCTGAATTTTATGTCAAATTAAATAGGACTCAAATATCTACAACTTCTATGAAGACATAAAATTCCCAGTCGGAGTGCATCTAGTGTGAAAATGTCTTTGAATGCAGCACACGAACTGTTCTGGAAATTCCAGCATTTAAAGATTTGACTAGTCTCGGTAAAAAATGCATATCTCCCTCCAAAGATGTCCAATTGATGAGCGATTAATTTCCTCTTAAACAAGAGAGATAGAGCTACAAAAGTCATGAAGACATGAAGATCCAATTCGGATTGCATCTGGGGTGAATTTAGCCTTGAACTTAAACCATGGTTCCAGTAACAGAATTACAGCAAAACTGGACTGACAAGTCTCGATAAAATAGGCATAACTCCCTCCACAGATGTCCAATTGATGAGCGATTAAATTCCCCTTAAAGAAGAGAGATAGAGCTACAAAAGTCATGAAGACATGAAGATCCAATTCGAATTGAATCTGGGGTGAATTTAGCCTTGAAAGTAGACCATGTTCCAGTGACAGAATTCTACAAGAGAGTTGGACCAAGTTTTAGTTGCATTTAATTGATCCACTTTGTAATGTTTTGCTTAGGAATTGAACCCTGGACCTCTCACCCAATTTGACATGTGCAAAGGGGCTGTCAAGTGAAGAAAAAATGGATAAAAATGGATTCCCAATCACATGCACATTGGATTTAGTAGGGGACATACCAGATTTGGGAGAAATTTTGAATGATTTTGATGATTTTTCTCCCCACTTTCTTTGACTTTTTCTCCCCACTTCTCTTGATGTATTGGCTATATATTCAGATGTTGGGGGAGCTCTCTGGACACACTACATTCTGCACTTTACACATTACACACATTATAGCATTTCCATTTCCTTTTGGCTCCATTTTCTTTTCTTCTTCCCTTCTCTGCTAGGGTTTCGTTTTGGCCATTTCCATTTCAGTTTTTCTTGCTATTGTTGTGTTTGAATTCTTCCATTAATGCAATTCCATTCTTCTACACTTTCAATTTGAATTTCGTTCTTGATTCGTAGTTGAAATTTCTGCATTTTCTAGTTTTTGCTCCATTCATCTCTTCTTGCTCTGCTAGGGTTTGCCAATGGCCCCTTCTCATTTTCTTTTAATTCTTACAGTTTATAGAAGATTATAAAATTCTAACTTAGGAGGCTCTGCCACCTTCACTTGAATTTTATAAAGTTCTATAATTTAATTTCCAACAATTTAATTGTTCTTCATTAAGTTTAGCATCTTAATTTTGTTGTTTTCTTTTGTTTTGTTTTGATTTATATTATGCAATTCCAATTTGTGTTAAGTTTAAATTCAATTATGTATAACTAATTTCATCAACCAATTCGATCTCAAAAGGATCCCAAATTTCCTTAGGTTCTCCGTTTCTAGTTGAATGAGCATTTTTTTTAGATTTCATAATTTCGGATTCAATATGTTGATTTATATGTTGGATTCGGATTTTGAACTCTTTCGTTGTTGATCAATAACGAATGCAGCAAACTAATTTTGGGATTCGAAACCAAGTTGTGTGCTCTCATGCGATTGTGTGAGTTTAAAGGCCACCGAGTGTTTAATGAAAACTCTCTGAGATTTCAGAGCGCTAGTTTGGTGTTGGAATGCAGAGATTTCGGTTCCAACACACTGCATAAATGGTTGCTCTTATTTTGTTGAACCAATGAGGGAAATTTGGATCCAACATGAGATCGGATTGGTGTCTTTTATTCATACATTAACTGCATTTTTTTAAATTGTTGTTGTGACTGTTTTAAACTCCCCCCCCCACTTCGTGTCTTGTCTTTGATAAAAATCAATTGATGGTCCTTGAGAGACGACCTAGGAGTCACTTCCTAGTATACTGCATTTAATTGTTTTAATTTGCACGAGTACGACCTCGTGTCAAATTTGGCGCCGTTGCCGGGGATCATCGATTTTTGTCAAAGAGTCTGTGTTGTGTTGTGTTGTATGATGTTGTGTTGTGTTTTTGTGTTGTTCTGTTTTAGTGTCTTGTGTTGTTTTGTGTCTGTTAATTTCCTGTGTTTTGAGTTGTGTGAGTACATCAATCTGTCTTTTGTGTGTTTTCTTGTGGTATTAGCGTGTGTGTTAATAATGATAGTGTGGTGCGGAGAGCTGTGAGATATTTCCTGTTTTCCTTGCTGCATGTTGTTTGCATTTTGTTGCACATACTAATTGTTGTCACTGCACTTTCGGTTTAGCTATTTTTCGCACCGCACACTTCGCATCTAGTTGCTACATTGCATCTCGTGTCATTTTGTTAAATCATTCTTCGCATATGTTAGCATATCTCGCATACTAGTTGTTAGTTTCTTTGTTTTTTCGCACTCTATTTCGCATCATTTTCTCGCATACTACATATATTTTTCTCATTTGCATGTGTTAGTGTGTGTCAATAATCGATTACCACCACTTGTTTGATTTTCTAGAACTGTTTCGTGCTGATTCGGTGTCGATGCTTGCGTAAAATTTTTGTTTAGGTTCTGTTTGGTCATCGTAAACGCCTTTCCCAAGGTAATTTAGCATTCTGAGCAAACCTTTCACTCTGGCGGGGTGAAAAATTTGGTTAGAATTGCGAAATTCCTTCCAGAAGTTGCTGTTCTGCAACCATTTTAATCCCACAGGGACGCGACGGGTATTTTTCGAATTGTAAAACGAACTTCGTTGGTCTTGAAACTTTGCAGAACAGTAATTTTTGGCATTTTGAGTATAACCCCGGGCTTCGCCCGGGGCACCACCCTCTTGGACCCTAATTCCATCGTTTAGACCCACTTTTCAATTTTTTTTTTTATATTGCATTTTTGGGGTCCCGGGATGGTTTACAATTGACCTGTGGCAGTCCCATAATTTTTTTTTAAAAAAATCATTTGATACTGTTTCACAACTAATTTGGGTCATTTGTTGCATGCTGACAGCAATTGAGTAATAGCGATTTGGTCATTTGGTACATGTTGTGATATTGTCATTTGATATATGCCTAACACTAGAAGCACTAGTGCTAATTTGACCGAATTAAACCCTGAACCAGAGAGACTCATTCACAATAGTAGGCGTGCACATAATAATCATCTTGAGCATTCACCTACACTTGAGTCTGATACATTCTCTGTGCATACTGATAGTAATTCTGATAGTGATCATACTGAAAGTACACATTCTAGGCATCCTAGTCTTAGTCCTAGTCCTAAAGAGCATCAACATATTGAGCATATTGAGCATACTGATAATATGGCATGTAGGGATAACAGGACTCTTAAACAATTGTCTGCTCCTGATGTGAATTATCAACCCTTGTGCATTGAATACCCTGAACTTGATGCTGATTTTGAACTGAAATCTGGATTAATACATTTGTTGCCTAAGTTTCATGGCCTTACAGGTGAGGATCCCCACAAGCATCTTAAGGAGTTCCATGTGGTCTGCAAAGACCATGAAAACCGACGGCATTGATGAAGATCACATCAAATTGAGGGCGTTCCCATTCTCCTTAGACGGAAATGCCAAGGATTGGTTATATTACTTGCAACCAACAACAATTAGAAGTTGGAATGACATGAAACGGATGTTCTTGGAAAAATATTTTCCAGCCTCTAGAGCTGCATCTATCAGAAAAGAAATTTGCGGCATCAGACAAGCCAATGGAGAGAACCTGCATGAATACTGGGAGAGGTTTAAGAGACTCGTATCCAGCTGTCCTCAACATCAAATCTCTGATCAGCTTCTCATTGTATATTTCTATGAGGGCTTGCTACCCATGGACCGCAGTATGGTAGACGCTGCAAGCGGTGGTGCATTAGTTGATAAAACGCCAGATGCAGCCAGAGATCTTATTTCTAACATGGCTGCAAATGCTCAACAGTTTGGCACCAGGACTAATAGCGTGTATCATGTGCAGTCCACATCATCCAGTAGACCTACTTCCACACCTGCAGTATCAAATTTCCCATTGCCAGACCAGCAGATTCTGACCAACAGATTGGATGAGCTTACTTCACTGGTCAGACAATTGGCAGTGACACAAACAGCCAATGTAGCAGCAACCGCAACATCTCAACATATAAATTGTGGTATATGTTCTGACCCTTCTCATTCCACTGATAATTGTCCAACATTGCAGGAGGGGAACCAACCAGATCATACTGTAGCTACTGCTGGAGTATTCCCTGGAAGACCGCAGAACAACCCGTACTCCAATACATACAACCCTGGCTGGAAGGATCACCCTAATCTGAGATGGGGAAACCAGAATCAAAACCAACAATTTCATGCCCCAAGTAACCACCAACAACATTGGCAGATCAACAGAACAGGCAGCCTCAACATAATTGGCAACCCTCCAATAATCAACACAGACCTTCCTTTCAGCAGCAAAGGGAGCCACCACAGCCTGCAACCAGTGGTCCTTCCTTGGAGGAATTGATGAAGCAGATGACCACTAACCAATTGCAGTTTCAGCAGAGGACCGAGGCTACCATTCAGAGCCTGCAGACACAGATTGGCTAACTAGCTAATGCTATTAACCAGAACCTGCCTCCTTCATCCTCTACCTTGCCTTCTCAGACTGTGCCAAATCCAAACTTACAAGGGAAGAATGTGAGTGCAATCACCTTAAGATCTGGGAAGGAAGTTGACCCACCACAAAGACTAGCCATTGAAGCACCACCATCTGTAGATGGGGGTACTTCACCTACAAATGCATCTGAACCCATTCCTCCCCCTACAATTCCTTTCCCTCAGAGACTTTCGCATTCAAAGAAATTGGCCGAATTAGCTTTGGAGAAGGAGATCCTTGATACCTTCCGCAAAGTCGAGGTCAACATTCCGCTTTTAGACGCCATCCGCCAAATCCCAAAATATGCCAAGTTTCTGAAGGAACTATGTACCAATAAGAGGAGACTAGTGGGCCATGAGAGAGTTAGTCTCAGCAAAAATGTCTCTGCACTCATTCAACCCATGCCACCAAAGTGCAAGGATCCAGGGACGTTTTCTATTCCTTGTATTATTGGAAATTGTAAATTTGATGATTGCATGTTAGATTTAGGAGCTTCTATCAATGTCATGCCTACATCTGTTTTTAATTCTCTAGGTTTAGGACCTTTGAAAGCTACTGGTGTTGTGATACAGTTAGCTAATAGGAGTAATGCACACCCTGCTGGTTTAATTGAAGATGTTATAGTTAGGGTGAATGAATTGATTTTTCCTGCTGATTTCTACATTCTTGAAATGGAGAGTGAACTCGGTTGCAGTAGTTCACCTATTATTCTTGGTAGACCTTTCCTGAAAACAGCTAGGACTAAAATTGATGTGCATTCTGGTACCATGTCCATGGAGTTTGGTGATAGCATTGTGAAATTTAATATCTTTGATGCCATGAGACAACCTAGAGAGGAGCATTCTGTTTTGAAGATAGATGTCATTGATGACATGATAGATGAGTTTCTAGAATGCATGCATAATACATGTAAGGTTGATGATTCATCTTCTGGAATTGATTTCAAATTATCTAATGCATCTGTTGTGAGTTGTGACTGTGATACTCATTCTTGGTGCTATGTTTGTACTGATTATCCTGATATGCCCATGCATGAGTATGCCATTGATACTGCATCTGCATTGAGTTCTTCCTGCACCGATAACCCCGTATCTCGAAAGTCCGGTTGATGGGAGTAGTGAAGTCAGTCTTGTTGGTGATTCTGAAAGACTGTCTGAACCTGTTTCTCACATACCTAATCATTTTGTAGGTACCACGGCCTCACTTGAGTTGCTCAACTCCGCCACTACTAGACCTTCTATTGAGCAACCACCCGAGCTAGAGCTCAAAACACTCCCTGAGCATCTCAGATACGCATACTTAGAAGACAATAATAAACTACCAGTAATCATAGCCCAAAACCTCTCATCTGATCAGGAAGCCAAGTTGCTCAATGTTCTGCGAAATCATAAGAAAGCTATTGGATGGACACTTGCAGACATCCCTGGTATTAGTCCCACCACTTGCATGCATCGGATATTATTAGAAGATGGGGCCAAACCGGTGAGGCAACCTCAGAGGAGACTTAACCCACTCATCCTGGATGTTGTGAAGAAAGAGGTCACAAAGCTTCTTCAAGCTGGTATTATATATCCGATCTCTGACAGCCAGTGGGTAAGTCCAGTTCAAGTTGTTCCAAAGAAATCTGGAGTAACCGTGGTGGAAAATGAGAAGAATGAGCTGATACCCATCAGAATCCAGAACAGTTGGAGAGTCTGTATTGATTACAGGAGACTCAACCAGGCTACCCGCAAGGATCACTATCCTTTACCTTTTATTGATCAAATGCTTGAGCGGTTATTGGTAAATCCCATTTCTTGTTTTTTGATGGTTTTTCGAGTTACTTCCGGATACATATATCACCTGAGGATCAAGAGAAGACCACCTTCACATGCCCCTTCGGAACATATGCATACAGAAGGATGCCATTTGGACTCTGCAACGCACCTGGCACCTTTCAGAGGTGCATGGTAAGCATCTTTTCTGACTTTTTAGAGGAATGCATGGAAGTTTTTATGGATGATTTCTCTGTTTATGGCTCTTGTTTTGATGATTGCCTGAGTAGTTTAGTAAAGGTCTTAAATAGATGTATTGAAAACAACCTTGTTTTAAATTATGAAAAATGTCATTTTATGGTTGAGTCTGGCATTGTACTTGGGCATGTGATATCTAAGAAAGGAATTGAGGTAGACCCTGCTAAGATAGAGGTTATTTCTGCTTTGCCTTACCCCGCCTCTGTGCGGGAAGTTCGCTCTTTTCTTGGTCATGCAGGTTTCTATCGACGATTCATTCAAGATTTCAGTCGCATTGCCCAACCACTCACCAACCTACTCCAGCATGATGTGAAGTTTGATTTCGGTGACTCTTGCAAGGTAGCTTTTGATCAATTGAAGAAGTGCTTGACTACTGCTCCAATCATCCAGCCACCAGATTGGACCCTTCCCTTTGAATTGATGTGTGACGCGTCCAATTATGCAGTTGGTGCAGTCCTAGCTCAGAGGCGCGACAGAGCTTCCTATGTTATTTCCTACGCCTCCAAGACCTTGGACTCAGCACAATCCAACTACACTACTACAGAAAAGGAGCTTTTAGCTATTGTCTTTGCCTTGGATAAATTTCGGTCTTATTTGTTAAATGCAAAGATTGTTGTTTTCACTGATCATGCAGCTTTGAAGTTCCTTCTGAAGAAGGCAGATGCAAAACCCAGACTTATCAGATGGATGTTTCTGCTCCAAGAGTTTGATATTGAGATCAAGGATAGAAGCGGAGCTCAGAACTTGGTGGCTGATCATCTCAGTCGCATCCATCTACCTGCCACACTCTCCCCCATTGCGGATGACTTTCCAGATGAGCAGCTTTTACAACTGCAAGGTAAATTCTCATCCCCTTGGTATGCTGACATTGTAAATTATCTGGTTGCTGGTTTAATTCCTGAAGATTTCACTAGGGCTCATGCATTGAAACTTAAAAGTGATTCTAAGCATTATGTATGGGATGACCCCTATCTGTGGAAATTTTGTAGTGACCAGATTATTAGGAGATGTGTGCCTGAGCATGAGTTTGCATCTGTTCTTGCATTTTGTCATGTTTTTGCTTGTGGTGGTCATTTTGGACCTAGAAGAACTGCTAGGAAAGTATTAGACTCTGGATTATTTTGGCCTTCTTTATTTCATGATGCTTATGATTATTGCAAATCCTGTGATAAGTGTCAGAAAATAGGAAATATTTCTCGTAGATATGAGATGCCTCAGCAACCCATTTTATTCTGTGATGTTTTTGATGTTTGGGGCATTGATTTTATGGGACCGTTTCCTGTTTCATTTGGGTTTACTTATATCCTGCTTGTTGTTGACTATGTTTCTAAATGGGTTGAGGCGAAAGCCACTAGGACTGATGATTCTGCTGTTGTAGTAGATTTTGTTCGTTCCCATATATTTTGCAGGTTTGGTATTCCCAGGGCCATCATCAGTGACCAGGGTACACATTTTTGTAACCGGAGCATGAACCTTTTACTAAAAAAATATGGAGTGCTCCATAAGGTTGCCACCGCTTACCATCCCCAGACTAATGGGCAAGCTGAGATTTCTAACAGGGAAATCAAGCTAATTCTACAAAAAACTGTCAGTTCCAACAAGAAGGATTGGAGCAAGCGGTTAGATGACGCTTTATGGGCCTATCGGACTGCTTATAAGACTCCGATTGGGATGACCCCGTTTAAACTGGTGTATGGTAAAGCATGCCACCTTCCTGTGGAACTTGAGCACCGTGCTTACCGGGCGATCAAGCGATGTAACATGGACTGGACCAACGGGAGCGAGAAAGGAAACTGCAACTCCAAGAGCTAGAGGAGCTGAGATTGGAGGCTTATGAAAGTTCACACATTTATAAAGAGAAGACCAAAGCCTTCCATGATCGGCAGATTCTTCACAGGGAGTTTTTTGTTGGACAGAAAGTTCTTCTTTTAAATTCCCGCCTTAAACTTATGCCTGGTAAACTTAAATCTAGGTGGGATGGTCCCTTTGAGATTGCTAATGTTTTTCCCTATGGTGCGATTGAATTGAAAGATGATCGAACAGGGAATACATTCATGGTGAACGGGCAGCGCTTAAAGCACTATTATGAGAGCTCCATGGAGCAGCCCGCAGAGCAGGAGATAGTTACTCTTGCAGACGCACTGCCGCTTTAAGCGGCCGAGGGAGTTTTCTTTTCTCCCTTCACTCTTTTCCATTTTATTTATCAATTTCTTATCTACCCACCTTCTGTAATTAGGAAGAAATAAAAGTAATTAGGATTTCCATGCTTTATTTACTTGGATATTTTGTGATTCTGGTCTAACTATTAGTATATCTGCATTATATGAATCGAACGAAATCGATTAGAGTTAATTTTTAGATTATTTTGTGGTGTTGATATATTCCTCTGATAGATTGTGGATTATTCTGTATGGATTGGTTTTGTATTATCTCTGATAAGTACTTGGCAATTTGAACCTGTGAGTTATTTGAGCCTGTTTTGAATGAATTTGTCTTTATGCCATTCTCTTTCTTTTAGTGTGATTTATGTCATTGGTGAATGTTGTTTCTCAGAACTTGCTTTCGTTCTTTTCGAAGCTGCAATTTATCACATAATGCATGATTATGATTGAGGCATTCATTTCTATTTTCCCCACTTAACCAGATAGCCTACCTTGCATTTGTATCCCTTGCTAGCCCCTTTGAGCCTGAAACATTTCCTTTCATTTTTCGTATTACAAGCCTTAAGAGTAAAACAATGTTATCCCTAATTTTACAGATATTAATTGAATTGTTTATCTTTTAGTATAGTAAGCAGATAAGTGTGGGGGTTTATGCTCGAGACGTGCAGAAAATTAAGTGTGGGGGGTAGAATACTAGATTAATGATTTATACGATTTGGGTCCAGAGTTGTGGAGATGATACAATTTGGTGAAATTTTAATCATCACACTTGTATAAATGTATTCTAAAAAAAAAAAAATATGAATAAGTGTGAAAATATGTTGAATAGGAGAATCTACAGGTTTATTGTGCAGTTCTCATATCTTTGGCAATCTGTTGATGCTATGTTCAATATCTGTGAAATAATAGTCACTTAATCAAATTTATCAAACCCTCATCCTTGGCCTCATAACACCTTTGCAAGTCCTCTTGAATCATGCATGATTGTGATTGTTAGTGGTAGAGAATTAGAATAATTGCAAGCCTATGGTAAAATGATGTTCATTTTAATGGTCTGAGAGTAAACACTTGCCTGATACACTTGAAAGTTTGAGAGATACACACACTTCTGGTGAGACCAATGCTTATGATTGACATGCATGATTAATTCAATATCTGATTAATCCTATCTGAAATAGGAATTGTTCAACACTGTGATATGTAATCTCAAGATTAATTATGCTCTGATTGTTGTGTTCATACCTGTTTTGAAAAATATGAAATAGCTTAGACCAGATGATCTTTTATCCAAGTTCATGTTTTCTTAGGACTTAGTTTTGCCCAGGAGTGCAAAAGAATAAGTGTGGGGGAATTTGATAAGTCAATATTTTGATTACTTTCTCTACATCATTTGTATCCTAAAATAGCATTATTAGTGGTCAATTAGTATGATTTAATGTATTTATGAGTTTAGACTCATTTTGGCTTTAAATGATAAATTTGGTCTAATTCGTTATTTTTATCCAGATTTGACAAGGTTTACGAAACTGAGCATAACTTTCACTACAGACCTCTGATTGAGCTGAATTTTATGTCAAATTAAATAGGACTCAAAGATCTACAACTTCTATGAAGACATAAAATTCCCAGTCGGAGTGCATCTAGTGTGAAAATGTCTTTGAATGCAGCACACGAACTTTCGAAATTCCAGCATTTAAAGATTTGACTAGTCTCGGTAAAAAAGGCATATCTCCCTCCAAAGATGTCCAATTGATGAGCGATTAATTTCCTCTTAAACAAGAGAGATAGAGCTACAAAAGTCATGAAGACATGAAGATCCAATTCGGATTGCATCTGGGGTGAATTTAGCCTTGAACTTAAACCATGGTTCCAGAATGAATTACCCAAAACCGGATCGACAAGTCTCGGTAAAATAGGCATAACTCCTCTCCACAGATGTCCAATTGATGAGCGATTAAATTCCCTTAAAGAAGAGAGATAGAGCTACAAAAGTCATGAGACATGAAGATCCAATTCGAATTGAATCTGGGGTGAATTTAGCCTTGAAAGTAGACCATGTTCCGATGGATGAATTCTATGCGAGTTGGACCAATTTTTAGTTGCATTTAATTGATCCACTTTGTAATGTTTTGCTTAGGAATTGAACCCTAGACCTCTCACCCAATTTGACATGTGCAAAGGGGCTGTCAAGTGAAGAAAAAATGGATAAAAATGGATTCCCAATCACATGCACATTGGATTTAGTAGGGGACATACCAGATTTGGGAGAAATTTTGGGCAGATTTTGATGATTTTTCTCCCCACTTTCTTTGACTTTTTCTCCCCACTTCTCTTGATGTATTGGCTATATATTCAGATGTTGGGGGAGCTCTCTGGACACACTACATTCTGCACTTTACACATTACACACATTATAGCATTTCCATTTCCTTTTGGCTCCATTTTCTTTTCTTCTTCCCTTCTCTGCTAGGGTTTCGTTTTGGCCATTTCCATTTCAGTTTTTCTTGCTATTGTTGTGTTTGAATTCTTCCATTAATGCAATTCCATTCTTCTACACTTTCAATTTGAATTTCGTTCTTGATTCGTAGTTGAAATTTCTGCATTTTCTAGTTTTTGCTCCATTCATCTCTTCTTGCTCTGCTAGGGTTTGCCAATGGCCCCTTCTCATTTTCTTTTAATTCTTGCAGTTTATAGAAGATTATAAAATTCTAACTTAGGAGGCTCTGCCACCTTCACTTGAATTTTATAAAGTTCTATAATTTAATTTCCAGCAATTTAATTGTTCTTCATTAAGTTTAGCATCTTAATTTTGTTGTTGTTCTTTTCTGTTTTGTTTTGATTTATATTATGCAATTCCAATTTGTGTTAAGTTTAAATTCAATTATGTATAACTAATTTCATCAACCAATTCGATCTCAAAAGGATCCCAAATTTCCTTAGGTTCTCCGTTTCTAGTTGAATGAGCATTTGTTTTAGATTTCATAATTTCGGATTCAATACGTTGATTTATGTGTTGGATTCGGATTTTGAACTCTTTCGTTGTTGATCAATAACGAATGCAGCAAACTAATTTTGGGATTCGAAACCAAGTTGTGTGCTCTCATGCGATTGTGTGAGTTTAAAGGCCACCGAGTGTTTGATGAAAACTCTCTGAGATTTCAGAGCGCTAGTTTGGTGTTGGAATGCAGAGATTTCGGTTCCAACACACTGCACATTAACTGCATTTTTTTAAATTGTTGTTGTGACTGTTTTAAACTCCCCCCCACTTCGTGTCTTGTCTTTGATAAAAATCAATTGATGGTCCTTGAGAGACGACCTAGGAGTCACTTCCTAGTATACTGCATTTAATTGTTTTAATTTGCACGAGTACGACCTCGTGTCAGTCGCCCGTGGAGAGCTCGCCTCTAGGGACAGAGTTGAACTTCCACGGTAGCGGCCAATGTAATGGATACCTTGGTGACAGTTTCTTTTTGAAAAAGAAAGCCCTCACGACCTCGTCGATCATCGGTCGTCGGAAAAAGCCGGAAATAACGGTGTTTGAAGTTCTTGAATGATTGTGCATAAAGGGTCAACAAAGATCCCCCGGCTTGAGAGCTACTCAAGGAGGCCCAACCGACCTTATGGTCATACTTAAGGGTGAAGAAGTAGAGGAAAGAGCGTGAGGTTGCCTTCACGCCGAGTAAATGGCACAGAAGTTGGAACGCCCAACTATTAAGGTGGAGCTGACTATGTGCCACGTTTAAGAAAGATAAGACCTCGGACTCACACCTAGTCAGCAGAAACTCAATGCTAAACTCGCCAACCATGTACTCATACACTAAGATGGCTGGCTGACCTTCATTGAACATGCCAGTATGAACCCTATGGTTCGGCATGCTCGACCTATAGCTAACACAGTCTATGTACCGAGTACGAGCTATATTACAAGACTTCAGAACCGGCAATAACTTAGCCACACTATCATACACAGACACCTGATTTAAAACGTCCCCTAAGAGCCACGAGAAGTCGGTCTCGGAAGATGAGGAGGAGCGCGTCTGGACGAGCACGCCTCATCCTCCCTCCCCCTGACGGGAGTAGGAGCCCGAGCACCTCCACGTGTTCGAGAAGCTCCCACAACCTCATTTACAGCCCCATAGCGGCAGCTCGAGCTTTACCTTATGCTCGAGAACCTCCCGTAGCCTCGTTCGCGGCCCCATCAGGGAAGGTCGCGACACCAACAACAACACCAGTACTCTCCTCAGCGGAGGGGACCTCACGAGAAGGAGACCCAACCCCTTCCGGCGACTCCGCTTCAGA
Source organism: Hylodesmum podocarpum (assembly GCA_026586105.1). Taxonomy (NCBI): domain Eukaryota; kingdom Viridiplantae; phylum Streptophyta; class Magnoliopsida; order Fabales; family Fabaceae; genus Hylodesmum; species Hylodesmum podocarpum. Next base: position 21,600 of record JALJEV010000646.1, read on the forward strand.
GGCCTCATTCGAGACAATGATTAAACTATTAGTTCCGTGAGTGGCGGCGGAATGAGAAGAGGAAGACATACCTACAAGGGAAGAAGACAAATGGAGAAAAAGGAGCGAACTTGAAACGCTGGGAACACAAACGCGAGAGAATGAACGAGTTGCGACAGAGGAAGAAAACCGAACAAGGACGAACCAGAGAAAAGCTTTGGGGAGGACAAGAGTTATAGTGAAGTAAAGAAGAGGGAACGCTCAGTATTCTCAAGAAAACAAGCAAGAAATGGAAAAATGTTGGAATACCCAATATTTATAGGGTAATAGAACCGTTTCGTGCAGTTAAGTGCATTTAAAAGGTAATGAAACTGCCCCGGTGCAGTTACCAATGCGCTAATCATGATTGATAACCACTACTTTTCAAATTTCAATAAATGAGAATATTAACAGTTCGAATTCCCGCTCCAAGCAAACACCACGAACTTCGTTATGATTACCATATAAACAACCTATGCAAATTCAAATAAAAATTATATCACCTACGAACATTTAGGTCATAGATGTCTTGTTCATCCAAAGACTAGAATTCCCAATCCTTATTATCCTAACCGATTTAACTAATTTGAAATTTGTATTACAAGAAACCAAAATATTTATATATGTTCTTGATAGTTTTCTCTAAAAAAAAAAAAAAAAAACTTTTTGTGAAACTCTTTAATTTTTTCGATAAAGTTTACTTATTATAACTATTTTATTTTATAGAAAACTCCATCGTTATTCTGTATTAATTTCATCTCTTTATATATATATATATTTATAAATTGTATTATGTTTTTATGAAATTGGTGGATAATACTAATTTTATTTATTTAAAAGATGGGGTAATTACTTTTTAATTTTAAAATTCTCACATTAATAAATATTTTTTGAAATTAACAATAATTATAGTAGTAAAAAATATTCATTACATAATATAAAATATAATATAATTTATATTTTTGTAAAATTTATTATTTAAACAACAAAATTTCTTAATATTATAATAATTTTTTATGCAAGTTAATTAAAAGATATAATGAAAAATAATTTTATAATTAATTATTTAACTCTGCATAAGCTAAATTATTGATGTAATAAATAGTGAATTTTCTTAATTTTTTTATCTAAATATACTAATCATGTTTTTTGACAAGGATTATTTTTTATATTTTTACTTGAATAATGATATCTTGTATTCAGTTTCTTATTACAAAAATTAAAAAATATTTGTAATTTTTCTTCAATAATATATATAGATTCTTTATGCCCGACATTGACCGTGATTATGATTATCTAGCAATCGGGATTTTAATTTAATCCTTCTTCTTCGTTTTTAAATTGGAGAAGATTTATTTTTATTTGGCTAGAACTAGAATTGCTAACTTGATAAGGGTGAGGGCAAAAAGTCGGAACCACCGGGAGAGGAGGGCTTCACACAAAGAATTGCGCGGTTGCAGCAGTCAACGCCTGGGATTCCGAAGTCCTTACCGACCAATCACAAGAGGCGCGGAGAGAGAGTTTGCGCCTTAGTGAGAAGTATAACGCCCTTTGGTTTTGGCTTGGAATACGTCATCGACTTGGAGTACTTATATTTTATGCGCTTTCGTGTTTTCCTCTCTACCTGCCATCGCTGATTAGCGAAAATCTAATAATTCTAGGGTTTTTGTCATTCGAAGATCAATCAACTGGGCTTTGAGATGGTGAAGGAGACCGAATATTATGACGTGCTGGGCGTCAGCCCTACGGCATCCGAAGCCGAAATTAAGAAAGCTTACTACATGAAGGTAATAATCAAATTTATCAATCCTCTTTTCTTGTTTGGGTTATTTCTTATCTCTTCATATCCAAGAATACAATTTTTAAATGGATCATTTTACCCGATGATATGGTATTACGTAGGGCTACGTAAAATTATTTTGTTTTGTAAGCTATTCAAACCTCAATAGATCCGTCTATTCCTATTTACCAGTTCAAATTGGCAGAAAACAGCAGATGCGTATGTCCTGTGGTTGGATCTGTCAATTTTGTTGGTTTCAAAAAGACATATCTACTACCGTTGATTGCTTACTCTATCTAATATAAGCTAGCTTATATACGATGAAATTGAAATGCTTCTACAGCCAATGACAGTCTAACTTTGGAAACCTGAAATATAGCTTGATGGTGTCTTCTTTTGTACTATATTTACTGTTCCCTGGTTATCATCTTGTACCTAATTTTAACATATGACCAGGCAGTATCATATGTTATCTATTTCACTACTTCTATACCATCTGTGCAGGCAAGGCAAGTGCATCCGGATAAAAACCCAAATGATCCTCTTGCTGCACAAAATTTTCAGGCAAGAATGTTATGTTTCAATCTAGGACTATTTAAGGGCACAAAATGCCATCTGACCTGGATTTACTAGTTAATTGTGAAAAGAACTTTCCTTTCTGTAAGAAATTATTCACTTATTTAATACTCACACACATATATTTATACATTGGCTTCGCACATGGAGTAAGTAAATCCTCTCCCAACTAAATAACATCAACTTATTTTTGTTGGCAATATGACCATTAAGTCAAGAATCATAATTGTTGAGATTATAGTCATGTTAACAGGACATTACCTGCATTCTCTCATTCTGGTTCTAGTCAACCTATAAGTTGTATCTTGGAATTCATGTATTGGTATTTACCTTGTTGAATATGAACATATAAACTACTTAATGCCTATAATTTTATTGAAATTTATATTGTTCTGTTATCTCCTATTGTCAATTTTCCCCATGTATGTGTTGGATGCATGTCTTAAACAAAATATGCAATATCATGATGTGTTAATGTTAATACCATTTTGTTAATCCCACTGTTTTTCATTGTATATTATGCATAGCTTGAGTTTTAATATTGTTAATCAACTTTTGTTGCCTTTAGTTATTCCCTATATGTTTGATACTCTGGTTTTAGGTTTTAGGTGAGGCTTACCAAGTTCTAAGTGACCCAGCTCAGAGGCAAGCTTATGATGCTCATGGAAAATCGGGAATTTCAACGTTAGTTTCCTTTTTTAATTAATAGTTGAATATCAAGCATGATAAGATGTGGAAAATTGTAATCTTGTTACGGGCTCTTGTAGAATTTTAGTGTAGAAACGTTTCTCTTGTACTGATATTATGTCTTTTATTCATTCTTTTCAGTGAAGCAATAATTGATCCTGCAGCAATCTTTGCCATGCTTTTTGGTAGTGAACTTTTCGAGGAATATATAGGTCAGTTAGCCATGGCATCAATGGCTTCAATGGACATGTTTACTGAAGGAGAACAATTTGATACTAAAAAGTTGCAAGAGAAAATGAGGGTATAACTTCATAATCTTTCTGATAACTGCATTATCTATTGACTACTTTTATATATTATATGTACATATCACCTCTCTAATTATTAGAGGATACTAATGATGTAACTAGTTGTCACACCCACTAATTGACTAATAGTACAGCATAGCCTAATTGGCATGAACTAAATAAAATGTTCCTTCTAAAGTTAAAGCTTTTGTTTGGACAATGATTCCTATGAGGATTGTTACTAATCAGTTGCTACTGATGTGCAAACCTGTTAAAAGAATTTCCCCCAATTTTCTAACTTTAAGGCTTTAGTTTCAAAAGCAGTGCTTGGTGGGATTAACACTATTTTAACAAAATTAAGAATGGGAATTACTTACTCAAATCTGAGTCTTCCTTCCTCTATATTTATAATGAAAGATAAAGACTGATATAAGAAAGACAAGTCCAATATAATGACACATAATAATCTAATAACTATTCTAAATGGCCCTTCAAGCTAGAGCATAGATTTTAATCATGATCATGGTACAAATAAAGTATATATTACTTTTTAATGCTTCGATGAAGATGTGTGCAAGTTGTTCTCTGTTTTTCTTTCATATATCAAGTAATAAGAAGACAACCAGCCAACATAACATTCTAAGACCTGCTCGTGTCCTAAAAGACAATCACCCTCCATATGCTTCTTTGGTAAAAATTAGGATCAGAGGCAATATGATTAGCAACTTGGTTGTTGCACCATAATTTTCTAATCCCAAAAATAATTATGTCATCCACAATTCCACATGCATTACTAGAAAAATATAACCACCTTAACAATGTTGGAAGAACACTAGGTTATGAAAATTGCTTCCTTTAAGTATAAGTTGTAGTAAAGCTTGACCAAATCATCAAAACCATCCTACCTAAGAATCAATGTACAACCAGCTCAAAACTAGTTCAAACTGGTTCATTGGGGAAAAAAGTTGTTTAAAAATTTGAAAACTCAAACATTATGATGATTGAATCTCCTTAATTGCTTGTTTTTAAGGGTGGGTTCCTCAAGTGTTTATTTAGATGCTTATCACAACCTCTTCCAGTCCTTTAGCAAAACGGGTAAATTTCTTCTTGCTATTAATGACTTTTAGGTTTTTCTTTATCACAAACCTATCACCATGAAAGCTAGGAAATATAGAAACAAGGAAGAGAGGCAAACAAATCTGCAAAGGTATTGTTAGGAATGGTACTAATTCTGTTACAATGTATTAGTTTTTCTGTTTAAGTGTATTTTCTGTTAAAGCCTTTTTTATGAAGGCTTTTAGGTTTCTGATTGTACTACCCAGGTATGTTTATAAATACCTGGGTCATTGCCTCATTTGGCAAGCCTTTTCAATTAATCTCTCTCTTTTCTCAGTTTTTCCCTCACTCTCTGCCTTTCATCTCTTTCTTTATTTCTCTCTTCTCTGGTTCTTTCTATCTAGCTGTTTCAACAGCAAGAACCAGCTTTTCTGGTTATTGGTGGATCCTAAGTTAGGGCTAACAAGTGGTATCAGAGCCATTTCCAAGAAACAAGCAAGAACAGAGAAGATGTCATCCATTACAAGGTTTGACATAAAGAAATTCGATGGGCATGAGATAAATGACTGCTACAAGCTCAAGAACAAGAAAGAAAAGGAAGAAAAGTGCAAGAATCCTAAATCAGAAACTGCTGTGGCAGATTCAGATTCAGAGTATGATGCTAATGTTTTGGTGGCTGCAACAGCATTTTCTGATGATAGAGAAGAGTGGATTTTGGACTCTGGATGCACCTACCACATGTGTCCCAAAAGGGAGTGGTTTTCAACCTATGAACCTGTTCATACGGGAGTTATTATGATGGGTAATGATGCTGTTTGCAAAGTTAAAGGCAAAGGCTCGGTGCGGATCGAACCCATGATGGAGCGATCAAGACACTCACAAATGTGAGACATGTACTGAATTAAGAAGAAATTTAATCTCTCTTGGAGCTTTGGAGTCCTTGGGATGTAGGTATTTCTGAAGGTAGAGAAATCAAAATTTCTAAGGGCTCGCTCACTTTATGAGGGGAAAAAGAAAAGGTAATCTTTATTTCCTTCTTGCTTCTTCCACATTCTTCGATCATGGCATCGCTGCCAGTGCAATCTCAAGCAAGCAATGAGGAACAATCAAGGTTGTGGCATATGAGATTAGGCCACATGAGTGAGAAGGGATGCAAATCCTAAGCAAAAAAAGGTTCTTTTGGTGATCAAAGTTTCAACAAGTTGCGGTTCTGTGAGCATTGCATCCTTGGGAAACGAGAAGAAGGTGAGTTTCTCAAAAGGGCAAGACACTACACAAGGCATTCTAGATTATCTCGCTTTCAGATTTATGGGGGCCATCAAGAGTGCCATCCCTGGAGGAAATAGATATTTGATGACCATCATTGATGACTTCTCAAGGAAGGTTTGGGTCTATTTCTTAAAGCACAAGAATGAAGCCCTCACTAAGTTTAAGGTCTTCAAGGCATTGGTGGAAAATCAAACAGTCTGAAAATTAAAAGGCTCTCGAACCGACAATGGCCTTGAATTTTGCAATAAAAAATTTGACCAACTCTGCCATGAAAATGGGATTGTTAGACATAAAACACTTCCCGAAAAACAGAATGGAGTGGTGAAAAGGTGAACAGAACCATTTTGGAGAGGACTAGATGCATGCTCTCCACTCTTTGGGTTGTGGCATAAGAAGGAGTTTTGGGCGAAGCGCTAACGGCTTGTTATTTGATAAATAGATCCCCACATACAGCCATCAATTTTCAAATTCCGAGGAGGAGGTTTGGTCGGGTAAACCGGTGGACTATTCAAACCTTAGAATTTTTGGTTCTATCGCTTATGCTCACAAAGAATGATGGAAAATTATCTCCTAGATCCTCTAAATGTATGTTTCTAGGATATGCATCTGAATCTAAGGGTTATAAACTCGGTGTATTGAAACTAGGAAAGTGATTCTTAGTAGAAATGTTGTCTTAAATGAGTTATCTTTTATATACTCTACACAAGGTCTCGCTTCCTCTATTCCTTGTGCGGATACTCGAAGACACAAGATGAAAATGTGGAAGTTGAAATAACTCCAAGTCAACAATGCACGATGATCTTTGTTACAAACCCTCACATTCAAGTCACTGATTTGCAGCCTATAGAAACCGAAACAGCCCCTGTAAGAGAAGAGGTTGTCCAAAGATACTCAGTGGTGAGAGATAGGGTCAGAAGGGAAGTAAGAAAACCAGTAAGACTCATCGATGAACAAGGCATAACAACATATGCCCTACTTGCTGCTCAGGAAATAAACAATGAGGATGAACCATCAAGCTATCAAGAAGCTGTCACTGGTCCAAATTCAGAAAATTGGTTGGTTGCAATGGAAGAGGAAATTGAAAGCCTACACAAGAATAAGACTTGGGAGCTGTGTGAAAGGCCTAAGGACAGAAAAGTCTTGGGTTGTAAATGGGTTTTTAAGAGGAAGGATGGCATCCCAGGTGTTGAGCAACCTAGATGGAAAGCAAGGTTAGTTGGGAAGGGTTTTCATCAAAAAGAAGGTGTGGATTTCAATGAGATTTTCTCCCCTGTTGTGAGGCATACATCTATAAGGTTCATCCTTGGCTTGGTTGCACAACAAGACTTGGAGTTGGAACAAATGGATGTTAAAACAACTTTCTTAAATGGAGAGCTAGGAAGACATTTATATGAGCCAACCTGAGGGTTTTAAGGCTGTTGGTAAGGAGAACAGTGTTTGCAAGTTGAAGAAATCTCTCTATGGCTTGAAGCAGCCCCTAGACAATGGTATAAAAGGTTTGACACTTTTATGATTGAGCAGAACTTCAATAGAAGCATGTATGACAGTTGTGTCTACTTCAAAAAGGGCGCAGAAGGTTCCTATATCTACCTACTGTTATATGTAGATGATATGCTTATTGCCTCTTCCAACAAGTCTTTGATTAGTGACTTGAAAAGGCAGCTGAGCGTGGAGTTTGAAATGAAGGATCTTGGGGAAGCAAAGAAGATCCTAGGCATGGAAATACAAAGAGATAGAATCTCTGGAAAGCTCTATCTTTCACAACAATCCTATATCAAGAGACTTTTGGAGAAATTCAGCATGGAAAACTCCAAACCAGTAACCACACCACTTGCTGCACATTTTCAGCTTTCATCTGAGCAGTGTCCTAAAACAGAAGCTGACCTTGAGGAGATGTCTAAAGTTCCCTATCAAAGTGCAGTGGGAAGCTTAATGTATGCAATGGTTTGTTCAAGGCCAGATTTGGCATATGCAGTAAGTGTGGTCAGTAGATACATGCATAATCCAGGAAAATGCCACTGGAATGCTGTGAAATGGATCCTAAGGTACTTACAGGGGACTTCTACCCTAGGATTGGTATTCTCTAAGGGCAAAGCTGGCTTAAAAGTCACTGGTTATGTGGACTCAGACTTTGCTGGTGATAGAGACAAGAGAAAATCAATTTCTGGTCTCATCTTCGTATTTGCTTCAAGTGCCATAAGCTGGAAATCTAGCTTACAAACTGTTGTAGCACTATCCACCACTGAAGCAGAATATGTCTCAGTTGCAAAGGGAGTAAAGGAAGCAATCTGGTTGAAGGGTTTTGCCACTGAACTTGGAGTTACACAAGATTCAGTGGAAGTTTACTCAGATAGTCAGAGTGCTATACACTTGACAAGAAATGATGCATTCCATTCTAAGACTAAACACATCAATGTAAGGTACCACTTCAACCAGAGAAATAGTGGCTAGAGAAGAAATTTCAGTTCTGAAGATTCATACTTCAGAAAATCCAGCAGATATGCTAACTAAACCGCTGCCAGCTACTAATTTTAAGAAGTGTGTAAATCTAGTAGGTGTTTCTAATTGTAAAGCTTAGAATATTTCTCAATAGAATTAGTCCCAAGGTGGAGCTTGTTAGGAATGGTACTAATTCTGTTACAATGTATTAGTTTTTCTGTTTAAGTGTATTTTCTGTTAAAGCCTTTTTTATGAAGGCTTTTAGGTTTCTGATTGTACTACCCAGGTATGTTTATAAATACTTGGGTCATTGCCTCATTTGGCAAGCCTTTTCAATTAATCTCTCTCTTTTCTCAGTTTTTCCCTCACTCTCTGCCTTTCATCTCTTTCTTTATTTCTCTCTTCTCTGGTTCTTTCTATCTAGCTGTTTCAACAGCAAGAACCAGCTTTTCTGGTTATTGGTGGATCTTAAGTTAGGGCTAACAGGTATATTGCATCTCAATATTAGTAGGGAGAGAATTCTCCTTCCTAATGGTTTTCACATAAACAAACAGTTTCCTGTCTTGACAATCGAGCCACTATATTTCCAAAACCAACAAATCTTGATTCTTCTCTTCTGCCCCTCTACCACTATTTAAGTTGACTTCTTACTTTTAACAATTTAAACTACCCAACCCAACCACTTCTATAATTATTCTAATGATTGTCCGAGCCCTATTAATTCTATTCCCTTGAAATTCAACTTTGTCCACAAGGTTGAAATTGGAGACCCTAGATCTAAGAGTGGTTATATCTGCAACGGTATATTGAATCTGAATATTAACAGGGAGAGAATTTTCCTTCTAATGGTTTTCACTTAAACAAGCAGTTTCCTGTTTTGACAATCAAGACACTATATTCCTAAACCAACAAATCTGAATTCCTCTCTTCTACCACTTAAGTTGAGTTCCTACATTTAACAATTTTAACTACCCAACCTAACCACTTCTACAATTATTCTAACTATTCTCCAAAGCCTATTAATTCTATCACCTTGGAATTCAACTTTGTCCACAAGGTTGATACTGGAGATCCTAGATCTAGTAGTTGCTATATCCTTTCCACTACGCTTCTATCTTTGATATGATCCTAAGTAGGAGTCAATATTGTTTTTGCATATCTTCCTTTGAGTTGATTCTCTTGTTTATAAGAATTAAGGATGAAAATAATGCAAAGAATTTTGGACGAGTTAACACAATGATTAATAACATTGGCATGTGGGCTAAGACCCAACACCTAGGACAAGAGCTAGGAAAGCAAAAGAGATATTGCCTGAGAAGGAGATCACCACCTACTAGCTCAAGCCCAAAGTGAAAAAAGAAGCCCAAGATAGTGCACTTGATTTAGTAAAAGAAGGCCAAACCTAGGGTGCTTAACAATGAGCCAACTGATAACCCTAACCCATAATACACCAATAACCAAAAGAGCTGATTCTTGATGCTGAAACAACTAAATAGAAACAACCAGAGAGAAAGAGCAAAAAGAAGGAGATGAAAGGCAGAGAGAGAGAGAAAACTAAGAAGAGAGAGATGAATTAAAAAAGGCTTGTCAAGGAGGCGATGACCTAGGTATTTATAAACATACCTGGGTAATACAATCAGTCCTAACTACAAACAATAGGACCTAAACAAAGCCTTCATAAACATAGGCTTTAACAGAAAAATACACTTCAACAGAAAGCTAATACATTGTAACAACAGAATTAGTATCATTCATAACAAGCTCCACCTTGGGACTAATTCTATTCAAAAGATATTCTAAGCTTTACAATTAGAAACACCTACTAGATGATGTGTTTATTCTTAGAATGGAATGCATCATTTCTTGTCAAGTGTATAACACTTTGACTGTTTGAGTAAACTTCCTTTAAATCTTGTGTAACTCCAAGTTCAGTGGCTAAACCCTTCAACCATATTGCTTCCTTTACTCCCTCTGTAGTTGAGACATTCTGCTTCTATGGAGGAAAGTGCTACAAGTTTGTAAGCTAGATTTCCAGCTTATAGCACTTGAAGCAAATATGAAGATGAGACCAGAAATTGATTTCCTCTTGTCTCTATCACCAGCAAAGTCTGAGTCCACATAACCAGTGACTTTTAAACCAACTTTGCCCTTAGAGAATACCAATCCTAGGGTAGAAATCCCGTGTAAGTACCTTAGGATCCATTTCACAGCATTCCAGTTCCTGGATTGTGCATGTATCTAATGACCACACTTACTGCATATGCCAAATCTGGACAAACCATTGCATACATGAAGCTACCCAGTGCACTTTGATAGGGAACTTTAAACATCTCCTCAAGGTCAGCTTCTGTTTTAGGACACTGCTCAGATGAAAGCTGAGCTGAGTGGAGATAGCCTAGAATGCCTTATGTAGTGTGTTGCCCCTTCGAGAAACTCACCTTCTTCTGTTTCCCAAGGATGCAATGCTCACAAAACTGCAACTTGCTGAAACTTTAATCACCAAAAGAACCTCTTTTGCTTAGGAATTGCTTCCCCTTCTCACTTATGTGGCCTAATCTCATGTGCCACAGCCTTGATTGTTCAACATTGCTTGCAGAAATTGCTTGGGCAACAGTGCCATGATCAGTAACAGTGGAAGCAAGAAAGAAATAGAGATTACCTCTTTTTTTCCCCTTCATAAGAGTGAGCGAGCCCTTAGAAATTTTGATTTCTCCACCTTCAACAGAATACCTACATCCCAAGGACTCCAAAGCTCCAAGAGAGATTAAATTTCTTCTTAAATTAGGTACATGTCTCACATTTGTGAGTGTTTTGACTGCTCCATCATGCGTTTTGATTTGTACTGAGCCTCTGCCTTTAACTTTGCAAACTGCATCATTGCCCATCATAATAACTCCTGAATGAACTGGTTTATAGGTTGAAAACCACTCCCTTTTGGGACACATGTGGTAGGTGCATCCGGAGTCCAGAATCCACTCTTCTTGGACATCTGAAACTGCTGCTGCAGCCACTAAAACATCAGCATCAGACTCTGAATCTGAATCTGCCTCAGCAGCTTCTAGTTTAGGATCTTGATTGCTTCTTGCTAGAATCTAGCTTTTCTTGAGGCTTTCCTCTTGCTGTAAGAGCATCACCCTTCTTGTTGGTGAGTAGCTCATGATCAAACTTCTCCTTTGAGAGAAGATTAGACTTTACATCTTCATATGACAATGTGTCATTGGAGCTGTAAAGCATGTTCTTTAAAGTGCCTGTAAGAAGGAGGAAGAGACACTACAAGTAATACAGCCTTATCTTCATCTTCAATCTTGACCTCAAGATTTTTCAAGTCTATCAAGATTGTGTTGAACTCGTTTAGGTGAGACCTTAATGAGCTTCTTTCTGTCATCCTCAGGGTATACAGCCTCTCTTTTAACCTTAGTTTGTTGGCCAAATTCTTGGTCATGTACAAAGCTTCCAGTTTACTCCACAAACCAGCAGCTGTAGTTTCTTGAATGACCTATCTGAGTACATCTTTTGAAAGACATAACTAGATGGCAATGAGGCCTTTCTCATCCAATTCCTCCCAGCTTTCATCAGTCATAATTGCTGGCTTCTTGGACCTTCCATCAAGTGCCTTCTTCAACCCTTGCTGAGTTAGCACAGCCCTCATTTGCACCTTCCAAATGCTGAAGTTGATCTGCCCATCAAATTTCTTTATGTCAAACCTTGTAATGGATGACATCTTCTCTGTTCTTGCTTGTTTCTTGGGGATGGCTCTTGATACCACTTGTTAACCCTAACCTAGAATACACCAATAACCAGAAGAGCTGATTCTTGATGCTGAAACAGCTAGATAGAAACAACCAGAGAGAGAGCAAAAAGAAAGAGATGAAAGGCAGAGAGAGAGAGAGAAAAAACTGAGAAGAGAGAGAGACGAATTAAAAAAGGCTTGCCAAGGAGGCAATGAACCAGGTATTTATAAACATACCTGGGTAATACAATCAGTCCTAACTACAAACAATAGGACCTAAACAAAGCCTTCATGAACATAAGCTTTAACAGAAAAATACATTTCAATAGAAAGTTAATACATTGTAACAGAAATAGTACCATTCCTAACACTAACATTTAGGCCCTTCCCCTCCAATGCTTTTCCTACTCTTTTTGAACACTTTCCTTGATCCCCATCAACCTTTTAGGATTTCCTCCATCCTTATATTTTGTTTTGGGAACCTATGCATAGGACCAATTGATTGGCATCACTTAAAACATCTATTTCCTATTTCCTTCACCTTACCATTCCTAGTATGAATGTTACCTTGATCTCGTGTTTCATTGTAGAGAAGGTTATCAATGGTGGAGGGCCAAAATTATGTCATATAATTACACTTTGCAGCTCATAAATTGCCAATGGTGAAGGGGTCAAAATATGCCACATTATGGCAAAGGGGTCAAAAATTGCAACATTGGTTGTAAGTACATGAAATTAAGGCTAGGAGAGTTTAGGTTGTAAGTACAAGAATTAAACCCCGATGGATCAGTTCACAAGTACAAAGCAAGACTTGTCGCTAAAGGGTTCAATCAAAAACTGGGTTTTGATTACAATGAAACTTTTTCTCTTGTAATCAAACCTGTCACTATTAGATTGATTTTATCTTTGGTTCTCACTCATCATTGGCCTATTCAGCAGTTAGATGTAAACAATGCCTTCCTGAATGACTTGTAGAAGAAGATGTTTTCATGAGCCAACCTCCTGGATTTGAAAACAGGGATAAATCCTTGGTCTACAAGCTAAACAAAGCCATCTATGGCTTAAAACAAGCTCCTAGAGCTTGGTTTGAAAAACTAAAAGGTGTCCTGATAAACCTGAATTTTTTTTCTGGCAAGTGTGATCCCTCTCTATTTGTCTACTCTCATGCTAGCAATACAGTTTATGTGTTGGTCTATGTAGATGACATTGTTAGCCCTAACCCAGGATCCACTAATAACCAGAAAAGCTGGTTTTTGCTGTTGAAACAGCTAGATAGAAAGAACCAGAGAGAGAGAGAAATAAAGAAAGAGATGAAAGGCAGAGAGAGAGAAAAACTGAGAAAAGAGAGAGAGATTAATTGAAAAGGCTTGCCAAATGAGGCAATGACCCAGGTATTTATAAACATACCTGGGTAGTACAATCAGTGACCTAAAAGCCTTCATAAAGAAAGGCTTTAACAGAAAATACACTTAAACAGAAAAACTAATACATTGTAACAGAATTAGTACCATTCCTAACAGACATCATTATCACTGGCAACAATTCTTCCTTTCTGCAGCAACTCTTCTCTCAACTCAACTCAAGCTTTGCTCTAAAAGATTTAGGTTCACTAGATTATTTTCTAGGCATTGAAGTCAAAACTCAAACAGATAGCTCTCTTATTCTCACTCAATCAAAACAAATTCGTGACTTACTCTCCAAAACCAACACAGAAGGTGCTAGCTCTATCTCATCTCCTATGGTCAGAGGTTGTAAGCTAACCAAAACAAGTTCTGATCCTACCTTATACGGATCAGTAGTCGGGGCTCTCCAATATGCCACCATAACACGTTCGGAACTATGCTTTTTTGTCAACAAAGTTTGCCAGATTATGTCCAATCCTCTTGAACATCACTGGATTGCTGTCAAGAGGATTCTACGATATCTCAAAGGAACTAGTCACTTTGACTTACTTCTTCAGTCAGCTCCTTCAAATCATCCTCTGCAACTTCAGGCCTTTTGTGATGTTGATTGGGCCTCTGACCCAGATGATAGAAGATCTACCTCTGGAGCTGTTGTATTTCCTGGACCAAGTCTCATCTCCTGGTGGTCCAAGAAGCAAACTGTGGTTGCTAGATCCAGCACTGAAGCTGAATACAGGAGTTTGGCACATGCAACAGCAGAAGTAGCATGGATCCAATCTCTTCTCTCTGAGTTACAGATCATGCACTCAACTCCCACTATCCTTTGTGATAACCTTGGCATTGTTGCTTTCACTCACAACCCAATTCTTGACTCTCAGACAAAACATATGGAGTTAGACTTGCATTTTGTTCGGAAAAGATTGTCAGCAATTCTCTTCAGGTTCTTCATGTACCAGCTTCAGTTCAGTATGCAGATGTCTTAACTAAAGCTCTCTCTCCACTCAAATTTAGTGAATTGCATTCCAAGCTCAAGAGTAGTGAATCTAATTCCCGCCTCTTGAGCTTGTGGGGGAGTAACATTTGTTTAGTTTACTAGTGAAACAGTGTAACAGATAGTTAGCATTCTTTTTCTTTCAAGAAAGTCAAGACTGTATATTCAAGCTGTACTTTCTGTTGCTTGCTTTTGCAAGCCTAAGCCTAAGACTTATCTCTATATAAGTCATCTCTGTACTCTGTAAATTCTTGGGTTAATAATATCTTGTTCTTCTCTCAAAATCTCTCTCTAATACTTCTCTCTCTCTCTCAAAATCTTAACAGTACAATAGCAGCGAATAGGAGATTGACTGCTATCTTCTGAAGGAGTTAACATGGGAATATTTTCATCTCATTTTTTACTGGTAAAATATACAGATACAAAATAGATGTGCTATGTGTCCCAAGGCTTTTGGAGAAAAGTAAAATTTAGTTAATTTGATGACTAGATGGTAAATTTGAGGAGAAATAGTTGCAAATATTACATTTATTCTTCTTTCTTTTTCTTTTCTTTTTTTTGTATTGGAACATTAGCTTTATGTAAGAAATAGCTTGCCCATCTTTGTTTGTTTTCAAAAGTTTGACATGGTCATCTTGAAGGAATTACATATTTATCCAGTTTTAGGTGATGTTTTTTATTTCTATTGTTGTTTTAACAGATTTATTCTTCCTTCAGGTTGTTCAGAAGGAGAGAGAAGAAAAACTTGCAGAGATACTGAAAAATAGACTCAACCAATATGTCCAAGGAAACAAAGAGGAGTTTGTTAATCATGCAGAAGCTGAAGTAGCCCGGCTATCCAATGCAGGTACCATTCCCTAAGAATTGTTCCAGAAATGCTGCGAACACGAGGGATGAGTACATTATGTAGCTGCAAAGTTACAATATCAACCTGTGGTTGTTAAAATTTAATGAAATGAATAGTTCTTTTGTTACAAAATTTTGATATTGTTGAAAGATTGACTTTACATGACATGGATAAACATTTGCCTAACCTCGAGTATTTGAATATCAACCTAACTTCTTAGCAGGATTTAATTGTGGTACTTTTGCTGAATTCATTAGTTGTCATTATACAGCTTATGGAGTTGATATGTTGAATACCATTGGCTACATATACGCAAGGCAAGCAGCAAAAGAGCTAGGGAAGAAAGCAATTTATTTGGGTGTGCCTTTTATTGCTGAGTGGTTTAGAAACAAAGGGCACTCTATTAAATCTCAAGTTACAGCAGCAACAGGTGAGCAAACTTTGTACTTTAAAGCCTTTCCTGATTGTGATATAGTTTCTTGATTCTAATCATGTCATATCTTAATATACTTATTTTACTCTCTTACACACCACATTGGATGTTTCTTGAGGCTTGGGTGGGTTGAATTGACCTTTGCCCATAAAGGCTTTTGTAAAACAGTGAGCCTAGACTTTTGTGGTAAAGTACAGTTAATTTGAAAAAAAAGGAAAAACAATGCTTTTTATTTCTGGATGTGTTTGAGTGAGTTTTACCATTTGGCTATTCATATTTATAAGGATTACTAAGATAACTAATGCCGACTACAGTTTACAAGAGAGCATATACAGAGTATCTAGTTTACATGGAAAGAGAAACGACCATGGTAGTTAAAATTGACATGAAAACCTCTCTCTATTCCTCCACTTATTTCTCTTTCCTCTCTCGTGTGTCTAGTCTCACCCTTTTGCAACCACCATGGAAAAAACACCACTACCAATAACATCAAACATTCAAACCCCATCAATGTGACAAGCATGCACTCATTCAAATCTCCAGGAAAATTAACGCACTTCTACCAAAACCCATGCCATCATTTAAACCATCTGAACTGTACACTCCTGCCAACCTGGACTCACAAACCAATACTTGACAGCCACACACCACCTCAACCCCATCATTTAGCACCATACCTCCCTACCATCAAATTAAGAAAAAACAAAAACCAGAAGCAAAGTTCAAAACAAAGGAAAAGGAAAAAAATATAGTAGGTGTTGGAGATTTCACATCAACTAATGATATAACTTGTATATCAAAGGAAGGGCAACCCTTACCTTATAAGCCAGTTTTGTAGGATTTTGTTAAGTCTTAATCCACATTTCTACTATAGTATCATAGTTTATACTACGATGGTTTGTTATTGAGCATATTATGCCACATGCTATTGGGCAATTATCAGATCAGCTGAAGATGTCTAGTCCTGCAAACTTCACGCTTGAAATACCTAGTCCTCAACGTAAAGGATACATGTTGGAGATTCCGCATCGATTAGTCATGTGGCCTTAAAAGTGTATATAAGTGGAGGGACAACCAACACTTACAAGTTGGTTTTGTGGAGTTGAATTAATTCTTAACCTACATTTCTAATAGTAGACAATAAGAAATGAGAGGTACTGGCACTGTCTTCCCTGTAGCTGAACTCTAGATTCATTCTTCCACTTTAACTAAAATTATTCCTTTTCCATAAGCCCTTCCCTTGTTAAGGCTTTTATTTGGACTATCATAAATGAATGATTGATACTTCACACACACTAATTATCATTTCATTTCAGCTCTGGCCTGCAAAAATGAATTGGTAGTGTGAAAAACATTTGCATGGGAGGCTGATAATATTTTTTCGTTTATGGTTGTTCTAGGGGCAATTGCTTTAATCCAATTGCAGGAGGATATGAAAAAGCAACTTAGTTCAGAAGGGAACTATACTGAAGAAGAGCTTGAAGAATACATGCAATCTCATAAGAACTTAATGATTGACTCTTTGTGGAAGCTTAATGTGGCAGACATTGAAGCTACTCTCTCCCGTGTTTGTCAAATGGTTGTTTTTGCTATAACAATGTCACTTAAATTATATATAGCATAAAGTAGATTTGAGGGCTAGGCATGTTTAATTTAGATCATGTGTGCTTCACTTTAGGTTCTTCAAGACAACAGTGCTAAGAAAGAAGAACTCCGCGCACGAGCTAAAGGGTTGAAAACTCTTGGTAAAATCTTCCAGGTTGTATTTCTTTCCTTACTCTCCGCAGAATTTTTAGCAATATTATATACTGGTTATTAAATGATTTTGAATTCCCGATTCCAATTTAGAGGGTTAAGTCAGCCAATGGAAACGAGAATGAAAGTGTACCAAATAAGGCAGTACACAAGTTGAATGGAAGTGAAACTGGCAATGATGCTTGTTCTCCTAGTACATCACCCAAATCTTCTAGTCCCGATTTGCCAAATCATGCTATATATGTATCCCAGGTGCAATTTTTCCCACTGATCCTCTAATTATTTCTTTTCATTTGGCCAAATTCATGTCATTTTATTTCATTTTTATACATAGGCTATTTTTTTCTTTTCTATTTCGTTTACGTTATTCTAAGTATTTATAGTGACATGCTATGTATTTGTTTTGATACAAACGAATGTAGAGCCCCTATGTGGAGGCCCCGCACTTTGCTGGCATGCAATTTGACTATAACTTTCCTAGGCCAACCGCCCCCCCGGGTGCCCAGAGACCTACTCCAACCAGCAAGGATTGAGACCTCGTGTGTAGTTTCTTTTTTTTTTTTTTTTTTTTTTTTTTTTTTTTTTTTTTTTTTTTTTTTCCTGTTGTTTGAGGGGGTGTATTTGTTTGAGGGGGGTGTATTGTTTGTATGTATGTATCGCTCTTATGGGGTATCCTTTCAAATGTGCTTGTGCTTGAGATCGCATCTTGTCCCCGGGACCGCATGTGCACTGTGGTTTTGCATGTCTAATAATTCAATACATAGATGAGGGGAAGATAATTTAAGGTAGTCGTATCATTGCCAGCTGGCCTTGATTAGCTGCCATGTATTTTGAATTGTGTATTTTGTTGGGCTGTTTGCACTTAGGTTACTTTTTTAATCGTGTTTCTTTTTTCCTAAGAGCTAGCGCGATGTCCATTTTAGAAGGGATTCCTGTAGAATAACTCAACTTAATGGATAACATCATGATATATATTTTGGTTTATAGTTTTTTTCATGCTCGGTCCCCGTACCCCGCCTATGCATCACGACGCAAGTTATGATCGTGGTTTGGATTAAATGGTAAAACTTTGTACCTGATCTTGAATAGTAGAGGTACCTTTGAGTTTTGTAAAATAGTGGCCTCTTGGATTAAATTTTGCTTTTTTTTTTTTTTACCAAGTTTATCCCACAATTTAAAAGTCATAATCTCTAGAAAAAGTAGGGTATGTTTCTTTTATAATCCTGTTGATGTTTTTCAAAGGTAATGTATTTGATCCCAACGCAGAAATGCTTGTAGCAAGGTTTTCGTTTCTTTTTTTCCCAAAAGGTATCCCACAATTCAAAGTCATAATCTCTAGAAAAAAGTAGGGCACGGCTAATTAGACTTTTAAAATATTATGTTTTTTATAATCCAGTTGATTATATGTATGTTCATTACCAATTTGTTTTTTTCTTTTTTTAGAGGATTTTGAAATTATTGAAGAAACTCTGTCTGTCTATGTTAGAAGTGTAAAATATAACCGATGAATTTATATATATATATATATATATATATGTTAAACCGTTTAACTTAGCTTAATTCATTGGTTTTCATGATATTAACTTTAAATTGTAACATTTATAAATACTTAATTATTAATAGAAAATCATTATTTATCACAATTGTTCATGTGTAAAACTGTAGGTTTTTTTTAACATGAACATGTTAAATTTTAGATGTCAAAAGAATATCAAGCAACAAATAATAATAATAAAACAAAGTTTTACTTCAAAAATGTTTTAACTTTAAATTCTTATAAAAATATTTGTAACACTTTGAAAACTTTTTTTCCCCACTTTTAGGTCTCAAATGTTTAAAAGATTTATGATGAATAAACATATATTAACAATTTGATATATCTTTCAAAATTATTATTATTATTATTATTATTATTATTATTATTATTATTATTATCATAACTACAAATTATTATTATGATTACTAACTATTATTACTTCTATTAATACTGTTATTGTTCATCCTAATAATTCTGTTAATATTATTATTACTACTACTCCGTTATTATTACTTCTGCTCCTATGAGTATAGGGTTATACATGTTACAATAATATCTTATGGGACATTAACTTTTTATTATTCTCACTAACTATAATTTCTAAGAGAGTCACCTAATATAATTGTATTGCAGATCTTATTCAAAAAATTTAGAATTCTTTTTATTACTTCTGCTCCTATGAGTATAGGGTTATACATGTTACAATAATATCTTATGGGACATTAACTTTTTATTATTCTCACTAACTATAATTTCTAAGAGAGTCACCTAATATAATTGTATTGCAGATCTTATTCAAAAAATTTAGAATTCTAAGAAAGAAATTAGAAAGAAAAAAATTGAAAAAATGTGAAATTAAAAAATTTTAGGGTAAAGTTAAGCCTTGTTTTAATTGAAAAAAGTTACTTATTTTACGGATGATTCCCATGCATGTGCTTACATGTCTTAATAGAAAAATGGCGTTTTAAAAAAATAGTTATTTAATTTTGAAATTTAGTTAGGACGTATTAGGAGAGAATCATGTGAATTGTGAAGGAGAGGAGAGGCAAAGGCAAGAAGGAAGGTGTTGTGGGAGGGGGGAGAGAGAGAGAGAGAGAAAAGCCGCAGAGTGGAAGCGCGAAACGGTCCTCCCCGGCTTGCCCTTTTTCTTTTTTAAAAAAATTGTTTTTCTTCTGATATAATTATTTTAGTTCATCCCAGTGGCAGTGGCAGTCGCGCACAATATAACCCTTCAGAATCCATATTGAATTCAAATTCGGAAAGCGAACTTGTGTACTTTACATTTACAGATCTGCCTCATTGGTGAATCGGCTACGTTAGGTGCTATCATATTTGTGGAGTACTATTGATCCTCAGATCTAGTGTCCTTCCGTAAAGCTGTTATCATTTCACCAATACTCTTGTCTTTCTCGTATAATTATAATTGCTTTTGGTGCCCTCTGCAATACAAGATGGAAAGCGAAAAGAAATCGTCAGCGATATCCGATATGGGAGCATGGGCTATGAACGTTGTCAGCTCCGTTGGAATTATTATCGCCAACAAACAGCTTATGTCCAACAGTGGCTATGCTTTCACCTTTGGTCAGCCTCTCTCTTCTCAACTTTTTTTTCTTTCTCCGTCTTTCGAATTTGGATCCGATATTGAGATTGAGAGTAACAGATCTCTAACTTATTTCACATTATTTGTATTCTCTCCAATCTTTCTATTTCCACTTTCTACGATGCGCCCATTTCTATGGTTCTGTATCTCTGTCGGTCACGATCCATGTTATTTTCTCAAAAACATTTAACTGATACTTGATACTGACCTTTTTTTCAATTATTATTATTATTATTATTTTAGTGGAGCTTCAAATTATTTTTGTTGGTCCTTATTATTATTAATAAGGATGATTTCTGACATGACATTTAAACTCTATTAGTATTACGTACGAAAGTTTTTGCTAATGGTTCTGTATCTCCTCTCTCATCTTATCTTTTTCTTTATTTTTGTTTTCCAGCCAGTACGTTAACTGGGTTCCACTTTGCCGTAACTGCTCTCGTTGGTCTGGTGTCAAATGCTACCGGTTACTCGGCGTCAAAGCATGTTCCTTTGTGGGAGCTTATTTGGTTCTCACTGGTTGCTAATATGTCTATTACGGGGATGAACTTTAGCCTCATGCTCAACTCCGTTGGATTCTACCAAGTATGGTTTTATAACGAGCTTTTCTGCCCATAGGGACATCATATATCATGTTCGTGGCTTGGACAGTTAAACTTTAATTTTCTTGCTTGCTAAGAATATCATCCACTATCCTTTCTTAAATTCCCATGCTTCTTCCTTGTTAAACATAAGTAATTCATGCATATAGTTTAGACCATCATCCATCATAGTCATACCTTTTTGCCGAGCATGCACCAGGGCAGTTATTTGAAGCATTTCATCCTACAACTTGTAATAATGTGTACCTAACCTATGGTTCAGTCAGATTCACATAATGGTGAATTGTATATGTATAATTTATAATTTATATTTATTGTATAGTGAAATTAAGGAGCTTTTGATAAGAACAATCGAACACTAAATACAACTAGAAGCTTTGGGTTTGAGTCCATTCTTGAAAGCCAACCCAAAGAATCTCATGCCGTGAATTCCATATTGAAGCATTTAATTGCTAGTAGTGTTGGTATGTTTGGAATTTCGATTGACCTGTATGGTTAGTTGAAAAGTTATAATGAGGAATTTCACAGTTAATTTTCCTGATGCCCATTGGTTTTCCATTTATTTATCTGCAGCTTTGAGTAGTAATGTCAACCCTGGAGATACTTAATGTTATGTGTCATGAATAATAATACAAGTTTTGTAAGAAGAAAAAATTATGGTAGCCTAAAAATAATCCAAAACCTTCAAGTGCTCTTTTAGATGTAGACCTGTTGTGTTTGGCATGGAACAGACTCAAGTCTAGATATACTTGCCAAAGTTAACATCAAGCATAAAGGTAATGCTAGGGAGAGGAGCGTATGAATGACAAAAAGAGTGTGCCTGTGCCTTTGTAATGAGAGGGAGGTAGTCTTGGCTGAGTGGGTGATGGAAGAGCAACAGCACTCTTGGGCTGTGACTTGGAGTATCTGGTCATGAGGCTTTCTACGTAAGGACCTTCATACTGGGCTGCCAGCCTGTAACACAAAACCTATGATATAAAGCTGTTATGTAAGGCTTTTATTACTGTACGGTTCAGGTTGTTTAATTAGTTGGGTCTTCGCAAGGATTACAGCCCTCGTCATTAGTTTCTTTGTTCCACATCAATTCCAATAGGATGGGAGGGAAAGGGAAGCTAAGGTGTGCAGCTGATTTTTATGAGGCACTTTAGTTAATTTTTTTTAAACAATCTACTTTTCTCTCTGTTCTTTTCATAAAAAATAAGCTCATTAGTTTTTAAGAGTTACTATAATTATATCTCAATTCTTGTATATTAGGAGGTGCTGCCTGTATCATCTTGGTTTTAGACTCATTTGTCCATTCCCATGACTCACTTTTAATGTATCGTAAATGATAGCCACCTTCGTATGTCTTCACTTTGAATTTTCAGATTCTGCTAATCTGCTATTCAGTTGTTAATTTTCTTGTTATGTATGGTCACAGATATCAAAACTGAGCATGATTCCTGTGGTTTGTGTGATGGAATGGATCCTTCACAGTAAGCACTACTCAAAGGAAGTGAAATTATCAGTGGTGGTTGTGGTTATTGGTGTTGGTGTTTGCACTGTGACTGATGTAAAAGTTAACCTCAAAGGTTTCATGTGTGCCTGTTTAGCAGTTTTGTCTACATCATTACAGCAAATTGTAAGTATTATCCAATAATTCTTCTCTAATATGCTGTTGATATTAAATCCATTGCTATTTCTGTTGTGATTTCCTTTTCACCTGTCATTTTATATAATTAAGAATTGGTCTAATTTTAGGTGAGTCTGGACAGAGCTTCATTAGATTTAGAATCATGACTACGTACTACACATCATTTATTCGTGATGTTTGTAGGATTTATTCTTTTTTATGAATGATTTTTCTTCTCCTTTTCTGTAACAGTCTATAGGTTCTCTTCAAAAGAAATATTCAATTGGATCTTTTGAATTGCTGAGTAAAACTGCTCCCATTCAAGCCCTTTCTCTTCTTATTCTTGGTCCATTTGTTGATTACTACCTCAGTGGAAAATTAATAACGAACTATAAGATGTCTACTGGTACTATTGTAAGTTCCTTTTCCCCATTTGACATTATTCTGCATGCACTCTGTAATTATACAGATACTGTTGGATTGTTCTTTTAACTTTATACTTTAATCTCTGCAGATATGCATTGTTCTTTCATGCTCGTTAGCTGTATTCTGCAATGTAAGCCAATACCTTTGCATTGGACGCTTTTCAGCTGTTTCCTTCCAGGTCTTGGGCCACATGAAAACAGTATGTGTACTGACATTGGGGTGGCTGCTATTTGATTCAGAGCTAACTTTCAAGAATATCATGGGAATGATTATCGCAGTTGTTGGCATGGTGATTTACAGTTGGGCTGTAGAGGTTGAAAAACAGTCAAATACAAAAACCTTTCCTCACGCGAAAAACAGCCTGACAGAAGAAGAAATTAAATTATTTCAGGATGGACTAGAAAAGAATCCTCCGAAGGATGTTGAACTTGGTGAGACTCAAGGATAGATTGACTCGGATCTGGTGGTGAAATTAATGAATGCATGCAATTATACTGTGTATTGCTTTATTTTGGTTTGTGCCTTTTGTCTAGTCTACATAGTAAAACTTGGTTCTATTTGCTTACACTGGCGGCACGGATCCAGTTTTAGAAGTTATGTTCCCATTCATCAGCAATGTTTCTTTATTAGTTTGATTTATTAATTTTGTTATGTTGAGGTTATTTATGGCTAGATGGACAATATGATGGCGCCATTAAGATGTATAATGTGAACGCTAATGAAAGGCGATATCAATTTCCTCTTGCAATTTTCTTTTTGTTTTCGTTTTTTAATGTGAAAATATATTTCATTATGCTCTCTTATGATATATGCATTTATCATCATTTAACATTTATTTTATATTCTTTTTAAAATTCTCCATTTAATTTTTCTAATACGCTAATTTTTTTCCTTAAATGTTAAGTTTAATTCCTTCAAAATTTTCTTTTTCACTTCAGTTTTTTTTACTTTTTTAAACAGAAGTGATTGCAATTACAAAGATAATCTTAGCCAAACAAGTTTTTATACTCCGACTTTTTTTATTTTATTTTAAATTTCAATTTTCAATTTAAGATATTTATATTATTTCTTTAAATTGATTATTTATATTTTCTTATAACTTTTTTAAAATATTGATGTATACCTTTCAGGTTTAACTATTTATTGTGTCCTTATATCTGACATAATTTTAAGTTTTAATTTCTATGAGAAAGATCTCTTAAATTTTAGTCTCTACAACCACATTGTAAATTAGTGACGTGGTTCCAGTGGTAGATATGTAAACATATGTTGTTAAGGTAGCAATAAAATGCTCAAGAATGTACAATTTGGTCTCTATAGTTGATTTAAAATTACGTTATCAATTAATTTTTATAGGAGATATTACTTTATGAATATTTATAATTTAAATGAATTAGAGCCATGAGTATTATTGTCATCATTTGAATGTTACTGATGACCTCTAACACGGGTTGAAATTGCTCACATACATCCGAGAGTTAATTATAAATATTTAGAGAGAGATATAAATATAAGAATCTTTATTAACAATGATAAAAAAAATACTCATTATATTCTTCAAAACTTTTAAAGCATTTTTGCTTAGTTTATTTATTCGATCACTAACTCTAATCTTAGTTCATGCATTAATTAATATAAGTATATAAGCACAAATCTTGTTAAACTTTGAGAAATTATTACAACGTTTGAATGAAGGTAACAAGATGATCATAACTACTACCAATTTATGTTAATTTGATTACACATTTTTAAAATTAATATTTTTTTCATACCTCTATCTTTTTCTCTATGGTAAAGCTTGACTCAAAGAAAAACACATTTAATCATTAAAATAAATTTTTACTCTCAACCATAAGGAAGGAAAATCGAAAACTTATCTATTTATAATCAATCCTCTGGTAAAATCAAGTCAAAGTGTTTATCAAACCTCAATTGCATTATTCATCACATTCACATTATAATTAATTGAATTGTAATAGCAAAACCAAAACCTGAAACTTCTGCTATCATCATATCCATGGGCGGAGCCACATGCAACGCTAGGGGCAGTTGCCCCCCCTAAAATTTTTAAATTTTTTTTTTCTTATATATATATAATAATAAATAATAATATTAATAATAATTATAATATATATATAAAAACTATTTTAAATAAATAATTTTAATTATAATTTTATAATTTTAAATGAAATTATAATTATAATATTCCTAAAATAATTATTTTAAATAATAATTGTAATATATGTAAATAAAAATTAATTATATATATAAATAATAATTTATAATAATAAATAATAATATAATAATAATAATAAATTTTAATTTCTGACGGTTTTTAATTTTTGATTTATAATTATATATCTAATTTTAAAATCATACATATTTAAAACTTTTATTTAAATATTTTTTAATTTTAAAATTTTTAATATTCATCTTCCTATTTAAATGACTTTTAATTTTAAAATTTTCAATATTCATATTCATATTTAAATAATTTTTAGTTTAAAAATTTTTAATATTCATTTTCCTATTTAAATGACTTCTAAGTTTAAAACTTTTTTATAATCATCTTTAATTTTAAACTCTCATCTAAATAATTTTTAATTTAAATTTTTTAATATTCATCTTTAATTTTAAATTTTTACTCTCATATTATATATTTATTTAAAAAATTATTGATCGTAACAATATAATTTTTAACCATTGATAATGTATTTTTTATTATCTTACATATAAATTATAATTAAATAAATTAAAATAAATTTGACATACTTTTTAAAAATACATTATCTCATTTTAAAGAAATTAAATAAAAAATATAAAAAATAATAAACTAAAATGAAAAATAAAATTAAAATAAAAATTGATAAAAAAAATAATAATAAAAAATTATCCTACTCCATTCTTGTTAATTATAATTTTTAATTGGTAATGTATAACACTTAAAAACTTATGAATATATATTAAAAATATTATTATGTTATTAATGAGTTTATGTATAATAAATCTTTAAGAATATAAATAATAAAATTAAAATGAAAAAAAAAGAGAAAAAATTAAATAAATATGAAAAAAAATTTGTCTCCCCCTAACTTTGGCTCTGGCTCCGTCCCTGATCATATCTCTTGTATTCAAATTCAAACATAGGTGAATGATATCATTAAATCTATCATTGTTGTCATAATATCACAGAGGAGTGGGATAACAATAGGAAAAGAGTAGATTTAACTCTTCCGAATCTTGTTTTTATAAAAAACAAGACAGATGTAAGTTTAGATTTTTTTTTTTAAGATGGATTTAGGATTTTGTACGATGAACTTATTTTAAGAAAAAATTACTTACCATTAAATATATTATATATTAATTTATTAATTACTTTTTAAATGAAATAATATGTAAAGATAATAAAATTTAATAATAGTATTTCAAAAATAAAATAAAATATTTAATTAAATATATTATTTTTATTATTAAAATAATTTATTTATCGTATTTATGTGTTCGAGCAAGTCGAAGCATAAATTTGAGGCAGGTAATGATAGAGTCCCACGGCAGGTTTCTTTTCTATGGCCAGGAGCAAACAACGAGTGTGTTGGATTCATTTACAAAGTTTGTTAATGTCATCGAAAATAAAGTTGTTCATGCTATAATGATATAAAATATTAATATGATAATTAAATATTTGCATGATGAATAATAAAATTAAAAAAAGAAAAAAAGTTTAGAAACTTACTTAAAAAATTGTAAATATTTTAGGGAAACAGATTCATTCTATAATTGCAAAAAGTTGATGGGCGCAGTAGGGCTAAGAATATAAAGGGAATTGGATTGAGAAACGGAGGTAGGGGAATTAACAAAGTGGGAGAATGGGTTTGGATGGCGAAGATATGGATTCGCTATTTGAAGGGATGGTACTGTTTAACCCTGGAGAGATTGAAGTTGAAGCAGAGAAAGAGAATGGTAGTGATAATTCTATTGATTACCGTGAAAGTGATGCTGGTACGCAGTCGCAGTCGCAGTCGCAGTTGGAGTTGGAGTCTCAGTCGCAGCCCCTTGACGAGAATCTGTTCTCTGACTTGACACTTGTGGTGGATCCCCTCCAAAACTTACAAGTAGCTGAAGCCGAGCATGATCTACAATCTGAGTCTTCGAGACAAGGTCAGCCCCCAAGAAGGAGAAAACGATCTGGCTTGAGGATAGGATATGGTAGAGACTCCATTTTTTCAAGCGATCTGCCTCGCAACACTCCTTCTCCGCTCCCTGTTCAAACCCTAACAACTTTCACTGATGATGATGTTACTGTTACTGTTACTGTTGCCCAACCATTGGAAGATCACAAAAATTATGATGATTGTGAGGCAGAATTTCAGCAAATTAAAGCCACCATACATGACAAGCTTGATCATGCCAGTCAACTCGTGAAATCTGCTTCTTCTGCCCGAAAGGATTTCATCAGGAATAGAAGAAAAACTGCTGAGAATGCCACTCTTGCTTCCCTCAAACACATGGAACTCGAAAAGCAACTGGAAGAAGCCTGTGAAGCTGAAGATTTCGAAAAGGCTGAAAAGGTTAGCCAAGACCTTTCTGCTGCCGAGAAGGATAAACAAGCTTTCGCTAATTCATTGAGACAAGCCGATGCCTTTGTCGATTCTTTAGACTTAAAATTGCAGCATGCCCTCGACTCTCTGTTAACTGCCCAGGAACAATGCGCAACCTTACTCCATCATTATTCAACGGTTAGTTATTAACATTTTTTTTCTTATCTAAAACTTCTTTTTACTATTTGACTCTTATTTCCAACAAATGCATTGAATGGAATGTTAGTCCAGTCTTGATATTTCACTATTTAAATCATGGCTTTACAAGAAAATTCATTACTCTCTCAAAACCCCTTACAACCATATAACTGACATTTTTTTTTATTACCCAATGGCTAAGTCGCATGAACAACTGACACAAGATATAACATGCGCAAACTGCAATTTTTGTTCTCTCTCTCTTTTTCTTTTTCCTAGTGTTATCATGTGAGTATCCACAGCTCCCTTTTTTAAGTGTTCTTGCCTCGTAGTTCAGTGATCATTATGTAAGGTGTTAGACACTTACTATAAAATAGTTCCTTTATGTATTTTAGATAGGCTACTTATAATACCATTACCTGATGGATGACCTGCTAACACAAGTATGTACATAATAGATCATCTTCTTCCGTTGCCCTGTGAAGGATTCTGCTCCTGCATCAAGTTTCATTTCATCCATACTGAGCATTTTTATCTTTAAAATTTTGCATCTCCTTGTTGGCTTATTTCTTTTAGCTCCCCAATTAAGTTATGGTTAGAATTTCTGATGTGTCTATATTCCTTTTTCTAGAACGCTTTAAATAATGCAGATTCTGCCTTGAAGAAAGCAACATCAGTGTATTCAAAAGAAATGGACCAATGGTTTACATCATCTGAAGTTTTGGAGGTTAAAAAGATGGAGTTGGAGATTGAATCACATTTTATGAATGAAGCTCGTTTAGAGTTGAATAATACCATTGAGAATTCAATCCAGGATGATAAAAGAGAAAAAGAGATCCTTTGTGAAAGAAAGGATGTGTTAATGGGTGAATTGGAACAACTTCTAGCTCTAGTTAAACAGAAAGAAAAGGAGATAGCAGACAATGACTCTAATTTAAAAGCCGTGGAGAATAAGATAGACAAAGTTGTCTCTGGATTTAAAGAGATGCAGTCAAGCATTGATGCCAAGTATGGTAAATTACAATCTGTCCTTGCTCAAGTGAAATTAGAGACTGAATCTTTGGCTCTAAAGAAGGAGGAAATTGACAACTTTCTCATTAAGGAAGAAGAAACTGGAGCAAGACTTAGAGAATTTGCCCGGGTTTCTACGGAAGAAGCTGAAGGATACTGTGAAATAGTTAAACTGAGAAGAAGTTTGATGTCATCTATATTGAAGTCCAGGGAGGACAAATTGACCCTTGCAAATAACGAGGAAAAGCTTTGTGGAGATGTGAAATTGTTTCAACAGGAGGTTTCTGCCGCAAGAGCTTCCTTGCAGGTTAATTCTTTTACTGATTTTTGTGTTTTGATTTGTGTATATGGCTGAAATGTGATGAATAATCAGACTCCCAGCGTAATGCCAGGCACCTGTGCACTACCTAATAACCTTGAATGTGAAAAGTTATACACAAGCTAAGCTGCTTCAATATATGTTAGGTTGAGAGAATACTATAAATGGTCCCACATGTAATCAAATCCACAAGCTGAACAAGCAAGGCCTATTGCTGATTTGCTGTTTCTTTTCCCCCAAAAGAAAGTTCTTTTGCTAGTTATTTGTTCACGGATGTCATTACACTGTTTTTAGGAACTATCTTCAAGAAAGTCAAGCATCCAGCAAGATATAGCATCCTTCAAGCAGAGAATTATTTTCATAGATAAAAGAGTCCCAGAACTAGAAGCGGAAAAGAAAGTTGCTACTGCGGCAAGAAATTTCAAGGAGGCTGGACGCATAGCTACTGAGGCAAAGTCACTGTGTGTTGAAAAAGAGAGCATCCAGATAGACATGGATACTGCTGCATTAAATCTTAAGAAGCTTGAAGAAGAAATCAAAGACACGCTTAATAAATTACAGGAGACTGAGGGAATTATTTTATGGAAGGAAAAAGAGTTGGCAATGGTTAGATACCAGAGGCTACACTTGGCAGCTGCTACTACTAGAGCTGAACAAGCTGCTGCACTAGAAATGGGTGACATGGGAGAAGCTAATCTCCTGCTTGCTGAAGCTGAGGCAGCAGACTGCGAAGCTGAGAAACTTAAATTAACTTACAAATTTGAGGCAGAAGACTTCACTGATCTGCGGAGACATTTAATTTCAATGGATCTCGTATCTCATCTTGATCAAAAGCAATTGGAAGAATTAGCTGTGTCACTTCATCTATTTACTGGCTGATTGTTGAAAGAAGATTTTAATGGATTTGGTGGTTGATAATCAAGATGCCAAAGTTTAGTTACTAGATGTACTGAAGTACAACATGAATGCCCAACCCTTGAGATACGCTTTCTTTACTCTTCACGCATCTCTACATTTTAACAACTACTGAGTAAGAGATTTGTGCAATTTTCCTTTTATTTCAAGTTTCGAGGGGTTCGGCCAAAAATATAATGGAAGAATTTAGAACAACTAAAAGTGATATGAAACTTCGTTTTTGAGGATATTGATCTGCCCTGAGGATTGTGTTTATTTTCAGTAATAGATTGCACGAGTGCATGTTTGGATTTGTGGTGTAATCATGGTGAACCACGTTTATTCTTGTCAAATCAAGTTTGGTTCAAATTTTCGTTGTCAAAACAAAATCACTTTCAGTTGAGAAAAACCAAGTTGGGTTGGGATTCAAATAAGAGGGAGGGGACTTCGTTTTGCTTCATTCGGGATCAATTTTAAACTTTTGGCAGTTGCAATTTGTTTAATTTACCCTCGTCATATGTAAGTTCATCAAACCAGATACTCCATCAACATCTCAGCAGTCTGTTACTGAGAAATAGTCTTTAAATGTAAGACTTTCGTAAATCAACTTCGTAGGACATCATTTATATTGATTATATTGATTGTTGGAACAAATTGCGACCATGTAGAAAAGTTGAAATTCTACCTCGCCTGTCACGACCCGATGTAGAAAAGCTTAACTTCTACATCGGTTGTCAAGAAACGATGTAGAAAAGTCAAACTTCTACAGCGGTTATAAAGGACCGATGTAGAAAAATGGACTTTCTACCTCGATTTTCGAGAAACTATGTAGAAAATATCGACCTTCTACCTCGGCTGTCTAGAACCGATGTAGAAAAACTTAATTTTCTACAACGGTTAAGATTACAACCGATGTAAAAAAATTGCTATACTACATCAATTGAATGACACGAGGCAGACTCATTTCCTTAAACAAACATACCCATTTGCTCAAATTATCCATATTATAATCGGTTTCAAAATAAAGTGGATGAATATATTTATCTTTATCTCTCAGTCAAAATCACAAAATAAAGTCTTGGTCAAATTGTGCGGACCGAGGACTAGTCTTCCACGTACTAATACATACTACTAGTACTAGCTGATAAAACTAATTCTATTATCATTTTCCGTATGTGAGAGCGGGGCTGAATGAGATAATTTCTATAACTTCCCATGATTCTTGAATTTTGTAGTGAAAGAGTTGGACTGGGGTGAGGACGGTGTAGCCACTGCTACTGAAACTGCTGCTTTACGAGCATCTTTTAGGCAGGAGGTTGCTGTGTGGAGGACTATATTTACGAAATGCAGTAAATTCATAATTTAGAAACTAAACAAAAAAATTGCTAAAATTTGACGAGACTAATTTCATAGTTTTATCATTTTTTATCAATTAATAGTTAATCGATTTTTATCAAGACTTTGAAGCTACAACATCGCTTCCCCCATCCTTAACCCCTCCTTCCCAACCGCCACACCAACCTTATGACTTAAAAACTAAACCATACATGAAATGAAAACCACTACCATTAGTGGTAACACATCTTTATCTTGCAGTAATATTAACATCAAAAACCAAAGGCAAAATTACGGTATCTCATCAGATTCCAAATTAAAGCAAAATTTTGAAACACTACAAACTTCAGATGAAAGAATGCCAGACTGCTGTAAGAGGAAATTATATTCTACAGGTCGTCATACGCTAGTCAGGGAAAACGTTGACCAATGCTTGTTATTGCTTCATCTTGACCTGTGATCAGAAAGCTCTTTTAAATTATCCTGCTCTTCTTTGATGCATGGCTCATCCACCACCATTGAGTCCACCCCCGACACCTGAAAACATGCAATTTTAAGCCACCAGAATGATCTTATAAATGAGATATTTTTGTTTATACAAAACATTCAACCTTGGAGCATGTAATCTCCTTGAAACGTGTAATAAAATGTCTTCAACAGTCTACATGTCAGTCTAGATGTTTACGATAACTTTCCTGAAATTTATAATATGTTCCTAATTTGTCAACCTAAAAGGAACTAATTCATCTTAAAATTTATAAACAAGACAAATCATTGTACTAGCACGTCAATACAAACAAGACAACATAATCTGTGCCACAGTCATTATCAGGAAAAGAAATAAATAAAAAGGATATACACTTTATCATGATAATATTTAAGGTTTTATGAAATATATATTTTGATTTGTTAGAAATGACATGTGTCACACTAATAATAAACCTATACTTATAGAAAGTTGCATTTTAATAAAATCCAATGGGTGTTGGACAAATCCTTTTGATGACTGTAAATTCTAAACCCAGTGACAAGTGATCAGCAAAGAATTGAAATGAAATATAATTCCAATTAAATCCACCATATTGTATTAATTACTCATTCTGATGCTTGGTTCTTTTGATTTCAATAATATTTGGATGACTATTTGGAACATTTTTTCTGTTGTTACAAGACTAAGAAAGCAGGTTGGGACTTACTGCATCTTTATGCTCAGCTTCAACACATTCACTTTTCACCCTTCTGCGAACAGGCTTGCTGTAAAGACAGATCAGTTAGTAGCCTCAAAAGACACGGTCAAGATGGACTGCAAAAAGCACAAGAACATACCTATCATCATCAACTTCTCGATCAGAATCGGGATCCCATCTTTCATCTCTGTCGTCTTGATCTTCGTCCCTCTAAATATGAAAAGTAGCAAGTTATTTCTCAGTATTTACTCATGCACCAAGCTCTTTCAATAATGGTGACTGAAAATCAAATCTAACTATGAAGGTAAAACTAATGGACAGGGTTTTGTAACATTTAGTTGTATAATGTACAATGCTCTGGACAGATTTCAATGTCAGACATGTGACAATTGCACTTCTAAAGCATGCTTACGGTGTGGCCAAGTTTCTAAGTGTGTTTTATCAAGATTGATTTTTGCCAGTCAGCTGCCTCCGATGTCAAAAAATCTGCAGAATTTTCTATTTCAAATGCAACCTTGAGTCCTTGACAGTTTAGATATTAAATGAAGTCAAATGAAGTAACTCCTTCAATGATATGGTTTTTAACTTTGCTTCTTCAAGATCATTATTGAGAGAATAATATATGTTTCCTTAACATGGTAGTGAGTATGCACCATGATATGCTACTCAATCATATTTCATGCCAAAGGATATTCACATACTTTTCAACACATCTATTAGGGAAGTTGCAACTACTTTGATAAATAATTAAGGGACGATACAAAAAGAAGCATTGAAAAGAAAAAACGATGTATTGTATTTGTCAGTAGATGCAAGAGCAACCTCTTGAATTTCTGCATCAGGTGGTCGCTCCTGGAATGGGACACTTGGTGCATGTTGAAGCCGGGATAAATTATCAAGAAGTTTTGCTCTTATTTCATCCAATAAATATCGGGAGTTCTTGTTTTCCATGTTACTTGGGGCAACATGAAGAGTATAGTCAGGACCAAAATATTCATAATACTCGTGTTGAGGCATCTTATCATCTAGTTCAATCCCAAGAGCAACACCAGTCTGATAAAAAACCAATAGAAATTAAATTTGTTATTTAGAGAACACTTTCAGCCTTAAAAATATAATATTTTCACATGGCATCAATATTTACCATCCAAAAGGAGACAAAGACAATGAAAAGATAATCTAACTAAGAAAAGTACATGAAAGACAACGCAACACAATACCTCGTAACACCAACATCGTGCCACATTTCTTATTGTATAGCCACCTCCCCCGAGCAATAGAAGGGGAACATTAAATGATCTCATATACTTGACACACTCTGCGTGACCTTTTATGGAAAGATTGAAACAACCTAATCTGTCCCCAGATAAAGAGTCAGCACCACATTGTAATACAACAGCACCAGGCCTAAAAATCTCCATAACCTTTCCCATTATTGGCTTAAACAAGGACTGATAGCTCTCATCATCAATTCCATCATCCAAGGGAACATTTAGTGAATAATATTTCCCTTTACCATATCCAATATCACGAACATCACCTGTTCCAGGAAAGTAATCCCCAAACTTATGAAATGAAACAGTCATGACCCTATCAGTGGTGTAAAAGGCCTCCTCTACACCGTCGCCATGGTGAATATCAATGTCCACATATAGTACACGCTGCACAATGATAGAGAGAATATTTAATTATCAAACATTTAGTGCTAATAAGATTGTAGAAGACAATGTCTATCAAAATCCCTATCTTAAACAAGTTCTAATGTAACCAGCAACATTAAGGCAATAATCAATGTCTGTCTCTAAAGTAAAAGCAAAATGCACATTGAATCCCCTTCAAAAACAGAAAGGAAGCTCTAGCTCAAAGGTCATCCTCAAGGACAGAAGAAGAAAAGATTTACATCAAATGTTTACATAGAAGTAGGATAAGTTCTCCCATCTCTGAAATCTGAACTCAGATCTTGTTAAAATATATATATATATATATATTATATATATATATATATACATATATATATTAAAATACTAATCAATTTGTTGAAATAAGAAATAAGCAACATGAAAAGAAAACATCCTAAACAATTTGCCTAATTAGTTTGAAATCATCCCTAGGTCTTTGAGAACATCATAGCACAAGCCTGCAACACACTCTACTTTTAAGAATTGAAAATAACTATTAGTTTTTTATTGATCAGGTTTTAGATATTATAGGGTGCCTAAGTTTCACATTGTGAAGTATGGGATGCTCAATGAAATATTTAAGTGGTTTGGTTCTCCTTCCTTAACAATTTGCTTTTAAAGGTAGATTCTCCAAGTGCTTGGATACTTATTAATTGGAATCAAAGTTGGTTGCCTATGTCTAAGAAAGGACTACAGTGGAAGGTTCTGACCAACAGGGAAGTTGAGTGAAGTGTTGTGGAATGAAAGCTGTTGAGATGCCAGCTCTCAATTACATATTATGGGGTGCCTATACATCAAGTAGTATAGGAAGCTCAATGGAGAATTTATGTAGCTTGGTTCTTTTCCCTTAATAAATAGTCTTTAAGAATCGATTCCTCAAGTGCTTATATACATATTAAGTAGTATCAGAGTTGGTTGCCTATGATTTGGAAAAGGCTACCCTCCAACTAACGGAGAGTTTATACAAACAAGGAAATTGAGGAAAGTGTTACCAAGTGATGTGTTGTAGAGCAAAAGGTGTTGAGAAACCAGCTTTCAAGGGCAGTGCTATAATAGGAAATTAGGTATTAGGTATTATGGGGCACCTAAGTTCCAAATCATATAGTACAGGAAGCTCAATGTAGTATTTAGGTGACTTGGTTCTTCTCACTTTAACGAACTAGCTTTTAAGAGGGTAAGTTCCTCAAATGCTTAGATACTTATCAGTTGGTATCAAAATTGGTTACCTACCTATCTTGGAAATGGCTACCCATAGACTAGATTAAAGTGCAAACCAAATATTAACAGTTGAGTGAAGTCACTAAATGAAAAAGGGGTACCACTAAGTCAATATTGATAAAATGAAAGTTGTCAAGACGTTGGTTCTCAGGGGTAGAGCTACGATAGGAACTTAGGTAGTACAAGGTACTTAAGCCCTACATTGAGTAGTATATGATGCTCGATGAAGTATTCTCCTGTTTAACAGCTAACTTTTAAGGGTAGATTCCACAAGCGCTTGGTATCAATTATCTAATATCCACAAAGCATATTGAAGGAACCAACTCATCAAAAACCTCAAACCCTTAAAACTACCCCCAAAAATGGTTTGATTTTAGATCTTTTAACACAGGTACTAATCAACTATTTTAAGGTCAGTGTTAAAAAAAGGAGTCTAGTAACAGTATTTATATACTTCCCTTACTAACTACCACTGGCTGAGTAACCATTGTAAACTACTCCATATAACCACATACTCACTTATCCCTCTTTCCCTTAATATACACTTCCAGTTCTAGAACATCTTGATCCAAACACATGTGGAATAAATTCAATTTAAATGAAAATGATAACAGTCATACAACAATAATATAGAGTGGGAAATTAAACTTGCGAAACCTCATGTATTTTGAGAAGTTCCAAGATAGCCAGCACAATGTCATTAACATAACAAAACCCAGAAGCCTCGCACTTCTTTGCATGATGCAGACCACCAGCCCAATTTATTGCAATATCGCATACTCCATTGTTCAATTTTAGAGCACCACCAACAGAACCTCCAGCATATGTTTGGCAAAAAGAGTAAAGACCATCAAATACCGGGCAGTCTTCACCAACATTAAACCTCTTCAGCTGCCTCAGTTGATCTTGCTGTGTTTCAGGGGTGATGCCTCGCAAAAAGGCCACATAATCATCAGCATGGAATTTGCAGAGGTCCCTATCTTTAGCAGCAGTAGGCTTCAGGACCTGCATGTGTTGAAGCAATCCATAGTGGGCTAAAAGAGCATGTGTCATTCGAATCCTATGTGGTTTCATTGGGTGACCCTGCCCATAATAATAGTTCCCAACCTCTGGATCATAGAAATAAGAAACCTTTCTCTTCACACCATCTGACCCAGATGGAAGGGAGTTTCCTCCACTTTCCATTAGCCAATCTATAAATCACCACAAATAATGTTATAAAGAAATATAATAATAATAATTCAAAAAAGAAAACATGCAGTAATTGTCAAGAACAGACACTGGGTAATTAGCAATCTAAGATCATAAGGAAATGCATGGATTGTCACTGATCCATAATAACCAAAGTGGCCAACAAAATGTTCACTTGACAGCTGAAGACTAGTAGAAATAAATACAAATTAACTAGCCTTTATATAATTACAACTTGAAGCTTCATCTAGCACCTTAGATCTCAGTTCAAAACTACACAGACAGATTAGCTCATCGTGTTTAAATGTTTAAATTGGAGAAATTCCAAAATAAGTACATCATTGTTGCATCATACTGGAAATTGAACTACCACAACATATCCTTGACTATGAAATTCTATGAAGACTTTGTTACCCTACTGTGAGCTAACACTGAAAAAAGAAAAAGAAAAGTATAGACATGAAAAACCAGTGGAAGCATACATTCAAAAAGTCATCAAAGAGAGGATGCTAGAACAGTGGAACATGAAAAATCATATAAACTATTAATCGGTATATATATATATATATATATATATATATATATATATATATATATATATATATTATTTTTTTTAATTTTTTTCCTTTTAGCTTTTTGAATACCCTTGACATGAATATGCAAATTCCTGAAACAGAAATTACAAAAGTGTACCAAAGTGAATACCCCTATTGTTTAATGGTGTGTCAAGAAAGCAATACATGGTTTCTCAGTTCTCACTAATGGTGCAACCAAGAGCGAACAAATTTCCATAGATGAATTGGTATTAAATCGGGCACACGAAAATTATTCAGTGGATATTTTAGTTGAATAAAAGAAAGAAAAAAAAAAAAAAGAGAAAAAAGAAACCTTTGCAATAATTTAGTAATGTAGTCAAACAGAATATGTAGGGTGAGAAGGAAAAGGAGCAGAGAATGAAGTTTTCACTTTTCAGGCTCCAGCTCTCAAGGACGATGAGAGAAAATAAGATCTGTATAAGGGTGCATGCCATTGAAAAAGAAACAAAACTACAAATAGAAAACAGAGAGAGAGGAGAAAAAACGAATGTTTCAAATGACTGGCTAGTTTAATAATTCAAAGATAATGAATTAGTATCAAGGAAAGAAAAAAAGTAATTTTTGGTGACCATAGCGCATGTTGTCATAAGAAAAAGCAAGAGAAATGCAGATCGGAGAAGAATAGAAGCAAGGGAGTGAGTTGAAAGAGAGAAATCTGACTTAGGGTGTAGCAGTAGCAGAAGCAGCGCAAACGGATGGTTAAGTTGAGAAATTCAGATAGTTGGAAGCAGTCACACCTCCGCCTCTCAAACTGGTTTTCAATTTTCTGTCAAAGTGTAGTCGACTGTATAGGAGAGAGGTTTTGAACTGGGGTTAACTTGTTGTCTCCTATATTTATATTATTATATTATATTATCTAGCCATTACTTATTATTTATTATATATTAAAAAAATTGGAAGACAAGCCATCTCGTCTTTCTTAAATTTTCTAAAATATCCCGTAAAAACACATCCTCTCCGCCTGTGTCAATTTGTATTTTCTTTTTCACGTGATTAAATTTTGTATATTTATCATGTTTAAAAAATTATTAGAAAAATAACAAAAAACGAGTTAATTTCATAGTTTTAATTCTTAAATAAATTAAAAAATAGTAATTTTTAAAACAAATTATAAAGTAATAAATTACTAATAAATTTTGAATAATAAAATATTTTATAAAAATAAATATAAAATTAAATTAATTTTTAAATTTCATTAAACATAATGTTTTTAAAAAATAATAATCAAAATATGAAAAAAATAATAAATAATTTTATTCAATAAATGTAAGAGGAAATTATATTCTACAGGTAGTACTAGTTAGGGAAAACGTTGACCAATGCTTGTTCTTGCTTCATCTTGACCTGTGATTAGAAAGCTCTTTTAAATTATCCTGCTCTTCTTTGATGCATCATGCATTGTTCATCCACCACCGTTGAGTCCACCCCCGACACCTGAAAATCTGCAATTTTAAGCCACCAGAATGATCTTATAAATGAGATATTTTAGTTTATAAAGGATAAAACATTCAACCTTGGAGCATGTAATCTCCTTGAAAGGTGTAATATTCGACAGTCTAGATATTTACGATAACTTTCCTGAAATTTATAATATGTTCCTAATTTGTCAACCTAAAAAGAATTAGTTCATCTTAAAATTTTGAAACAAGGCAAATCATTGTACTAGCACGTCAATACAAACAAGACAACATAATCTGTGCCATAGTCATTATTAGGAAAAGAAATAAATAAAAAGGATACACTTTATCTTGAGAATATTTAAGGTTTTATGAAATATATATTTTGATTTGTTAGAAATGACATGTGTCACATTAATAATAAACCTATACTTACAGAAAGTTGCACTTTAATAAAATCCAATTGGGTGTTGAACAAATCCTTTTGATGGCTGTAAATTTTAAACCCAGCGACAAGTGATAATTACTTATTCTGATGCTTAGTTCATTTGATTTCAGTAATATTTGGATGACTATTTGGAACATTTTTTCTTCTGTTATTAGGCTAAGAAAGCAGGTTGGGACATATGTATCTTTATGCTCAGTTAACACATTCACTTTTCATCCTTCTGCGAACAGGCTTGCTGTAAAAACAGATCCGTTAATAGCCTCAAAAGACACTATCATCATCAACTTCCCGATCAGAGTCAGGATCCCATCTTTGATCTCTGTCATCTTGATCTTCATCCCTCTAATTATGAAAAGCAGCAAGTACTCATGCATCAAGCTCATTCAATAATGGTGACTGAAAATCAAATCTACCTATGAAAGTAAAACTAATGGACAGGGTTTTCTTAACTTTTAGTTGTATAATGTACAACGCTCTGGACAGATTTCAATGTGAGACATGTGACAATTGCACTTCTAAATCATGCTTATGATGTGGCCAAGTTTTATCAAGATTGATTTTCGCCCGTCAGCTGCCTCCGATGTCAAAAAATCTGCAGAATTTTCTATTTCAAATTCATGAATGAGCTTGGTTTATATATTTCAAAAATTTTCTATTTCAAGAATAGAGATAAAAAGTAATTACAAACAGGAAAACTCTTTTATTCATAGTTTTTTATAATAGAAAAAAAATGAAAAATAGTAAAATATGTAAGATAAGAAAATATGTAAGATAAGACAAAAATATATATTATCAAAAATAAATATTTGGATTGACTGTGAATGATAGTTCGGAATCATTCTTATCAAAATTGCACAATTTGATATAATTTTTAGTTTAAAATTCTAGAATTTAACTAAAAAAATAACATATTTATACTTGCTTAAATATTTATACTTGTTTAAGCATTATTATGTTTATATTATAAAATATTTATATTTATGAGTGTGATACATTACTAATTTTGTGATTTACATTTATTTCTTTATCTAATATTAATTAATTAATTATTTTATATTTTATAATTATTATACTGTGAATCAATTTATTCCATATTTCTTATATTGTGTATATTGTAATTTAAACATAACTTGTGTAATTAAATTGATGACATTTCATTATATTTTTACTTTTAATACTTGCAAACAAAATTTTAAAATCAAAAAATTAATTTAAATCAAATCATAAAAAATTGAATTAATTTTTATTTTATAATTTATTAAAATTAATCCAAAACACACTCATTTTTTTTTATTTGACACAGGTGATCTTTATGAAAAAAAAAAAAACAGTGAATCAAAAGTACACAGCAAACACCCCTGCATGCTAAAAAAAAAAGAAGCAATAATAGTACAATGAAGTTAGAATAACACATTATCTCATTGACAAGTAATTGAACAATCCTTTATTATATTTTATTTTTCTAATTTTCTTTATTTTTTTGGTGAATGACAAAACATTGGAATTATGATGAATTTAAACTTAATCGATGTTAATATATCAAATTATTTGTAATTTTTTCAACTACTAAAAGAATACACTAAAATAGGTTTAGTTTATATTTCAATAAAAATTTAAGAGAGAAAAATTAAATAAATATAAAAACAAGGATCATTCAAAAATACTTTTACAAGAATCATCCAACTATAACAATGGGGAGATGGTTGGATGTTAACAAGAAAGAACAAAAGCGTAAACAATTTTTTTCTTTAGTCCAAAATGGATAAATATTTTTTGAGTGGGTATTTTGAGTATTTTGTTATTCTCTTAATTTAAAATAATTTTGCAGTTAGCGGAAAATGCGAACGCATATAATTCCATGTAAACGGTGGTCTTGCCTGGGAGTGGCGAGTGGGGCAAAGGCGAGCATCAGTGTTCCAACAGACAACAGTAGCAAGAGTCAGGCTTCATGGACACAGACACAGTAGGAACATCTATCTATTTTGAGCTGTTCTGCAAATTGCAATGTCTCATAACTCACTCTATCTAAGTTTCTTTTATTCCCTCAGGACCAACAAGTCCCGGAACATCTCTTCCGACGCTTGCAGGATTCCCCAGACGACGCCTCCATTCATTTTGATATTGTGTGCATTCATTCATTCATTCTCGCTTTTTAATTTATTACCACTTCTTCACTTTCGATTTATTCATTTATATTTATATTAATAATAATTATGATTCAGGGTTTGTTCTTCTGGGAAAAAGGAGGAGAAGCCAAGGAAAAAGCTGCTCAACATTTCATTCTATCCGCCAATTTAAACCCTAACAATGGAGAATCTTTCAAATATCTGGCTCATTATTATGCCCACGTTTCCCTTGATACTCGGAGAGCTATTAAGTGTTACCAACGAGCTGTTCTTCTCAATCCCAA
Organism: Hylodesmum podocarpum; assembly: GCA_026586105.1. Classification (NCBI taxonomy): domain Eukaryota; kingdom Viridiplantae; phylum Streptophyta; class Magnoliopsida; order Fabales; family Fabaceae; genus Hylodesmum; species Hylodesmum podocarpum. The sequence goes on from JALJEV010000646.1 coordinate 63,069, forward strand.
TGATTCTCAGTCTGGGGTAACTTTTCTATTTTCTCCTGTGTTCAACTTTAAACTTCAATAATTGTTTTAATAATTAATATTATGGAAAAATAAATGTTTTGTTCACTTAACTCTGTTTTTTTTTTCATATCAGGAAGCTCTCTGCAATTTACTTGACCAAAGTGGAAAGGAGAGTTTGGAGGTGGTGGTATGCCGGGAAGCTTCTGAACTGTCACCTAGGGCTTTCTGGGCTTTCCGAAGATTGGGTTTCCTGCAGGTTTTTTCTTTCCATTTCTTCAGCTTCTCTATAATTTATGAAGGGAGAATCGCACATTCACCTTTTCTGTAGGTCATACCTGTTTCTTCAGCATTTTCGTGTCAAAATTGACCAAGCAATTTAACTTTCAAGTTGAAATTCTTCTGACATCTGCTTACCTCCTTAAAAAATCTCTCTTTAATTACAGAGTTGATTAACACATGCCATTTATTGATTTTTATTCATTACTTATCAGGTTCATCAGAAGAAATGGTGTGATGCTGTTCAGAGTCTTCAACATGCCCTACGAGGCTATCCTACATGCGCTGATCTGTGGGAGGTAAATTCAACTCTCTTTCCACTAGAATTGCCTTTCTGTAGTTGTTTTTTTTTTTTTTTTTTTTTTGATAAATATTTAAAATTTTGTTAGGCTTTGGGCCTTGCTTATCAGCGACTGGGCAGGTTTACTGCAGCTCTAAAGGTACATCTTTGCTTGAATTTCTTTTGTACCTTCTGGATGATTGATCCCTCAATCACTGTTTTACTTGTGGATTCTTCATAAGTCTTATGGCCGTGCAATTGAGTTGGATGATACGATGGTCTTTGCTTTGGTTGAAAGTGGAAATATCTCTTTGACTCTTGGTTCATTTAGCAAGGTACACTTTGCCAATCATTAGCTGTTATCCCAATGCCTTGTTAAAATTCTTGTTCTCAGTTGTTTAATTTCTTCCTTCCATTTGTTTTCCATCACTTTGATATAAGGATGGTAATATATGACTGGGAGTTGTGTGAAATCTGTCCTTTCCCTAATTCCTCTGATATGATTAACAATATGTTATTTGGAGCTTAAAACAGTGATTCATGAGAACATGGAAACTTGGCTGGTTGTTTCGATAATTCAGTGTATTACTTAAAAAATTATATTATATTCTTACTTCTGCTCATGATAGTTACTGGTTGTTGTATCTCTTAATGTGCTATTATTATGATTTGCATTTTATCAAACACCATTAAAAAGAGTCAGAATATGTTATGTGATGTATCTAAAAAATATGTGATGAAGTTCTTCTATATGAAGGGAGTCGAACAATTTCGACAAGCTTTGGAGATTTCACCACAGTGTGTGTCTGCACAATATGGACTTGCTTTGGGGCTGCTTGGTTTGGCAAAAGATTGCATGAACCTAGGAGCATATCGATGGGGAGCTTCACTTTTAGAGGTTTTTCTCTTCAAGTTTTTGTTTTGATAATTTTTATTTTGTTTCTTATTAAGTCAAACCCTTCCATTTGCAACATTTAGGCAATGTTATTGAACTGACTACAGGAAGCATCTGAGGTTGCAAGGGCAAGTGCTTATCTTTTTAGGAATATCTCATGTATTTGGAAACTACATGCCGATATTCAGGTACGATTTTTTCAGTCTTGAAAATTTTCATTTTCTTCAAAATTTTCTATTTTTAAGTATTATTTGTTGCAGCGGTGCATTAAATACTTGTCAAAATGTTAATTTGATGACATGGATTTTTCTTTACTGCTCGTGTTATTCAATGCTATTTTATTTTGGTCTGTGGTAGCTTGCATATGCTAGATGCTATCCTTGGATTGAGGATGTCCAAGAATTGGAATCTAATAAGGAGGCTTTCAGTGCTTCTATCATTTCTTGGAGGAGGACCCGGCTTTTGGCTGCAAGATATGCTAGGTTTTCGTATCAACAGGCCTTGCATTTGTCTCCATGGCAAGCAAACATCTATGCTGACATTGCTGTGACTTCAGATCTTATTATGTCATTTGACAAAAATCACAAGCAAGACATGAATGCATGGTATGTTCTATGCAATATAATTATTTTTAATGACTTTCTTGATTTTGGTGCTCCCCTCAACATGGTTGTGTTAGCAGCCGATTGGCAGAGAAGATGTCATTGGGAGCCTTGCTACTTGAAGGTGACAATTATGAGTTCTGGCTAGCAATGGGATGTTTATCTGATCATAATGCACTAAATCAACATGCTCTGATCAGAGGATTGCAATTGAATGTATCTCTAGCTGTTGCTTGGGGATATCTTGGGAAGGTATTGTCATGTATCAGCAAACAGTAAAAACCTAACTTTATAATTTTCATCATTACTGGTTGTTCCCATCAAATTGCTTTTTTAAGAAGTTGGTATGGCGGTGAAAAGAAGGAAACTTAATCGTAAGTTGTTAGTAACTGAATTCTACTGATGAGAAACAATGAAGACTAGCTCCTTATTGTTAACAGAAATTTCAGAAAATAAAAGAAAACCCTTGAGCAATGAAAATGCTCAAAACTCTTGCCAAACCTATTCCCTTTTTGTTTTCCCCCCTTCCTCCCTCCCTGCCCTCTTCTAATTACAAAATAGAGTCACCTTACACTCACTTATTATGTGAGGGGCTGCTTTCCTGCTACCATACCCGTTTCTCCCAGGCATAAACCCTAGATTTAGCCCCAGATGGTCATGTCCTCAAGGTGGAACTTGCTTAGCAATTGGTACAGGTCTTTTTTCAGAGTTGACTCCTTCATTTTGATTGCTAATCTGTTTGAAAATTCTTCTGTATTTACAAGCTGTTCACAGTCCACCTTGGTGATAAAAATAGTGTCTGTTTTCTGAAAGCTGGTACTGAGCTTATACCCATTTTTATTTTAGCCCTTATCACTCAAGGGCACATTGTTTGAAATTCAAACCAATAGCTTGACTCTGATTGAAGCCCAATTCTTAGGTCTGAATATGACTTCTTTTATGATTGAGGCTTACTAATCCCTTTGCTGTTATCTTCCATTCCTGACCTGAAGTCCTCCTTTCACTGTGCCTGGTCAAGGAAAGAATCCAATTGCTGAGTTTCCTATTGTATCCTTGCATCTTCTTTCTCTCCCATCCACCCAAGTTTTATGCTGATTCTCCCTGATCTCACACTCATGCAGGCCTCCAATGACAGCAACTCCCTTTCTATGCTTGACATATGGTCCCAAGACTATGTCTAGTGTTTGACCTTCTAGATTCACCCATCTGATGGTCATTATCATTTTTACTTTGGGCTATGTCAAGCTTAAAAAAGTTTGAGTTCCCATCCTAACTGAGTACTGGTTGATCCACGTCATACATGGGCCGGAATTGATTGATGACTGCCTTCCAGGAAGCTTCCCAGGTCCCATCGGAATGTGCAAATTTCACAATTTCCACCAGCTGAGAATGCAATCACTTAAGCCCAAACAGCTGCCTGTAGCTTTTCTCTGTCATGCTGTGCAAGTGGTGTTCTATGCTGATCATCCATCCTTAGGCAGCTAGGCTTCTTTTGTAAACATTGAATTGTATTTGAATTCAGTATCCACAGTCTGGTGCTTGATACCAATTTGTTAGAAACCACTTTTTATTATTAAGAAACAGGGAAGACTAGCTCCATATAATCAGAGATAATCTCTGCCACTGCCAGAACAGAAAATAGATGATAAATCTATACTTCTGCCAATGCAGGCAAAGCCTATACTCATTACCTTGTCTCCCAACTCATGCTCCCCTCTCCTCTCTTCCTACCCTTTTCAATGTCCTGCCTGATTTGTCTTCTTGCTTTCCTAACTAGTTTCCATGTACAAGGTGTGAGTAAATAAACATTTTCACCTTCCACTCCTTGCCTACATGAGTGATTCCCTACTACACTACCTATTTCTCCCAATACTCTCCTTAGGTATAAGTGGGTTGTGGGTACCTATCCTAAGTTATGCATGGTTTGTTCACATGACAACCTCTGTGCCTTTGATACATCTTGTAATGCACAACATCGTATGGAAGACATTGGAAATTCTTTGTGAATTTTTCAGCCTCTCTGTGTTTGTCTAATGTTTTCAGTTATATCGTAAAGCGGGTGAAAAGCAATTGACAAGGCAAATGTTTGATCGTGCTAGAAGTATTGATCCTGGCCTTGCATTGCCATGGGCAAGCATGTCAGTTGAATCTAGTGTGAGGTATAATTCTACATTCATTTATTCTGGCATTATCATGTAAAAGTAGTTTAGTCTATGCCAATTAATTTACAGGTTTTCTTGACTATATACTGTCTTTATACATCAGGGGGCCTGAACCAGATGAAGCATTTGAGAGCTGTTCACGGGCGGTGCAGATAATGCCTGTAATTTACTGATTCCTGTCAGTTAACATGCAATGTATTGGGGTTTATATGTGTGTGTGTGTCCTATTGTTAGGATTTGGTTTTATTTATCATCATTGTTTTAGTCAAGTATTCAGATGTCAGTGTACAAATCTAGGATGGCAAAGAAGATATTATTTTCATTGATTTGTGTTATGATTCACAAAGAAAGGTAAAAGAGAGAACATAGATAAGAAGTGAGGGAGAGAAATGAAGAAGATGAAGATTTGCTGTATATTCAAAGCCAAGTAGCAACAGAGTACAAGAGAGTATTTATAAGCAACCCAAGTGATAGCTTACACAACAAGCTAGTCAACTAATTATAACTAACTGTGCTCACTGTAGTTAAGCTTAGACAACTCTAATCAATTCACTGTAACTAACTGTTGGTTGATTAGATTACAAAAGGCATAAAGCTATGGAAGTGCAAAGCAACAGAGAAAAGAAAATTGTTTTTCTTGTAACCACAAAAATACATGGAGTAAAATATTCTCCTTATAATAATTTGAATTTTGAACAAAGGTAGGAATGATCTCTCCCAAAGATTCCCCTTCACAAAGTATTTCTGTTAGCACCGTTTATGAGCTTCCAGTTCCATATTTTGTTGATTTCCCAGTGTATTTGCAATTAGTTATCTTAATTATAGTAATTAAGAAATTGGATTATTGTTTTCGTATTGTTGTAATTACTTAGTTTCCTTATTTTAGGTATCAACAGGGCTTATAAAATTGTATCTGATAGACTATGACAACTGTAACAACTAATGTAGTGATACAGTGATGCACAGCTACATGAAAAGTATAACACAACTATGTACTCTCAGATGCCGCTACTTTCTAGTTTCTAAGATGCATTGAACCTAGCAATAGCTATCCCAAGTATCTAGGCTACTTGGAAAACTAAATATTAGGTTTAATTATACATTTTATCCCTATAGTTTTACGAACTTTACCATTTAGTCCTTATAGTTTAAAAGTGGCCATTTGAGTCCTTTTAGTTTAAAAAGTAACTTTTTTAGTCCCTATAATTTACATTCTGATTCTCTTTTAGTCCCTACTGTTAAAAGTATAAGGATTAAAAGAGAATTAAAATGTATAGGGACTAAGAAGGTCCCTTTTTGAATTATTATGGACTAAAACAGTCTCTTTTTAACTATAGGGACTAAAAGGTAAAACTTATGAAACTATAGGGACCAAATGGATAACTAAACCTATAAGGAGTAACACTTTACTAAGTTTTACTTAGGCTATCATTGTAACAGAGTTGGCTATCTTTTTCTTTCTCATTACAGGGTAGCTGTTAATTCAGGTTTACTCTAACTAGCGGAAGTTAGTTAGCTGTTAGTTATTGTATTCTGTTTCCTGTTTTCAGAAACTTGCACAGCAAGCTTAAGACTTGTATATAAGTCTTCTTTGTACTCTCCCACTCTTAAGGTTGCAATATTAATCATCTTTCTCTCTTCCTCACAAATGATTTCTCTCAAACCCCAACGAAACCTAGATATTAAATAAGCTCATTTCTTAAAATGCTCCCATTTCCAACACAACTAACTATATAATTATTAAAACTGGCCTCACTAATTGTCGTAACACCAAACAGTGGGGGGGATTTTCCTCTCATTTGTCAATACTTGTTTCTTGTTTTATGGGATATATTATTTTAGCCAGATATTTTTCTCTGGTGCGTGTTGAATTGCTGGTATTTTCTTTAAAATATTTATTAATTAATGTGCAGCTAGCTGAATTCCAACTTGGGCTCACTAAGCTTGCTTTATTGAGTGGACATCTCTCATCATCACAGGTTAGCTTATATTTTAAATTAGTGATTTGCTGTGGTGATGCCTCTTCTGAGGCTGCTGCCTTCCTTGAAATTCATGTCAATCCTACATTTACATATCCCAGGTTTTTGGAGCTATTCAGCAGGCTGTGCAGCATTCTCCTCACTATCCTGAATCCCATAATTTACATGGGCTGGTTTGTGAAGCTCAAAATGATTATACTTCTGCGGCTACTTTTTATAAGTTAGCACGTCATGCAGTTAACATTGACTCACGGAGTATTGAAAACTCACATATCAGGGACATATCAATCAATTTGGCCAGATCACTTTCTAAGGTAAACTATACTAGAAATCTCTAGGTCATGTACTTTTGAAACCTCTATGTGTTCACTAACTCATTCTATTTGATGCAGGCAGGGAATGCCGCTGAGGCTTTGCAGGAATGTGAAAATTTGAAGATTGAAGGTTCAAATTCAGAATTTTCAAACCACCTGTTAGAGTTCTTTGATTTAATTGTGTTATATTTCCAAGTTTCAACTTGCCTTGTTGGATTGAATGTTAAATCACTCTATTCCTGAGATTATTCTTATTCATGACAAATTTCCTAACTATTTTTTGTTAAGACTGAGTTATAAAGTGAATTGAAGCTGTTAGTGTGAACTGCTAAATGTAAAGCATGTGATTTGGTGATGTTTTGCTTATGTTTTTGTCTCAGAATGGTGTGAAAATTTATTTGACTTTTCATGTTTTGTTAATGCCATTGTATGATATGTTTTTCAAGGGGCACTTGATGAAGAAGGTTTACAAGTATATGCTTTCTCATTGTGGCAACTTGGTGAAAATGATTTGGCCCTCTCTATAGCTAGAAATCTTGCTGCAGCTCTTTCTTCTATGCAAAGGACATCTGTGGCAACATCCATTTGTTTCATTTGTAGATTAGTATACTACATATATGGACTGGATGCAGTCATCACTAGCATTGTGAAAATGCCAAAGGAGCTATTTCAAAGTTCAAAAGTCAGTTTTGTTATGTCAGCTATCAATGCTCTTGATGGACAAAATCGTCTTGGATTTGTTGTCTCAAGTAGCCAATATTTTCTCAAATATCATGAAGAAATTGCTGAGATGCACTTTTTGATAGCACTTAGTAAACTGGTATTTTTTTGGCTCTTAATTTTGATTTGTCCAGTCTCCTTTGCTCCCCCAATAAATGATGTAATTGAAGACATGGAATCTTTTAATGTATGGTTTGGACAGGTGAAAAATGAAGCTGACTGCTGTCTTGACATTCACAGTGGAGTTTCTTACCTCAGAAAAGCTCTGCACATGTTCCCTAACTGTAGTTTGATAAGGTCAATTTTTTTAATAACAAGAGCAGGATTCAAATAATATTTTGATTTGATAGATTTGAAGTTTCAGTTAATCATTTAATCCTTATAGTTTTACTTGATTTTGATATGGTCTGGTTAACAGTTTTAGGGTTAGGGAAGAAAGAAGGTCAAGATTAATGAACTGACAAGATGTAAGATGTATATAATACAATACCTAAACTTGATACCCATATTTGGTCAAGACATAAAACTAGTATTCTTGAAAAAATTTATGGAAGGTTTTGTGTGAACAGTATTTTTTAAATTATTACTTGATACTTATATATTTTTAATCTGTTCTAGCACGCTTTATGGACTAGAATTTTGGTTTGTGAAATTTAAATAAAAATTATAAACTGTTGAAAATAAATGTACTTTAGAGAAAATGACTGATGTAGAAACAGCTGGCAGATGTTGAGAAGGAACGGGTAAAAAAGGGAGCATATTTTCTAGTTGCAGCTGTTAATAGCTCATATTAGACTTGTATGGTAACAGTTAACAAAACTATGCACTCTATAACCCGCTTTACCCCAGTTCCTCTACTTCCCCACTTATGACTTGTAAGTTGGCAATAGAAGGAAAGATAACAAATAGCTCTTCCATACTTCTGAATTCTAATAAACATGATACCATGCCTCCCAAGTTCCAAGTGTTTGAAAATGAGCCTTTGTCGGTGTTTTTTCTTTACCCCAATTTTTTAATCATGTAATTGTGATCTTGCTAGCTTTACTTTTGCTGACATCATTTCTATTGCACATTTCTCTGGGAACAGGAACCTTCTTGGCTACCTCTTAGTATCCAGTAATGAGTTAAACAGTTGTCATATGGCAGCAAGGTGTTGTAAACTGGACCATCTTGATCTTTCTGATAAAAAGGGTTTCAAATCAGCTTCTGATATTCATGGTGCTGGAGCAGTTGCTTGCTATACCACTGGCAACAGCAGTCCAAAGTTTACTTTTCCAACTTGTACAAAGCTGTGTTATAATCATCCTGGAGCTATCAGATACCTGCAGAAGTACTATTTTTATTTTCCTTTATGCCCTGTAATTGCCCCAGAAATTGTTCCTGTAGTACTTTTTAAATTCTTCCTGGTCAGAATATGCACATATTAGTGTCAGATCATTTTGTTTTGTGTTATATGGGGAAAATAGGTATTTCTTGGGGTCAAATTTGAGTACAAGAATTGTAGTTTTCTGTTCTTTGGAATAAATCTCAGAATTTGTCACCAATCTTCCCTGACAAGGATAATTATGTTACCTTTCTCAAAATTGCAGGTGCTTTCATCAGAAACCATGGAATCATGATGCCCGTTACTTGCTTGTTCTGAACTATCTTCAAAGGGCACGTGAAGAAAGATTTCCCCATCATCTTTGTTGCATACTAAATCGTCTAACTTACATTGCTCTTTCAAATGAATTGAATAGCAGAACAGAAATGTTGTATCGATACAGATACTACCAACTTCTACTTTGTGCTTCTGAGATCAGTTTACAATGTGGGAATCATGTTACCTGTATCACCCATGCCAAAAAGGCTTCTGAACTTGTGCTTCCTGATGATTATTTATTCTTTGCTCATCTACTATTGTGTCGTGTGTATGCCATGAAAGGTGATCATCCAAGTTCTCAGAAAGAATATATGAGGTGTATGGAGCTCAAAACAGATTATCATATTGGTTGGATCTGTCTCAAACTTATGGAATGTCAATATGAACTGAAAATTGATTCAAATGCCATAGACTTGAACTTTGAAGAATGTGTTAAAAGGAGTGGAAAGTTGTGGAATATGTGGATGGCTGTATATAACCTGGTAAGAGGTATGATTTCCTTGCAGAAGAGGGATTTAATCTCAGCAGAAGAGTTCATGGAGAAAGCTTGTTCATTATCAGGTTTTGAGAGTTGTCTCTTTCTATGTCATGGTATGTATTTGTTTTTGGCCAAAGCTTCATTTAACTAATACTTTTAAGAACAAATAAATAATTCATCAAAATCAATAAAATAATTTAGTTTATTTTACTAAATAATGTCATAATTTAAATTTTAATTTAAAAATTTTATAAAATTAAATGGTTCAAGTAACAGTTATGTTTAATAACACTACTTGTTATTCAAGGAATAATTTTTTCACCAATTACTGTGACATACATTGTTAATAGGCCCATAAATGAGTTATTCTCTTATTATTAGACTTCATAATAAAATAAGGTTATAAGAGGAAGTTAACAATTAATACATCTGAAAATAGGTCTATATTTCTTATAATTAGAACAAATAAGAAATGTAGTGATTTGTTTCTTAAATAAAATCATAAAAGGTCATATATATACACGACATTCAGTAGGTTACTCTTCTATTAAAATAATGGAAGGGGAGTCGAGGGATGTTAGATATGTAAATTTATTATATGTGAATATAGAAAGATAGTGTGTTCATTATACGTGAATATGAAAAGATGGAAATGTTCATTGCTTGAAATAATGGATTTAACTGATCATTTGTACCGTTAATTGTTCCCTTATTTGATTTTAAACAGAAAGCAGGTGTGTAGGTCATATACACGACATTCAGTAAGTTACTCTTCTATTAAAATAATGGAAGGGGAGTAGAATGTCCCTAATTACATTAATGGATAATATTTCCCACAATATCTCAACAACTTCAATTTGAATAACCAATCTGCTATTATTATTGTTTTTATAAGCCTTGTATTGATACTTTGGATTTTCTGGTAGTTGTCTTTAGATTCTTTTCCCCTCTTCTCTTCCCACATTGCATCAAGGAGAATTTTTAGACTGATGTTCATCTGATCATGTTTTTATGTAGGTGCCATCTGTATGGAGCTTGTCCGGCAGTGTGATGGTTTCCAGTTCTTATCACGAGCTGTTAAGAGTCTTACCAAAGTTCATGAGCTTTCATTTATTCCCTTACCTTTTGCTTCAGTATTGGTAGCTCAAGCAGAAGGAAGCCTTGGTTCTAAGGAGAGGTGGAACAGAAATCTTCGCCTTGAATGGTATACTTGGCCATCAGGTTTGATTTCTACTCTCTATCTCTCTGTGTGTGTAAGTGGCGGGGAAGGAATTACTGGAGAGCTAAATGTTTTTAAGTTACTATTCCTGTATTCCATATAAAAGATTGTCTTACCTTGCATGTTTGTGTGTTGATCAAAATTTGCAGAACTTCTGCAAATTAATCAAACTGTTATCTGATATTAGAAGGTTGGGTTGAATTGCTTTGTGGTTTATCAATTGACTCCCGGCCGATCAGTAGAATATTATGCAGTATTTGAAAATGATGTTTGTTTGTATTCATTGATTGCTATACTTTTTGTGGATACACCGACTAATTAATGCTATTTTTTCTTAGAAATGAGGCCTGCAGAGCTCTATTTTCAAATGCATTTGCTTGCAAGACAGTTGAAAGTTGGGCCAAGCGCTACTTCTAGCATGGAGTCCTCTCAGAGTCCTCAGAGATGGGTTATTCGAGCAATTCACATGAACCCTTCTTGCATGCGATATTGGAGGGTTTTACAGAAGCTCACGGAGTAGACTTGAAATATAAAGTAACACATTCCAGGAGCGGTGTGTCACGACTAACAATCTCATCCACGTTTCGTTTCTACTGAATTGGGATAGGAAATAGCTAAACGCCTAAACAAGTCGTTTTTTCAAATAAAATTGTAAGTGAAAATGTGGAATGGTGATTTCATGGACGGGCCAAATCAGAGTTAAATGAAACCGTTTGATACTGCAACATGAGTGGTTCACAGGCATATTTGGGTTGGTTTTGGGGAAAAAACAATTTGAACCAGTCAGTTTTTTTCTTTTTCTTTTTGCACATATCAAACCAAATTAGTAATGGATTGGTGGGGCTCGATACAATCGGATTATGTTAAAACAGTCATGGCTTTTTCTTCCTACAACATACAAATTTCCTCATACACCCAACAGGAGCATGAAATTATTTGGTTACCCTTCATTAAAGCTACACTCATGTCTCTTGCTAGATTACACCCATCGTTTCCAGAACCGGCTCCACCTTCCCATCGACTATCCATTCTCCAGCATCAGTTATCCTCGTTTTCCTTCACCGCCACAACGTAATCCCATTATGAATTTTCAGATTACAATTCCATAAAGATGGGGTGGTGTTACAGATTCGTAATAATTTTTCCAGAATTGTAGTTTCGGATTGATGGGAATGTTGGTTACATGATGGCTATTCTGAAACCAAATTGTCAACTGTTGATCACATTTCAAAGACAAGGAACATATCTACTTACCTACACCCAAATCAACGCTTGTCGCTAAACTAGAGGAACCAGAGTGTAGCAAGGTAACAATGCAAGACTGAAGGGTATGTGAAGGAGACAGAAGGGAGAGAGCAACAGAGCTCCGAGGTAGGTTTAGAGAATTTAGGGTGTCGATAGAAAGATCCAGGAAGAAGAATAGAGGAAGGATCTTATTAGAATTAAAAAAAGTTGGGTTTATGATGTAAATGTACGGGTGTAGGAAGAAAAGGCCAAAAATCATACTTAATTTTGTCATAGAAAATGTGACTAAAAAAGGATCCAGGGAGATAAATAATAATAATAATAATATGTAATGTATGATTTGATTTAGTGGTTGATATCTCGGGTATCTAAATAATATTAGTCGGAAGAATATGCACGTTATATATTTATATAAATAAATTCATAATTTAATATATTTATATAAGTAAATTGATGGTTTAATTACCAATCCACCGGGGAATCAATCATCCAATATCCTTACTGAGTTATAATGATATTGAGCACTTGAAGTGTCCACACCGACCATGATTATTGCCAGGTTTTATTTTTCAAGAAATTTATTCTCGGTAAAATATTAAAAAAACGTGCATTGTGGAAGTAATTGGCGTTGTCTTGAATAAACATTGTCATGGCACTTGAGAAGAGAAGCAGTGTGAAAGCTTGAGCTTGAACGTGGGTGGCAGCTCTTGTTGAGAGAATGTGACATTGGAGGCTACAGCAAGTTTTGGCTCCCAACCAATCAAGTGTCATACTACACAATCCATTCCATTCGTACGTGAAATCAAAATATGCATCGCGCCATCGTTTCCTTGGAAGCTAAAAGATACTTCCGGGAGGAGATGTACACGAATTTGTTGCGAGGATATGCCCAAGACTCAAACTTGTTGTGTGGAAAAGCAATTCACGCAAAACTAATCACAGGATCTATTCCATTGACTCTTTTTCTTCAAAACCATTTGCTTAACATGTATGTCAAAATTGGAGACCTTCATTCGGGTCTCAAAATGTTTGACGAAATGCCCCATAGAAATGTGGTGTCCTGGTCGGGTGCCATGGTTGGTTGCATAAAAAATGGGTGTGCTTCGGAGGCTCTTTCTTTATTCAGGCGTATGCACCGCGAGGGAATTACAAAACCAAATGAGTTCACGTTTGTTAGTGCTCTTCAAGCGTGCTCTTTAACTGAGATTCACAATGTACCTCTGGCTTACCAGATTTATTCATTAGTTGTGCGGTCAGGATTTATGTCTAATATCTTCTTATTCAATGCCTTTTTGACTGCCCTGGTCAGGCATGGTAAATTGGCGGAAGCCTTTCAAGTTTTTGAGACAAGTCCAGCCACCAAGGATATTGTGTCTTGGAATACCATTATGGGGGGTTACTTGCAGTTTTCTTGTGACCATATTCCTGAATTTTGGTGTTACATGAATCGCCAGGGTATGAAACCTGATAACTTCACATTTGCCACCACCCTCACCGGCTTGGCTTCTCTATCTTATCTTCAAATGGGAAGGCAAGTTCATGCACACCTTGTCAAGAGTGGTTATGGGGATGACCTTTGTGTGGGGAACTCACTGGCTGACCTTTATATAAAAAATCATAATTTGGTAGAGGGTTTCAGAGCTTTTGATGAGACACCTAATAAAGATGTCTGCTCTTGGTCCCAGATGGCTGCCGGATGTTTACTCTGCGAGGAACCAAGAAAGGCACTTTCAGTCATTGCACATATGAAGAAAATGGGAGTAAAGCCAAACAAATTCACCTTGGCAACTGCTCTAAATGCTTGTGCCAGTTTGGCTTCACTGGAGGAAGGGAAACAAATTCATGCCTTGAGAATCAAACTTGAAAGGGACATTGATGTTTGTGTTGATAATGCTCTTCTCGATATGTATGCAAAATGTGGATGCATGGATAGTGCATGGGGTGTTTTTGAATCAATGAACTCCCGTTCTGTCATCTCGTGGACAACAATGATAATGGCATGTGCACGGAATGGCCAATCCAGAGAAGCTCTTGAAATTTTTGATGAAATGAGGGAGACAAGTGTAGTGGTGCCAAATCACATCACCTTCGTTTGTGTTCTTTATGCATGTAGTGAAGGTGGATTTGTTGATAAGGGGTGGAAGTACTTTTCCTCCATGACCAAAGATTTTGGAATATTCCCGGCAGAAGATCACTACGCTTGTATGGTGAATATTCTTGGCCGGGCTGGACTTATTAAAGAAGCTAAGGAGTTAATCCTGAGAATGCCGTTTCAGCCGGGTGCACTAGTTTGGCAAACATTGCTCAGTGCTTGTCAGGTTCATGGAGATGTGGAAACTGGGAAACTTGCAGCACAACTTGCCATACGACAAGACCACAAAGACCCATCAACCTATTTATTATTATCTAACATGTTTGCTGAATTTAGCAATTGGGATGGCGTGGTCATTCTCAGACAACTAATGGAGATGAGGGATGTAAAGAAAGTACCAGGATCTAGTTGGATTGAAATCGAAAAGATTTAACAAAATATGATTTAAAACATAAGAAAAATTATTTTCTTACCAGTTTAATATAATATGTTCAGTCACCTACAAGAAAAAAAAAAATTATTTTCCTATTCCTCATGTTTATAAAAATTAAAACTAAAATATTAATCCAGCATTTGATTTATTATATTAGTTGTTAGATTAAATAATTAATTTTATAATGCAGTGGATTATAATTAGATACTTGTTAGTATTTTTTTATAGAGATTATAATAATAATAATCAAATTTATTCTAAAATGAATTATCTATTTATAAAATCAATATTATACTATAATTAATCATAAGTATGACATAATTAACTACTCCATGATTAATTAGAATTAATCATACAATTAGTTATTATAATTATCCATTTCTGGACTATATAAGATTGATGTATTGCATTCAATTTATCCTTCCTGTTACTCTTTATTCATTATCAAGTGAAAATAGTAAAAATTAAACTTTACGTAGATACACGTGAAGTTTTCACGTAATTGAAAAAAAAAATTATATTTCAAATGTTTATATCTAAATAATTTAAATGCATAAAATAGATCATTGACTTGATTGATCTTAATGTAAACCACGATTTTAAGCATAACCCACAATTTCTGAAATTTTCATCTCGTCATTTGCGTTAAAATCTTAATTTGTCCACCGACAACATCTGTTTCTGTGATGAAAACAATAAAGATACTTTATTAATTGAGTTTTCAATTATTTTTATATATGTTCATGATAGGATTGTGGTTGTGATCAACATGAATGACGAACATTAAAAGGTCCGGTGGCATGTGATATGAAGTTCATGAGTTTTTTTCTTTATTTCTTAGGTTGTGTATATTTGGAACAGTATATTTAGGTGTATTTGTTTTTAATTAAAGTGTATAACATTATTTTGTTGGTTTATAACCATCAAGAAAACTTGTGGTCATTTTAAATTGTCATGTTCTTTAATATCGAATTCTCATATTACTATTTAACATTTCAAATTAACCACAGGGAAGAAAAATTTTATGAAAGTGTATTTGTTTTCCGAACTCGACTGTTTGGTCTACTTTTTAATCTAAAAAGAATTTTTAAGATTTAAAATTGAAATTAATAAACAATTGTTGCATATTTTTTAAGTTGTTATTTTTGACTTTATCTTATAAATAATTTGTAAGTAAAAAAATGGGGTAGAATATACCTAAGTTTAATTTTTAATACACGTTTAAGGATAACATGTTTTCTAAAATATATATATATATATATATAATTTTTTAAATCAAGAGAATTATGAAAAGTAAAAAAAAAATAAATTGGAACATAAAATACATTATAATGTATTATTTATTTATTTTAAAAAAATGATAGAGTGCAGCATGGTGGTTATTTTAATTTTTGTGGGTGTTGAAAATGAATAAATAAAAGTTATTGGCTGATATTATTACACGGAAGAAAGGTCTGGGCCTTGGGCTTGGGGATTTGATCTATTTTGATACGTAACGTCACATAGCAAGGTGTGTCCATCCGACCATCATCCATCATCCATCATCCAACCATCATCCATCGAAGAGAAGAGAAGAGAAGAGAAGAAAAGCAGTGAGCAGTTATGGAAAGAGCGGCACTGGTTCGTTGTCTGCCGTGCTCTTCTGTGTTGTGCCGAAGATACTTGTTGTCTCCTTTTTCCATTCATCCCTTTTCAACTTCTATTTTCACTACTTTTTCTTCTTCTTCTTCTTCTTCACCTCTTTCTTCTTCTCTTTCCCGCCGCCGCTCTTCCAGTTTGCTTCCCTCCTCGTCCCCTCGTTACTTCCGTATCAGACTCAGCGACACCAAACATTTCTCTTCTCTTTCCCCGAGAGCTGTTCTTTCTCCTTCTCCTTCTTCTTCTCCAGGTATCTATCTATCTATCTATCTATCTATCTATCTATCTATCTTTCATTCATCCATTCCTTCATTCATTCCTTACTCATTTCATCATTCGTATTTTCGTCATCTAGGTTTTCCTGAGGTTACGGATGATGTTGCTCATAAATTCGGGTTTGAGAAAGTTTCCCAGGAATTTATCCCCGAATGCAAATCAAAAGCTGTGCTTTTCAGGCACATCAAGACCGGGGCTCAAGTCATGTCTGTTTCCAATGACGATGAGAATAAAGTCTTTGGAATTGTTTTCCGCACTCCTCCGTAACTCACAACTGCTTTGCTTTTTACACTCGTTCATTGATTAATCACTTTTTACACTCACAACTTTGCTTCATGCTTCTCTTTTACAGCAAAGATTCCACTGGTATCCCTCACATCCTCGAGCATAGCGTATTATGCGGCTCACGAAAGTACCCTTTGAAAGAACCCTTTGTTGAATTGTTGAAAGGAAGCTTGAACACTTTCCTCAATGCATTCACCTATCCCGATAGGACATGTTACCCAGTCGCTTCCACCAATACCAAGGTCACTCTTATCTTCTTCACTCTTTAATCCTATGTTTCTTTTCATACTACAAGTCTACAACTACAACTACTACTACAACACTCACATTTTCCTTCTTCCATCTTCCTAAATAGGATTTCTATAATTTGGTTGATGTCTACCTCGATGCGGTTTTCTTTCCCAGATGTGTCGAGGACTTTCAGATTTTTCAACAGGAAGGCTGGCACTTTGAACTCAACGATCCTTCTGAAGACATCACTTATAAAGGTTTCCTCAAACATTTTTTTATTCCTCTTTCTATCATTCTCAATACATCACTTATAAAGCTTTCATCATTTCTTGTTCCAGGTGTTGTGTTTAATGAGATGAAGGGAGTCTACTCTCAACCGGATAATATACTTGGCCGGGCTGCTCAACAGGCTAGTTTTTTAATGCCTTTCCCTTTCCTTGTCTTTATGCATTTTGTATTCATCTTTCTCCTTTTCCTATACTTTTTTGAGCTTGCATTTCTTACTTATACACTGGAACATGTCAACAGATTTAATCTGCTTCTTTCAGCTTTCTCTTCATTTCATGATCTCTTACTCCTGGTTTTTATCAAAGTATTGATAATATAGTCTTAGATGAATTTACTCTTTGCTATCACCATTGAGTTTTAAATTATGTTGATAGTTGCAATTTGTAAGCCTGTGTCTCTGGAACCTGAAAGCATATCCCATTCTCTAAATTCATTGAATTTGTCAGTTTCAATTTTATATTGTAACTTGCAAGTACCAATTTTGAAGATTTTTGTGACTTTTCTTGATAACTTCAATTTTTTGCTTTCATTATTAATACAGGCCCTTTTCCCAGACACTACCTATGGTGTTGACAGTGGAGGTGATCCCCGAGTTATTCCAAAGTTGACGTTTGAGGAATTTAAGGTTTGTTATGAGAATCCTGTTAAATAATATTATTGTATAGTATGTAGAGATGACACTAATTTTCACAGGAATTTTTGTTTCGGTTTTAGTTGTTTGTGGCCATCAACATTGTTTGATTTATGCAGTATTGTAGTGTGATGAGAAAAATTATACATCATTTGCAAATATTTAGTTTTCTAATTTAAGACTGTTTTTCATTTTAAACTTAATTGGCAGGAATTTCACCGCAAGTATTACCATCCTAGCAATGCACGAATATGGTTTTATGGAGATGATGATCCAACTGAGCGCCTTCGCATCCTAAGTGGTAATAAGAATTAGTTTAACTCGCTCCTTTAATATAAAGGCTGACAATTGAGAAGAGTGGCTTTGCTGCAATGCTCTTGTAGACTCAAGTACTGACTCATGATTAGAATGAATGACTAAGGCATGTGGCCTAACACTTCATCATAAGTCCAAACAAATTTTGTCCTTGCTATGACTATGCAAGGATTGTGTTATGGTCTTAACAAAGCATGTCCGCATTCAACAACCTGATACATTTGCCTTTGTGCATAATTTTTAGGCACCGGCAAGAGTCTTTATAGTTATGCCAAGGCTAGTTGCTCCCTTGTACAGTCTGTCTTGAATATAAATAACAAAGAATTTTGTGGATAGATTTGATTATCAAATGACATTGTCACTTTCTCAGATGATTTCTTATCCTACCCCCTAATTGTATTCTTTCTTCTGTCTAATAATATCTTTTTTTCTTTTATACAAACAAAAATTTAATACCTATTTCTAGATGTCTGAACGTGAGGATTTTTGTGTTCTTTGTAATATTGAGGTTAAGTAATCAAATCTACATCTACAATATTTTCATATCATGCCCTTTTTTGTGTGGCTACAATCCATTCTAACATTCTCATTTCTGCTACTCACAATTTTCTCTTGGTTTCCCTTTAAAGCCCAACATTTACTATCATTAAGTATAGCCAGATTTGTAGCAATACGATAAAAGTTTCCTTTGAGCTGGTTGGTACTTTGTGATTACAAATAACCCTTGAGGCCCCAATGCCTTTTTCCATTTTAACCATCTCATTCCACTTGTATCCTGGTCGTGTATTCTCATTTGGTAATATTGACCGAGTATTTAAACTTGAGAACCTGTGCTATGACATCTTCCATTTTTTACTTCTAAGTCATTTTCCTCATCTGTTACTAAAATTGTAATGCGTATACTCTATCTTGTTCCCATATCAGTGAAAAACCCTGATTTTTCAAAGTCTGTTTCCGGAGTTCAATTTTAGACTTTAGGGTTAATTGCTTTTTCCTAATTCCTCCATCAAAACTATAACATCTGCAAAAAAAATACAATTGAGGATATTCTTTTGTATGTCACTGATAGCGTATCCAAGACTAGATTAAGGAAATAAGAACTTAAGGCCAAGCCTTGATGTAATTCTATTCCTATCCCAGTGAGAACATCCTTAGTCTTGCTTCATGGAGTTGTCATACTACTAGTCACCTCATCATATATGAGGTTGTGTTGAGTTTCCCTTTTAAAGATCCTATCTCCAAGAGCTTCCCTTATATTTCTGGTTTTATCTTTCTGTGGAATTTTTATGTTTTACTTTTTATAAAAAAATCTTAATGACATGATTGCACGTTTTTCTGCTTATGGTCTATATATCTCAGACCAGTCATTAAGGTTTCAGACTTGTAGCTATTAGCCACTTACTTCTTCCTCTTTTCTGTTGTCCAGAATATTTGAACTTGTTTGATTCTAGTTTGGCCCCAGATGAATCAAGAGTTGAACCACAAACACTATTTTCAAAGCCAGTCCGGATTGTTGAGACATATCCTGCTGGTGAGGGGGGTGATTTGAAGAAGAAGCACATGGTCTGTCTTAACTGGTTGCTCTCTGATAAGCCTTTAGACCTGGAAACTGAGTTAACACTAGGATTTCTTAATCATCTTCTGTTGGGCACTCCTGCTTCACCACTGAGGAAAATTTTGTTGGAAAGTAGACTGGGTGATGCCATTGTTGGTGGTGGGGTTGAAGATGAACTACTCCAGCCTCAATTTAGCATTGGAATGAAGGGTGTTTCTGGAGATGATATTCATAAGGTAGAAGAACTGGTCACAAGTACGCTTAAAAAGTTGGCAGAGGAAGGTTTTGATTCAGATGCCATTGAGGCTTCTATGAATACAATTGAATTTTCTCTAAGAGAAAACAACACTGGGTCATTTCCTCGTGGCTTGTCCCTCATGCTCCAGTCCATTGTAAGATCTGCTAATTTTTTTTTGTGGTGTTTCAAATGGGCATCCTTCTCTGATAGGGATTTTAATTGTTTTTGATTTGTATTTGTAGGGTAAATGGATTTATGATTTGAATCCCTTTGAGCCATTGAAGTATGAGAAACCTCTTCAGGACCTAAAATCTAGAATAGCAAAGGAGGGGTCAAAATCTGTTTTTTCTCCTCTAATAGAGAAATTCATCTTGAACAACCCTCATCAAGTTACTGTGGAAATGCAGGTTCTTTATTACTTCTCTCTTAGCTTGAAAACCTGTGTTTGAGTGAAGTCATTTTGCATCCAATAGGTTGGTTATTGATGGAAATCATTCCTTTTCAGCCTGATCCTGAAAAAGCGACTCGTGATGAAGCCACAGAGAAACAGATATTGCAGAAAGTTAAAGCTAGTATGACAACAGAAGATCTCGCAGAGTTGACCCGTGCTACCCATGAGCTTCGACTTAAGCAGGAAACTCCTGACCCACCAGAAGCTTTGAGAACTGTTCCTAGCCTTTCTCTACAAGATATTCCTAAAGAACCTATTCGTGTTCCCACTGAGGTTATCATTACTTCCTCTTGAATGAGATACTGACATTTTTGTCTTGGGAGCTTTGTTAATTCATAGAGATTTACTTTCTAAATGTAGGTTGGGGATATCAATGGGGTAAAAGTTTTGCAGCATGATCTCTTCACCAATGATGTCCTTTACACTGAAATAGTATTCAACATGAATTCATTGAAGCAAGAGCTTCTTCCATTAGTGCCACTGTTTTGGTAATTATAAATTTCTCGAAGATGTTTCATTTCATTTAGATATATTGTCATTGACTAAATTGCATCAGTGCCACTTGAATAGTTATTAAAATTCTGGAAATCAAATGACAGATCCAGGCATCAATTGGGCGGGGGGTGGGAGGGGTGCAGAGTTTTTTTAATTAAAAATTATTTAAATATTTAATTTTTAATATGTAATTATTTAATAAATAATATTTTTATAAAAAGATTTACTAATTTAATGCATTAAATTAATTTTATGTGTAAAATTAGAAATAAAATCTATCAAGTGAAGAAAATTAAACAAATATTATTTCAATATCTTATTTTCTTTATAAATATTTTTTTTCATTCTCTCTTCTTTTTACTCATGTAAACGTTTTTCCCCCTTTTTCTCTCATGTATATAATAAAAAATTTATGTCAATAATTATTTATAGAATTGGTTTAATATTTTATTAAAAATATACGATATTTTTAAATTGTCTAGATAAATTTTCAATATTTTATCATAACAATTATTATGTAATGGTGTTATTGTTTTATTATCATGAACATAACTTAATGATGTTATTATCCTTTTATTTAAAAGTAATTCATGCTAAACTATTTGATGAGATTGTGAGCATCAGTGACTAACTTTTCTAGATTATCATGGAGTCCCTACGATAGATATCAATTCAATAATAAGGTGTCCT
Organism: Hylodesmum podocarpum; assembly: GCA_026586105.1. NCBI lineage: Eukaryota > Viridiplantae > Streptophyta > Magnoliopsida > Fabales > Fabaceae > Hylodesmum > Hylodesmum podocarpum. The sequence continues at coordinate 84,499 of JALJEV010000646.1, forward strand.
TATACAAACACTATGTATAGCTGATTCTGTCTTAACACCCCCAAAACCTCTTTCAAATGCTTCTTATGCAATTCCACACTGCTGCTGTATTTGATTATATCATCAAAAAGACTAATACAAACTTCCTCAAGAAGGGTCTCAATATTTGATTCATTAATGCTGGAAAGGTTGAGGGAGCGTTAGTGAGCCCAAAAGGCATCACATCGTATTCATAATAACCCTTGTGAGTTCTAAAAGTTGTCTTAGCTATAACCTCTTCCTTCACACGTATTTGATGATACCTAGACTTCAAATCCAGCTTAGAAAAAATATTGGCTCCCCCCAGTTCATCCATTAACTCATCTATTACTGGTATAGGAAATTTGTTAGGTACTGTGACCTTGTTTAATGCCTTGTCGTCAGCACAGAATCTCCATCCTCATTCTTTTTTCTTTACCAAAATAACAGGACGAGAAAAAGGACTCATAGTATGCCTCATAATACCAGCTTGTAACATCTCTTTCACAATTTTTTCAATTTCATTTTTCTGGTAGTGAGGATACATGTAAGGCCTGATGTTGGGTATTGCTCCTCCAGGTTTGAGCACAATAGCATGGTCCTGTTCTCGCTGAGGTGGTAGCCTGGTAGGCATCTGAAGGACTTCCACAAATTCTAACAACACCGTAGCCCATAAAGACTGCATTGGTTCAGTTCCATGCATCTGTCTTGTCACCCCCGGGCACTCTACAAAATACCCCAATCCTTCATGTGTAATGCTTTCAACATTTCTTTCCATGAAGCTTGAACCGAGCTCAATGCTGGATCACCTTGAATGACAAAATGTTGACCTGCAGACTGCCTTTTAAGCTCAATTTTCTGAAGTTAGCTTCAATGCTGCCCAAACTAGCTAACCAATCCATACCCAAGACCATTTCAGTTCCTTCTAGTTCCATCAAAAGAAATGTTGCTGGAATTTCACTCCCTAAACCATGAATTCCAAATCTCTACACACTCCCTTGTTCTCCACCTTTCCCCCCTACCGACTTTAATCACATAGACAGGAGTATCCATCAACTCTACTAACCCAGGAATCAATGAGAATGAGAACTCTCCTCCCCTATATTTCTCCCCACACCTTAAAAGACTTGTTTGATGTAAGCCCTACCTTGCTTTGCAATGATAATTGCAGAGTTTTCAGTTCCACTACCTTGTCTTCCTTATTCCTCCTCCACTTCACATCACCCATGTATCGTTCAACCTTCACATCCACCCATGAGCATCATCACCTGAGAAAACTGGAATCTCCAATTTATGCTGAAGTCCCCTATAAGTTATCTCTGCCTCCGTAACACCGCTCTCTCCTCGGTGTCTGCTAGTTGTTCGTCTTCTTCATGTACAAACCATGAGCTCGTTCATCTTTCTAAGCATCTCAGCCATGGTCATCTCTATTCCACCGAATCTCTGTTCCAACGCATCCATGTGGTTCTCCATTTTGCTTCTCATAAATACCATACACCGTTCTAGGAATCACGGGCAACGATACCAAATCAGTAGATATCAATTTAATAATAAGATGTCTGTATACAAACAGCATGCGTATGATAAGTTTCTTGAGCGATCCTAGGTGCTCAGGGACCTCCAAAAGAGAAAAAAAACTTCCAAAAAAATACTCCCCCCTCACTACGATCCCACTCTACCACTATAACCACCTCTATAGCCAGACTCACTTTCAATCTCGTGGCAGTTAGAACCTGCCAGGGTGGCACACACATCACCTCTCTGCACTACACAAAATCATTCTCTCTCCCTATTTCTCTTTCTTACATATACCCTTCCAAACCTATTATCTTTCCTATCACCCTAACTTTGCAAAATGTCATTCTCTGTAGGCCTTAAAGCTAGTAAAAAAATGAGGTGGAAAAGGACTAGAATGACATTTTACGAAGTCTTGGGCTAAATGAAAGTTTTGAAAGGTAATAGACTAAAGTGATTGATGCCTACAATCTAAGGGACTAATCTGAGGATTTACTCAATCTCTTTTCTCCCCGTTTTGATGTTTAATTCTGCCATTCCTCTTCATGTGTATATCAAAAGCATAAGCATCATCTTGATAGATAAACATCAAGCTTTGTAGTCTGTAACTCATGTTATTTTTGACAGCCAATCATTGTTGGAGATGGGAACAAAAGACCTGACTTTTGTCCAATTAAACCAATTAATTGGGAGAAAAACTGGCGGAATATCAGTTTATCCATTCACATCATCAGTGCGGGGCAAGGAAGAACCGTGTAGTCACATGGTTGTTCGAGGCAAAGCCATGTCTGGACATATTGAAGACCTTTATGACTTGGTACTTATATTTGTTTAAAAGTTTCCATTTTCAACACAATGAATTAGCCTAAAAATTTCTATTGTAGTCATGTAAAGCCTAATCTTATGCTTCTGCTTTAGGTAAATTCTGTTCTTCAAGATGTCCAATTTACAGACCAACAGCGCTTCAAACAATTTGTTTCCCAGAGTAGAGCACGAATGGAGGTATTTATCAAAATGCTTCATGTAAATAGTAGAGGACAAAAATGATTAAAGGTATGGTGTGCCTCTATACTAATTATCTATATTGTGCACTGTCTATGGTCAGAATCGGTTAAGAGGAAGTGGTCATGGCATTGCAGCTGCAAGGATGGATGCAAAATTAAATGCAGCAGGTTGGATGTCGGAAAAGATGGGAGGTCTCAGGTTAAAAAATCTAGATACTCTTATGATTTATTGTGAGGGGCAATTTATATATAATTCTGTCATTGTATCCATTTTTGTCATATTAAATGCTTCTAGTAATATTCATTGTATTTATAGTGCTGTAATTTAATACTACTTGTTGCTTAGGAGAGAAATAATAATTATTATTCGTTGATTAATTGAAGTTACAAAGTAAGATAAAATGAGCAGAGTTGGTTAGAATCTCCAAGTAATCTGATTACAATTCGAACTAGTACAACAACATCAACAAAGCCTTATCGCACTACAATTCAAACTAGTAGATAAGGTTGAGATCAGATGAATTGATCTTATTCTGTCCAAAGTTTCTTGAAGAATTATATAAATTTTGAAAAGAAAAAAATTCCCAACAACTTTGACACTACTATTATCTGTTAAAGGTTTGAAGTTTCATGGTTCTCCTTTTTTTTTCTTTATGCTTATCATCTAAACAATACAGAAGAATAATTCCTGCTTTGTACTTCTGCATTTCTTGATTATTCTTTCTAGTTACCTTGAATACCTCCGAATTCTTGAAGAGAGAGTTGATCAAGATTGGGCTGATATCTCATCATCACTTGAGGAGATTCGCAAATCTGTATTTTCCAAGCAAGGCTGCTTGATAAATCTCACTGCTGATAGGAAAAATCTTGCAAACACGGAAAAAGTTGTGAGCAAATTTGTTGATATGCTTCCTGCTAGCTCACCCATTGCAACAACTAATTGGAATGGTAGACTTCCATTGACAAATGAAGCTGTCGTGATCCCTACTCAGGTAAGATAATTTCATTTTGTTATCCTTTTTAGTTTCTATTCGTATTTTTATTCCTTCTGTGCATAGGCAGAGTGTAGTTGCCTTTGGACCTGGAGTTTTTTTTTCCTGTTGCATTTAGCTCTGTTTCTATCAACATATCATGGTGTTTCCTTCTATAGGTTAATTATGTTGGAAAGGCAGCCAACATTTATGATACTGGTTATCAGCTTCATGGGAGTGCATATGTTATTTCCAAATACATTAGCAATACATGGTTGTGGGATCGCGTACGTGTTAGCGGTGGAGCTTATGGAGGTTTCTGTGATTTTGATACTCACTCAGGTAAGTTGTATTTACATTTAACCTTAGGCTTAGTTATTGAAAGAGTTTAGTCTTCATATACTGTCAGTGTTATCTTTACACTATTAACCAATAAGAAATCATCTTTGGATTGACTTTTGAATAACTTGTTAAAAAAGTCAACAAATTTACCATTAGTGACCATTTGCTATGGATGACTGTAAAAAACCTTAATATTATTAGTGTTTTCTTATTAAATTCTTATTAAAAGCATCCCTTCAATCTTCTCTCTTTTTTTTTTTTTGTTTCTAGGAGTGTTCTCCTTCTTATCATATCGTGATCCCAATTTGCTAAAGACACTTGATGTGTATGATGGAACTGGTGACTTCCTAAGGGAACTACAAATAGATGACGATACTTTAACAAAAGCCATAATTGGAACCATTGGGGATGTGGATGCCTATCAACTTCCTGATGCCAAAGGTTACAGTAGGTATGTCTATGAGATAATTGGTGCCTTTGGAGCCTGTTTTGTATGGATATTTGGTTCTTTTGCATGTCAATGATAAAAATCACGTAGACTAGACACAAACACTCTCTAAGCAAGATTAATTGCTGTTTTATTAGTGGTTGCGTCTAAATGTGCAATTATTGTTTTTTTCTTATTGTAATTACAAACTGTGCTTGCTTTTAATTTGCAGCATGTTGCGGTACTTACTGGGTGTCACAGAGGAAGAACGGCAAAGAAGACGTGAAGAGATATTGTCCACAAGGTAAAGATTCTGATAGTTGATTAATCCATGATCTACTTTTCATGAATATCAATACATCTCTATCTGTTGGTGAGCTATTAACAATCCAAAAATGACTTTCTGAAACTGGAATCAATCTAAAATTTATGACGGATGATTTTCTGTATATTCAATATAGTATATTGTGGGCCTTGGTGCCATGACAAACGAATGTACTTTCCACTAAATTTGATACTGACCTTGTAAACCATTTGTTCTTATTCTGTTTTATTTTTTGCACCAGTTTGAAGGACTTTAAAAATTTTATGGATGCAATGGAAGCAGTTAAGGATAAAGGGGTTGTGGTTGTAGTGGCATCTCCAGAGGATGTAGATGCGGCTAACAAGGACCGTCCGGGCTTCTTTCAAGTGAACAAAGCCCTTTAGTTTTCAGTATTTATTTCGCATGGATTAGAAATTATTTCTTTTTTTAATTTCCTCTTATGTAGTCCATTATTAATTGATGTTTGATCTCAATTTTGTTAAAATGTCACATACAACAGAATGAGAAAGTATTATAGAAATCATGCTAATATTATTTGAAGCAAATGATTCTCGCCTTTAAATTAGTAATAGGAAAAATGATGAATTATTGATTTTAAAATTTCAAATAACTGGATTCCAAAATAATAAATCTCAATTTGTGTTTATGAATTATGATGCTTTAATTATTTGTATTGATATTGAAAAGTTTCCTATCTTTAAACTTTAATCGCAAAACAATAGTGTAATTTTTCAGTAGTAGGCAATAAAAAATTATTTGAAAGTTTAATAATGTATTTTTAGAAGTAATAAATAAATGATTTTACGATGAAGTAGAGAATACAGAATTCATTAATCGGAACACAACTGAAAAAACAATTCAATTTCTACATCGGTTGTCAGAAAACGATGTACAAAAAGTTGAACTTCTACCGAGGCTGTCAAGAACCGATGTAGACAAGCCGAAAATCTACGTCGGTTGTAAACACCGATGTAGAAAAGTTGTACTTCTGCATCGATTGTCTTGAACCGATGTAGAGAAAATCTAACTTCTACATCGGTTGTCTTGAAAACGATGTAGAAAAATTAAACTTCTACATCGGCTGCTGTCTAAACCTATGTAAAAAAGTTTCCTACTCCAGACGTGCCAGTCTCTCTTGAAGACCCTGAAACTGGAGTCTCATCCAGAGACATCGTCATCGCAGACAACCCTTTCGTCTCTGCTCGAATTTTTCTTCCAAAAAACCATAACAATAACACCCACAAACTTCCCATCTTCGTTTACTTTCATGGTGGTGCCTTTTGCGTTGAATCAGCATCCTCCTTTTTCGTCCACCGTTATCTTAACATTTTAGTCTCAGAAGCAAACATAATAGCCATCTCTGTTGACTTTAGACTCCTTCCACATCACCCTCTTCCTGCAGCATACCAAGATGGTTGGACCACTCTTGAATGGATTGCTTCACATGCAGCCAATAACGCCACGAACCCTGAACCATGGTTGCAAGACTATGCTGACTTCAACAAACTTTACGTAGGTGGTGACACCAACGGTGCTAACATTGCACACAATTTGCTTATACGCGCAGGGAATGAAACCCTCTCTGGTGATCTCAAAATATTAGGGGCTTTACTGTGTTGTCCCTTGTTCTGGGGCTCAAAGCCCATTGGGTCAGAGCCAGTTGAAGATCATGAACAGAGTTTGGCTACCAAAGTGTGGAACTTTGCGTACCCTGATGCACCTGGTGGAATTGAATAACTGGAGTTAATATATAATCTATGAATTTAATAAAATAATATTTAGAGAAAGAAAATGTTGGGAAAGAAAAGGAATGTCGAGCTAGGATTGGTTGGAGTGAGTCACTGAGTGAAGTTGTCAAATTGGTATTGGTTGCAACGTGTCACTCACACCACCCTTAGCTTCTCCCTTAGCTGCTCATAAACGTTTTCCGCGTGTATACTAAATACTTTTAAAATAATCTATTGTGATGTTTCGCACGATTTTCAAAATAATAAAAAGCAATTCATTTTCTATAAAAGGAATCAAAAATGAAAAGAAGAAAAAAATAACAGTGATTGATTAGATTGCATAGATTACCCACGGTTAAATTAAATCTGCATTTAAACATGCAATCTCTTTATCTTGCCCTATAGCACGTGCAATGCGCTAATTTTTTTAAATATTTGTTGATTGACAGGACTGAAACTGGTGTTGCCTGCAAAGAAGTACAACGTTTGAATTTTGGCGCTCCGCCAAGTTGGCATGGTTATATATTCTATTGTAAGAATTAACATGAGTCCGAGTTTGGAACTCTTGTCTTGTTGTGGAAGTGGAACCCACTTCATCTATGGAGAAAGAGAGATCACTAGTGGCTTCTTTCATGACTGTGATGGTACCTCATAAGGTTTCCCTCCCAACTGTATATTCATTTAATTAATTCCTTTTTTTAATTTTTTTTCATTGTTAAACGTTGCAGGGGAAGACTAGAGGTAGGGCACCTAAGAAGGAAAAGACCTTGGAATGCATCGATCGAAAGCAAGTAAGCATGCATGCATGCATCGCACTTAAAATGAATTTCTGTTTCTGTTTCTGCTTTTGTCAGTGTGCTTTAGTTTCTCATTTTTGTGGCGTTGGTGGAAATAAAGTGGAATAGTTTTGTTATCCAATATAAGAAGAGGCGTTTAATTTTCAGAAGATAGAATATTGGTTTTCATATAAGCATTGTGTGAGTAATGTCTCTGTTTGTTTGAAAATTGAACAGGTTGTGAGTCATAATCCACAAAAAAAGTGAGTTAACTAACTAATCTACTTGCCTAGTTTGTACATTATTGATTCTTTTAGCCGTTACCTCTCCGCATTTATACTTGTAGAAGAAGAAAGAGAGATGGCGTGGGCATTGTCATTGATGGTCCATTTAATACTAATACTAATACTAATACTAATACTGCTTACCAACAAGCAAAAGAGGTTCAAGCTAACTTATCTCCTCACTTCCCAAGCCTTCTTAAGTCCATGCTTCCATCTCATGTAACCGGAGGATTTTGGCTTGTAAGTTCTCACCTCTTTTTTCCATCCCTTTGCATTTCTATTATTAATTTATTATTATTATTATTATTATTATTATTATTATTTAATGCCAGGGTCTTCCAACCAAATTCTGTCAACTGCACATGCCCAATGTTGATGCTAACATTGCTCTGGAAGATGAAAGTGGGCAACTATATGAAACCAAATATCTTGCTCATAAGAGGGGCTTAAGTGCTGGATGGAGGAGCTTTTCCATAGCTCATAACTTACTTGAGATGGATGTTTTAATATTCCACTTGGTCCAACCTTGCATGTTTAAGGTAAATTGCTCAGTCTTTCATAGAAATTTTATGTTAATCTTTGTTTTAATACAATCTGTGTAACTATTATGAATTGAAGGGATAATAATAAGGATTTGAAGTTGTGAGAAATTATATGACTTCATATACTGCAAAATAAATTCATTTTACTACATTTATGCTTTGATATGGATTTTAATTTTAAGTTAAGAAAGAAAGGCAGGAATGAAGAAAACTATACCTTCTGGCCCCTGCTAAATTTTACTAGTGTCCGAAGTTGTTATCCTCAATAGCTTAATGTTCACAGGTGTACATTATAAGATCACGGGGATCCGATGACATGGATGGTGCTCTTGGCCTTCTTAAGTTGGATGAGTGGAGAAGAAAAAGGGATGGTGCTCTTGGTAAGTGTGTGGTATGGTTTTCACTTGTATGTATTATGACTTGTAAAAGAACAGAAAATGAAACTTACTGTTTCATTTCTCAGATGCTACTCAAGGAAATGATTCTAAGAACAGCGGGATGATTTTTGGTGTTAATGTATCTCAATTGAATCAGGTTGAAAATACTAGTAAAGATTTGGACTCTGGAATTAGATATTCAGAATCTGTAGTCAGTTTCGAGCTAGTGACTGGTGTGGAGAATTTCAGCATTGTGGTGAATGGTTTGATTATTGATTCAGAGCTCTCGAAATACAACCGGAGTAAGTATTATGAGCTGTGTTGCAGCCAGAGGTCGTTTCTTCATGACCATCTTCTTGAGGGTCTTAACTCTAAACTGGTGGCAGGAATAATTTGTGAGACAATTAATATTGCTGATGCCATTAAAGGCAGCAACCTTGCAACCTCTCCAGATAGTTTTGTGATATGGGACAAAACTTTAAAAGCCTTTGAGGTCATGGGTATGAATGTGGGCTTCTTGCATATTCGGCTGGAACAGCTCATGAAACTAGCTTTGAAATTGAAGAGATACAAAGAGGTGAAACTTGAAAGAGACCGTGCTCAAGAGGAGTTGAAAATTATAGAAGCCAAACTGGTGCAAGTAAAACTAACCATAAATAGACTTGATGAAGAGAATGAAATACAAAATATACAGCCGGAGAGGCTCGAGACTGTTTTCCAAGAACTGGCTGATGCTCCTTGGTGATTGGTGAGTGTTTCTCTGTTTGGACTCAACACAAGTTTTAGAACTAATTCTCTTTTCGCCGCAACATTACACTCGTTCAGTTTCTTTTGTGAAGCTCTGCTGGAATTGCACTGCTACTAGTTCTAACTTGTAAGTATTTTATAAAACTTTTGCTACATATATGAAATATGATACTGTTCTGTAGATGACAATTAAGATGAGACAATCTGCCTTATAGTATGGACGTAGTGATATATATGCTTTACTGAAAAAGTTAGTGACTGCAATTAAGTAAAGAAAACAATAGTTGGTTTCCAGAGTGACTTGGTGGCATTCAACATAATGTGTACCTTCAGACTGACCTACCTGCCTTTGAGACTGACAAATTTTAAAATAAAATTTGTTGGAACGTATATTTTTGTTCAAAAACTTCCATAAACTTATTATTATTATTATTATTTGCCAACAAATTTTAAAATTATAATTTGTATATAGTACCTTAATCATTTATTACTAGGTCAATCCTGGTAGTTTTTTTTTAATAAATTACGCATTTAAGTTAGTTATTTTATATTATCTGAGCTTTTAAATAAATCCATACAATTTAACAGAAGTAAACAGTGTTTAACGAGACTGATGAATATCTTTGCATTGATAAGAATTTGTTAAATTATTAGAAATAAACAAAAAAAAAAATTGACTTTTTCTTAAAAGTTACTTTTTTTCATCCCATTTTGTTTACTCTTTCGGTTTCCGTCATAGAACATTTTTTAATTATAGAAGTGTCGTGTGCGTTCAGAATTAAAAGTTCACTCAAGTAACAATTAAAGTTGTATTAAAATACTATATGGATTATCCATATAAAATTTCAATTCTAATTGGAGAACACAAACAATACTAATTTTATCTAAGTTTTATTTTTGTTGTAAGTGTCATAAAGAAAAAATATCCTAAAATAAATGACTTTTAAACTTTTTTAATGTAATATTAATTACTCTTTATTTATACCCTTAATATTGCACAATTTCCCATAAGAAAAATGATTCTCTTAAAAATGATAAGATTAAAATTTTAAAATTTTCATTATCTTTTATCTATATATTGATTTTTCTTAATCTACGTAAAAAAAATTCTGATTATTTATAAATAATGAAACAGAGGAAATAACATTTAAAGTTCTGGCATAGAATTTAAGAAATACAGTTCATATTTTAGATCTTATTAAAAAAATATATAATATAATTTATTTCTATATTTCCCTTTTATTTTCATTTCATAATAAATGGTTAAAGATATAACAGGAAGAAATAGTTAATATATCATTGGTGTGATAAAATAACAATCAAAATAGATTTTTTTTCCCTAAAACAACAAAAAAAAAAGGTAGGAAGAAGTAAAATGTAAAGACATTTTATTTTATTTTGTAAAGAAAATCACCGTTAAATTTTGTAAGCCTGTGTTAACACAATAAGATGTTAATTTCAAAGATAGATGGATGTAGAGGTGAAAACATACGAAGTATTACTCAAAATTATCATCATTGATATTAGCAGGACACGATCTTTTCTGTGGTAGTACTTTACTTACAAGAGAGTAGTCAGTCTTAAGTGGTGCATTCAAGGTGATGTTTTTGGTAATCCCTACAGAATTTAGTGTTTCCTTCGTGCCAACATTGGGAATGGAAGATGACATACTAGCAACACCAGATGTAGTCTGCAGTGGCTGTCTTTTATGTGAAGAAAAATGAATGGGTTTCTGCTTACCGATCTGCTTTGACTTGAGCAATTCCTTATTTGGTTCGTTTTGTTGTACCTTGGAACTGATGGTGGACTCTATAGGTACCAGTCGTCCGTTAACTTGGTTTGTGAATACAAAAGTCACCTGAAAATACAGAGCAGTGAATGCAACCTATTTTTCTCCTTTCAAGTGTTGAGCAAGGACTTACTGGAATAATCCCACAAGTCACGTATTATCCATGGGCAAATCTCCTATTTAGGCTTCTACATGTTTAAGGTAAAACAAAGCTACTTCGGATAAATATATATTGTATTCAACCAGTACCACACTTCATACTATCTTGCCATGGAAGGAATCCCGTTCCTTGGGAATAGAAGAGGTAAACTTCTGAAGAAAACTTCAGAAAAAATTTCATGATAAGCATATGGATATGGCTTGTTTATCTATATGTTCCCACTTTCTCATTCAATGGGAAAAACAGAAAACAACGTATGCATGAAATTAAAAGGCGTGTAAAGGTTTAACACCTCTAATGCAAGCACTAGGATTTTATTGTTGAACTTCATTAATTTTCTAAGAAAAAAATGAAGGGAATGAAAATGTGTTAAAATGCTATGGCACACCTCATCACCAGCAGAAGCCTGAAGAATAGCATCTGGTACAGAAGCTGAGAAAAAATGATGGCCCCAACTTCCTAAATCCTCTTCCAATGGGATCCCTACCTGCAAAAAGGAAATTTAGAGTCAAAACAAGAATTATGTGTCCTTTGCATTCGCTTGAATCAAGAGGTAGATAACCGCAGGTAAAGCTTGTCAATAGACACATTTTAAACTATAGTGTAGATAAACTTTATATCCAAAATACATAAAAGTAACCTGCTTTTCTGATCTTTTTACATTCTGTAAGCAGCCAGCAATTTCTGCAAATCCACCTATATCAGAGGTTTCTTCATCAGATTCACTATCTGTTATTGTTGGTTGGGCATTAGTGCTTTCAGGGCCATTGAATGTTTGACACCTACTACATTGCATCTTTTCATGAATCTCTGACCTAAAGAAACATATTGAAGCAGACATAAGACTGGGAATTAAGCTAAGATCACAGATCCATGTTATGATAGTTGTACATCAGATTTTGGTGTAATTATTTTCACCCTAGCACTCCATCAGTTTAAACCATGATTACAATTGCAATGTGACAAACTTATGTGTTTTCAAGATGAATCCATGACCAACCACATTTATCAACTAGATGGTAGGAGAAACAGAAGTAAATAAGATTCAAATTGATAATCTCAAAGGAATAGAACCAAAAGAAATTTTAGATTCAAATGTTTCAGTGGCTGTGCCGACTTTTCCAGGCGCTAGTCATTGTTGTTCCTCCCTTGCATCAATGACTAGTCGTCAGTTACTCATCAAATCCAATGATTTAAAAAGTCTTTGAGATTTTAACCACAAAATTGAGTGAATTATTATCAATTATCTAGTTTTCTCTTTCCTCCTTTCATTAAATTCAAGGTACCAAATGCATATGAATCTCTTGCAAATTTGTATGTTTCCTCAGTAAATATAGATCAAAGGCGGAATGCATTACTTGATGTTCTCATGAAAAGTAAATAAATCACGAAGATCCTCTGTTGAAAGAAAGTTACCCTGAAAATAACAGCATGACATAATTAATAAGATTTTAAGACATGAAATAAGCAGCACCAACAAGAAAACATGAGAAGCAGCAATTTCAACCTGTGCCACAAAGTTATCAGTTTGCTCCTGCTGAATGACCTTTTGCAGCCCTTCTTTTGACATTTGACGCTGGTAGACCTATGCATAAGTTAAGCAGTTTAGTAAAGGGAGATTATAAACAGAAATACCTCAATGAAGGAACTGAAGCTAAATAATAAAGAAAAATGTAAGATACATTTGTTTTTAGTCAAGTATCACAACAATATATACCTTTTCTTCTATTGTTCCAGCACTCAAAAATCTATAAATATAAACTCTTTTCTTCTGTCCATCCCTCCACACTCTTGCGGCAGCCTGTTTATTGGCAAGGAAGAAAAGCAAAAAAAAAAGAATGTGTAAGTGAGGGAGAAAAAGCATGTAAATAAAGATTTCAGCTTTAACAACTAAACTGAGGGTATTACTTGTTTATCATTAGCTGGATTCCAATCAGGATCAAACAAGACAAGTCGATTTCCACCAATCAAATTGAGCCCACAACCACCAGCCTTGCTGCTTAAGAGAAAAACGAATTCATCCTGCAACATGTCAATTGTTTTTATCAAATAACAATCACATATGATGCTTAATGAATTTCGAGTGAAGAAAATTACTTTGGATGGATCATTAAAGCAGTTGACCAACTTTTGCCTTTTACTGATTGATGTAGAGCCATCAAGCCTCAAGTGAGGGTACCTTCGTTCCCGACACAATTGAGCAAAAAGATCAAGAGTCTGTTACATGGGAGATAGTTTAGCATAATAAAAGTAGCGGGTAACAAAAGGAAGCATGAAAGTATTTTTATAACTATAAAAACTTGTCCATAGCAGCAGCAGACTTTCAAGTTTCCAGCTATGGTTCATGGAATTTTTGAGGTGTTGTGGACAAAAATCATACTTGATGACCTCAAGATAGTGTGATAACAACTCTGCCATCAACATTGCACATAACCCAGGGCAACATGCAAAAATCAAACATATATAGATAGACCAACACTTCATCAAAGAAACTTTTAGAGAGTGATCTAATAACTACCACACATATACTTTCGAGGCTTCAATCGGCAGATGTGTTTACCAAAGGGCTCTCCATCATGGCAGTTGTATCAGGATACAAATCGTGAATCAGAAGGCCCATATTTTCAATCGTGAATCGAATCATATGGTGAATCTTAAGAGTCATGATTAATAATAAGAGAAATACTTGGTGACCAACCATAATATAAGCCAACCACCCAACTACTTCGCAAAATGTAGTGAAAAAGGAAGAAAGAGGAAAAAAAATAATAAAAGAAATGCACATGTATACACATTTTGTGAGGTAGTTGGCTAGTTGGTTTGTATTACAGTTGGCCACCAAGTACATTCCAGATTAGGGGCGTCAATTAGGATTTTGGAGCCCTTTTTGGTTTCGCTTCCTCAAACCTCTTCTTGAGCAGATTTCTCCCATTCCAAGTAAAGGATAGTTCTTGTGAATTTGATAATGATGATGATAGTATATTTGTGAATGGAATTCCTTAGGATTATTGACCGTTCATTCCTCTCTTTGCACGGTATATGTTTAAAACTGGTGATGTGATGATTTTCAGGTTCATGTTCATGTTTGATGACTGCACCTTGATTATATGGAGGTGTTTGTTGATTGTGAGGCCTTGGATATATTGTGGAATCTATCATGACATGTGTTTGAGTGCTTTAGCAGTTGGCCAATATATTAGAACGTTAGAGGCATGTTTTGGGAAACAAATTAGTGGGATTTTGGGGTCAGAGAGTGGGATTTCGGGTTAATATCATTAGGGGTCTAAAACTCATTTAGGCAAGTTAGTTGAAGCATTTTAAATGTAATGGAATTGGTAAACAAGACATAGGGACTTTAGATCAACAATTGGATTGTTAGAACCCAAGGTAACAGACATTCATGGTAAATTTAAGGTTCGCAAAGTCATGTTTTGAATTAGGGAATTTGGGTCGATTCCAACCTTAGGAATAATCTTGGAATAGGCTTTGAAACTTGTTAGAACATTTGATTGTGATCCAAGGTGAGAGTACCGCTAGGGTATGTACTCCTAGACGTGGCTCAGTGATTGTTTTTTATGGTACCACATAGCATCATAAGGGAAGTGAGAATTCATTCATCATGATGGGGATTGCACCGTTGCTTTGGAATTGTATTTTGTGTGGATTGAATGGTAAAGTGTTGTTGTCTATCTATGAAATTGTCTTCTGGCAACACCTGCTGTGACTCCGTGATTGTTAGGCGAGCAGATCACCAGCAAGAGTAAGTGTGGCATGAGGAACTCAAGAAGGGATGCTTTTAGGCCAAAGCAATCTTCAAGAACCCTTTTGGATTGTTTTCCTTTCTTCCAATTTCTTTGATACACATCACACTAGCACAAGATAGGACCATAGATTATTCCTTTGTTTAAATGGGGTGATTTTAATAAATTGATGTACTTTGGACCCATGACCTTCTTCTGAGTTTGAGTTTAATAAAACAACCATGCATTTGATGTTTTATATTTTATTTACAACTGCTTTGTTTCAGCCAAGTGACCATGTACATAATTTCATGTATTAAATTAATTCAATTCTTTAGAAATTTAAAATAAATTTCGCTAGAGTTAGGTATTACACTAACCCACTAAAAGGGTATGACTTCTACACAATGGTATAAAATCAGTTTATGTAAGCAAGGTTGTTGGTAATAATAACTAAAATCGTAGGCCTTGTGAGATACATTATTTAGGAAAATATTATATACAGGATGTTACTTGAACTCACCTCCAAAACAACATGAAATTGTTTATTCACGAAAAAAATCATTTCATACAAGTATGGATCTTAAAATATTCTAAACAGCCAGATAGGTCAGGTACACATGCTATTATAAAGAGCACCTCACTGTAACTTCTCATTTGTTACCAAATATACCTGAGTGTAGTTTGAGACAAGGACAATGCGGTCATTTGTTCTTTGACGTAAATGAGCAAGTAATCTTGCTAAGACATGCATTTTTCCAGATAGCTCAACCCATGCTCCATTCCCTCCTGTCCATGAGCCAGACCTACAATGTGTACCCTTATAGGATGACTAAATTAAGACATCAAATGAATAGCAGAAACTTAAAATATCTACCTTCCAGATAACATTTCAGGAGGGAAGAATCGGATACAGTCCTCAAAACCTGAAGTTCCTGGACTCCCACTTCGTATGGTATCATAGATAAGCTACAAGAGATTATATTCCGTTAGAATGAAAGTAAGGAATTTACCTTATCAGACCTGAAAGTAGAAGATGGATTTCCTTCACAAGATCTAGAGTTAAGACTTCAGAAGAGAAATTGGATGAAAATCAAAGACTAAAAAAAAAGGCCTACTTGTCAATTAAAATGGTACCAAGAGAAGATCTTTCATAATATATTATTGTGCATGAGGAAAAAAATTAGTTTGAGTAAATGGTTACAAAGTGAATTTTATAAAAAATATATACACACACATAGGACCAATAAACAACTTCCCCCCACCCTCCTCCAGAAAAAAGATCCAGCTCATACCTTTGGATGATTGCACAACTTTTTGAGAGCTGTTATGTAGGCCAATATCTTTGATTGCTTCAGTTCTTCAGTAATTGCTCGCTTAACCTGTGTTGGAAGACATGGATTTATCAGTTCAGTTTTGACAATTTTCTTTTGATCAATATCCAACAGCGTAAAACACCTTATGAAAAATATGTTTCCACAATCAAAAATGGACTTTACATTTTTGGATTGTATAAAATGTTTGTATAGATCTAACTGTAATGGAGTCAACTTGCAGCAAACAACTTCAACTATCTGCACCACAAAAGAAATAGGTTGTGGATATAAGATTAAGAGCACAGGTAAACACAAATTGCCTACACAGTAACCTTTCACGTGCTTTATGGGCCGTAGCTTCAGTCAATATAATAATATATAAAAATCAAAATATGTTCAAATATTTCAACAACCAAGGGCTGAAATATAATTTCTCATGGAATTACATGTCATTACCAAACCCTAAAGATTTATTGGTATGTAAAAGCTACTTAATCTGCTAGTGGCAGTGGGAATCAACAAACATAACAGTTTGTGTAATTCTCACATCTTTGAAGGTTTCTTTGAATGAGCAGCTTTGATGGGATAAAATTTGGCATTTGGCATCTGCTTAGTGTAAAGACAGTTTTCTCTTACAGATACATTGAGGGATTGGATAGCTTTGATTCATTGATGTTTAATTTGGTCTCTATTGTTTGTTTTCTTTTTCTTCTCTACAAAGCCTATCTTATCCTCGTAACTCTTTGTGTTTGTCTCTTTGTCTTGATGAATTTATTCTTTTATCATATAAAGAACAAGCGCATGCACTCTAATTATTCAATCATTTCAATGCAAGAAAAGAGAAAATTTCAAGAACACTACAACATGAAAGGTGGGAGAAAAGATTGTGCACGCATAGTTTTTGTTTTTCTTTAAAGCAAAAGAATACGTGATTTAATAGTACAACGATTCAGTAAGTTTGGCGGAAAGATAAGAGAAAGTACAATACCTTAGGTGGCAAGTGATTTGATAACAATGCATTAGTCCTTCTTAATATGAACTGCAAAAACATATTGTCTGCTCAATCTTCAGAAAAACAAAAGTATATTATCTTATCAGAACATAAAAGAAATTAGTTGCACTTCATTACCATTCAGCTATCAGTTCTATATAATAAAATTATTTTAGTTATTAAGCAAGATTACAACTTCAATTGCTACTTGCTAGTGATGGGTACTAATACAGCTCTCTAGAAGTACAGAGTGGAATCTCAATCACATGCATTACCCGATTAACATTAACACTTAATTCAGCAGAGCGTTCAGCACCTAGCTTCTTCTCTTCTGCAGTCGCAGCAGGTTCTCTTCCACAAATAATCGGTGCCTTCAAATACAGGTAGGCCATAGTAAAAAAACTAAAAATCAGAAGCAAAAAGGGGGGGGGGGACCCATTCCAGCAACACATCTCCTTAAAGCATTCTGAAGCTGGTTTATCTCCTTATCTAATCAGTATCTAACAGAATATTCCATAAAGGTGATAAATCTAACAACTGGATAAATCATCTTTCCTATTTACTGGTATATTCTGACATAAGACAGGCTAAAGCTTTTGAAACAATGCGGATCCAAAATCTGAAAATTTTAAAAACTGATCAATGTACTATGTACCTCATAGTAACGTCGAAAATGTCCAATATCACCCAATATTCCGGGATTAGTGAAGTTCACCATTGCAAAGAATTCTTCTAAGTCATTCTGCAAAGACATATGCCCATAAAATTTTAAAAGCATAAAAGAGATACGAGGCTTATGGTTTGTAATTGACAAGACAGACAGATAATCATGAATAGATCCTCACTTGCAAAGGAGTTCCTGACAACAAAACTCTACGTTTGCAGGGGAGAGCTGCCAATGCCTAATCCAATAAGTTCTGTGAGAAACTCAGAAAATGCTGGTAAAGGAGGGAGAAAAAAAAAAAGTCCTGCAAATTACAATACCCGGTTTGTTATTGTCTGATCATTTTTCAGTCTGTGAGCCTCATCACATATGAGAAGCTCGCATGAGTCACTAGAGCTAAACTTTGACGAATGCATTCGGAATGTCTCATATGAAACAATAAGCACCTGCGAATTGAGGAGTTTTAACTGAGTACATATGTAGTTCAAGCTATTCAAGTAATATTCAAGCAACATCACCTGTAAATTGCTTCGGGGACTTGTGAAATTGTCGATCCCAGAGACAACATCAGCTCTTGTGCTTTCACATAGAGCAACAAGATGAACTCTTTCTCCAACCCACTTCTTGATTTCAGCTTCCCAATTGCTGACAAGGCTGGTAGGAGTGACAATGATGGCCTTTCGAACCATTGGCTTGCCATCAAAACCTTGACGAATTAGAGTATATAGTAATGTGATCGACTGCAATGTCTTTCCCAAACTGTGCAAACAAAGGGAGCCATGTAATGAAAGAAGCTGGGGAGAAAGAAAAGAATAGTGTGATAATGACGAAATTTTATAAGAAACAAGTTACCCCATATCATCTGCCAAAATGCATCCATTTATATTTGGTGAGGTACACAACCCTGAGACACAATCAAACATGAACTGAACCCCTTCTCTGAAATGCAACAAAAGAATAAGAAGAAATAGTTATTTGGTTGATTTGATACTGAATTGAGTTATGTATGAGGAAAGGGGTGAAATGATGGAGACCTCTGGTGTGGACGAAGGTAACGAACAAGCAAAGGGTCAACTTGTATTGTGGTAAAATTAGAATCAGAAGGATCATCGTGAGGGTGCCACAATACTAGAGGATCAATACCAGGGGGCAAAGAAGGTTCAAACTCGTCGGGAACAAGGCATTCAGTAACTGGTAAATCAAAATTGGAAGGTTCCAACGCAGGTGTAGGAATAGGAATAGGAGAGGAAGAACCCCACGGAACAAACCTTTTGCGAGCAGAAAGCCTACGAGTGAGGTCTTGATTGTAATTGGAAGCATGAGATTTAGAAGATGGAATTGGAGGTTTAAAGGGTTTTCTACAAACAGCCGATCCTTGAGACACTGATAAGAGTCGAGGTAGCAACGATTGTCTCTTTAGCACAAGGTTGCCCCTACAAAACAATATATTTTCATGTTATACTACAAATCATAAACATTCTCAAATTAACTTCATAATTAATTGCGTTGAGCTCGCTAATAAAAGCTTACTTGACCAGGGCATCCACATTCTGTGATTTCCGTTCTTCAATATCACCCTCCTCTGAACACCATACGGCTTCATCTTCTTCTTCCTCCATTCTCACGCAGCCCCGCCAAACCTTTTCGTTTGAAACTTATAAATCAATACTACCATTTTATCCCTAAATTCATTTCCTTCGTTTTAGCCTTTGCCCCTTTATGGATTTGTTTTAACAATATCCTTTTATTAAAATATTAAAATTGATTTAAACTGATGTCATTTATATTTTGGATTTTAAAAATTTAGTGTATTTTTTTTAATATAAAATTTATTTAATTTATTTTAACTTATAATCAATTTTAAACTCAATTATGATATTTTTAATAAATTATCAATTTAATCTCTAATTTTTTTTAAAAATATTCTCTATTAATCCTCAAAAATTCAAAAGATAACAAATAAGTTATACATTTTTTATGTAATTTTTACGTTTTATAGATTATTATTATTTTAGTCATTGACAACTACATATTAATTATTATTATAATTTTAACTATTATTATTATTATTATTATTATTATATTCATGTTTAGGTAAAAAATACTACAAAATTAAAAATCAGAAACTTATTTACAATTCCTTTTAATACAAAGATAAATTATTAGGATGCAAACAATAAACAAAGAATGAAACATAAATTTAATCTATACATTATACTTCCATTGATAACAGTTCTTCAGGAAAAAGTTTAAAGAAAAGATAAGAGGAGCTTAAGTCTAAAGTGGAAAATTTATGTGTATTGATCCTTCTGAGTCTTAGTTCCTGTCCATAATTCTATACAAATATCTCTAATATATAGTCAAAATAAGATATTTACTCACAATAGTTTATTAGAAATTATATATGTGAAGTATATTTTTGATAAATTTGGCTCGTAATTTTACAGTTTTTAATAAAATATGATCAACATTAGAAAAGAAAAAATTATGCGTGAGCGTGAATTTGTCTGATTTTCAGGGTATTATTGCTAGACAAGAAAGTAATATCAATCTCAAGGTTGAGAGCGACGAAAATGAGACCGGTAGGACTACTTTTTAATTAAGTTTGTTAATAGCAAGAATACCATTTTTAAAAAATATTTAAACACTCTGTATTAATAAATTTCTCACTAATATCTATTATTTTTGTCTTTTCCCTCTTTTTTTCATTAAATTATATTAACCGATTTTTGCTTTCGTTTTTGTTTTTCCATAGTGAGAGGCAAAGGCCAGAATAGCGACACTTTGGTATTTATGAATGCCTGTAGCCGTATACGGGTTGTGTTCAGGATGTTTCGTTATTTTAAATAAAAAAAGTTAATGTGGTACTATTTACGCGCATACATACATTTTAATAATACACTCACTAGCCGTTCTGTCCCATCAAATTTGACATCTATAACCCGACGAGTGGCGTTTAATAATTTAAGGGACAGCAGATGGCAGTTGCTTCCGTGTTAAATTCTCCGTCTTGGATACGTGTCCCATTTCTCTACATTGTCACCAACATCCAACACTACACTCTACATACATACATACATACATACAAACAAAATAGAAGTGGGCTACACTAAAAAACAGAAAATATCACTCGTATTATTTTTGAATGCCTCCTATGTTTTTTAAAAACTCTAATACCCAGTTAAAATAAATAAATATATATTTACGTTTTTTTATTATTAATGTTTATTTTTTTCACATTTTATGAATAATTTTCAATAATTGTTGAAACATTTATCTTTTGTAATGACTGGCCCATTTCGAGTGAGATTATGTGAAAGTGAAACCCCAGGACAGTTGCAAGTCCAAGGTCGTTGTTGTTGTTGTCGTCTTAATGCCTTGGAAGTTTGGTAATATAGATTTTAAATAAGAATATGAATAAATTTTGTGGTCAGTTTTCATTGAGACGGGTGAGGGGGTTTAATAAACACTAGAGAGAGAGAGAGAGAGAGAATAAGAAATAGAAAATTGGTAACAAGTGAGTGGGGTTGGATGCAGAGAGTGTGATGGGTGAGAGAGGGGAAGAAGCTCTAACGCCTGCGGGGAGGCTGTTCCTTCAGCCAGAGATGAAGCAAATAATTCACTGTGTGATAGGGCTAAAAAAGCCCATCGATGTGGAGATGGTGAAATCAGAAATCCGAAAGTCAACTATGGTGAAACATCCACGGTTCACGAGCCTGATGGTGAGAGACCAAAAAGGAGTGGAACACTGGCGACCCACAGAAATAGATATAGATGAGCACGTGCGTGTAATAGAGGAAGCAGTGGGGGAGGAAGGAGATGATGATGAATCCGCGATAAACAAGTACCTATCCGAATTATCAATTGATGGCGACGGGCTTAGCAAGGAGAAACCCCTATGGGAAATCCATCTTCTGATGCCACACAAATGCGTTATTTTCCGTATCCATCACGCCCTCGGAGATGGAATTTCATTGATGTCCATGTTCCTCGCTAGCTGCAGAAAGGTCAACGACCCACTCTCTCTACCTACTATCGCTGCTTCTAACTCTAACTCTAATACGAAACGCTCCTCCTCCACCTCCACCTCCACCTCCACCTCCTCCACGTTTTTCATGAATTTATGGAATGTCTTGGTTACCATTTGGTTTTGTTTTATATTTGCGGTGGAGTTCGTCCTTCGGTGTTTGTGGATTCGTGACACCAAAACTGCCATAACCGGCGGGGCTGGTGTTGAGCTCTGGCCCAGGAGCATAGCTACTGCCACTTTCTCCTTGGAACACATGAAGACCGTCAAGACGGCTGTTAACGCGGTCGGTAACACATTCTTCCTTCTTTCTCAATTTCAATTCAATTCAATTCAATTCAATTCTAGTTCATTCTTTTTTTATCACCCTCCTATTTTTCATCCTTGCTTCCTTATTTTCACTACTTTCATCTTCTCACCTTCTAAATCTATACTTTCTTATGCAATCAAAAAACTTAATTACAAGTACATCAGATTACTCTTTTCGCCTATTTTAGTCATGACCACTCATCTTTTTATATCAAATAAAATAGACATTTGCTAACAACTTCCCTCAACATATTACTTTAAATATTAAAAAATATTATTTATCCTGTAATTTTTTTTCTTTTTATTTTTTAATCACTTATTAATATTTATCAATACAATAATAAAAATTGTACTAGAGTGAGACACAATGTTCGAAAGAATATTAAAATATAAATCATTTATTTAAAATTTCTCCGTACTTTTAGACTACTGTTCGCCAGCAGTTTATTCAACAAGTTGAATCGTCCTCTCTCTTTCTCTTTCCTCTCTCCAAAAAATAAAAAAAAAAATCGATCAACTTTAGAGTGTCATTAATTTTATTAAAAAATTACAAATTTTATCATAATTGAGTATTGACCAAATCTCTTCGTTCAGAAAAAAGTATTGACCAATCTCTTTGTGACCGACTATTCTTACAATTATATTGACTAATGTAATGTAACAAAATTGACCGTTTACTTGATTTTTTTTCCTAATAAAAAGGAACCTGCATTTCAAGTAAAAAGTTTTTTAATACTCAACTAATTATAATTGTAATCAGTATTTATATATAATATGATTTTTAATTTTAATAATAAAATTTTTAAAAATTATATAAAATTTCATTTATCACTGTTAATCGAGAGAATTTGTTTTACATGTGATCTTATTTTTCTATTTTTTAGATAAATTTTAATTTAAATATTAGTTAAAATGAAAAATAAATATTTTTATTAGGATATATAAAATTCAGTTGTTTATTTTTTTTATATATTTGTGATTTACACATTATTTTAATATATTTTACTAATTTAATTTTATATAT
Source organism: Hylodesmum podocarpum (assembly GCA_026586105.1). Classification (NCBI taxonomy): domain Eukaryota; kingdom Viridiplantae; phylum Streptophyta; class Magnoliopsida; order Fabales; family Fabaceae; genus Hylodesmum; species Hylodesmum podocarpum. The sequence continues at coordinate 107,553 of JALJEV010000646.1, forward strand.
TTTAATAAAAATTTTGTTCTTCCTGAAGAATAATGGTTAATATTTATCTAATAATAATGTGAAATATATTTTATATATATATATAGTTTAAAAAGTTTAACATTAATAAACTCTTTTTTTTTCTAACTTTACATGTACAATAGTCAGACAATATGTGCTCAAACTTTTATAATCAATTATTAAAATGTCTTCCTTATTAACTGTCAAACCCAAAATATCCAACATCATCTCTGAATAGTATGCTCATGACGGCTAAACACAAATAATGGAGTAAAGCGACCTTATGAAATATGTTTTTATGTAATTTTACAAGTTTTATGTTTTTTATATTTAATAATTAATTTTTTGGCTCTAAAACTGTAAAATTATTTATTAAATCCTTCTATAGTTTTTATAACGTTTTTTTTTTATTTATTTCATAACATAGTCAATTCATTTAACCTTGGTAGGACATTATTAACTGTAATTGGGATCAATTTATTAACATTATCAAGTGCAATAAACTATGAAGAACTAGAACAATAGAACTTGATTTAAGATATTGGTTGTCAAGGAAGAGATTGAATTACCTTGTGCTTGATGATTGCTGGGTTAATGGACTACTGCAAAATGTTAAACAAATTAACTAGTACAGGATTAAACTACTCTCACAAGAACACGGATAAGACGAAGATGATGATAAATAATTAACGAGAAGAGTAGAGTATTTTATAGTACATGAAAGAAAGAGAACATTACAAGAAAAGCAATGGAAAATTGATGAAAAAAGTTTTTTTTTTCTTATCCTTGTCCTAGTATGAAGTATCTAATACTTTTTTTTTATTAACTATGGTATTGGTACGAAATATTCAGATTAATTATTAAACTTAGTTAGAGATCTTTATGCATACCAGATAAGTAATCCACTCACTTGAGTAAAGGATTACTACCACTTGCGCTAATTAATTTTGGAAGAAGAAAAGTTAATCTAAACCTTTTTTGAAATTTAAAAAATATAACCAATATGTAAGTGATAAAAATGTCAAATTAAAGTTTTACGTAGGTAATTAGTACTAAAAGGCAGTTAAGGAAAGAGATATAACAAGATGTTATAGGACTTTGTTCTTGAGAGATTTTCAGATTAAATTTTTATAAAACACATTCTTCTATAAGAGAGTAATTAATAATTTTTTCTAAAGCACAGCAAAAAATAAAAATTGAAAGGTACAAAGCAAGTGACAGCACGTGTTGATCCCAAGGAAAAATAGTTAAGTTGTAATTTGCAATAATTAACTAGAGATGTCACAATTTATAATTCATAACTGGAATAAATAAAATTTTATAACCATAAATAATTCATAATACAAGTTTAATCAAAATCAGTGTATGGAAAGTTAGACAACAACTCCGATTATTATGTGAGCAGGACATTCCAACCAATCGAGATCTCTTGATCCAAATAAATAATTAAATTGTCATTGCATCAACAATCTTTTCACCCAATTAATACGTAGCTGTTTCTAACTTTATCTTGGAATTATTGTGCTCATCATGTGGTTTCATTAATCGACGAAGGCCTTAATATCCATTGCTTACACAATGTGACTTCTATGCTGGAAATTTTAAACAAGGTAAAAAATTGATTAGATATTCTTTGGGGTGGAGGCATTCCCTTCTTTTTCATTGGTTTGGAAAACAGGGGACAGTGAATATGTGAAAATGCAGTGTTTTTTCACCGCCAAGGGTGATATGATGATAGAAGAAGTGAAGAAAAACTTATAATTTATGGTTACAACTGTTTATCAACTTGTTAAAAAAAACCTGTTTACCAACATGACGTAATAGCCAAATTTATGTAGTACTATTCATGAGTACCTTTGTGATTGTTAAGTTTTGGTATTCTGCAGACCATAAATGATGTTCTATTTGCGGTTATATCATCTGGGATATCAAAATATCTGGACTTCCGAGCACCAAACGGTAAAATTCTTTTGTATTTTCCAATGAACACAACTTCCATTTCTACTTATACACATAATAGTAATTGATTTATTTTGTTTTCACTGTAGGGCTGCTAGATGGTGTTCAGCTAACAGGGTTAGCCATGGTTAATTTAAGAAAGCAGCCAGGATTGCAGGTCTATTCTTGTCCAAATTTACCTTCCCTTGTACTTGTTTTCTACAACTTTACTTAGGTTGGACAAAAATGAACTATTATGGATCAGGAATTATCCAATTTGATGAGAAGCAATTCAGGAGCAAGGTGGGGTAACAAATTTGGTATGCTTCTCCTGCCTATATATTACCATAGAAGCAACACTTCAGATCCTTTAGAATATTTGAAGAGAGCTAAAACAATGATTGGCAGAAAGAAACGATCTCTGGAAGCCAGTTTCTCATACAAAGTTGGAGATCTTGTAATGTCGACCCTTGGTCCAAAGGTGCATTTCATTTCCTTATTTTTAAACTTGTGAGGTCAAGTAGTAAACTTCAACTGTCATTATTATTCCGCAAACACAATGCTATTTTCTTTATAAATTGCAGTTTGCTAGCCTTCTAAATTACCGGATACTCTGCCACACTACCTTTACAATCTCAAATATGGTTGGTCCACAAGAGGAGATTATGATTGGAGGCAATCCTATAACGTTCTTAAGGGCAAATAATTCTGCCTTGCCTCATGTACGGCCCCTAAACTCTGTTTTTCCTCACATCTTTAGGAGAATGCAATTATGTTATTTGTCGGTGACTAGTATTTGATTCATAATGCAGGCGCTCATTTTGAATATGGTGAGCTATGCTGGGAGGGCAGACATGCAAGTGCAGGTGGCCAAAGACATCATTCCCGATCCCAAGTTTCTTGCCAAGTGCTTTGAAGATGCATTGCTTGAAATGAAGGAGCAGGTTACGGCCAAAATTTGACAACATTTCCACAAATTTCATTGTTAAATGTGAGAACAGATGTGTAAGTTACTAAGAATATTGACATAAATATGATCACAGGCAACGAATAATTTACACCGTGATAGCGTTTACTTTCTTAAATTTCATATAGGGACATATTTGTGATACATCTTGATGCTTCACATGACAAACCAAAAGAACTTTATTCATAAGTTCAAACCTGAAAGGATTGAAATGTCGACAGGCCATGTGCGCAGTCATGCATATGCTAGGGTCTCTATCACTCTGTCATCGCAGCATACATTAATACTGAATATGCTAGTTGTTTGTTCATATTCAAATACTTATCTAATAAGTTTTTAAATTTAATTGGTATATATTATTTTAAGTTATCAACTGATCACAGAATATGACATCTTAAAAGAAAATGACTTATTTTTTTATTCATATAAGCGTTTAACGTTACTCTTACTTTAGTAATAGCATTTTCCATGTTATTTAACTTGTAAGTCAACGTTTATCTTGTTATTTCATTGCAAAACTAATCGATCTAATGCAAAAGAAAAACTGTTCTGTTTGGATGTATCCTATCCAACCTTTTGGAAGGAAAAACCTGAAAAATTTGAAAAAACGGTACAGAAATTTGAATTGAAAGCCAATGGGTGGAATATTTTAAGTGCTTAAGATTTGTTATGACGCAAGGGATGACGGATTGTGCTTACATCGTGACGCAAGGTAGTACGTTTTCACCTATTATATTTGAAATTTTTAATAGACAAGAAGTGTTTGCATACAAAATTTCAACGGTTTGAAAGCAATTGAATTATACTATGATATTTTATTTTTGACTAAGCCGGCGTTTCTTGTATTATACTATGATTTATCTCTTATAGCTTATTGGGTGGTGAAGACAAAAGCATTTTATATGTTAATATATTAGAAGTTTGAAGAGAAAATATAATAAGGTTTGGTCTCTGAAAATTTTGAGACGGGGAGTAGATCATTTTAGTGAAGCAAGAAGAATCGAAACGTGTGTGTGTGAGAGAGAGTTGAAGCAGAAGAAGGAAGAGTAGTTGTAAGTGGGGCGGGGGAATATCAGATATAAAATATGGATGGAAAACTAGAAATAATGTTTTTGCCGTTCCTGGGTAAGGGGCACTTGATACCAATGAGTGAAATGGCGAGTGCATTTAGTGGAACAAGAGAGGTGAAGGCAACCATAGTGACGACTCCACTGAACGTAGGTACTATTCGTGCAACAATAGGAAAAGGGGTTGAGTCAGAGATAGAAATCGTAAGAGTGAAATTCCCATGTGAAGAGGCCGGTTTACCAGAGGGATGCGAAAATACAGAGTCCATCACATCCCCAGAAATGGTGTTTAAGTTCTACAAGGCAACAACGATGATGCAAGCCAGCTTTGAACATCTCATTCAACAAAACCCTCCACACTGCCTTATTGTCAGTGCTTACTTTCCGTGGGCAACTGAGTCTGCCGCTAAATTCAAAATCCCAAGGCTTGTGTTCCACGGCACCGGTGCGTTCGCGTTATGTGCTTCAGAGTGTGTGCGACTCTACCAGCCTCACAAGAATGTTTCTTCCGACTCGGAGCCCTTTGTCATTCCTCATCTTCCCGGGGATATCCACATAACAAGGATGTTATTGCCTGATTATGACAAAGCCGATGAGGAAAGTGACAAGAGAAGAATCTTGCAAGAAATCAAGGAAGCAGAGCTAGCAAGCTTGGGGGTCGTTGTCAACAGCTTTTATGAACTTGATAAGGTGTACGCAGATTATTACCACAAGGTATTGGGAAGGAGGACCTGGCAAATAGGTCCACTTTCCCTGTGCAACCAAAACCAACAAGACAAAGGTAATCGAGGAAAGCAAGCTGCTTCCAGTTCGGTTGTTGATGAAGCAGACATTTTGAAGTGGCTCGACACTAAGAAACCCAACACAGTTGTGTATGTTTGTTTTGGAAGCATAGCAAACTTCAGCGAAACTCAGCTGAGAGAAATAGCCAAGGGACTTGAGAATTCCAAGCAAGAATTCATATGGGTTGTGAGGAGAAACGACAAGGGGTTCCTTCCTGAGGGGTTTGAGAAAAAAATGGAAGGGAGGGGAATGATTATATGGGGTTGGGCACCACAAGTGTTAATCCTGGAGCATCAAGCTGTGGGAGCATTTGTCACACACTGTGGATGGAATTCAACTCTTGAAGCAGTGTCGGCAGGGGTGCCCATGATCACTTGGCCCGTCGCCGCTGAGCAATTTTACAATGAAAAGTTTGTGACCCAAGTACTTGAGATCGGTGTCCCTGTCGGTGTTACAAAATGGGCAAGAATTTTCGGGGACAGCATTACCAGTGACAAACTTGAAAATGCACTCCATAGTATCATGGCAGGCTCAGAAGCAGAGTCTATCAGAAACAGAGCACACGAGCTTTCGCAAATGGCAAGGACGGCTGTCCAGCCAAACGGATCATCTTACTCCCAACTCACTCATTTGATACAATACCTTCGCTCCATTGTATTTCTTCAAAATTAACTTACCTTAAACCAATCTATTTTTCTGCCCATCAACTTTTTATTTCTTAAATTCAATACTATATCATTTTGTCTTGTACCTTTAAAAAGAAAAACTATTATCTGCTTCACATCTAAATCCACTCCACTTATATTCGATTAATCTTAATCAAGACTTGTATTCAATTAAGCCATTCGCTTAAACAGCTCTTTCTTTTCGTTGGCTTCATTTACTTTGCTGCCCGCTACGGTTGCCGGGGGGTCAGTTCATATTGCTTGATTTTAGATATCATAATTTCAACAAGTCACTTTATCTTTCAAGCTTACCAATAAACTAGCCAGTATGAGACATGGGCCTATACATATTTTTTGCCTCACTGTTCTACCATTGCTGTATCTAAAGAGTAATTAAAGACATTAATTATATAATTTATGCACACGAGATGATAAGTTCAAACTACATTAAAATTATTAGTTTGAGTAAGGATCCAAAGTTTAAGATTGGACTTGAATTTTTAAAACTTAAGTTGAACATTAAACCACATTTATTTATTCAGCAAAATAAAATAAAAAATATTGGTGTATTTGAGGCCGTGTATTAACATCTCGAATTTGTCTCACTAGCCTCTCAGAAGAGTAATAAATATTTCATTATCTCGTAAAATTGAGGATTGATTATTGACACTTGAACATATCGATTCACTTTATAATTTATAATATAGATATATTAACGAACAAAGAGAATTTAATTTTCAAATACGAGGTAATGGAATAAATAAATTAAAAGAAAGAAAGAAAGAGGAAATTAAGAAAAAGAAGGGGTATCATGAACATGAACGGAATCCACCGTTGCACCAAGCTGCCGGCCATGCTTGAAAACCATTAAGCACACAAACTGCTTATTCATTCATTAGTCGTATAAACTAATAAAAGATACACGAGGAACACGTGTAGAATAAATACACGTAATAATAATAATTATTACTATAGACAGCTAAAATATCCATTTATTAATCGGCATAAAAATGTTGCAGCACCAGCACGTACGTAGAAACAATATAATTAACTAAATAATTAATATAGTAAAGTTGATTTACTGGACACGATGCAGTTGTAGTACGTAGGTGGGATGAATGAGAAGGTAGCTTAGCGATGAGGGTTGAGAGAGCTGTAAGTGATAGGAGGAGGAGCGGAGGAGTCTTGGGTATGGATTTGGCGGGGGTAGTATCCTTTGCATGGGACGTAATAGAGACTCTTGGGATCTGGGCAGGGCTTAATCTTTGAGAAGTAAAATTCAAAGCATTCATGGTATGGTCTTTGATTTGGAAGGCCAAAGATGCAATTGTAGCTGACGTCAAGGACCTTGTTATGGATGAGGTTTATGCATGAAGGACCAACGTGAGTGAAATAGTTGTTGGATAAGGAAAAGTTGACGAGCCTTGGGAGCTGACACACCAACTCCGGAACATATCCGTAGAACTTGTTGTTCTCCAAGTTGAGGTACTGGATACTTTCTAAGCAACCAAAAGAGTGTGGGATGGGACCAGTCAAAAGGTTTTGGCTGACATCGAAGACGGTGGCCTTTTTGAGGTAGCCAATTTGGTAGGGCAAGCAGCCGTCAAAGTAGTTCCCCAAGAAGAGCACTTCGGTGAGTGTTTTAGAAGCTTGACCAATGCTTGAGGGAATTGGACCCGTGAGTTGGTTGTTGGCAAAAGTGAGGTACCTGGCAGGTGTCGACCCAAAGTTATCGGGGAGATTGCCACTCAATCCATTGTTGTTTACGAAAATCACATCAAGATCTGATTGGAACAGTTTAGCTGGAATTGGACCTGAAAGAAGGTTGAACCTGAGGTCCAGGAAGACAAGCAGGTTGGACTGAAGCACTAGGTTTGGAAAGCCTCCCTTGAATTTGTTGTTACTTAGGTCCAACTCGTAGAAATATTTGTACTTGGTGATTTCAACTGGGATGGGACCGCTGAAGTTGTTGGAGTTAACGTGGAAGAATGTGAGTTCTGGTATACTGTCTAAGAGTCCCGAGAGTGGTAGACCTTTACCACTTTTCCCAAAGAGGGAAGCTCCATTAAGGTCAAGTCCTGCAACTGCTAACTCTTTTTTTGCGTCTGGATATACGGCACACTGCACCCCATTGTACTTACAAGGGTCGCCACCCTGCCAGTTACTAGTATATCCACTTGGGTCATTGATCGAAAGTTTGAACTTTTTAAGCGCTCTGCGTGCTTTCTCTAACCTTGTCGGTGGCGGCGGTGGGGGACACATTACTGGTGGCGGGGGGGGTGGGGGACACATTACGGGGGGAGGGGGTGGGGGCGGCGGCGGCGGTGGGTGACACCTTAGTGGGGGCGGAGGACACATATGACCATGACCATGACCATGACTACGACCGTGACCGTGACCGTGACCTTGCTTTTCCGATCCGTTTACCCTTTGGTCTTGGGCAATAACTGAAAATGAGTTCACATGCAACCATAATAATAAAACGCACATGTACGTGGTGCCCATCTTAATTTCTTTCCCAAGAGAAAGGCTATACTATTCAATGTTACCGAAGCTTGTTAGTCCTGTCCTCTATATATATGCAACCAAAAACTTACATTAATTGTACGAGGAGAATGGAGAAAAGTCAAGTTCTACGAGCTTCAACTTTATCAACCAAAGATTTAGGTGGGAGTGAGAACATCATCTTGTGCTTTCTTTTAAATCGGTGGGGAGCATTTTCTTCTACTCCACATAGTTGTCACTCACTCCATTCAATTCCTTTACTTTTTGGTAGGTCCTCAACTTCTTAATTACCAGCTCTCAGCTCTCAGCTCTCAACTCCCAAATGCCCCGTCTAATTAAACCTCCCAATCATCACATCCACACACAGCTAGATTCTCCATGTATCATGTATGTACAGATATTTGCTATATACCCGTGAATTAAATACAAAACGTTCTAACCTCCACATTTTCTTTATACGGAAGAAAATAATATAAATATTTTGTATTTTTTACCTCCACGATAATTCTCTCTATTATTTAATCTAGAAAACAGGTACTTGATTATTATTATTATTCTTTCACTGTCTCTATCCTTTTTCATGTTTTTCTTCGTACTTCGTCGTCCCCCGTTAAAACTTTGGGTCGTGTACGTGCAACATTTTTCGTGAACTGATGCTTAATAGTGGTGAATGGGTCCAAGTATCTGTAATAAAAATCAGACTGGGGAATGTCGCAGACATAGGCCATAGCTCCTATCAAGTAATTAAGCTTTATAATTAATTGTCTTTGATTTGGTTCCGGCCAACATATATAGAAGGGCCCCAAGTAATTAAGCTACAAAAACATTATTAATTTACTAATGAATAGGTTCTCTAAATCTTTGACCCAATTAAGACTATTTTGATATTCTTAAAGTAATTTGCTAGTTGTGGTTGTGGTTGTGGTTGTGGTCTGGGAGGGAGATTGTGCGCGACGCCTGGCAAGTTTGGGAGGTGGGCTTTGTCCGGTGCAACTCATGTGCGTAAGTGCTCGATCAGTGCTGTGGGAAACATTCATCTCTCAACACGTGAACTCATTTGTGAATGTGTGAGATTAGGCGATGACCAATCATGTTTTAACATCTTTCAATATCGACCATTATTTTTTTTTTTCTCTTTTTAACATCTTATATATCATTTATTATACCTTTTGCTTATTTTATCTCTTATTAAATATCTAACATATTATAGTTTGAAATTTAAGCATGTTACAAGCAAGACGGATCTAGAGGAATTGTAGAGGCTCTAGCCGTTGCCCGCAAGATCTTACTTCATAAGAAAAACATAAAAAATAAATATAAGAAAAACATATTATGATAATGTTTGTTTAATTTTTTAAAAATATATTTTATCTATAATTTTATATACAAGATTAATTTTACGAATGAAATTAGTAAATAATATTAATAAAAATTAAATATTTAAATAATTATTAACGTTAGCTCCCCTGCAATTGAATGGATCTGTCCCTGATTACAAGATGGTTGAATATATTTGACTCTAAATAATAAAAAAGACAATAAACTCACTTGATGTTGATTGATAGTTATAAATTAGTTTTTTTAATCATAAACAATAGTATTCTATTGAAGCCACAAAGTTTTTTTTTTTTTTTTTTTTTTTTTTTTTTTTTTTTTTTTTTTTTTTTTTTTTTTAAGCAACACTCTATGTCGCGTATACTCATTCCAATCAAAACTTGAGCGACCATTTTTTACTTTAAAGGGGCGTTTTTAGTTTTTTTAAGAAAGTCAATATAAGAATACTATATATATATATATATATATATATATATATATGTTTGTTATAAATTTTAGAAAAATGTTCCTAAAAATACTAATTGTTGGAAAAATCAAAGTATTTCATTTTATTAATTAGTTTACAAATAGTATACGGTAATAGTAATAATTGTTTACTATCTTCACGTAAATATTTAAAATAAAATCAAAATAATACAATATTTGGAGTGGAAAATAAATAAATAAAAACAAATGTAGAAATTTTACAATAACTCTCAATTCATCCTATCCTTTTCAAGAACAAATCGTACGTGCTTTGCGCGTAAAGACCTATTCTATTATAGTCTACGGTTGGAGGACAAATCAAAAACGTGTGCATTAAGAAATATATACTAGTCAGAAATTTTATCCTAGATTGAGTAATTTGCTTATGTTTCTTTTAATGAGTGTTAAGTTGATTAAGTTGTTTTTAACCATCCTAAAATTAATTCACATACATAATGTAAAGACTGACGACAATCTCTAAATCTTACCGTAAGAAGAAATAATGAAAAATAAAATAACATTTAATCAAAAGTTCATCGAAAAATCTAATTAATTACTTTTAATGGATTTCTCTTTTCAATCATTTTAAGTTGATTAGCTTAAATTATGAGTATGTCAAAATTGTAATATTACCATGAAAAAACTAAAAACAATAAAAGTTAATTGATTAGTTTTTCTTAGCGTAAAATCATCTTAAACACCCTTTAAATCTCTCGAAACGTAATGTATTCTTATGCTATGTGGCGCAGAGTAGTTTTGTGGTAGCTCTAAATTTTGATACGAATGTGGTTAAGATCAATCTTATCCTTATCAAGTAATCCAGTATTGAATTGTGTCTAACTTTAATATATAATAGATTATGAGTATGTTATAAGAAAAATATTCACTTTATATGTATTAAAGATTTTTATAAAATTAATCCATACTTCCAATAATATACATTTTGTACAATACATAACTAAAAAATCCAACCTTCTATCCTCATCTCGATAATGATTCTCCAAGTTACGGGAACGTTGAACTTGTCTCTTGATTTTATTTCTCATAGTTGTTGCAAATGTCATTCCTTACGTGATATTTGAAAAAAAGTGCACAATTTGTATTAAAATTTAATAAATTATTCATCTAATTTAATATTTATCTTAATTTAGATGTAACATCAATAAAATTTATTTTCTAATAATTTTTAGATTATGACAAAAGGAGTGTCTATGACTATGAGAGTATCCCTATATTCTTTTTTATTTTAAAACAGAAAACTAGAATACTTTGTTTTGTTAAAAGAGGAGTGTACTTGCGCAAAATATAATAAAAGATGAAAATACGTTACCTAGTTTTATTACAAAATATTTCTTCAATTCCATTTTTAGGTAATTATAGTTTTATTTTTTAAAATTATAATATTTTTTAAAATTTTAAATATTTTATTAAAAACTGATTACATAAAATCTAATAAATATTTTAAAATTATTTAAAGAATATGATGGTGGGGTAAAAGATTTAAAACGAATTGATAAGAAGTGTGGTAAAGTGAAGAGATATAAATAAAATATAAAAAATGGAAATGAAAAAGCGAAAAGGGTTTGGGCGTGGAGTTATGAATAGTAAGTACGGTGGTGGCTAGGGTGGACTTTGAATTTGAATAGTTAAATTGTTAAATTGTTGAAATAGGATTGTTTGAATTGCAAAATCCGTTTGATGATGTCGATTCAGGGGCAACCTCTTGAGGTTACGGTTGTGTCGTGTTCTAAGTTGAAGGACACCGAATGGATCTCAAGGCAAGATCCCTATGTTTGTGTTGAGTATGGAAGCACCAAGTTCCGAACCAGAACCTGCACTGGTACTATTTCTTCTTCATTTTCATTTTCATTTTCATCTTCATTTTCATTTTCACTTCACAATTGACATCTTCTTTTCCTTTCAGATGGCGGCAAAAATCCCGTATTTCAAGAAAAGTTCATATTTCCCCTTATCGAAGGACTTCGGGAGCTTAATGTTTTTGTTTGGAACAGTAATACTATCACCTTCGACGATTTTATAGGCAGCGGAAAGTATGTACTAGTATTTATGCCTTTTTATTCTTATCAATTATCAAATATTGATTCTATTTTTACTTGCTTGTTCAGGATTCAATTGCACAAGGTTCTTTCTCAAGGTTTCGATGACTCTGCTTGGCCACTTCAAACCAAAACTGGAAGGTATTACTCTTTCTATCCATTCAATTAGTTTTTTCTTTTCTTTGGATGGGTATGAGACTATTAGGTATTTGTTTGATGTGGTCAACTTTGGCAGATACGCTGGTGAAGTTAAAGTCATATTGCATTATGCTATTGCAAATCAAAGGGTATGTAACCTACATTTTCATTCTTTATTTATTTATTCTGTGGATAATGGTAAATTGGGTTGAGTTGCATCAGATGCAGGTGAAATCAGGGTCAAGCCAAGGTCCATCAGCACCTCCCTACCACCCAACAGCAAGTCATTCATATTCTAGTTCTTCATACGGGGCGCCACCTGCAAATCCTTACCATCCACCACCACCACCACCACCACCACAACAACCACCAGTAGTTTCATACCCACCTCAGCCTCCTACAGCTTACTCTCCATCTCCATATCCATCATATACACATTCAACTCATACTCATACCCCCTCTCCATATCCACCACCACCACCACACTCATACCCTCCACCTCCTGTATCATCTCCATATCCACCATCCTCATATCCACCTCCCCCTTCATACCCCCCTGCTCCTGCCCCAGCTTATCCACCACCTGCTGGTTATCCTCCTGGTAATTTCTTTTTTCTTATTCATCTTTTCTACTTTCATACCGCTCCTTTCTTTTCTTCCTCCTAACTATATCCTTATTCAGGTATATACCCTCCACCGCCATATTGACTCACTCGGATCTTCCACCAAAGAACCAACATGCTTTATGGAACAAACTTTTTATGCAACAGAGGCTCGTTTCTTTTTATTTACTTCACTGCATCTAGCTGTTTAATTCACTTTGAAATAGGTATGCCGAAAAGGACTTCAGTCTTCCTTTCAATGCTTTTTTAAACATCCCGTAACTCTCTGTTTTCAGCCTTTGAGGTCTCTAGCTTGTAAAGTGTTTATTCACATTTGGATCCATTTCAATCTCTAAAGATTATATGATACTGATCACAATTATTTCTATCTTTCTCCATCCTTTCTCTATTTTTATCTTTTATATATCTTCTTTGTATATATAATATAGAAACTATACACAAAATTCCTTAATTAATTAAAAAAAGTTACACTAACATTCTCCATCCTCTTTATGTATTATAAAGAATCTCTTAATTTTAAAAGATATTTAAATAGCATCCTTAAAATATTCAATGCAATGCCAAAACACATCGATCTGATTGTAATTGAAATGTGCATAAAAAAATATAAATCTTAAAATTAGAGGGGACAATTTTCTTGGATTTGGACAAATACCTATGTCTTGTCAAAATCTTTGGGGGGAGAAAGAAAAATAAGAGAGTCAAAATTACATTCTATAATTTGGTTTCCTCGAAAATCAGACATATGGAAGAAAGGGAATAAGATATTTTAGGTGTGCAACAGCAATATTGACCTTTATTATTTTCAGAAGGCTGACAAAACTATATTGCTTAACTTGGGCAACTTAGTACGTGAAATTCTCACATTTGGGGTCTAGGAAAGGTAAATTTACTCAATTCGTCTCTAATGCTTAACATTCAAACCACCAAGCACAACATAACCGTTACAGTAAGAGTCGTTCTTTGTTTTTTCAGAAACAAAGTTGATAAAAAAATGTATTGCTAGCATTTTCCGTCAGAACAATACTTCTTCCAACTATTTATGTAGTATATTCTATTTCTTTTTCTAAGATTTTAACAATCCAATAATTACGAAGGCAAACATAATTACGATCTCCTAATAGTATTGTTTAAATATTTTTCTATAACTATCTTTTTTTAAAAAAAAATTGTAATTATAACCAAACAGAAAATAACTCATTTTTATAAAACTCTAAGAAAACCTTTTTTGTCCTATGGTTTTAAAACTACTTATTTCTAGAAGCTTAACCCAATGAACCATGAATAAATGTCCAGTAGAGAGAAACTTATCACTCACAACACATTTTCTCTTCTTTTTTACAAAGTAAATCGTAACATTGTATCCATGGCAAATACACACATATACTCCGACTATTTCTTTTTGGCCTTTCACCCTCATCAAAGATAAAATCGGTAAAGATATTCCTCACATCCATGGATTGGCATAACAACCCAAAGGCACTTATGCCACATTCAATTGTTCTCCTAAACTAACACGGTCCAATCAAGAATACCTAGCCACACACCAATGTTGACCTGTCAAAGCTGGCTTCTTATTAGCCCTAATTCATCGCAAAAGCTGGCAAATTTCAGACTGCATAGAATCCCATCTCATTGCTGACATTTGAATAATATTCATTATAGTTGAGATATTCCCAGAAACGATAAAGCCCAAAATTCCCACGTTTAGGTTCCTTAATATAGCACACGTGCAATTCTTTTAGACTTCTATCAAACTTCTGCTTTATAGAAAGAACCTGCAAATAAATTCAAACAGCAGGTCAATATATTTTACTACGAGTTTAAGATCAATTATTTGAGAACACACGATCTTATCTAATGTGTGAATACTTTCATGTTTGAAGAGACCTTTCGCAAATGTTAGGTTATTTTGTGGGCATCAGACCCTACAACTAATGAGAGGTATTTTCTTCCTACACCCAATCATTTGCTTCCAACACCACCATTCTTTGCATTGAAATTCCAAAATAAAGAAGGGTATTTTTGGAATTAAAAAATTAGAAGGGTGCAGTAAGAAAATGCCCTAATGAGAATATTGAGAAGGTCCTTCTAGAATAATGGGAAGTATGCACATTGCCATATATTATATGTAGACATTTCTATGGATGCAAAGCCAGTTAAAATTAAGAGTTTTTCTCCCTGCACCCTCCCATTTTTTTTTCTATGCACTCTATTTTAGTATGACATAAATATCCTCCATGCATTTTCCGAATAATGAAACCTAGCACGCCGCCGTACACCTTCTTTAGAAAATGAAATTCAGAAGCATTTCGGAAGCATTGCACCCTTCTTCCACTAACCTTTTCCCATTCTCTAAGCCTTCAGCAATTCACTGCGCCATTAATAAATCCAACCTACAACCCCAAACACAACACAAACGCCCTCTTACAACCACTAGTTCCTCATCCTTTCATGCCTTTAACCGCTTCCAAGTTGACAACCTTGTTATCATTCTTTCACTTATTAATTAACCCCACTCAACACTTCACGCAACACAGAAACACTATGGACGTATTGTCATGGATATGCGAGCTCCCCAACTCTGTAGTGGACCAAGCCTCCAACAGTAGAAATCTGGAGAAACATTGTCACCAACATTCACCAAGATGTTTCCGGATTTACAAATCCGGAATCTTGCGGATCTCATTTTTGAGAGAAGGTGTGCATGGAGGTGTTATGGATTTACAAATTTGGATGCCTCCAGATTTCATTTTCTGGAGGGTGTATTTGTACCATTTCATACTAATATAGGTTGTGTGGGGAAGAATGAAAGGGTGCATGAAAAAAAGCTCTAAGATTAAGCACTCTAAATATCCATGCACAAAATGCTAAAATGGCCGAAATCTTTTTTTAAAAAAAAAGTAAAAAACAAACAGCCTACACATAAGTATTTTCATCCAATTTTATTTTCTAAATAAGTGACGTGTGAATGATTCTGGAGATTTTGTTTGATTTACCTGTGATATATTGATTCTAGAAAGTTTGCCCGACAAATCTTCCAGATCACTTCCAGAATCCCAAGCACCAACCGTAATACAAGACCGGAAATCAAGTGCACATTGCAAAATGCTCTCAATAATGCTGCCAACTGCCTTTGTTTCATCAGACAGGAAACATCTGAAACAAATATACACACACACAAAAACATATAAATAAATAAAACAGTGATTATCAGAATCAGACGGTGTTTATTTGACCTTTATAAAAATCTTGATTTAGTTACGGAGGCAACATTAAATAAACTCCACTATCATGCCGATATTATTGTCTACTGAGCGTAAGCAATTATTAAGAAATGCATGGCAAATACATATTTAAGATTACAAACAAAGCTTTTTGTGTAAAGAAAAATAAACATTAATGAGTTGAGACAGGAAAGCTTACGGATAAAAAAGGTTTGTAGAGAAGTAGTTACATTTTAAATGAAAATATATAGAAGTTATCATCCATCTGCTTTAACATATTACATGATAGGCCTATAATGACCAAGCAATTGACAACATATCAAGATCCACTAACCAGTAGATATTGCATGGGGCACCAAGATGTGCATCACTTGCTTGCAAAGATAATATTAACTTGGTAGAAATTTATCATAGAAGAGACTGGACTAGACAGAATTAATAATTGAAATTTTATCCCAAGTATTCACTATTAGCAGAAAAAATTGCCCCTAACTTGACTTTCTAATAACTGTCCCAATATAATCAACAAATGAATGAAAACTTACATGCATAAGGAATCAGCAAGATATTCCATGTGCACTGATTCAAGATCCATCATATCTTTCACCTGCATAATAAATGCAGGAATATCCAAAAAATTCATAAAGTTATTGAATTACAAAGTCAAATAGACAAGATCTAGCCATCAAGGTTATCATACACTAGAAAGCTATGAAATTGACAATTGAATGAGGTTGAAAGAAAATATGGAAATCCAAATCTAAAAACAGGAAACACAGAAGATATGAAGGATATTATTGATTGAACAAAAATGTACAGAACAAAGGAGAGAGTCTCTCTTCTGAGGGTGTCCCATTAACAAAATTTCTCTGTTTACTCACCACACAAACTATCAGATTTCCCCATTTTATAACCAATCCACTCTAATTAACAGACTAACTGACTAACAGCTGCCTTTATTCAGCTCTGGTTATTGTATATCCTAACAAAGTCATTAAATAAAGCTGCAACTGTTTGACAACTGGTGGAGATCATACGTCGCTTAGAGATGTGGCCTGTTTAATGTATATAAGTAGGAGACAATTCTCACCTTACAAGCCAATTTTGTAAGGTTAAGTTAGGCCCATAACCCACATTTTTAAGATGGTATACTATTGGGCTGCTATCGGACTACCCGTTTTGTTTAGTCTATTGGGCTGTTATCGAACCACCCGTTTTGTTTAGTGTATATAAGTGGGGGATAATCCTCACCTTACAAGCTAGTTTTGTAAGGTTGAGTTAGACTCATGATCTACATTTCTAAAAACAACCTTGAGTAGTAGAACCCTCATGTAGTAATACCAGTGGTACAGACATACAACAAATACAAAAATCAAAGAATTACATCATAAGGTCAAAGTATAACACATTCGAAAAAATATTTTTTTACAGAAAACATTATACTTTGAATTGAAGAAAAAGATGCTCAGAGAATGATAAACTAAATAAGTAGCTATACGAATTAGAAGCATTTGGCTCAAACCTTATGCTGAAGGGAATGAAGAAATCTGCACCATGATACATGAGATAATTGTGACTCTACATACTGCTGCAAAGTAGATACAAAATGGTTGATCTGGTGCCTGTCATTGAAAGTGGAACCGATGATGCTAAGAAGTGCAATTGACGATATAAAAGAAGTTCATCTTGAACACAATAACAAAGCCTTATCCCACTAGGTGTGTCGGCTACATGGATTACACGACACCGTTCGGCATAGTTAAAAACCAATGCTTCTGGAATATTATTTATCATTAGGTCTCCCTTAATGACTTCTTCCGAACTCCGTTTTGGTTTCTCTCCACTTTTATAGCTAAAATCATGCAATTTATTCTCCTGACTAGGGCCTCTTATGGTCTAATATGTGTCCAAACCACCTTAATTAGTTTTCTCCAATATTAAAATTTATTTGAAGAACTATATAAATTAGTGCTCATTAAGTATCCCTTAATAGTTAATGGGGAAAAATTTGCTAACAGCTGTATCTCTTAGACCCCACCCAGACCAGATGATTAAAAGCTCCAAACCCTTCCCATCCATGAGAATAGTTACAGAATCTGAGAAAGGTCCATGATGTCAAATATTAACAATGCACCCATGCATTCATAAAAGAAACAACTTTCAGTACCTCATCTTCATCAATATATTAAGATGCCCTGTCTCAAGTTGAAGTTCAGAATTTAGATCTTTATTGGTTGTATGTACCAAATCCTGTTGACCAAAATTGAAAGAAAATAAGTTCCATTACAATTTTTACATAACCCAAAGTCCTTAGATTGTTTCGAAATCCTGAAGGTAAGCAAATTAGAATATCAGACTGCACATATTTTAGAATTATAATACAAAATGAAAACAAAGTAGAAAAGGAAAACATTTTTTCAAACCATATTGTATTCAGTAAATGATATATAGCATGTATACCCGTGTATATATATATATATATATATAGATAGATAGAGAGAGAGAGAGAGACACACACACACACACACACACACACAAGATGCTATCTAAAAAATAAACTAACCTAATCTATTTTTTAATCTGTAGGAATCAAACATGAGTGTCAAGGGATAAAATAAGATAGTGTGGGTTTGTAACAATGAACGCAGGAAAAGGGAAAGGGATAAAATAATTAATTCATCAAAGGTAGAAGTAGAACCTGGCATGTGTTGTTTCTAACTTCTACTTAGACATGTGTCAGTCCATTCATTATATAGACAGAAAACCACAAATATATTTAGGAGATGTAAGATAATCAATGCATGTTTGTAACAATGAACACAAGGAAAAGTAAAAAGGAAAAAAATTCCAAGAAATCACACCTTTAACAAGCGCCATACATCTGTCAATGAAAAAATGGCAAGCTTCACTTGTATCAAAAAGCTGAATATATCAGCATATATTTTCAATGTAGCAGGGGTTAAAACAATATTGAGTGGCCAGTCCACATGGTAACCCAGTCCTAAGAAATCAAAAGAACGGACCCCTGCCATCATTTACAAATTCATTACTTTATGTATAAAACTTAAAGCATAAATAACAACTGCAATATTAGTAATAGCAAAACACTAATCAAAGTTGATATGAGTAAATTATCATTGTGGATTTGTGGTTATTGTTATCTATACAGAAATGAGTACAGTGAAATCCTAAAAGAGGAATTCACATGGAAACTGAAAACCCATTTTTATTTAATTATATAAATGGCCTGACAATTTTTTAAAAATTTAAAAATCAAATGAAAGCTGATTTAATATTGGAAATATAGAAAAGTATCCTTAAAAGTGAGCATATAGTTGGCCTTTATTAACTTGAAATAAGGATTTTTTTTTCCTTCCTTTCTGCTGTAATGAAAATAGAATACTGGGCCTCAGGAAAAGTAAAAATTGGGTGCCAACTGGGAAATCCCCCTTTTTATAGGATTATAGATGTACCAATAGCAGATGCTGAAAGAGGCAATTTCCCGCGTCCTTTCATGTACACAAACAGCCTATCCTTGTGAGTGTCTTGTTCACAAGAAGACTTCTGAATTGACAACTCAAGAAGACCTTGAATTTCTGAAAGTCTCTCATTTGCCTCTGTAACAGACCACTTCTGCAATTTCAAGTAAACTAAAGAATGAGTAAACAAATATTGTTTATAGACGATGCCCATAGCTATGAAATATTATACAGGTTAATGGGAATAAGAATTGAGGAATACATGATGCCAAAGAGACAAGATAAATAAATCTGCCCAATCTGCTAACTCCATAAAATGATACCGCCGTAGTGCCAAAAGATGTTCTCGCAACTTAAATGCTTCCTCAAGCACATTAATGGCTAGCTTGCTGACATAATTGTATCTGACATCTTTAAGGACAAGCAACACTAGTACAGAATGCTTTCATAAAAGCAATGTATTGAGCATCTCAACTCATTTCAATTATGGGATAAGATAAAAACAGAAAAAGATACAGAACATCACAAATCCTGAAAAGATATAATCTGAGAAATTATTAAGAAAGGTCTTGCCAACCAGTTCCCTAAAGGCAATGGTTGAAAATAAACAAATAGAATATTCATTGAAATCACTCAAGTGCATTGGAAATCATGGTAAGGGTGCACTAATAGCACTGTTTAATAAAAAAAGATCTTCCAATTTAAATTCCTTAACAAATGCTTTTTGGGCACTGATCAGCATACCTATTGATCATATAAGTTTCCATGTAACAATTAAACAGATCCAACAAACTTGCATCTTAAAAAAAAAGAATTGCCATCAAAGACTTGCAAACTAATTCATCATGTACTCAAACCATGTTACCCAATCTGCCATAAACCATCTGCTGAATGCTGATCTTCGATTACAAGAACTAGCAATATAACAATTATTCCACATTCTTTGATCTTTCAATTTTCACAGATAAAGCTCATAAGATGATCATCAAATTAGCATTATCCACCTCAACATATCATATTTTATAAAGGTTTGCTGCATAACTTGGATCTTGGTTGGACAATAATACTTGAAACACATTAATCACTATAGAGCAGAAATTCTAAATGGCACCAATTGGTCCATGTAGCATGTCCCACCTAAAGTCTGTTTGTTTTTGTAGAAGAAATATTGAAGTACCATAATCAACCATTCTCACATTTTAAATATTCAAATAAAATAGTACAATTTAGACGTCAGTTATGGTATTTGGCTTCTTGATCAGATAATTTTGTAACCCATTCCAACAGGTCCCATCATCAAAACAGTAAAAACCCTTATAACTCCTTTGTGTTCCAGTTGTTTGACATATATTAACTACATCAGTAAAGAAGTCAATTGAGGTAGCATTGATCCATTTTTACAGAAAATGATACTACTGGCAAACAAATGGTAAGATGGGATTGAAAATACCAGATTTAGACTTCTTTACTGAACTGGGTATTCATACTAGTTTAATCTAAGTATGTGTGCACAAATAGAAGCAACGACAATTAAAAAAAAACACCATATATTAACTAATCAATCAGTTTTATCGGAATAAGCATAAAGATAATAAGGATACTGAAGCTTAATTTCCTGCAATAAGCACTTGTCAATTATAATATCAAGTGGTATCTCAAATGTTGATAACAAAGTTTGTTTTCGAGTATCATCACAATGGACAGTTTTTCCAAAACTACCCAGCAACCTTTCCCAGCTGCTCCCACCAGATACAGCTGTTAAATGTTTATTGTCCGTCAAGTCCAGTGAAGCATCAAAACATAATTTGGGAACATCACCCAGCTCATCCTCTCTACCATGGTCAATTTCTCCATGTTCATTGTTCTTATCATCACGAGTAGACACATTACTATCCAGTGTAAATGAAGATACACTTCTACATCTAGAGTTGGTGGGTAACTTGTCCATGTAAACCTTACATGGGTCCTCCACAGTAGAAAAATTAAAGTAAGGCAAATGTTGTTCACGATCGAACTTAAAATTTTCCCCATTCCCACCCATCAGGTGAAGAACTGAATTTCTTGTCAACATAGGGTTCACACTAAGGGGGTTCATGCTGGGATGATTACAGTTATGACCATATTTATGTGGTTGTAAACCGCACAGATGTGAAGTGAGTGTACTATTTTCAGGTTGATCTTCACTTGCGGTCTTCTCACTCAAAGTATCACTGATGGTAAAAACATCATGGCATAACAGAGAATATCTAAGGGATCCTAGGTGCTTTTCAGTGACCATTGGCTCAACAGTTCCATCATTATCTAATGATTTTTTCAACAAGTGACCCATTGCTGAGCAACTGTCAATCAAACTCTCTCCATATTGAGTACTGAATTTACACGAGCAGCTTGAATTCCCAGGATTTAGAGGATTAGACATGTGACTTGATATCACTCCCTCATGGGAGGACTTCACCAAATGATCAGTAGCATCCATTTTAGTACATAGTCCGTGCAAATCATTGCCAGGGTTTTCATGATGACAGGAATTTCGTATTGAATTATTTAAGGTAGACCTCTTCAAGAAACTTAAAGCAGATAAATGATTTTGTTGCCCAACTACTGGACAAGGCCAGCCACTAGGTTGATCACAATCCAACTGCTCCTCGGAGCTGTTTAAAGATGAACTTTCAGATAAACCACACATGTCTTCCAGCAAAGAGAACTCATCTACGGTACTCAAAACATCAGAACCCAAATTATCAATGCCCCTGAGAAATATCTATAAAATGTCAATGAAGCAATAACAAAGGGAAATAAAGTTGTCAAACAGCAAAATAAGATGAAGCTTGTTACTCAGTTCTAGCATCTTCATGCTCACATACATTTCGGGGAATGGGGGGATTGTAGGATGAGGGGAGTAAGAGATTACATGTCTAAACTTCTTCCATCTGCTGTTGGACAACCAACAAATTCATTTTCTGAGATGATCTGGCCTATTTCATCTAAGGTACCTCCACCATTATTAACAGAAGGTACTGAAGCACCCATACCTACCTGGAAAAGGAAAATGTTCATGCATAAGGAAAAAATAGTAAAGAAATAAGTGTCTGCTCTCTCAGGTAACAGTAGTCTTTTCTCCTGCTTATATCCTATTAAATACTTCCTAAGCAAAGAAATATGTAAATATGTTGCCAGAGGAATGATTTTGAAACAATAATTTGATGTATTTGGTCAGAAAATGATCCAAGATTTTCTCCCCTAGATTATGGTGTTCAACTAATATGTTTAAGTGGCTTTCCTTGCTGGTTTTGGAAGGAATTTGGTGCCTTTTCAATATTTATTCATGCATTCTTGGTTTTTTATTGGTGATTGTGCAAGAACATCTTAGGGGCTGTTTAAATCAAGGTAGCATTTTATAATTATAAGTGAAAACGAAAAAATGAAAATAGAAACATTTTCTCAAACCAAACAGCTTGAATTTCTAACCACGGTCCCTTTCTTCTATTGCATAAAATATTTTTTTTGCTGGAAAATACTTTAAAGTAAATAGAAGTAAAAGGTTCACATGTATATGGGACCAAAACTATGGAGTATGACCACCTGCTGATATCTAGCTTCTAAGCTGCTCAAAAGACTCTCAATTTTTCCATTCATCCTTTTATAATAATTTTCTCTTGCAAGCACCATAGCTTCTATAACATCTTTGCTGAAAGCCAATGGAGAAGAATAAGAAAAACTACTGCTTGAAAATCCACTCCAGCGGGGCAGAAAGTCATCACAACTGTGTTCTCCTGCAGCAACATGAATGCACATTTCAAACAATTTCAACAGTACTTGAAGCTGCTGACCAGCTCTAACAAGTGGAACCAAGAAGTCTTTGAGAAATCCAGGAATGGGAACTCCATCTCGCACCTGATGTTAGGAAGTCCCCACCATGAGAATCAATATAACAAGCCAATACAAAGTTATGATGCATATGAGAACTGCTTGTGGCCAGCACAGGAAAGAATTACCTTGACACTTGCTAGTGAAAAGTCAACAGAGTTGTCAGCTTTAACACGTGACATAGGATGTAAACACTCCATATTTTCTACAACAAACTCTTTATATGGGTCATGGATCTCTGCTTTGAAAATCCATGATCTAATGAACCCACAATATGGTTCACATGATTGAAGAAAAAGAAACTTGAGAAGGGTGCAATGAGCAGGATCGGCAACCTAAATTGCAGAAAGCTGAATAGATTAGAAGAAATTGCAATAAAAAAAATTATGTAAAAAGGCAATATCTTATTTAGTTATAATGCAATTATAGAATCGCAACAAATATGTAAAATATCCATGAGGGAAGTCCCTCCACCCCTCTCAGTTTTATAAGATAAAATCAAGATACTATTTGATATTTTCCATATATTCTAGCAATAGGTTCACTATTCACATTCAAATAAACAACCTGTAATTGTGCAAACAAAAATGATAATAAATTCCCCCCTCTGTAGAAGTTACGAAATTCAGCAGTAGCTTCAGTAATCAGGTCCTCGAAAGCAGTGTCTGAAAAGTGAAGAGCCCACTTTTGTAGGTTACATACACTAGCAAGGGCTTCAATCTGAATCATTAGTTCTTTTGTATGCAGGTAAAATTCAAGTAGTGTAATTTCAGAATGCACTACATTCTTTAAACACCCAGGCACAGTCAAATCCACATCTTTTGATGAACGCCTGAAAAGTACAGATGCGTGAACTGTGTCCAAACCACAGATATACCCTTCCAAGACTTTTCCCACAGCAACAGCAAAGGCTTGATTAACAAGAGTAAAGGGAGGGAACTCTTGTGCTCTCACTCTGTCTTCTTGATGAATTTGACTTTGGCAAACATCAGAATTGTCATAACATTGTCCAAAACTGTCATCGACATTCATATATGTAAAATAATCTACAAATGCACGGAGAAGAAAGACTAGAGAGGCAGTGCAGCCTATAGATTTAAGTATATTTCCCAAAGAACGAGTGGAGGAAGCACGATTCCAGAGGTTGGGAATGTGGAGGAAGGTCCTGTCAGCTGGATCAGAACAAAATATGGCAGATAGCTTTTGAATGCTAACAAGGGAAGATTTTGCGCCTTGCATAGCATTCAAAGCCAACCTCACCAAACTCGATTCCTGGGGCAAAATTGTGGCATGATCAAATTAAAGACAGAGTTAATTATGAAACATGTGAGTTGAAAATGAATAACTGATACATAGTCATGGAAAAACAAACACTGAAAAGGAAGTAAAGCAAGTAATGGAAATAAGTAGGTTATATGGTAAAATGCGTAGCAGTAAAGTTAAGGTTGAGAGAGAGGAAGTTACAGAGAGAGTGGAGAGGTGGGAGAGAGGTTGTTGGGTTGAATAGAGACAAGAGTGGAGACCACTCTGAGAAGGAATGGATTCCCAAGTGTTTGGAGGAAGCCATGGATCCTGCACTTTCAAATTCTCCAACAGCGACGCAAATTTCGTATCAACCATCGTCTTCCTTTCTCTCAATTCTCACTGTTTCTCATTTCTTATTTTGCTTTGAATAAATCCCAACAAAAGGGCGCTAAAGGAAGGCCCAACTATTTTCAGATTTTCAAAAATGGATTCTCAGATCGCCATTTCGGGTCTCGCCTGCTGCGTTTTTTTTTTTTTTTTCAAAAAAAAATGCTTTCCTTCTTATTTTTTTTAAAAATAATTTACTAGGATTATTTTTTATAATTTTTTAAAGAGTTTAATTTCACACACACACACTGAGCATGGAAAATTTTACATTATCAATTAATTATAAATAACTCTAAATTTAAATTTTAAAATAATTACAAACAAATTAACGATTTTACCTAAATGTCAATTTATTAATAAATAACAGTATTAAAAAATTCCATTGGCAATGCTTTTTTATTACATTAAATTAAACTATGTTACATTAATTTTGTTATTCGTAAGTGAAGTATCACTGTATCAAGTAACTTTGAATCAAGTCAAAATTTACAGTACTGGCAGAAAAATAACTAACTAAATAATTAATTATCAAAATATCTTTTACTTTCTTCTTTAAAAATCAATGAATTTGAGAATTATACATTATCGATATAAAATAATTTTCCACAATAAAAAATCATAAATTAAATTTTATAAAAAAAAATTATTATTATGATTGACTTTATAAAATTCTTTAAAACTATTTGCAACAACTCAAACAAACCGCTCAAATATTTAGTTTTATGTATATCGTTTTAGGAAGGGTAACATTGATAGACGTAAAAACTTAGAGCCTCAGTAATATATGGAGTAAAAAAATATAACAGTAATAATCAATAATTTATTATTTGGCTTATTGTTTCATGAAGAAAAATATATAGTACAAATAGTAAAGTATGAATCATTTTGCATTATGCTCAAAATTGTGATGATATATTTTCCGTAAATCAGAAAATGGGACCTACAATTATATAACATTAAAGTATAAAATATAGTAATCCAACAATAAAGACCTCATCGGCAATGCTTCTGGGTCATAAAATTGGTGAGAGAACGAGTTCATCAAGTGAATGAATTCTGGGGACACAGGAAGAATTCCTAGAAGAAATCAAATGAATTAGAAAAGCTGTAAATATATTAACCATTAAGTTACAAGAAAAATAACCATTACTAACAACTACAATTTACCAATAGGAAAAAGAAGAATAATCATTAACTCAATAATTTGTGACATCCCAACTTCTTTGCATGTATGGGGGCAAATCCGCCACGAACTCAAGGTCTTCCACTAGCGAAAGATCACAATTGGAAGCTGATTGCACATTTTGCAGTGCTTGAGATATATTGGGCAAGACTACTTGCTTGCAATGAAGATGTAAACGAGGACGAATCTCAGAGATGCTCCCTTTGTTCAAATTAAGGCCAAAGGGGAGTATTTTTTCCTTGAGAAGCTCTTCATGTGAGTCCTCTACATTAGACAAATCAAAACGTCCCCATTTCTTGTGAGCTTGCCATCCATACTTGAAGTCCCCAACTATTGGTGTACCTAATACCTCAGCACAGTGGACTCGAAGCTGTGGCACCAGTACATAGCATAGTTAGAATAGAAATTATGGTGAGGCACATCAAATGATTTAACATTTTAAGTTGTGATGAATCAGCTGATCATGAATCTTTCCTAGTTTTTGTTACCTGGTGTTTTCTACCAGTTAAAGGGGAGAGCTCCAACCATGTGTAACCTGCATTATATGAGATGGCATGAGTAGAAGGAAGCAAATTAAAAAGAGCTCAAGAGAAGAACTTTGCAGGAAAACTCATGCCAAAGAGGGTAAAAAGACACATCACATTTTCTATACTATGTAGGCTCAAATATTGGCAAATGGCTCGATGTGATAAAAATCAGATATCCTCCAGTTGGTACAATTACTTAAGCTTTTTGTCTTTCACTCTGCTTTTCCAATATCAAGTGAAAATGTTGAACTAAGCTATTTAATAAAATGATTTTTAAACTGTCATAGTTTGGAAGCATGCATTTTTTAACATTTTTTAACATGGCAATAATTTTAGAAGTAGTGGTGTTAATTATTTCTTCTAGATCACTAATGAAATTTAATGACCCCGGTCTATTAAAAAGTGTGAATGAGAGTAATTGACATTGAAACTAGGGCCCTAATAAGTTCAAAATGTCACACACAGATGCAACATGGGGAGAATTTTCCTTCTCTCTTTTTTTTGTGTGTGTACAATGACAGTATTAAGTATTGAATCAAAGAAGACTTCACGCCTAATACACCAACCCTTATCCTAGCCTAACCCTAGTGGCTCAACATGGGGAGAATGATAACATTTCTTCTAACATTCTCGAAGGAGAAATGATGAGCTCTAATTTTAGAATTTGAGGCAAGTTTCATTACCAACCTAGTGATGACGATGAAATCACTCGGTACTCTGTAATAGCATGTTGTGAAGACATTAATGTAGAATTGTCCATGATAGTTATTCGATCAGATCTCCCATTGTCAACCACCACCTGAAATCAAATAAAGGATTACAAGTATACAACGTTACTTTGCAATAAATGAGCAGCTTTCTATAACTCTTCAAATCAATGTTCATTTACTTTAATGCAGGAAGCTAATTTAGGTTATGGGCTACATACATTATAGCTGTAAAGCCCAAACATTAAAGGAAACACAATGACTAAAAAAAGGATTTATCAGAAGATCAGTTATATATTAGAATAATAAAGGACTAAGGGAAATTCCTCATTCTTCATACATAACATTCCCCAGGAAGATTAACCAACTGAAAGCTTCTGGTAAATAGTTAGTAAGTGCCAATATGGATACAACCTTACCCAGTGAAGCAGTGACCAACCCCTTTGGACGTCTAGGACTTCCAAGGACCAGTGCCCAATACCTTCTTTGTAGCATCCTCTTCTCTTTGCCAATCTATTTAAATATCAAATGGCAGCAAATGAGGAAAAACAAATAAATGAATATAGCAATTTGAGATTATGGCCATAATAAATCAATGCTCTGAATGCTATATATCATGCAATTTACCACGCATGAAGCATTTGATGTAAAAGAACAATTATCACTCACATCATCTACGGCCCTGGAAGTTTTCTCCCGGAAGATGGAATGCAGGACTGTAGTACTTGTCTGTGTCCTACCCATCACCAGAATGCCAGAACAGTCTCTGTCAAGTCTATGAACCTAATACAAAATCTTGTTTTTAAGTATCAAGCTGATATGATAGTAATTGCTTCATATATCAACCAACCATCCATCATATTGGCACAAGGCAAACAATTCCACTAATTTCATGGATATTCAAGGTTTGAAATGATGATAACAATTTGACAGAAGAAAAATAAATAATAACATATACCGCTCTGTTTTTCAAAGATACTACTTTCTTCAATCTCAGCAATTCTCTTGAATGTATTATCTAAGAAAAAAAAAGGAAAAAAGAACACATTTTCTTCCCTTTTCCTTGATGAATTGTTTGCAATATCCTATAGACGTGATACTTGTAAAAGGGCATAAAAAGAAGCCAAAGCAAAGTTGAGTCCATGATTATCTTGAGCTCACCTTCCTTGCTTGACATAAATAGGTATAGGTGGAACGCGATGTGAAATCATTAGGAAAAGAACAATAAAGTGACTGAATGAAAATTCGTAGAGATAAAAATCAGTTGGCATTTGCCAAAGACTATTTAAGCAGTTATTTGAATGTAATCATTTTTGTTGAATGGAAAAGCAATTAAAGGAAGGTTATCATGGGTAACAGGTCGGAGAAGAAATAAAGATAAGTGCATTTGTAGATTGGTTGACAATAAAGAAGGCATAAGAAAGTGAAAAAATGAGCTTACCAGACGAGGGGGTTGAGAGTATTCATAATTTAAAGACGAAGCAGCTAACACATCTAAACTCCATTTGATGTTAATGCCACCCTAATTAGAGAGAGAGAGAGAGAGAGAGAGAGAGAGATGGAGTGAATGAGTGAAGATGAAAATAGCAAAACATAAAATGGAGAGATTATACAAGTAGGGTAGGTACCTGAACTGGCATTCCTGGAGGTTTATTGAGGACAAGAGTGGAAGGATCCTAGTTTTGAATTGATAAGAAAACCATAGATAGTATCAGAGAGAATAGGAGGAGAATGAAATGAGATAGCGGAAAAACAAAGAGTTGAAAACCTTATAGATAACAAGAGAGCGAATGAAGTCGATTTGTTGGGGAGTGAAAAGAGAGTGAGAGTGAGAGTGTGAGTGTGTGGGCATTTGTTTAACAGATTGAGGAAGCAAGATACGGTCTCCAGTGTTCAAAGTGTCCTTAGCTGAAACCTGATAATTGAGTTGGTTAGTTCATTATAAGAAGAAATTATATGAAATGAAATTAAAGAAGAAATGAAAGGAAGAAAGACAAGTTACCCTTTTGAATGAATGAGGTTGAAGGTGTGTGTGAGGGGCAATTCGAACTTTGTCTAAGACGGAAAAGTTTGTGGACAAGAGGTTTGGGGAGATCGGGGCAGCAGCGAAGAACCCATTTGAGAGCACTAGTGGTGGGACTTGAACATATTTCATTACCATTTCCCTTAATATTAAGGGTAACAGTAAAGGGAGGCAGAGTAAGCCATTTGTCCCATTGCTTTGACGCCGAAACCGACGACGACAACTGACGACTCCTCAACGCTCCCAACATTGCCTTCCCTCCCCTCCCTATCTCATTACCCCTAACTTTAAATGCAAATTTCATCTCTCTATTTTTACATTTCAATTAATTTGTTTCCAATTTTATAATTTTAATATTTAGTCCTTCATTCCTTCCAAAATTTAATTATTTTTTAAGTTTAATTTATTTTTATGAATAATTAAAAAAAGTAAAATGTAACTTCTATCTGTTGCTAGAATGTAGTTAGAATTCTAAACTATCTCCTTTAATAGTGATTGAAATCTAACTTTAATTATTTCTAATTTTTTATAAAAAATTTAAAAGATTCACATGTTAGTTAATAATAGGGATTTCATATTTAATGTTTGTTAAATTGTTATTATTTTTTTAAAAAAATGAGAGTCCAAATATCTGAATTGTAAAACTAAGAGATGAAATTTCTAAAATTATGAAAACAGATCCAACGAATTGACATTTAAGCCTCATTTTCCATATACTGGCATCCAACAAAATGTGTGTATCTACTTTGCATTCATTATTATATTTTTGACATGGACTATATACTACATTTCTTAAAGTATTATCATATTAATTCTTTAACATTCAGAAAATAATAAATTAACGTTTTACTCTTATTTTTCTTGAATATATAAAGATCAAGAACTGTTATAAAAAGTAAAAATCTTATTTATTATTTTTTTTAATTTCAAAGAGTGGTACTATGGCAATTGATTGATTAATGTCCTATGCCGGTACTTGAACTAGAATTGGGTCGTCCTTTATGGATTTATGAGTTTTCCCAGAGGGATTGTCCACACATCAACACACCTCCTTCCAATGGGATTTGGATATGTAATCTCTACCTTCAGGGCAACCCCATAAACACTAATGCATATTACTGTTTCCCTGTCAATGTGTTTTATAGTCAATAATCAATCATTTTATGTTTGTGTCTTGTTTTGAAATGCATTAGTCAAACCATTTTTATTGAAAGACCAATTCACCCAACAGCTATAGCATGCAGTCAAAGTGGTATATTTATTGAGCACATATTGTTATTCATTCTGAAAAGCTAACGATTCTAGTTGGTGCCATAATTGGCCTTGTACTCATTCCATACCTCAGTAACTGGCTTCCCTAGCAGTTGAGTAAAATAACTATCACTGTAATCGGTCTTCATCATCTTGTTCAAATCAGCAACAAAGCCATTTTTGATGCTATTGCAGTAGTCTAAGAAGTGAGCTGTGACATCGTATCCTTGGCTCCAATAATCACCATGGCCTGGCATACCCCAGTAGTCTGCTACATAGCCAGCCTTCAACCTTACGAAATCAGCAATGCCTTCAATGAGTCCTGAAGGAGCCTTCCCTTCACCATCCCACTGCCAAAGATGGGCCATTTCATGATACAGTATCCCAGTAATCTCCTTTTTTATATCTCCCGGAATTCTTTCAATGTAACTGGAGCTTACATGAATCTCGTCATCGCTACAATATGCCATTCCATCAATGTTTTCAACAACCATCATCACTTGGTTTGTGACATTTTTCCTGTCAGCTACACTGTTCTGCTCAAAGAGGTTTAGTGTGAAATCCGAGGCAGAGTCGAGTGTTTGCTTGGCATAATCTGCACCTACTTGTTTGTCAAACAGCTTACCACCTATGCTGGATCCAGCATTGTTGGACACAGCATATTCAACTGCCATGCAGCCATAAACAGCTGATAGAGTTAGTACCAAGCACACCAGAGCCTTAAGATATTCAACCATTGTTGTTTTAGATGGGTTTGGTACGTACAATTGGGTAGGGGTGTTCTGCAGCTCCTTTAGTTATAGGAGGAATTTGAAGTCAAAACAGCGAGTAATAAGGAGGTGTTGCAAGCATGACACCAATTGTTTCGTAACGAAATTAAAATCCCCATTCTACTCACTCTTCCGCAACAAAAGTAAATGTATCCTGTTAATCAAGCTATAACTATCTAAATAAAATAATTAAGCATCAGGATCCGAATTCATTAGTCATAGTCATAGATCTGTTTGCCCAAATCAAGAAAGATCATGACGTTCGCATGTTTTTCGTATATGCGTTGGACCAGAAGAACAGGAGTAACTTAAAAATGCCACCTTTGATATATGTTGTGAAGTTTAGATTTTCACTTAAATGGAGTTAAATCATCCACACGACATCTTAAGTTGTATTGTACTTCTAGTTCACGTAGAAGGAAGAATAATTATTAGGTAGTCTTGAATAAGCTTATAAGAGAATATTATATGTAATTTTACTCAATAATTTCTCATGAAATGGAACGATGTAGACATGTCCGTAGCTAATTGTTATATATTTGATTAACAGTCTTTCTTACTAAAGAGCAATAACCAGCTGTTACCGATGGTTAGACTTGTGTATATTCAGACTAGTCTTTTTTTTTAAATGAATAACTAAACCTGTAAGAGTTTCAAATTCAACAAGTCTCAGGTTTAAGTTTCTTCGAATCAATATGGTTTAGCAAAAAAAAAAAAAAAAAAACTTGGAATGAATATAAAACTGGTAAGTTATCAATATTTCTATCCAGACAAAAGTAAAATAAGCAGTAAAAAACAATTAAAAAAAAAAAAGAAGGAACAATTGAAATAATAAAGATAAAAGAGATAAAAGAGGAGCAAGTTGTACAACTCTAATACTGTGTTCAATAACCTGAGGCGTGTTATACCATTTATTTTTTCTTTTATACATATTCAAATGAAGGAGAAACGGTATTAATGTTATACCGTAAAGTAGAAAAGTATAGAAAGAATAAACTACATTGTATGTTGTATCGATCTGATGGAGTGAGTATTCAAAGTAAAAAATATGAAATCCCTATGGACAAAAAAAGAGGTTGAAGGAAGAAGCAATTAAGCATGCAATAGTTTGTTCAATGACCGCGTCCTTTGTGACTTGGGCCTGAATATGCTCTATTTATTATCATACTTATGACTGATGGAGCAGTTGATTCATCTTTGAGTTTCAGCGGTCTCACTCCCTCAACCTTTATGGAGTACGACACCAACACCATAAATATTATCACATAAATAGCTACTGATGCAACAACTGAATAACCCTTGTTCATTTTGTTTCTCTCCTACTTGAATGGTGTGGTATGTAGCATCATCACCAATCTTATATACTATTATGTGTGCCGGGTTTTATTAAATCAGATAGATATTCAATAACTTAAGGCATTTTTGTTCTTTGACTTTTGTAGCGTGGCTGGTGTCGGAGTTGGAATATTTCTCTGCTTTGAATTTTAAGTTTGAATACATATAAATAAATACTACTTTTCAGTCTCCAGCCTAAAAGAATCATGTAATTGGTACACTCTATTTTTAGAGTGTAGGAAGTCCAAGAAATAATGAGAGATAAAAACAAAAATAAAAATGAACAGTGAACTGTGATGGAATATAAAATGAAATCTGATAAATAAACGAGGCTAAAAAATTAAATATAGTATGAATATGGTTGTTGAAAATAAAATAAGGGAAGGAAAAAAATAAAAAGTGTAGTTTAAGTTTTAAACGTAATGAACATTGAACACGAGTTATTGACTGTTGAAGGATTTATTTGGCTTGTACACTATTAAATATTAGGGATTAGTCAATTTGTGGACAAGAATATTACTGTGTGTATAGACTAGACAAGTTGGTGGAAGTGGGATTTGAATATACTTTATTTTAGTTTACATTAAAACTTAAGGTCACGAGCTCCTTTTTTGACGTTACTTATTCTAGTTAACTGGATACAATTTAGTTTTTTTTTTTATCTATTTTTTAAATATGAAGGTAAAATAATGTTAAATTACCATTTAATTCAGTTTTGCAGTACCTTAAATCTAATCAGACACTAACCTTAAACATCTCTTCTAATAAAAAATTGAATTGTGATTTATCATTTTATTAGAGATTTATCTTCAGCAGGTTGCTATTTTAATTTTTAAAAATGTAAGCAATTTAATCCTGAAAAGTGAAAATAATAAAATTGTTTCTAAAAGATAAATTTAATTATTTATTATTATTTTAGTCCATAAAATTAATCACTTTCATTTTCTGAATTAGAAATTAAAATGATAACAAACAAAATGATTCTGAAATCAAAATGATTATAAATATCTTTAAAATACTAAAATAAACATACTATATTTTCAATAATTATTTTGTTATTTTCATTTTTGAATCCATGCATTTTTTAAAAACCAAAATAATAGATTACTCATTCATCTATTTCACTCATTTCAATCTTCCCTGAGTTCATTTTAGTAACTACATTAGTAATATAAGGATTTTATTAACCTCATTCTTTCTATGAAAAAAGTATTAATCAATTACTATACACTAATCGGTGTAGTAGGCAGAAGGAGGTGTCTGTTTTTTTGGAGTAAACCTTAGGTTTTCATATTAGGGAAAGCTGAGTGTGGTCAACTACGTGTCGATCTAAGCGTTGGGCGGTTAGCTTGACACACCGCAAACCACCAACCCTTACACGTACACATGACATGATGATGACGACACGTAGTGGTAAGTAATTTATCATTATCAGAAACCATGCAGAAATTGTTTACCTTTTTCATCTTGACTTCCAAGATTTGATATCATTTTAGCTTTACACATTTCCACCAAATCTTAGAAAAGGTTACCAACCAATTCTAAATTTAGGTTCCATATCTCTGTACTGTAGCCGTATCAAAGCAAGTAATGTAGGCCGAACTAGACAGTATATTTAGGTTTCAGAAGTGAGACCTTATTCAAAAGTCAACCATCTATCACTGGTATTCACATAAACAAATCTTCGAAGCGAAAAACTAAGCAATTTCGTATCTAGTACCAGATAATTTGGCTAAAAGACCAAGCCAAATTAAAACGGCCACTTTTGGGAGAATGAAATTGTTGGGTCAAATTTCTCCACTTGACGGTGCTTTCAGCCTGACACAATGAATAATGACTTCCAAATTACAATGTAGAGTACTCTGTTACTCACTTTTTCTTCGGATAGCTTCCTTCCTTTTTCATCTCATCACTTGTCACATTTATTACTTTTTCTTTTTACCTTTTCTTTTTCTCCCTATCTTTCTCTTTCCTCCACCTCAATTCATCCTAAGATGGTGGATGTTTATATTTTTCCAATAGTTAGTGGCAAGAAATCTACTCTTCCAAGGAGTCTGGGATTTTGTGTTAATACCTAATGGTTTCCATTTACGTCTAATTTGACTGAAAAAGTGTGGGCCCCAATCCGCATATGCCTCACTTGCAGGAAATTAATTGATCTTCCGCCTTTTGGAAGTCCACTGAGCTACAGTCCTTCCATTTCACAGCGACACCCTGTCAATGTCCAAAGATAACCAAAATCTGTTAAAAATTGTTGATCATTAAATACACAAAAAATGGTTCTGTAATTGGACACTAATAGTGAAGCACTAGGACATTATAGGATATAACACGTAGGCTTCATAAAAATCCAGTCTCGATCCTTACACCATCTAGAAATATCTACCAAATTTCATATCACCTTAATAGAACCAAGACCAAGTAATTAAAAAATATTTTCAATTATACGATGTTCTGTGACTTCGGGTCATAAATCCCAAGTTAAATGAGAGGGCTAAATGTACAATTCAACCATGATTGTTAAAGACGAGTGCATCCATAGGAAACACTATCCCAGAAAACATCCAGCTATATGAATCATCACTTCCTCCCACCCAAGTTCTAAGCAGATAATAAAGACTAATAGATTTATATATCACACCAAACCAAAGTACCTAATCGAATTGCAGATGACCTCCTTTAGCTAGTATCAAAGCAGCAGTGAATTATACAAACAGCTTTTCTATTAATTTTGTCATATTATGGTTCTCCAAGAAGACCAAATCCACCCTTCCCAGCTGCAATTGCAACACAATAATTTCTGATTCAATAGTTATGCAAGTGTTATGGCAGCCACAAGCAAAATTTCAATTCTGTTATTGTGAGAGTTGGGAAGAGGACAAAAGGTGATAGCGTTACAGAGAATTTGTGTGAGACAATTAATGATAAAACAGTTATATATTGCTTACTCCTATACAGAGCATTCATATTGCTAGAATAGACCTAATAATGAAATATGAGAAGCATATGCTAGTAAAAAGGATAAAAAAAAGGCAGAAGCTGTCGATGGAGTTGATAAGCATACTGTTTGATTATTAAAACCGGCAAAGTTCACAGCTTAGGATAGGCAGGCATTCAAATCAAGTAAATTCTAAGGGATTGTATCGTACCACTATAACTTTGTGACTATTTTTGTAAACTTATATTCGGTTTTTAATTAGGATACCTAACTGTAGATTAGTGTACATTTAGTAGTCTAGCTAATTGTTATGCTGAAAATCAGCTTGTATTAAATACTATATATAGAAGAATTCTCCCGCAAGAGAACACACAGGTTTTGGCCTCCACTTCTGATTTGACAGAAGCGATCATTAATTTTACCATAGAAATTATGGGAAAATTTAACATACTGCAAATGGACATACCTGTCTGATATAGAATACAAAGAATGAAGTGGAAGTTGTTGGGTTGTTGTGCAATGAACATAAACCTATAAATATCATTGAAAAAACTGCATATCAAACCAATGTGGCAATGCCTACAGGCTTTTGATATAAGTAATTAATTAAAAATACATTGTATCTTGTTGAGACGTAAATTATGTCACTAACCAAGACAGAATACATGGTACCAGACAAGAAAAGGGATTAAAAAAACAACAAAGGAGTTATACAAGTCATATTGCACAGCCACATAGCCATACCAGAAATGACTAATTACTAATGTAAATGAAAAATTCAACATGTTGAATTTAAAATCACAAAAAAGGTTTTGTAAAATCAATAGATGACAAAAGAATGATTCATACATTTCAAACAGAACGTAAAAGGCAAACGACGCGACAAAAAATTTCAAATTCATCAATTAGAAGAATGTTTAATTAACAGATTAGAAATACAAGATTTATTAAAATAAGCATGTATACTGTAAAAATTGATTACCTATCACATGAAAGTCAGAGATACTCTGAATTGAATCTGACCTCATTGGCTTATATGGTTAAATCAGAAAATTTTCCTCAAGTTTCCCAGAGTATGGTGAGAATTTGACTCATTTGAGTGTTACTATGATGGTAAAAACAAAGTCCCTCCATAATTGTCATCAACAGCTGCCTACAAAATTTGAGTCATAGTACAACGTATATTAATAGAGAGAGAACAGAAGCATATACTGAAAACCATGTGTTTTTAACCCCACAAACTTCACCATATTTCTAAAAAATGAGGTAACAAGAACATAGAATCCTAATCATGATATTTACTTGATGCACTGAACCAAGACATTCACAATGAATCCAGACATAACAAACACCTGTTTCTAGTAAACATCATGCTGAAACCCCACCTTCAAAAAATCAAGATAGCTTCCAATCGATAGTAAATATTAAAAGCCAAGAAAATAAAGAAGAGAGGAGGCCCTTGAAATGCATATTTTTATTCTCTCTTGCTCTAGTTCTCTTAAAATGTACATTTTTTGTTTAAGCACAAACTAGTTCATCACTAGACTTACATCCTATTAAAAACATTTCACGTGCCCCACCACACAACTCTGAGCCCTGATCGCTTTGCCCCATTTTCAAGAATATGTTGTTTAATTGATAAGCAGCTGGGAATGGTAAATGAGAAAGTAGGCTGAAGGTATACCTGAAGGTAGGGACATACACTATCATACACTTGTTGGAAAAATTGGGACTTAGCTGCAAACCTGAAAACAAATTCTGAGTTACTCCAAAGATTCACAAAATAATCAAAAAAATCTATTAAGCAAAATGCTTTGACGATAAAACCACAGCTTTCATGTTTTTCAATAATTATGTAACTGTGCCATCAATCAATGTCGAAATATAACTAAAAATTCTCAGAAATTCAGTGGAAAAAATGGCAAATAAATAGAGTCCGGAATAAATGGAAAATCTTGAATTTTCTCCAGACACCAAACTCACATGACTTCACTGGACACGAGCCAAAAGATGGTGGGTGGTACAGACTACAGACACACAGAATATGTTTGGAATTTACTTCTAATGCATTCTAGCCTCTAGGTCTAGGTTACCACAATCTCCATTAACACAAAATGATTAAATCAAAAAACAAACAAATGAAATTTTTGTAGGGAGAAACTAAGGACAGAAGCACATTATAGTGTACAAAAAAAATAAACCTTACAGAATAGTTTCATATTGACTTGCAACATTAACATACCTTTTCAGAAGCCGAAAACAAATATAAATCTCTTCGATATCTCTTTGAATCTTCACTTTAATGTACTGCCTCAGTAGCTCACACATAATGTTGACAGTTTCATCAGAAAACGGCCCGGCCAGATTTAGCTCATACAATGCAGGTATAATTTGGTGCAAAACTGACGATAATGTGCTAGTCAACCCCGATTTGTAATACATTTCTGCAATTTTCTTTAATATTATGCAACTGCTAACTTTAAACATCCCAACCCAATTCGGTGGACTCCCAGCCCATAGACTGTCATGATAGTTTGATGCAGGGAAATTCTCTGAAATTTCAATGCCTGCGGACATCAAATGGTTTTCATTAGGGGCCCCAACAACATTGGAGCAAACCTCTGGCCTCCTATGTGCAGGAAGCTGCTCAACAATGACAGCTCTCAAATCCTCAGGCAATTGTTTGAACACTGAACCATCAATTTGACTTAAAGACGATGGCAATAAATCATCTTTTTCAAAACTTGAATGGTGAGTAACCTTGAAAGAGGATCCGCACCCTGAATATGGTACTGCATCACTTTCACATGTGTCCACCTCGTACAGCTTTGCCTAGCAGTAAAATGTTAAATGTTGCTAAATAAGATAAATAGAAAAATATATACAAATAAAAGCAGAGAGGACTAATATTTCTTCCACCTTAATGACCAACTGTGGTACCAATTGCAATAAACCATCAAAAAGAAAAAGTGTTACATAAATTGATACTATAAAGTATAAACAAGGCTGACAGAGCAGTTCAACCTTGTAACTTGATTAACTGCACATGGAAGTGAAAGTATAGTGATTTGGGTAGGGAAGGGAAAATGATAGAATATAAATAATAAATAATATTCTTTTGTGTATAACTATGTAACACAAAATACAAAGCTCTAGCTCCTAGTTAATAGTTATACTACAAATACTAGAATCATAATCCAAATCAAATAAGGAAAAAATGCAACAAAATATGAAAGCCACTCCTAAGAGATCATCCAAGATATGATAAGTTACAATAAAATAGGATAAGAAATAATTACCTTATTTTTTGATAATAAATTGCTTTGAGGAATCAGCTCAGAATGGGAAAGCTCCTCTTCCTGGTCTATTGCTGCCAACAAAAATAATATCAAAGCATGTGTGGTAATTTGAGTTGAGTATTTGCCAAAGTAGGTTACAGTAATGTAACAGAGAAAGGCTTACCTTCTTGCTCCAAAAATGAGTTTCCTGAAGGGCTAGAAATCTCACTTGTGCTTTTCCTGTTAGCAGTATAATCAATTAACTTCCCTCCATAAATTTCATTTAATTCTGAAAATACTTCTGGGGGAAGATTCCTTATAACTTCCATGTCAAGATTACATAAAGGAGGAGGTGATGAAATTGAATCAGTTCTAGCTTGGTTATTTGATACTTTATTGTCCACTTGAACTGAAGACCTTTTAAAATCTCTACATGCATGACTGAAAGTGCTATCCATGTTCTGCTTGTCATGACCTGAAGAAAGATAAACCACCAGAGGTTTTTTCATTAATTACATCATTAACAAAACCTCAAAATGAATAAAAAAAGATAATATTCTTATAAGTTAAAACAAAATCATCTAAAAAATAGCATAACAGTAACCCGTGTGACAACATTTCCATTGCCCATAAATTACAACGACAAAAGTCTTATCCCACTAGATGAGGAAATGTAAGTGATTAAATAGACGGTGCCATTACCCATAGGATATTTCTGATTTTCAATACTTTTATTTCCAGTAGTGAGCCATGATTTCAAATTATACTTTGCTGCACCTTCATGAAATAAATAAACATTAGACAACTATAGCTAAATTACATGAAATAAGAAAAGCAAAGTTCAAAACAGAGAAGAAGTAAAATTTGTCTAGAATACTAAACAGAAGGATGGAGTGATGACAAACATCAAGGTAGTAGAACTCAGCTTAAAAACAAAAGGTTTCTATTTGGTTCAGTATTGTATTACCAATAAATTTAACAATGTGCACTAACACAAGCAAATAATATATTAATACAGCACAGTTGGTTAAGCTCCTCCACTTTGAATAATACAGATACCTTGTTTAGAAGCCTCTGCACTTCCAAGTCTGGTAACTTGTAAGCCAATTCCTCGAATCTCCTTGACATCTATGTGAAATCAATAAAAGAAGATGAGGATGTTTATGTGTCCAATTAAATTTGTACTGAACATATATGGATATCCTGCTAAAAGTCAATACTAAAACACTAAATAAAATGTTAATGAAGAAAATACCATCATAAAATTATATGAAGTTCAAAGACATAAACAGCTTGATCATGCAAGCATTTGTTTCAGAATATATTACACAATATGCAACCTAGAGCCATTTGCCTTTAAGTGTCTAATGAAAATTTCAGTATAAATTCGAAGGCCAGTACCAACTCTGGTCTAGCATCAGCAATTCACCTAGATTTGTATATCTTTCTGCACAATAGTCATATTTACCATGATAGTTTTATTTTAGTGCGGTCAAGATTGAAGAGGGACCCAAGACTGTTCTGTCACCTATTAGGGCTCAACCAACACCTCTAAGCTCTCAAGAGCTTCCAACATCCTCTATCATTGAGGAAGAGCTACCGGCATCTTAGCAAAGCTGAACTTAAGTGTTTTTAAGAGTCCTGATGGATTCTCTCAGTAAAATCATTTGACACTTGTTCTCTAATCATGACTAGTAACAGTTGCTATTATTTTTTAAAGTTTCATGATAGAACTTTGACAAAAAATATTGAGCCAGAAATAAGCTTCCTCAACCATGCTATACATTAAAAGAAAAACCAGGCCAAAGTTAAGATACCTATGTAAAAACATCCAAACAGCTGCTTTACTATTCTTTGGAGTATTTCCACATTATCCGTAGCAAGAGGAATCTATAATGAGAATATCAGACACAATCAGACCTTAAAATAATTAAAAAGACACTTGTAGAAGATAATTTGACAGTTTAATATACACATGAACACATTTGATATTTCAATATTTACCGTTATTGAGTGACTCAAATTTTCACAATCCCCATGGCCCATAAACTTTGTAGGTTCACTAGCATCTTTTCTTCTCTTTTTGATCTAAACCATATATACGAAAATATTAACAAATATTAATTCTGTAAACTCAGAAGATACAAGAAACACTACAATATATATAATAAATAGTAATACATGACAGTTTCAGATATTAAACAGGAAAGGAAAAGAAGGTCACCAACCAACACAGAAAGCTGAAATCAGAATAATCTAAAAAGTAAACCTATCAAACTGAAAGGAAATCAATACCTTGAGAGTGAAAGTGCGTCCTTGTACCCCACAACACTGCAATCGTAACGAGACCTCTTTGCAAAGGTTTATTAGGAAGTGGTCACACTAAAATAAGTTTTATGTCAATATTTTGAATGATTCGGTTTTATGCGTTTGTAAGGTAAAATTAATATAACGATATTATACAGAGTGTAAGAGAATACTGACATCTTTTACATCTTTGAATCTCACACCCCAATTTACATCAGCACCAACAGACTTACATTCCTGCGGAAGTGTAGATAATGTCATCTTAAGTTGAAGAAGCGCATGCTCGCGCACCAGTGTAAAATGGAAGAGAAAAAAGAAAGAAGCAACATGCATGCACATAAATTATATATTATACTACAAATTGGAACAATGTAAAATGGAAGGAAAGAGGCAAGACGCAACACATACACACACTCTACACCATTATACAACAAATCAGCACAATAAAAATGAAAGGAAAAATAAAAGTACATTTGCACACACATATACATCTCCTCCCCCTCCCCCCATACAGAATATTTATCCAATTACTTTTGAAGTATCTCAAATCAAAAAGACAAGGAATCAAGTCTGGATAAATATTCCTTACCTGAAAGCCCCCAACTAACCGGTTATCAATTCCTCTGCAATAACTCCACAGCATTTCTCCTGTTTTCATACCGTAGTCCTTCTGCAGTGAGGCCTGCAGATGCAAATAAAGTTACACACTATAAAATGTTACAAATTCTTTTCGACTACTACCCAAAAAGGAAGTGGAACATGAAAATGGCTAATGATTAAATCATTGAATAAAATTGGTAGTAGTTCTTGAAGGTTATGTCCTCAAATTCAAGCCTATTTTTCACATAAATGAACTTTATTTTCAATGATTATTGTCTTCTTGAAGATTCTTTTCTCTTTTAACAAAGGCCTGAAAATTCACAAGTCAGACCATGTCCTCCCCAAATTTGAGGCAAAAGATATAAAACTAGAGGAAGAACACTTATAACAGACCCAAAGAAAGTGAATGAATAGTAAAACCTTCGGAATCATGCGCAATTGTCCACATGTGTGAACATTCTGTTTCTTCAACTTCTCCTGTAAAACATACCCTATTCCAGGAAGTGCATTAATTGGTAGTTGACATAAATGATTTTCAACCTGGAAAGGAGAAACTAAATAACTGAGCAAGATAAGATATTGACACATTCCACACATAAAATTCAAATACATAAGTTGTACACATAGAAGTAGGTTTATTTATCCAAGGGAGAACTACAACACCTAGAAATCATAATTAGCATGAGAGGTGATCAGTGTCACAGTGTCCCAATTTTATATAATAAGTTCATCTTTAAATATTATGAAAATCAGACAGTATAAGTTAAAAACGTGTGATTATATATAAATCACCATACATCGTCTGAAGAACTGTAAACAGTCAATTTCAGAATAGCCAGAATACTGGTCAAACCTAGAATTAGCACATTTGAGGAAAATCCAAATCATCGTGGTCTAGAATAATAAAATTTCTCAGTCAAGAAAATGCATAAAGGGATTTGATGTGTTTTTGGATTGCAGCTGAGTTCAATGCTAACCAGCTTTCAACCAAAAGCTACAACTTGAGACTTCTAAAATTTTGTGTTGGAGTGCACAATTTTTCCATTCAACTTGGTTTGAACGCTAAACCAAATATAAAATTTATAAAAAATACAGAATAATACAAAAGTAATAATTGGCATCAATATTTCAATTTGTAAATATCCCAACATAAACAAATGCTTTCTGCACAAACTTCATGAAAAAGACACTATTATGGCCATGTAAAATACTGGAAAACTACTTACAAAGGAAAAGGTTGTCTGACTTGTAATATGATTTACATCATACCTTCATTACACCACAAATAAAAATTGAAAACTATGAAAAAGACAATAATTTCTCAATAAAAGAAACTGCAGAACGTACTTTCTCGGTAGTTATGTGATATTGACCATTCGGTTTCGCAGCTCTAGTAGCAATACGAGCCATAAGCATATTTCCGGCTATACCAGCACTAGCTGTACATCCAG
This sequence comes from Hylodesmum podocarpum, assembly GCA_026586105.1. Lineage (NCBI taxonomy): Eukaryota > Viridiplantae > Streptophyta > Magnoliopsida > Fabales > Fabaceae > Hylodesmum > Hylodesmum podocarpum. The sequence goes on from JALJEV010000646.1 coordinate 150,671, forward strand.
TGGTCTTACAAATCTCTTCTCTAATTAATGAAGCTAAAAGTTCAGGATCTTTGACCTCTGAATCTGTGACATCTAAAAATGCTTCATCACAGCTTACAGCCTGCATTAAGTAGCAATTACAACTTAAGGACGAGTCAACTGAAAACATTAAGCACTTAAACAATGCCAAACCATACAGACCTGCACTTTGTTGCAATGTCGATGCAAAATACTATAAAATTGATCAGCTACCTGCAAATTGTCCAAGACATATTTGTAAAAGTCAATTAAAATGGGAAAAAAGATACAATGAAACGATGACAAAAAAAAATATTCTGCCATTCTGCTTTTTAAGCAATTCAACTATGGACACCCTACTACTTCTTAGTTCTTACTTCCTCGTAAGCCTCAAAGTTGTATGGAAAGATAATGAGGTGGGGACAAAGAGCCTTGGCATCTCGAACAAACATACCAGCCCTAATACCTAACAAATGAAAGCATAAGTTACATACAAAACAGACAAAAAAAATAACATAGCTGATTGAGTCATATTACATATATATATATAACTTAGCATATAACCAACCATGACTACGAGCTGGGTAATTTGCAGAAGAAATCTCAGAAGTTCCATTTGGATTATTTGAATGACATACAGCTACAGGCTTGTCCAACAATTCAGGATGGTTCCTGATAACCACTGAGACAAAAAAGCAGTCCTGGGGCAAAATACTGTTAAAAGACATAACTATCCAAAATCTAAAAATGAAAATTGGTTGACACCAATAATTTTTTCCGACATCATTGTATGTAAATATTACCATGTCAACATGGATAATGACTGGATCACGAGAAATATCAGAGGCACTGATATTTGAATTTTCATTGTTAAACTCAGTAGACAAGATGGGAAAACGTTTCCGATACCGATTTCGCCAGGTACCTATAAAGTGTAGGCGTGAACTCTGCAAAAACAAAAATTCAGTCAGGATAATGCTAAATAATGACATGAGAGTTATGTTGCAACATGGGTCACAGTGCAATGGAATGACAGTTATGGTTGTGTGGCACAATGAAATCATGTGGAAGTAAAGTGAGGAGCAAGTCAATATCATTTCAGCATATTACAGATAGGTTTACATACTTATAGAAGGTCAATACCCCACGTCCCACACAAGCAGCTGTATTTTTTTCTGTTTTCTTTTTTTACTGATACGCAAACACAAAACATAATGCACAGGAGTAATCACACATCCACCTCATCTTTTGAGTTTTAATGCAAGATGTAATGATCATTGACTTGTGTCTGATTGCCAGTATATTTTGCAGATATTATGAAAAAATTCAAATGACTATTATAACAAACACATAAAAAAGAAAATAAAGTGGGCATTTCACAAGAAAGTCACAATTTCACCAAGAAATGGGAAAATTCAAAATTCTAAGTTCACTCACTACCTTGAAATAATTTTCCACAAAATTGGGGTCTACAAGAGTTGAATGACCCTGTTTAGAAGGCCTAGTTTCTGAAGGACTTGGAAACCCTTTTATATTCTCATTTGAGCAAGGAGTACTAAACGATGTAGACGGTTCTTGATGAGTGGGTTTGAGTTCACCTTTGATATTTCTCTCATATTGAGTAGCAGCATTGTTTCCTCCTTCATTTTCTTCCTCGTCACATTTAACTCTAACACTAGTCATCTCTTCCGTCATAATTGCATTAGTATTCTCAGGGACAATATCATCAGATTCAGTACTGATTTGCCCGCTGAGTTCAATCATCTCCCCAACTTTGGATGAGTGTCTATCCTCTGAATCTGATTGACCAACTCTCATAGACGAGTTTTCCACATCTGACACTACTTGACAAAGGGTATTTGTAAAAGAATCCTCTGACATTTTACTACTTTTCAACGTAAAGAAGGCTGACAGTTTTGGTTGGTTATTAGCAAGCTGGTCAAGTTGATAAGGCACCCCTATCAAAGCAAAATTTGAATCACTTGAGGCACAATGAAGTAAATAAGAAAATAAATGAAAAGGCAGGAGCAGATAGTAACACTTGAATATGTGAACATTAAGAAAGCATTCAAACATGTTTCCAACTGCTTTCCTAGTCCTCTTCTTCTTAATTTTTTTTCAAATAAATGAAACTAATACAAGTGCATGGAAAATGCAAAAAACTTACAGCTCAAGAGTCTATTAGCAGCAACCGAATCTAAAATCCAAGTGGGTTTCACAACTGGCAACCCTGCACTGAAGGATCTGTATTGGACCATCCAATAATTAAATTTAAGTAATGCAAAAGAGTAGGGCTCAAACTTACAAAATTCAAAGAAGGGCATGAAATCAAACCTGAGGTTCTTAACTTTACTATCAGGCAGATTACTGCAAATGATGTGTGTAACACGATGTCTTGAGAAATAATTTTCAAATCTTCCACCATACTTTAGCATGTAGCCTCGTAGTTCCTGGAACATGTTTGTCACTAATGTCATGTCATGTCGTCCCTTTGATTTTACAGTTAATAAAGCAAATTACAATTTAAAGCTCAATCAAATTTGCAATCTCAACTGAATTGTGATTAAAAACAAATAAAACCACCGCCCCAGTCACCTACTTTCCCCTATTGTTCACGACTTAAGTAATCGTGGGAAAGGTACACATGATCATATTGATGAAAAAGGAAAAAACGATTAACCTGGCTGGAAGGGACCGTGAAACCGTCAACGAAAATTGAAACTCGGCTGAATATAGGCTTCCCAGAACTAGAGCTACTTAAAGATGACGTAGAAGCCTCGGCGTCAAACTGGTTGTGAAGTTTCCGATTCTTCTCGGTCATATAACTGCATTTACAGAGTCAATAAAACATTGGGGAAAAAAAAAATCATCGTAACACATATACAAATATCAAAATTAAATCCTCCCTCATTCTGAAAATGAGATCGGATAAGGATTGAAGACAATAATAGTTTAAAAAAGAAACAAACAAAAAACCTGGCAACATCGGAGAAGGGTGATTTTCGAGAGGAGGAGAGGGAATTTGACTTTGAACCCCAAGCAACGCCTAGGGTTTTCTGGTTGGTGGTATTTTGCTTCTTCTTCTTCTTCTGACTCTTGTTACTGTTGTCATTGGAGCGGTTGGAAGATATTGAATTAGAGAAACTTCGTTTAGAATTAAGAGCTGAGGAGGTAGCAGAGCGACACGAATCTAAACTCATTCTGAGACTGAGAATGAGAATGAGAGAATGAATGAGAATTGAGGGAGGAAAGGGAAAAAGAGTATCCGGCAAGGTTGTTGCCGCTTCTACAATCTATTCGAATCACCTTTGTTGGAGAAGCAACAAAATAGTTAAATAAAAAATCATAGAACTTATTATTTACCATTTACCATTAGTCATTAGTCATTAGTCATTAGTTTATAAAAACATTAATTATTTAAACCGCCAATTTTGGTCCAAAAGAACTGGGTGTGACATGGGATTAGTTCTTCCCTAAATGAAAATTATATTTTAATTTCTAAAATTATTATTTGTTGACATAGTTAATGTATCTATGTGGTTCATTAAGCAAAGTGATACCTCATTGTATATCAATACTAACAACATGTAATAAATGACTTAGTTGAAATTTACCATAAAGATAACTGTGGAGTATTGATTTGAAACTTATGAGTAAAAATATTGGATACACCAGTTAAATTAAAGAATAAATTTAAGACTTAATTTTTAAATAACTATTCTAATGTCAAAAAGTGAATGGTTAGATAATTTAGTTCTAAAAAAATTAATATATATATATATATATATATTATATAATATCTATCATTTTAATTCAAGAAAATATATACTATGATTTTATTTTTTAATTTATTTCACTTATTATCATTTTAGTCCACTAATTTAATTATTATTTTTTATTTTAATCTCATAAATTATGAATTAAAATGATAATAAGTGATATAATTCAGTGATTTTGATTATAATAAATTAATGAGATTGATGAGATAGCAAATTATTAGGACCAAATCATAACAGAATCCGTGTATGCAATTGTTATCCTGCATCATTAGCCTATGATCATGTAATATCAATTTATATATGTCCAGACGTAATCTTAAGAGCTTTATTAGGAGAATCAATCTGTATAACCCGATCTTAGGAAATCTCTCTAGTATATATTTGTACCTTGGCAAAGCATGAAACACAGAACAGAATTATTCTGTCATAGAATCTTTTATGGTATCAGAGCGATCACGTTTGGTTTGAATTTTAGTAGCGATGAGTGATCATACGCAAGAAGAGCATAAAACGATGAAGAAGACTCCATCACCTTATGATTTGAATTCCAACGACAACCCGGGAAACTTAATTACTCAAGTGCAACTTCAAGGGGAGAATTACGAAGAATGGGCACGTGCCATGAAAATATCCTTACGTGCTCGCAGAAAATGGGGTTTTATCGAAGGCACCATTGGAGCACCAAAAGAAGGCTCACCGGAGATGGAAGAATGGTGGACTATACAATCTATGTTGGTGTCATGGATTTTAAATACCATTGAACCAACTCTGCGTTCCACCATGCCTTATCTAGAAAGCGCAAAAGATCTATGGACAGATATCAAAGAAAGATTCTCTATTGTGAATGGCCCCAGAATCGTGATTGAGATCCGATTTGGCAAGGTGCAAACAGGACGGCATGACGGTGGTGGCATACTATGGAAAACTAAAAACATTGTGGGATGAGTTGGCCAATTATGACCAAATTCCAGCTTGCAGTTGTGGCGGGTGTAGATGTGATATAGTCTCAAAATTAGAAAAGCGGAGAGAAGAAGAAAGAGTTCATCAATTCCTCATGGGATTAGATGATGCAACTTACGGAACTGTTCGCTCCAACCTCCTCGTAACAGATCCGCTACCCACTCTGAATAGGATGTACTCAACAATGATTCAAGAAGAAAGGGTGAGGATGATCACCAGGACCACAGAAGAAAGAAGAGAAGTGATGAGCTTGGCTGTCCAAACGATTGGACGAGGAGTCAAGGGAAGAGGGGATGGAAAAGACAAGTTCGTGACTTGCACCCATTGTCATCGAACAGGACATGAAGCAGGAAGCTGTTTTCAACTCATTGGTTATCCTGACTGGTGGGGGGACAGACCAAAAGGTGAAGCGAAAAATAGTGGACGAGGCAAGCCAATGCAGCGAACAGGAACTGGACGAGGAAGAGGAGGAACAGTACGTGCAAATGCAGTGCACAATGGTGGAATAAGTGCAGAAACCGGGATCTCAGAAGGAGATCGTTCAGGTCTGGCTGGGCTTACTACGGAGCAGTGGCAGACGCTGGTAGAATTACTAGATACTCAAACCGAACTCTAATAACAATATGACAGGTGAGTATGATACCAATACATGGATAATTGACACAGGAGCTTCCAACCACATGACTAGAAACCTAAATCATATGCCTGAGCTACGTGATATTCAAAGTTGTCCAGTTAGACTTCCTAATGGACAACGTACAGCGGCGATCAAAGAAGGAAGTGTAGTGCTAGATGGAGGCTTAAAACTTACTAATGTTCTCTATGTGCCAAAATTGCACTGCAATTTGATATCTGTCTCACAGATGATGGACGAACTGAAATGTGTTATTCAATTCACTGATAAGTTATGTGTTGTGCAGGACCGTACCTCGAGGATGCTGATTGGAGCGGGTGAACGGAGGGATGGGCTCTATTTCTTCAGAGGAGTTTGAAAAGTGAGAGTCTACAAAACTGATGGATTACATTCTATGGAGTTGTGGCACAAACGATTGGGACATCCCTCCTTGAAGATATCCCGATTGATCCCCGAAGTTAGAAAACACAAAGATAGCAATGTAGTGAATAAAACATGTGAAGTCTGTTTTAGAGCCAAACAAACTAGAGAGAAATTCTCTTTGAGTGAACATAAAGCTAGTAGTGCATTTGAACTAATTCATTGTGATTTATGGGGAGCATACAGAACTCCTTCTACTTGTGGTGCTTTTTATTTTCTAACAATAGTTGATTATTCCCGTGCTGTATGGATATACCTATTAGCTGATAAACGAGAAGTGTCGACAATGCTTCATAATTTCTTTGCTTTGGTTGAGAGGCAGTTTCATAAACAAGTCAAAATATTTAGAAGTGATAATGGGACAGAATTCACATGCATGAGAAGATATTTTCTTGATCATGGAATAATTTTTCAGACATCTTGCATCAGAACACCCCAACAAAATGGGAGAGTCGAACGAAAACATAGACATATTTTGAATGTGGCTCGAGCACTCCGGTTTCAAGGTAATCTTCCTATTAAGTTCTGGGGAGAATGTATTTTAACTGCAGGGTATTTGATCAACCGAACTCCTTCCACTATTTTGAATGGAAAAACTCCATATGAGATGCTTCATGGACAGCAACCTGTTGGGATGCAAACAAAGTCCCACATTGGAGAAACAAGGGATACCACATTGGTTTATAAACACACATAATGCATCCATTAGTAAGAGGCCTTTTGGAGGAAGTCCAAAAACAAAACCATGAGGGCTTGGGCCCAAAGTGGACAATATCTTACTATTGTGGAGATGTGTGTGTGCATGTGTGTGTAGTCCTCCCCTTCAGACTCAACACAACCCACGTATGAACATTTGAGAATATTTGGCTCCTTATGTTACGCCCATAATCCAAAGAGAAATGGTGATAAATTTTCTAGTAGGAGTAAGAAGTACGTGTTTATTGGCTACCCATATGGCAAGAAAGGGTGGACGTTGTTTGATTTAGAAACAGAAGAGATTTTTGTCTCTAGAGATGTTGAATTCTTTGAGACCGAATACCCATTTTCTGTTATTACCCGAAAAGATGTTCCACTGAATAATAGGAGTTGTGAAGAATTTATTGATGATATGATTGAAGATGCTATAGAAACGACTCACGATAGCGCTATTAAAGGAAGTGGTGATGTGACCATGAATGAAAGGGGGGGTGAACATGCTATGAGGTTCAATGACCAAGTTGTTACTCTACAAAATATGGACAAACAAGATATCATACTTCCATCTACATCATCGACCGAGCCACAATTGGGTAGAGGACATAGACTCAAACAACCTTCTACTCGTTTGCAGGATTATGTGACGAATATCACTAGAAGATTGAGCCCATCCACCTGTTCGACCTCTTCAACGGTAGATTCAGGTGCACCCTATCCCATAACTGATTATGTAAATTATAATCATTTTTCTCTTGCACATCATGCTTTTCTTGCATCCATTTCACAGGAAAAGGAGCCTGTCAATTATACTGTTGCAGTGAAAGACAGTCGGTGGAGAGATGCCATGCAAAGTGAAATGCATGCACTTGAGACTAATGAAACTTGGACAATGACCCAGTTGCCTCCAGGAAAGAAAGCACTTGGGTGCAAGTGGGTGTACAAAATAAAGCATAAATCAGATGGAAGTGTAGAACGGTTCAAGGCACGGTTAGTAATTCTTGGCAATCATCAAAAGGAGGGGATCGACTACACAGACTTTTGCACCTGTTGTCAAGATGGTAACGGTACGCACGATGTTAGCCGTTGCAGCCACACGAGCTTGGGAATTACATCAAATGGACGTGCACAATGCATTTTTACACGGGGATCTTGAGGAGGTTGTGTACATGAAGCCGCCCCCTGGCTTCCTTCCTCCGCAATCTGGCATGGTGTGTAAACTTAATAAGTCTTTATATGGACTCAAACAAGCGCCTCGCTGTTGGTTTTCAAAGCTGTCTGCCGCACTCAAACACTATGGATTTCAACAATCTCTTTCTGATTATTCTCTTTTCGTCTTGCGAAGGCCAAGGATACATATCGTAGTGTTGTGTATGTTGATGACCTCATCATTTCATGTGATAATCGTGAAGCTATCACTGAATTTAAAGCCTATCTACACAATTGTTTTCATATGAAAGACTTGGGGACCCTCAAATATTTCTTGGGTGTTGAGGTGGCGCGAACTTCAACTGGTATATTTCTTTGTCAACAAAAATATGCACTTTGGACATCATATTTGAAGTTTGGACTTAAGGGAGCTAAGCCATCAAATGTGCCAATTGAACCAAATCATCGTCGGCACTTGCTGCTGATCTGCCTTTGCCTAATTCGATCAATATCGGTTAGTTAGTTGTCGTCTAATTTACCTCTGTTTTACCGGACAGAGCTTTCATATTGTGTGCATGTCTTTGTCTCAATTTATGCGGCGCCCAAAGAAGACCATTGGGAGAGGTCGCTCTCCGAGTTGTTTGATACTTGAAAGGGAATCCAGGCCAGGGTATTTTGTTGCGTAAAGATTGTGATCTGCAACTATCTGGTTGGTGTGATTCTGATTGGGCCGGTTGTCCTTTAACTCGTAGGTCACTTAGTGGATGGTTTGTTCTACTTGGATCCTCTCCAATTTCATGGAAAACTAAGAAACAACAAACGGTATCTCGCTCTTCTGCTGAGGCCGAGTATCGTTCCATGGCAGCTATCACAGGAGAACTGAAATGGTTAAAAGGTCTTCTACACAGTCTTGATATCTCTCATCCTCAACCTATACAACTTCAATGTGAGTCAAGCAAAGACTTCATATTGTCAAGAACCGGTGATTTTTCATGAGCGTACCAAGCACATCGAAGTGGACTGCCACTTCATTCGCGACGAGTATCTCAATGGCAATATTGCACCAACTCATGTTCCTACACATGCACAATTAGCTGATGTTTTTACTAAGGCTCTTGGTCCCACTCAGTTCACTTCCTTGTTGTGCAAGTTGGGCATATGTAATTTACACACTCCAACTTGAGGGGGGGGGGTAATGAGATTGATGAGATAGCAAATTATTAGGACCAAATCATAACAGAATCCGTGACCAAATCATAACAGAATCCGTGTATGCAATTGTTATCCTGCATCATTAGCCTATGATCATGTAATATCAATTTATATATGTCCAGACGTAATCTTAGGAGCTTTATTAGGAGAATCAATCTGTATAGCCCGATCTTAGGAAATCTCTCTAGTATATATTTGTACCTTGGCAAAGCATGAAACACAGAACAGAATTATAGAATCATAGAATCTTTTATAAATACTTTTTAGCAATTAAAATGACAAATATATTATACTTTTATATTTATTTAATTATTTTTTATATTTCAAAGACTAAACTTTCCTACTCACTTCTCTTCAAATTTAAAATGGTAATTTATTTTCATTATTGCACAGTCCATGAGTACGTTATCTTATTTGTAACCAGCTTTCTTTTCATCATAAAGAAGTAAATCCCTTATTGAATCATCATACTACACCACTGTGAGAAGCAACATAAGGGAAAAATAAGAGCAGAATAAATTGGTGGTGAATAGTCCTTAATAAAGAGTCCCATGACTCATGCATACTCGAAGGAACAAAGTTTAAAGTAGAATTATTTAAATTTTGTCCTTGAGATGTAAAAAATGTATATCAATTTCATTTTATTTTAGTCCCAAAAGTATTATCTTTGATTATATATTTCATTTTAGACATGCTCAGATAAATTACTATCTTTTATTTCATTTTAGACATACTCAGTTAAATTACTATCTTTTATTTCATTTTAACCCTCCACTTCTCATTACACATTTAACTTTTATTTCATATCCATCATCGTGTAGCTCCTCACCTTTCAACATAGATTTCATTTTAATCTTTTACCACGTATCAAATTCTTATTAAGGTATCTTTTATCACGTGTCGATTCTTTATTAATATGTACAATTGCTATTATGTATCACTTAACTTAAGTCATGCCCAGAGATGATGTCATGAGTCAGACTCTGTTAATGCAATAACTTAGTTATCAAACCATCTTTCAGGGAATAAAATATATTTTTTTGTTCATTAAAGATTATAAAATTAATAGATAAGAAAAAAAAAAACAAACCTTTATAAAATAAAATTTATTACCTTAGGCCATATTTAGGATGGCTGTGAGTATTTAATTTTTACTTTTCAGGCATAAATCAAAGTAAAATTAATCAAGTAAAATAGAAATCGATTAGTTTTAACTTTATTTATAACTATTTTTTCTTATTTTTAAAGCAAAAATGTAGTTATAATTTTGGTTTTTGTTGCAAAGTAAATCATTTACTTTCGTATTCACTCTAAAAAGACTTTATGAGACAATATCACATTAATCACTGCTATTTAAAAAAATAACAAGTAAATTCATTACTTTTGATTCTCTCACTCATTTTCATATAAACATAAATTAAAATGATACTAACTTATAAAAAGTTAGAGACTATATTGACAATAAATTTATATACACCAAAGACTAAAATAACAATAATTTATAAAACTTAAAAACTATAATAAAAAAGAGATGTTTATTAGCTTTTTTTAATATCAGACTAATAACTAATACCTAAAAAAATGTTACATATTATCATATTTATTCTCACTGTGACTACTATACTGACTACTGAAGTGGATGAGAACTCATGCTACAAGCTTTTGTAATAAGGTAATAAGGTAGATATAAAATAAAACAAGAGCAAAATTTTGACTGTGGAAGGATGCGTTTGAGTGTTAAGTACAAAAGTGGCGAGTTTATGCAGGAATAATTACCCTTCACGACTTGAGAAAGTTATTCCATATAAAACTGATAAATTGTTACTGCTTTATTTTTATAGTTTACAATAACAACAAAGTGTAAATGTAAAATCTTGTATAAACTATTCAAACACTAAGCCAAAACCCGGTGGAATTAGAAACTGTTGCAGCTTTAAACAAGTAAATAGGGAAACTAAAAATGTGCGCATACTACTAGTATCTACTTTATATTTTTCTGGGGAAGGGTTCATGAATTATCTACTGATCTGTTAGTTGTAGACAAAATGTGCAACGTTAAAGATTTCAACAAAACCCGCGTCACCCACTTGTGGATTTACAACATGTATTGCTATTCCTTTAAATTTCATAACAAAAACAAGCAAAAGCCATAATTTGATGCTTGAGTGACGCTCAATGAGACATGCACTTTGAAGGCGGTTTTCCTGAGATGTTAGACTAGATTAATATTGGATGATTGATGCGAGACAATAAGTATAGATTATAGGGGGCTGCAATCGTAAAAATAATTCATACATGTACACTTGTCATCCTTAGGGATACACACTTGAAATATATATGAGAAGCTTTGGTTTGATAACATATATCGTTTGCAGAAGCTGTGATCCTATTCCTAGCACGAGTATGCTTTTTCTTGGGCATATTCAAGTAATCACACCAATTTAATGCAGACACCAGGGTCGGGGTTGAAAATGGATGCTTAATTAATTAGAGTAATAGCAGCAAACATGTATAAGTCAACAAAAATAGTAATTATTATGAAGGAAGCCGCGGGACTTGAGTGAGAAATAACAACAAACATTTGGACGGCATTGCATTGCATTAGGTGCCGCATATCACTTTGAGTTTATCCGCAACAGATTGATCAATGGAATACTGCAATGGCATGAGTAGAAAAGAATTAATGAGAGATGGTAATGTTATGTAGGCAAGATGAAAATGAACAAGTGAGTAACCTTATGAAGGACCCATAGAGAATGATTATAGGTGCGTTGAAAGAGGTCACCGAAATCAGAAGGATCAACTTCACGGTAATTAACGAAGTTCTCGCGAGCGTACTTTGCATAATAAGCCCTCGTGTCCTTTGGCAAAAGCCTCACCAATCTCAGAACCTCTGCATACGCTCTCAGTGCCTTCTCCATTTCTTCTCTTCACAATTCCCGCTAATCCAACTGCTAATTCCTTTCCTTTTTATTTATTTATACTAAAATAAATCACTGTTTTTACTCTCAATGTTTTTTTTAACACCAATAAATAGCATTTATTTTAAAAAATTAAGAAAAAATAAAAAATAAAAAATATCTTGTATTAACGTAGTATCATAATATCACAAGTTGTTTTAAAAAAAAATAAAAATGACAAGTAGTAATGAGTATTATCTAAAAGAAAGAATAAGCCAGAAACTAACTGGCTTTTGCTTGGGAATGTACAGTACTTGGTTTGGCTCTCCATCAATTGCTTGCTAGTGTTGTATTCTAGCATTGTTCTGTGATGAACGTGGAAGGCGCGTGTATGGAAGAGGAAGCGCGTAGGAGTTCGAATTTGAAGATTAGGTTTAGAGAAGAAGGAAAGCACTGGACTGATGCACTTCCAATCGGAAACGGACGCGTCGGAGCCATGGTTTGCGGTCACGTACATTCCGAAACCATCCACCTCAATGAGGACACGCTCTGGACTGGTACACCCGCCGACTACACTAATCCTAAAGCTCCACAAGCACTTTCTGAGGTTAGACAACTCGTTCACCGTCAACAATATCCCCAAGCCACTGCTGCTGCTTCTGCATTAACTGGAAATCCATCCGAGGTATTTACAAATACAGTTTCAATTTCAATTTCAATTTGAATTTCATCCATAAATCTCTCCTGAATCCACTTGCCATTGGCCAGGCCTACCAACTTCTTGGTGATATTAATTTGGAATTCCATTATCCACATCCCGCTTGCGTCCAACAAACATATGAGAGGGAGCTGGACTTGGACACTGCTACTGTCAATGTCACATATTCAATTGGAGATGTTCAATTCAAGAGGGAACACTTTGCTTCCTATCCAGATCAAGTCATTGTCTCTTACATTTCTGCTAGTCAACCTGGAAACCTTTCATTTACAGTTTCTCTAGACAGCAAAATGATTAACCAAACTTATGTGAATGCCACTAATCAGATTATAATGAAGGGAGCATGTCCTGCTAAAAGGATCCCTCCTCAACTTCAACACAATCCACAGGGAATTCAATTCTCCGCAATTCTTGATTTAAAGATTGGTGGTACAAATGCTGTCATCAATATTCTGGACGACAACAAGTTGAAAGTTGAGGCTTCAGATTGGGCTGTTTTACTTCTTGTGGCTTCATCCTCCTTCAGTGGCCCATTTACCGCACCTTCGCATTCTAAAATAGATCCTACTTCTCAGTGTTTCTTTAAATTAAGCTCGATAAGCAATGTATCATATTCTGATCTTTATGCACGCCATTTAAATGATTATCAGCATCTTTTTCACCGAGTATCGCTGCAGCTTATGAGAAGCACCCAGCAGAATATGTCCCAAGACATGTCTTTGGAATTCAATAAGCTTGCCCCGTCTGAAGCTCATATTTCTCGTGTGGAGAGTGCGGCACAAGTTTCAACTTCAGACAGGGTGAAATCGTTTCAGACTGATGAAGATCCATCCTTGGTGGAACTTCTATTTCAATATGGTCGATATTTGCTTATTTCTTCTTCACGCCCTGGAACTCAGGTGGCAAACCTACAGGGAATTTGGAACAAAGATCTTGAGCCAGTTTGGGAGTATGTTTACATTCTATTTCATTTCAAATGGATTTGCTTTTAAACAAGGCTTGCTATCTGTTATTAGATGTCAAGATTAATCAGGTTTCTATTTTCATTTCCTTTTCATTTATAACAGCATTTGTTGCCCCATTTATTTGCAAGGCATCCTTGCATCAATTTATTTTTATTATTTTTAATCTGAGACTAATTGTGGTTGCATTTTTTTTTTCCAGTGGAGCTCCCCACTTGAATATCAATCTTGAAATGAACTATTGGCCTTCTCTTCCCTGCAATCTTAGCGAGTGTCAAGAACCCTTGTTTGATTATATTTCCTCTCTGTCTGTTAATGGCAGTAAAACTGCATGTGTAAGTATTTATCTTCTCTTTAGCTTCTTGAATGCAAAGGAGGTAGTAGCCATAGCCATTGAATCTGAGCATCAGTAGATATCTAACAATTAGAAATATGTTTTAATTTTCTCAAGTTTTTGAGTTGGGGACGTACCTCAAAAACCCTTGTTTCAATCATATTTATTAGAGCTATATATGGCCACCTAATGAAAAATACAATTGAGGATAGAGGATTATGCCTCATAACTGTAAGCTGAGTCATACAACTGAACTACCCAATGGCAACACACACTGAATTTTTGGGAAATGACTTGTGTTCAATTCCCACAAAATACACTCTTGGGGAGGGAGGAGGAGTCTTAAATGTGACTAAGACCAAACCGAGTAATTACGGTTTTGTTAATAAACAAAAATTCGTACAACTGATTAACATTCTGAACAGAAAGTAACTAACTATAACTACCTGGTTTGTTGGTTGGAAGTTGAATTTGCTGCATCTTTTTCATGCAAAGTGGCTAAGAATTGGAGGAATTGTTAGATTTCCTTGAGCCATCTTGATGCCTGTTCATTTGTCTCTGCTCCCTTGATTTTGTTCTTCTCATGAATTAATTTCCTGAGTTTGACATGTGTATGTTGTCAAGTTTCTCTCATTCAATTACTGAACACTGAAGGTTAATTACCAAGCAAGTGGTTGGGTGGCACATAGTAAATCAGATATATGGGCGAGAACATCAGCAGGTCAAGGTGATCCTGTGTGGGCCGTGTGGCCAATGGGTGGAGCATGGCTTTGTACCCATCTGTGGGAGCACTATGCATACACAATGGATGAGGTAACTGTTGAGATATATCTAAGCTTCTGAATCATTTAATGAGTTAAGCCAGAGCAAAACAATATAAATTAAAAAATGGAGAACATACAAAGCTCAGTTGTTAAAACTCAGTGGCCTTTAGAAGAGTCCTTCTAAATTTTAATCCGTTTTAGGATGTTGTGCTTGTCTGGGTAATTAGTGCAAATAAACTTTTCATTCTTTATGGAAGAAGTAATTTTCAAAGATACACACAGAAGAATGAGTTTACTTTTAGGAATGCTTATCGAAAAGTATTTTAAAATTGAGGCTTATTTGGATGGTGTTAAATAAAGTTGTTTTTTTTATGTGAAAAAAATACAAAATTTAATTTGAATAATATTAAAATATTGTAAGTGAGAAAAAATTGTAAAATCACGTGTAATATATTAAAATGATTTTTGGCCAAACTAAGATTCGGCCGGAACTAACAAAGGAAAATTTTGGTGATGTGTTCTTTCTAACAGGATTTTCTCAAATATAAAGCATATCCCTTAATGGAAGGATGTGTGTCATTTCTGTTGAGCTGGCTGATCGAAGACAGTGAAGGATATCTTGAAACTAATCCATCAACTTCCCCTGAACATTATTTTATCGCTCCCAGTGGTGAGCCTGCTTGCGTAAGCCAGTCATCCACAATGGATGTGGCAATCATTAACGAAGTCTTCTCCACATTTCTTTCTGCTGCTGAGGTAAAATTGCTTGACTGTTAACTGCACATTATAAGATGCTCTGTTTACTCAAATATTGTATGTATTTTTAAAACAGGTTATCGGTAGAACAGAGGATAATATTGTTGGAGAAGTTCGTAAAGCTCAACCCCGGTTACGTCCAATCAATATTTCCCAAGATGGTTCCATTATGGAATGGGTATTTTTCTTGGAATATGGAAGATGGATGCTCCTCTACTTTTTTTATATGCTAAATTGCTGGATAGATAATGGATTTTATTGTGGAAAACAGGTTAAAGATTTCAAGGATCCAGAAGTGCATCACCGGCACCTTTCTCATCTGTTTGGTCTATTTCCAGGGCATACAATAACTTATCAGGAAACTCCAGCCCTGTTGGAAGCTGCTGAGAAAAGCCTTTATAAACGAGGTTTGACTAAGCTGAATTCTTACAAATTAATTAATGTAGAAACTATTTTTAACTTTTAAAAAAATTCATTTTAGTTTTGCTAATTTTCTTCTCCTAAAATTCTTTTTAAAAAAGTTTACCCAAACGAAACCTACGACCCACCTGAGTTTAAAATTTGTGGGAGGGGGAAGAGGCTATCAAGTAGAACTAGAAGTATGTGAATGACCGAAGTGCGCTAGATACTAAACCTATTACCCATTACAACTATCAGCTTCTTTTCTTAAACAACGGTCATCTGTCCTTAAAAAACATTTATCAATAATCCTTGAAATTTGCAAACAGGAGAGGAAGGTCCTGGATGGTCAACAACATGGAAAGCTGCTTGCTGGGCACATCTACAGAACAGTTCTAATGCATATAAGATGATCAAGCACTTAATCAACTTGGTGGATCCAGATCATGAGAAACCATTTCAAGGTGGCCTTTACAGCAACCTTTTTGCTGCACACCCACCATTTCAGATTGATGCCAACTTCGGGTAACTTGTTTAGTTGTTTTCTAGAGCTGCATTGCATCCAAACTTCAAATAACTTGCCAGTCTAAGTGGTTCGTTGGTGTCTTTATTTTCACTCAAGTCAGAGGCATTGTGATTGACTTGACAACACTACTATTTGCAAATTTAACAAGTCAATATAGCAACCAAGCATTTGTTTTACTCACACGATAATTAATTATATGCCATGCCAAAACAGCATATCTGGAGTTGAACACCTAATTCCAAATATATACTCTTGTCTTCTCTTTACATAATTATAAATGTGATTTTCTGAACCATTAGAATTATATTTTTTACTACACAATTGTTGTCTGTGTTATCCTCTCTCACACTTGTTGTTTTTAAGCATTAAATGAGGACTATTTGGTTGGAAGTTTTGCAGCAGCAGTTGCAGAAATGCTTGTTCAGAGTACATTGAGGGATATTTTCTTACTTCCTGCCCTTCCCCGGGAGAAATGGGCAAATGGATCTGTGAAAGGCTTGAAGGCTCGTGGAAGAACAACAGTTAGCATATTCTGGAGAGAAGGAGATCTTCAGGAGCTTGGTATTTGGTCCCAAGACTCAAGAAAAACAACTCTAAGAAAAAGAATACACTACAGAGGAACCATGGTCACCGTAGAACTAGTGTCTGGCGTTTTTTATAAGTTCAACGGACAGTTGGAGTGCTCCAACGCATGCTCTCTCTCATAAATAGCATCTCCTTTCTCTACCATTTATCTCTTTCTTTTCGGATGTTACTCTAATTTTAACAATTTTATTTCGCATTTAACTATAATATACTATTAATTTCGAATTCACTCACCAACCTTTTATATATATATATATTCACAATTATGTTTCTCTTCTTGGGTAAATTAAAACCATCGAACTTTGAAATGAAAAAGAAATAGATAATGTTTTCCCTTGTAAATATGATAGAGAAAAAGAAATACGGACAATGTGTGCGATATATACGCTTACCTTTAACTGCGTTTGCACTAATTATAATTATAAATAGGGAAATAAAAATTTAAATACTAAATATATTTTTTGTTTATTAATTATTGTACCCTAAGAAACTAAAAATAGAACATTTTTATTGGAAATAAGTTATTAAATTGAAAATTCATAGGTCATTTAATATTATTCATAAGTAAAAAGTTTAAAAATATTTAATTATGTGCATTTAATAGTTTTATATTATGTGTTTATGCGTTGAAGTGAGCTAACTCTCGGTTAAGTTGCCTGTGTCAATATATTTTTTTTATAATTATAGAATAATATGAAGTATATTTATATTCTTTTTATAGAATGAGAGAGAAATGATCATAGAAGTTTATTAAAATGTTAAAATTTATTTTAAAATAAATAAAAATATGAAATATTAATTATTAATTTTTTTGATGAATTGAAAAATTCTTTATTGACGGTCAAGAACTAGTTAGTACTAAAGATAAGAGATTCATTTAAAGGGTTAATTTCTTCTAATAAATATTTTTTAATGTATATGAAATGAAACCACGTATTCAATCCTTGATCACGTATTTAAACTCACATTACACATTATTGGTGCATTAATAAATATCCACTGCATTAATTGCAGTTTTTTTCTCGAGATTTGGTATGCTAAGTTTATTAAAATAAGTAGATATGTAACTTTTGGCAGTATGTTTTTAAAGAAAACATTTATTGACCAAATAAATAAAACTAAATTTTTAATGGCATTTATTTACTTAAGATGTGTAAATTCAATTACAAAAATCTCTACCTTCATTTATTGATATATTAAGAAAAAAGGGTTTTATTTACTGGAACGTTCTTCTTTGGATACCAAGTATTTACACGGAAGGCAATGCAGATTTGAATTATTGATTGAACTATACGTTAGTTGGTTGATTGAAAAAATAGGCAAAAGATTTCATTTACTGTAATTTTTTTTATAAAAAGTATTATTAAAATAAGTAAAAAAATATAGATGGTTGTGAGTACTTGTGACCTTGTTTGTTTAACATTTTTTGTACAATGTATTTTATCTTTAGTTTTACATATAAAATTTATTTCATGTAAAATACATTTTTATAAAAAAAAATTATTTATTAAGAATCAAATATTTAAATCATAGTCTTCTTAAAAAAATTGCCTTGTATTTTTTTTAACTAATTTTAAATTTGTTACTAATTAGTTAAGTAAATTATATTTTAGTCTCGCTCATATAAAATTTTCATTTTACAGTATCTAATTGACAATAGTTGTTAAGCAACATTGTTGTTAAATGTGATGCGGTTGTAATTTTGCAGTTAAATGGACAAAATTAACAAATGGTTACGTTATGACCATTATGGCCAGTAAAATTAACCGAAGCACCCGTCATTGTTTTAAAAAATTTTACAACGGTTAAAAGGTAACTATCATTGTTTTCACGTGGTTTTATATGTAGTGGTACCAACGGTTAACTTTTGTTGTTTGAACAGATTTATCATTATGGTGCTATAAATTCTATTCTCTACAAACTCATTCTCGACGTCATTCAGAAGAATGATAAAATACTTAGAAAATTAAAGGAGGAAGTTGAGCAATCAAGTTTTAAAAGACTAGATTTTAGAGTGCGTTAATTCTTATAATTTCCTTATAAGTTTGTAATTTTCTTTTATTTAGAACTTAACATTTTCAATCAACATTGTATGAGCATACATATAAGCTAAGAGAGAAGAGAGACAGCTACATACAAGCTAAGAATAAAAAATTATTCACCTTATTGTTATATGCATTACTCGAATCGAAGATGACATAACCTATCATGATTAACAAATATCTCCTAAATACCACTACTATGAATAGCATCATTGAAGCTCAATCTTCTGAACATAGAACAATCAACCAAAGCAAGAAAAAATTATCCACTATATGTCCTCTTCTTAATGTTAAAGCTTCAAAGATTTCTCAAACCAATTATAAAGAACGAGAATGAATCACATGTAACTTCATTGACAACCTAAACACAAAAAAGAAAAACAAGTGTTGTAAATATTGAAAGCGAAAGGGAACACTAGAACTTTTAGGGATTTAGAGAGGAATTGAATGAATCTAATGATAGCTCTAGAGATTGTTGGTTGATACCTCAAGCCTTCACGCAAAGAAAATAATACATCAAACCGTAAAAGGCAAGAACAGGTTGGTGAAAAATTGATAATGGTGCGATGGAGAACTAAGGAATGACACGATGAGAGGCGACGTGGTGGAAGAGAGAACGAAGAGAATTGGAGAACATGTGGTAAAAAACCCCAACAACCGACACAGTGGAGCACCCCACGAACGGTGCGGTGAAGAGGGAGCACGACACGACCGAGGAATGAACAATGCAGGGTGTGATAGAAGCGAGAGAGAACGGTAATAAAAGGCTGAGAGAGAATGTAGAGAACGAGTCTAGAAAATGTAGAGAGCGAGTCAAGGAAATGCAGAGAGAAACACAAAAAGTTGAACAATTAGAGAATTTTAAAATTAGATTTTTCAAGTTGGTTCTAGAAAAACTGACATGAAAAAGACATATCACATTGATTGTAATACAACCATCAATGTATGCTAATTTCATGTCGGTTCTTCCTAGAACTGATGTGAAGAACTTAACAATGTCAGTCTTTTCAACAATCAATGTCATATGGGAGACGTAATAACACATATTTCCACTAGTGTAGTTAATTCTTATATTCTAACATTCTAAATTAGTGATTTAGTTGGAACTCTCAAAATTCTAAACAAAGTAGCTTGTCATTGTGGTTTTTCCAATTTCCATCAAGCTTATAAGTTTCAACTCGCATTAAAATAGATATCAAATTCTTTCTATCTCAAAGTTTAGAGATGACAAAATCAATTTCTAATTAGATACAAAATTAGATTCCGATAGTAATTAGAGAAGGAATTAGACACCAAATGCGTTTAATTAGATATGTGATAAGGACGAAATAATTTATCTAATTAGATGCAAAATTTTGAGTTTCTAATTAGAGACGGAATAAAACATGGTATCCGTATTTAATTTTAGACACAGAATTTCGTTTCTAAATTTAAGGATACCGACTCTAATTCTGTTTATAATCTGTTAGAAGTAAAATATTAATTAATTAGAGACTAATTTTGTTAATTATAATTTGTTGTGTAATGTTAATTTCTTAAGTTTGCATTCTTGCTTGTTAGAATGTAACTTGATTTTCTATCTTGTTGTTTACCGTTGTCATCTCGCCGAATAATAACACTTATAATACAACAATTTTATTGTTTTTTTTTTAAAAAAAACAATAACGATTAAATCACAAGTAGTTGTTTTTCACCAAAAATGACAAGAGTTAAATCACAATCGTCATTGTTTTTTTTATAATATGGTGATAGTTATAATATAACGCTGTTAATTTCATTGCTTACAACGGTCTATTCATAGTTGATTAATACATATGCAACAGTTTACTTACAACTGTCGTCATTTGCGGTGAAATAATGATGGTTTATTATTGTAAATTAACAAAATCCAAATTTTATTAACTGGACGATAACAATTCATGAATTCATGAGTAGTTCACTTAACTAAATTAATTATGAGAATTTCACTAATTTTAATTTATTATTTATATCTTTATTATATAAATATTTAAAATTTATTAAAGCATTTAAATTAATTTATTTGTAATATATTCAAGAGGATGTAAAGGTTTTATTTTCTGAATTATGAAGATATATTAAACACATATTTCTATATGTAAACTATCACCTAAAATTAAAATGTTTATTAATTAGTACTACATTGATAAAGTTAAAAAATGATTTACGAAAAAATTTTAAAATAATAAAATTTAAATTAATTAAACAAGTCCATCAAATGTTTCTTAAACAAATAAGTCTAAGCTTTTGTATAAGGTTATTTAAAGAAAGCAGCCAATTTTGAATAATCAACTTTCTTCTCAGGTTAAACCTAAACTTTAGTTTGAAATATTTGGCTCTTTATTATATTTTTATTTTGTTAAATGTCATTTCTATTTTTTAAGTTCAATTTTTTTTTATTTTAATTCTTTAAATTTTAAAAATATAAAAACAATTCTTTATGTTTTCAAATTTTATTCCTTTAGGTAATTTTTCATTAAAAAAATGTATTATTTTGATCCTATATATTTTTAAAATATATAATTTTTTTCTTAAACATATACACTAAAAGTCATTACAATTTTCAATTAATAATTTTAAATTTTGAATTATGACAACAATAATGCAAAATCGATTTTCTTATAAAAAAAATTATTCAAATGCAAAATATGACATTTTAAGAAGATTAGTTATGGAAATAAAAAATTTAAAATCGTAATCAATTCCTTTTCTAAATCCTGTGCTGGAGAAGCAGTTTATAAGTGGTTCACAGATAGAAAGAATTCTAGAAAAAAAAATGAGATGAAAATAAAAAAAATTAAAAATGTTTAATTTAACATTTTATTTTTCCTGAAATAAATGTATATTAATATTGTTATTTATGTAAATCTTTAAGCTTTCGGCTCGGCTTATTATATTAAATTTTAATATATATATATATATATATATATATATATATATATTTGAGTCAAAAGTAATAAATATATTTAATTAAATTAAATTTAATTGGAAACGCGTCTCCACGTGCATGTGTGTATATAAGTGTAAAATTAGTCTTTAGAAGTCTTTGTTGTGTCTGTATTCTGGGATTGGCCTGTACTCGTTGAATATCCATGGACAACTACGTGGGCGCATGGGGGCAAAATCAGCAGCAGGTTTTCTCTCCGTTGATTTGCAGCAATAGTCATTCCATTTTTGTTGATGCGCTTGCATGTTCCGTCGAAAGACTTTCCTTGACTACTGCTACTGCTGTTCCTCCTATTACAAATTATTTTGGTGGCTTCGCCGATCCAATTCCAGTTAATGGCCAATTCAGCGGCAATACTCAAAATCTGAGGTCGCTTAAAGATGCGAAAGCACGATTGGTTTCACTGGCACAACCCCATGCTACACAGCAACAGCATCAACATCTGGGTAAGCCACAGGTAATTGAAATGATCCTCTGGCAAGTCAAGGATCATTTGTGCGACCTAATGATGGACCGACATTGCACTCGTTTGATTATGCAAATTTTTGAAGCGAGCAGCGTCGACCACATCACCAGGATTCTTGCCTTGGTTGTTCAAAATGAGAATAAACTTAAGCAAGTCTGCATGCATAATCATGGGTACTGTATCTCTATCTATCGTTTGTATTATATTCATTAATTTTTTCTTCAATCAATCATAACTTGTTTGCCTTGTTTTGCTACAGAACTCTAGCTATGAAGAAGTTACTCGAGTGTCTCAAGACACCAGAGCAGATATCTTCAGTCATAATCGCTGTCAAGAGGATCACTGTTGAATTGAGTAAAACCTTTAACGGTGGCCGTATCATTCAGCACTGCTTCAAACTTTTCTCTCCTGTGCTTGCATCAGTAAGTAATGCACCCTATTTCCCTATCTTAATTGCTTTGCAACTCTTCCATACTACTATGTATATCTTTCCGCCAAAACAAACACCCACCCTCGAACATGCATTTTCTAATTGTATCCACACATCCAACAAAAGTTTTAGGGAGTGTGGCCCAATGAACGAATTGTAATGGGTGTGGATTTTAAGAAAGAAAAGAACTAAAACAACAGTGAGTTGACTTTGTAATTGTATTAATTTTTTATTTATGTTTCCTTACAATGAAGGAAATATTGCTGTCATATGACAGAGTACAGCAAACAACAGAAACAGAAAAGATGAAAATAGAAAAATAAAGACAAATTCTTAGAGTAGAGAATAATCCCACAAGAGAAGAGGGAACAGAGTCAATCCTTTCACACTCTCTCTCTCCTCTAACAGAAAACTTTTATACTACTTGCTACCCCAATTGTACCCACTCAGCCTAGTGTTAGCTAATTTGGGCCCTGAGCTTTTTTTCTTTCTTGCTGCAAGGAATTGGTAGTCACTTGTCCATCTCCACCTGTCTCCATTGTTTCCTTATTTGCCCTTGCTTTAATTGAATTGCTTATAATTCCTCCCTATTAAAAACAACCTTGTCCTCAAGGTTGAAGTGAGGGTAAGCCTTTTGTAGAGTATTTTGATCTTCCCAAGTGGACTGAGACACATCCATGCCTTCCCACTAAACCAAATGTTGCTGAACATGATGAGAACCTTTAATAACCACTCTAGATTTCAAAATGGCCGTAGGTTGTACAATGGGATAAGATTCATCAATTGTAATTGGCAATGAAACATATGGTTGATCGTTATCTCCTCTAAAAAGTTTCAATTGGGATGCATGAAAGACTGGATGTACTTTTGTAGTAGATGGCAGTTGCAGCTTATAAGCAACTTGACCAATTCTCTCTATAATTGGAAATGGACCAAAATATCTTAAACTTAGTTTCTGATTCTTCCTCAAAGCAACAGAATGTTGTCTATAAGGTTGGAGTTTCACTAGGACCATGTCTCCAACCTTCCATTCTTCCAACCTTCTTTTTTTATCAGCATACTTTTTCATATACTGATAAGCTTTTTGGAGATTCATCTTTAACTCACCAATGACATAATCTCTCTGCAATAGTTGATCTTGAACAGAAACTGGATCATTACTAGCAGGAACATATTTCACCAATGTGGGGGGATTTCGACCATAAACAACTTTGAATGGTGTCATGCCAAGACTAGAATGGTAGGCTGTATTATACCAATATTCAGCCCAAGGTAAGAGTTTAACCCATTCCTTAGGAGTTTCATAAGTAAAACATCTTAAATACATTTCTAGGCATTTGTTCAAGGCTTCAGACTGCCCAACAGATTGAGGATGGTATGCAATAGACATATTAAGAGATGTGCAACTCAATCTAAAGAGATATTGCCAAAATTGACTAGTGAAGACTTTGTCTCTATCAGAAACAATAGTCTTAGGGAAATCATGCAATTTCACCACAAATTTCAAGAAGGTCTCTGCCACACCCTTGCTTGAATAATCTGCCTTCAAGGGGGAAAAATGAGCATACTTAGACAATCTGTCAATTACCACAAGTATAACTATGTAACAACCTGATGAAGAAAGTCTTGTTATAAAATCCATTGCTAGATCCTCCCAAATCTGATTTGGAATAGGTAATGGTTGAAGTAAACCTGAAGGAAGGGTTGTTTATGTCTTGGCTTGCTGACAAATCCTACAATTCTGCACAAATTCTTTAATATCTCGATTCATACCATGCCAAAAAAATTGAGCAGAAATTCTAGCCAAGGTTCTAGCAATTCTAGCATGACCTCCCACAAGCAAACTATGAAATTCATGCAAGATTTTCTGAACTATCTCACTTGCAGCCGGAATCACCAGTCTACCTTTCCAAAAGAGAAGTTGATCATGAATAGAATAGTTATGATTAGGGGCCTGATTTGCAATGCACAAGTCAACAATGGCTTTCAACTTAGGATTTGCTACTATAGCTTCTCTGAGATTAGAGAGAATACACAACTTAGGTTGAGACCAGGCCATAAGGAACGATCTTGATAGGGAGTCAGCAGCTATATTTTCTTTCCTGGGCTTATATTCAATAGAGAAGTCATATCCTAACAGCTTATGCAACTATTTCTGCTTGTTCAGAGTTTGAATAGCTTGATCGGTTAAACTCCTTAGGCTTTTTTGATCAGTTCTAATGATGAACTTATGGCCAAGTAAATAGTGTCTAAACTTGACAATGACCTCAGTAATAGCATAGAATTCTCTTGCATAGGCTGACTACTTTTGCATACTAGGAGTCAACTTTTTTGAGAAGAATGCAATTGGATGGTGGTTTTGGCTCAACACTGCTCCAATTCCCAAACTTGAAGCATCAGTTTCAAGAATAAATACCTGAGAAAAATCAGGGAGACTGAAAACTGGTGCTTCAGTAATAGCAGATTTGAGGTTTGCAAATGCTACTGCAATTGAATCATTCTAAGAAAAATTATCCTTCTTTAGTAAATTGGTTAAATGAGCAGCTATAGTTGCATAACCCTTGATGAATCTTCTATAGTATCCAGTGAGGCCAAGGAATCCTCTCAACTGTTTCAGATTAGCAGGCACAGGTTAATCTAACAATGCCTTCACTTTTTCTTTATGCATTGCCACACCTTGACCAGAAACAGTGTGACCTAAATAATCTATTTGTTGCAACCCAAAGGAACATTTTGATAGCCTTGCAAAAGACTTATGTTGCAACAGTAATTTCAATACCACCTCCAAGTGATGTAGATGTAATGACCAAGAAGAACTGTATATCAATATGTCATCAAAGAACACTAAGACATATTTTCTTAAAAGATCTTGGAATACCTCATTCATTAGACTCTGAAATGTGGTTGGGGCATTAGAGAGTCCAAATGGCATTACTAGCCATTCATAAAGGCCTTGATGAGTTCTAAAGGTTGTTTTATGCCTATCTTCTTCCTTCACCAATATTTGATGGTACCCGGACCGTAGGTCCAATTTGGAAAAATATTGAGCTCCATGCAATTCATCCATAAGCTCATCAACAGTAGGAATAGGAAAGCTATCATTCACTGTAATGGCATTTAAAGCCTTATAATTTGTACAACATCTCTTAGTGCTATCCTTTTTCTTCACCAAAACTATGGGAGAAGAAAAAGGACTAGTGCTAGGCACTATAATCCCTTCTCGCAACATGTCTTGTATCATGGTCTCAATCTGTAGTTTCTGGCCATGAGGGTACCTGTATGGTTTGACCTTAGCATGACCAGAATCTTGGAGCAATGGAATTGAATGATTTTGAGCTCTTGGAGGAGGTAATCCAGAAGGTATAAAGAAAATTTCTTTGTAAGTGTGCAACAGAATGGCCAATTCAGGTTCCATGTTGGTGGGAAGATCTAACCAATGGTCTTGAGGTAAATCTGATTCTAGAATTTGTAAGGTAACTAACTCATCTATAGCATAAGTATTGTGCATTCTTTTTAAATGGGTGAACTGCGCTGGACTTGGCAGTTTAGGTTTCTCACCATGTAATGTTATAAACTGGTTGTTCAAATAGAACTTCAGGGTCAATTTGTTGTAATCAGAAATGTGGGGGCCTATGGTAGCCAACCAAGCAGCTCCCAAAACCAAATATGCCCTAGTAACAGACAACAAATATACAGGAAATTGCAAGGAATGTCCTTGAATCTTAACCTCTAATTCTTTCACGAATCCTTCAGTCACTAAGGAGTTACCATTTCCAACCAAAACTTGCAAGTTAGAAATGGGTTCAACAGGTAATTTTAAATAATGTGCTAGCCTTGGCTATAAGAATTGTCTGAACTATCACTATCTAATAAGATTTGAACCTGCCTTCCATTTATAGTGCCTTGAAATTTCATGGTACCAACCCCACATGACCCTTTGAAAGCATTATAAGACAAATGGTGATCCAAAGAGTCTTGATTATCAACATGTTCATTATTGTCAGGAGGATCCGGTTATAAAGCACTTGAATCATCTTCTTCCATATACAGAATAAGGTACTGTTTGTTTGGGCATATGTGGGTAGGTGTAAACTTTTCATCACAAGTGTAGCACAACCCTTTTTCCCTTCGTAGTTGCATTTATGCTGGAGTCATTTTCTTTATATTTGTAGTTTTCAGGTTATTGGTATTGTAAGACTGGGTTGGCAAAAGGAGGGGTGGGGGTAGAGAGTTTGATTTGATAGATTGGCTAATAGGTAGGATATTTTAAGTGGTTTGTGTTTTAGGCCAATGGTTGGAATTGTAAGATCTTGGTTTAGTAGTATACTTCTCTTCATATAACTTGGCTAGGGACACAGATCGAATTAAGGTGGTCGGGGCTTGAGCAATGACATCTCGACGAATATCAGGTTTGAGACCACCTATAAAGCAGTCCAACATTGCTTCTGGGAGTAATCCCCGAACCCTGTTAGTAAGAGCAATAAAATGCACATAATATTCATGTACAGTAGTGGCTTGTGTCAATTTAAACAACTGTGCTTTGGGACATTCATAGGGAGAGGGTCCGAATTCAAGTTCAAGAGCTCTTGTAAAAGCAACCCATAAATGAAAAGGATTGGTGCGATTTAACATTTGATACCAAGGAACAACATCTTTGTCTAGATGAATAACAACAATAGTTAAACAATGTTCATCCGGTGTATTGTAATAACTGAAGAATTGTTCAGCTTTAAAGATCCATTGAAGGACATCTGATCCATTAAATCGAGGAAAATCAAGCTTAGCACTTCTTACCTGAAATGGTTGATGAGTAGAGGCAGTAGCAAGGCTCAACTCTGCACTGGAATTTTGCTTGAGCAACCCATTAATGGCTGTCTCAACCATTTCAAACCAAATAGCATACTCCTTATCTCGCTTTTCCATAGTGTCCAGCAACCGCTTGATATCAGCTGAGAGTTCCTTCATGCATGTATTTTCCGCCACGAAGCAATGAAAGCACCAATTGTAATGGGTGTTGATTTTAGGAAAGAAAAGAAATGAAACAGTAGTGAGCTGACTCTGTAATTGTATTAATTTTTCATGGATGTTTCCTTACAATGAAGGAAATACTGCTGTCATATGACAGAGTACAACAAGCAACAGAAACAAAAAAGATGAAAATAAGTAAATAAAGGAAAATTCCTAGAGCAGAGAATAATCCCACAGAGAAGAGGAGAACATAGTCAATCCTTTCACACCCTCTCTCTCCTCTAACAGAAAACTTTTATATTACTTGCTACCCGAATTGTGCCCACTCAGCCTAGTGTTAGCTAATTTGGGCCTTGAGCTTTTTCTCCTTTCTTGCTGCAAGGAATTGGTAGCCACATGTCCATCTCCAGCTATCTCCATTGTTTCCTTATTTACCCGTGCTTTAATTGAATTGCTTACACAAATAATACAACATAATCATGCAGTCGCTGAAATTTTCCATTTAAAAAATGACGGAAGAGGAATTGAAGGATAAATGAAGAAGGCATGTGTGTTTTTGTTGTGATGAGCCATTTGTCCCTGGCCATATATGTAGAAATAAGCACTTGCATGTGCTCATTTTGGCAAAGGATATAAAAGAAGAGAGTGACAATAGGAAGAACAAGGAAGAAATTGAAGAGTCATGGGAGATACAGTTAAATATGAGGAGCATGGCAGGATTAACATCCTATAAATCTATGAAGTTATGGGGAAATATCAAAGGACAAAAGGTATTTGTATTGATTGACTCAATTGTATCTCACAATTTCCTATCTAAGAAGGTCATGAGTTCCCTATCATTAGCTTAGTAAATCTATGAAGTTATGGGAAAATATCAAAGGACAAAAGGTATTTGTATTGATTGACTCAATTGTATCTCACAATTTCCTATTTAAGAAGGTCATGAGTTCCCTATCATTAGCTTAGCAAGAGAACGCGAGTATGTTGTGTAGATAGCAGATGACTTTCAAGTAAGGAACAAGGGGATATGTAAAGGGATAGAGTTACAACTACCTATTGTGATTGTCAAACAAGATTTCTATTTGTTTGATCTTGGAAGGGTGGGTGCAATTTTGAGTGTTGAATAAGATGACTGCTCATTTTGAAATTTATCTGTAGTCAAGCTCATAAGTTATGATTTTGAGATTTAGTATAAAAAAAAGTTAGAGCAATAAGGTAGCAAATGCTCTTTTGAGGGTCGTGATGTAAGCTCAAGAAGCCTTGAACTCACTAGTTTGCCTTTATATTCAATTCTTTAAGATGTATCCTTCATGAAAGTCACAGAATGTCACGACCAAGGTTGCAAAACAAAAACAAAGGTATAAAGTGGAAAGATTAGGAATGGATTTGAAGCACCATGGCTAGGTCAATAAGCATATAAAGAATCGCTACAATGGAATTAGAAGTCATTAATAAAATTTAAGGTTCTTCCTAAAAAGCCTAAAACTCTCACAAAAATAAAGTTTTTATTATAATTTCATCAAAAGTTTTTCTTTTGTGATTAGGAAGAACCTTTAATATTATCAACGACTTCCAGTTCTATTGTGGCGATTCCTCATGAGCTTATTTTCTTAGCCATAGACCTCCAAATCCATTCCTAGTTTTTCACTTTATATATTTCTTCTTGTTTTGCAACCTTGGTCATGACCTTTCGTGGCTTTCATGAAAGGTACTTCTTAAAGAATTAAAGATAGGAGCAAACTAGTGAATTCAAGGCTTCCAGAGCTTATATTAAGTGATATCATGAGCTTATTCTTTTTGAATGGAGTTTCCTTCATTTTGGCAAGTTTGATTTCCTTTGAGTCATTTTTGTTCTATTAAGTTTTCTCATATTCTACCTTCCTTTGAGTGCGCCTAGTCATCTTCTTCCTTAAGTTGTTTCATTTTTTCATTCCTTTGTTGTTGTTTGTTGTTGTCTTCTTCATTATGCTCACATGGTTGTGGCTCCCATGGCAAGTTTCTTGTAGTTTCACATCTTTGTCTTCATGTTTACATGTTCTAGAGTAACATCCCTTGTAAGTTACTTTGTGTTTTGTGTAGTATAACATCAATTGTATCTTGTTATTGTATTTTTTGCTTTTATGAAAGAGTTCTCTCTTAGACTTTTTAGGAAGAACCTTGAATGGTTAAATACTATAACGGGAGCGTTGTTGCGCAAGAAATAGACTTGTTGCTTAAGGATAAAGATGCAATTTTAGGGGAGTTGAACTTAGTTTAACTAGAGCCCAAAATATCATGAAAACTCAAGTTGGCAAAAAAGAGAAGGAGCTGATTTTCGCGCCTTGTAAGAGTATATGTGCAAGTTCAACCGTATAAATTGAAGTCATTGAGGAGGCGTCTAAATGAAAAATTGAAGTCATGATTCTATGAGCCATATCCAATGAACACAATTTAAAACCTTGAGAGAGAAAGTAATAAAGTTAAGAAGCAAAATTTGAGTCTTGATAGTGTTGAAACTATCGTTTTGGCCTTTTAGAAAATAGATAATGTACTCATTTTCTTTGTGAGTCTTCATGGATTTGGTAAGGTTACAAGGGTAGAGAGAATTTCTAACCCAGAAAAAGGCGAGTGGGAGCAATGATTCTAATTCTTCCTAAAAAGGATTTTTCATATATATTAAGAAAACAAAGACAAGTCTACCACCTCAGTACATGGAGTGAATCTCTTGAAAGATGTTTTCACTGCATAGCCTTGAATTTCAATATACTAAGATCAGTCACCTAACCTTCTAATGGATCCACTTCTAATCTATTATCTTTACTCATTTGAGCCAGTTAGGGTTAACCATCAACTCTTATACTAGTTATTATGAATCAAGAAAGATTCACACATACAAACTCATATTTTAGTGTGAGACTTTGATTGTAATCCAGCAATCCTCCCCTCAAATAAATGACCAAAGTTGTTTCTCTCTTTCAGTGGGAATATTGACTAAAAAGATCCCTAAGACAAGTTGTTTAGTCTTTACATAGATTAATTATTAATACACAATTATTTTTTTTATACACTATAAATAAAAATAGAATTAGAAACGAAATTTATTCGGTTTCTAATTTATTCGGTTTCTAATCTAAGTGTTCCTAAATTTAGAGAATTTCGTGTTTAATAAAAAATGGACCAATTCTGTGTTTAATTCCGTTCTAAATAGAAATGGACAGATTTGAGACTCCGTCCTAGTTAGACAAGAAAATTCCTTGTCTAATTCCGTTTCTAATATAATTTTAAATATAAAAATATGTTAAATTAATTTTAATCCAATAAATACTCATTATATGAAAAATAATAAATATGATATTCCTCCACATAGGTCAATGAATGGATATATTAATTCATTAATTTATTATTGGATAGATTTTCTTATAGATCAGTTAGACTAATGATACTTAAATAGATTGTTTTCTCACTCCTGTAATACATTCATGTTGTACATCTTATTTTTTTATATGAGATTGTTATTTTTTTGATAAATATCTTTATGAAACTTTAGTTATACTATAACCATAAATTCCAAATATTATTTTGTTATATAAATTTTAATATTTTTTTCATAACATACCACCAATGATTAAAATGATCACAATATTCGTAGAATAAAAATACATAATTATCTCGAGACAATGTGATTCTGGTAGTTATTCAACGTAATCTTTAGAAATAATGAGCCTTGCTCTTCTTTGAAATCTTTTAAGGTTGTTTTACGTGACTCTTTTAACTTTGCGTGTTTTTTATTCTTTTAGATGCATTTTATTTTTTTAGAGTTCAATGGAAGTGATAAATAATTTAAAGAGAAACAATTCTTTACCTATTGATACATTGGATATACTGTCATTCCTTTGTCCGTTCTTTCTTCCCTTTGACAAGTGAACATTTTTATTTATTACAAGAGAACCATAGATAAATTGGGAATGTATGAAACATGTTAGGATCATAAGAACATTTTGTTTAAAAGCTTAAATGGGAGAGAATTTTGGACATGCATTACTCAGGCAATCATTTAAATTTGGGCATAATTTTGAGTTATACCTCTGTGATACACAGGATATATAGATTGACAGAATCTTATCAC
This sequence comes from Hylodesmum podocarpum, assembly GCA_026586105.1. NCBI lineage: Eukaryota > Viridiplantae > Streptophyta > Magnoliopsida > Fabales > Fabaceae > Hylodesmum > Hylodesmum podocarpum. The sequence goes on from JALJEV010000646.1 coordinate 182,435, forward strand.
TTAGGTTTTCTAGGTTTTTCTGATATTAAAATATCTATGAATTTACTTATCATATTATGTTCCATGTTGAGTATGAACATTCTGAAAACTTTATTTCCAGTTTATCATAGATGAAGTGGCAAAGAACTGTGTTGAAATTGTAGCAGACAATATCGGAAGTTGTGTTTTTCAAGAATATCTTCAGGAGGCCAAAAGCGGTGCAAAAAGGCCGTTTGTTGAAGGAATAGCCTCACGTGCTTTGGTCCTCACAACACATCCTTTTGGGTTTGTCTCCAGCTCTTGTACTTCACTTAATTTCTCTTTTAAATTACAATCCTTTTATATATATAATTCATTTTAAACTTAATTTTTTGATATTTTTTTCTACAGAAATTATGTTGTGCAGTGTGTTGTTAGAATGAAGATACCTTATATAAATGCTATGATAATATCACAAATTTGTGGGAAATGTGCTGAACTGTCTATGAACAAGTATGGTAGCAATGTGGTGGAATGCCTCTTAGAATTCTCAGAAGAGAGGGATGCTGCTACTATTATTCAGGAGATCTTGTACGATCGTAATTTTATGCGAGTTGTTAAGGATATATGTGGGAACTATGTTGTTCAAAAAGCGCTGAAAAATTCCAAGGTTATATACACAACTGTTTAACATAACATTTATCCTTGTTATATATATACTGTAATGGTACATTCAGTCTTAAAAGAATTTGCTTGCATTTAATTATTTATATATATTTTTGTTGCAGGGTACTCTCTATAAAATGCTTCGGGATATTATTCTTCACAACTATCCATATCTGTGCAACCATCCTTACGGGAAGAGGGTTCTAGCATTTACCAAAAGAGGCCAGATGTACGGACAAAGGCATAAATGATCAAAGAGGGTGGCTATTGTTGATGTGACTTGTGTCTGGTTTCGACTCCATGTTTGTTTGTTTGTTTGTTTTGAGTACCTTATTTGCATGTACTTCACTATTAAGCACCGGTGATTTCTCAGACGTTGCCTATGCCCTATTGAGTTTTCAGGTAAAAAAAAAAAAAAAAGGTAGAAAACAAATTTCAGGGGGAAAAGGTTCCCCAAAGGATATAAAATAATAACAACAATTGATAATAGTTTGGTACTGTCATCAGAAGATAGAAGATGTTATATCTCAGTTTTTTTTTTTTTAATTCTTTTATATATCTTTTTATTATTTATTATTTTCAATTTTTTCTCTCCATTTTTTAATTAAGAATAACTTTATTTCTATTTTATTTTTCATTTTTCTTCTCATCTTTTAGTTCTTTTTTATTTTTTATTTTTATAAACACTAGAGTACTTGTGCCTTGTACGAGACAAAAATTTTATTATAATTTTGATGAAGTAATATACTTATTTATAAACTAGTATAACTGTACTATTTTTATTGCTTCGTCACTTTTGTTTCTAAAATCTATTGAATATTTTATTGTATGTAAATTATTACGCCAATATATTTAAAATCTAATAATACGTTATAGATGAAAGTTGATCATTCTCACTCTTCAAAATATTAATTAACGAGTTCAAAAATTTACAAATTATTTGTCAATTCATCACTCAATATATATATATATAGAGAGATTAATTGTTGTTATTATTTTAAAAAAATTGAATCCCTAAACTTTAATCTTCTTACTTTTCTTAAACTTTAATCAATTATCCTTAAATTTTATAATGTTTATAAATAGATATCATAGAGTTTATTTTATTTTCAACTGACCGTTAAAATTTTATTATTCTATCAAATCCTATATTTAAATATTTCTATTTTTATTTAAATTTCTATTTTTTAGGTTATTTTTTCTAGGTTAATTTGATTAGTAAATAATAACTATTTATTATTAATTATTTATTTGTATTTTCACAAATTTTCGCTATTTTAATTTATTTTATTTTATTGTATAAATAACATTAATTGAGTGTAAAGTTTTGAACGTCAAGTATAAAGTAATTTAATTTGAAATAATTTTGGTTTCAGTGAAAATATTTTTTACTATTTAATTATAATGTTAGCCAGCTCAAATTACAGAGATGATAAAAGAGTTATTTGAATCCATTTTAATTTCTTTTACAAATTGTGTTATTCTTTCACAAAGGTTTGTTTTTTGTTACAAGGTTATCAGGTTATGTCTTTCGTAATGATTATATCTCGTGAAAAGATTGAAGAAAAAGGTTGAGTAAGCAACAATTTTTCAATCCAACATAATTGACGCCCTCAGCATCTTCTCCGTTGTTCAATACAAATATGCTAATATTTTTATCATTTGATGACAATGATGATATATTCTTATTCGTATTCCCAGAAAGAAATTGTTCAACAAATCAAAATGCAAAATTTTTGAAATTTTTAACTTATTACAATTTTTTTAATATATGATAAAAGATAAATATACTAAATTATTGTTAGTCTCGATTTTATCCCGATGAAACAAAGTCTTTGTACAAGTTAATTTCTATCGTGAAACAGTGTTTGATTTTTTTCTTAGTTGATTGTGAATTCTTCTACTATTATTTACTAACTTGATTATAATATATTAAATTTTTTATTTTTTTATTTTTTTTGGAAAGAATCGTACTAAAATCATATTAGACTTGATTTATTATTGACAATGTACGTAGCAGATGAAGTAATACTATCACGTTCCTAATATTTGACCGCTCAACTTATGATTATATATACATAGCTATATGCCTATTTATATTAGTGAATTATTTGGGCAAAAAATAAACAGTGTTCAACTTGATGAATGGGGCAATTTGCATAACTATTGTATTCACAACGTTGAATGTAGAAGCGATTTCAGTTGAAGTTAAGTGAGATAACTTAAACTTAAGCAAAGTCGTATCCAGAATTTGAAATGAAATGTAATGTAAAATAGCAGTAATAATAAAAAAATGAATTATAAAATGGAAGAAAAATATGAAATGCAATGATAAACTAATAATAGTGCGATACAAAAGAACTGCCCTCGAATACAAAATCTGCCCTCAAATCTCCCAAGAATGCAAGCAATGTATATAATTCAAATACAGTAATAAAGTCCCATATCACATCCACAAAATAATATATATAAAGGTAAATAGAAAAATAACATGGATTGGCAGAAAAATCTGCGGGTGGGTCCCAAGACAGAGATCCCTAGAACAGTAAGGACAGCAAGACACATCCCAATACTAAGCTCCCAATCATGTTCTGAATGGACCACAACTTTTCAGCCCCACTCTGCAACGCCACAAATTAAGCTCATCAGTAAATACCACCTTACTTTTTTAAATTATGTACCAAACGCAAATTAAAGGGGGTCATAAGAGCCAAAACTAAAAAAGCTAAAAGAAAATGAATGCAATCATAATGTAGAAGAATGCTTTTGTGAACTAGATTTGGTTAGAGTAATATTTTCTCGAAATTGCAGACTTTCAATGTCATTTTCTCTGTCTCTTGCATTTCATTCTTCCAATTGACCACATTAAACCTCTCATCGTAAAACATTTAGAATCACATCTAACTGTACTACAAATATGATTCAGTTTGAACATTTAATGTATTTTTTCAATTCTTTAATTACATTTAATACCTATGGTTGAGATTTAAATGCATCTTAGCTATAGCACACACCCACTGGCCTACCTGTCAATACATTCCTATCATTTTAGTATATTTTTTTCTTATTTATTTTTTTTAAAAAAAAAAAAAAAAGAACTGATGTAAAACCTTTGAGGCGTAAATTTCAATTTTTGACGAATAAATGTCTTGGTGAAGCTTTGAGAAGTCGAACGTGTTTTTGGCTTGAAATTAGTGAAGAAGAGTTAGGTCTTAAAAATGAAAGCCGTTGAATTTATATTAAGATGAGGTCACACTTAAGAGTTGGTTTTCTAAAACATTTTCTTACATGAATACTTTATGATAATCTTACGTCAACATTGGTTGCAAATACACATTTCTGGTGATATAAAAAATTGGACTGAATATGGACATGCATGACAGCCCTAAGCATACTACTTCTAGGGTGACGAAATAATTAAGAATGCTTGAGAGAAAAAACATTTGTATCTAAAATTGTATTTGATTTGTTTGAATGGAAAAGGAGAAAGATGAGAGAGTGAAGAACTTACATCATCACCAGAGGGAGAGATAGTGGAGAGGCTTGGGCCAGGAGCTAAAGTTGGAGTGGGAGACAGTGCTGGAGCATTCAATTTGGTTGGAGCTGGTGCTGGAGATGTCGCTGGTGGAGAAGAGAGTGGTGCTGGGGTCAATGCGGGTGGAGGAACTGCTGGTGGTGGTGTAGCTGGTGGTGGAGTGGCTGGAGGTGGTGATGCTGGTGGTGGAGAAAATGGAGGAGGAGAAGAGGGTGGGGGAGTTGATGGAGGGGGAGATGCAGGTGGTGGAGAAGAAGGAGGAGGAGATGCAGGAGGTGGAGAGGAGGGTGGTGGAGAGGCAGGTGGAGGAGAGTTGACTGGTGGAGGTGTAGCAGCAGGAGGTGGAGACTGAGCAGGTGGAGGAGAAGATTGAACTGGTGGTGGTGAAGACTGAACTGGAGGTGGTGAAGATTGAGCAGGAGGTGGTGAGGCTTGAGGAGTGGTGGGTGTGGGAGGCGCAGGTGAGGTGGTTGGAGAAGTGGATGGACCTTGACCTGCAACTCCGACGACCACAGTGCAGATCAAACCAACCAACAAAACTAAACGTTTATCCATATTCTTCTTCTTCTTCTTTTTTCTTTCTTGTTATGTATTCTATGCTTAACCTGCGCAAGTGGCAGGCCAGGTCAGAGCAGAGCACAATACAATAAAACTAAATGATGATACTTTGTTTTGAGTTTTAAGAGTGAAGCATGGTAGAGGTTATATAGACACACTCGTAAGTTTCCTTCTAAACACAACCCACGTTTCGGTTTTTTATTGCCGTCGCTACCAAACTCTCTTTCTTTGTGTTCCCAGGGAGATGGGACCCACCCATCAAACGTCATCACAACATAACGAACCATTAACCATTATCTTACTGCCACCTGTAACTCGTCCTTTCTCTAACTTTTTTCTTTTAATTGAAACTTTCTTCAACTTTTTTTAACTAATATTAGGATGCATACGTAATATTCATCTAGTAGCTAGCCAGAGTAACCAGCTAAAGACATAACAACCAAGAAAATGTGTTGTGTAATTTCAACTTCCTTTCTGATACGAAAAAATGGAGAAAAACGATTAAAAATATGAGTATCCAGACCCACCACCAATTATGATAGCACGGCTGTAACCACCAACAATCAACAATCATAGTGCGATATGCTAACTGTTTATTTAGCTAACCATCCCAATATTTACATGTTGAAGAAATCAACCCTTTCCAGCCAATTACTACTAATTGCCAATTGATTTTTCCCGTTAAGTTCTTTAAATTAAACAGCAACATTTACTTAAGCCTTTTATACTTGATTATATATAATTTTACACTATTTTCTTATACCAATTTTATAATTTTACTACCTCAAAAGACACGAGATAATATGCATGCTTGCATGATGCTTACATGCAAGAAATATTATTCTTGTAGCAATTAGAATATTGAAATTGGTCGGCTCATACATAGCTTTATATTAATTATTCGCTCGACTCAATAAACTTATTTGGATTTTTTTTTTAATTTTGTCATTTACAAAATAACATCATTTTCATATCAATTGCATCACTCAATTTAGGTTTATGCACGTGTAATAAAAATATATTTTAACATATAAAAAAGTTAACTGAAAATATTGGTATTAATTAAATTTAACGATTAATTACCTTATAATTATCGAATTAATTATTTTAGGGTTATTATTATGTTAACAAAAATTAAACATAAAAAATATTCCTTTATGATTATCCGGTCTATGTGGGATCCCTGGAAGAAGGGCGAAGAGCCATCCAAATATGCACAACCTGTTCCAATCTGGATTTGCGAAAACAGAGAATCTTCTTTAGAGAGGATATCATATCATTAGTGTTTGCACTTTAGCTAGCTGGTCCATTTTGAAGTCCATGTCCCAATTTCTTATCAGCATGGTGTCTTGGTACGTGTATATATAAATGGTGTGAATGTTTTAATCACAACATCGACCATAATGATTTGTATATAAGGCTATTGGCTATTGAACATGTGTCAATTAAAATTGATAAGATACTATTTAAATTGGGCTTCTTCTTTTTTACGTTATTTCGTAAAACTCATACGAGAAGATTATTCTTATAAAAGATATATGATTCTTGAATTAAGATTACGTAGTATATGTTTGATTTTTGGTTGAAGATTGTACTGTAGAAACATAGGTCGTAATTCACAACGTACATGTGCAAGTAGGAATGCATTATAAGGATACGTGTTTAGTTGCTCCGATTGGAAAAGGTTGAAATAAACTAAGAGGTGATAAGTGTGGGTCACGGGCGTTCATTTGGTGCTGGACCTCTAGGCATGTGTGATTTGTACGCCAAGTTGAGGGCAGCATAGAAAGAAAAAAGCAAAGTTATATAAGGGACTACTGGTTGGTATGGTGGATTTGGAGCTGGCCTGCTCACATACTCATCATGGGTCCTACTCAGCTTTCAGTTACATTACAGAGTAGTAACCTATAAGTGATACTATTTATGTGCTGAAAAAGATACATATTTATAGAGTCATCACTTTGTGTAAAATTATTAATCGCTGATGATTACATCTTAACATCAGTAATGAGTAACATTAATAATCACATCCCTAAATTATGGTGGGGACTTGAGCCTCTGCTGGCAATAAACATGATTATTTGGATTCACATGCCTTGTTTGCTTTTGATTGAATGAAAGCAGGTAAACATCAATAGGAATAGTGTTAATTAATGAGGAAAAGTTATTGCTATGGGAAGACTTTGCTTAGAAACCAATCCAATTTCATGTCAGCTTTCCAAAACATGATTAGCAGTAATTTTCTTCATGCATGGATTGTATTTATTGTCTTAATATAGACGCATTAACGCAATATGTATCCAAAGGGATGGGGGGACAAAAAAAAACTAAAAAAAACAGATGAGTTGACTTTAATTGATAGACAGAGGTTAAACCATTATTTCAATAATTAGATATCTCACCCTATTAAGCACCGTCATAAGAAGTTTGTTCGAACTTTGATTTCACAAGGTTTGTTGAAGATCAAAGTATAACTAAATAGCTGCCAAGTGTACACATTTGTAAGTACCTTAACTACCTGGGGTTAACCTCTGAAAGGGAGTATCTACCTCAACAACCGACTGGTACACTTTCAAAGCCAACTCAATTTCGCTTACTACAAAAAGTCATAAATTAACCTCAACCACCGTTTCATAAGAAAATTGATAACTCTTTTTACTACCGCTACGTATAGGTACAAGATCAATGAGGTGATTTCAAAAACAAGTTATATATGCGCGCGGTTGGCTAGTTATTATTGTCAAATTAATTTCATATCTTGTTTCCTTTTGAGAATATCAAATAAATAGTGCTAACCATACACATACACGCACAAAAGAAAAAAAAAATAAAATTATTGATAGTGTGTAACAAAAGTGGGTCAGAATCATCTGAGAGAAAGCAAAAAGAGTCGTGCTTGGTTTGATTAGTTAGTTTAAAGGTCGACGCTACTTTTCAACCTCCATTTGTTAGCTCGTATCTTTTCCTAGTTGTATTCACTCTCATCAATCATCTTCGTCGTTAATCAACAGCCTTCAACAAATTCTTCTGTTTATGGATGGAAGAGGAACCTTAATTCAGTCGCTGTTTATTTGAAATTATATCATATCATGTGTTATATTTTAGGAGCTAACAACTGTAACAGATAGTTGCTGTTCAATTGCAATTTCTTATTCGCGTTTTCACGTATACTTAAACTTTTAAATGGTAGTAAGAGCTTATTAATCCTCTAAATTAATGCGAATGTGCCTCTGAGGGAAAAAGTAGTTAAGAATAGAAAATGTTACTTAAAGTAAACTAGAAAAATAAATTGACGTGTGTAGTGTATAAGATTATAAGATTAATGCGGCGAAAGGCCTAAAGGAGTTTGAGTGTTGAGGAATGCAAGGTGGAAGATGAAACAAGGCAACACATGGTGGAATATATGGTGATGAATTCCAAGGCTAAGCCAGGCGGGGTGGACGACATAACCACTACTGGAACAGCTAGCTGCTCAAAAATAAATAAATCTTTTAATTGCAATTTCGTAGCTTCTTCATAATGTATAGAAAGGACAATTCCCAAAACATGAAACTGCAAAATTTCAAAACATGGGGAGGTTTGTCTTAATTATCACTATATTTTTTGTCTTAATTATGATTGCATTACTTATTAGTCGCAAACCAAGAGTAGTGCTGGTTATCTTTGGAAAACCAAATCTTCCTTCACTACTTTACACCAAATTTATAAATGTCATGAATACTATTCACACTTTATGTATTTGAATGCTTTTTAAGTGATTTGTCAAATATTTGTTAAACTATTATATTTTTAAATTGCAAATTTTTTATTTTAAAATGTAACAAAAAAAAAATTTAACACGCATATATACAATTCAGGATAGATGATTTTAGCACATTTAAGAAATCTTTTACTCTAAGAACTTTAAGAATTTTTCTAAATTATCTTGAATATATTGCGTTCTCATAAATTTGTTCAAGGTAAGGTAAAGAACTTGTTTGGAAGAGGAAACTAGTACTAACATTGCATGTATTCACAGTTCAAAGGCTCATTGCTTCGTGAAGCAAGAAATACTTTAATATGATTTCTTGTAATTAAAATTTATTGTTATTATTACTATTATTATTATTATTATTATTATTATTATTATTATTATTATTATTATTATTATTATATAGGTTCATTGGTTTGACATGTTATAAGTAATTTTATTTTATTTTTTCTAAATCTCATACTTGTGGTAAACATCCGATGTATTAAACAGCATTTTATTAAAAATAAATCTATCCATCTCATCAATATGACATGCCAAATTAGAGAGCAGTGAAATGAGCTAGAGTCAGAGGGTTAGCTCTCGTCGATTCAAATTAGAATAAACTGTTAAATTGATTGTTATAAATTATTTTCTCTTTAAAATAATTTTTAAAGTATTACCAAATATTATGTCAATAATTTCCCACGTATTAAAAATTATGTTATATATTTTTTCAAGTGAAGAAAATTTATTTAAATTAGGACTTCAAATAAAATAAACTAATGAATTTAATATTTTAAGGATTATTTATATAATTTTATATATGTAATTAAAAATTATTTAAGAAAAATGACAATAGTTTTGACGATTTATTGATCCAAATTACTTCAACTTGAAGAGACAAGTTGCGCTCGCAAACCATTTAAGATCCCTTGAAAACCCATACATGTTGGCCATGTTAATGGTTACAAGTTAGAAACACACCATTTTATTTATAACCAAAAAGTAAATAAATTAAAAGTCCCTCTATTGCCAAGTGTTAGGGAATTAAAATATCAAAATACTCGTTCGGTCTGGGATCAATTCAGGGAGTTACTAGTTAGTCCTATACCCGATTTATATTAAAAAAAAATTATAAATAAATTATAACACATAAATTTTTATGATTTAAATTTATAGAAAAATATATTAAAATTTAATACCAAGTTATCAGAAATTACAAGTTTAATTATAATATAAATAATTTATAGCAGTTTCTCCCAATGTGTTGTTAATTAATCGTCCCTGGTGGACTTCATTAAATAAGATTGAAATTCTAATTTTAGTTAATAATAAAAAGTTTTGAAAAATATATATTTAAGAAAGTGTTATTGTTTATCAAGTGAAGAAACAAAAAACTGGGATAGATAGATTTCTTGCGTGTTGAGTCCATTTGTCTTAACGGGCTTAAGAGGAACCCAAGAATCTTTTTCTAAAGGGAAAAACAGGTCTGGGGTGTTTGCAACTTTTTCTAAATGTTGCTTAAACTTTGTGGGCTCGACGAGTTTTGAGTCCAAATATGGTTTGGGTTGTTTGAAGACTGACCTGTTTTTTTTTTTTTTTTTAATTATAATATCGTTAGAGGTGATTAACGGATATCTTAAGTTGATGCAATGGATATTTTTTCCATGTAGTATACACTGGAGTTCTAAACAAAATTTGTTAATATTTTTAAGTGGTATTAATATTACGATTATACAACATATTAATTTATATAAATAAATATGAATGAAAATGATATGTTGAAAGTAAAAGAGTTGAATATTGAAAATGTAAAAAAGAAAGGATAATATAGTAATTTAAAAAAGATATTGGCGGAGAAGAGAGGATAGAGTGTAGAATATAGAGAGGGGAGGGGTTTCATGTGTTGTATTGTGACTGCTTGAAACAGTAGAGTACAAGTTTATCTCTTGTTTTGCATTTCTGTGTATCTATCTATCTATCTTCTTCTGCTTGTGAACATGGCACTGTCTTTTGGGCTCTTCTCTTCAATTATGCCATTATCAGAGACCCACACTCTCACTATGAGGGCTCCTCCTCCTTCTGCCATGCGGATGGTCAGAACCGTTACTTTTGCGACAGTGTCTCAGTCGGAGCCAGGCACTCGCAAAATCCGTGGTATAATGAAACCCCGGAAAGTGACACCGGAGATGCAAGCCCTCGTCGGTGTTCCAGAGATTTCTCGAACCCAAGCTCTCAAACAGATTTGGGCTTACATTAAGGACAACAATCTTCAAGTACCCTATCCTCTTCTTCTTCTAACTTCCCTCCTTTTTTTTTACTCTTTCCAAACCCTAAGAAAACACTAAAAACCTAATCTTTTCTTTACCTACTCACGTTTTTGTTTTCCAAACACCTAACAAATATTTGTATTTTTTATTTTCGTGCGACCTTTCGCTACCTTATCTCTTTCTCTCCCTTTTGCTCTGATACTCTGTTTGTATTTTTTATTTTGGTACATTATGGACTTGTTGTTACTTATTTCCTTGTTTATGATTTAATTTTAGTTGACTTTTATGACTGCTCTGTTTTGCATTCGTTGGTTTATGTTTTCTTTATTGTTAACGTAGGTAAAGTGTTCTGTTAGGGTTTGCATTCATTTGCTTCATTGTTATTATTGTTTTGAAGGAGATTTTAGGATGTGATGAGGGGTGGAGTATTATTATTGATACTTGCTCAAGATTGAACTCTACATTCGATACTTCCTTAATCCTAAAGAATCTATATGCCGCTGGGTGAATTAGATGTGTGTGTCTGACCTTCAGATAATCTCTCCAACCACTTTTTTCCAGCAATCTCTGCTCATCATGTTTAACCTTACTTGTACTTATTTTGAAAGATGATTAATCCCGCTTGACACAAAGTAATGAACTATGTGCTGTGCCATTTATAATTGTTTGATCTACAGTACTATTCTGACTCTGCTGAATGTGTAATTCTGTTAAGCTGAAATTGTCATTATTGATTTGGACGAACTGTGTATTCATATATAGTAGTGATAAATGTTTACTCATAAGACTTTCTCTTACACAAATGCAGTGTGAATTACTCAATACTTCTATCCCATCCATATATTTGGATGTTTTTATCTGACGTTTTCTTATTTGAGGCTGCTTTATTTTTATATAATCTGATGTTTTTTTGCTATCTTGCATTCAAAATAGATTCGGCAACATGTACGTAACCTTGGATTAATTTTAACTGAACTATTACTTGTAATTCTGTCAGGACCCTGAAAACAAGAGGAACATAAATTGTGATGAGAAGCTGAAGAAGGTGTTTGCAGGGAGAGATCAAGTTGGTATGCTAGAGATTGCTGGCTTGATTAGCCCTCACTTCCTTAAAAGTGAAAGTTAAGTTTTTGTGTGAAGGTCGTGCTTTGGTGTATTGAACAATTACATTTGGGTTATGTCTTGCGACACAGTAGTATTAAGTTTTTTGTAGTAATTTGAACACAGAACGAGCATTGTTGAAGAGTTCGTTTTGGATGATGTAGTCTCTTCAACAAGCGTTAGTAATTTTACCTCGTAGGTTTCCATTTGACATGTTAAATATTATGGTGCTACGTTTTCATATAATCTGCTGTTCCTTTGTGAATCGACAAAGCGGTCTTCTTTTTGGAAGTGCTTACAGTTTGTACTTGTTTCACAACCAACCAGCAGCCTTCATGGAAAAAGATGGGATGCATTAGAGATTTCATGAGATGATTCTATTATTGTTAAGTGCACAGGTGGGCAGTGGGAGTAGGAATGGAAAGGGTGGCAGTGTGAATGACAAGGTCATAACTTGAGCACTTTCATTGCACTATTGTTGGCGATCTACCATTGCAATTAGAGTTGACTGATTATCAAAACCTTGGGATATTACAGCAGTGAACTACAACTCCTTCGATTGCTTATTTAATGATAACGTTGATGAAGTAACAATGTCATGTCATTAATTCCTGCTCTATTACAGAGTATATATATGCCAAATTAGATCATACTATCAACGACTGAATTATAGTCAATTGCATAACACGTTATTAACCAACACAAACACTTAACGAAAATGACTTAATTAAAATAATGAATTTTTTAAAAAAAGTGAAATCACAAAAATAAATTTAGAGGAATTAAAATATGAAGTTTCAAAATTTTGGAGGAATTAAAAACTTAATTATTCCAAATAAAAATGGTTGATTTATTAATATGTATAATTGATTAAAAAAAAAGAAGAAAATAACATACATAAAAACTATAAGTTGTCGATAAAAGGATTCATTAGCTAACATATTCACGGACAAAACTTGAAGAGATTAGCAAGTGTTGTTAGGGTTGTTTTCTAATTAGAATTATAGTTTTATGTCAATAATTGGAATTGAAAAAGTACGGGGTGAAACTTCAATCTTAATTAGGGAGCAATAAATAAATTGTTATTCATGTACATAAAATTCAAAAAAATAATGATAGTTGAAAAAATATATAATAATTTTAATTTAGCATAAAGTTTATATTGATTTAATAAAAAAATCAATGATAATATGATAAAAAAATAAAAAGAAAAATAGTATTATAAAAAAAAAAATGGTTTAGAAAATGATTGTAGGGAGGAAGAAGAGTGATATTTAGAAGGTGAGCGGCAAATATCTGGATGGAATGTAGTTAAGTCTGTGGCTAGTTGTGTGACAGACAAAGTGAGAAGAGAAAAGTTAGAGAATTGAGAATGGAGGTTGTAGAAAAGGTGGCTCTTCCTCTGCTCCTCCCTAACCCACCACCACCACCACCACCACCACCCCCTTCTTCTACTTGTACTTGTACTTGTATCCCAACCTCAGCGCCGCCAATTACAACTCTTATCCATGACCTTAATTCCAATTCCAATTCCAATTCCACCTCACAATCCCGACACCGCGTCACACTTGGCAAGTCCTCCGACCCCAACAGGGCCAAGCCATGGTCTAACCACCGTCTTTCTCCTCCAGGTCAGACAATTCTAGAAACCTTAATGAATTCAAATTTGATTGAGTTGGACCATATTCTCCGTCCTCTTTTGGACCATCCAAATCCGGCTTCAAACATTTTGTCTATAATCAAGGCCTTAGGCTTCAAAAACAAAACTGACCTTGCCTTCGCCGTCTTCCACTGGGCGAGAACCACTAACCATTCCGTTCCTCTTTTTGTCCCTTCTGCAATTCCCGTCATCATCAAAATTCTCGGCAAAGCGGGTCGGGTCGACTCCGCCGCATCTTTGCTCCTCGCTCTCCAAAACGACGGCGTCAAAATTGATGTCTACGCTTACACCTGTTTGATAAATGCATACGCAAACAGCGGCAGGTACAAGGACGCCGTGAACCTCTTCAATAAGATGCAACAAGACGGTTGCAATCCCACTCTCATTACTTACAATGTCGTTTTGAATGTTTACGGCAAAATGGGGATGCCTTGGTCACACGTGACCTCTCTTTTTGACAGGATGAAATCACTTGGTGTTTCCCCTGATTTGTACACTTACAATACACTTATAAGTTGCTGTCGAGGTGGTTCTCTCTATCAAGAAGCTGTTCAACTATTTCAGCACATCAAGTTTTCCGGGTTCACACCTGACAAGGTTACCTATAATTCCTTATTGGATGTGTTTGGAAAGTCCAGACGCCCCAAGGAGGCTATGCAGGTTCTCAAGGAAATGGAATCAAATGGCTTCTCTCCCACCATTGTTACTTACAATTCCCTCATTTCTGCTTATGCCAAAGGTGGTTTTTTGGACGAGGCTCTCGACCTTAAAACACAAATGCTCCGCAGAGGGATCAAGCCTGACGTCTTTACCTACACCACTCTTTTGTCTGGCTTTGAGAAGGCTGGAAAATATGAGTTTGCCATTCAAGTTTTTCAAGAAATGAGAGCTGTTGGATGTAAGCCTAATATTTTCACCTTCAATGCCCTTATTAAGATGCATGGCAACCGAGGTAAGTTTGCAGACATGATGAAAGTTTTTGACGACATCAAGGTCTGCAATTGCTCCCCTGATATTGTTACTTGGAACACCCTTTTGGCTGTTTTTGGACAAAATGGAATGGACTCACAGGTTTCTGCAATATTTAGAGAAATGAAGAGGGCAGGGTTTGAGCCCGAGAGGGACACTTTCAACACTCTAATTAGTGCCTACAGCAGGTGTGGTTCCTTTGACCAGGCAATGATTGCTTACAAGAGCATGTTGGATGCTGGAGTGGTGCCGGATCTTTCTACCTATAATGCTTTTTTAGCAGCATTGGCTCGGGGAGGCCTTTGGGAACAAGCTGAGAAAGTCCTTGCTGAAATGAAGGATGGTCGCTGCAAACCTAATGAGCTATCATATTCTTCTTTGCTTCATGCTTATGCCAATGCTAATCAGATTGAAAGGATCAATGCTTTTGCCCAGGACATATATTCTGGCTCTATTGAAACACGTGATGTTCTTTTGAAGACCCTTGTTCTAGTTAATAGCAAGAGTGATCTCCTATTAGAAACAGAACGTGCCTTTTTTGAGTTAAGGAGAAGAGGAATTTCACCTGACATAACTACTCTGAATGCGATGCTTTCAATATATGGGAGGAAGCAGATAGTGTCCAAAGCCAATGAGATTTTCAACTTCATGCACCAGAGGGGATTTACTCCAAGTTTGACTACATATAATAGCTTGATGTATATGTACAGTCGTTCTGATAACTTCCAAAAATCTGAAGAACTCCTGAGTGAAGTCTTGGAGAAAGGTATGAAACCTGATAGAATTTCATACAATACTGTAATTTATGCATATTGCAGAAATGGTAGGATGGAGGAGGCTTGGCGGATATTTTCTGAAATGAAAGATTCTGCACTTGTGCCTGATGTTGTAACTTACAACACGTTTATTGCAACATATGCTGCTAACTCTTTGTTTGTTGAGGCTATTGGTCTAGTTCGACACATGATCAGGCAGGGATGTAAGCCAGACCAGAATACTTATAACTCCATTGTTGATTGGTATTGTAAGCTCAACCGGTGGGATGAGGCCAACAGTTTTGTTAAAAACCTTGGTAATCTTGACCCACATGTTTCCAAGGAGGAAGAAAGTAGATTACACGAGAGAATAGGAAAAATGTGGCTATAAGTTGTTTCATGACTCTGGATGCCATACTGGAATAATCTCTATCTCCTTGGTTGCAATATTATATAATACGTCTTTGTTGGGTGATGAGGTTGGCATCCACTGCATGGAGTTGTAAAATGTAAAAGGTGGTGTTCTTTATCTGCAGCAAATGACAGCAGAAAGTCTTCGCATCGATGCTGCGACTGCGAGGTGCGGTTGTACAGTAAGATGGGAAATTAAAGAATAGTAAGAGAAGGGTAGTGGTTGATTTTCAATGTCAATACCTTGTAGAATAAACTATATACATAGCAACGCCATGAAGAAAAAGAAAATGCGCGGAGAAATCTTTTGGTATATATTCATGTTGTAACAGTGGTGTACCGTAGTCTGTCCGTATAAATGGATGAGTTTTATGTTTATATTCTGAGAGCTCTATCATATTATTCTGCAGCTGCGTTTGTGGGAAATGCATGTCTTACCGTTTAAAACTCGAAGGACAAGTAGTAGTACTAGTAACTATTAAACTCTGGGTTGTGGCTAGTAGTAGTTATGTTTTTCTCCTTTCGAATTCCCGGAAATTCTCAATAAAAAATGTTGTTTTTTAGCACAACACTTGGTAAATATTTTATGTTGAGTTTAAAGATAGACCACAGTTTGGATAAACTTCTCAGCTACTGGTAGAATAAGAAAATGTCTTGCACTTAAGTTAAATCATCTTTTTGGAGAAGCTTGGTGAGTTAAAAATGACTTAATGCATAATTTTGAGTTAAAAATAAATTAAATGCGAGTATTTTTATCTGATATGATCATAGTTGAACCAAGTTCAGTGTGTAACAACTAACTGAAAACCTAGAAAGTGAATATTTAATGGACTTGTTGTAGCCTACAACCTATAATAGGTCATTCAGTATTGGGCCGAGTTACCTGTTTTGCTGCATAACATTTACCAACATGACACTTGTCCCTTTAGAACTTACAAAACTGTCCCATATCAAACTTGTCAATCTCAATTTCAGCTGGTAGAAGCAAACCAAGATCCATTGCCACCATAAGAATTAAAAGTAAAATATCAAAAAAGATTAAAAACGAAATAATAACAAAAATTTATAAATATCAAAATAAAAACGTTAAATTATATAGACCAAAAATTTCATTAAACATATTATTAATGATATGAATATTAATTAAATAGTTTTTAGAACATCATAATTAAATAGTTAGTAAATTTAACATTATTAATAATAAAATTACAAATTGTAACTCAAAAGTTACTAGATATAACAAAAATACAGTCATAAATTAAAATTAACAATGAATATATATATTAAATAATTATTCATTACGTAAAAAGATTATTTTTAAAGATAAAAATAATATTTTTTTTTATTTTGACATAAATGAAAAGTTTATTTAATGTGCTTGAAAGTCAAAATCCCATTTGGCATTAATTGCTCTTGTATTACAGTGGCAGGTCCTTGTGGTCTGCCTCTGTGTATTAACTTTGATATCTTCCAAGTTTCTCAGTCACACAAACAAAGGAAGATGTCTAGTTTGATTGTCATATCTGTGTTGTTTCTCATTCTCCAATGTCCTTTTTCATCCCTCTCAAACTCTCAAGGTATCTATTTTATCTACACACACAACTTTTTTCTTTCCACAAAACACACACTCTCTGCATGCTTTAAAAACATAGCACTTTACTATAAAACCAAATATAGTTTTGAGTTGATGTCTTGTCTCGTTTACTTTGTTGTAGGAGACGCTCTCTATGCTTTCAAAAACAGGCTTTCTGACCCCGGCAACGTACTTCAGAGCTGGGACCCATCTCTTGTTGATCCTTGTACTTGGCTTCATGTTACCTGCGACTTCTCCTCCGATTCCGTCATTCGCTTGTAACTTTCATTGCCATTCTTTTCTTTCTTCATTTATTTTTTTTTGTCCACATTCATTCCTGTTTATTCTAACCACCTCTTTGTTCCTTGAATTTCAGAAACTTGGGCAATTATAACTTTTCTGGAACTCTGGGCCCAGAACTTGGCCAACTATCCAACCTCCAATACCTGTATCTATCTATACTCTTTCCATGTTTATCAACTTCTATTCTTATTACTTACTGGGAACAGACCCAAGTTCTATTTTGTGCTTAATAATCAAATGAATTTAATTTTCATGCACCATTTGTCTAGACCTTTACATCATCAACAAATAAGATATCATCCCAGCCCCAGGAATTTGTAATTGGATGGCTAAAACAAAAAAAAACAAATTGTTCTAGTAGTGCATTTTAATGCAATTCTAATCAAATACGCTGCTAGTTGTTTTTCTTTTTGTTTGGTTGCTTTCCAAATGCAAGGTGAGTGATTATGAAATTCTTCGTTACAGGGAGCTCTGTGAGAATAATTTAAGTGGGAACATTCCTGAGGAACTCGGTAACTTGCAGAATCTTGTTAGTATGGATTTGTATAATAACCAATTGGAGGGGAATATCCCAAAGTCATTTGGCAACTTGAAGTCACTAAAATTCTTGTGAGCATGTTTATCTCGGTTGGCCAAAAACTTAAACTAAACACATGTTTTTAAATTAAATGACCTGTCAATTTTGTTTTATTTTACTCATCCTTCTGCATTGATAATATACAACCTGGCAGGAATAATCCCAATAGAGGTCATTCGTCTTAATCTTCAAGTCTTGTAAGATTCTCTTTCTATGCTTTTTTCTTTTCTTATGCTGTTATTGGTTTATCAGCTAATTTGGAACTTGATTGTGCAGTGATTATTATAATACTCGCCTCTCAAAACCACCAGTAGATGGCATGACATCTTTGAATCATTCTGGAAGAAAAGGTATAGTAACTGTTGCAATTCTTGCCTCATTGGTCTTGTATATATAACTCGTTCTTGAATAGTCCAATGACCTATGAATCAAACATGTACTGATAAATATGCTGGTATTTAGAACTTACGATAGAGTTTCTCCTATCAAACATATCAAGTCTCAATTTCAGCAGTTAGAGTCTAACCAATATCTATTGACACCATACACCAAGCTGAATCTTGCTTCTTAGGATAGCTATTCAAACTTGAACTCATAACTCGTACTTTATGGCCCAAAATCTTGACATATTTAATTTGAAGTTGGAGGACTAATTCAGATTTTTGCTACTGTTTGATTTACCATATATTTGTTCCTTTTGTGTTTCAGTTTTGAGAATAACAAAGTCACCAACCAAGAGGTCAGAGCTGAAAGAACTGGTTCCTTATGACTCCTCAGATAGCAAAGAAGTCATCTTCACTTAGGCAGCATTAGAAATGTAAATGTTTGTCACTAATCTAAATGTCATAGATAAATCTGATATATATAATAATAAATAAGTTATGTTGTTATACAACATTTTCTATTTCTATGTCTTTACATCCCAACTTTTCTTAGCGGCATGTTTGGATACACCTCCATGCCAACTTGGTCAGCGTCAATTCGAACACTTCTCTAATTTGTAGCTTGACGTTGTTCATTGATCGCCAAAAATTAAAATATGTACGTTTTTAACTAGTGACCAAACACACAGATATCTCTTTATTTTATCTTTCTTTTTATGCCGCGCTGAGGGTCTGGAATGCAGAAAATACAATATCAAATTCATTTTTTATATTTTACTATTGATTTATCCGCAAATCTAGAACCTCCAATATGCTGGAATGTTTCAAATAATCACCTCTGAAAACTTATTGGAAAAAGAAGAAACATAATTGCCTAAACAAGGATTGTTATGCGAAATGAAACTCCTACGGCTATGGATTGTGACAATTCTGAAAATGCGCGGGAAAACACCTCGTTAAATTCAACTGTAGCTCCATTATTACCGTTGTCTACAGTACACAGTAAATTCCACTTGAGTAACTCATACAATAAAGGACAACTAAACGAGTGAGCTTCAGAGTTCAGTGGGCTTCAATGAGGTGAAAGAGTTTATCACACCTGTTTGATGAGCGTCCTCTTTAACTGTTGTCACCTTTTTCCGGGGTGGTGTGTCTAAGTGTCTTGGCTATGTTCATGGGAAGATCAGCCTACATGAAATGAAGGGTTGGGTCTCACAGCCTTCAGATGTTCGTCTAGAGCATTATTCAGTAGATTTGCTCAATCCCCTGTTGCAAATTGCAGTTAAACCCTCCTTCAACTTCTGCTTTAAATTTGTATTCAAAGGTCTTGCTACAGGATCTCCATTCCCCATTGATCTGACAGGTTACTGGACAATATATACTACATACTGATACGTTAGCAATAAGCCTCCCACCACCACTGCTACAACGATAAAACCAAATGTTTAGAAAAATAAGGTACAAACTCAGAAAACTCTGCGATGTGGCAATATGAATAATTGGGACATTGAGTGGTTCTAGGTAAGACTGAATCTAAATTGAATCTCTCATTTAAATTAAGCATTTTCAACGGATGGAAATAACTACTATTCTTTTGTATAATTGATGGTAATCATAAATGTTAAACATAAGGTACAACTTAAAGATCTGGTTATACCATGTTCAGCCATCCCCGAGTTCCACCTCTGCTCTTTAAATATTTATTCTCTCTGCCTGTAGGAATTAATAAGCTCCAACATAACAGAAAACCGCACCCCTTTTCCTGCTAGCTCAGCAATGTCCAAGACAGCCAAACACATCATATGCTTATATTGAATCGTTGCAAAAGATTATGTGAAGACAAGATCCTGTTAGCTTGGTTTAGAATCACTTTGCAATAAAGACAACTCTTCTTCTACACTAGCAAATGGTGAGCTTACAACAAGTTCAACACCTTTTCTTTCTTCATCAGTCAGTTCTGAAACAAAGGAATTTAAGGAAGGTAGTTCGCCTTCAAATAGTATCCAATTTTTATCTTTGGCTTGAACCAATATAGGGTACAGGATAAACCCCACGAGAATCACCGCTCCACTCACAAAGAACGTTCTCAAAGACGCCAAGCACATTACAAGAATAAGCAAAAAAGCAGGAGGCAAACAAAGCACGGTCGCCCAAAATGTTCCCAATGGAATTCTGTATGGTCTTAACAGATTTGGCTTCTTCAACCTCAAAATAATAAAAGCTGCAAACTCAAGAAGCATTCCTACAGCATATAAGAAATTGAGGAACTCTATGATTTCCTGAAAGCTCATCCAGGACAAGAAGATAACTCCAGTGGCAGAAAACAGAATGCTAATAGTGGGTGTTCCATACTTAGACCTAGAAAAAGGTATAGTACCGGATAGATGTTAGTGACCGATCTATATATACACAGCATAATTATTTTGGAAGAAAAAAAGTGCATGGGCATGCGCATGAGTGAGAATATATGGGATAATCATGGTAATGTTGATACCTTATAGTTTATATACAAGTAGTATAATGAAAGGAAGGCATGATATGAGAAAATTGTAACCTTGAAGCAAATAGAGCTGGAAGCATTCCTATCTTGCTCATCCCTTGAAGTTGAAAAGCATCACTAGTCATTTCTGCTTCAAACAAGCCAAGGTTAGACATAGCAGCAGCAACTTGAATCCAGAGTTTGAGCCAAGAGCCACCAATGGACATCCCCACTTGTGCAAAGTAACCATCTTCCCAGTCACTTGGCGAGGATCCCAAAGCACCTGTTCCGGCAAGAAGTGGAATCAAATAGGAGGAGACAACCAAAACTAGTCCTCCAATAAGTGCTTTGGGGAAGGTCTTACTAGGATCATCAACCTCTCCGGCAAGGGTACTTGCCTTGTCCCAATAATTTAAATTCCAGAACATACTATTGAAGTATCTTCGCAAATCGACCTTGCTAAAATCAACAGCAAGCCAGCGCCTTGGTCTAATTTGTGGAATAGAAAGAATGGCCATTATGAGAAATGGAGAAAGTGAGAAGATGGCAAGGAAAACAGCAGATAAGCCAACAATGTGAAGGCCACGGTAGTTGACGTAAGTTAGTGAAAAGGTGATTACTAAAAGAGCAGTGATTCGAGCAGTGATTAGTTCAAAGATTGGGAAGGAGTGTTTGATGTAATCGAGAAACAAAACAGGGTAAAGAGCATTGTCCATGACACCACTGAACCATTTCCAAAAGCCTTCCTGAAAGCCCCAAAAGGGTCCAAAGGCTGAGGAAATCCAAATAACATAACCACCATTAAGAGGGATGGCGGTGGCAAGTTCAGCTGTAACGAGAGCTTCAGGTATGCTCCAAATAAGAGGGAAAATGAGGAAACCAAGCAATGATAGAAGAGGACCACCTCCACCCCTCACAGAATCCTCAACTCCAAAAGGACCTCCAGATACTTCATAGAATATTAGAGCTATCAGTGGCAATAACGTTAGTTTCGGATTCGATTTCTTCCTCTCTTCACCCATCAAAACAGGGACAGTACAAGATACGAGGTGCTGTGGTCAAAGCTCACGCAGAATCTTTTGTTTTTGGCTTCAACTCTGTCTCACGACATCATCAACATACTATTCGCTATTCGTTTTTGTCTCAGATCCATGCCAACTGATATCAGATCTGTTCAGTTACCAAAATTCAACTCCATCCAAGTTGCCCACCTTCTTAATTTCTCTTTTATTCTATTCCGTTCCATACTCCAACCATAACGTGTTCCACTCACCACGATCAAGGAAGAAAATTACAATTTACAAAACTCACAAATTTTGTTTATTTTTATATAATTTAATTTATTTATTTTAAAATTTATTTAACTAGTATTTTAGTTTCTTTAAGGTAGTATTTTCGTCTTATTTCACAATATAATTGTTTATTTAACATAATTGAAAATTTCATAATAAATATATATTTTGATTTAATTCCCATCTATCAAGAATAGAAATTGACATTATTTCATTGAGTTTTGGTAAAAAAAAAAAAAAAAAACTAAAATCATGAGTATATATGATAATGGTTAAAAAATGTGTGATGATATCTATTTATATTTCACGTGTATAATTTTTTATTTTTTGTTTCTCCAAAAAAATATCTTTTATTTTTGTAATCTTCGAAAAAAATTAATTTTTAATTCTTTTATTATAACAATAAGGGATATTATTGTATATGGTGATGTCAAAATATTATCATTATCACCATTTTGTAACGATTATTGGACAAAAATAAAACATTTAAAAATATTAAAAATCGTTCTAAAAAGTTTTTAAAATATATATTATATTAAAAAAAATCAAAACTATATTTAGACCAATTTCCCTTTATAAAACAAACCCCCCCTCCATGTAAACCCATCGTGAGCTCTGTGGAATAAATGGAAAATAAATGAAAAATTGTGAATTTCCCCAGACAAAAACAACAAATCTATACCAAGATAATTGAAAACGGCAGTTGATAGTGAAGTAATACGGTGGGAAGGGTGAAAAGAACTCCATGCGAGGAGTGAAATAGATATGAAATTGTAAGCCGTGGCTTTTTTTTTTTCTCTTTTGGATAGATTATAACTATTTGACGATATGAAATGTTATTCTATAAGTTTATCACAGCAAGATAGTGGTTGAGACAAGATAACATGATGTGTGAACTAGAGTCTCAACCCAAGTAATTTAAAACTTGTTGAACATTTTACATTCATATAATCTTTCATCTATAATTTCAAAGGTTAAACATAAAATTCATCTGAGTCCTAGTGTCGTTCGTCACCAAAAATATTGCTTTAGAGATAGTCTATAGAAAAGGAGGCAAAGAGATTAAGGGAGGACTTGATTTCTAGTCTAGTGATCTGTGGGAGCACCCTAGTTTATTATTTGTTGGCATATTCCCGTGGCCACATATATCGTACACACAAGGAAACTGATTGTTTACCGGCGAAGCTAAGTATATTTACATCAACTAAAAAAACCCATAACGTTTATACAATGACCATAGGTTCTTTTTTTTGGAGCTTATTGGCACAAAGTTGTATAAAAGAAAACTAGTTCATTTACCAAAAACAGTTCAAAGTATAAAAATAGTTCATTTACCACAGTATCTCGGTAATTTATCAAAACAACACAGGAATCTCATCGTTGTGGTTCCCAGATGAGGCAACATTACGCCTTGTTTAGCTCAAATTTCAAATTCCTTAATTTGGGAGAAA
Source organism: Hylodesmum podocarpum (assembly GCA_026586105.1). NCBI lineage: Eukaryota > Viridiplantae > Streptophyta > Magnoliopsida > Fabales > Fabaceae > Hylodesmum > Hylodesmum podocarpum. The sequence goes on from JALJEV010000646.1 coordinate 206,109, forward strand.
CAAACCCAATCAGAACAATTACTGGAGACTGTATTGTCAAAAAAAGAAAAAAAAACTAAACTGCTGAGTAATCTGCAATGAAATGAAATGCGAAACAAAGTAACAAAGAGTTTTAGGAGAAACTAGAAATTTGCAAAAAAAAGATTACAGTGTAGATAAAATGGGTTATGGAAATAAAGGTAACGGTGAAGTCAAGTTGTAGATGAGGGTTGAATTGGTGGGAGCGGTGGATGCTCACCGAATTTCAATAAATATGCTAGTTCATAAACAGGGCGCAGTTGGGGAATGTGTTGAGCATCCAAATAAGCGTCGCAGGAGAAGCACCACACAGAGAGGTCACTATTTATTTGATAGAGTGAATGAATGAATGAGTATAAGTTATAAAAATAAAGTGAATGAGATGATACGAAGACAAAACCTGAAACTGAGGGCAACGCAATGAAGATGATTAGTGTCGTGGCGGAAATGTTGAAGCATGTGCTTGTTCACGAAACGGCTACACAGGACCTGCTTACACGATAGGCACAACCAGTTTTCACTCGGATGATCGCACCTGTAATCAATCAAATTCAAAAACAGTTTGATGATAGAACGAACGAAAAAGTACAAAGGAAAGTACCTATGGCAAGGAGTATGAGGTGGAGGAATGTGGGTGAGATCGGGTGATAAGGAGGAGGTCAGGTGTTCACATGATGTTCGAGCATCCACCCAACCGGATTCAGACCCATACATTTGGTCATAATCTTCTTCTGATAAACCTAAACCTAAACCTAAACCTTCCTGATTTCATCGCCCAACAATATAATAAATGTTATCAACCCTTTTCCAAACAATTTTTTACAGTATATAACAATCAAATTCATAGGTTTCGTGTAATTACCGCCGGAGAAGAAGAGGAAGCCATTCAACTTGAACCACCTCTCTGTCACTCTCTTTGGCTTCTACTTATTTCCACACACAGCCCAAACCAGATATGCACTCTCATTTTAATTTTTTCTTTTTATTTTATCACAAGACTGGGGTCTTTCCATATTCCAATACCCTTTAAATATTTTCACATTTTTACCTTTTCTTTTATTTTTTCCAGTTTAAATTAAAAATTAAATTAATATGTTTCCATTATATATATAAAAAAATATACTATTTAAAATAAATAAAAATAAGCTATACACCATCATTCAATCACAACTTAAATATAATAAAATTTGTTGATTTTTTTTAAATCATATATACTCTGACTAAATCTTACACTTATAATGATAAACACATTAGCATTTTAACTTGAAATAATTTTTTTATATAAGTAAAATTTATAATAAATAAATACAAGTAATATATTGTGTAAATTATATTATAATTAATAATAAATAGTTTACTTTGCTACAATAATGAATAAACTTTTTAATATAAAATAATGGAATAACAATAAATTTTTGACATATAAATTATATTTTAAATATATTGCAAATAATTTACATTACAATATCATATTATTTTTAATTATTAATACTATTTAAAAAATTGCGATATAATCATTAGTTTTTTTTTTTTGTAGGGCTTCCGCATCGTTAATCATACTCTTGATCAGCAGTTTAACTTTTAAATCCCAATGAAAATAATAATGTTAAAATACATACGAATATGTTTTAATTAGATGATAGATTAAAAATTGAAATATGAAAAAAATTAAATAATAAAAAAATATTTGATTATTCACTTTAGTTTAAATTAATGAGATTTTTTACTTCATAATTATGTTAAAGATTTTTTTCCCTATTATTACTATTTTTTATTGTTTTAACTGAGATTCTTTGAATAAAAATCAAAATAAAAGAAAATCAGGAACTGACATGGAAACCAAACACGCCCTAGGGTTTTGACTGTACTATATATGTTAGGATATCGGTGCTTGTCTTTTATATATCTTGTGTGACTGCGAGGCTAGGGCGTCGGAATTCCTGTGTAAAATTCTTTGCAGATCAGAAACATGGGGCACTCCAATGTGTGGAACTCTCATCCCAAGACCTATGGTCCTGGTTCTCGCACCTGGTATTAACTCGTCTTCCCCAAATCTTCATTTTCGGATGATAAAGTTGTTGTTTTTTTTGTAATTTTTTTTCAATTTTGTGTTTCTATCATTATCTAGGTTTTAGCTTTTAGTTTGAAGCTTTTCTCTTAATGCCCTATATGAGAACGTCGAACTGTTGCTTCATATTTCTGATAGCAAGTGCTTTCCTCATTATTTGGTTTTGAATTGGATTATTCCTGGCTAATAATTTTTAGGAGATGACTCGTTTACCATCTTATCATAATAAGATAACTTTGCAACTATTTGATTTGATTTTCTTTTTTTTTTGTGTGTTGTTTTGGTAAGTATTAAGTTTGTTTGCATAATCATGTCAATATGCCAGGCATTCTCCTCTGTTCAATGTTTTCATTTTAATTTGTTCGGCTAGTGTTAGACTCTTACAATGTAGATCTTCTCAGAAATACTAGTTTGATTAGGATACTAATTTGATTAAGTTACACTTAATTGTTTGATTAGATTTATTGATTGGGAATGTTGTATACTGATCATTCCTGTTTTGCAGCCGTGTGTGTGGGAATCCTCATGGATTGATCCGGAAGTATGGGCTCATGTGTTGCAGGCAGTGCTTCCGTAGCAATGCCAAGGAAATTGGATTCATTAAGGTATATATTTGGATCTACTTTTCTTTCAAAGTTTCTGAATGATTTCCTCGTTGGTTTTTATAACCACTTTTTTCTGTGTGCCTTGCAGTATCGCTAAAGGATTAGTGCCCACCTGCCATACTCTGGTTGGATTCTGGCATCAGGCTGAAGAAGATGTGCGGGGTGATTTTATTGTTTGAAGATATTATGAATTTTTGTGGTATTTAGCTAAGTTAATCATCAAACTCAGGTCGTGGAACTAAGAATATTTTTACTTTTTGTATTAACTGTTTTGAGCCATCTACGTCTTTCTCTGTGAGTGATTCTTTATTCTGCAATTTCTATACAAATTGAATGAATGAATCTTCGTGTTTGCTCTCCTTTTGAACATGACGGGAAAGTCATCAGAGTCCATCCAATGCATACTACTTCGTGGTGTGATTAGTTCTTGACCTAACTCTGTCTGGAGAAAGAGAAAATTTTTTTTGCTGCTGTTGATAAAACAATTGAGGCTCTTGATTTTCGCATGGAAAGCATGTTGCGTTGTGGAATGTTTTATCAATATGCATAGGTTAGGTGAGCTTGCTGAAAATGCAGAAACATTCTAACGAATTTGGATAGAGCAAAGCCGGTAGTGATAAGTGGGGAAGTCGACATTTTAATCCGTATTATTCTTGAAACCGTTCAAGTCCGGTACTGACCAAAGATTATCAATGTGTAGAAAATAAATGATATTAAATAATTATATTTAAGAATTTGTTTGATATTTTTTTAATTTTAGAACTACGTAATTTATTTTTTAAAAAAATAATTTTACGTATCGTTACGACACAATGTCGAAAAGTAGCTTACTCAAGATTTAACAAAGCTAAACTTGCTCATAGTCACTACATCATGTATGAGTGTTTATTTTCTACTTATAAAAGTTTATATATAATTAATAAATAATGAAAAGCAAAACAATATATTATGTGAATTTGTTCTAAAAAAATAAAATATAAGGTGGAATTTTTGTGATTAAACATAAAAATTGAAAATATAACAAAAAATATTCTCCAAATCAAATATATCCTTCATTTAACTCACTCATACTCGTCAGGTTAATCTTAACTTAATTGTTTAAAAAGAAAATAATGACAACAAATAATGACAACAAATCTTAACATTTTTTGGCGTTACAAATTTAAAATTGTTGTGTAAATAAAAAATTGATACAACTTATGATATTTTAGTATGTAATTTATAACAGCATAACTAAAATTTTCTTGGAATTAAATAAATTTTCTATCCCTCAATACTTCATATTTCCAGTTCTAAACTTTTTTTGTCAAGTAACTTCGTATTAATGTCTTTGTAACTGGATGTTGTAGTGTAACTTGGTGAGAAAATAGCTTTATAAGAAACATTATTCTTTAGTGGATTTGAATTAGTCATTGTAAAAATTTTGAACGAAAAAGGATGAGCAACCTAATGGAACAAAAGGAAAAACACAGGAGAAACGGTAATAGGTTTTTAAGGCCAATGGTCATTTTGAGGAGGGTTCAGTCCTATAATCCCCGTGGCATCCATTATTAATCTTTGTGCCACACACTAGTTTCGTCATTGTTTTTTACTTCTATATGTATGTTGTTTTTATTACACCGTAGGAGCTTGACAAGAGACAACATCTTAGTCACTAGTGTCCCGTAATCCAAAATAATTCTCATGGTGAAATTTGAAGTGAATATGTTGGTGATTTTGGTGGATATCTTTGATCTGTTTTCTTGTTCAGCGTAAAGTATTGATATATTCTGCTGTTGATGCTAGTTTAGTATATTTGGTTCTTCGGTTTGTTTTTACCAGAATTTTATTATAATTGGCATCTTACAGGGGACTTGATGGCAATGCAAGACTTAGCTGAACTTGGTTTTAATCAAAGTAAAGGAAACTCCAGGAGGGAAAATTACCGAGAGGATTGCTAATCAAGACCAATGAACCCAAAAATTTAAGAATATACATTATTTATGAGATTTAGTGATGATAATGCCATTTTTATATGTCTTCAAATTTGAATTCATTTGATAACTAGTGTCTAACCATGCACTGTGAATATGCAATGGTGACATTTTGATAGCATAGCAGTGAACTAAAGATGATGAACAGAGTTTGTTTCATTCTCTCTATTAGAAACGCGGTTATGGAAGTGGATAACTAATACAAAGAGAGATTTTATTCACGGGTTTTGTTCCTTAAATATGATGTAGTGAATGAAAATAGCCCCCTTAACAATAATGAATAGAGATATAGAAAAAATTGATCAATCGAATTGTATTACAAAAAATAGTGGGAGGAATAACATATTTTCTTTCTCTAAAACTGATGGGCAGAAGAATATGGTATATCATATATATGTGTCCACGTAATGTAATAGTCAGGAAATGTAGCATCGAAACTTGAGCTGAAGTTGGAGGAGAGAATATGATATGTTTTTAACAACTCGATCGATCTGGAGGGGACAAAAATCCAGTGACAGATAATGGTTTCTATAAGTAACAGTTTTAGGATTCAGAGTTATCATTCCCCACGATCTCCAATTCTCAAGCCAGCCGTCCTTCATTTTCAACGCATATATCCCACGTCTCACATTTAACACCTCTTTTTCTCTTTCTTCCAAATACCTCCTTACTGCCTCACTCTTTCAATTCACCAATTATTCATTTAATATAGTGTTTCTCTCTCATGCAGTTTGGATTTTTCGTATCTATGAATGATGATAATCCGTGTTAAGTGATAATATTTCTATTCTTAACAAGTTCTGTTGAGGCCAAGTGGTCCCATCGAGTGCCAGTGCAGCTATTTTGAATACTTAGTCAGATGCTAATTATTGGCAATTATGAGTTCAGATGTTTTCATATGGATATAAAACTAATTCCTCTCATCTATTACATGACTATAAATAGAGTGCTTCTTCTACAATAACTATAGGCCAAAAAAATGGAGGCTAATGAGCAGATTTCCGAAGAATGGAATTGTCTTATTAGTGGAGTATACTCGGCTGAGGAAGCTGACTTTATGAACCAGTTGCTTGGTAATGGTAACTGCTCAGTCCCAGAACAACTCTACGAACGTTTCAACTTGGAAACTCAAACTGCATTTTGGCATGGCCATGAATCCTCAGAAAACAATATCACCTACTTTCCAGCAAATACAAATTCTATGGGATTTTTGCAAGGGAGTAGCTCCACTGCACATAGTAGCAAATATTTCTTTCCCACAATAAATGGTGGCAATAACTCAGTAACCAATTCTGTCCATGACGGCAAACAGATGAATGAAAACACTGACCAAGAGTTAGGTGGTCTTGACACAGGGAAAGATGTTGTTGCTGACATGAATTTGCAGGCTTACACTCACATGGAACGTGAAATACTAGTTTCTGAACCAGAAAAGGATAAAACCAGAAGCCAGGGGAAATCAGAAAAAAGATCAAGGAGCTCATTTGAGGTAAAATATATAAAAGAGCAATTCTTCTAAATAGTTCACTTACCAGTTATGTGCTTTTCTGATTTTGTGAAATTCTCTTCATATGTCCTAAAGAACAAGAGGAATGTTAAATCTAAGAATCCAACACCAGCTTCTTTAAGCAACACTAAAGAGGAAGGAATGCCTGACCCTCAGAGTCAGACCTTAAGCAGTTGTTGTTCAGATGATGACTCCAACACTTGGCAAGAGCTACAAGGAGGGACACCATCAAGTTTGAGCCTTAAGGATTCTACACCCCTCAAGTTAAGTGGGAAATCAAGATCTAGCAGAAATCCTGCAACTGATCCACAGAGCGCGTATGCAAGAGTAAGTCCTTTGTGAAAGGCTTTTAATCAAGTTATCCTTGCTAGCTCATTCCGAACATTTTTTTACATCGTGTTTCTGTCCACTTAGTGTAAGGGATTGACTCTTACCTTTTGCATTTTTCAGAAAAGAAGAGAAAGAATAAATGAAAGGTTGAGAATCCTACAAAATCTTGTCCCAAATGGAACTAAGGTAAAGCACTATATATAGTTTGCTCAATGTTAATCAACTGTTGCTAAGCTAAACAACCGATTTATATCACAAAATTCTAAAGTTTGATTTCGTGGTGAACTGCAGGTGGATATCAGCACAATGCTTGAGGAAGCTGTACAATATGTGAAGTTTTTACAGCTTCAAATTAAGGTACCAACTTGAGTATTCTTCTTAGTTCTTACTCTGCATCTAAAATTTAGCTGACTTAATAAAATATTTTCCATGTTACATCTTTGGAAAGTCAATAACTGATTATTTATCTCCCATATCAATGTAACAGCTTCTGAGCTCTGACGATTTGTGGATGTACGCCCCCATTGCTTACAATGGAATGAACATTGGCCTCGAACTAAACATCAACACTACCAAACAACCAAAGAAATGCATAACATAGCAATAAAAGAGTATGCAGCAACTTAAAGATTGGTTAATTGATTTTGTATTCAAAGTGTGTGTTGAGATTAATTCACTTTGAATTCCAAACAGTTTGCAAAAGCCTTCTCTTCTCTGAATGTTTTCCTAAAATTTAAATTAACTCAAGCATACTATAACTATAACGTGCCTGACCCGTGTGTTACGCCAATAAAGACATCAGATGAGTGTACACTACATAATTTTAGGTATGATTTATGATAAAATGTTAAGCAAATTGCATGACTTGGTATTCCAAACGAATATTTTTTTAAAAAAATTATGAAATTAACTGAAAGAATATAAAATATTTATCCTTATTTAAAACACAATCACTCATTGGTCTAGTTCGCATTATCTTTTATCCAATTGCCATTTTCTGGTGCCAACTAAATGGTTGATATCAAATTAAACATGCGATCCTTAATTAGAACATTTGAAAGTAAGCACCTTTTAGACCTAACTTGAGGCCATTTCACGGTACTTTTTCTGGTTACGCCTGTTAAATCTCAACCTCTATTCTTCCTACACCCATTAAATCTCAACTATGGAATGAATGTCCTGCCTAATTTTCTACCTTTAACTGTCATTTCATCTAAATTTGGTTGAATGGAAAATAAGTATTCTTCCTTCAGGTATGTGCAAAATGTTTTCGGTTCTTTCGGAGTGCAAGATGCGTTGTGTAATAAACTATTGACTTGGGCATGAGTTGCTTGGGAGAAAAAAAAATAGCACCACGGATAAAACTTCCCTTTTTTGTTTAAGAGGATAAAATTCACTCTCTGAACCAATTATATGCTTTTGAAGGATTTCAGGAGTTATATCCTAAATAAATGACCATAATTTAATATACGAACAGGGACAAACATCCACTGCACTAAATACTACGCAGTACAAAATCTGTTTCAAAAACCCTAAGACACAAATTCAGTTGCTCTGATGTATTTAAAGTATATTTATGCGTATTTTGTGGAAGCGGGGTTAATAGAAATCAGTAATGTATAGTAATTCACATCTTGGAGGCAGTTTCCGCAAGGCCTCCTCCACAAATGAGGTGATTAAAAAAGGACATCATTAGTAACTCAATTGGCAACTGCTGAGGATTTTATCCTAGTCAATGAAAAGGAAGATCATCCTACACTACAGAGCAATGGAACAACATTAGGACGTTAAACTTGCATGTATTACAGCACCATAACTTACGATCTTGTCCGTGGAACGTGTGTCTATTAAAGCAGTAATCCTAGAATCTAGTGAAATAGTACCTCCGTCTTCCCTTCCAAGTATACAAAATGCTACATTACTAACCCAAAAAAAAACTTGCACGGGACAACATTATAAATGTCGATATCATAATGCTCAAAGATGGCACAGGAAAAGCCACCAACATGCATCTCATCTTGAAATCTCTAGAGAGTGACCAGTTTTTTCTTTCATGCTCTTTGATCATTGACATGATTTGGAATTTCTGCTTGACTGTCCAAGGGCATATATTGTGCCATGATTGCTCTGATTTCAGAATCCATGTATTGCTGCAAAAACACCAACAAAAATACCATTAAATTTTATCTATAAAACAGAACAGATTAAATTGCAAATGAATAATCACGTGTCTTGATTTGGGAAATTATAAAAGCTTAGAATGTTGGGCAATTCAGCACACTCTAATGCAACAGAATTTCAGCATCCAGAATCAAATAAGAAACCAAAAATGAGATGAAGCAGCAGAGCTTACTCTTATTCTGTACTTGTACACAAGGAATCCCCCACCAGCAATCATAGCTACCCCGAGTAAAATCAACCAAAAAGCAGCCCAGGTAGATCTTCCCTGACTGCCAGTTTTACCTGTAGGTTATCCAGTAAAGGGCATGATAACAAGCCTTATTACAAGCATATGCAAATGTAGGTGCAAATAAAAGTCTCAACTCACTTATGCAGGTATCCTGGTCTTTCATATACAGAAGATCTCCACCACAACTGCAGTCATAGCTGCCCCAAGTATTCTTGCAGGTACATCCAGAGCACTGACAAGCCTTCTTCTCTTTGCATTCATCAATATCTGTAAAGATGAAACATAAGCTCAATTTCACAAATTCATTTTTCTCCTATGGGAAAACACTCAGTAGGTGTCATCATGTTCACAAGAGAATATGACAAACCCATGGACTAAGAGAAGACTCAGCTGCTACTTAACTGGTGATAATATGTAACATATTATCTAAGTAAAGAAGTCAACATTTCACTTACATGACTGTAATATTTTCTCCTGTTAAACAAACTGAGAGAACATTACATCTCATCCAGAAAAGATAAAGCAAGATAATTTTGACTAAGGTTCCAGCATAAGTAAGCTGTAGTATAAAACAGTGAACCATCTATTTCACTTAACATTTCACACATACTTATAGTGTATGGAAGACATCCAGAATGATCATATGCATCCACAATTGATAAAAGTATTGAAAACAGAATCCAGGATTATATTTGTGGTCTGTGGTGTGTACAGTATTTGCATGCTGATCCATATAACTCAATTAACTATGAAGATTTGCAACAGTGAAAAAAAATAAAGAAAACAATACAAGTATCCTCACCTTCACAATTTTTGACACCATCACCTCTAAACCCTGCAGGACACTGGCATTTGACCCCTCCATTATCCTGTTCCCACAGAAAGTAATGCAATAATTCAGTTTCTATTGGTTAACAATCCAATAAAACTTCAACCATAATAAAAAAATTTAGTGGAGATTAAATAAGATGAGTGGAGTTGGGTTAATAGTGGTACTAACCGAACAAGCAGAAAATGCATGTCCATTCCGGGCATCATGCCAACAGCCTCCATTATTTATCTTGCACCGCCCAAGTCCACTAGCTGCAAACCCAGAAGCAACTAGTTATATTTGTGAGGAGTAATAAAAGAACCACAGATGTCCCAAAACAAAAGGATCATCACATAAGACTCCACAAAGCATAGAAGAAGGAAATAAACACAGAACACTAAAAGTAAAACCTCTTAGAAGTAAATTACGCAGACAGAAAAGTAAAGTTTAAAGCATTTTAACCTTCACAAGTTGTATAACCATCTCCTTTGAATTGTACACCATCAACTAGAGGGCATTCACATACTCGCCCACGGAATGTATCCTGACCAGATACACACATATGTAAGGGAAAATAAATCCTAAAACCTCACATTTCTCTTTTATTAGATAGTTGTTTGCACAATACCTTGCATGCAGTGATGTTAGCTCCTTTATCCTGCCAACACCCACCATTGTTTGCCAAGCACTCATTTGTCTCCACGTCTGCCCAAAAAAATGAGTCAGAAAGAATCAGGTCCATGACCAACTGTTCCACAAGTATATTTTCCTTATACCAAAAAAGAAAAAAGTAAGCATTTACCACTGCTCAAGCAAACAGCTGGTTCAGTAGTTTCTTCAAACCCAGAACAAATAGCCTTTAGAACAGCACCTTTCTCCAATTTTCCTGCAAAGAATCCATTTAGAATTGGATATCCAGATCACTACCTATCACAAGAGCATACAGTACAAACCTCGATATTGTCGGTTATTGACAACAAGAGTAGGCAATATGGTAACATCACCTCGTGATCCCTTTCCAATCTACAAAAAGTAGTTTAGTTAAACATCTATATAGTATATATTACTGCACTGATACAGTGAATTAATAGCAATTAGAAAGGACAATACTTGGGCATCTTGCTCTTCTTTCAAAACAGGATTATCGGCGTCAGCATCTGGATCTCCCATGCACTTCTCAATCTTGTCAATATTAAGACCTGAAGATATTGAATAAATGTATTAGTAAAGTCATCATGAACCACAGTAAGAAAAAATAACACAACGGTGATTCATTTACCCAGTGATCTAATTACAGCATTTGCGCATTCCTTATTGTATTTCTTCTCCTTCATTGGGCATCTAATTTGAAAATCAGTGACATAGTCCCACCAGACCCAAGGCTTTTCAGTTTCATTAGCCACCTTGAAAACACATAGCTGCCTTAAATTTTCAATAACCACATCTTTGCCATCATAACCTGAGCTGAAGTCCTGCTCAGGATCTGGTGCGCAATATCTTCCATGATTTATGCATTGAGACTTGCACTGTTTGCTCAATGTGAATGCATGAGGACAATACCAAGTTATATAATGGGGTGTAAACTGAGTGTAACCGCCTTTCTCTAATATCTGTGCCGCACCCTTGAAATCCTTGACAAACTCCATCAACATATCACACTTAACACCACACTCATCATTGCTGTTGGTCCAAAGCTCATACTCCACACGATCATCTGGGTGAGGGACAGCCTCTCTCCAATCAAGGTTAACATTCACCATGTCACCACCACTTATGGCATCCTTTAATTTTTCACCAAAACTCTTTCCAACAAGGGCAGACGGTATAGTTATGTTTTCCACATACTTGGCAGATGAGCCATCCTCTTCAGGAGTGTCCATAGTTATTAAGGGCTCCTCAATATCATCAGCAACAAGAACCGCAGAAGCTCCCGCCTTCTGAGCATTCCAGACCTTCAAAGCAAAGAAGCAACCTGCAAAGGAATAAAAACAATACATAAACACATGACAATGAGATAACTAACTAACATTTAAATGCTAGGTCATACATACATACATATACAAATACATGTAATTTAGGGAAACAACCAAAAATACAAATTTCTAATTGTTGAGTTACCAAATAGAATATTAAGACATAAATATGTTGAAACACACAAATGGGGGAATCTTTTTCACTTAAAAATGAAAAAAGCTAAATACAAAGAACACAAGGAAATCGAGTGAAATTGCTAGAAAGAAAGAGGAAAAAGGAAATATAAAACATTACTTCCGCGATCGAGTAGAAGAAAGGTAGGAAGAGCACCAGGGCCTGATTTGAAGGAAATTCCAAATTCATAAAACTCTTTACAACCCTTTTTGTTATCCTTTGGGTAAACAACATTCCCAGCCATGCTACCACCGTATTGAGGTATTCCAAAGTTGCCAATGGCACTATCGTGTGTCCCTCTTATTTTGTCCGGTGATGTAACTCTCAAGCTGTTCTTCTCAACCACGAATCTACCCATTATTGACACAGGCAACAACACTAACCCCACAAACACACTCGCCAACCATCTACAAACCTTCATTTTTCTCTTTTCAGATCAATCACTTCCTCCCTCTCTCTAACTTTATTATGTTGCAAAGCAACTATTTTTGTTCTTGTGTTGTTTCACAAGAACAAAATCAGCATCACTTCCTTTTCCTTCTCTACTGGCCTCAGCTATGCTCTACAAAACAAATACAAACAATCTCTCTCTCACTCTTCACTCTTCACTCTTCACTCTTCACTGCTCACCGCTAAGAGACAATCCCACTCTTCTTTTCAACCCATAATCAACTTTTTTTATTTCACTTTTATCTTTACTAAATCTAAGCTCAATTTTATTTAATGGAACCATGTCTTCTCTGTTTTTGGTTAAATTAAATATAAATATTCACATTTCTACAAAAATTTACCTAGAACAATACACACTTGACATTACAATATAATAAAACAACTCGTTATTTGCTAAATAATAATATAAAAGATATTTTTCTTTTTCATGAAAAAAATAAAAAAAGAAGAGATTCCTAAAGTAGTGGGCAAGCATAAAAGAGATGCCAATATCAAATACTGAAAGAAAGCCAGTTGCCTGTTTTAGTTGGATAAAACTTGCAATAATTTGTTCCTATCATTACCATCAAGTCCTTTAATTAAATAATAACATGTTTTGTTCATTTCAATTTTTATATCATTTATTTATAAAATTATTTATTATTAGAAAGAGGGTCATGTGTCATCGTTTAAATAAATAATAAAGTAAATGGTTTTTTATTATTATTATTTTAGTTGTTACGTGACGAATTCCCAATATCCAATTCCACTAATGCCCAAATATTAGTACCTACTCCCACTTCATCATTGATGCATGATAACAAATCCACAACTAAGTATTTAAATGTAGAAATGTTTTCAGTTGCTTATAAACGTTATTTTTTATGGTTGTAAATAGTAACTTTAAAGCATAATTTAATTATTCATCAAAATATCATAAAGTGATTATTTTTATATTTTATAAAGGTAAAGATATTAGTATGGATAGATAGAATGAGAAGAAAAATCAAATGATAAATATGATAAAAAAGAAAGATAATTATAAAAACATTTGAAAGTAGATGTAAAATATTAAAAAATAAATATAAAAAATATTTTTAGAATATAGAGTACCATATATATTCTAATCAATTTTTATTATTTTACATTTTTCTTATAATCATTTGTTCTATTAATGCCAAGTTATTGGTATTCTATTTTTTTTTTTAAGAAAAGTTGTTGGTATTCTAATGCATATTTAGATGGTTTTAAATGTGTTTAGATCAGCTTAGAAAATATTTGTTAACATAACAGTTTAGAAGCTATTTAACCTTCTTGGATGTTAAATTGCATGTTTAAATGCAGATTCAATTTAAACGTGGGTAATCTATTATGCAATCTAATCAATCACTGCTATTTTTTTCTTCTTTTTATTTTTGATACCTTTTATAGAAAATGAATTGCTTTTTACTATTTCGAAAATCGTGCGAAACATCACAATAGATTATTTTAGAAGTATTTAGTATACACGCGGAAAACGTTTATGAGTAGCTAAGGGAGAAGCTAAGGGTGGTGTGAGTGACACGTTGCAACCAATACCAATTTGACAACTTCACACAGTGACTCACTCCAACCAATCCTAGCTCGACATTCCTTTTTTTTCTCAACATTTTTCTTTCTCTAAATATTATTTTATTAAATTCATAGATTATATATTCATAGATTATTTTATTAAATTCATAGATTATTAAGTTCCACATTTTGGTGGCCAAACTCTGTTCATGATCTTCAACTAGCTCTGACCCAATGGGCTTTGAGCCCCAGAACAAGGGACAACACAGTAAAGCCCCTAATATTTTGAGATCACCAGAAAGGGTGCAATGTTAGCACCGTTGGTGTCACCACCTACGTAAAGCTTGTTGAAGTCAGCATAGTCTTGTAACCATGGTTCAGGGTTCGTGCGTGGCATTTGCTGCATGTGAAGATTTTTAGCTTTTCTACGTCGGTTCTTTTCAACCGATGTATTTTTCCAGCTTTTCAACATCGGTTCTCTTCACCGATGTAGATTCCCAGATTTTCAACATCGGTTCTTTTCAAGCGATGTAGATTTTCAATTTTTCAACATCGGTTCTCTTTCAACCGATGTAGATTTTCAGTTTTTCAACATCGTTTTCTTGACAACCGATGTAGAAAATTTGTGAATTGTTTGTTCATCCACTGTGTTCCCATTAATGAATTTTGTATTCTCTACTTTCAATGGTCAATCAAAGATAGTAAAACATCTAGCTTCTTTATTATTATCGACGATGCGTTATCTCGTAGCTTGATGTTGAAAAACATTTCCTATTTCGTAATGGAGCTATTGTGAAAATACTCATTGGTCTATCATTGCTTTTATTAGTTATTTTCATTGTAGCCATCTGTGTTAATCTCTCTGTCATCATTGTTGGTATTGCGTATTTGATTTAATCCTGCCATCAAGATCGATAATGAAACATGAAATCTACGTCACAACGAGAAGCTTACGCAATTGAAAACTACTATAATTTTTGTTCTTCCTTTTCGAATTTACATATCCCTCTGTTTTAAATATTTTGTTTTTATATATTGTAACACCATTAAATATTTACAATTATCCCCATTCCGAATGAATAATTCACTTGGATGATGCATCAGGTAGTATATAGAAAATTCTGATAAAGTTATATGGTTCTGTACTATGAGTCAGCATGTGATTGAGCATGCCGTCTCATGTGATAGCATAGCATGTGCATGTTTCAGCTTAAAATTGAATCAAAATAGTATCAGTAACTGCATACTGCATATAACACAGAGAAGCCAGAATGTGAGATTCATTGGCGATAGCTATTAACGTGTGTGGGAGAATGGAGATACTACTAGCTTGAGAATGATGAGTGTCACACATGTGATGTGGGGTGCCATATTGACCATTTCCTTTTACAGAGATGTTTCAACTGCTCCCCAACCTGCTATAATATAATTGCCAAACTATTAACTATGGAGTAGGAAATAGCAATTGCATGATATGTTAAATGCAAATCATACAAACCAATACCATCCCTTAAAAGATATATGGAACAAACAGAAAAGCCTAAAGCTTTCGTTGCACTCATCATCAGCATCATCATCATCCTAAACCATACTTGCCTAGTCCATTCCCGAAACATGGCATCCTCTCCTTCACCTGCACCAGTCTGTACATCTGCAATAATTTCCTTTACAACTTCTTCTTTTTACTTTTTTTTTTTCTAGCTTATATTCAATGGTCCTTCTAAATTTCAAAACTTATTAATTTTCAGGTAAGTATTGGCCCTGCAACAAATACGAGGAGCATGAACCCACATGAAGGAAAGAAAGCAAAACCAACGATAGGTTCATTTCCAGCTACATGTCAAACAAAGTGCAACCGATGCAAGCCTTGTGTGCCAGTTGAGGTCACGGTCAGAACAATGGCAGAGGAAGATATTCCATATTATCCCGTAGCGTGGAAGTGTATGTGCCAGAGCAACATCTTTTCACCTTAGACAACTCAACTTTTCCATTTTATATATGGCTAGCTAGTTAGTTTTCACCTGATTTTATGTTGGCCAAGTTTAGTCTCTAAACTAGTTTACTTCAAAAAACGTTAGCAAAACATTTCAATTTATAGCTAGCAAGATAAGATTGCACACCCTGTATTTAATCCTAATCTTAAAACTTTCAGTTGCATGAAAAGCAGACATTTCTTACTGAAAAGGAACTTGGAACTGAACGACGCAGGCACTAGGCTCCTCTAAAAATGAACCCATGGTGACATTTCTTTTGGGTTGGAAAAGACATCATAGAACTTTATTCATTAATTCATGATTGTGGGTGGGTCAATTTAATTGAGCGGTCAAACTATAAACATGATCATTGATTAATGTGAGTTAAAGATTAGTCAAAAACAATGATGCGACGGCTATATTAATTAAACTAACACCATACAATTAGTAAAGAAAGTTAACAACAGAATAAAGTCATTAACTAGATAAAAGTATGATATCCTCATTTCAAAATTGATCTGCTGAGTACGACTGTTATGAAATAAAAGGGAAGAGATTTAACGAAAAACGAAAACCGGGTAGTTCGTGGAAGATGGGTAAAATTCACGTGTTTTTGTTTGTGTTTGTACGCATATGATTGTCAAATATTCGGTTTTGTTAGTGGGGATGAGCTGTTGAGCTTATTCTTACCGCAGCCCGGAAGCATGCTCAAATTTCAAATATCATTTTCAACCAAAAGTCAGAGTCAGAATTCTCACCTACATGGCCACATCCAATTTGCCAAACTGAATTTACACAAACACCCCTCAACTTAAGTCAGTCTAGTATTGGGTGGAAGGAGTTACATGTCATTTTACATATATAAACAATATATATTAACATGCCCTGAGTTAGAAGCATATACACCATACCAAAACCAAAGTTGAATTGAAGATACTAAGCAATGGAAGGTTTGATTCCATACATTATTGATGCTGTAAGGAAGCAGAAGACAGGGCAGATGAACATGTCACGTTCAGATAGCTCTCAGCGCAGTTACCATTTGCTATTGGCATCCGATTCTTTCAATGATAGGTCCTCTCACACTCACACTCACAAAAGAAGCAATATGGTCAGCCCCACTGCCTCTGCTACAACTTCATTTCATGCTCCCAACAACCTTCGTAATCGTAAATCGTGATACTTTCAAATCTCCAAAAGTCGACAAAACTTTTATTTACTTGTTTATTTATTTTATATTTTCTATTTTCTTTATTGTTCAATTCATTCGTTCATAAAGTAATTGTATATTAGATTTCTAATTTCTGGTAACTGATTCCCAACTTTAATGTATATCACTTGCTTTGCTGTGCTTCAATAAATGTATGGACAAAGACTTCAACCGAAACTTGTTTCCGTTTTATAATTTCCGCATTCGAATTCACTTGTAAAGGTTAGTGATACGTAGCTATAACTATAACTTATGAAGGACGGGTTAGAGACCTCATAGATTTGTGTCGTTTTTTCTCTGCAACACCACGTAATTGGAGAATTTTATTTTCATGAGAATGTAGCTTGCATAAAAGCTGTCTTTGACTGCTTATAGCTGCATCGGGCATCTCTTAAACACGCTCCAAAACTAAAACATTTACCGTTTTTTGAAAACATTAAGGCTGTAACAAACCTAACCTACTACCAGAATTCTTCACATGCTAAAACAACCGGCGTTTATTGTACATGAAAACCGTATAATACCTAGACAAAATAATCAGAGCCAACAGAAATTTCCAGTGACTACAGTATACAACTTGCACGAAATAGGTCTCCAACATAGAACTTCATATCTACAAACATAAAGATAGTTTACTAAATGTCATATCCGAAACAAGTTGAAATATAACCAAGTGTCTCATTCTAAACAAGTTCAAATTAAAACAAGAAGGAACGAACAGACTCTACAAAGAAGTTTAAATTACAAATGTGAAGTAATTCAAGGTCGGCGTGGCACTATCATAGTTATTACTATGTGAAACAAAAGAAAAAGAAAACAGCAACCAAATGAATATAATAGTGTAAAGCAAGGCAAGGGGAATGGCTTTGTGTTTTTGTTCAGTGGTGGGAGGCATTACCATTACCATTAGCAATAGCAATACCATTAGCATTGATAGGATGTTGAAGAACAAGTACCTTGTCCTCTTGTGTGTCATCTTCATCATGATCAGAGTCCAGAGTGAAGTTTGGTGAGTCAGTGTCAAAACTGTGCAATTCAGCTTCTCCGAGTGGGGCGTAGGGTGTAGAAATAGAATGAAGGGGGAGTCCATTTCTGGAGGAAATAAAGGAGAAAGCGGCAACAACCACAAGCACCAAGAGAGCCAGGTGGCAATTGAATTGAAGGGTCGCAATAGCCCTAGCCCTGTGATACTCAGGGTGGCCCTTGCATCTAAGACTGTAGTTACCTCTACTAACTCGGTGAAGAGAACAACCCTGGGCCACCCAGCCTGAGAAGAAAGAGAGGCCCATTTGGAGAAACCAGGTACCATGAAGAATGAGGCCCACAGCGCGGCCCAATTTAGGAAAATTGGAGTGGGGAGAAGTCAAGTCGAGAAGAGTGGAGAAAACGCAGAGGGAGATGGGGACAAGCAAGAGGTCGTAGTAGCGGTTCTCGACACCGTTGGGATCTTTGCGCTGAAGGTAGAACACTAGAAACTCTTCTACGAAAGCGAAGGCGGCAACCAGTCCCACCAACGGGTAAGGGAGACTTACTTTGAGGAGATGGAGAAGTGAGTAAAACAGGAATATAAAACCGATTGGGATGACTTGTAGCTGAAGGGCGCTGCCAACGGCGTCGTTTGACTTGTGGGCATCTAATAGGGACACCGTCGAGTTCACCACCAATAACGATGCAAAAATCATCACACCGATCCAAAACAGGGGCGACGACCTTTTCTTATCTGCTTCTTTGGGGGAATCAGAGCCGTGAACATAGGCTTCGTGACCACCCAACACTATCAACCCAACGCCTCCTAACGCAAAGCTCAACATTTCCATTCAATCAAATCGCTTCAATCCAAGATCGCTCACTCACCGATTATTCAATCAGTTTTGGTCAAATGTCAAATACTCACGCTGCCCGCTTCCAAACCACAACCCTTTCCAGAAACCTTCTGCAAAATACTACACTAATTATATTTTAAATATTTATATATTTTTTAATTTAATTAAGAATTTAAAGAAATTTTATGACAATCAATTCTCTTTTATATATACGCCCAACATTTTTTTTAAAATCATTTTATGAGATACAAAATTAATTAAATAATATAATCAAAATCAATTTTTTTTTAAAAAAAAATAGTTTAGAAAAAATAAAAATATTATTAATAATTTTAAAATAAAATAAACTAAATAAATATTAAAGGATGTTAAAAAAATTATCTAAATCTAGATAAGAATATTCAAATTAGAAGGAGAATAAAAATGCAAGATAGTCCAAAAAGATAACAGTGATTCACATTATTTAAAAGATAAAGGAGAAAAATGAAACTTAATAAAAAATAAGAAAAAATAAATTTTATGCTGAGATAAATTACCAATTTAAAGATATATTATAAAAAAGAAATCGATTTTATTAATTAAGAAAATAAAAATAAAAAGAATTTATTAAAAAATATAATAGCGTTTAGTAAATTTGTTTTTGGTTATTATGAGTGCGGTAAATGGAAGGAGAGGGAATAATTTGGAAGAATGGGAATCCGATCGGTGTTGGATGGCGGCGAGCTGAGAAAGGAATTCGAAAAGAAGGGAATTGAACCTAAATTTATTCCAATTATATGGAAGCATTTGTTGATTGCGAATGCGAAGCAGCAAATTCAAGATTGGGATTGGGAGAAACAAGTTCCTTCTTTGCCTTATTCAGCATACTCTCTTCTTCGTTCCTTCTTCAAAACCCCTCTCTCTTCCTCTCTTCACTCTGTTTTTCACTCTTCCGATAACCTCACTTCCAAGCTCCTTATTAAGCTTCATGTATTCTTCTTTACACACTCTCTTTCTATTCTAATTTGATATAATTCTCATTATTATTTTTATTTTTATTGTGAATAAAGAATGGAGAATTCGTGGAGGCTGTGATAATGAGGTATGACACTCGTTTGGGAAAATATGGTGGCAAACCTCGTCCCGGTGGTATAAGAGCTACTTTGTGTATTTCATCTCAGGTTAGTTTAGGTTAGGTTACCTTTGCTTTCGATTCAATCACCTGTTCTTATTTGCTAATGTGTTCTCCTTTCGATTAATTTTGTGCAGGTAGGATGTAAAATGGGTTGCAAATTCTGTGCCACTGGATCCATGGGATTCAAAAATAATTTATCTTCCGGAGAAATTCTTGAACAGCTCGTTCATGCCTCTGCTTTCTCACAAATCCGTAATGTTGTATTCATGGTAGCTATTTTTTCTCATCTCTTTTTCATTACTTACCTGTGCTTCTTTCACTTCAAAGTTCCACCACTGTTAGTGTTATTCTAGATTTTTAAATACTGCTGCTCACTCATATATCTGAAGCAATACATTTAATTGTGAGCTTCCTTTTGTACTCTTCTTTCTCTGCCCCCCAATATTTCAATTGAGACCTTTCCCTTTTCTCTTGCTCTTTTTTTCTCATTGCTATTCTTCTATTATAAAGCTTTATTTTATGCCACTTGTGTCACTATATTAGCAATTGATTTTCCAATTGCAGTTTAATCTACTATTTGGTTGCAACAGGGAATGGGAGAGCCTCTGAACAACTATTCTGCTGTTGTAGAAGCTGTTCGCATCATGACTGAATTACCATTTCAATTGTCATTGAAAAGGATTACCATCTCAACGGTAACAATATGCACTCTGGATTTGCATTGTTTTCTTCTATATTTTCTGACATAAATTAGCTTCGTGTAACATGCTTATATTCCATTATTAGTATCTGGGTCTTGTACTAAATGCAGAAAACTCTGGAACTGAAAAAGAAGTACAATGTACTTCGTTTTTGTGAGAGTATTAATCTTTGTTAATGACTACCTAATACCTAGCTAATCATTTCCTCTTTGTTAACCATATTGCTTACTGTTTTAGTGAAATTTTAGAATTTCTCGAGGCTTTAAAGCAGATTACGTTTATAGTGTGAATTGAGATATTGTCTTTTATTTATTTATTTATTTTGCTATATCTGTTGTTTGCTTAAATAGTTTCTCTTACAAACATTCTTGAATGCTGAAAATTTCTGGCTTATGAAGGGTATATTTGCATCTTTAATAGGTTGGCATCATTCATGCTATCAACAAGCTTCATAATGACCTGCCTGGTTTGAACTTGGCAGTCTCACTCCATGCACCATCCCAAGACATTCGTTGCCAGATAATGCCTGCTGCTCGTGCTTTCCCTTTGGAAAAACTTATGAATTCACTGCAAGAATATCAAAGGAAAAGGTGATCATTGAGCATTCATATTACTTGTGACTTGTGAGTAGTATTATGTAAACTCTTGTGAGCAATTTCGTTGATTTTGGAGGCATTAATATTTCATCTTTTATTATAGTCTGCAGAAAATATTAATTGAATACATAATGCTTGATGGGGTGAATGATGAAGAGCAGCATGCCCACCAATTGGGGAAACTGTTAGAGACATTTCAAGTGGTAAACAAATTATTTACTTTGGAAGCACACCGGAAATATCTGAATTTTGAGTAATTCTTAGGATTGCATTTTATAGATTTGAAAATTGCTTGTTCCTTTCTCTGTTCAATACCTCTGTCAAACATTTATGCTCTGCCACTATAATTCCCATGGCACTTTTCTACTCTAAAATGTTGTAAGTGGCGAGTGATGAATAGTGGCATTTCTAGATCATTCAGTGGCACTCAGAAAAAAGTTCTTGAACATGATCATCATTCTCTGCTCAGTTACACTATTCTATTCTGTACTAACCTTTTGCATATGGTCTGCATTATGAAACAGGTAGTGAACTTAATACCTTTCAACTCTATTGGTACCTTGAGTCAATTCAAACCTACCAGTGAGCAGAAAGTTTCAAACTTTCAGAAAATTCTAAGGGGTACCTATAATATTCGAACAACTGTTCGAAAGCAGATGGGGGAGGACATAAGCGGGGCTTGTGGACAATTGGTGGTTAACATACCTGACAAGTCTCTTGGCAATGCAGAGCCTCTAACGGACATAGAAGATCTTGTTATTTGATGTCATATAGCTTCAATTTAATTCTTGCCTCAATTTTAAATTTGTCTCATATATTGTTTTAGTGCTACAGAAATTAGAAGTAGAACAATAGAAGCCAAGAGGACTGGCTGCAGAGTAACCAAAATGTTTGATATGAATCTGTGATAATCTTTTAGGTTTTGAAAGGTTTGAATTTGAAAGAACTGAAGTATAAAAAATTGTGAGAAAAATATTTTAGAAGTTTAGAATAATTTATTTTGTTTAAATTTTGAAGTGTATTATGTTGTCCTCCTTCCTGTCATTTGGTCAATCTGGCTTGACTTTACCGTCGCTGGTACAGCCAGATTAGCATCTCCTGCATCCGCTGGAATGTTCTTCTCTAGATGCAGGTCTTATCATCTAGTTTACCTAGTGATTTCTCATCTTTTGATTTCTCATCTTTCTGTTCTCTACCATTACTTGTCTCTGCCTTTTTATCAAACCAATTCGATGGGTCCTTCCACCATCCACTAAGTTGTTATGTCTTATATTTCTCCTTGATGCAAAGAACTTAGAAGTGGCTCAAAATTATGCAAACAAATAATTTTCCTTCTCTGCTCAACAACATTATTTTAGAGACAAAGTCATCCCTTCAACAAATTTTAGAGAGATTTTTTTGTCTTGTAAGGATATTTTTTATCCGGAAAATTAAATATGAATATCATGCACACATTCTAATTAACCAATTAAGTTAAACTTCCGAAATCTTCAAAATAACTTTTAAAATCATAAAATATAAAATATGGTATTATAAGCAAAAACAACTTAAAATAATTTTAAATAATTCAATATATAAGAAAACACTTAAGTGCAATATTATACGTGTTTTTTATATAACAAGGTCTAAGCGATAACGAGTTCAATGAATCAAATAAAATATTATCGGGAGTAAAACCATATTAAATATGATCAATCAGATTACCCAAATTCAACTTAAAAACAATTAAATTATTTCAAAGATAAAAAGATAATACATTTCCAAATTGAAATAAAACAAAAAAAAATTAAAAGATTAAAACCAAATTTTTAAAATTTTAAAGGAACATATTTTCCAATTATATTAAAAAGTCCGTCACTAGTAAACCACACTTTTCATTCCTACGCTTCGTTTGAAAATACCTATATTATTTTAATATATGAGAATAAAAAGTAAATACTTAGTTTAATAACTCAATCAACTGAGTTGCACCGCTCCATGAAAAAACTTATTTTCTTTAACTTTTAATTCAACCGGGAGATAATGTATAATTTAAAGAAGACTGT
Organism: Hylodesmum podocarpum; assembly: GCA_026586105.1. NCBI lineage: Eukaryota > Viridiplantae > Streptophyta > Magnoliopsida > Fabales > Fabaceae > Hylodesmum > Hylodesmum podocarpum. The sequence continues at coordinate 229,421 of JALJEV010000646.1, forward strand.
GACCGGATAACAAATACTCACGAGACCATATGTCACGTGAATGTAACCAAGGTTTTGTAATACAACCTAGATTACAAGATGAATTTATTATTTTATATATGTTACAAATTCACAAGGAAAAATAACATCCATATATACAATAACTGCCAAATTGAATTATTGTGTACATTATAATAACTCGACAGATTGGATTACTTTTTAGCAAAAAAATAATCAATGGGCCTATACGTGCCTTCTTTGTGCAACAACTTCTGCCTCTTGGATTTGCTTCGTCTATTGATTCGATCATTCTGGCTCCGACTGAAAAAACATACATTAATCACATTAAAGTACACCTTGAGCAAAAATGTGAAGACACACTTAACACTGTCTAATTCATATCTACCACTTGCAAAAAGTAAAGCAAATAGTACAAGACATATGTTGTACCTTTGGCTCGGAACAGATATTTGGTGAATCCTAGATTCCTCCTTTTGAAGCATTTCGGCAAGATGAAAATCGGAGTGCTCCAATCTTTCCTCAACAAAACTTGGAGGCAGTTCTATTCCACAAAGTGAACACTGGTAGTCATTCAACCACAACATTGTATTCTCCTGACAAGAATTAAGTCTCTCTTCCTCAAGGAGATTAGACCCATTCTTCACATTTGTGCCTTCAAATTGCCCCTGGAAAGAAGTTGATTCCAACCCTTCTGTAAGTCCACCATAGTGCGAACTTGTAGCATCATTACTAGATGTTTGCACCTGATAAAAACAGCAGAGAGCATAAATAGAAGTAACCGGAAACATAGGCGCACTCCTCAATCAATTTCTGAATCCATTTACATGTCAGCTACATGGCAAACCAAGTGGGAAGAGAGAGTAAGAGACAAACCTGCTCTACACAATCATTTCTCCAAACAGTGCAGCTTTGGTAATCTACATCTGACAAATGATTACCATCAAAAGGGTCTTTCCAATCAAGCTGACTTGTCTGTGCACTGTCAACAGAAAGATCAGTTTCTGCATTACTATGCTCCGCAGCATCTGGAAGAGAACTACAATTTCTATTGACATCTCCCAAAGTAATGAAGTTGGTAATGGTCTTCTGAGTAGGATCAGACGTAGCACTACACTTGTCTCCATGAAACTGTGATACTCTAAGGCCTAACAGAAGAAAAATCTTTGTTATGCTCTGACACAGATAAAGCACAAATGTGAATTCTCATAGTCTATCTGTAAGCAGTAAGAACCGTCTTATCTTGGCATCGAGTTCCACCTTGATAAATGTCCACAATAATAACCTAATAGAAAGGCATACCTATTAGTCGTACTGAAATAGGAAGTTCAGCTTTTAGCAACTTTTTAGCATGCTTCAAAATATCCCCACTCGAGTTGATGTACTTCTGTAAAGTCAAAGCTCTAGTCCGAACCTGTAGGTTGTGCATTTATTAGCACTTGCAAGAAAAGTTTAGTAGGACAGCAAAATGTAGGGAGACAATAAAACATCACCAAAGGGACTTGAACAAAAAAAAAAAAAAAAATCAGCAAATCATAAGATCCTTGAGGTCAGGTACATTGTTCTTCAACAACTGACTTTTTTTTCCAATCAACTTTTATATAGAGGTGAAAAACACAATAAATTGTTCTCAACAAGTATCATTAAGAAAAAACAGTGTCGAGTAATCAGTAACCATTAATACCTCAAAAGAAGCAGTTTTCAGTTTAAGAGTCAATGTTCGCCCATACAGACCCTCTTTTTGCATGTCAGCTGATAGCATTTCAGCAAGCTCCTCTGCAAACATAAGTTTTGCATGGTTCATATGCCAATGAGTCAATATACCTAAAGTCTTATCTAATTCAGAAACTCAGCATGTCATAGTCAATCGCTAAACTTTTTGAAAAGCCGGGCATGTGTAATGAACTTAAGGATGCAATGCAAACCAATTTAATCAGAAATATATGAGTTTCAACAAAGATATACCACAGATTAGAATTACTTGACTATGATGACTACATTGAAAATATGAAATAAAAAAAATTTCCTTGAAAGATAAACAATAATAGACAAGACAAATACCCAATCTTTCATACAACAGCACTTCATCCTCGGTGGCAGAAAATGTTCTTTCATTACTAATACTTTTCCGAGATCTTAGTTGGGGGGAATCTGTCTGCCCAAGACCTAAACCTACAGAGCAAAAAAAATCTGCAGCAAAAATTGACAAAATGTCACATGCTATTAATGGAATCGCATAATTAATTCGGAACAGAACATACAATCAATATATAAATGATGGTCAGAAAACCTAAATTACAAATTTGCTAAATAGCAGCTGTAGAAAACAGAAGATAGAATTTTCATAATTGACATTAAAACAATTAAAAAATAAAAACATGTAAGAAGCTCAGCCAATTTGCAATGTATATATGTAAGGAAATCAACGGGGCAGTAAACATAACTTGCACATCAGTTTTGCACATTAATAAAGAAAGCAGCAAGACTTGAACAGATGGCTAACCTGCTGTTGACTGAGAGAAAAGTGCACAAAGGTAGTTACTCTTCTCCAGCATCTGCTCACATGTGTTAATTCCAAAAACTCCCTTCAAAATATGCTCAGTGACCTTACCAATGCCCCCAATCTGTCAATACCATTAACCATCATTAATCACAAAAACACCTCTTTTAAAGACAAATGCTTATAAAACAGTCCTGCTCACATCTAGGAGATAACCAATAATTTGGAATCGGATAATTGATGAAATCAGCATATAATAAACTCAAAATACCTTTCTGATAGGAAGGGAGGATACAAAGGTCATAACAGCCATGCGGTCATTTGGCAAAATATGTTGTCCATTTGGCTTGTTTATGTCTGAACACACCTATATGAGAGTAAAATGTCAATATTATAAAAAGTCATAGCATGAAATTTCACAGGAAGATAAACAATCACTTCGTGTCTATTCTCTACTTTATAGTTTCTACAAAACAAAAGTTGAAAGAAGTATTATTCCAGAGCCTCCACTTCACAAAATTAGAAGTAGAAAATATAGGCTGTGCAAACCAACAAAATAAAGAAATCAATGTATAAACTCGATAAGGTGCTTTAAAGCTTTTACTTCAGTAAGTGTGCAGGTAACATATCTATGGGAAACATGTTTGGCATATAGTATCCAGAACCTTAGCAAGTAAGCGATTTGGTGCAACTCCAGCACTACATGTGAGACCAGTCTCTTCATAAACACTAGCTCTGAGTTCTTGGGCAATCTACATATTCCAAATTTACAAAATCAAGATTAATACATAAAATGCCTTCCATTGTTAATTTAATCCAACGCGCACGTGAACTTACTTCTTCACTTTTGACATTCCTTTCTTTGCAAACTTCAGTTATATCAAGGTATGCTTCATCCAGACTACCAGCAATAAAATTGGGATCATATCTCTGAAAAACTGCAACCATCACCAGTAATTAAAAGGAAAAGCTGCAACCGAAAATCAATCACAAAAGAAAGAATACCTTTTCTGGTTAAATCGCTGTAATAAGTATACTTCTTGAAATCTACTGGAACAAGTATTAACTCTGGACATAGCTTACGTGCAATGAAACCAGGCATGGCAGCACGAACCCCGAATTTTCGAGCCTGTGTAAAGACCAAATCAAGATCAGGAATTCCATGACTCATTAGATTTCAGCCATATTAATATTTCAAACATCCATGAGATCAATTCAGATTGTAGAATACAGAGAGGTCAAAAACAATATCAAGGTCATAAGGAATTGACATAGTAAACCTCGTAGTTGGCGGTGGATAGCATGGACATACTCCCAACAGCCATTGGCTTGGACTTCAAGGTAGGATTACTTAAAGTCTCAACGGCAGCATAGAAAGCATCCATATCTACATGTAACCAGATCCTCGAAAGATCACGCGAAGCTTCAAGCTCAAGAATTTTTCTATCAGCAACCTGTCACGAGGAAAACTAATACACTAAATTAATACAGGGGAAAAACTTAAAATTGAATGTGTGTGAGAAGCAAAAATATGAATCAAAATACCTTCTGGTAATGGGCCAAGTCTGATTGTGTGAGCTTTGCACACTGAATTCGAAAGTTGTCAACTTTCTGGTTAATAAAAGCGAGCTTGCGTTCCTCGTTTTGAAAGTATTTGGATCCTTTGCTCATTTCATAAACGACCCTTTGCACTTTCTCCTTGTCAACCCCTTCCATTCCTTCAAAATAACAATAATATGCAGCGCGCCATTTTATGAATCTGAATAAAAACAAAACAACAGAAAAGAAAAGAAAAGAGAGGGTAACAGGTTAGTTAGGGACCTGCTTTGGCGATTGTGTAAACACTGTCGTAGGACTGCCATGGACGAACAACACAACCTTCGCCATTCGCTTCCGTTTCGGTTCCCTCCGTCATCGCATTCCGCACTTCGCCTAATTTGATTGCCCTTTCTCCCCTTAATATTCTCCCAGACTAAAATGTAATTAACTCATCTAATACAAAAATTTTATCTTTTAAAAACAAAGATAACAAAGAAGCATATATAAGTGCAATTTAAAAATCAATTTTACATCATGTCTTAAATAATTTACATATTTTGTATTACATATTTGTAATATAATATTTACAGATTTTAATATCATCAATATTATTCCTACAAAATGCTAAAATTAATATTTGCAAAGTATTTATTTAGGAGAGAGCGAGTGCTCGTGTGTTAAAATTATATTTTTAATACCTTTTTCATAATTTTTCTTTCTATAAATATTTTTAATTCTTTAGGAATTTTTACTCGCTTAAAATATTTCGTATGTGCAATTAATAAAACAGTATAATTATTACAATGTACCACAGCTCTAACTAAAATACTACAGCTCTTTGGGCTTAGGCCCGACGAATCTCAAAAAAAAAAAAAAGGAATACCAAAACTGTAACGAAAGCCACAAAAATGCTAAATTTGCTTTCAGTTTAGATTAATTAATTTTCTGTTCAAAATAATTTTAATGAAAATCTTACTGAAAGAACTTTTGAAATATTTTCCCCTAAAACCATGCTAAACTCAACATGCGGTGGTTTACAAATTACAATATTTAAAATATTACAAATTAACGTATATACAGAAAATATAATAAAATGAGAATATATACAGTCATAGAAACCATAACAGAGAGAAAACGTGACATTTGACAAGGCATTTGGGTGGCGAAGTGCAGATGCAAGCTACGCAACTTAAGCGATTAGGGATATAAACTAACAAGACATACAGTATGAGACATGGTTTTCCTTTTCTTCACTCAAGAAATTGTAATAAGCTGTTTCTCCCCCAATGGCCCAATCCTATCGAAAATTTACAACATGACCATGCGGGATCAGAGCGGGCCTCGACGTGCAACAGTAAATAATACAAAGCACTTAAGATGCCCTTACTGCAGGGAATAGCACACCAGTAGCCTCAATAACATCACACAAGTAGCACACTTCATACAACTTGTATATCAGGAACCATCTTGGTTTGGAAGTCCTTCAAAATCTGGGCCGAAAAAATCAAAAGCTCAACCATTTCAAGCCCTGCAGCAGAAACAGTATCCAACTTCTCAACACCGTGTTCCTCATGCCCCGTGTCACTGCCCACATTGTATCCAATGTAACTAACATCTGCCTCAACCAACCAACTGGTGGGTAAGGAGCTCCCAAGAGCAGTCCTTAAAAGTTCTGCCTCATGAATAACGTCATTTAGGATTTCTGAAACACCAGCAATTGTACCTTCCGAAGTCACAGACTCCTTGGCCTAAAAACCATATCAAACAGGCAACCCATGTTAACACATATTAGCTTTCAAGTTTCAAAAACTGAACAGGACAAGGTTTCGTGTTACTTCATGCTAGCAGCTGAAGTTGAACAATTTCTATTTATCAACCCAAAACATGCAAACCCACCATACAGGCCCCCTTCCCCCACTCTCTTACAAATATGAGAATTAAAAATTTTAAGACTAAATATCAATTTTAGTCCTTTAAGTTTGGGCATTTTCTATTTTTATTTTTTAAGTTTAAAAAGTTCTATTTCCTTCTTTTATGTTTTTAAAAAATATCATATGATCCTGCAAGTATTTTTCTGTTAAAAATATCAATTTCATATTAACAACATTAGTGATTTAAATTTTAAAATAATTAATTTAAAATACTGATAACTTTTAAAATTGTACTAGTCTAAAATTGCTAACACAGTTGATGGAAATTAACATTTTTAACGGAAAAATATTTAAAGGATTAAAATGATACCTTTTAAAAACATAAAAGAAATAAATAGAACTTTTTAAATTTAAAAGATCAAAATCTAAAAATATTCAAACTTAAAGAACTAAAAGTGACATTTAACCAAATTTTAACAATTTTGAAACAAAATATTTTGATACCTTTAGAAGAGAGAGACGAAGCCTGTGTATTGATGAAGTTAAATGTTCCATGCTTTCCATGCTCTCCTTAAGTGTTGCATTTTCAATCTTCATCCTGATAAACCCCAGTAGTAAACTATGTTAGTAAACAGAAGGATGAAAAGGAACAACATATGTCATGGTGGTATCTTCAAACATATTAAAAACACATGACATGGTTTAAACTGATTGATTGTTTGGAGTAAGACAGGGTCTTGCACATGTTTAAGAGCTAAGACTATTCATCTCCTTGGGGTGAAATAAATGCTAGTACTCTACAGTATCATTCCTCTACCGTTAAATTTACATTACCAACAAAAAAATAAATAAATATCCAGCCACAGTCATCCATTGATGGAATAAAATCAGAAAAACAAACTCGAAATTTAACACTTGCCTTGCAAAATCCATACTGCTAGATCGATGATTGACGAATTTCCCTTCACTATTTGAACTACTGTCCACTTCATTTCCACTAACATCCCGCGGACCAATCCATCGACTCAAATATGATTTCTTCAGTAAGTTCTTTAAAGTTCCATCTCTGTCTAGAGTGACAATCTTTCTTTCTCCAGTGTTGACCACACTTTTTCCTTGTTTAGTTGCATGACCCAATTTTCTGCACATGAATTAAAACAAAATCTTTATTATTCAAAATGGAACTCCAAAGTAATGAAGGGAAATTTTGAGCTAGCAGGATAAAGAAACACAAGGAGAGGGATGAAATTCAACCAACTGTTGATGAATTGTTAATAATACAATTGGTAGTAAAAATAAAAGTAAAATCCTTTAAAAGCAAGATTAGAGGAAGGCGCATCAATGTATTGTTTTTACTTTGTTTGATATGCAAAACAAGAAATTGACATTTTATTAAACCTTCAAGATTGAAAAAGAAATACCAACAGAGTCCAGAAAGGGAAAGTGATGGTGTTCGAAGGACAACCAAAGCCAATTAATCCAATTACACATCATGAAGCTTCTAAATGGCAATAACAAAAAGTATACCTTTCAGCTCCAAGTCGATACTTTAGTATCTTAAAGGAAACTACTGTTACTTTTAAACCCAACAAAAAAAAAAGTATAATTATGTTGTATTTCAGTTCTTCACAGTTCACAAGACATCCAGTTGTCAACCATAAAGAGTCAAGGCACTCAAAATCATTAACTTATGTGGTACTTTGGCCAACTTTTTTTTTTTTGGAATTTCTCCTCCTCTTAAATAGAGAACCCGAGCCATGACTATAAGATCTACTTATGAAAAAACAGTGCATAACAAAGCATGTCAATGCAACTTTATCCTTTTAAATGACATAAGGAGCAGAAGTATAATTAACATACTATTTTTTCTATGGATGTTTTTTCTGAAGAAAACAGAAACAAATGTTCAGGGAAAATTCACTACAAAATAACTGAGCAATTGAATGAAAATATACAGTGATGAAAGTTATTGAATTAGTAACTATCATGATAAAAGTAATCATACTCCAAAAGTAATTGATGCTCCTGCTTTAATTGTGCTAATTCCATGAGAGCTTTCACCTTTTCATTGGTAACCTGAGTAAAAATAACAACTTACAAATAAAAAACTATTTGTAAACAATGGATAATATTATGGATTCTTGCACATGTGGCTCTAAAATATTGTTGCTCTGATCCTCCACAGGCATGAATACTAACATACTGTTTTGCATATCTAGAAGAGGAATATCAGCATAGCTTCATTTATACAGAATATGAATAGGAAAAAAAAAATAACAAAATAAAATAAGAGAAGAAAAGAACATAGTAACCAAAAATCCAGACATTGAGAACATACAACTAACTTTCTTGACTCAGACCAATATAGTCTATATATTATAGCATACTACTAATATCTCAGTAGCTGTGTTCCAAGTGTCAGAACTCTGAAGAAATGATGCAACAGACAAGTACCTGCACCAAGTTCCTCTGAAGTTCTTCAGTTTTATTTTGAAGGGCTGCATTCACATTTCTCTCCAATAGATGTCTTTCTTCTTGCTGTGATAAAAGCAATAATGCATCAACCTGAAATATAAAGTGGTAAACATCAGAAAGCTAGATTGCAATAAATTGGAAGCACAAATACTTGGATTAGTGGTGACAAATTAAATAAATGTGATGGCATAATAAACACCTTCTCTTGCAATGCCATAGCAAAAGCATCAGATGTGTCGCCTTTTACACCAGCATCTGCTGACAGTGTGCTAGGACTAGTCCACTGTTAAAGAGTAATGAAAAATAAAAGTTGAGGAATTCCAAGGATTGCATCTTGTAAAAGTTAACACAAATCATAATGTGATCGCATAATAAACACCTTCTCTTGCAATGCCATTGCTAAAGCATCAGATTCATTGCCTTCTACATCAGCATCTGCTGACAGTGTGCTAGGACTAGTCCACTGTTAAAGAGTAATGAAAAAAGAAAGTTGAGGAATTCCAAGGATTGCATCTTGTAAAAGTTAACACAAATCATTGAAATAAAGCTGGACTAAAATCCAGCCAAATAAAGGCCTTTCTATTGAAGCTCAACAGAACACTTTCATAAGAGAACTGCTGATATTACAACAGAATTAACTCGTCTAATGATCTAAAATCCAAACGAGAAAAGAAAAAAAAAAGTCATCTTCATGGACTTCTTAATAAGTTATACAGTAGTGTATATTACTGATTAGTGATAGAATCATAGGATACAATGTAACAGCTTTAGGAAAAGCCATAACATTTTTTGTTATCAAGCTGACCTATTTTCAGCTTGGAAGTAATCAGATGGGCATGAAAGTAATCCATCTGGCCAAATATCAATTGAAGATGGTCATGCTGGCCCTATTATGCTCAAAGTGAATAACCCAATTTCATCTTGAAAATGATTGAACTGGCAAAAAAAACTCATTTCCTGGGATGTTCTGTCATTACTTTCCCCTCTACTTCTCTTCTTTTTTAGTTTCTCTGTTTTTATTTGTAATAAAATACTTTCAATCCTCAATCAAGTAAATCTTCAAGAGAAGTACATTACTGTAAATCTGTAATAATGAACAAATAGTAAATAGATCATGTTCTTCCACTACACTTTGCACCACTATTTATATTCTATAGTTCTACAAAACCAGCAAGCGCTGCAAATGCACTATTTTCTATTTTAAAAAATTATATGTCCTTCTGAAAAAGGGATGCAGGGATGCAATTTCAAACCTTGGACTCAGAGATAGGATTAGCTTGAGGGCTTATATGCACATCCCGACATCCATGCTCTTCTAGTTCTGCATCTCTTTGAGGGGCCAAATTTGGTACAGTACTCAGATCAAACCTCCTGATTCTTTCATCAATCACGTTGATTATGGATTTAATACTAGATTCTCCATCACCGAGTGAATTCATAATTTGATCCCTACACTTAGAATGATAATGTTTCAAGTCTGCTATGCCATTCTCGATTACTTTGTCCAATGAAATCTGCAAATGGGTCATCAGAATCCAAAATAAGCATATACATTAAAATGACTTTTTTCTATTAAATTTTGAAAGAACTCACTTGTTTCTTTTCCAGTACATTGACTCTCTTCTTCAAATGATTTTCAATTTCCAAGCCCTAACACATCCAAAACGGATAAAGAATCACTAATGGCAGAAAATCAGTTTATCAAGGCAAGAGTAAGGTGATAAACTAGATCATACCACCCTTAGTTTACTTTGAAGATAATCCACAGAATTCTTGAGTCTCTCCAGCTGTTCTTCTAATGCACTCTGTCTGAGAAATTGTTATTCATGATATGTACAGAAACATAGAACCACAATACTATAATTTCCCTAGTATGTAACAACAGTAATCTGTCATCACAGAAGCAAAAAGCATGCTAAATCAAACTAGGTTCAAAAGGATGAGGAGAGTTTTAGCATGTATCATACTGGACACCATACTGAATAACCAGCACAAGGAACAAATCACCGGATAATCAAGAGAGAAAAAATTTCATGGTTTCGAAATCTCACAATGTATTTAGAGGTGGAAGCATCATTGAAACTCCACACCTCCTCAGGGTCACCCAAAAGACATGCGCATTTCTCATCCCAACTTGCATCTTCAAATTCTTTTAGAGAATGTTGCCTGATCTGAAAGAACTTATTAATTACCTGAAAAGACATCAAAAGTATGAAGAGGAAGGCCAGAATAAAAAATTGAAATAAAAAAGTAAGCTGCATATTCTTAGATACATTAAATGCCATAACAAATATTTTGTCATATATTGCATAATGAAGAAATTAATACGAAATATTCAGGAACTCAGTTTTACAATTATCACTTCAGTAGTGAATGACAAAGGAAATAATAAATAAAAGATAAAGAGGGGGAAGAGAGTGAGAACACTACCTCCTTGAAATTTTCATTTTGCTTAATATGCACTGCTTGGTCAATCTGCATAGCATCATTAAATTCCTTTAGTTTAAGACAATCTGAGGTGAGCTCCTCTACCCTGTGTTACAAATAGATTGTGAGCAAAAAAAAAAAGTTTCCTTAGTAAACCATGTCTTACATCTAATTAAAACCAAAATAATACAGAATAAAGACATCGGTAATCATATAATACGAACACAAGTTTCAACCTTTCAATATTGCTTAAGAATTACCAAGTAGAAAAATAACTAACTTTTCTAATAGAGTTCACATAGTCCTTCACTTAAAGAAGTGAAACAAGCACAGGAGTTGAAGTTTTGAAAATCAATTCCAAACATAAGCAAGTGCATCATGTAAAGTTATCATCATTTACTTAGATAAAATAAAAAACGATCTTTTCTGGAACCTCCCCGTTTATCTATCTTTCTATTTCATCTTTCTTTTGTAATTTGTTGTAGTTGATAAATATGCATTAAAATGACAGAAAGATTGAGAATACCTCTTATGGATGTCATTTATTTGTTGTGACATTGTCTCCTCCTTTTCTTTGGCCTTTTCAGCCTGTTAGTATCATGGAAAATTTTGAAAATGTCAACTACAACAAAACTAAGTAGCATAGAAAACGATAATTTTTTAATAAAAATGGCATCTATGTAACCTCAATTATCGCTTGATCCCTTTCAGCAAAAGCAGCAGCCACACAACCTTGGAAAAACTTAACCTGCTTCTCAGCTTCCATATTCTGGACATGCAAATTTGAAGTCATTAGTCACATTGTTCCTCATGTACAATTAAGTCAAAGCAAATACCAAAGTGCCTCACAAGTCACAGCACAAAAAAATCATGTTAACTCTCTCAACAAACTCTAGCATGTACACAAGCCATTGATAAATTGGATTAAGAACTCTTCCCATCATGTTCTTGCCATAATCCATTATCAAATTTTCAAGCAAAGCATAAAAAATTTCAGACGAATAAATGTCGAAAGTAATATCTGTTTGTAATTTTGTATCCAACAACTCCCCACAGCTTGCTAAAGCTGGATAACAAATTTCCATTGTAATCTCTATTCATTACTGTAAAGAAAAAATGAACAATGGGTGGGAGAAAGAGACCTTTGAAACCTCAGCACTGTGTAGATCTGCCAGTTGACTCTGAACACAGTAAAGTAACCATGTAAACAAAGTAGAAGAGATTTTTAAGCAACAAAGACAAAAAATAAAAAGGTCAATAACTCACTTTAATTCTATATGCCTCGGAAAGCTCCTCTTGTAGATTTAGGTTTTCTCTTGTGCAAGCAGCCAACTTCTTTTTCAAACTCTCAATCTCCTGCTCCAATCCAGCTGTCCTAATTGGGCATGGATTTCAATATAATGGATACACTTTGTTGAGCTTAAGACAATAGATACCCATCGTATGTAGATCTCCTAAGAGGTAAAGGAAAATAAACAGATACCTCTGAAAATGCAATCGGGTAGCCACAGCAATATAACCAGGCCCAGCTTGCTGCATGCATAATTGTTCGATATCTTTTTGTAATTCTTCACGCTCTTCAAAATTATATACTCCATAAGTTTAATATGTATAATAAACAACTTCAAAACCAAATAAAAGTTTAAAAGCTACAATAGTCAACCAAAACAAAATTGGTCTAGTGCTCTTACTAAACCTGTAACCATACATTGTAAGATAGTTAAATTAACTTGCACAGGCAAAAAAATGCACATACCATGTTCCAGTTGTTGGATACGAGCCAGCAAAGATTCATCATTCATACTCTCAGCCATTCTGGAAAAGAAAAAAAAAAAAAAAAAAACACCATTAAACCAAAAAAATTGAAAAGGGAGCAGGGTTGAAAGCTCAATTAGTCAAAACCAAAGCTCGTAAAGTAGATAACAATGACGGGTGATGGCTCTTTAACCAAAATGAAATGATAGTTCTATTTGATGAAAATCCTTATAATTACTCCATATGGTAAAAGGGGTAAAGGGGTGGAAAACAGATGTGAAAGCGAAAACAGAAATTGTGATAATAACTTGTGAAAATTGAAATCCGATGAAGAAGCACAACGCACCCTCTACTCTCAGCCCCAAACACAAAACGAACCTTATTCTACATAATCAACAGTAAATTGCAACAATGTAATACATAAATGTATTAACAATAATGAAATAATAAATAATATAACTAAGCATACGAAGACGAGGTGGGAGCATGGAGTTGACCTGGAATTGGAAAAGGAAGAAAGAATTGAGAATTGAGAAAAGTTGTTGGACTTCAATTCAAGGAGAAGCCGATAAATCCAGCGAATCGAATGCTTTCTACCAACTTAGATTGGATTCCAATGAAGGTTTACCGAAGCAAACGCCAAATCATTATTTAATGGCAGTAATTAAATGTTTCATATAACCTAACTTTTTTAATTTGTTTTTGACAAATAAACTCAACGTTAGAGTAATAATCGGGTTCAGTAATCTTTTGAGTTTTGACTACTCAATTGAGTCTACCCGTCTACGTGTTAAGACATTTTTATTTTATTTTTTTATGTGATTCACTTATAATAAAAATTTGTATGAATATTATTTTGTTCGGTTTAGTAATTTTTTAATTAAAAACAACCGTTATGTAATACATTTTAATATAACTATTTAAATGTATTATTTACATTTTAATACACTTTTATGAAATAATTATTTTCATGTAATACAATCTTTTACCCCTCAAATAATTAAATCTTTCATATATATAGAATTATTAAGATTCAACATGGTGATAAGAGTTCGAAGAGTATGTATAAAATTTTATGTTCAAGTCTTGTTGTTACCGTTCAAAAAAAGTTATATTTATGTTTATTCGTATGACTCAAAAATTAATGTATTTTGATGTAAATATCACTCCTACAATTTAGAAATATTTTCATTTAATTTTAATCCTCGACTGATCTATTTGTTATTATAAGTTTCATTACGGTATATTATTTTATTTGTATTAAAATTATACTTTTAATTAATTATAAATTACTTAAAATATTTCTTTTGAAACTATCATTATAAAAGTAATATTCTTATTATAATGATAATTTATAATTAAATGATAGAATTAGAAAACCTTTACAAATTTGATAACTATATCTTAATTAAAATTTCCTTCATACAGTTTCAATATTAAAAGAGTTTCAAAAAACAGTTTTAATGTGATATATTATCAATATAAACATGTCTATATTGTAAACTAATTAAAAGTACCTTACGTATATTTTTAAAGTATTTTTTACAAAAACTTTTAATTATATCACAAATTATAATTAAACAGTAGTATAAAATCTATATGCATGTGGTACATATATTTCGAACAAATTATAAATTTTATACTATCATTTGATGCTAACCTTATGTAAATTATCGAATTTTTTAACCACGTGACCAACATAAAAGGTTTATATATTACTCTTTTGATCCTTCGAACATTTCAATTGTGTGATTTTCGTTATTCATGTTACACTAATTAGATTTCTTGATATCATAATAATTATGCGATTTCGATTTTCGGTTAATCATTCGCTAAATAATTAATGAATTTTCTTAACAAGTCACTGGTTGGTGATGTGGCATCTACCGCTTAAATTTACTCAAGAAGCAATGAGATTTTTAATTTGTTAAAATCTTTTAGAGTTACCTTTAAGTATCGGCAAAGGTTGGGGTAAATGGCATTATCAATTCTTTGATTTACTTATTATTTTCTTACACCAGTATTTGTAAAATAATATAGATTTTAATTATAGGATGATTTTTTTTTTTAGAAAAAATAAGGATATTTTAACTAGAATTTATTTCTAACATTATGCCAATTCTTGTTCTTGACAATTGGCCAGAGGTTAAAAAAAATATTTAATATATAGATTACAAAGTAAAAAGTATTATAATTTAACGCATTCTAACGAAAGAAGTTATTTTATTTTCTAAGTCAGTACTCTTAAAATATTGGTCAATTTTTTTTCTTTATAATCATGTTAATGGAATATGGATTAATTTTATTGATAGTTAATCCTTATAGAAAGACTTGATTAACTATTTTATAATAAAGTCTCTTGTTCTAACCATAGTTTTAAATTTTATCAAATTCAAATTTGAAATTTTACTCAAAGGATAGAGCCAACTAGACCAACGATTTATTAATCTATCAATCAAATATTAATTTCTTTTAAGAATTAGAGATAATCGAAATAACATAATCTTTAGACAAAGATTTTTCCATTTTCACATGCAAAGAAGTACATGTTAAACCACTTTGACGAAAAAGGTCACATTGAATTGTTTTTAAAAATATAAGAATAAAAAAAATCAAAATATAAAAACTAAATTCAAGGATAAAAATAAATATATAAGAAGCAAAAATATAATTAAGTCATATATATTTGAATAACCCAACTTTCTAATATGATGGACTATATTCGTTCTGTATTCCTGTTTCTTTTTCTTCCTCTTCTAAATAGAAAGTGTGAGATGATTACAACATTATATTTAGACAAAATTACGAGTATGTATATACATAGTTTATAGCGAAGTGATCCTTAGTCACAAAATGTTTGATGATTGTCATATCGATACCTCAAGAAAAGAAAAGATGAAAACAAAGTTTGTGTTCATATAACAGCTAATTTATGTATTGCTCTAACAATCACCATTTTTTATTGCACAAGCCCTTTGGACTTGGGAGCTATAACTAAGCCTATACTATGCAAACAGTCGCTTGTGGTTTGATAATGGAGGACGCCCATCAAAAACAAACAAGAACCTCTAAATTTCTTAACAATACAAAACATGCGAGTTAAGCAGTTTGACGTTTGGAAGCAATCGTTCATTTTTATTTATAGAAATTAAAAAAAAAAAAAAAGTGAACAAAAGGGGTAAGGTAAAACAAAGAAAAGAGAAAACTAGAAACAAATTTGGTCGAGTTCAATGCTTAATCACACTTGCTTGATTCACTCCACTCCAATTTTGTGCAAAGCAATGTCATCTCAGAAGCACGCATCCAACAGGCAACAGCAACATAGAGCAGCTAAACTGTACCAATTCATATATTCAAACAAATTAATATCAACCTTATAACACAGTGGGATCAAATTCAAAATTAAAAAATCATAAAACGTCTTCTTCACTATGTTGCCTATTTTTCCTTTTTTTTCCCCCCCTAGTTTAATGAAACTTTATGTGTGCAAAAACATATCAATTTCAAGTGGCGTCACAATTATTATAAGAAAGCATTGGGCCAAGCCAACCTGGGCTGGCCCACGGAAATAAGTAATGTATGTAGTTGTTTTGGAGCACACAGACAGAGCGCGCGCGTGACGGAGTCTCCAAGAAAGAATCTAACGAATCAGTTAGGAATTTAACGATGCGCCCGCAACGGCCACCGAGTCAACTCGGAAATGGAGGCGGATCGGATCTGACTCAGCGATTCAAATTAAATGAAGAATTACAGAGAGAGAGAGAAAGAGATAGAGAGAGAGGACGCACCAGCCTTCCAAGCAACCAGGGCTGGATGAATTATTGTGATGATGCTGTGGAGGAGGCTGAGCGTATTGAGGAGCGTATGGCGGAGGATAACCCTGCGCCGGGTACGGCGGCGGAGGATACCCTTGCTGTGGCGGATATCCCGGCGGTGGGTATCCTGGTGGTGGGTATCCCGGTGGTGGATATCCCGGCGGTGGATATCCTGGCGGCGGATATGCGTCCTTTCCTTGTCCTTCTGGTGGATAACCTACCATCACGGATCAGCATATTAAGAAATTTGAAATTAAAAAAGAATAAGAAAGATCCAGAGTGAGATAAGATTCAATAATTAATAAAACAGAAAAAGATGGAGGTGCATGGAAAAGGAACCTTGCGGCGGTGGAACTCCGACGGGTGGTTGTTGCGGGTTGTAATTACTCATTGTTGGTTGCAATTGGGAGTAGGTGCGGTGAGGGTTCCAATTTCGGCAAAAAAGAAGGGATATTTAATTGAAGATAGAAAGGAGATAGTGGATGATGAATGAAACAATAAACACCAATGCGGAAGAGCTTCATATATCATCACACGTCATTAATATCCATTTAAATACTTTCTCAAACTCACTTCTTGACTAATTTTATTCACTTTCTCCCAAACAAACACAACTTTTTTTATTCACTTTACATTTTTTCACTGTCCCGCATTTCATATCCAAATATATTTATTATTTTTATTACCTACAAATAAATTTTGTAATTTTTATTGAATATTTTTTAATTAAAAATTATATTTTAACCTTTTGTAAGTTATTGAAATATATTTTTTTTAAAAATAAATTAATAATATGGAAATAGAGTTGTTTAGATCCTGTAATATTCTTATTCTTTCAAATTTTCAAATGAATGTATATATATTGTCGTTTTCACGCGGATATTTATATCACCTTTTACAATGTATAATTGTAAAATATGAGTAAACTTGTATTCGCTCTTTTGAGATACATCACGGGAGAGGAATGATAATCTATAATTAAATTAAACAAAGTGATTACGATATTATTAATTAAAAAAACAACATTATTGTTATGAAAAGAAATAGAGCATTGTTACTTGTTAAAATAAGGTATCGCAGATACGAAAAGAAGATGCGAGTGGAAATGCAATGGAAGAATAGTAAAGAAGAGGATTGGATGGAATGATATGCCCCAATAGTGTTTTTTAGGCTGTCAACGTAATAATGTTAGTAAGCCCATGTGCACAACGATACCTGTGTTCCATCGTATATACAATCTTGCTCTGTTTACAATTAAATACAACAAAACAATTGTCAAAAGCTAAAAAAAAAAAAAAAAAAAACAAGAAGAAGAAAAAAGCAACGAAACAAGATCGAAAAAATGATGACAGCATTAGTCAGGGTGTCAACATAGAGTACTTGACAGATGAACCCAAATAATGAATTATTTGGGTTACTTGCTTCAATTTATTTTTTCGTTTTTTTTTTATGAAAAAACGATAGTTTCGTTTGGAAAAAGGCACATCTAAGTCACGGCTAAGTAAGGGAGGATTCCATTATCTGTATGAAGCCCAATTGATCACTTAGTAAAATAGATTACTTTTAGTATTTTAATGGTGTCGAATTCTATATACTATCATACATTTACTCTATTTCTTTTAAGAAAATGTTCAATCTATAATGCTTGTTATTATATGTGATGCGTACATCTGTTTATATTTAAACTAAGTTGTCTTAAGAGTTATTTTCATTATTTTTTTCTTAAATATGATATATTTTATTATACGAATTCTCTTTACACCACGATCTTAATTGTAATTATTTTTCGATTGGTATCAATATTATTATTACTTAAACAATCCAATCCGAATAATCCTTAACAATGGAGTACAACACCTTGTTATTTTGTTTCTAGCTTTTTCATTCATTAATAATTTATTTGAAAAACAACAAATTGTTTTTATTTTTATTTACATAAAATTCTTACAGAAAAAAGAAAAAAGTAAAAGGATGTTTTTATAATTGTTAAAAAATAAAACCAAAATAGCTTAAACATATACTGAGGAAATGGGCTTTATTTCCAGGTCCAATATGATTTTTTTTTTTCCAACGGAAATACGTTTGAAATGTATGCACTTACTCTTAACAAGTAACAGATACCCCAAGGCCCAAGCCTAGATTAAGCGGCTCACAAGTTTTTTTTTTTTTTTCTCTCTCCATTAATGTTTGGAATAAGGGAAGAAAAATAGGAAAGTGAGAAAAATCTAAAATTTAAATTAGAAAGAAAATAGAACAAAAATTTTTATTTTATTTTATTATAAGTTTAAGTTTTCCTTCTCTTTTTCTTCTACTTTCTCATGTTTTTCTTTCTCTTCACTTTCTTTCCTCTTAACCATTGTAACAACAATAAAACCTTAAGTACATTTTCCCTTACCCATATATGCCTGGTTTACTACTTTTAACTGTGGGATAGGTAATTGTTGGTTTAGAGTGGCCAATTGGTGGTGTAGGCAATATGTTTGTCCTTACTTGAAGTTTTGGACATAAGTGAAATAGATAGGAAAGTAAACAAGTAATTTATGTGTATAGTTTATGCAAATTGCTCAATAAGAGACAAATTCATTTGTTTGTTTGATAAACAAAAGATGTATGTAAGTAGGGTGTGGAGTGAACAGCTAATTGACGTTGACCCAATGGAAAGGGACTAGGTCAAAATAGTAATGGACTTTAATCTGTTAAGAAGCCCCATATCTTGCACCGTCAAACAATGGCCCATATGAGCTGGATTCCATCTGGGTTGCCTTCACCTTTTATACAGACAAAATACACATTTCTTTGCTCACATAATCAGCTTCCAAGGGATTAATCCAAAACTATATCATTCATTCATTCTTCTTATGCTTTTCTTCAAACCCCTCACAAGAAAAAAACATACATCAATGACTAGAACCTTCATCCATTCCCTCACTGGATACATTGGACCCCCCCTTCACCTTTTTGAAGATAAACAAATTTATGACATCATTGCATTATCACTCTCATTTTAATTTATTTTTTCAAACAATTTTATACTCATATATTCTAATTTTGCTTATGAACAAATATAAATTTCCACCGGTAAAATATAACGACTTATCTGAGGAATTATACATGTTTCATGGGTTACAATATTTGCATCTTTTTCTTTGACAAGAACACCTGTTGCTTATTGTGGTTACTGAGTAAGTATAGGATGGAATGTAGATTTTTTATTTTATTTTTTTACTAAGAAAAAGTTAGAGCTGCATTAATTAATATGGGTTGAATTCAATGTTATGACATAGTGAGGAAAAAAATACGTTTACATTTAGTTTGTAGCAGCACCTTCAATAAAATGGTCTCTTAAAGAAGATACATGGGAGGAAAAAACAGAGAACAGAGCTATGTTTGTTATTGAGAATTTACGCATAATTTATGTGCCAACGGTATAACATGCCGAGTTAAGTTAAATTGGAATACTTAAATGATTTTTAGGTTGGATTCCTTAAAATTTTATATCATAGCAACATGGTTTCTATAGCCAAAAGTATTTTTATTTATTATAAATTAAATTATATAAAATAATTAATTATTCTGCATAATGTACGTGCTAAAACACTAACATTTTTATTGTGAAATATCCCTCTCATGCAATGTTAAGGTGGTTGGAGTTAGCAAAATGTGTATATTTCTTTATTTTCTGCTCACCTAAAATAAATTTAATCAGTTATAAAAATGTGTCCTGACTTTATCCTTAATGACATGTTGTTGTAAAAAGAATTTTACAAAAGACAATTTAAAATTAAAGTTTAGGAGAGGGATTTAGATAAAAGTGCGTGCGCACGTGCAGACATGTGTTTGAATATGTGGAAGCCCGCATATGAATATCATGCACACGTGCCCACATGCTTCTGTGAATCCTGGTAGAGTAAATTCTTGAAAAGGAGAAAAGGATAGTGAATGTGATTGCATGTGGATTCATAAAATCCCAGTCAACTACACTTTGTCCCAAAAAAATTTTACAGTCTCCATTGTCCTAGTTCTCCCAAACCCATTTTTATTTTCATTTTTTCTCTCTTTGCATGCATAGTGATAGAATCTATTCACCTTCTCTCTGTCACATACACACACACACACAAAAAAAAAAAAAAAAAAAGGGTTGGTAATGTTCTTATTTTGAGAATGAGACTGACATAAAAAAACAACTACCGGTACATTTTGCTGAGTAGCAATCTAAATAAATGTTAGTACAAACTATAAAAGATGGTTATGTTTTTGTTGAGTCATTCTTTAATCCTCACACATGATGGGCACAGAAAAGGAAAAGGGAGCACGAGGATGCTAAATAATGGGTGCTGTTTATGTCCAAAACAGTATATTTCCTTTCCACATTTGAACACTAAATCAGACTTATCGGGTAATAAATCAAAACCATTTTTAAGGACCACTTTTTCTTCAACTAATATTGTTCTCAACTACAAACACTACCCTTTACTAATCATGTATCTTAGAGAAATAATCTTCTCCCAAATTGGGAATATAATGGTGCAGACAGAGAGAGAGAGAAAAAAAAAAAAAGAAAGCATTACTGCTGAAGGGATAGGTGTCCATACAGTGTGGAAGGGGAAATGGACGTGTACCCGGTTTTGTTAAGAGGGTACACAGTGCATCGCTGTCTAGCATGTGAAGGGTGTTGTGGATTTTCGTTCTCTCTCTCTCTTAGATGCACCTCTCTATAACCCACCCAACTGGCACCTTTGCATATATGGGAGGAGAGTCAGGACAAAACTAGTCTAGGATTTGAGTCCGATTCTCTTGGTTTTCTCCAACACTTTATCCAACTTGTTGCTGACCCGAAACCAAAACTAGATAGGCACGTTGTCACGCAGTTAATAATAGGGATACACTATGTAATGTCACTCAGTTTCTTCTTCCAAGTTTTACTCTCTCTTTTTTTTTATCCTTTTTACCATTCCTCTCTTTATCATAAATTGGACACTACTCTTTCATAGTAGAAACGGGTATAATAACCATCCAACCAACTCATTTTAGATTCCATTCCTTTGAGAAGAATCCTCAGCAGCCAAGGAAGATGAATGCATTAACCTCAGAATGCAGTAGTGGCTGTGAGTCTGGTTGGACTCTATACCTTGACCATTCTTTCCAGCTTAACCACAATGCTTCTTCACATACAAGTTCGCAGTTTATAGGTGAAGATGACGGGTTGTGTGATGATAACAAAGACAAGAAAACCAAAAAGGAGGTGGGTGAGGAAGAGGACTTGTCCATGGTTTCTGATGCTTCTTCAGGGCCACCACACTTACCAGATGTACAAGATAATGGGAGCTTTTACTCTGCATCTAAGGCAGCAAAACTTGGCAAGAGAACCAAAAAGAGGCAGAAAGTTAAAGAAAACCAACACCTTTCATCTTTTCTTGATGACACTGCTAGCTCTCCCGTCTTTGACTTCTCCATGGTGAGTTTGACCTTGCTTGCAATTACTTGCATTTCCCTGTGTTGTTCTAGTTGCATGATACATGATAGTATACTAACTAGGCTTGACAAATTTTCAGAGCAATGTCTCTGTGACCAACCAACAAACTTCAACAGAGAGCATGCTAGATTACTCACAAGGTTTCTCTGCTACTTATGATGAGGTACTTTCTTTGCTTTATTGTTTCCGAAGGCTACATTTAATTCAGAGTGGTATATAAAAACAGTCATGTTCTTGTAGGAGAGGTCCTCGTTGCAAGGCACCTATGTTTTTTTGCAACCATCCCTATCAGAAAATGGAGCTCATAACAACAAGTAAGCAAGTGTTGTGTTTCTTCTGTATATATGTCACTTTGTCGAAAGCTCATATGTAACCATTCCATTGCATTCTGTGCTTAGCAGATGGTACGGAGGGAAAGAGATGGGAATGATATAAAGATCAGTTCTCTTTCTACTAATGGCTGCCTCTGCTATTCAACTTGTTGCAGTGGAAGATATTAAAGATCCATGGAGGGCACAAAATCATTGATGGTGTAGAAGGAACCTGATCTCAAAAGGGATACTGTTCCTTTGTTTTCTTTTATCATATCTGTCAATGCAGTGCGAAACAACCTGAAAGGAAAATTTAGAAATAAACTTTTTTTTTCTTTTCCATTTTATCTTATAATTTAATTTTCTTGTCAATGAATAGTGCACACAAGACAGATAAGTTAGGCAGGTTCTGTGTAAGCATGCTGAATCCTTGTTTTTGTTTGATGAAGCCCCATGCTCAAGTTATATCAGCAAAGCAGAACTAGCTTGAAACTTTTGCCGAACAGATAAATGAAACAAATATTTAATTCAGGAACCCCATATTCTTCAAAAATAAAATGACCAAACCTTTGTTTTTCTCTTCCGGGTATAATAACTAACTCTCTTATAATTGAGAACAATTTTACACAGCAAGGGCTATAGTTACATAGGCCTGGTTAGGTTAAAGAAGAGTGGATCTTGTGTCCATATTCAAAAATCAGGGGCCAAACGCAGAGGTAACTGCTTTCAGTTGTTTGGAAATGCAAAATTCCTTAAACAGATAAGTGCAATCTCGGTGTTGACAACATGTTCCTCAATCTTAGCGTGTAGTTTTGGATCTCAGCTACACACAGAATAATCATTTTAAGTGTGTTTGTGTCCAAGTAATACTGCGGAAGATGACAGTGATCTGCTCCAATCTCAGAAAGAAAGTTTCTAACGAAAACTTATACCTGCACATCTCAAAATGCTAAATGAGCACCGAATGTTAACAATTAAATACAAGAAAGCGTGTAACTAAGAAAGGAATATGGCGTTTATCATGAATGAAACTAAGCATTTAGTAAACCAATTGTACGGTTTCTCCTTTTTTTTTTTTTTTATCAAAAATCCAATTTTTTAGTGAAGCGAGACAAAATGTAGTGCTACCCACTAAATCTCTTGTATTGACACGGCAAATTCAGGATGAAGGCCTTCATACATGTTTTCCTGTAAACTGAAAATTAAGGGCCAAGTCTAAATCTGTTTCCAAAAGTATAAACGATGATAAAGCGAGTTATGTGATAGTGTACAAAGATGAGGAGGAAATTCATTTCTTCAAATCTTTTGTAAGCTTAGAGATCCTGCCTGAGATCTTCCTGACCCGGAGGAACATGCCCCATTTTGTTTAGTATGTCAACTTTATCTCGTTTGGAAGGATCCCTCATTTTAAAATATCATATATCATGTTTTTTTATGTTAGGTTTTGCTCCCCTCAAGTCTGTCTGCTTGGAATCTGTCATAGGACTTGATGTCATGCTCAATTATGTGTCTCTTTGAACCTTTTTTTAATTCCTTTACTCATTCCCAGTCAGTTCCTGTTCAGATTATAAAAATCTAGTGTGAGGCCAGAGTTTGAAAAAAGCTTAAGAAAAGATGGCCATTGAGAATTTAGGATGTCAAAATAAAAATATCTCTGCTCACACGTTGTTTTCTTCCATATATAATCCAAATTCGGAAATAAGAGTCTTAGATGTAGGAATAAAAAAATGGTAGAAGCTAGAGAGAAAAGACAAATAGAACTCATTCATAAGCTTCTAGACATAGAAATTAATTTAACGGTGAAGATAGTCATTGCCCAGCTGCATTGCATCAAATTGGATAAGAATCCAAAAGGGTATGGGGAAACATTCCGTGCCCTTCCAACCACCGCCAAACCAAACCCCTCAATCCCCGTTTATGCAGAGGAGATAGAAGGGGGCTTTATAGCTTTCAAACACGTGGTTCATGGCTTCATCTTCTATTTCTTGACCATTGCCAACTTAGTTTGGATGTTCCCATTTTTCAGGACACCATCCTGCATCTCGGAGACTACCAAATGATTACTAACAGTGAGTGAGACATGTTGTTAAACTCAAATCTACAACTTGCTGACTGCTAGTACTGGTACAGTAGCAGTGATTAACTCGTTCGTGACTACAAATTGCTATCTATGTCTTATGTTGTGGCTTTGTGCACAGTGTTTACTTTCTATAAGCTAGAATAAGCAAACTGCAATCCTAACTGTAAGCACAGGGTTGTGGACTAACAGAAAGAAGCAACACTTACATCATTAGGCAGATACATGTCAAAGTCACGATCAATCACCTAAACTAAATCCTCTATGAAAAACTCTTGAAAACCAAACTTTTAAGTCACGAATTTAGTTCCTTCTAAGTGAAGCATTTATCTTGAATCTCGTAACAAATTTTTACTGTTCAATATTGGACTCCACGTTCAGAGGCATAACTGATTCGCTGTAACACTAGTTAAGAAACTAAAATATTTTTTTTTTAATGTATATAAAATATTAAATGTGTAAATTAAAATCGAACATACATTTTTTTGAATAGTATAATTTTACAGATTGCAATAAAAACATTTCTCCATTTTGATTCCTTATCCACTACCCTATTGCATTGGTTAGTATTTACCTTTTAAAAATGCCATTTGGTCATTCGTTTTC
Organism: Hylodesmum podocarpum; assembly: GCA_026586105.1. Classification (NCBI taxonomy): domain Eukaryota; kingdom Viridiplantae; phylum Streptophyta; class Magnoliopsida; order Fabales; family Fabaceae; genus Hylodesmum; species Hylodesmum podocarpum. Next base: position 254,267 of record JALJEV010000646.1, read on the forward strand.
TTTAGTATCAAGAATTTTATTGCAACGCTTCTTTTAGGAAATAGTAATGTATTCTCTTCAAAAATAATAATAATAATAATAATGTATTAGCAGCAAGTGTACACAAGTGTTTCTATCCATGGAATAATGTACAAGTTGAACAATGTATTTGAAACTGAAGGATCATACGAGTACAAGAAGCAACCGTTTATTGTAAAAGTCTTGGATTAAGATAACTCGCACATGAATAATAAGCAATTTTCAAATTACATTACACTTCTTTATGGAACAACACAATTGGATGCCTGGTTACTCTAGCAAGCGTTTGTGCTTACACCAAGCAATGGCAACCACATACAAGAATATCGTTCCCGCAGTGCTACCACCAACAGTCCAGAGGAATTGTGGCATCCCAGATTTATCAGCATCAAATAGCTCAATATGAATATTCATGCCAAAAATACCGGCCACAACCACAAAGGCACTCACCACCAGAGTTGCTGTGGTCAGCATGACTCCCATTTGGAGGAGGTGGTTCTGTTTGTCATCCAGCATGATGTTGATGTAATCCTCTGTGTCATCAACGTACTCCCTCAGCTTCAACAAGACAACCAACAAATAAGAAAGTGATAGCAACAGACAAGTCAATTTCATTTCATCTTTCGGGTAACTGGTAAATTATATCATGCCATATTGTTATAGAAGATAACCATACTGGATCAGAAATGTTCAAACAAGAATCATAACTTCAAGCCGCCAACCCCAAGATTAGCCAAACTCCCTACACATAATTCATTCGTCTCACTAACCATATTTGCCAATTCAGCCTACATTTTCAAAAAATAGGAGGTTGTTTCAAAGATTTGAACTAAGATGTATCTTTAATCCCAGATATGAGTAAAACATTGTTTTGGCCCCTAAAATAAAAGGGGCCGTCAGTTAGATCCCCGGAAAATGAAACTTGACAAATATAGGAGTGTTGTCCTAATCTAATGCTTATCTTATCTTTTTATCAGTCTATCTTATTTTCGTGAACATTAGCTATGTTATCTTATTATTATCTGTTTATCAGGGAAATCGTTACTTAAATATATCAAATACGACCTTGCAAGACTAGTTCATCAGTCAAACTGGTCCCAATGTTAACTTCCATCACTAAATGCTAATGGAAAATGTGACATGAGATATTAAATGTCATGGTGGAAGTCTCGAAAATTCACTCTGCTCTCCACATAACAAAAAAAGGTTGGTGGTAACTTTGCCCTTCCTTCTCTGCTGAATTCTTTAGTCCTCGGTAAAGGATGATTTTGGGAGATGGGGTTGTTGCCGACTTCAAGCATGGATTCAGCAGATGATGATAGATAATCGGCCACGGCTGTCAGGAGATCAGAGTTTTGATGAATTTGGCAATTGGTAGATTCTATCCAATGACAGGTTAGCAGAGAGGCACAGGACAGGTTTGGTTTCTTAGACATAGATCAAGATGATGCTTTCTTAGTCTGTTTTGGGTGCTATAGCAGAGAGGCATAGGACAGGTTTGGTTTGCCTGTGAAGAAGGGATACTATGACTTGTTTTTCCGGTGAGGTTCGAAATGGTTCCAAGCAGAATGGTGTGTGTTTTGGGTGTAATGGTTGGAAATTAGCTGGTGTTGCAGAGAGTGGTTTAGCCGTTTAGCAACAAGGTGAAGTTGCTTATAAGATTGGAAGTGGAAACAATTGCTCGCAGTATTTATGGTATATAAAAAATAACTCTTACAACACCCATCAAGTAAGGTTTCAGTAAAAAAAAGTGAATAAATGAGAGAAAAGCAAAAGGGGACGATACCGTAGAGAGCTTGTTCAAGGTGCCATCGATCTGCACAAAGTATGCCTCCAAGAGCATCTCAAGCTCCTCCACATCAAGTTGCTTGGTGACAGCACTGTAGGTAGCACTACCGCGGGTTCCATGGCTGTCCCTACCAACTACATTAGGATGATCCTCATAATTCGCAGCGCCTCCACCAGTTTCGAACGATATTTCCCTAAAAATTCAAAGATCAGTGAGATTAAGTCATTTACATAAGAAAGAGAGAAACGAATAAGAGTGAGTATGTGCCTGTCATCTAAATCAGGTCGAAGAAGATTGTCCTCATGTAAGGATGAAGAAGAAGAGCTTTCCATTTCCTGTTCAGCTAACTTTTCAGTGAGATACATCTCAGCCATATCTTCATCATCATCCAACAAGTGCTCCAATTCATCTCGAACCTTCTGAACACGACCAGTGATAGCGACTAAACGGCTCTTAATTTGACGAACACGTTCCAAATTGAGAGTACTAATTTTGGAAGTGAGTTTATCCAAGGCAGGATGAGCCTCCTGCTCGAGAGTCTTAGCCTCGTTTTCAAGGACACTGCAAGCAGCCTCAAGGCAGGCCTCGAGGGCGACGAATTCCAAGGGGAGAATCTTGATGGCATCAGGTTCAGGGTTAGGGTTAGGATTAGGGTTTTGGTCATGTTCCTGGTCTTGATAGAGTTTGGAAGAAGTAGAAGCTTGGTAGTGACGAAGGATCCTCTGTTGGAGCTCGTTGACGAAGGGTGTGACGGAGGGGTCGCGAGAGTTGAGAAGAAGAACTTCATGGGCCGTGACGATGGCTTTGATGTGTTCCAAGTTGATGACGATAGCCCTTTCACGGCCCAGAAGGGTAGAAGGGTAAGACAAAAGAGGGTCCAATATGCGGAGGTCACGCGCTGGGAGGCCCGTTCGTCTCATGATCGCGTGCTTACCAGCCTCCACTACTTGCGTCTCGCCTCTTTCGTCGACGACCAGCCATGGTCTCACCCCACTTCCTTTCTTACGTATCCCTGTCGTTCTCTCCTCTCCGCCTCTCATACTCGCTTACGCTCACTCACGCTCACGCATCCCCTTCCATCTCATACTTGTTCTCTTTACTTTTTTATTACTTTCCGTTTACCTTTTCCTTCATTATTAATACCTCTCAGCGAATCAAACACCTGTCCATTTTGTAATTTTAGAAGACGGAATTCAAATCTTAAATTGATTTTTAAAAAAGTGAAATTCCAAGTTCAATAATGGAGATATGAAAACCTTTGTTCAGACTCTAAATTTACTAGATTTGTAAGAGCAGTTAATCATTTATAACTACTTCTATTACTTAAGTGGATTACTTATCTTGAATATCTGGAATTTATAATGACACGTAAACTCAGCTTTTTACATGATTTCGCTAAAATGTCAAATGAATTCTAACAATTTCTTTAGTTGATTTTGTAGATTCTTTAAATCTACTCATTGATTCTTAAATTTTTATTTATTTTTATTTAAACTTGAAATGTTATTTTATTTATATTATAATATGAATTTGAAATAATATGTATAATTAGAATTAAAAAAAATATTATGAATGAAATAAATTTATTTTATTATGATTATAATTTAAAAAATATGAAAAATATATAAATTAGAAGTACATGATGATGATAACGTAAAGAATTTTTTTAAATTTTTTAGATTCGGGAATAACAACTAATTTCTTGGTTGTTGCATTGTTGTCTTTTATTTTAATTGTACAAATAATTTTTCATCTATTTTTTTTTGTTTATTTTAAACATGAGATAGTAATATTAATGATTGTGCTGAAAAAATTTGTAACTAATGTTGCTTATGTAAGTTAATAGTAAATAACATTAAAAGTTGTAACTAAAATACAGAGTATATTTATTTCCTTTAAAAAGAAGTGTATAATTCAAAAACAGTATATAATCAAAAACATTATTTTTCTTCGGAAAGACAATTTCAAGGTGACGAGTCAAATTTATTCTCTTTATACAAACTTATTCTTAGGAAAGACATCAAAGATATTATAATTCAGAAGAAGAAAAAAAAATCTCATTACATTGACACTTTGAAACAGTTAATGTTGATCGAAGCAAGAAAGAAATTGTTCCATAACTAATGCCGGATTGCTTACAAAGTGATAGCAACTAAAAATTTTGTGATCATAGAGTACATCATCGGTAAAAGGAGGAACTAAGTAACAGTAGCTTTCTTATTAGCTAGCTCGCTCACATCACAGGAGCGCTAGAGTAAGTAATTAGCAAACCACCTACTAACCATGTTTAAGCATTCTTTGGGCTTGAACTCTGGAGCTGTGTGGCCTCCTCCCTACAAACATTCATCTCATTAGACTTAACCATTCCATCAAGTTATTATAATAAAATGAGTGGATATGGAATTTGTGGTCAATGATTTTCTTGCCTTTACAGTCGCATATGTTAAGTTGTACTTGTCCTTTAGGTATATCTCTGTGTAACTGCAAATATACACACGTACAATTCATGAATCATATAATATTGTAATGGAATTTATTAATTTGTAACCAAGTGTGAAGAAGATAGAAATTAACCACAAGAATATTGTTACTAACCCTGCAATTTGCCCATCGACATACCATGGCCTCCACTCACCATCAGAATTAATAGTCAAATTCAGAGATTGTATCCATTCAAGGGTGCCCACATAAGGAATAACCATATCATGATCTCCGCTGTGCCATAAGCGGCAATCTTGTGTTTGTCAGATAAAATATATATTACCCAGAACTCACTCACACGTGCTCTATATTGAAGAAGAGAATGTCTATTTGCCATCACCTGTAAATAATTGCTCTAAGATTTTCGCTGGTGAGGTTACGGTGATAATCTAGGCTACTTGTTATGTCATACACGTATGATAGGGTACTTGTCCTGTTATTTTGCTCATATTCTAAGCTTTTATTGCATCTGTTCCACTCTTGTATAGTTCCCTGACATTGCATCTCATAGCATAATTACAGATAACCAGAGCAGGTTGTTGCATTGAAATTTGGATAATTTCGATCGTTAATTTACTTACAATTCTAACGTGTAGAGCTTCTTGTACTTGTTTGTCATTAGCCCAAATTTTTATGAATACATAGTTATCCTCCTGTTAAAAAGAGAGCATCAAACTATAAATTGGGTAAGATGAAAGAGAAGGGAAAACGAAATGGACTTGAAATATAATCAAAGACCAATATAGCAGAAACAGTTTTTATCATCATTAATAATTGGAATAACTCCGCTAGATTGGCCTTCAAGGGTAAGTTATTCTTTAAATTACCCTGCACCATGGCCCAGAAGGATTAACCTCAGCATCAGAGAGATCTCGGTGGCTTGGTCCCCAGTTAACTTTGTTTGACTTTGCAAAGAAAGGGCAATATGGTTCTAACACCATGGATTTGCGAATTTCTTTTAAGCACTACAAACGAAAGTGGTGTGTTTTTAATTGCCACACTTATATATATATATATATATATATATATATATATATATATATATATAACTTAAATATATTATTTGAATTTGTATTTAGTATCTTACCATATTGACTGTCTCAAGATCCTCAATACAATGAGCATCACTTTTATTTGGGTTCACATACTCTCCTTGACAATCCAATTTAGTTTCCTAAAGAAATATTATTGGATATTAGAAAAAGAAAAATATTAAATTTTACGAACGATTATTAACCAAGCAACAAACATAACTAAATCTGATTGGTTACTTGATAGTTATAGGTGCACTCTTACGATTAAAGTGTGCTAATCTTAATTTATTAAAACTGGAATTGGATTTTTATCTTAATTTACTAGTAAAAGTCAATATTGACAGTTGATGCACCAAAACTTGTAATTATTGCATTCAAATTTTATCCTCGATTTATCTGTTTTTTTCCTAGAAAAATAATTTACTTCCAAATCAACATAAAAATAATATATTCTTAAGTATAATTATTAACAAAAGACAAATTACCTCGTAAAGTTTATCGGATAAAAGTCCAAGTCTATGAGCAAACTTAATTCTTGAGTTGTAATCATATTTAACATCGGTAAACGGGTTTCCTAGAACATAACCCTGCATTAAAAGTGGGAAGTCATTCCTCTTCTAAGCAAAAGACAGTACAATTTTTCGTATGAAGAGTAATCCAAAAAGGTAACATCAAAAGAGAAAGAGAAAACAGCAGCAACAATAATAATAATTACTTTGAGATTGATCAGCGGTAGATTTCCGGCTTTGTTACCTACAATATAAATAAACATTAGGAGAAGGACAGGCTTTCAATGCATGTAGAAGGAACTCCATCAAACATTATTTACCGTCAGAAATTGTCTTCACAATTACTGGAACATATATACCGGAGTAAGAATCCCCAGAAATGTATACAGGATTGTTTTCAAATTTTGGGTGAGCCACAAGCCACTGCACGGTCATTATACTGAATGCTTACGTATATACATATGTTGTTATTACATATTGCAAATTCAATAGTAATTGAGAAACGATCACCTTTCTTAGAAACATATAAATGTCTGCAGTTACTTTTGTATCACCAGTGTTATATCCCGCCCAAGTTGTTGCATACGAAAATCCTGTACCAACAGGCGCGTCCAAGAAAATAATGTTGGCAACCTAACATATGAGATTAATTAATTAATTAATTAATTATATTCATCCTTGAAGAAAAGCAAGGATCATGTAGGAAGTTGATACCTTAGTCCAGGAGTAGTGGTTCAACACTAGAACTGGTTTGCGTCTCTCATTAGACATTCCATAGTCGAAACGTAATGGACCTATATACACCACGTGAGGCAGAGAGAATCTAATTATGCTACGCGCTTCATTAATTAATCTTGTGTTAGTGTTAAGATGAAAATAATTGTAACTGTTGAGAAGCAAACAGGTCCTCCAGTGAGCCAAAGCACCAATGGATCAGTTGCTGGCTGCTCCTCGGATTCAATGAAGTAATAGAAAAGCTGAACATCATCTATTACTTCTCCTACGCCAACGTACCTGCACAGTTAATGTTCCATAAATGATGATTAAGTATGAAAGAAATAATGAAGGATAAAATACGGACCCAGTTTCAAGTTGGAATGGCAGGTCACCGAGGAAGCCCGGTAAGGTCTTGACATTGGTATTTGAAAGAACTGAATGAGATAGATAGAATAGGAGAATGAAGGTCCACAAAACTTTGATGCAGTTGTTGCGAGCAGTAAGGTCGCAGTGTAGGAGCCGATGGGCTGCCAATGTTGGTGTCGGTGCCTCCATTAACTGTAGCAATCTACTTCTCTACCACACCCCTCCAATCCGGTGCCTCCATTAACCGTAGCACTCTACTTCTCTACCACACCCCTCCAATCCGTATCTAAGCCCAATTCATTCAATAAGGGTTTAAATAAAACCAACTCAATGCAACTACGGATAAAATAGATATTTTACCCTGCCTTCATTTCAATTATTAATAATAAGATATTCTTTTTTATGCAATTATGCAACAACAATGTATTGTAAACTCATGTATTATTATTTTAATAAATTTCTATATATTTAATAATATATCATATTACAATATTATTAATGTTCAATATTCAATATTTTAACTAGCATTATTTTATTTCATTGAGATAGAACAGTGTGTCACTAAAGAAGTTCAGAAGGCAAGGTAGCACCTGTTCTTCACTGTCCCAGAAACTTGTTAGAGACTACGTAAGAAAGCTACTAGTGAACACAGATATTGTGAATCATACATGAGTATCACTGAATAGATAAAAAGGATCTAAAGTTGCAAGTGCCAACCTATTAATTAATTATATTATTAGAATAATTAATCTCCGGAAGTTTACGTAAGAAAAGAAATGTTAATAATTATTTTTAGAATAGTTAGTAAGAACTAAAGAATAAAAAATAAAATGTATAATTTTGAATGAAATTGAAATGTTACACTTGTCATTCTAAGAATTTAAGTTTGAATAATATATTTGAAGGTAGAAGGAGGAAAAGAAAAAAAAAAAAAAAAGGGACAAGAGCAGGTGGCAGCATAAGAGGCAAGGTATCCTAATGAATCCAAAGAGGATGTGTGGGGTGTTGTTATGCTTTCACTTTCAACAGTTAAGTTCTCCAAGCTTCGAGAGTGCACCGTTCGCAACTTACAAGTACCTCCCAACCCAAACATGTTTTCCAATGGCGACTCTTTCCGCTCTTTCCTTCACTGCTCTTCTCAACGCAAACAACAGCAGCAGCAGCAGCAGAATTTACACCACTACTTTCCCACTACATACTAATCACACTCCTCTCTCTCTTTCTCTCTGCTCCAAACGTTCTTTCCTCACATGCAGGTCCTCCCTCAAAGATGACCAACAAACTGACTCCTCCTCCTCTTCTTTTACTACTACTATTGCTCCAGAGAATGATACCGAACATGGTTCTGGTTCTATAACTCCCGAGAACTACGATACCGAACATGGTTCTGGTTCTGAAGCTGATTCTGAAAGCCAACAGCAGGAAATGGATTGGAAGACGGACGAGGAGTTTAAGAAGTTCATGGGCAACCCTTCCATCGAAGCAGCCATAAAGCTCGAGAAGAAGAGGACTGTCAGAAAGCTCAATCAGCTCGACAGGGAAACCAGCACCTCTAACCCTTTTTTAGGCCTTTTCAACACTTTAGTGCGCAGCAACTTGCAAAGGGAAAAGGAGAGACTTCAAAAGGCTGAAGAAACTTTCAAGGCTCTTGATCTTAACCAGGTAACCCCATCAATCTCTTCTTACTCATCTTCATTTCATTCCTTATATTCAATAATTCTATTTATTTTATGATGCTACTTGTACTTGAATTATGTATACTTAATAACACTAATTTAACTTCATATTTGGTTTTATGAAGTTAAAGAGTTGTTTTGGGTTCGACACCTTCTTTGCAACTGATGTTCGCAGATTTGGAGATGGAGGCATTTTCATTGGCAATTTGAGGAAACCCATCGACGAGGTCATTCCCAAGTTGGAGAAGAAACTCTCTGATGCAGCTGGACGAGAGGTCGTGGTGTGGTTCATGGAAGAGAAAGCTAATGACATTACAAAACAGGTAAGTAGCCTAAAAGAAGATGTTGTAAACATGCTTTTGCTAGAATGACTATTACTAAAAGTAACGTCCATTCAGGCTTGTGTGGTGCAACCCAAAGCAGAAATGGATCTCCAATTTGAGTCAACTTGGCTGAGTACTTTGGGCTCTTTAATTTCAATAGCTTCCACCTTTGGAACAGTTGCTTTGATGAGTGGCTTCTTCCTTAAACCCGATGCTACATTTGATGACTATTTGGCTAATGTTCTGCCTCTATTTGGTGGCTTCTTATTTATTCTGGGAGTTTCTGAGGTATGTTATATTTCAAGATTTCCGTTAAACATGCCAATTTATTCCACATCATAGAATGTTCTGATTTATTGTGCCCTTATTGATAATCCTATAACTATTTAGCTACTTGTGTATATTTTTATAAGCAAGAAACTAAACAAAAAGGCCTAACAAATTTTGCAAAAAAAAAGTGTTCTTGATACATGGTGCTGTAGACATAGTTTATCTGTAACGGATTGGTACAGTGGCAGTTGCACAATTTCTTATTTGTGAGGTTTTAAGTGGTTAAATAGGCAATCTTCAACACAAGACCGGTATACTTGTTTATTCGTGCTAATTTATTCAATGGCTGACTGGCTGCATTCTTTTCATTATGTAGGTAGCCACCAGGGTAACAGCAGCCCGTTATGGTGTTAAGCTCAGCCCTTCTTTTCTGGTTCCATCAACTTGGACAGGGTGTTTAGGAGTGATGAATGATTATGAATCTCTCCTCCCGAATAAGAAAGCTCTTTTTGATATTCCTGTTGCCCGTACTGCTAGTGCATACTTAACTTCACTACTGCTTGCTGTTTCTGCGTTCGTGGCTGATGGAAGTTTTAATGGGGGTGATAATGCATTGTGAGTGTTTTTTATAATACCTTATCCAGAACCACTTCTCTGTCCTATTAATCTTTTTTCCTTGGTAAAAAAAATAGGAAAGAAAATGAATCTTGATTAATATATAAGTGAACATTGTTTGCCAGAATAATATTATAATAACCTTATGATCTTTGGAATAACTTTAAAGGTCTAAGGTACGTGGTTATGAAATGTATTAATGAGTATGTAAGTTGAAAATGGCACATAGTCATCGCTGAATAAAGTTAATAAGGCTTTACTGAGATATGTTGGGGTATAGCATTAGCTTAGGAGTTCTATAGGAGTTGTATACACTACATATTATAGGAACAAAAATACAGAATGGGCAGCTAGCACAATGGACATAGTTGCCAGATATTAACCATACGAGTTGTATGCATCAGAGTTACCGCCAACATGCAATAGTTGACATTACTGGTCATGATTTTAACTTACTGGTTAATAATTTTCAGGTACATACGGCCTCAGTTTTTCTATAACAACCCCTTGCTTTCTCTCATCCAATCAGTTATTGGACCTTACACAGATGATCTTGGAAATGTATTGCCTTATGCTGTGGAAGGTGTTGGAGTTCCTGTTGACCCACTTGCATTTGCTGGGCTTTTAGGTGGGTTTGTCAAGATTTCTATCTTTGTTTTGACAATAATGATTCAATGAACATACAAGTGTGTTGGAAAACATGATTGTGGATGGCTAAACAATTTGATGGTTATGAATGCAGGAATGGTGGTGACTTCATTGAACTTGTTGCCATGTGGGAGACTAGAAGGAGGTCGCATTGCTCAAGCCATGTTTGGCAGAAACACAGCTACACTCTTATCTTTTGCCACTTCATTGTTACTTGGTATTGGTGGCCTCAGTGGTAGTGTTCTGTGCCTGGCATGGGGATTGTTTGCAACCTTCTTTCGTGGTGGAGAAGAAATACCCGCAAAAGATGAGATCACCCCTATAGGGGAAACCAGATTTGCTTGGGGGATTGTCCTTGCCCTCGTTTGTTTCCTCACACTTTTCCCTAATGGCGGAGGCACATTCTCCACTTCATTCCTCACTGCTCCATTTTTCAGGGGTGATATGCAAATCTAATGTAATGTAATAATAATTGTGTATATCTATCAATGCTCACTAACTATTTAGTATTTTCATTGTAATAATAATCATTCCTTTACCTCCTTCTCCCTATAAAATTAGAAAGTTTTGTGAGTCTTTAAGTCTTAAGATTAAGAGAAAGAGAAAGTTTGAGTCCTTTTGGTACAAAGAGTTGGCCATCATGTGCGAGGAGGAGAGTGTAATGAGGACATTCCGATGATGCTAGTACTAATGAAGAGGGAAAGAATTCGAATGAATGAGTAGGAGAAACTGATTTCTCCATTTAATAAGATAGAGATAGAATTCAGAGCGCATTTAACATGACATTTTCTATAGTAAAAAAAGTCTTAACCGAAAAATCGTTTACAATTTTTAATCTAAAAAGTATGATAAAGTTTTTATTACATATGTAATTCAAATTAAATTTTTAGATTTTGATAAATTATATCAATCAAAAAAATATTTTTATTTGTAAGAACAATAAATTTACTTTGTATAATTTAGTTCCTAAATATTTATTTTGTATAATTTAATTTTTAAATATTTAAATATTATTACTATTTAATGCGTTGTCATCACTTGTTAGCGTGAGAGAAAATGATATTGCTCGCGTGTATGATTGATTGCTTCATTGTGTTGTTAAATAATATTTAAAATAAATAAAATTAATTATAAACTTTTACGATTACTAGATACTGTATTCTCTCAAGAATTATCTCCAGGGTCATGAAATTTCAGAAAATAAGATTTTCAATGATCTTTAAAAAAAATTATAATCAATTTATGGAAAGAGAAAAGAAACAATTGGAATTATAAATGGAGGGAGTTGCAGAAAAATTGTGTAGTTTAGAGTGATTGATGTTCTTCCTTATGGTGGTCTAACAATATAAGAATACAAATTTGAATGCATGCATAGATACAACATTTCTATAGTTTTCAGTGGTACTACCCATTGCGGCTGTGGACAACACAGAGTCTGGTCCTTGGATAGAGATACAATAGATTTTGCTTGGAATTGGAACCATCTTGATGTTCCTCAAAACAACAAGGTTTATCCTCATCAATTGTCTCCATCTTTCTGAGCTCAGTGTGATAACTCATTTTCATTCTATTAAATCTATATCCCACATTTATTCGTTTATGCATAGCAGCCCTTGTTTCATTTCTGATTGGTGGCACTATTATTCTTTCTCCTCTAATCTGCGTTTGGTGTCCCACGTTTTCCCTCTGTCCATTTGGCCTTGACTTATTACAGCTCCTAATCTGAGACTGAGACTGAGACTGAGACTGAGACTGAGACTGAGGGTGTTGTGAAATCATGTGAACAGAAGAGCTTACACCAACACCCAATGCTCCAGCACAATCCACCACTCCCTTAACGTATAAATCCTTGGCTTTCTTCATAATTCTGAAAGGAGTTAAAATGTAGTGCTTAAACTTGCTTTGCTTCTTTGCTTTTTCCATAATGGATGAAGGCAATAGTGGTGGTTTTGCTAAATATATAAATAAAGATTAGAGTGGACTTTGTGTTTGTTAATTTGTGATAGACTTGTCCCTTGAACCTACCTAATTAATAACCTTACACTCTTTTTTTTTTAATTTTAGACGGCAGGGTCCGCCAACGTTGTCAAAAGGTGCATCCACCTTGTCACCACTCACCAACAAAACAACCATTTCAAATGTTGAAAATATGTTCTTTACTGTTCTGCAGTCCTGCCTCTGCACCAAATAAATATAAAAGTAAAAGAGTAGTGAAGAACTGAAGAAATTTTACATAGGGTTGCTACGGAGGATCCAAGTCCGCAAAAATATTTAGTTATTGATAAAATTTGATCACTAGAGTATTGTACTCTTTTTTATATAGACGTTAAATCAATGAAATTATATAAATAAATTTAAAGTATTAAAAAATCATTATTTTAATTTTAATACTGTAATATTGAGTGATTAATTTAAATATTTATCATCATTATTAAATCATCATTAAACTTTTTATTTACATACTTTATAACTTTACCAACTATTTGAGAAAAATAATAACCATTTAATAGTTAAATTGATAATATACACTCATAAAGTTGAAAAAAAAAATATTGTTTTCTTTAATTTGAAAGCGTATGCTTTAAATGTGTACATATACACGACGACAAACATAAATTAAACATAAAAATAATTATACAGAGTGTTAGTTAAAATTCTTTGGTAATGTACCCTTACTTTAGAGTGTTAAAATCCATATTATACACGGAATCACCTCTTACTGTAAGTCATAGTCAGTTCCTTATTTGTCAAGATTGATTGCAAGTACTAAGGCACTACCGAACTTCCAAAATTATCTCAGCTCCTGCTGAATTCAACACCAACAAGCCCATCACAATTTTCTGTGATGACAAATTTAATTCTGTTGTCATAATCAGATAGTAACAGGACTGCATCACCTAAAGTATCCATTTTTCTTTGCAGTGCTCTAATGCTTAAATTAATTCATCATAAATTCCTAGATGTTATATTTATTTTAAAAGTGCCACAAATAACCAGCATGAGTCGAATCACATAATTAGTTCTTCCTGGGTACAAGATTTGTAAGGATTAAGGAATGGAGCAAAATGTGACATGTGAAGCTAAAAATATTTAACACAATAGATTTCAGAAAGTATTTAGCATGACACTTCTTCATCGTATCTTCAATGTCAACAAAAGATAATCGATCAAATCAATTCCCCTTGAACAATAATCAATCAACTACAAAATTTTAACAGGCAAAGGAAATGCATTAACCCTAATGTATTAATTGGACTCGACATATTCCTAGCCAAGAGGCTAAATTACAAAATAAATAAACTAGCTTGCAGGTAAAAAAATTGGAGTAAAATCAAGCATCTGCAATGGTGACCTCAACCTCGACACCAGGCTCAATTGTGATTGAGGTAATCTGCTTCACCACATCAGGGGAACTGTAGAGGTCAATGACTCTCTTGTGCACACGCAGCTCAAACCTGTCCCATGTGTTTGTGCCTGCAACAATAACCCAACCAGGTAGTAAACAAAGGGCTCGTTATCATTAATTCAAGATGAAAAATTTATCTATCCACAATACAGAGATTATTCAGTAGGATTAATATAGTAGAGTATAGTAGAATAGAACCGAATATATTTGAATCAAACTAGAATGTAAAATAGTGGGGATCTCGTAAAATTTGTTAAAATTTTTATTCCTTTCTACTACATTCTTTCCTTCCAAACAGCCCCTTAAGGATAATGACATTTCTAAAATCACCAACATAAAGGTAAAGTTTGAAATATAAAAAGTCAAGGACTTGGGGCAACATTTCACTAGACAAGTTGTGGTTTTCAGAAACACACAGCGGATATAATCAGAAAACAAAATATTAAAGCTACATAGATGTGTGATTGGAATCTAGGAGAAGCAAATAAAAATGAAGTTAAAGAAGAGAAATCAATATACCTTCACCACATGGGGACTTTCTAGTAGTGATGAGAAGAACTTTAGTTGGCATCCTAACAGGTCCCTTCACTCTGAGGTGCTTGTCCTTGGCACCACGAACCAGATCGGCACAAACTATCATAGTGAAAGGCAAAACCAAATGAATGAAATAATAAAAAAAATTAAAAATTTTGAGTATTGAATGACGAGAAGGAGAGATATTGAATATACCCTTTTCGAGATTCTTGACATTCTTAGAGGAAAGAGTGATCCTAATCTTATGGATCTGTTCCTGAGACTCCTCCAAGCCAGGCTTGGTGGACTTGATTGCACCGTAAGACATTCTTTGATTTGTTTCGTCTAAGCAGCAACTATTCTACACTGTTCTATTCACAAAATTAAATTAAGAATGCTAACTGAATCAAAAAGGAACACAAAATTTGATTTAACAAAGCTTGACGATAGAGAGATAGCAGCGTACCTCTGAGAATTGGAACCACAACGCTGCTCTGCAGTTAGGTGAAGAAGGAAGCACGTCTAAGGGTTTTTCATTGGGTTAAGAATTGGGCCGGGTCATATCCAGGCCCGTTTTAATATGTCCCTCCATCCCTTGCCAAAAATGAAGCCCACTTTTTTTTATTATTAAAAAACGTTGCTTTCTTTTTTTAAGGGAACAAATAAATTTCATTAAAATATTTTACACCGTTATCTAGTTATGAATTTTCCCCTTTTGTTTGAATATTATGAATTGTCACTTGATTGAAATTTATTGAAACTTTTGTACTGATTATTATGAATTTTATATCTAAAGTGATTTTAATTGATTGATCATGTCAGTTTTTTATATTAAATAATGTACTAAAATTAAATTAAAAAACTTTCTATACCACCCAATTTTTTCTCACTACGTATGAAAGTTGAATTATCACCCTTATGCGAATAATTTTACAAGAAACACAAGTTAAAAAATATTCTTACAAAAGTAGTGTTTTTATGATGAAATATACTACCAGTACGGTAATTTACATTATGATATTTTTTGTGTCTATCTTTTTCTACTATTATTATTTTGAAATATAATAAATAATACATAAAAAGTTGACAAAAAATGTTATTGTGTAAATTATTTAACGATTTTCATACACATGTCATTTTATTTATTTTTAATTGTATATTAAGTGTGAAAAATTAACATTCCAAACTTCAATTAATTTTTTCAAAAATTAAAAAGTAATTATTATAAAAGATAAGAAATGTGTTATTCATGGCTAATTATAATGGAAAAGGAGTCATACACCAAACTTGTAAAATAATTATATATTACATTTAATTATAAATTATCATATATTAGTCCAGAGTAATTATTATAAAAGATAATAAGTTTATTATTAAATATAAAAAATCATAACGAGAAAGGGGTCATACACTGACATTATGACTTAATTTTATACCATGATCTAATTATAAATTATTATGTATTTAAAATTTGTTATTTTTTTCATACTGTAATCTAATTATAATTTTTTTAAAAAAAATTATATTAATAATATTATGTAATTGAATGGTAACGAAAGTTAGTCTTATACTCACGTATAATTAAACGACGGAAGAAAGTTTTACAATATCGTTATATTTCAATTAACTTTTTATGAAATTAGTTACTTTTTTTCCTTTTCATTTCTCAGTCTCCTCTCCATACATAACAAAATAACATTAAAAAAGTAAGCAGCAATGTCAAATTAATATATTTTTAATTTTTAAGTGCAGGTACTGTCAACTATTAAACATTAAATTTCATATCATTAATGAATTTGAATAGCAGTAGATAAAATTCAACAAACTGAACAGCCAAATTTTAATTACTAATTCATGTCATTTAATGAATTTTAATAGCAGCAAACAAAATTCAACAATCCAAATTTGAATCATAGCTGTTGCATTCAAAAAAATTGACATGATCTAAGCAACAACAACAATTTGTAATAATGGAAAAACGAACAAAGAGAAATGGAACGATTAGTGTTTAGGAGAGTAAATAGTCAATCCCTAACCTAAATCATTGAAATAAAAAAATTAAAATTATAGACTAAAGAGATTAAAAACCTCCAAAACTCCAAAACTCCATGGCTGTACATGCAGTGTGGAGCAGAGCGAAGAAAAACACCCAAACGAGTGATTATCACCAAACTAAAAAATAATTTTGTAATATAGAAAAAGGGTAACGAGTGTTTTTTCTAACCATCTAGAAAGTAGAATGGTCAAAACTAACGAATGACTTCACAATTTAAATAAATATTTATTAGCCTTTTTCTTCTAAAGTTCTGAATATTAAAAAATTAATTAATATTATGTAATTAATGTTTAAAATATTATATGAACAAATATTAATATTATTTGTATACATTAATTCTCTCATCTTTTTGATTAATTAAAAAATTAATAAAATGAATTCACGTGATATTAAAAAGGATAGAATAAATTTAATATTTTTCATATTAGTTAAAGGTATTTATAGAATAAAATAATTAATATTTAATCAATTCTATAATATTATAATATGAAACAAAGTTTTGACTAAAGATGATATAATTTGAAACGCAACAATAAATTCATAATTTACATTGAAATAATCAATTTAGTCAATAGAAATGGCAGTGAAAGAGTTGACTGATATTTTTTCATTTCAATCACGGTTATTCATTCACAAAACCTGAATTCAAAATTTAATCAAGAAACCTGACACGAATTCGAACCAAAGTAAGTAAAATGAATCAAAGAATGATCGTTTTACTAATGAAATACCAATCATATTGATTATTCATAGCAGAGATTAGTAATATAGTAAAATGGAATCAAACTAAAGAGCATAGCATAAACTAAGATTAAGATTAAGATAAGAATGCACGAAGCCTTCAAAAACACGAGGATGCAGGAGCCAGGAGGTACTAGTATATATACACGTTGGTTAACATGGTGTATAGTATATAATAACAAAATTAGAAAAAGAAAAGAAGAAGAAGAAGAAGAAGAAAGAGGATTGAGAACTATGAGAGGGTGCGGTTGCCGGGAGAATCAGCAGCCTTCAAAGTCTTGTCAATAAGCTTGCGAGCTTTTCTGCTACGAATCTCGACTTTAACACTCGCACTCTTGTCCATTTTTATGTATGGCTTCTTTGGCTTCTTCAGGTTCAACGACTTCACCTTTGATTTTATCGACTCCACCAGATTTCCTAACTTGTTCGTCATTTCCCTATTCCTATTTCTCATCACTCTCTTTCAATCACAACCTACACCTTCACTCACTCTTATTTATATATAAATACCTATCTCACTTCTGCGCCTCCCTTAGTTATACCTTTCTTTCTTTCTTTCTTTCTTTCTTTCCCACAAATGCCCTCCTTATTGCAATTAATCACCACCTTTGCCATTCACCGTTTTTTCTAACGTTTCTTTATCCCATACTCTTTGACCCCTTCATATCATAATATCTTAACTGATTATTCGAATTCACATGAAAAAGATGTTAACGGTAGTATTCATTTTTTTATTCAACGCGTGATCTCTCCGTTTATTTTCTAATTGAAATTGTTGGGTATATAAATATAGAATTAAAATAAAAAAAATTATTAGTTTTTAGCGTAATAGAAAAATGTTACCTAAATTTGTCTGACTCAGGTATGAATTTAGGTAAATATTAAAGTCAATGAAGGTTATGGTGCGGCATCGAGTATTGACCTTGAAAAGAGAAAATAAAAATGATATAGTTAATAGAGGTGTTAGTACTGGGACCGGCGTCGGTGAGGTGGTGTTGGTGCATGTGCTAGTGTCTCACGCAAACATGATAATATGATATGGTGTGGCACACTTTTCACCGTACACACTTTTAAATGCTTTGACATTGGAACTCTCACGTCTCATACCTTTCAATTCCTACTTCCCACTCACTCTAAATCTTTCTGTTTTCATATATAAAATATTAGGTGGATTGCGTTTTGAAAATTCATGGAACAATATATTATCAATTTCATTGGTAGTATATACATTTCTCTGAGACTTTGTGTCAAGAGAAATTAATGTAAGATTTGAGAAAATGTCAATATAATGATCTTAAATATAAAAGATATTTACACTGATAATGGGATTAGTGTAAAAATTAAAAATATGGAAAAAATATTATAGTTTACTCTTTGTTATATTAATATTCTTGGAATATAATTGAAATTTATTATTATATCATAAATCCATTTCTGGTAGATTCATAAGAGACTTATCTTCTGAACGAATATTTTAATCAATCTGAAATATTTAGTTTATGAAATTCACACGCATAAATTTAAAATTTGGAATCTTAATTATATACTTAAGAAATCAAACTTTATAACACAGATAACTACGTACTGATTAATATTTTTAATTTACGACTAATTTAACTACTTTTGTTAGTATTTGATAAAAATAAATATTCATTTCTTATACACTAAATCAAATTAAAGGTAGCATAATAATGTGAATGTTAAGATACAAAATTTTATATGGCAGTTATACTATGAAACACCACCATTAAAAAAACATGTATGATAAAGTTTCCCATTTTTTATTATTGCTGAAAAGTAATAGGAAATACACTTATTTAAATAAATTGATGTCAAAGCTGAATAATAACTCTATAGGAAATGAACTAAAACTACTCTCTACGTCTCATATTTTAGTCATTTAAAGTCAATGAATACAAATTAAAAAATATTTAAAATAAATAAAGTATTATTTTTATAAGTTGTTTCAAACATTTACACATGAATTTTTATAACAATATTTTTTTAAAAAAATGCAAATAAATTTATGAACTTGTCAACGTGGGGGAGTGCTTTTACTTGTAGGGACTAGGAGAGATTGCTCCAGAGCATCAAATAAATTTGAGTCACATCCATTCATTTATTAGAGAGAAGAAGAAGTCCAGTACGATCAAGTATTACGCTTTAATTACGAAATCGTGGTATCTTCAAAATAAAAAAAGTCCACGAAAGCGGTTACAACAGTACTAGCCCAAATACGATTAAAGGCCCAACGACAGTAGTCCCAAGCCCATACCAATTTGTTCGTTTATGAGAAAGAAAAAAAGAACTGCTTATTGTTTCTGGGGTTAGGGTTGTTATTTGTTAAATCTTTCTAATCAGACTGAGAAATAAACTAGGAATTCACACAACACAGTAAAGTGGTAGAATTAAAAGGTAAAAGAAAGACATTTGATGGAATAGAAAGCAGAAAGTAAAAAAGTATTGTGAATTAAGGAAGTAGTAAAGTTAGGAAGCATTGTCACCGTGGTAGCCACCACCTAAGAGACAAATTTGATCCCAAATGTGATCGGGAACAGGGACAACAGAAAGCCTAGGTTGTCTCAAGAGAGCGAAATCGTTGAAATGTTTCATCTCCTTTAAGTCGACGGGCCTCCTCATCTCTCCGACGGCTTTGACGTCGAGAGCGTCGCCGTACCACTCGCGGACGACGGAGACAACGCCGACGATACGGCGAGCCTTGGGGCCGGAGTGGTAGAAGAAACAGAGGTCGTTGAGGGACATAGACTTTAGGTATTTGAGTGCCTGTTTGTTCTTGACTCCATCCCATTTGCTTATGCCTCCATTCGCTGCTTGGTCTTCCCACGACCACTCCGATGGTTCCGTTTTCAGAATATACTTTTTCGTTTCTTTCTCCTTTCCCTTCCCCATTTCTTCTTCTTAATTCTATTTTCCCACTCTAACGCTTCCATTTTCCCACTCTCTTTTATACCGTGCAGCTCTCCTCTCAATTCCCTCAACAAATATCTTTCTAACACGTGTCTCATCAAATTCAACAATTAAGATTCATTTTGTTACAAAAATTTAACGGCTCAGATTTAATCAAATTGAAACTCCATTCTTTTTTACTAATAATCTTTGAATATTATAAAATTTACTCATATTGCAATAGGAGATTGAAGCTGATAATAACTTATGATAAATATCCAAACTTATTTCTATTAAATCAATACATTGATTTACAATATGAAATCATATCAAAGAATAGTAATTGAGAGTATATAATTCATGTAGCAAATAATTGATCTCACGGTTTTTGCTTCTGCGTATAAATATAGTCTGTATGTGCTGCAAGAGTTCTCCTCATCAAGCATTCTTCTTCTCCAATGCCTTCACAAGTTTCCTCTACTAAGTTGGCCATATCCCCTTCCAAAACCTTCAACCATGTATATATGTATTTGGTAAGGATTCAATCATATATAAAAGAGCAGAAGTTTTGTTACTGAACAAAAGAAAAGACTTAGGTGATGTAGTTGCAGGCTTGCAGCAATTCTGAAGAGAAAATAATATAAATAACAGAAACTAACCCCTTGGTTGGAAAAAACAAAGGAAGAAGCAGGACCAGTTCTGTGCGCATGAGTGAGGGTTAAGAAGACGAAGGAGAGGGCTGCCATGTAAACGGTAACCTTAGACAACGTTTTCATTCTCTGCTTTCTGCAACAACTAAACTAACTACATTGCATGCTTGCCATGGAATTCATTTATACACAGTAAGTAGGGATTGACCAGGGGCAGGAATGTAATTTTATCATCAGAATTGTACAATAATAATAATAATAATAATAATAATAATAATAATAATAATAATAATAATAATAATAATAATAATAATAATAATAATAATAGAAGATTACAAAAGAAATAATGAAAAAAAAAAAACAGATAAGGATGTCATTTACAAAAGAAGATCAGATAAACATCAATTGCAGATTGACATAAAATAATTGTAGCTGCTGTCATTGGAATATTTAGTGACTCTGTTTTAGTTGTGATGGACACAAGTTCCCTAGCCATTCTGGAAGCAAGTAATCTTCGTTAACTCTTTCTTTCGACAAAATCTTTAATTTGTCCTGTCAGTTTCCTTGAATTCTTTTAAAATAAAGAGGAGAAAATTAAGTAGGAAAACCATTTCTTATTGCAAGAGAAGGGTAACGGAGATAAACTATGAATGTAAAGTTACACTTTTTCTATTATATTTGGGTCAGATTATATTAATTACTTTTGATATGTTGAACAACTTAATAGAATATAATGTTGTTGGGAAATACCGGCATGAATTCCCTCCTCTATGTACTCAAAATTGGGCACTATGCGGAAGCAAAAAATATAATAACAACGCCAGAAAATTTTAGCGTGGAAAACCTTCTCAATAAGGTAAAAACCACGGGACCCATAGGCCTCTTAAATCTCCACTATAACAATAATGGGAATACAAATACAATAACAATTGTATCTTCAATTTGTGGATAACACTCACAAATTGGCTTACTACAATTTTTCTCTCTCTTGTTTCTCACAAGGATTGCCTTTGCTTTGCTATCTGTGTGTTTTTGTGTGTGGAATGCCTTCCTTCCTTCCTCCTATTTATAGGAGAAGGAATGTTGTGAATTTGATTAAAAAAATGCCACACTAATCAATTTGCACCGAAAGCTATCAATTGAAAAACAATTCACCGAAAGTGTTTTGTTTTGGTTGGAAATTTGGTCCCACAGTTCTCCCCCTCCAACCAAAAAAATATTTGAATTAGTTTGGGGTTAATGCTAAGCCTGCAATTTCTTTACAGACTTCTATCTTCTCTTTTGGTAGAGGTTTTGTCATCATATCGCCCATTATCCTTGGTGTGTATTTTCTCAATCTTCGATAGTTTATCTTCTAACACATCACGAATCGTTGATACCTCACGTCGATGTGTTTTGACCTTGAATGAAGTGTCGAGTTCTTCTTGAGATGTATTGCGCTTTGACTGTCGCAATAGAGAACATAGCTTTCTTGACTATGGCCTAACTCTTGTAGGAATTTCTTCATCCACAATATCTCCTTGCAACCTTCGATAATTGCGATGAATTCACTTTCGTGGTGCTTAAAGCAATACACTTTTGTAGTCGTGATTGCCATGAAATAGCCCCCCGCAAAAGTAATCGATATCCCGATGTAGACTTCCTTGAATCCACATCTCCACCATATCTCGCATCCGAATACCCACCGAGCATTAGACTTCCATTGCCAAAACACAAGCAACTTTTGGCAGTTCTTTCGATACCTTAGGATCCATTTACAACATTCCAATGCTCATTTCCGTGGATTTGATAGGAATCTACTCACAACTCCTACAACATAAGCAATGTCCGGTCTTGTACACATCATTGCATACATAAGGCTACCAACAGCAATGAGAAGAATATGGCACCTTGCTCATTTCTTCTTTTTCTTCTTCATTTCCGGACATTGTGACTTGCTCAGTTTGAAATGACCAGGTAATGGAACATGTACAGGTTTGGCATTGTGCATGTTGAATCTTTCAAGAACTTTCTTGATATAGTCTTCTTGTGACATCCACAACATTCTTTTGGAACGATCTCTGATTATCTTCATTCCAAGGATCTTCTTTACTGCACCCAGATCTTTCATGGCAAATGATTTGCTCAGTGCCTTCTTGAGAGCAGCTATCTTTGTCTTATCTTTCCCAATTATCAACATATCATCAACATACAACAATAGTATAATGGATTCACCATTGTCATAGTTCTTCACAAACACACAATGGTCTCATGGATGTCTTCTTAAAGTTGTGTTGGGTCATGAAAAGTTCAAACTTCTTGTACCATTGCCTTGGAGCTTGCTTCAGACCATAGAGACTTTTCTTCAAACGACACACTAAGTGTTCTTTGCCTGGTTCTTCGAAACCTTCTGGTTGCTCCATATAGATTTCTTCCTCTAAGTCTCCATGTAAGAATCTTTGTTTTAACATCAAGTTGTTCTATCTCTAAATCTAGTTTTGCGCTAGACCGAGGATCGCTCTAATGGATGTCATCTTCACCATCGGTGAGAAGATTTCTTCAAAATCTATGCCTTTCTTTTCCGATTACACCCCTTTACAACAATTCTTGCTTTGTACCTGGGGTTTGGGTTGTTCTCTTCATTCTTGAGCTTGAACACCCACTTGTTTTTCAATGCCCTTCTGCTTTCTGGTAATTTCACCAGGTCATATGTCTGATTTTCATTCAGAGACATTATTTCTTCTTGCATGGCTTGCATCCATTTATCTTTATCATTCATCTCAATGGCTTCCATAAAGCTTTGAGGTTCTCCTTCATCAGTAAGAGTGACATACTCATCTGAGAAATATTTTCTTGATGGTTGTCTGACTCTTGTTGATTTTCTCACTTGAGGTTCTTCTTCTAACTGATCAGTCTCCATTTGTACTTCCTGCATTTCCTGACTTTGTTCTGACTGGTCAGGTTGTTCTGTCTCATCTGGTTGCTCTACCTGATAAGGCTGTATTATCTGATCAGATTGCTCATTCCTTTGAGGAATCTCTCCCCCTGAATTGTGTACCATAATGGTCTTTGGCTTCTTTGATTGCTGAAGATCATGGATTGTTTGATCTTCATAGAATACCACATCTCTGCTTCGAACAATCTTCTTGTTTACAGGATCCCATAATCTGAAGCCAAGTTCATCTCTTGGTGAACCAAGGTATATGCACTCCTTCGTTTTGGCATCAAGCTTTGCTCTTTCATCTTTAGGAATATGGACAAATGCCCTACACCCAAAGACTCTCAAGTGACCATAAGAGGCTTTCTTTCCAGACCATACTTCTTCTGGAATCTCTCCATTTAAAGGTCTTGAAGGAGACAAATTGATCAGATCAATTGCAGTCATTACTGTTTCTCCCCAGAATGACTTGGGAAGTTTTGCATGAGAGAGCATGCTCCTGACTTTCTCTGCAATCGTTCTGTTCATTCTCTCAGCTAGACCATTCATCTGAGGTGTCTTGGGAGGTACTTTCTCATGTCTTATCCCATGAGTCTTGCAATAGTCCTCAAATGGACCTCTGTACTCTCCACCATTGTCAGTTCTCAAACATTTCAGCTTTCTACCAGATGCTCGTTCTACAGAAGCATGAAACTCCTTGAAAGTTTGAAGAACTTGATCTTTCGTCTTCAATAGATACACCCACACTTTCCTGGAGTGATCATCAATGAAGGTAACAAAATATTGGGCACCGCCAAGGGACCTTTCAGATGTCGAACAAACATCTGAGTGAACAAGATCTAAAATGTGCTTTCTTCTAGCATCATTTGATCTTTTGAAAGATACTCTGTGTTGTTTGCCCGCTGTGCGATCTTCACAGGATTCAAGTGGCTGCCCCTTTATGTTTGGAAGATGATCTTTTGCGAGAATCTCTAAGCCTTTCTCGCTCATATGACCTAGTCGTTTGTGCCATAATTCTTTAGATGAATCTTGAGCAACATTCATCTCCCCTTTGCATGTCTTTCCCTGCATAATATACAAGGAGCCTTCCTTTCTGCCGCGAGCAATAATCATGCTTCCTCGGCTGAGTTTCCATCTGCCGGCACCAAACTGGTTTATCATTCCGGCTTCATCCAGCTTTCCTGCTGAGATAAGGTTCAGGCGCATCTCTGGAACATGTCTTACCTCCTTCAGCACAAGCTTGTTTCCATTTTCAGTGATCAAGCTTACTTCACCTATGCCAACTATTTTACTAGTGACATGGTTACCCATCTTCACCGTACCAAAGTCTCCCTTTTGGTATGATGAGAAAAATTCTTCGTGAGGTGTGACGTGGAAAGATGCCCCTGAGTCAATTATCCATATGCAATCATCGGATGCAATATTTAGATAATTTTCTTCTTCAACAAGAAATATGTTTTCATCATTTGAGGCTACTGCAGTTGTAGATCCTTCTTCCTTCTTCTTCTTTGGATTTATTTGATCAGGATGGACGGTTCCAGCTTGCTGATCTCTCTTCAAGAATCTGCACTCAGACCTTATGTGGCCTGGTTTGCCACAATAGTAACAACTTAGTCTAGTGCGAGATTTAGATCTACCTTGTGTCTTTCCACGACCTCCTTTTTCATAATTCTTACTCCTTCCTCTGTTGTCAACAACGTTGGCTTCAAACTGATTGTTCAAGCCTCTTTCTCTCCGTCTTGATTCTTCATTCAAAAACCATGCATGACAGTAATCCATCCGAGTTTTCCATCTGGAGCAGAGTTGCTAAGAGTGACAACTAGGGTGTCCCAACTCTCAGGCAGAGAGCTAAGGAGTAGAAGAGTTTGTAGTTCATCATCTACCTTCAGATCTGTTTTTGCTAGTTGATTCACTATACCTTTGAAGGTATTCAAATGTTCGATCATATTTTGACCGTTTGAATACTCCAACTTCACCAGTCGTCTAACAAGGTGAGCTTTGTTTCTGGGCGTCTTCTTTTGAATCAAGGATTCAAGTTTCATCCACAACTCATACGCGTTTGTATAAGTTGATACATGCTCGAACAGGCTTCATCAATATGTTTTCGGATCACAACATCGCTTTCCGATTTTGGAGCTCCCATTCTTTGTCCTTCATCTCCTCCGGTTTATTGGTGAGTGATTGGCTCATGTAAATCTTTACAAGATAAATGGTCTTCCATCATCGGCTTCCAATAGGAGTAATTATCTGCAGTTAGCTTGAACATATCTCCATCATGAGTGACAGCTCCTTCCATCTTGAGTTACACAGGAAATACCGTACGTATGAATAGTGCTATACCGTACGTATGAACAGTGTTATACCGTACGTATGAATAGTGCTATACCGTACGTATGAACAGTGCTATACCGTACGCCGTATAATAACTGTAGTATGCAAACAGTGCTCTAGATATGTTCCCAGGAAAGAGAGGTGGGTCACAAATGGACACGCTTAAATACCAAGTCTTTCCTTAGCCAGAACTTTCTTGGACAACACTTTCACACCACCACACGTTATTTTCAGCAATAAGAATTATTCTTTTCTGATGTGGAAGATCAGACAATGCTGCAACCACAGAGCATACTAAGAATTTTTCTCTAGCACTTAGTATCTCAGAACTCTAATGAGCTCTGATACCACTGTTGGGAAATACCGGCATGAATTCCCTCCTCTATGTACTCAAAATTGGGCACTATGCGGAAGCAAAAAATATAATAACAACGCCAGAAAATTTTAGCGTGGAAAACCTTCTCAATAAGGTAAAAACCACGGGACCCATAGGCCTCTTAAATCTCCACTATAACAATAATGGGAATACAAATACAATAACAATTGTATCTTCAATTTGTGGATAACACTCACAAATTGGCTTACTACAATTTTTCTCTCTCTTGTTTCTCACAAGGATTGCCTTTGCTTTGCTATCTGTGTGTTTTTGTGTGTGGAATGCCTTCCTTCCTTCCTCCTATTTATAGGAGAAGGAATGTTGTGAATTTGATTAAAAAAAATGCCACACTAATCAATTTGCACCGAAAGCTATCAATTGAAAAACAATTCACCGAAAGTGTTTTGTTTTGGTTGGAAATTTGGTCCCACAAATGTAACATTAATAAAATAAAAATTCTTGTAAAGTGAAGATTCCATATTTTTAGATATGTATCTCTCTCAAGCATTTTAACGATTTATAAAATCAGAATTTTCTCACTTATATAATCTTTATATAATCTAAACAAGGTTTACTGGCTTCCTGAAATCTGCAACCACATTGATATTTAGTTTTAATACTATAGCTCTTTGTGTTATGTTCCACTTTTGAACATACTGCAGCTTGCTTTCTATTATTACCTAAATTCTTCAACTTAATTTGGAGAGATTATTGCTTATTAGGTTCCTTTAAAATCAAATATGAGGCTTGAAATATTTGCCCCGTTCAATCATGATCGTAATATTAATTCGACAAAGACATGATTTTTAGTGCAATCTTTGTTGGCTCACGATCATCCTTTTAAGTTGCTTTGGATTTGTCAAACTATATTTTATTGGCTCCTCATCGATCGGTATAATAGCAGGTTCAAGTGCAAAGATAAGGCATTTGTTACGGAATGGTCCCAGATGTTGATATACGACTTCTGCGTGTCATGACTCATGAATTGCTTGCTTCCTATGCTATTTTGATCAATCCATTACTCTTTAAAGAATAAGATTTGCTTAAATAATGTGACGTTATCATATATTGCAAAAAATCATGAAGTGCATCAAATTGTGGTAACACATCTGTAATGCAAAATGTGTCACAAATCAGAATGATTTTTATGTAGCCGATGAAATGATAATCTTTTGCATGCTTAAAGCAAATGACCATACTCACACGAGGCAATGCTGGTGGATCTCAAGCGTGGGGTTTATATATTTATATTTGACCCCTAACAAGGTTCTATTAACCGTAATTTTAGAGTAAAATATTGATTACATAAATCATAAAAAATTATAAAACAGTATGAACAATACATTTTTACGTGTCTCAATAACCAATTTTTCCTATTTATTTAATAATTAATGTCTTAATTAATGCGTGCACATTTGGGAATTGATAATAATGTTTGAGAATAATCATGTCTACATTTTTTTCTGCAATAAGTGAAGGGCAATATTAGCAGTTTCAAGCAATGAGAAGAGGGCCCAATAATGGTGGAGAGTTCTTTTCGCATTGATTAGTTGGTTGCCGCTGGTGGGGTTGGATGGCTTAAAGATGGAAAGGGAAAAGTTAATAGTTAAGGATCAGCATGGCATCTGGAAATGGAAGAAGCTTTACATTTATTATTAATTCATCTTTTGCATTTCTCTAGCACAATCTAACTCTGAATTAGCTTGTAGCTAGCTTCATCAGTTTCCTTCTTAAAAATACAACTTTTAATTTAGTTGGGGTTTGTTGCTTGTGAAAAAGATGCATCCACGGCGATATCTTTGAAGTCTGATCCCACAGAAAGTCTTTATTAATTAGTAAGTATCGCAGTAAACTAACCATCATTAGATGTAACGGTAGATTAACCAAGCCTTAACCTGAACAGAATGTTCTATAATTGAACTTGTTGAACATAAAGATTTTCAGATAATGAAGGTGATCAAAACTGCTCTTATACAGTAGTAAATGGTATCACAATACTACATAATACAGCATTTGTAATCTAAAGTTTCTGCATTTTCTTTACTGTCACAACTAGTTGATATTATATATTGTGTATTGTAAGGTTAAATATTTATTTTTATGTTGTGAAAACTAGTAATCTATAACTAATTAAATATCTTTGAATATAAATTACATTTTATATTTATAATATGAATAATTTAAATTACAGTATAAAGTGATTTTTAATTATTGCCATTTTTTTAAAAAAAGTATTAAACATCAAATACATATTATAATATATAAATAAAACAGATACACTGATTTTAGAAAAGACTAGTTCTTAATGTTGAAGAATTGAGGGCGGATAAACACAAAAGAGATGGCTAACTAGTGGAAAAAATGGAGATCTTGCACAATAAATGAATAGATTTTGGTTGGGGCCATTACCTATATTACACAATAGTACATAGTGATCCAAAGCATCTACTCGTATGTTAATAGATTAATTGACATTAGAGTAGCTAGTGATCCACATGACTACATCCTTGATATATGTCATGTAATAGTCGAAAAAGAAGAGGATCAGAATGAACCACGATGTCATTGTTTGGACAGGTCTCTTTACATTTCGGTCAAGTACCTCAACAAATTTATTTATTAAGGTTGCAAATTGGGGGGAACTGAACTCACAAATTCATTTAAATGTCGTGATGAACTCTATCAGAAAATAATTGAACAGGCCTTACATTTTTGTTTCTAGATAAGTTGGGTAAATAAGTTTTACTTTTCCTTGGAAAGCAAATTAACACAGTCTGATGTTGGTTTCCGGTTATGAGTGGCTTAGATATATAATCCACAAAGCACATGCATTACTTGATATCACTGTTTCCAACAACTATCTTTCTCCCTGTGCCAACTTTTCTTTGTTATGTCTCTCAGTCTTAGTGATATTACTACTATGTTTTTTCTTTCCCCCTAAAAATCAATATATTGTAGTCTTTCAGCTGTTTTTGGTAATTCTATACATAATATTAGCAATATTTTAAGTATATATTTAGTACTCTTCTCATCCATAAATTATAGATATTTTACTTTCTTAAAAAAACAACTTTTGATAATTTATAAATTTTAAGTATGTATATTTTAATATAATAATTATATCTTATTCAACTTTTAATCTCGTAATAGATATTAAATATTTCTTTTTATACATTTATTATTTTTTTAGTATGATACGTAGATATTTAAGATTAATGTATATATTTTAAAAAATTAACATAATTTATAATTACTATATTAACAGTTGAGTAAGACATGATTATTATATTAAAATATATGTGAAATTAAATACATGATTTTTCATAAGAAAGTCTCATAATTGTTTTATTATTTAAATACATATTTTACAAGTCATAAGTCTAAAAGCAAAAAACTAATAGTTCAATCTTGTAAAAGGCTTTTAGCATATACAGCCGGCCCGTCATTTTCAGGATGCAAGGGACAAGCGGTTGGCCGATTGGGACATGCCATCGCTTTGGCCCAATATCATATCTTTCAAATCAAAAGCAACAAATTGTTAAAAAAACAAATATACTAATACCCGTAGCTTGGGATAAATTGAAAATTCTGCATTAATAAGTGATAATTACGCTGTAAATTTAAATTTTTGCTGAGGTTGTTAATATCTTAGATCTTGAAATTGTAAAAACAAGTCATACATAATATGCTCCTGGTACTTAACCCATTTGGCACGCACGCGCTCGTGTTCAATTTCTCATTATTGCTGTGTGTTTTGATCACGCTGATTCGCAGGCTGTGCCGATTGAAATCATCACACATGTAGTAACGTTGCTGTCTGTTCGCAAACCCATAGCATAGGCTACACAACCTTTTGATAATTTCTGTAAATAATACTGCATTGTACTTCTATTTACCTTATTTTTATTATTTTTTTTATTACACGCTTTTCATATATTTTTCTTCTCTTTCTATATTCCTTTTTACCGTCTCACATTACTTAATAGCATCTCTTACTAATTACTTGGCTTCTCTTCTTACTTGTCACTGAATGTAATCATTTTCCAATTCCTGCAATGGCAGGCAGTTCTTTATCTTTATGAATCAGAATTTCAGATACATTTATTGCTGTAAAGAATCTGGTTAATTTAGACATGTTAGATGCAAGTAAAAAAGAAGACTAATTGCAAAAACCAATTAATTAGATAACAGAACAAAGCAGGATTCGAGAAGAAACGTGCAACAATCCTACTGGTTTGATCTATAGACCAACGTTTACAAGCCTTGATTCACTATCAACAAATTAAGATGCTCCTTGTTCAAACTTCAACGCACTCAAACTACCTACAAATCTCTTACTTTTATTACAGAGATAACCAATAATTTAGTAAATGGTTTGTACTGCATACTCGCAAATTCAACAAGTTTGTCTCTGTGGAAGTTTTCTTCTTAATAAACCAAGTCACTTGATTCAATTAAAACCTTCAATTTCAATGTTTTACTATTTCTCTCTCTGTCTCTCTCTTTTAAATGGTCTTCAAAGTAAAAGAAATAACACAATTAATCTTTTAAATATTACTAACTCTTCAAATATTTTTAAATTAGTTCACGAATACTAGTAAAATATATCAAATTAGGGACTAAATTAACGAATACCTTTTCAAAATTTGAGAGATTATTTATTATTTTACATCATTTTAAGAACTATTATAATAGTTGGGAGAATAAAATAATAGTATATTCTGATGGAACCATCATGCAGAAATTTCTTGCAATAGCAAGCAAGAAATATCAGATCCACGTCGTACTCAACCTATATATACTATTAATGGTATTGAAAATTGATTATTTATGTCAAAGTTCAACGTTTTGATTAATGCATTCTTAAACGGACTTGGACTGATGAATCATTGCTCGTGGGCTAACATATACTGAAATGATGAACACAAAAAGATGGTGGTTATTTATTTATAATAGAAGTGCATCACGAAGTAATGTATAAATGAACACAAAATTAGAGGAGATGAGGGAGTTGGGCATGCAAATAATGTACCATAAAACAACCAATTGAGGGAGTAGTGAATGATTATGGTTCAGCTTCAGATGTCAGGAACCTGAATACCAAGACGTATTCACCCTGTAAAAAAGGACATACATTTTTCTTAAGGACAACGCAAATTTGTACCTCATCCAGCAGAAAGAGATTACCAAAGCCGATTTCAAATATATGTATCTTTTCTTTTCGTGGGATTTCAAATAAACTATTATCATATTTTAAAAGCTGAATTCCGATATTTGTTGACGTTAGCTAGCTTGGACAGACACACAGCAATGCGCAATGTACCTCACCAACCTTTTTACCCAAATAATAATTGCTTACTAAGAAAATATATTATGAATGATAATGAGGTTTGGAATATGCCTTTTTTTTTTTAAGTTTTCAAATAAATCCACTTTGCCCAACTTTGAAGTCTAAATTCTCCTTTAACAAGTCATGAAACAATGTATTGGATGCCTAAACATGACGTTTCCATATCCATTAAATCTCACTCCTTTTTGGCAAAATGAATTAAGTAATATGGCTGTTGCACATTGCAAGACCCACCCACATGATCAATTTTATATAATAGTCCAAAAATTATTCTGATTTATACAATGAAATAGACAAGGACATGACAAAATGATAAAAGCCTTCCTGATATACGAAACCAAACCCTTAAAGATTGACATTACATCCAAAAGAGAGAAAAGGAAAGCCATTGGAATTAGAATGTCCTGTAGGATATGTAACACATAAGCTGGAAGAAACCAAAGGAATCAAAGAGATTATTGCATACATTAAACATGTTGGCACCACCAATCGATTGCTACGTTACCAAGCTTTAGCTTTCTGGTTCCCCAGTCAAATAAACTATTTGCTATACATAAATGCCTCTTCCCCACTTCACCAACCCCTTGCTTTACTCTCCCTCTTACGCTCCTTCCTCCATCCATATCAATTTTATTTTCACTCCAACTCTACTGTCAGCCCATTCTCAAAGACAATCATGTTCTATTAGATTCCACTAGCTACTATTCATGCTCCTCACCTTTCTCCCAGAAGCATCATATTTACATCACACCTTAAATATCTTTTCTCTTTTTATCACTTTCTTCAGGTCCTTCCAATGGATACTTTCAAGCCACAATCTAAACAGCTAAAAGAACATCTCCAACACCACCAAGAGCCTTTTACATTGCAAAGTTACCTCAATGAAAGAAGTTACATGTTCAAGAACATGAGCCCTGATAGTAGCAACATTCACCACCTTTATGCAGCCAAGAATCTGAAGTGGTCGATCAAATATGATTTATACAAGATAAGGAAAAGGTTATTACATGCTACAGGGATGCTAAGATCACTATTATACAGGTTCATTCACACAGTTGACAACCACGAGCTCTCAAGTTGGGATGAGGAGCACAACAGTGATGTATCTTATGTACATGAATATTTAACAGCACACACCCAAGCAACTCAGCAAACACATCCACTGAAAAAATTGGCCGTGTCTGGTCATTTTACTAACAATGATGTTCAGGACAAGATTTTGCCGCTGAACATGAATCACACATTCACACTCCCCAAATTGAGAAGATCAGAGGTAAATAAGATATTCTTTTTATCTAATTATGCAACCACAATATATTGTAAACCACAGCAGGAAATTCAAACTCACATCACTAGCAGCAATTTCATTACCGTCCGCAGTGTAAATTACTCACTCCTTAAGCTAACAGGTTGATACAGGTTCTCAACCATACCCAATGATATGGTCAAAAGAGAACAGTCAGCAGTGTAGCGGAGGATTAGAATGGAAAGAACCATTACCCAATTCAGGTTCGACACTTTCACTAAATCAGAAGGGGAAAAAAGTATTAACGTTCATGTACGTAGCATGCATTAATTTTAAATTTTAACTAGCATTATTTTATTTCATTGAGAGGGAACAGTGTGTCACTTAAGAAGTTCAGAAGGCAAGGTAGCACCTGTTCTTGCATTGTCCCAGAAACTTGTTAGAGACTATGTAAGAAAGCTACTAGTGAACACAGATATTGTGAAATTTAGACGTGGCAAAAAAGACAAACTGCAGGAGATAGTTGAGACAGATTCTTCATGCGGAAGAAACAGGAGGAGCCTGCCAAAGAGGAAGCAACTACGGTTTGACTATGCAGAAAAAGACAAAGTTATTCACGAAAATAAAAGTAAAAGTGTATCAAGCAAAGTAGTTTCCGAATCTGAAGACTTACAGAGTATCATAAAAGAGCATTTTAACTTGTTGGAGAATCAATATCAGTATAGACAAGTTAAAAAGATGAGCCACCTATTGTCTGCAGAATCCTGTGTGATATCAGAAGAGTGCCAAATAGTAAATTGGGAGATATACATGGAGATAGGAGATTCAATCACGGATGACATTATCAGGGAAATAATTGATTTATTTATTATAAAGTAACAACACATGTTCACAGGAAGCATGTATAATCAGGCCTCATTAAGTAGCATTTATCACCATGCTTGATTGTAATAACATCAAGTCTTGGAAAATTGATATTTCGCATGTACCTCGTTTTGACAATCACCCATGTTGCAGATTTGTGACGGGTTTGTTTTGACAATTTTTTTGCTTGAATCCTAACTTAGTTCTGATCATGATTGGGATGATAGATCGTAAACTAGTCGGAGCAAGCCAGGTTGAGTTCAAGATTTAAAAATGTTAATTATGTATTTATGGTGTTTTAAGCTCCAAGGACGCTATATGTTAGATTTATGTCAAGTACATGCACACCCGGTATCTCTGGCCCCACTTAAAAGTTGAATTTCATCATCAAATTTTCTCAAAATTTGCGAGCTTTGTCCGTGCAAATCACGACTATACTGATCTAGTTTATGATAAATGAAGTAATAAACTCACTGGATTGATAAAAAGATCTAAAGTTGCAAGTGTCAACCTATTAATTCATTAGATTATTAGAATAATTAATCTCCGGAAGTTTACGTAAGAAAAGAAATGTTAATAATTATTTTTAGAATAGTTACTAAGAACTAAAGAATAAAAAATAAAATGTATAATTTTGAATTGAATTGAAATGTTACACTTGTTGTTCTGAGAAATTCAGTGTGAATAATATATGTGAAGGTAGAGGGAGGAAAAAAAGAAACGGACAAGAGCAGGTGGCAGCATAAGAGGCAAGGTGTCCCAATGAATCCAAAGAGGACAGGGCGTGAGAGAAGCAACGATGTGTGGGGTCTTGTTACGCTTTCACTTTCAACTGTTAACTGTTAAGTTCTTCAAGCTTCTAAAGTTCACCGTTTACAACTCACAAGTAACTCCCAAGTCCCAACCTAAATATCTTTTCCAATGGCAACTCTATCCATTCTTTCCTTTACTTCTCTTCTCAACGCAAACAACAGCAGCAGC
This sequence comes from Hylodesmum podocarpum, assembly GCA_026586105.1. Classification (NCBI taxonomy): domain Eukaryota; kingdom Viridiplantae; phylum Streptophyta; class Magnoliopsida; order Fabales; family Fabaceae; genus Hylodesmum; species Hylodesmum podocarpum. The sequence continues at coordinate 289,051 of JALJEV010000646.1, forward strand.
AGAATTTACACCACTACTTTCCCACTACATACTAGTCACACTCCTCTCTCTCTTTCTCTCTGCTCCAAACATTCTTTCCACACATGCAGGTCCTCCCTCAAAGATGACCAACAAACTGGTTCTGGTTCTGGTTCTGAAGCTGATTCTGAGAGCCAACAACAGGAAATGGAATGGAGGACGGACGAGGAGTTTAAGATGTTGATGGACAACCCTTCCATCCAAGAAGCCTTAAAGCTCGAGAAGAAGACGGAGGTGGCAGTTATGGAGATGGAGGCATTTTCACTGGCAATTTGAGGAAACCCATCGACGAGGTCATTCCCAAGTTGGAGAAGAAACTCTCTGATGCAGCTGGACGAGAGGTCGTGGTGTGGTTCATGGAAGAGAAAGCTAATGACATTACAAAAAAGATAAGTAGCCTAAAAGAAGATGTTGTAAACATGCTTTTGCTAGAATGACTATTACTAAAAGTAACGTCCATTCAGGCTTGTGTGGGGCAACCCAAAGCAGAAATGGATCTCCAATTTGAGTCAACTAAGCTGAGTACTTTGGGCTCTTTAATTTCATTAGCTTCTACCTTTGGAACAGTTGCTTTGATGAGTGGCTTCTTGCTTAAACCCGATGCTACATTTGATGACTATTTGGCTAAACTTCTGCCTCTATTTGGTGGCTTCTTATTTATTCTGGGAGTTTCTGAGGTATATTATATTTCAAGATTTCCACTAAACATATTGTAGTATGTTCTGATTTATTGTGCCCTTATTGATAATCCTATAACTATTTAGCTACTTGTGTATATTTTTATAAGCAAGAAACTAAACTCAAAAGACCTAACAAATTTTGCAAAAAAAGGTTCTTGATACATGGTTTTGTTGACACAGTTTATCTGTAAAGGATTGGTACAGTGGCAGTTGCACAATTTCTAATTTGTGAGGTTTTAAGTGGTTAAATAGGCAATCTTCAACACAAGACCGGTATATTTGTGTATTGCCTTATGCTGTGGAAGGTGTTGGAGTTCCTGTTGACCCACTTGCATTTGCTGGGCTTTTAGGTGGGTTTGTTCTATCTTTGTTTTGACAATAATGATTCAATGAATATACAAGTGTGTTGGAAAACATAATTGTGGATGGCTAAACAATTTGATGGTTATGAATGCAGGAATACTGGTGACTTCTTTGAACTTGTTGCCATGTGGGAGACTAGAAGGAGGTCGCATTGCTCAAGCCATGTTTGGCAGAAGGACTTCTAAACTGATATCTGTTGTCACCTCATTGTTACTTGGTGCTGCTGGCATCTTTTATGGTAGTGCTCTGTGCCTGTTTTGGGGATTGTTTGCAACCTTCTTACGTGGTGGAGGAGGAGAAATACCCTCAACTCTCAAGAGGAGATCACCCCTATAGGCGAAACCAGATTTTCTTGTGGCGTTGTCCTTGCCCTCATTTGTTTCCTCACACTTTTGCCTATTTCCGGAAGCACATTCTACACTTCATACCTCACTGCTCCATTTTTCATGAGTGATTAGCAAATCTAATGTAATGTAATAACAATTGTATATATCTATCAATGCTCACTAACTATCTATTATTTTCATTGTAACAATAATCATTCATTCCCCTCCTCCCTATAAAAATAGAAATTTTCATCTTCTTTTCATTACTTTGACGAATGATTAAATTTTAGTATATGAATGATGCGAACGAGAACATAACAAAATTGATGGCAATACTTTTGTTATGATTTAATAAAAATGAAAAAGAAAAAGGAACATATATAGTTGGTGTTAGAAAGAAACCATTTATTAACACAAGATAAAGAAATGCTGAACATAAATATAATAAAATGGTACGGTACAGTAGTGTTATTGTCATTGTTCAGAGTTGAGAGTTGAGAGGGGGTGGGTTAAGTAATCAAGTTGTTGAGAGGGGGTGGATCAAGTAATCAAGTTATGTCGTCGTCATTCACGGCAGTGACAGTTAAATCTGTTCCTCTCTCATTCATTGGGTCGCGTAGCATTAATTTTTCGAATTTTGGTGTTTGCCGAATCGCTGTTTCTACTATACACGCGTTTAATTGTAGTCAACGTGTCTCCAATTTGCCTCAGGTTGGTGCGTTTTCCGTCAATTTGATTTTACTTTCTGTTCTGTTGTGATTGCAATCAAAATTCGTTTCAGGATCACAGGAATTTCGCCCATGTTCATGGCACGTGGATGCGCCCAATCGTGGATGAAGATGACGATGACGATGATGAAAACGAAGAGGATCGGAGTTTGGACCTATTAGTGAGGTTTATTCAGAATGTGTTTAAGAAGGTATCGAAGAAAGCAAGGAAAGCAGTGCGATCTGTTATCCCTTTTCCCATCTCCACCCAGTTGGTAGGGCTAATAATCACTTCTATTATAATCTATAAATCATTAATTCTTGATTACTTCAATCCATGTTTCCTAGTGTTAGAGTGTGATTTTCACTCGTTGTTGCTTGGTTCATTTTTTCTTTTCCATGTTTGTGCCAAGTGATTTTCATTCCATACGCTCATACATTCGTGAATGGGTTTTGTTACTCTTTGGGGATTAAACATCTCTTTTATTGCAGCTGGGATTTTCTGTGAATGGGATCCTGGTGCTGACATTCTTGTGGATTTTGAAGGCATTTCTTGAGGTATTGTTTTTGCTCGTTTACAATGGATATGAGCATCGTTAACATCATTACTGAATGCCATTTCTAGAATTTTATTTTCTTCTCACCTTTGACATATTCTCTGCATAGGATAGGCTTATTTCTTTTTGCCTTTCCGGTGTTTGATGTTGACTGTTGAGACCTGCATGGTTTTAGTTATGAGATTCTTACATTCGATACAATAGGATTTTGTGAGTTTTACCTGTTTAGTTGTTTTCAACTTTTGTTTTCTTAGCTTTTATTACTGAGTAGAAAATGTTTCTACAAGATCTTTGGGCTGCTCCTGTTCAAAGCACCATAGAACATGAGAATTCATGAACGATGGGATCCAGGTTTAGAAGGTTTCCCTAGTGCACAAGGTTCAGTTGTACACAACCTTGTGCCCTTGTGGAAAGACTGTTTTTTGTGACTAAAACCAATTGTATGATCTTAAAGCAACAAGCCTACTCTTACAAGGGGTGTAAATGAGTTTAGTCAAGTCCTATGCTTGAAATTTAGGCCTAGCTTGCAGAAAGATCATGCTCAGGTTTTTGATCGGTTTATTTAAATAGTTTAGGCAAGTCCTGTACTGGTTTAATGTTAAGCCAATGTTTGACTCATCTATATAGGTGAGTCCAAAGTCCAAGCTTGAATTTATTTAGTAAAGCAAACAAGGTTCTATTGAGCACTTAATAAGTTGAGTTTGAATAGTTCACGGCTAATTTAATACATTTACATCTCTTGTGCTATAACACTCACATCAAAGCTAAGGTTGAAGACAGCCTTATAATCACAGGGAACCTGGTTTCTTTACTGGCTCCTTCCTAATAAGTACAGGTGTAACAACAAGAAAAAAACATACTGCATACCCTTATGAAAATTTTCTCCCATGTAACATTTGGGTTGGGTGCATTGTTGAAGTGATTTTGGATTTGGTTGCTGTTTATGTTGGCACTCTACTTGATTTGCATAAAGAACATTGAGTAATCCAAATGCTTGACTCTGTCAATCAAAACTTGTTTCACACTTGCAGATTGTTTATGTCTAAAATATAGCACTAGATTATGGAGGCAGTATTTTTTAAATGTAACGGTGATGATTTATCCTGTTGATTTGGAAAGGAGTGAACAATAGATGTATTCTTGTTCTGGAATCTTAGTTGCTCAGGACTTTGGCCCTTTGGCTTTGCACTACCCGAAACATCTATTTACTGACTTCTTCTGATATTGTTCTGCCTTAAACATTTTGGTACTGATGCATTTAGTGTAATTCAATGCAGGTGGTATGCACACTTGGAAGTGTAGTGTTTGTAAGCATATTATCAATCCGTGGGATATGGTACAGTGTTAGGTTTTTACAAGAACGCGGACACCAAAAAATGGATGAATTAGATGTAGAGCGCAATGCGTGGAATGGTGCTCAGCCAGTGACTTGAGTATTTAGTTCATTGAGTCGTTCTCAAGACATGCACAAGCAAGTCACATTTAAGATTTATTACTATTCCCTGTAAAGACAGGGAAATCGAATTAAGGAAATAATTCTAGAGAAAACTTCACACTGCTCCTGGAATTCTGACTGCTCGAGAATAAAGAATATGGGAAGCTGCAGAAAGAGATTTCTTTAAAATATTTGTGGTTTGTGTAAAAAACGTTCAGAAGCAGTCACTAACTTTACAAGTCCAGATGTTGCACTCAAGTTCAATAAAAAAAATTAAAATATGATATAAATCTAGAAATTAAAATGCTACTCAGAATGTAAATTCTTTCTAAATGCATGAATAATTAATAGCTTATAAAATATTATTAATGGATATTATTGTCGTTATAACTTCAATCGATTTTTTTTAAAAAAAAATAATATGAATAAATCGAGAAATTGCCCTGGCTTAGCATATTGGTTCCCATTGTATGCTATGTCATTCCGTTCCTATTATGCATGTGGTGAGTATCAATTACGAGTAGCCTTACTTTCACTTGGAGGTTGAAAGGGAAGAAGACAGACACAGCAAAATACGAGAAAGCCCGAAAATGAAAGCTGCTTCATCAAGTAAGCTTCCTTCCACCTTCGACTTCAATTTATTCTCCTATCCTTCCGTTTAGGTTTCATTTTCTATCGCATCGCATCACATATAATCTTGCTGTACCCTATATCATCATTCCTAACTTATCCAACTTAATCTCATTAAACACACAAATATAACTATACAAATTTGATTAAACAGAGAAATAACAAATTCATTAGGAAATTAAAGAGTTAACAAGCCTAATTCTGGTTAATTATTATGGATACTTTGTCCTTCCTTTCAAAATAAATTGCACGGATCTTAACAGTTTAACGTAATTTTTATGACATTATAAATATTCAAAGTAAAATTAACATAGTGATTTGAATAGTTTGATAATTACTGCATCTTTATCGATATTTTTCGTTTGACGAAAAAAATCTCATAATCAAGTTTTCATCGACAAACATTGTTTACCTTTTGTGTGTATCTACACCAGTGTCTTCTCTTGTCCGTGAGTCACTCACACCGCATGATTATTCTATTCTAAACCAAAAGCTGTGTTTTTTTTTTTTTTTTGAGTTTTTCTAATGAAGTGCAGGTTCATGCAGAAAAGATCAGATGTTACTTGTCAAAGAGATTGTGCCTGCAGCTCAGAACAAGATAGACACAAAATTTATAGTTTTAGAGAAAGGAAGGACAACAGTAGAAGGGCAGAATAGGATATGCTTGGCGCTTGTAGCTGATGAGACAGCGGCTGTTCATTTTCAGCTTTGGGGAGATGAGTGTGATGCTTTTGATTCAGGTGATATTTTTGTTTGACCAATGGAAATTTTTCCTACCACGACAGTAAACTTGTATTGAGGGCAGGCAAGAGAGGGAAGGTAGAGAAGATAGGACAGTTTACCATGTCCTTTGTTGAGATACCAAATATGAGTGAGATTCATTGGATTCCTCACCCAACTAATTCTAAGAATTATATCCAAGAGAATGTAATATATCCTCCGTCAGGCGTCTTCCCTCCAATTCCGTAACGGGAGATATACACTTCCATACTAGTCCCAAATTTCACAGACTCAGGTCTACAACTTGTTTTCGATTAAAATACAGTGTCTTCTATTTTTATTTACCTTGATGAAAGGAAGACAATCTTTCTATTTTTATTATTTTTTAAGAAAAAAATTGTGGTTGTTATGGAAAACATTGCTGATGTAAATATTGGTTACAATGAGACCCAAAGGACTTGATAAGTTTGTTGTCGCTGTTTTCGTGGGAGTGAACTTGCTCAGCTGGAAAGGGCAGAATGTATGGTTTCAAACTCTGCCAGTATCAAAGTAGCTAAATTTTCTCACACATCAACTACTCAAAATTTTGCAAGTGAATAATTTTCTATGTTATATAATTAAATTTAAAAGATGAATTTTGAAAGTGCCTTTTATCTGAAAAAAATCAGAGTAAAACAACAAATTTTAGAAAATAAAAGAAACATCTTCTGAAACCGAATTAGCTAAGGTTCACTTTGTCGTGAGTTAAGGTCGTATCTTTTGTTCCCCAATTGATATGAAAGATCTTTTAAAGCCTCAATTGTTAAGAAATCGGATAAAAATGAGCTTACACATCTTAATTTAATTTTTTTTATATCACAAGCATTAATTTATAAACTTTAACTTATGAAAAAAATTGATTCATTTTATGTTCTAATTATCTTTTTCTGTAAGTACTTGCAAAATAGTTTATCAACCATTGCCTCAATGAATCCCGAGTTTTCGATCAATCTAAGATGATGTTAGTTTACGAGCATCATCAACTTAAATTTACGTCAGACTCCTAAAATACCGTTAAAAGCCGTTTAACAAGCCTACACGGTAATCACTGCAGCAGATGCAAGCATGCTTGCCCGGAAATCTTGAAGTATGCTAAACTAAGTTTGCGTCACTATGTTCCTGATTAATGTAGACTTTGATTCCTAATATTTATAGTCGAAGCAGATTGAAATGCTTCAGCGAAAAGTTCAAACCTGAAATCCACAAATGACTTTCATGACCAGATTGAGCACCAGGTAATCATCATTCATGTGTGGTTTTTCTGCTTTGTATTTTTACCCACAATAGCTATTTATGCATGCCTCGTCTGATATCAAACATCAGGTCAAAAAACTGCCTTGTTACAACTATGACCTAGTTGTTGTAGGGGTATTAACTGAACATATATTACAACACACAAAAACACACTCCCTAATGGAAAGATGATATTTACAAAGACCCAATTATAATGTGGTCTGAACTACAAGGACTAAGCATGTGCTATGCTTCATTTTTCTCTTTGCAGTGTCTGGAGATAAATGCCTGTACATATACACAAATTAAAGATGCCAGGTAAAAAGGGGGAAAATGGACTTGGGTCCCCATGGCATGTTTTCACTATATACAGATTACATTATGCACAATATTTACTGCTCCCTTGAGATTTACCAGAAAGGGCACCACCTGAAAAAGAAAAGAAGGAAAAACCGAAATATAGATGTCATAATTCATTGAAGACAAACGATTCATTACCTGTCATGAACCAACTATTTCAAAAGCTTGAGCTGCTAGACGAAGACATGTGGATGGTTTTATATACAACCCTAACACGAGCCATTTTGGCTTGGATTGTGGATAATACACATCGTTCCTATGTGATGCTTATATTAAACTTTTGTTCGCTCTAAAATACCATGTCATGAACCAATTATCCTAAGACCTTAAGCTGATAGATAAAAGCCACACAAATGGTTTTATATTATATTTCTAACACGAATGAGTATGAAATTTGATTTTTACTCAGAAAATTAAAGTTAAGAGACCATACCCTACGTAATTTTGGCACAGATTTTCGTGTGAGGAAGCTTGGATAATTAACTTTTGAACTTGCAACTTAACAGATAAAGCATGATCAACTTCACGAGTGTCTCCAGAAATTAAGCTGCTATGGTCCATTGCATGCTGAAGGGAGTTGTTTGATACTGAAGAACAAGTTGAAAAATCCCTTCCTGTAAGCTTATTGCTCATGCGAGCCATGACAACCACAGCACGCTCATTCAGAACCTCATTAGCATCACCAAGTTGATTAACAGCCTACATGCACAGGTCGATAAAATGAGCATCATTAATCAAAAGCAAGCAACAAGATAATATGGAATCAAAATACCTGTAAAAGTTCCCTTTCCCGGGCACCACGCTGAGGGTGGGGAAGCTCTCTATTTGGGGCAGATTCCTCAGTATTTACAACAGGAGGTACATGATTGCTGGTAAGCATAGACATTTGTGGAACTTCATTGAAGTTAAAAAGACGCCAATTTATGAGAGGATCATGCACAAAGGCCTGAACGCAGGAGGAAGTAAAAATCAGCATAAAAAATAATCACTACTAGCAAGTAGCAACATAGGATGATTTAGAGAAGTAATAATCCCCACACGTGACCCAATTTAACATCTGTGGCTAGAGAAGTGTTCTTTGAAAAGAACCAATATAATGATGGTTAACTGTCTTTTTTAACCTTCAAAACATTTTCATAATTTGTTCATCTTGTCCTAATTTTTTCTTTACCTAAATATATAGTCTTTACTAATATGATTATGTAATATCTTTGCAAAGGTACAAAAGAAAAATTCCATGGAAAATTAAAAGAAAAAAAATTCATTGATCTGAAATTCTCCCATTACCAGCCTTTCATCATTTAGAATTTCACAAACAGAAGATAACTAGTGAGGTTGGAGGGATGTATGCCAAGTATATATACCTCCATCATGGCCATAACACTATCTTTATTTGTTCGCAACACTTGCATAACATTTTCACAGGTTGAGCGGAAGTTTCCCTCAATACCACTAACTTCCATGGCTTTCACAAGCATTCTTGTCAAGCGGAATGGGACCTGAATTGGAACTAGGGAGGTAAGATACAACAAAAATATCCACAATTCCCATCATTCAAACCTACGTATAGTTAGCGCTTGAACACACCTTCTCAGGGAACTTCTCTCGGTTCATTGATGCTTCAAAACAGTCTCCAAAATCTATGTGTAAAATTTTCCCACTGCAGAACATCACAAATATTAGTTGCTTAAAAAAAAATTAAATAATGCCAATATAGCTAACTTTCTTAATCAAAGGCTACCTAAACCGGTGTAACATAAGATTGCTTGGATGGCGATCACCTAAACCAAGAAGGTAACCAACCTAGCAAAAGCAAACCAAACCGCTAGTTTAGCTCACATTATACAATAACTAATCAATAACAAGAACAGGGAAATATGATTGAAATTGGGAACTCATTCAGGATACTTTTTGCCAGGATATCATATGTAAAAGGTAATAAAAGAGACGAAAGTTCATACCACAAATGGAACTTGCAATGTATAAAGAAGATAGAAACTCAATAGCAAAGCATGTTAAAATTGGTCTCATCAATTTCAATAGTAGGTAACTCGTGCATAAACAGTAAGATCATATCAGCAATTGAGGAAAAAAATTGTTCATAATAGTGGTTTTGCCAGACTGAATCACGAGAGGGGGGCAGTAAAGTGATCGTCAAAATTTCACCAGCATACAAAGCACACGTCCTAGCATATCCTAGTGAAATAAGGCTTTTGTTGTATACAAAGGTACATATTCCACCTTTTCTAGCTGAATTTCCATTTCAAGGGTTTAGAAAAGCTACTTGGAGGGACCTCTTATAAATGCTCTAAAAATATAATAAAATTAGAACTTCATATGAATAAGAACTTCTGAAAGGCATATGTTCAGCAGTCCACCTCGGGTGTAGGAACTTAGTGGATTATACATTACATAAAAAAAGGGGAAGGTAGATACAAAATAGCATCCCATGAATAGTAAGTACACACCATGCTCATAACTGCTAAACTCCTCGTATAATTTGTCCTCCTCTCAAGCCATATCTCAGATGTTCGACTTTTCAACCAGAGCACCTAGGAGTTAGAATGTTGCGAAACTCAAGTTAAGTATTATGTTATCGAAAACTATATACCAAGTAAAATTTATTTAAACATCACACACCCTTGATAGGTCATTTCCTTCAGTATTGTGCAAAGCATGTTCAAACACCTCCACTTTAGCTATAAGAGGCAAATGATCATAATCAGGTGCAAAACTGAGCATGCACTTGTGTTCCTGATTCAAGGTGATCTGTACAAGAAGTATAAAAAATTCAAGCAACTTAAATCGTGGAAAATAATCATAATTACGAGTCAACTATTACATTATTACTACATTTAAACCCAATGATTAGTAAGTGAAAGCAACAGGAACTATGGAGAAATGGATAGAAGGAAAAGGGGATTCTAACTGACCTTTCTGGCATCTCTATACTCCCGAATAAGTTGATGCAAGGTGTCACAATTTGGGACCCATTCAATTAAACCACTGTTTGGAGACAAAGGGATTACAGCATATCGCTCAATAGACAGATCTTTCTCTGCTGTTTTGGGAGAATTCTCAAGCAGAGTATTCACCAAGCCGAAAAGCTTGCAAAAATAATAATACACTGCTTACTAATTATTCAATATGAAGGTCCCTAGAGAAATTTTACCAGGTGCCACTACATACAAACAGCACACTCAAAGATAACCAGTAAAAAGGCATACCTGCATGACTCGTTCATCCTGGCGTAAATCCTCGTGTCCCTTCAATAAGAAGGCATAATCATCACCATCACTCCCATGAATGGTTAACTTCCTGGGTCGTTGCTTAGATGTTATGACAACAAGTTGCCGTGCAAATGATGCAATTGTAACCACTGGTGCATCTGAAATAAGGATGTGGAAGTATTAGTAAACTAAAGGATTAAATCTAATCAAGCATCAAGCAACAAAACTAATGACAGAGCAATTTGCGATAAACATCAAGTATTACCAGCACGGTATGTCCCTGGAACAGCAAGCTCCAAATTGCGGCATTCTAGCAATTCTGGAGAAACAGACTACAAAGAATATGCATAAAATTTAGTGTCCATAACAGTGACAAAACAAACAAATGAATGAATGAATAAGCATTACTCTTACCTCCAAGTCTAAAGTTGTAAGACTTTGAAGCTGCTTATCTATCTTTCTGAATACATGATAATAGATATCCCATGCCTGATAACAAAATTATTAGAAAACTAGCTTCTGGAAGGGAAAATGACAATTAATTGATTTATTTCATTGATCCAGCATTTTATATTATTTAAGAATGCGATATTTTTTGAAAATTTCATTTTTAAGAAACCAGTATGACTAAGGAACATGAGCCCCTTCTCTCTAACTTCAACCTTTTCTGCTAGCTTACAAGTTAGATGATAAGGTTAGGCTCTTTTCGGGCATGTAACTCCTACTACCAATATCCAGTTCAATCCTAAAATAGTCAGGTTCCTTCTTGACAAAGCTCATTTGGAAATCTAAAGCTCCGGCTAAGATTAGGCTTTTCTCTTCTTATGTATGTTGTTGTTGGAGATCACACATAACCTAGAGATATGGTCAAGTTAGTGTATATGTGGGGGGCAAACTCCATCTTACAAGTCGAATTTGTAGGGTTGAGTTAGGCCTTTAACCCACATATCTAAGATGGTATCAAAGACTATCTCAAGAATTATTTGTTATTGCTGTTAGATTTATCATGCTACCCGTTATCAAACCACCGATATATGTCTAATCTTGCAAAGTTCAAGCTCAAGATATCCAGTCCTCGACATGAATTGGGTGTGTTGGAGATTGCACGTTAACTACTGATATTGCCTGAATAGGATAAAATATTGTGTAATAACATTTAATAGTCCCAAAATTTCAGGATAGAGTTGTAGTCCCTCAATTTAATCCCACAATTTTTTTTAATGAAATGAGTTTAGTCATGCAACTGCTATCTGATAGTGGTTATAAAGTGCTTTCTAAACCAATTTGAAGGACTAAAACCACATTTTTTAAAATGTGAGGAACTAAACATTAATTTAAATTTGGGAGAAAAACAATATTTACCCAAATTTAAGGGACTGAAAACATATTTAAGCCATAAGGTAATATTATAATTAGGGTAATTATGAGCTATTTGTAAACTGTGCAATTATGGTGATTAAGGTATCAGTTGAATCCTGTATTTGTGTCTCTCATCATAAATCCGCACAATTATACTAACTATCCCCAAGGTTAGCGATAATTACAAAGACCTTGCATGAGTTGAAAATTACACCATCTCCCTTGCACGTCATTTACTTTGTTATTTTTAAGAAAACTGTGTCTGATCCATACATAAAAATAGGTAGTGTAATTTTAAAAAAATAATGGATGTCTATCTGCAAGTATAACATGTAAAATGAGAGAATGAAGTCTAACTTTTGAATCATAGTTTTCAGAAAGGCATCACAATAGAACAGAAAATCCCAACTATGTTTGGGTGTAATTACAACTAACCTCTTTTTAACCTAAGGGATTGATACCAAATGACCTTCATAACTAGTAATTTGCTACAAATTTACAAGTCCAAAATTTGATACCTGGGTCAGCTCAGCATCTTTTCCTGTTCTCTTATAATTCATACAACACTCATAAGCCTCTAATAATTCCTGTCGATAGGCCTGAAATAACAAGGTACTGATAAATTACAATAAAGGAATTAAAGTGATAGCAAAAATTATGGTAACATTGCAAGCAAGGTTTCCTAGATGCACAATATATTATTGTAATGACTTAAACCAAAACAACCAAAAGAAGGTTATAAAACACACCTCAATAAATATTCTCTCCTTTATGGTGACGTTGTTTTTCATTGCTCCTTCTTCAAGCATTTCATGCAATGGCTCCAACACTTTTAGCATACCTTCAATATTATGCTCACCAAAATACAAACGGCTAGCTTCTTCCAGAGCTTCATGCCACATTTCATGCCAAAGAATAGCAACTCTGATCAGCTCCTTTGATACAAGTTGTGCCTGTAGAAAAAGCCAGCTTATGGTTAAAATAAGCCAGATGAAAATAAACTTCAGATAGATTATTATCAAACCTGATCCACTAGTACACCACTATGCTGCCGAACTTTGTCAACAACTTCCTGAGCTGCAGCTTTGCGTAAGTTGCTTATTGATTTACAGGCCACAAGCAAAGGATACATGAGAGCCTACAGAAGAAATAGAACATAAATAGTCCAAAATTAATAACAAATTTGGCATCCAAATCATTTAGAGTAACATGGCCAACAATACAATAAGAAGCATTCAGCAGTCAGTGATGTGCTACTCTCAGAGAAGTAGCACAAATATTATGACAAGAAGTAAAATTGACAACAAAAGGAAAGGAAACTGAAAATCATGTCACTGCATCACAGACTCCAGATTTGTCAACCAGTTAATGCCAGTTCTTTCTTGCAAACAATAAGGCTTATGAACACCTCTTTTTTCTGTTTTTCTTTTTAATATTTATTTTGAATCTCAAGTTACTACTTGCAACCACCTCTAGCAAAAGCTTCATAGAAGAGTACTTCATTCACTAAGTTGGCAGAATTGAGTTGGGTAAAATTACATTCATCATAGACATAATTTAAAAAAAGTGAACCAAGAAAATTAATCTCAAACAGGGAAAATTTAAATGTTTTATATTATTACTTGTGCATAGAAAAAGGATAAGTGTGACAAGGGTTATACATTATAATCTGCTGCAAACACAGTATTAAACTTGCCATAATATAAAACAATTGATAATATTAGCAGCAACAAAAGGAGGAAACCCGTGAATTAATTAACTACCTCCCCAACTCTTAGAAATGTAAGGTGAGAATTGTCCCCTCACTTATATACACTAAACAGGTCAAATCTCTAGGCGGTGTGGGATCTCTAACACACCCTCCTTACGCCAAGGACTAGACATCTCAAGCATAGAAACGGGACAATGGGTGGTCTGATAGCAACCCAATAGACTCAACAACAACAACAAATAATATTAGGATAGACTCTAATACCATCTTAGAAATGTGGGTTAAGAGTCTAACAAAACCTTATAAAACTGGCGTGTAAGATGAGGATTGTCCCCTACTTACAAACACTAAACAGGCCAAACCTCTATGCGATATAGGATCTCAAACACTAACTCTCTCAAGTCTTACTGTGAAAAAAAAAACATATAAAAATAACTAACCAAAGACTTAAATTCATCCAAACATAAAAAACCTGTTGCTTCCCCATGTTCACAATATCTTCAGTTATCAGAAGTGAATTGCAGAGTGATACTCCCAAAAATTCATAAATACAAACAAGTCCAAGTTTAACAATATTAGTCACGTACCTGTGGATGATTTTGCCCAATCCGAACCAAAAGTGACTGTATCAGCTCTCTCACAGCATGGTTATTTGAGTGTATCCTAGCAATTATTTGAGGCAGGACTACCAGCCAAGTATTTATATTAACTAGGGAAAATCCTTTCTTTAGGGCCATTTGTACCTCTGCTGTAGCTCCATGGTTGAACCATAATGTCAGAAGTCGAAGAATATCCTGCAGCAGCCAAATGCAACAACAGTTTAAGATTCAAAGGAAAAGGAGGAGCATATTCCAATTTGATTTACATGCAATAAAAACATGTCAAAAGTGCAACTACAAAAAGTAGGTTGCAAATTATAAGTTTCTAAGAATTTCACCATTGAACACAAATCCATTTTATTTGATATTTCAAATATGATTCTGAGGGAAAAGAATGAATAAGTAAAATTATTGATGTGCTATCTGCCTATTTTTAACATGCATTTGGATAAGGTTGAAAACCATTCTTTCATGATATAACTTTTGGGAGCTTTTTTGCCCAAAAGCTACTCTACTTTTGAGGAAAACATCAATATGCTTTCCTCTTATTTTTTTATATAACAGCTTGTGTAGTTCATTTATATCACCTAGTGAGACAAGGCTTTGTTTACAGTTAGTTATTCTATAATGTTTTAGAATTATTTTTAATTGATTAACCACTTCTTTTCCTTAAAGAAACTCAAATAAAAGGGTCCTATGATTACCACTGTTCAATTATGTAGAAAGCAGATTTCTATTTTATGTTTGGGATGAAATATGGTTGAATTGTAGAGGAAAATAAAAGGTCAGAAACTTGCTTTAAGGAAGAAGTTCCACTTACAACACCAAAAAGAAAACCAAAAACTAAAAATAAGAGTCATCCTAATGATGTCAATGAAAAACATCCAAAATAACCATTTGTTATACCATAGGAAAGCAAAGAATAAAAGAACTGTTTTATAGAAGCAAAAGTGGATTAAATCTCTGCTTAAAATACTAGAAACAGTATCCCTTCTAAATATGAAATATAACTCTAAAAAAATTGCATCACCATCAAAATTCCTCTTTATTAAATCTGCAGTCTATACAGAACCAAGAAATAGTCTATCTTAAAAAATTACATGACCATGTCAACTGCACAACAAATTCTATCATGCACCTAGAAGCAAACTTTGTAAAGTAATATGTGAAACATGTCAGGATCCAAAGGAACATCATCTTCACACTGATAGTGCTTAATAAAAATCCTGCCCGCAGAAGTCAGGTCACAACCAGACACTGGCTCACAACCAGACACTGGGCATGAGCCTTCACACACTGTCAGATTTTAAACAACAATTACTTCCTCTTTAGAATTGGCAACTCTATTTAAGCACTATGTCCAGTAAGAATTGTCAAATTACAATTTTCCCGTGGAAAGCCTTCAAAGATTTATGAATAAGCAATGAATTTAATGAACAGTGATTACAGCCAAGTCAAGAAAGCAATGCTGACAGGTAAAACTATGAAGCAAACATAAAAACATACGAGCTTTTCCAATCCTTTGAATACACTAACTGTAGATCACATTTCCTTTGAGTCAGTGCATACAATACAATAATTACTGAACCTAAATTTTCTTCATAATTGACAGTATTGTCCAAATTGGTGAATACATGTGTGGATGGTTTCATATTATAACAGAAATGGTAGCTAACCTGTAAACTATCATCAACACCTTTGGAATTTGCAGCACATGCTATAGAATGAAAGTATCCAGTGACAGCTGCAACAACAAATTGTGCTGCAACATCGGGGAAACCTCTTATCGTGTAATGCGACATCACAGCTGTATTGAATAATGCCCATTTATGCCATGCTTTGGACCATTTATTTGCATACTGAGTAGCTTTTGTGAATGCATTAAGTATATCTACAATTGTTGAAAGTAAATTAAAAAAAATGAACAATAATTCATTTTATCTTCAAAATCAAAACTATGACAACAAAGAACCTTTTATGGATTCATCAACCAGCCCAGGAGAAAGTGACCACTGCCAGGCGCCAAGATTTAGATAAACACGAGCAAGGAGAGGAACAGTAGGATTCAAATCACTTGTGAAGCCCGATGGGGTAACTGGTTGAATGTTGGGTGCACTTGAAAGTTCCATGGCCAAACTCTAGATCAAGTAAAGGAGACAGGTGATCAGTGATAAATATTCCTGTTCACATAAGCTCTTTCTATACAAAAGGAAGACATATAATACCTGAAGCCTGATAAATGCTTCCCTGCGCTTTGAATCCTCTCCAAGTGACCACTGGTACTTCAAGTATGCCAGCATTACTTGAGGAAGGCCATGGTATCTTACATTTTCAGGAGACTTTTCAGGGTCATACTGATGGAAATAGAATGAACAAGTTGAGATGGGTACACAAGGACAAGAATTTACACAAGATAGCCAACTTCTTAGACCAGGTACACAGCTCAAACCTGTAGAAGTTTAACTAAAGTAGATTTTGCTTGGCTAATGCGCCCACTTTTTCTGCAAAGAGATGCAAATTTGAGCCAAGTTTCAACGTCTTCCACAGGAGGCAGCACAAGTGCTCTAACAGCCAAAAGTGCTTGCCAAACCTACAAACAAACACAAAAAATTTAGAAGAAGGAAAATCATGCCTAATTATGCAAAATGTTAATTATAAGAATAAGTTGAGATTGCAAGAGCCCATCGTCAACTTTTGTTATTAACATCTCTCTCCTGAGTGAGAAGTCACAAGTGATAGAATATTTAGATAAGCAACCAAACACTTGGGTAACCACTTCCTCAAGTACTCAACCTAGTATTTTATACTACTCAATGTGAGACTCAAGCACCTCATAATACTTAAGTCCCTATCATAGCACCGATCTTGAGGTATTCAATTAAATCAACACAACTCTTCAATGGTTGACATACAATTCAATCAAATAGTCACCATTAGAGATTTTAATATGCAAGAGAATCATGGCCCTGGCACAAACAATTCCCATGTTTTCTCTTAAAATGAACCACAATATTAGCATCATCCAGTAAAAAGGCTCTAATTACATTCATCCAAATTTTAATTCATATAATAATCATGATGTTTAAGAATACATATACATTTAAAGTACGAAAAATATGCCTACTTCAACATTGCTTTTGGCTCCTTGTATACGCTGAGTCCACATATTGCGAATAAGAGCTCGCCGCTCATCTGCTACTCGGTCTCCCATAGGAAGTGTACGGTAATCAATAACCTGGTTGAAGAGAAGATCTTACCAATTTGTATTTATAACAACAGCAATGGAAAGTAATACAAGGAATATTTTAGAGCTTAACCTCTTCAAGTTCTGATAGTTGCTGAACACGAACCATATTACTGTAAGCACGCTCATAACTCTCCAAAACCTGGAAGTGAAATAAAATAAATAACAAGAACAAGCTTCTTTAAAGCAAATGAAACATAAGTAACAAATACATGTGTTTTCCTGTTACGGTTCACACACATTCTGATGCATTTTTTTTTTTCAAAATCCATTTGCCCAGTCTACTTGAATGAACATTTGGGACTTCTAAACATGAACTCAAATAGCTGACATCATAAAAACTACAAATGGAAGGCCTGTTTGATTTCCTTCTCACTTTTTGGTTTTCAAAGTGGCTTTTAAGATAATCCATGCTACTCGACAATTCATTTCTCGTCCACAATCTATTTAAGTTTTAAATTTGTTTCAAAAACAAGTGTTTTAAACTAAAATATAGAAAAAGTTGGGAGATGTTTTATCATCTTCTGTTTTGGGGTCCTAGCACAAGGATGTGGGTCATCTAAAGTGGTTCTGCATGCAGAAAGGTATGAGCTTGGTGTGCGTGTCTGTTTTTGTTGCTTTCTTTAATCTAAAAAAATAATTTTTGAGAATAGAAATCATCCACACCCGGAAACTACAAGAATATAACAATAGGCAATAAAATGTATTTAGAGGAAATCATGCAGACAAGCTTATATCAACAATGTTACACTGAAATTAGTGATATCTATAGGCATACAAGACAACATTATTCAAATAATAATCACAAACAGTAAAAGATTTCACCATAAAAGGCAAATCAATGCATAAAGTTTATGTACCTTTGAGTCAAGGGTCATGTTCTCCTGAGAGCTTAAGTTGTTAACAGAAAACATAGAAATGGTTTTTTACTTTTTATCTATATTTTAAAAATCAAGATCAAATGCAAGGCTGGTTTTAATGTCCTACTATCAAATGCATTTTCAAGGTGTGATTACATCTTAACAATGTCACGTGCTATGGTGAATGTTCAGCACATGATTAAATACTGGCACAGCATGGAAAGAAATTGCAAAACTTCCTTACTCCATTCCTTAAAACACAGTGCTATCACTTTCTATTGGTTAAATTTCTTGTTATTCAATAATAATGTACTGTAAGGCATGTTGCCCAAGCCCAATACAACACACAGTTAATAGATTGAAAATATCAATAATAGAAAATATAACCAGCAAGAAAAGTTTATAAAGCAAACTCACCAGAGCAGCAAGCTCTGTTGCCAGACATTTTCTAGCTCTTTCCACATACTCCCGTGCTTCATCATACTACCAACAGATTGCAATCACAATAAGTAGAACTAAATAAGATTAAAACCCATCGTAGTAGCTATTTCAACCAAATAAATACCTTTCCTCTCCGAACTAATAGAACAGCCCGGTAGAAAGTACCATTACTACTTCCATCGCTACTGGAAGCAGTATTTCCCAAACCTCGAAGTTTTGTTTCATCGCCATCATCCAAACGAGAGACATATTCTGCCATTTGGTCCCATTCTCCCATGTTCCAAGCAGCATTTGCAGCCTAAAATAACATTAACACTGAGCACAGGCGGGGCAAAATATCCAGCAACATGACACAAGTATAAAACCCACCATTGGTGCCATTTCGAGACGAGCAGCTGGCTCAGCTGGGGTCCAAAATTCTTTACATAGGTTATTCAACTCGTCCCACTGAGCCAATGCAGCGAGGCATCTCATTTTACCTGAAAAGCAATCTCCAGGTTCAAAGACTCACAAAGACGGGGAGAAAAAATCCTGAATGTGTAAATCCAAACTGACAAGATAGTAGCAGGAAAATTCAAATTTAAAAGCAAAGAAATAAGTTTTAAATTAAGTAGTTACTGTAAGAAAACAGTGTGCTATAGTGTGACTACGGCTGAGGAACATCATAGAGCAGCCTAATACCACTATCACTATCCATTCATTGTCACAAGGCATCTCAAACTTTCACCACGCCCCAATTATTATTATTATTGCATGGGGGGGGGGGGTGTATTTCTGCACGTTCCCAATGTTTTACATTAAAAATAAATTAACAGAATTGTCTTTCAAATTTGTGACAGAAGACCAGAAATAACCACAAAGACTGATCTCCCTTCCAGACCAACGACCCAGCTCTCCAGCAGTGTATCAGGCCAATCCACAGCACTACTACATTATTTCAAGCTAAGTCTTCACATATTATAGCACAATCTCTGTTCCTTTCTAGTCTTCACATACTTAGATAGGTCTCTGTTTTTCTCTTTCAGCATTGCTGCGTTGTGTTCTCTGTTTTTTCTGCGTTGTGTTCAGAGGGAAAAGCCTCATATGATGTATAATTTTTATTTCCAGAGAAATCTCAACATACTTTCCCAAGGTCTCTTTTTCAACATTAGAGAAGCCTCTGTTCTGATTTTCCCCCTTTCCATGTTAATTGACTGCTGTTGTTTAAAGATAAATTATTTAATCTATTTAATTATTTTTCATCTTTAGAATAGCATCCATCCTGCTATATACTGTCAAACTATAGTGATTCCAGAATTGCCTTTCCACACTGCTCTCCAGGGTTGATAAACTTGAAGAAAAGGAAAAACTGTAAAAAAAAATTGATTTTTCCAATACTAGCACTAATCCACATTTTTAGGCTAAACCTATTAAAGGAAAGTTGGAAAATACAAAAGATAAATTCATGCTAATCATTACATATATAATCCGAATATATGCATGAAATAACTATGATATTGTCCAGAATTGTAGTATCTCCCACTCCTATATATTACCACGACCCTTACCATGCCAGAATTGGTGTTGTCTGTTCAGGAACATCCAATAAAAGTGAAAAAACTGAAAACAACAAGTTATAAATGAAGGTAAAGTCATCATTACAGACCTAAAGTGGCATCCAAGACAAGATGTGGACTTGTTGCTTGAGACGCCTTTGCAGTATAAGCCTTGAGGGCATCATCCCATCGCTGCAGTTTCTCATACCTAAAGGACATCTCTAATATAAATCTTTAATCTTCTTAAGAGCTTGGCAGAGATATCAACTAGAATTATATACGAAAAAGAAGAGATGATGAACATGGAAATTAAATGTCAAACAGTACCATGACTCCTTAAGCTGGAAATCTAGATTCTGTTGGGCATAGGTTAGTATTCCAACTGCAGCCTACAAAAAGCAAATGTTTTAATTGAAAGGCAAAAATATCAGATAAAAATGTTAAAACTATGGGAGCAGCAGTGAAATAATAAATGTGATAAGAAAATCATTTTTATTCAACCTAACCTCATGTTGGTGTAATTGGTTATTTATATGAATAAGGGCTTCAACTACAGCAACTGGGTTAGCATCCATCTTCTTGGAACGTGCTCCTTCAAATTCCATTTCTTTATAGTGTAAGGCTTTTGCAAATGCACGACACTGTGTGCCAAGAAAAGCAACAACACATAAAAGGTAAAGCCAAGTTGAGAAAATAATCCAACAGAAAGAAGTTGTTTGAAAGAGCAGCATGCATTGAACAAGGAAATGCGTGCATCATGCATATATACACACACATTCATCCCAAAAGGCCAAAAAAAAGCAGAAAAGAGAAGGACCTTCTCAGCAAGAGCACCAAGAAGCCGTATGTCAATAGGAAGAGGTTTCTCATCATGCTCCATGAACTCAGCCTGCAGTTTCAGTTAACAAAAAAGTAGCAAAATGTCATAATTTCATTTGTTTCCGTGCATCTTTGAAATCAATAAAAAATTATGAATTATGTCTAACCATTCATCTTTGTTTACAAAGGAGCCAACCATGAAAGAAAATATTTTCCAGATAACTACAAGTTTGATGCAATAACCAATAGAAAAACATCCCTTGAGAACCAAAACATTGAATCCTTTTCTAAACAGAAGTCATTTATAAAGAAAAACCACCAAACCTTTTCCCAATAGGTGGGATAAACTATCTCAATCAATCAATGTCTTTGCACCCTATCATAAACCGAATCCTCAGTAAGTCCACTTAGATGATCTAAGCCCCCTTTAATGGTTTCACCTAGAGCTTTTCCAAGTCTCCCCTTATTTCTAACTACAAAGCTACCCTGTCTTATCTACTCTACCTATTGGCTCTTTTATTGGTCATTTCACAAGACTAAACCATTTTAGGTGAAAATTCTACCATCTCCTCAATAGGCACTACCCTTACTTTCTCTCTAATGCTTTCATTCCTCATCTCTTCTTATTTTTTTTTATGTATGTGCAACATTCTGCAACACTGCACTTATGCTATCCAGCATTCAGTACAATACATAGTGGACAATATGTTTTGCATGATTGAAACCAGACAGCAGCATTCTTGGCAAAAGATCAACACATGTCAAGCCATCATAGTTTGCTAGGCCATACTAATATAATATATGGTAAGTCAGCTTACACTAGGATTGAGATATATAAATTGCCCATTACATCTACTTTGAGCCTATGAAAACCCTCTCTCTCTCTATGAAGTTAGACCATTATCTTATCATAAAATATGCCTGTTAAACTTCATTATTTGGACAATAAAGAAAAATGATTTTGTTAATATCATCCCTAAATCGGATGACAAGAAAGAAAATACCAAGGAAAGAAAACTTCTGAAATTTGAAAAATGTTATTGTTCGGTTGAAGAGAAAATACAGAAGAAAGAAAACTCAAGAAACAAATTTTTAAATTCTTCCTCTCCATGTTTTCTTTTTATTTAAAATTTCAAAATTCACTCTTCCTTAATTTATCTCCTCTTATCCAAACAAGGCTTAAGGCTAATTTTAAGCAACTAATTTTAAATTCCATACTGTCTAAATGTATTACAGTTACACATTTTCAACTAAACTCTCATCTATGGCATTTAGTAACAAGGCATATTGAAAAATCAATAATCTTTCAGAAGCAAATATAAAAGAGATGTCAAAGTTCACATTCACATTAAAACATATTCAATGAAATGAGAAGACAAACCAAATTGAGAAGTGTTGCCAAAATTTCTGGAGGAATATTTGGAGATGAAAAGGCCATCTCTAGATTCCGAACTAGCTGTTTCTGGCTAGTCTCATTCAGCTTTGCCCAACAACTTACAAATCCAGCTGCAAACAACTCTCGCCCAACAAAAGGCTGTAAAATCAAAGACAAGAAGTGAAAATCAGATCAGAAAACACAACTGCCACAATGAATAATATCAATAGTCAACGAAACCTGCAATTGTGCAAGCCTGGCACACGTTCGTAGGGCTGGAGAAGGAGATTCCTTTAGAAGTTGAATGCTGAAATGCCTCATCCATTCTGCCCAATCTTCCTTAGTGCTTCGTTGAGAAGCCTCCCCAGCTGTCCGTAATCGACCATCATTAACCTGCATGGAATTCAAGCCACCGATAGAAAAAAATGAAAAGTATAGAGTTAGAACCTCTCTGAAACATATATCCCAATCTCATCTCCAGATTCCATATCCCCACACTGTAAACATGCAAGTCTAAGGTAACCTCTAATGTGCAATCCCTCATTGGGACAACAGTGCTTAGTAAAACCAGGACAACTGATTTTTTGCAGGTATACAAACTAAAAGCTCTATCCTAATGAGTTGTATATTTCTTATTAAAGACACATTCATATATTTTTACAAATGAAATAGCAAGATATTTGTGGTTCAGAAGGTTATTTGGTGAATGTTGAATCTATCAAAAGTCTGGAGAAATATCTTGTATGTCATTGAAAAATTGTGAATGGATTAAAGAGTGTTACATTCTTATGTGGTGTGCAGAATAACCAATACATTATAATCTTGCTGTTGCCAACTTGCACATATTCTTGAACTCTTTATGGTCCTTATGCTTAGGGTAAGCATAAATTTGAATTCAGCAAAAATCCCCATATGTTGTTAATTCATCAGTAATGGAGATTCAAAAAGTATTATTAACAATATTGATCAATTTCAGTTATGATATATATGCCCCAAATGAAACTGAATCTGACCAAAACATGATTCCATTTATTTATTTTATTTGTTCTCTGCAATAAAGTTGTGCCTCAGTGACTACTTGTCATAACCTCAAATCCAGAAACAGTCTCTCTGCAAATGGCAGAGGAAGGCTGTGTACAATTACCCTCCCCCACACCAGGATACGTTATTAGATTATCTTCAACCTTTATATCACTCATTTCATTATTCTTCTTTCTTTTTCTGCCTAAGAACTACTTTGTAATTCTCATTCTAACTCATTTTTTTCTTTATCCTGTTTACTGTTCTTTTGTTAAGCATCCAGCCTTCTCTGGGTTTTTACATACCATATCTTCCTCTCATTTTCTCTGTCACACTCATCAATATTTGCTCGAAAAAGGCTTTGTGGATCTATACCACTTAATGAAAATGGCAACACTCAAGCACTGACATTGATGGTTTGGGAGTAAGGACCTTTTGGTTTCTTGTGTGCTTGGTACGAACATAAGTTGCAATAAAGCAACTTTCATGCTGGCACAGGAGGTAGCTATAACTTATGGAGTGAATAGAAGCTGATGCTTTTTGCCTTTGAAAGAACTACTAAAATTTTGGCCATGGTTTGGAGATGTGTTTCGTGTGAACATTTAAATTCTTGTAGATATCTTCATGTGTATTACAATTATGACATTGAAGAAATGAAAATTCCATTCATCTACTAAGGGTGCTATAGATAAGATTAAAAAATTATGGTTTTATGACAGGTCAAAATTTAGGTACAGTTCCTTATGCGTTGTTGTACTTGTTGAAAATCAGGATTCAATACCCTGTATTTATGGTTAATAGGAAAATGTATCAGCTTAATGGGTAAGTCATATCCAAGTTAGAGAAAACAAAATATCCTCTAATTATGTATATTTAATGTAATACTCCTGTATAAACCTTTGTCCACGGTGTATTCAAACACACAATTTCAATAGTGTTCACCAATCAAAATTAGAGTTTCACTCGGAAATCTACATAATCCTTTAATCCAAGCTTTTACAATGTAGATTAAAAGGTGAAACTTCAATTTGAATAGGTGAACAGCACAAATAGTACCTAAGGAATTGTACCCAAGGTTTATCCTTTATGATATAGCATTTTTGTTTACAAAAGCTACTAGGTTTAGCTTTTTTACAAAGTCTTGGTGAATATTTCCTTATAAAAAAATCTTATTTAATTATCTCAACTTTTAGAAGCATCCTATAATTAAAAAATATCTATTTTAAAACAAATAAAATCTCAATCTAATATAAGAGAGTGTGCCCATGTATTCTGTCCTTGAATTCTTATTCAATTTGAATAAGTAAAATGTAAATTATCAAGCCTGTTGTTTGCCAGACTTCTTCTTGTTATCCTAACATGCAGTCAACAGGGGATTACCATTTCAACATTCAAACTTTCTTTGGTCAGTTTAAATTTTGGCTTAAAAGTCCCCCAAAGCAAGTATGCTCAGTAGTCAGCAGCTATATCTCCCAGTGGTCCAGGGCAAAAATAAAAGGACAAAAAAATTTACAACTCATCACAAGAAAGTACCTGATGGCCTCTGAGTTTGTGATCAGATCCATCTTCATAAGGATCAATCTCCACATCATCCAAAGGATCACTAATGACCTCAACAGGAAGCCGTCTACTCAGTCTTTGTGATGCTGTGATCCCAAGAATAAGTGGTTCCCGTCGTTGTAAACGCCCTTCAATTTCCTCAAATTCTTTGTGCTGCAGTAGTATGTTACTTTTAGAAATTTTTAAGACAATATTTAATCTCAAACACACATCACAGGAAAGAAATAAAAAAATAAAGATGAAAAAAGCCAAGACCCGCAAGCGATATTTCTGCAGAAGTTTGTGAACTGATGGAATAAAAATTGTGAAATCCTCGCCAAGAGCATGAGCCAAACAACAAAGTGCATCAACAGCATCCTTTCGGAGCTCATCATTTTTCCTGTAAAACATAAGTAGTTAAGTCCAATCGATAGGGATCACCAGATCAGGTAAGAAGAATGTAAAAGATGATAACATGAATTAAAGGTAAAATTGAGCAACTCAACTCTTCATGAAATTTTAAAATAGTTCCTTAGCTAGTTTCAATGGCAAGTATCAATCACAAAAGAGAACCAAGAGGTGGCACATTTTTATCATCCAAGACTATTATAAACAGGTGACAAAGAACAAAAACAAGGAAGCAAGGAACAATCTCAAAACTCTTAATATTCTGTGTGTTTGTGTCTATATATATTTTTCAATTCTACCAGAACAGGGTAACGAATCCTGTACCATTTTTCAGATCAATGAAATCTTGTTTCTCTCTACCATACCTTAGGTAGTTTCAGCAATTCATTTAAGCATAATCCATCAGTTGATTAAAATATTAACATTGAACAGTAATGATTCAATGGATTGGCAAACATGCGCTTCACAGTTCCCTATTTGCTTTGACATAAGGCTGTCAGTAATTGTTTATCACTTGCAGAAACAAATAATCGGTTAAATTGCACTTTTGGTCCCCCTATAATTCTTAATACGCAATTTTGGTCACCATATTTTTAATTCCATAATTATAGTCCTCTTATAATTTTCAATCCATAATTTTGATCCATCTATTTCTAATTCCACGATTTTAGTCATTTGATCTCAAGAAAAAACAAAAACTGCAACTTTGGTCCCCTAATTTAATTTTGCAATTTTAGTCCCCTATTTTTAAAATTAGGTAATTTAATTTA
This sequence comes from Hylodesmum podocarpum, assembly GCA_026586105.1. NCBI lineage: Eukaryota > Viridiplantae > Streptophyta > Magnoliopsida > Fabales > Fabaceae > Hylodesmum > Hylodesmum podocarpum. Next base: position 315,029 of record JALJEV010000646.1, read on the forward strand.
ACTGTGAAACATTTCATAGTTTACCATTAATGCATCAATGTTGACCATGATGACAGTATAAAATTGGACATTCATCATTAAATATCACATCATAATCGATGTTGAAATTGCAAATTTTTAAACTTCGAGGGACTAAATTACAAAATTTAAATAGAGGGACCAAAAATGTAGATTTATTAAAATTAAAGGATTAAAATTGTGGAATTAAAAATAAAGGGACCAAAATTACAGATTAGACATAGGGGCCAAAATCATGAAATTAAAAATAGGAGGACTAAAATTGCAGGTTGAGAATTATAGAGTCTTGAGAATGTGGGTTAAGGGTCTAACTCAACCTCACCAAACCGGCTTGGAAGATGAGGATTGCCCCGCTTATTTACACTAAACAGATCATATCTCTTGGCGATGTGGGATCTCCAACACACCCCCTCACACCAAGGACCAGACATCTTGAGCATGAAGATTATACAATGAGTGATCTGATATCAGGCCAACAGCGGGTGGCACAATAGGCCTAACAACAACAAACAATCTTAGGATAGGCTCTAATACCATTTTAGAAATATGGGTTAAGAGCCTAAATCAACCTTACAAAACCAGCTTGTAAGATAAGGATTGCCCTCACTTATATACACTAAACAAGTCATATCTCTAGGTGATGTGAGATCTTCAATATAGAGGGATCAAAAGTGCTATTTAGCCATACATTATTAACTTCCATTACTACATCAAATGAATTTGAGTGTTTGGGAAGACAAGCTAATACATACATATTTTGAAATTTCAGAATTTGCACTCACCCATCCAAAACTAACTTCAAGTGATGCACCAAAGAGGATATATGACCAGTGACCTGACAATAAAAAGAGAAGAGGATCAAATAACAGAGTAGAATAATCGAAGACCAAACAAGAAAAGCAAAAATATCACATTATCTAGCACAAAAATGTTAATTTTTAACAAACTGATAATGAATCAAAGCAAGCACAATAACTAACCTGCACGCGAGGGATCAAGCTTGTCAAAGTTTTAATTGCAGCACGTCTTATGTCTACTGAGGCATCAACTTTAAACAATCGTATTAGCGCAGGAAGAAGTAGATGCATATGCTCATCCAAAGTCCCTGCACAACCAAGAACAGAATAGTCACAGCTTGCCATTTCTGGCCATGGCAATTACTTATTCTACAATTTCATTTTGCACTTTAAATTAATATGATATCACCCTCCACAAAATTGAACCTATAAAAAAAACTGATAGTACTGGCACCCACAATTTTCTTTCTTCAGAATTTCAGGTCTATTTCAAACATTTGCATATCATGCACCCCCAGTAATCAATAGTGTGCTATAGCAGAGTAGCAGGGTGGAGCAACCCTACGCTGCTACAAGATTCAAAAGAATGAAGCAGTTTTTAATTGTGGCCATCACAGCTTTTCGTGCACTATAACAGCACTACCATGATATAGGATTCAAAAATTCATTAAACAACTGAAACAAGGTTGTTTAGAATTTTTGGGGGTAAAATCATGATTCCCCCCCCCCCCCCACACACACACACAATTTTTTAATGCATGTTTTGCCTCAGACAAAAATAGGATTTGAAACCCTTCTTCCTTGACCATTCACACATTAAAGTTACTTTTGTTTTAACCTCTGATCCTTCATACTTTGCAGGATTATTGTTCTTCTTTTATTCTGTTCTTTCCTATTCCTCTGGACTTTCCAGTTCACATTCTGCTTTTTTTACTTGTTATTGTGTTCTTATTGATCCTAGACTGTGATGATTATTTAATGTTACTTCATTTTTTTACTTCATTATTATGTTCTTATTATTTAATGTTCTTTCATTATGTCTACTGAGGCATCACAGTAACATTATTATGTTCTTTCATTTTTATCTAATGTGTTGTGTTCTTTTTTCAGCAGCATCTTTCATATTTTTTACTTCATTATTATGTTCTTATTGATCCTAGTATGCAATCCGTGACATTATTTATCATGAATTTCTTTAGTTTTGTATTTTTGTTTTTGAGTATTTATATGTGTAGGATAAATTTAGTTTATTTTATAATATTTAAAATATTGGTCATCCCACTCTAGCATTTAAAGAGATGGCCACTACACCCAGCCTACTAAGATCAATAACTATCCATGCCCATTCAATTAGTAGTTGAAACCAAAGTACTGAATACTAATAGGGTGAGATTTACTCAACCCTACTAGTTTGGGAAGTTGGGAACAGTAACACTCTTTTGAGCACCCTATTATTGATTGAAGTTTATTGGAAAGGAAAAAAAATTGTGGGTCCCCATCCCACTTCTTATTTAATGAGTCTCACTTCAATTATTGATTTTTTAATAAACCTTAACCAATATTAGTGTGTTCAAAGGAATGTGTAAAAATGTGTGTTGCTAGCATCCTCTTGATAAAATACGCACAATATGCTACAGGAAAGTGTACTAACCACCAAACACTTCCAGAGTGTGAAGGATATCAAGAACATAAGTGTAGTCATTGCACCGTTCCGCGTCGCTAAGAACCTGAATACAACCTGGAAGAATAACCGGAAGATACGTTCTAAATTCATCATTAAGAGCCAAGCAAAGCTGTTCCACCAAGTGAAGAACCTGCAACATCCAAGAAAACAACAAATAATAATCATAACCCCCAAAATCATATCCCTAGATTATTTTACCTAAACAGGAGAAGAAGCAACACTAACTGGATAGCCGAGAGCAGGACGAGCTGGTGCTGGAAGAGTGAATGCTGACCAGAACTCAGATATTAAAGATAGCAAATCTTGCAAATATTTACGAATGTGCTGCACAACCACATCATATGTGAGCTCATAAGTACAGAGGAACAATAATCATACAAATATTGGATATATTTGAAAGACAATCAAATCTACCTGGCGCACAATAGACACCAGAGTTCCAAGCTTCCATGTTATAAAATCCTTTAAACTATCTTCACATGTACGAACAGTATGAAAAAGATCAGGCAAAACCTACAAGGAGGGAAAGCAAAAGCCACAAAACAGTAAAGGAAAACACTCAAATGCCATAAATTAGTACTTAAGGCATCAAGCCAAATATAAGAAAACATTAGAGCATAGAAAAGTAAGGTGTGTAACAAAGGAAAGGCTAAGGGCTAACCTTTGGCAAGTACGGAACGCAGCCAAGTCCCATCGACTGACCTCAAACAAAAATGCAAATCACATTGGCAATGAATATCAGAAACAATATGGAACTGACTGAACTTCAACAACATCCAATTATCAGAACAGAACACTTAACACTATTCAGTTTCACAACTCAAACTCATACTACCAAGATAACAAAATCAAACTACCAAGATCCTTAAATCAAATACTAGTAACCTAAATTCATCAATGTGTGTTGGAGAACAAGTCCCACATTGGAGGGTTGGACACAAGTTATGAGGTATATAAGCAAAAGGGCAATGAGTCCAAAGTGCCAAGACACTCTTTACTCACTCTTGGACAAGGACCCATGCACAAATTTTAATACAGCATTAGAGTCTGTATCCAAGGGACCTGAAGCCCAAACCAAAAACAAGGCTCAAAAATAAAATAAAAGATAAGAAGTTAAGCCAAAAAAAGAAAAAAACTTTGTAAATGAAAACAGACTTGTGGCCTAAAGAATTCAAGAAAAAGGAGCACAAGCCTGGACAATAAATGGAAACTAGACCTAAGGCCACTGAGGCCCAGACTTCAAGTATGAAACCCAAGCTGAAAGATGAAAACAAGTCATAACTGGGTCAAATCAATTGGACTAGAGGTGGGCAATAGAGAACAAGTCCCATATTGGTGTGTTAGACACAATTTAAAAGATAAATAAGCAAGAGGGCAATGACTGAAAAGTATGAGGGCAATTTTGGACAAACAAGTCACTAAAGCTAAAGCCTACGAACACACTTGTCCTCACTCATGTACAAGGGCCCGCACAAAAATTCCAATAATTTGGGGCAAGCATTCACACTCATCAAAATTCTGTTGCATGCAACAATAAAATATTGAACATTGTTGTTCAAAGCTTCCTTCATAAACTTTCCATATCAGAAAAATTAATATGAAAAGTATATAGTCGGTTAAATGTGCACCATCTGGATAAGATTTGGTACTAAACAGAGCAATAGAACTGTTTCTTCTATTTTTTTCTCCTTTCATAAAAGAAGTATTCATTAAGAAACCCGGAGAATACAAATCAGGAGGATCATAAATCCTTTGTAGGCTTGACCACACTGAAAAAAACAAGGGGGGAGAAAGAAAAGAGAAAGCACCACAATGCCTCTTTTAAGCTTGCATACCTTGAATATGAACATAAGAGACCCAACCACCTTTAAGTGGTAACTAGCAAGTGATGGATCCCTCAATATACGCATGAGAGAATTAATGGCAACCTGAAATTGTAACAAAAATGTTAAAAACATCAAAACAAGTGGGAAAAAACAGAACATCATTAGCAAGGAATGTTAATATGCTACCGTTGAGTAATAGTCATCTGATGAAGCAAAAGAAGGCCACAGGTCCATGGGAAATTCATCCATAGACTGAATCTGTTGACTTGAATCACTAGCAGGGCGGGTAACGTCTCCATGAGGCCCTGGCAAGGTTTTTTGATTACGTTTATGCAAATGAGGATCCAGAGCACCCATAATACCAAGAACCTGGCGAAACCCAAGCACAATTATGTATACATGCCTATATAAAAAAGAATTATTAACTTAATCTTTATAGTCACCTTCAATACTTCACGTCTGGTAGACCATACTAGCTCACCATTCAGTAATTTTAAGAGTAACCCAAGTAATTGAGGATACTCATTATATGGAGTTATAACATACCTGCATAATAGAAACAAATTTAAGCAAACGTCAGATACAGAAAAATTGAGTACATCGACTTTCAAAATAATACATAAACAAATCAAAACTGTAAATGTAATTTAAAAAGAAAAATTTAATCTAAAAGTTTGCACATGGCAGCTCCAGTTTTTACCTTTATCAACAGCTTCACGTATTATTAGTTGAAAAAGAAAAACCACAATACTCACAATGATACAAAAGGCATGTGATTATTTTTATATACCAACAAAATAAACATGCACATACCCTGTGCTCTGCACAACTTGACCTAGTGTAGCAACAGCCACTTCACGTTTGGAGACAGCAGCTCCATCCAATAAAGCTTCAACAATTAAAGGCATAAGTTCAGGAATGTATTGCCTCATTGCAAAACCACCCTGAACAAAACCCCAATCGAAATAAGTTAGTGAAGAATAAATATAAAAGGCAAGTGTGCCAGAAGAGAGAAATTTACTAACCACCCTCGCAAGATCCCCCACAGTTACAAGGACTCCACTAATGGTTCCGATATTGGCATTAACATCAATAAGTCTGGCCACGAGTGCCTGATATGATCAGCAAATCACTAAGATACCAAATGCAATAAAACAGGAATGTATCTTTAACACCATTATTAGTTAAACCTTATGAATTGGAGCAATGTATGGAAGTATTAGCCGTTCACAATTCCTTATCAAACAGCCAATTAACTTCGCGCTTTCCTCTTTGCATTTGCTATCTGCACTGCTGACATAGCAAGAGAATAAAATGGACATGTAATAGAAAAGTTCTTCATCCTACTGATTCACTCCATAACAATGAATAGTTCCACATATGTGCTTAATCTACCAATAAAATAAACTGTTGAATATTACCTCTGCTCTAAGTAAGTTAGCAACTGTATAAGATGGCGACGAAGAGCTGGAAGAACATATGCAGGATTTTTCTCTGATAACCTTCCAGCCACAGAAATTGCATACTCTCTAACATCAAAATCCTTCAGAAATAGATTCTTCAATTCAATACCAACAGAATGTAAAAGAATGGAGATCCAAGAACTAATTACTTGAAAATAAGATCCTACTCGAGTGAAATCAGAGCCACAACTATATAAGGGAAGAAAGGAGGTAGAATATCCATTCTGAGCATACTTTTTAATAGTGACTGATAGAGCATTTTTGGTCAAAAAGCCAATTACATTGAGATTGTAATTGGGGTTTTCCAATGTGTGCTCATGACAACATGATATGAAGACAAAAATAGAAAGGTTTATTGAAAAAGAAAATATTTATCATATCAAAATACAAAGTCATTATGCTAGGTTCTTTTAGCAATTTAAACCATTTAATAGTATGTATTTAATTCTTTCACACCATGTGCCCATAGGGACACATTAGAAAAACATTCTAATTTCAAAAATGAAGGGCAACATAAAATTTCACCATCAAAGTTCCCAACAAGAGGGCTCTTAAAGCAGTGTGCGCCAACATCATGCAATATTTTCTGAAGTAAAACTGATAAATGTAATTCCCCAAAATATCGAATTACCAAAAAAAAACACCCTTCATAACTACCAAGATACAAATCAGCCAATAGAGCCTGAGCCTAGTGGAAGATTAAACATGAAATCAAAATCTAGAGACCAAATAGCATGGCATCTTCCCAATACAAGAGAGGCTAGTTCTACCTCATCATTTAAAGCAGCAAATACTGCACTCAGGTTGTCAGCTTGGGCCAAATACTCATCAAAACCTCTATCTCCATGGAGAGAAGTAAAGATAGAGTGCCGAACCGTAACATCGGCATCTGCAACAGCAGAGATGAGAAGCTTCTCCACAAGCTGCAAAAATTCAATGATCAGTTAGAAACACTCATATCATTAGTCATTACATAAAAGTAAGATATGCAAAGAACAATAAAAGGACTAAGAAGAAAAAACCATAACCCTATCCCACTAAGTGACATCAGCTACAAGCATCACACAATGTCATTGGACCTGATTAAAAATCATATTCTAAGGAATATTATTCACCATTAGATCCCTTTTTAATAATTTCCTCTAATGATATTCTTGGTCTTTCTTTACGCCTTCTTAACACGTGGATTCACAGAAAACAAAAACTTTGAGAACATAAGTAACTAATAGTATTTATTAAAATGTAAAGCAAACAAAATATATGAAATGTGTCAAATCATCAAACCTCCTCAACAAGGCGCCGGCGCTTCCCCCCTGATCGAGTCAACCTGCTAGAACCAAAATGTGCACATGCCATACTGGAGAAAGAACTTGCAATTAATCTGCAACAACACAGAGCTGCATCTTTTCGTGTAGCTCCATCCTCATCATCCAAATAGACAACAACTGATTCTCTAGCAAACTCAAGTAATTCGTGGCCCTTTATCAACAGAATAAAATGGAATTGAACTTTTAGCAATTTTCCAACAACTTATCAACACACTAAAACAAAATGAAGATTTTAATTAAATATGAATGAGTCATTCTAGGAAAATGAGCATACAGAACCTTAAAGTTAAAACGAGCAAGAGTCTGCAAAGCAAGTTGTACAAGAGCAGAACCATTAAGCTCTGAGACTTGCTGAGGGACATTTATTGTTGTTCCTCTACCCACGTTTTGTGCAGGCCTCCCCAAATGATAATGGGATTTGGAAAGAACCATAGATATGCTGTCTAGTAACAGGTCTTGAATGGTTGGCAGCAGAGACGGAATGCTGAACAAAAAATAATGCAAATACAAAATGCTTTTTAAAATTAATCACTGGAAAGGTGATAGACTTTGGTCCAAGCAACACCATACCTGGTACTTATTTGCTCCAGGGCTTCCACAAGAACGGTAGAAAGGCCGGTAGAAAACATAATATCCAGAAGTCCTCGTACATGAGGTTCCATTGCTGGCCCCATTGCTTTAGCAATACTTCCAACACAAGCCAAGGCCTCAAGCGAAGGTTTGATCCTACGTGGAGCAATCTACATCCATAAAGTGAGTGAACTGTCAAATCTATCGAATCCATAATATAACAAAATGATCGAGAATTCCTCTAAATAAGAAATGCTTCACAATTAGATAAATTATGGCACAAGACTAGCATCCAACAATGGTTACTGAAACATACTGCCTCACGTAAGTGATTAGTTATTGTCGGCAAGTAATGGATGAGTTCGCCATCCAGTGCCCCAGCCATCTCTCCGAGAGCAATGAACCCACTATCACGATCTTGTGGTGTTTTCAAGACGGAAAGAATATGATCCATGCATATCTGCAAGGAATTTCATCACCATAGGCACTCAAATAAGTATATTTAGAACTTACTCAGAAGTCTTCATTCTCATTGACCTCCCAGTTTAAAAAGCATACTCAAATAATTGGGCAAAGTTAACATACAGTTAAGTAGTTAGTGACAAAACGATCACGTAGAAAATGTGCAATTCGAGGCAGCAATGAAGTTATGCTCAGCCGAACAAGTCGATCCCGGTGCTCAAGGTATCTGAGAACAATTTCGGCAACCTCTCGGTATCTTGACATCATGAACTCACCAGTATTCCTGCCCAACCATGATTAGTGACATATGAGTTGATAACAGAACCCCAATTAAGAGGGTGCTTACTAGAAAGAATAGAAAAGGAGTATTTGGTTAATGTTGTGACAGTTGTCATAACAGCAAGGATGTTTAGAATTGACAAATGATTAGCTAAGCTGTCAGACAATTGAGAAGATTTTAACAAATACAATACAGGGAGGAGGAGGCATTGATTGAAAATTGCAGAGGAAGGATGAGGAGAGCCAGGACTCTCAAATTTCCTGGGTGTTGAATTCCTTTATGAACACATGTCAGTTTTATTCTGTCTCAGACCTGTAATCTCTGTGATTTAGATCTTAAGAACAGAATATAATCAATAAAAATCCCTATTTGTTTTTCAATTTTACATTTCTAGTTCATCTAAATCTGATCTAATTCTATCACAAATAATAGGAAAAGATCAATAACCAGTATCTAGCACTAATTTCACAATAGTACATGTATTTTTAAGAAAAAGGATAAATCATCACAGTGAACCAACTCCAGCCTTTTTAAGCTTTTGACCATCTGTATATAGATAATAAATTTATTTATATCCCATACAATTATTTTGTTGTACCAACCATCGCATTATGGAGCAGGCTGCGAAGCACCACTAACCAGGATTGATAACTATACCTACCAGTGCTTAAATAAACCAAGCAACAAATTTCCAAGCTTGCATATTTCTATGTGCTCTATATGTACATGAGTATATAATAAGGTAATAAGACTCACTAAAAGTAAAAAAAACATGATTTGTAAGGTTGAAAATATTAAAAAAATCAGCATATCAACAATGCGAATGTTGAAATTTCTATTAACCTCAAAAGCTCTCCTACAGCCAGCAGTGATCCATGTATGCTGTGCACAGGTGCATTTTTACCCAATCCATCTTGTGTCGCTTCAAACATGCGATAGTACCTGCCATCAAAAAGAAAATAAAGGATTTGCTTTCTGATAGGGGCATATTGTTCTATAAATCATTAAAGCAAGGTAAGCATACTGCAGGATGAAAGTCGGTATAAATCAAAAATCTAAAAGGCGGCAGCATACTTATTCTAGACAAAACCCTCCCAGAAAGCACTGCTCTATCCCTCAACAGTAACTGTATAACCATGGATGCAGATTCAAATGACCAAAGATATATCCCCTTTTCTGTCATTATTCACAAGCCAATTCTACTATACTATTACTATTATTGACTATGAAAGACGCCCAGCCCATACTTCTTATTACCATCATGGAGAACAAATACAAAAAAGTAAACTACTATGAATTAATGTCAAACTATGTGCAATTATTGTTGCTGAACCAAGCACTGAGTAAGGAAAGCAGAAAGCAGAGCGCTCTTTGCTTTGGCATGACACAAACTGCTTCTGGCAGCAGGCTAGGCTTATACTACAATCTATGATCAAATGAATAAAAAAATATTAGTAATGTAACACAATCTAGTAGAGATAGATAAACGATCTTAAAATGTCCGCCATAACTATTCACAGTTAAGACAAGATCTTAAATGATCTTAATTGATCCTACTCCAACTCATTAGAGCTCGTAGGCAATTGAATAATCTTACAAGTACAGAAATAAACTTTGATAATTCAAACTCATTGGTGAAACAGAATCGCAATAAAGTTCATTTGGTCAAGTTCATTACGCGTCGCCAAAGGCAACAAAGCGACAAAACACCATTACTATCACCTACCAACTTCCAGCTCACTAGAAAGCTTTATATGCTACATACACTGATGCACCTAACAAGTTAAGAACTAACCACTGCACACGCCACCGCGTCTCACGCTTTTCAATAACACGAAGGCAAGCTCGCAATGCCTCCACAGCCCGCTCACGTACAGGCAATGCAGGATCTCTCAGAGCAACCCAGATAGCGTCGACAAATTCTGGCACATGGACATTGAAAACAGTAGAAGCATTTTCCGCCATTTCCTACATGAACAAAATCAAACAAGAGCGCATGTTCTTAGGAACAGGGAGAAACCAAAGATGTGAGAGCATTAAAACACGCTCAAAGTCGATAATTGAAAGATATAGAAAGTGAAAGTCTAGAATCACAGCCTCAGTCAATTATCACAAAAACAATAACAACAACAATAATAATAATAATTGCACTTACTTTCAAGATTAAGACAGCAGCAAATCGACGATACTCGACTCTATTCCCTCGAAGCCAATCGAGAGCAATTTTAACCTGATAAGTAAAAGAGAAAAGGAAATAAGGAGAATGAAGTTGTTGAAGAGAAAAACGAATAAGGAACAAACCTGTCGTTCGACTTCATCAGCAGTCATAGCTCCACCAGCCCTAGCGAGGTGACCGAGAACTCTACTAGCAACAACTAAAATCTCAGGATCACGCTTGGCCTCGAAGACAGTGCGCATGTAACTGGAGAATCTGGAAACCTTAGAAGCGTTCTCGCCAAGCGCGACATCAATTAACTCATCAATAGCCCTGAGAGCTCCCAGATTCTCGGCAACGTCACTGCTCTCTAAGAGGCTGGAGATCCTATCATACAACTGATCCATGAAACGCGAAAATGCTTCGCCACTAATGTCGCGAGCTTCCTCCTCTAAATGCTTCTTAAAAGCAAGCGTAGCACCCTCCTATTGAGTGAGTGAGTGAGTGAGGGAGTGAGTGAGAGAGTGAAGAGTGAAGTGATTCATATAAATTGAAAAGAAGAGAGTTAAGTAAATAAGTACCTTGGGATTGCCGCGGGTGCAGAGGTCAGCGAGGATGCGGTTGAGAGCATCGCCGGGTCCGAGGGAGGGATAGCGGTGAGAGTGAGGCTGAGACGCGGTTGCCATTTATTTAGGTACGGTAATCTAACCTAAGCCCTAAATTAGTTGGTAGGATGAAGTGAAGAAGGTAGGAAGAGAGTGAGTAAAGAGAATGGAGTCAAAAAAAGAATGGAAGAAGAGGTGGGAGTGGGAGTGGGAGTGGGACAAGGAGAGGGACATCGCGTTGTTTGGCCATGCCTTACCTTCCCTTCTGTTTCTCCCCAAAACCCAACCAATGTTCTTTTTGTAGTCCAGTCTAGCCTGATGGAGTACTTGCGTGTGCCATACCATCGCCACTATACCACGTTTCCTTTATTACATTACTCCTATTCTTTTTTTATTATTATTTTTTTAAAAAAAAAAAAAATTAACATGACTGCATGTCACAATATTATGCCACGATTGCGTTAAAAAGACATTAATTTCATTCCTAATTACCGTATTAATCATCAATATTAAAAATATAAATCGATTATTATTTTTAATTTCTTTTATTTAAATAATTAGCCAAAATATATAAATTATAAAAAATAAGAACTATAATAGTGATAAAATATATATATCAATGATATATAAAGAGATAACTAATAGATATTTTGCACGTATGCCATAATAAAAATAATGATTTCAAAAATTCATTTATTTAATAAGAATGTATTGATTTTATTATATTTAATAAATACATTGTATAAATATATATTAGATTTAATAAATACATTGTTTTGCATATTAAAGTTAATTATGTATTATATTTAATAAATATAATAAATACTATATGTTTGTAGCAAATGCTTATACAAGCACCACTTTAATAACACTGAATATATGCACTATTATGCTTGTCTATAATTGTAGTTTAGAGCGAGGGATTGTAATTAATAAATATACTTTTTTAATTGTATTATTAACGTTAGATATATTTAATAAATACAATAAAAATATTATTAAATGTATATATAAACTCTGTATTAACAATGAATTATTAAACATAAATGCTAGTTAATGCATTCAATTATTATCTTATCGTTACAAATTCTGTAAAAAAAATGTAAGATAAATAAATATATTCATTTTTTTTATTCTGGTGTGAAAAATAACATATTCATTTCACAATTTTATCATACTTTATCGTTTAATTAAAAAATCTTATTATAAAAGATGTAATTTATTATAGATCATTTATTTTATGCAATATTAACTCGTTACTGTACTATTGTATTCTATTGTTTAAACAATTTATCCTGTGAATATTAAAGCCATTGCACACGTCAACTTTAAAATTATTCAAGAAATCTTTTAAATTTGTCAAGTTGGTATATATTAATAAATACAAATAATACAAACATTTTATCATTTGTTTAAAAGTATAGTAAACTAAATATTTAGCTGACAAAATTAAGATGCAAACATTTTAAGATGTCTTTTTGTATTTTTCTCTAATTAAAAATAAAGTTTTATCTTCTAATACAAATATTTATTAGATAAAGTATTGGAATAAAATTATGAATTTAATAATAAAATAGTAAAATATACACAAATAGTTGAATTTTAATTTTGTCCTTATATAAATATTTAATAAGATTATCTACCATAAATTTCTAAACTGTTTATTGTTACAGTGACTAAACAGGCCCTCACATAAAATTAATTAAAGGGATTGAATTTTTTAATTTAACATTAATGTTTTGGCCATATAAGCAATGGTTAAGAACGAACCATGATCTCTAAACCTTTGGATAAATAAAATTTAATCAGTATATATACTAATTAATTAATACTAAAATGCGACATTAATTACAACAGCAAAAAATACATAAATTACATTTTTTATCCATCAAATATTTAATTACATCCTACGTTGACCGACAGTAAAACGGATCCTTAGGGTGAATTTAATAGAAAGGAAAATTGACTAACGTCTAAAATGTTTTAGATTCAAATTTTATAGGAAAATTAATGTATAAGAAGTTATATATTACACGACTTGAATAATATGAAACTAAAAATTATTAAATAAGTAAGAAGTTATACTTTGATCATCACGATAATTAAATATTTATAATTATAATCAAAGTATAACTTCTTATCTATGACTTCTTAATTTTACACTATTTAAGTCGTAATATATATATATATATATATATATATAATATCAACTATAAAAAATATAAAAGAAATATATACTTTTAATAATTTTATAGTTAGAGTCGGTTGTTTTATTAAAAAGTATGACATTAATAATATAAAAATTATCATTCCGTGTTTGTCATGGGAAAACATTAAAATTATAATAGTGGAAGAAAATAATACAATGTTTTTGTTACTCAATAACTTATGATAACTTTTTTTCAAGTATTAAATATTCAAAAGAAATAAAAGAAATATGTTTCGTACTGTTAAAAGATAGAAAATAGACGAGTAAAATTTTTAAAGCAGAGGATACGAAACATAATAGTAAAATAGGATTTATCAGATAAAATGCACTCTATTAGTTCTGCAATAACTGCCTCGTCATTGTTGCTACTACTCCATCTCTCACCGTTACATAACGTAATCTCGTCTCTTAATTCTTAAACATGTATTTTTTTTGTTTTAACAATGTAACAATGGATGTCATCTTAGCTATTAAAATATTCATTTTAAAAATCATAATAAATATATGTACAGGGTTAAAATGGTTAATTTTGCAAAACTAAAAACTCCTTGTAATGGAGATAGGAGATATCAGATAATCAGAAATTAAGTTTTGCACACTCTGTGAAGTAGAAATTGCAATCATTGTTTTCTCTCCCGCTGACAAGGCCTTCTCGTTTGACCTCCCAGAAATTGAATCCATATTTGATTACTATCTTAGTAGAAACTCTTTACTAGAATCTAGTAATCACCAATTTGTTGAGATTCATCGTAATGAAAATATTTGTTATTTCAACATGCAACTTACCCAAATTCTTAACCAAATAGATGATGTGGAGAAAGCAAGGAGAAGAATTGGACAAAGCGTGGAAAACTAGGCAGGGACAATTTTGGTGGGAGAGTCCTATAAACGAACTTGGATTGCATGAGTTACAAAATTTTTCCTTTTCAACATGGAGCTAAAGAATAACGTTGCAAAACATGCTAGCCAAGTGTTGATGGACCAGGTCACTGTTCCTCCCCTGGTTATTGGGCTTGGGCCCAGTGCATTTCGGCCACATGAAGTAAATAGTATTCACAACAGAAATGTGAAATATTCATTTTCTATATGGTGAACAGGGATACTTATATTTCATTTGATATATGTATGAAAGAAAGAAACAGAGAACAAAAAACGTCCAAATTTATCTAATTCTTTGTATGAAATTTAAAATCATGACAAAGTAAGTGGAAAAGTAACAAAAGAATATTCTATCATCCTATTTGTGATCTTCAAGTTTAGACTTAATGCTAATGCTAATTCACCCACTGCTATTAATGCCTCCGGTCTGAGTTACCAATATTGATATTTGAAAAAAAGTACATCTGCCATGATTTTATTGTGGAGATGATTAGTTGAAGATAATATTCTTGTAGAATAATTTTGATTACAATGAATTCATCCACGCGATAAGACCTTTATTAATTCTCCCAAATGATTTATTTTCATTGTTTTATTTTAAATATAGTATTAGAACGATACTCAACTTTCTTTGTAAAATATAATTTCATGTTTGGATTTTTCGAATAAAAAAAACATAAACAAGACCACTTGACATATTTGAAGACTTAAAAGTTATTATTATTCCCCATTTGAGAATACGTGATGAAATTCTTCTGAAAACATTGAATTAGAACAAATGAAAGAAGAAATAGCATTATTAATTGTTATAGTTGTAGCAATATTATCATACATGTTGAAATCGTTTTTAATAATAACATATTTGCAGCGAAATAAAGAGATAAAGTATCAGTGTGCATTAATCCAAATTAAGAGATTTAAATCCATTAAAGTAATATTTGATTCAAAAGATAAGAGAGATTTCAACATAAAAGATTTAAACTGAGTCATTTTATTGTATATTTTCTTATTCAATCACCAATTGAATTCTTAAAGTCAAGAATAATCATGTTTTTCAATATTAATTAAAGTTTGTGGTCAACCATGTTCCTTTAATTTTACACGGAGGCGAGTCAAAATTAATCAATAAATATTTCAATCTCCTTCATTTCTTTTTCCTCTCTCTATTTTATTTCTTTTTTCGTCTATTCTGTCGAAAAACACAAATTGAATAAAAAAGTGGTTGTTTTAAATGTTGATAAAAGAATATTGAGAATGAGAAATATGTCATTCCACAAACAAGGCATAAATTGCTGTCCCTTAGGCTGCAATGCATCATTAGTTAATATTTTGACTGTTCCCAGTTATCCTAAATTTGAAACGCATACAAACGAGGTCAATTATATAAGAGAATCAATGGCCAATCGTAACGTGAGATATTTCATAATTAACTTGTCGGTATATAAATATAATTTATAAGGTATTCAAATTCTTTCGAATAATTGAGATGTAACAGGTAACGGTTCATCTTATATTTAAGGTTTCCAGCAAGGTAATGGATAGATTTCATGTCCGTTTCATGCTAATGTATGTTTCCTTTGGGATTCTTCTTCCTCGTCGTCCAATTATTATTATTATTATTATTATTATTATTATTATTATTATTATTATTATATCTCTGTGTATAAATGTTTTTTATTATATTTCTAGGAGATAATATGAAGGTGTGGAAAATAATAACTAATAGAAAGTTATGAGTAAGTTATAAGTTAATTCGGGTATAAAATTGAGTTTTTAAATGAAAAGTTAATATGGATTTAAATATGTTTGCAGGGGATGTGTGGTACTCATATACAATAAGATTTTGAATGTTTAAAACTAAGGTTTTGAGTGTTTACGAAAGGGTTAATATGAACAATTCCATCTAGATTACGAGAGACTAAAGTTTTAAGTACTCAATCAAGTTGAAATTACTCTTTAACGTTAAGTTTTCAAGCATTTAAACAAGTTAAACCATTCTCTTCAACACTAAGGCCTTTAGTGCAAAATTAAGGTTTTGATGTTTGAGCCAATCAAAATTATTTTAAACTGTTTCAACTTTGATCACGACTATCATCAGAGGCGCAAACATATAAATTTAAATTCGAAACACTCATGTTAACCTATTCATTCAAGATAAAACTAATAAAACTAATAATGCAGATATGTTATGATATGACTTGCTTATTAATAATAACATAAGATATCAAATTTTTTCTATTAATAAATTAATAATATATTTTGAAGAAAATGTTTATATTTTTTTAATATTATTACTATTAATATATGATCTCAATAACAAAGATTCGATGAAAGGTGAGGAGGAAGTGAAAGTTGTATAGGAGAGGGACCCACGTAATCCAGATAATTACACCTGATGAGCAAGAGAGAGAGAGAGAGAGAGAGAGAGAGAGATGTAAAAAAGAAGGAAAAGGAGAGAGTGAAAGTGCGCCAGCTGTGAGAGAGTTGGATCCCTGACAGAGGGGGGGCTAGAGGCAATGAGGTGATGACTGATGACTGATGACTGCGTCAAAACATACAAAAACAAAGAAAGGTGGCCACTTTCTATACGACAATTTTGCCTAACAGCTCTTGCCTGGCTCTTACACTTGCCGTACAAACGCACGCACGCTCGCTCCCTCTCTGCTTCCACCCAATTTATTTATTTAATATTTGATATTTTAAAAGTGGTTACAGCTCATGCCTCTCTCTCTCTCTCTCTGCTTCCTCACCTTTCGCTCTACTCAACACCCACCACGCCCACTATCTATTCTATTCCATCCATCCTCACATTTCTTCATTTTTTTTTTATGAATTTCATTATCTGATTTTTTTATTTTTTATTTTATTTTTATACTATCATCCTTAATAAATATAACTTTTACATGTCTCCCTTTACGTTAACGTATACAATTTTTTCCATGTCTCTTAACTAAAATATTCTTTTATGTTATATTATGATGGCGTATTTAAATTTTGAAATATATAATGAAAAATTTATAATTCTTTTTCTATTTTTTACATTATTCTGTCTTAAAATATTAAATACTGTATAATTTAAATATAATATTTAAAATTATTCAACTATTATAATATTTAATTATTTTATGCTAAGAGAATAAAACATTTGTATTTGATAGGAGAATAAAATATCTGTATTTTAGTTAAAAAATTATATATAGAGTAGAATGTAAATTATTTGTTTTTAATAGGAGAATAAACATATATTTTAACATAAGAGCAGAAACATAGTAATATTTATATCTATTAAATATGGTAGTGTAGAGGGTATTTTAAAATACGAATTTTCAAAAAAGAATCAAACATCACAAACTAAAATATACATGGAATATTTTAACATAAAGAGGGAGTATATAATTTAATATAAGAGGGAATGTGATGTATCGTGCATAATTCTTACCAGAGAGAATTGTATACTATTCTAATTTTATAAATGAGTATTTCAAAAATATTAATTAAATTACTAGAATTCTCAATATAGTAAACAATTATTTAAACTTTAGAAGTTACAATGTAAAGATTAAGCAAAGCAATCGTGTAGAAAAATTGGCAGGACATTTTGAGAGTTTTTTTTAATAAATTTATCATGATAAATGGTGAGAGTAGACAAACATACATGTACTCTTTTATCATAATATTAAGAATGTTAAGAAAAATTACTCAAGAAAATGAGTGACATATATATTGTCAGTATTTTATATTTTATATAATAATTAATTAAAACTTATCGTTCATAATAAATTTATTTAATTTATAATAAAATTTGGTATATCTTAAAATCTAATTAAATTGATTAATAATATAAAAAGTTATACTCATAACCTTTTATTCCAATTTGATTTAATTGATTGACTAGGGTTAATTTAACTAACGATATGATAGGTCAATCATACCTATTTGTTACATACGTGTTCGATTCATTCTATCACCAAATACATTAGCCATTCAAATAAAAATTATTAAATGTTATATTTTTTTAAGTAATGAATTTGACCTTTTATAATCAATACCATGCAATATAATTAATATTTTCTCCTTATTACTTCATTATTCATCTTTTTAAAAAATATAATGTCGAATCGCGCTTAATATGGTTAAGTTAAAAAAAATGCTTAAAGTCAAAAGTCAAAATCATCCACAATTTATATTTATCACAACATTTACAGTCAAGTTAAAAAAAGTCACATCAGTTGTAAGCAAAAATTTTAAAAATCATTTTCATTCTATTTGGTTTTCAAAATAAAACTGATTTTTCTCAAAACATGATCATATGTTTTCTTGAATTAAGACTGAGATTATGTTTTATACAAAAAAAATATGAATAGTGTTTATATGACATCAAACTTTGTAAAATATCAAACTAATATTTATAAACATTTTATTATATTGTATATTGATGGAGAAATTTTAATACTGACTATATAAAACAATCAAATGACATTGAATTTGCTTTAATTAGATTCTGTGTAAAAAATTACAGAATATATGTATCACAAAGTAAAGAATAAAACAAAATTCCATTCCTAAATTACAGAGAGTAAGTACAGAAGTTTTCTTCCTTTTTTTTTATTAGAATTTTTCTTATTTTCAAGAAGGAATGCTGAAATTAATATTAAAATAAATTGTGCTATAAATTCACTTTTTTATTTGACTTGATGATACTTTTATATTTAGAATTAAAAAGTTATATACTTTCATGATTAACTATATACAAGTTAGATTATTATAAAATATTTTAAAATTTAATTATCAAAATGAATTAATCCATCATAAATATTAAATTATAATTGATTAAATACTTATTTTACTTATATCTATTAGTTATTATGTCATATAAATACAATAATATTATGTCATTCATTAAATTTCAATTTCTTAAATTATATTTAAATAAATTTATTTTCCTAAAAATAAAGTAATGAATTTTCGGCACTAATCAAGCAAATCACACAATCATTTAAGTCCAGGTATACATATCTGTTATTTTTTTAATATCTAATAATTTTAATGATTTTAAACTTCATTTGATTGTATTGTTTTTTTATTAAAGTAAATACCATTGGATGTATTTTATCTTTATCTGTACGAGAAAAGCTAAATTATTTATCTTGACAAAAGAGATAACAATATTAACAAATTGCTTATTTCTCGCCTACAATATCGTTTTTTAATAAGTAAATTTTTGCAACTAATTAGCCTAAACGCAATAAAGTAAATATCTTAATGGAAAGAAAGAGATTGATGGATAAGACATAGTTGGCAATTAGTACATAATACTATTAAACCCTAAAAGAATATAACAAAACAGAAAATGGAACAGATAAAGAAATGTTTTAATACAAGGAATAAGAAATATAGAGAAATAGAAAGTAGAAATACACATGAGAAGATAGATATATTTAACATTTAACATTAAAAATAATAATGGACAAATAAAATAAAAACGATGAATAAATGATAATAAATAGAAATAGGTTAGGAAATAAATGTGGGAAACAAAAAGACGAGGTAAAGAAAAGGAAGAGAATGAAATAATGAAAGTCCAACCAGGTTACAGGCTGTCACACTCAGTTTCCACAATAATCCCTCTCACTGTCAGCTATCATTACTTTCTCTCTTAAACTTCCCAACTCACAACCCAACCAATGCTATGCATACATAGCTACTACATATTACTTCCTCTCTTCAACTTTCTCCTCACACATCACATTCATAATATTCATTCTCTCATTCAAAATGGATCCGTGCCCCTTCGTGCGGATTCTCGTCGGAAACCTCTCCGTCAAGTCACCGGCATCGTCCAAACCCTCATCCTTCTCGGGGAAAGTGCATCCATCGAGTTCTCCGTTTTTCTGCAAAATCAAATTAAAGGGAGTGGAATCCGAATCATCATCACGATGCAGCAACGTGTCCACGGTTCCTTTAATATCAGACACGGAACCACACCCTCACTCGCTCGCCGCATCGTTCGATTTCTCAAAACCCCAAATTTCAAAAGCATCGAAGAAAACCTTCATTAAGATTTCGGTATACAAAGGCCCAACCACTCCTTCATGCGTTTTCACCTCAGCAAAACTAATAGGCAAAATTACAATACCATTCGATCTCACTTTAGCCGAGTCTCGCCCCTGCACGTTCTACAACGGTTGGCTCGCCCTTTCTAAAAACACCACCCTAGCCCAGGCCCAAGCCCAAGCCCAGGCCCAGAACCAGTCCCAGTCCCAATTACTTCATTTAACAGTCCGTGCTGAACCGGACCCGCGGTTTGTTTTCCGGTTCGACGGCGAACCGGAATGCAGTCCACAAGTATTTCAAGTCCGTGGCGATGTAAAACAACCGGTTTTTACATGCAAGTTCAGTTTCCGTGACAAGAGCAATAACAACAACAACAACAACGCGGCTCAATTTTCTTCCCCCGCTTCGCAGCGAAAAGGTTGGTCCATCACCGTGCACGACTTGTCCGGTTCGCCGGTCGCCGCCGCGTCCATGGCCACGCCGTTTGTTCCTTCACCCGGTTCGCAGCGGGTCAGCCGGTCCAACCCGGGTGCCTGGCTCATAATCCGACCCGACGGCGATGGCACGTGGAAGCCGTGGGGCCGTCTTGAGGCCTGGCGTGAGCCCAACAACTCCAAAGCCGTGGGGTACCGTTTCGATGTTCTCCCCGCCACCGCAGTCCCGGTGACCCTCGCCGGGTCCACCATCAGCGCCCAGAACGGCGGAAAATTCACCATCGATGCAACATCCAGTGTTACTCCGGTGAGCACACCGCGTGGGAGCTGGGATCTCGGGTCAGGACCCGGATCCGGCTCGAGTTCGGATTTCGGATTTGATAATCAATTATTGTATAAGGGGTTTGTGATGTCGGCAACTGTGAACGGTGAAGGGAAGTGTAGTAAACCAGAAATTGAGGTTGGGGTGCAGCACGTGACTTGCACGGAGGATGCTGCGGCTTTCGTTGCTCTTGCCGCTGCATTGGATTTGAGTATTGACGCTTGCAAGTTGTTTTCTCAGAAACTCCGAAAGGAGTTGCGACAGTAGATTCTTGTGTTTGTCGTTTCGAGGTTAATTCATTGTCGTTTTGCGTCCAATTAAGGCTAAGAGGAATGAATCAACCAAGACTGGATGCAGTCTTGCAATTATTTTTTTGGGGATTTGAGTTTGGATGTACAGTTAGGGAATTATTTGGCATTTTCTTCTTAGCTTAGACATCAAGTTTTGAATTTCTTAATTTTCCTACGGATTGATTTGTATTCTTTTATTCTTCTTATTTTGATGAAGAGTTTGTACTTGTACAGGATTTTTAATTCATGCCTCGTGTGTTGGAATTAAGTATAAGATGTGAATGAGATGAAGCTTTGGGAATCCTATGTTTCGGTTTAAATTCATGCATCTGAGGTTGCAATGTTTGATTTTTCATTTGCTGTGGCAATGTGGCATGGATGGGTAGAAGCCGCTGACAGACTAGAAATTTGTTCACATTATTTTCAACCTGTTTTAAATTGTCTTTGTATTTGACCTTTAAAAAAAATCAAGAGAATTAATTTTCAAACATATCTTCTAATCTTAGTCTGGCACTGTTTAATTTAATGTGAATACACAACTGTACAGGTGATTATGATTCGATTTAATACTTATACCATCTAAACCAGTGATTGATTAGCCAGATCCAATTTTTGATCCATTAGCCATATCCAACTTGTAATTATACTTCAAATATTATGCAATTATACGAGAAACAGCTGTGGAAGTACCATCACTTTGTCATAAATGCCTGTGTCATTAAGTTTAATACAAACAAAATCAAATTCTGTGTTCAAAATCAGTATAAGTGTAAGAGAAAAAAATGATTATTTTTTGTAAACTTTATGTAACATTTAGTTTCTAAATAAGTAGTTTTACCAAAATAAAAGATAATGGGTTGTCCACAAAATAGAAGTTAGGCCTAAAACAAATGGCTTTGAAGTTCGATGTTATTCGCAAGATTTTCTTTTTATGTGCTAGCTTTTTCCTCTATGTATCTTATCTGCAGGAAGTTCTTCTTGTATCCTAATTTTTTTCTTCATGTATCCTATTTATATTTATACGTGGGAAAGTCATAAAAATTTAACTATCAATATTGCTTCTAGATTTATGAAATCCGCAATTCAGAAGCATAATTTTTCTTAAAAATATTGTCTTTCGAATTTTAGACATTCGAAAGCTTCTGATTTTGGAAATTCTGAAGGTAATTATGCTTTGTTACATTTTGATCTTTTCTTCTCTTCGGAGAGTATGATTTAACATGTATTATCATAATTATTACAGTATAATATAACATGTATTATCATAATTATTATGGTATAACATAACATCTTTATCCATAATGAGGTCGGTAATACACAAATTATTGTATCGATGATACTGTGTTACATTTCTCTATACTATTACTATAATTCTTCATTGATTCGTATCATTACATCATTTTAAAAACAACAATTTGAGGTTAATTGTTGACAGAGTAAAAAAACCAAATTCTTACCAATCACTAATTAAAAAAAGTATATAACTACGGTGTGATTACATATTTACGAATGTCTATATCTTACAAAATTACATTATCGTCAAAATAATATCAGATGATTAAATAGTGTAAAGTAATAAAATAGAAAAGAATGCATGAGATACAATGGCATTGATTTCAATTTTGATTACTTCAACAGATCAAGGAGGTCTTGAACTTGTTTTAGTGTGAAGGGCGCTGCCTGGTTGATTGGGACTACACCGGCAGCTTTTCTTCTTCGCGAGGATTAGTAATAAGACATGAATTGGACTGAATACAATCATAAATTTCAAACAAGGAAGTACTAATCGACAAAAGGAAAAAATATAGTTATAGCCACATGTAAAAAGATAGGAAACAAAATAAGCAATAGCAGTAGAAAAAAGAAAATAGTTACACATATTCAGACCTTCATATGAATATCCACAAACCTACTTTTGTACCTTCGATGGCTGTTTTTTTCATTGACAAGCAGAAGTGTTCAAATAACAACATGGGTCAGAAGAAACACTCTACTAATTCTTCTCCAGAACAAAAAAACAATGATTTTAGTTTGTTGCAGTTACGTCACCATTACCCCCTCCATTTCGTACCTCTGCCACGTTCTTGAGGATATGAGAATCAGAAGAATCGGTGTCATGGTGTTCAACCGAGTCAGAAGTTTTTAACCCAGAAGACGAGTCTGATTTTTCATCTGTTGGTGTGTCACCCTTGGACTGATCCTTAGTGGCATCAGTGTTCTCCTGCATATGTGAAATATTCTGCATCTTGTCTGTTTCACCCATTTCAGTGTTACCTTTGATCTCAGTTTCATTTGATGTTACGAATCTTGTTGTCTTCTGTAATTCACCACCCTCTAAATTAGAAGTTTCATCTCCCTTACCTGTTTCAACAGGGGCTGTTGAATTAGAACCAGACAGGTTTTCTTCAGAGACTCTATTGCCACCCTGCTCCAATCCTTCTGTCTGCTCACTTTTGACATCTCCAGTGACTGTTGTGTTCACAGTAACATTTTGAGCTTGGTTTGATTCAGAAAATATTGTGATTTTATTCTGTTCAGATGAAGTATTGGCACTGGTTCCTGTCAAGTTATTGCTACCACCAGGAATTGCTATTGTCATATTACTGGCAGCTTCTGAATGACTGTCTGAATACGTTGTTGTAATATTGTCTAAATGTGAGCTATCCACTGCATTTGACAGGATGTTATTTCCAGTATCTTTACCAGAAGTTTCACTGGAAGAAGTATTGTCTAGATGTGAGCCATCCACTGAGTTGGACAAGCTGTTAGTTCCAGTTTCTTTACCAGAAGTGGCACTGGAAGGAGTCCCACCCGGCAGTTCAGTTTCTGTAATATTCAAATTTGAACTATGTTCGTTCCTGTTACTTTCCTCAGCATAATTAGGACTGTCCTCTGATTTCATGATACTCATTTCCAAGTTAACATCAGAGTTTTCTAAACTAACTGTCTCAGTTTCGGAGTTAGTTGTACCAGTATCATGAGCCACAGCACTTGAAGCATCATCCCCCTTGTAATGTTCCTCCCGGGCTTCGTGATTGTTGTGGTTTTCAACTGAACCATTGTTTTCCTCATCCTTACTGTTTTCTTTATCTTTGTCATTACTCTCCTCTTCTTTCTCTTTCTCTTCATCCTCAAACTCTTCATTATGATCAATATCCACTGCAGATTGCTCTTGATCATTTTCATCTATCGCATCATCTCCTCCCTCCCTTTCATCTTCCATCTCGTCACTTTTATTTTCATCTTCCTCTTGTTCATCTCCTTCTCCTCTCACTCCGTGGTTGTCATCTTCTTTCTCTCTATATTCATGCCCAATTCCTTCTTCTTCATGCTCTTTGTGTTCATGCTTATCTTCATCGTCTACAATACTCTCATCTTCCTCCTCTTCCTCATGCTTTTCATTTTCATTTACTTCATCCTTACCTGGATGAAGATCTTTTCTACCAAGTTTTTTGGCCTGATATGTAGTCTGAGTTCCGACTGACACTTCTGCATCATTCTCATCAAATTCCTTTTTTTTCTCATGCGAGTGTTTAACCTGATAGATCAACCAGAAGCAAACACCAATCAACAGAGTAATCTGCAGAACATGTTTTACCTTGATGCTTTTGGATCTGTGATTCCTACTTGGTGATCGTTTTATCATGCTTAACTTACTTACAAGTTCCTAATGTTATCTCCTCCAATTAGCAAGGCCAGGCCACCTGCTTTCAACCAGAAATGCATCATTAAGAAACTATATGAGCAATGATCAGCAATGTAAAGATATACACTAATAAGGTAATATTAATAATATAATTAGAAAAAGAAGAAGAAAGAACCCCACTCCATTTAAATGCTCATATCAACAAAAACAAAGCACCGGTTAAAGTGAAATTTTCAAAGCCCCAAAGAAACGAAAAACAGCAGAACAAACCACTTAACGGCGCAACAAAAAAATGCACCATTGATAAGCATCTTTGCACAAATAGCATCAAATTGAAGGGGAATAAGGGGTGGGAGATGAGATAAATAACCAAAAAACAACATTTCACTCAAAGCGTATATCAGAATCATTTAAACTAAGGTTCCGGTATAATTGTACACGCAAGACTAACTCAGCGCTAAGCAAAATAAAATCCAAATTATGGCGTTGCTTCCACAGCAGAAACAAATGCCCCACGAAAAATCAAACACAAATTACCTCAAAAATGAATTTTTTTTTAAGAAGCGGAAATAATGCAATTGATGATTTTCCTTCTACACTTTGAAGAGCATGCAAGTGAATACAGTGGGAAAGAAAAGTGGAAAGACGGTAAGTGGTGTGTGTGGGGTTTCAGACCCACAAGCAAACCCTAGGAAAAGAAAACCTATTGGGCAAAACTAAAAAGACACCAACAGAGAATCTCAAAGAAACAAAATCTTAATCAACGATCAATCAGAAAATAACAGCGAAAAGCACATATCTTGTCCTCCATTGATCATTGAGAAAGAAGAAAGAGTGAGTTTTGAATAAAGATAAAGAAATCCTTATTCCATAAACGAAGATGAATGATAACAAAAGAAATAACCTGAATGAGCACAAGAGAAAGGGAAAACGCAACAACAACAAGGCCGAGTGAAGAGTTACTAAGAGGGTTTAGGTGTAACTGTATAAGCTGTGTGCAACTGTTTTCTATGGAAAATAAATTAGCCAACTTATGTACTTATATTAGAAATGTAGTATAGTACTTAGAGTATTATTAATATTCTCATCAATTTATTCTTGTTCTAAAAATAAAAAATAACAATTTATTCTTTTAGCCTATGCAATTTTGAATATAAATTTATGTGCATTATGTTATATCCTCTTAGAAGATATATAGCTGTTTTTGTCTACAAAATGGCAACAAGATTTCTGATTTATTGATGGTGATGCAGATAATTGACACATGGATGAATAATTTTAGTGTTTGTTAACCCACTTGTATTTGTTTTTATTCCCCGATATTCGTCATCAATATTTTTTTTTGGGTGAAAGACTCCTCCAAGAGCTGGACTTTGAGCAAGTAGCATTTTTTGGACTAATTTTCTTGAAAAGTTGGTTTAACCAAAAATAGTTTATACTTTGCAACTCATAACATGTTAAAATTATGTTCTTTAGCTATGCAATTTTTTAATTACAATAAAACTTGTATCATAAAAATGAAGATTAATTGATTGGTTTAGTTGATAAAAATGTGTGTTTTGTTTAAAGGAAGAAGGAAAGAAGAGAAATTTTAATGAAGGGAAGAAAGGAAGGGGAGGAAAATATAACTATCTTCATTTGGTATAATTATAGAAAAAAAGCAGAGGAAGGAAGAGAAAGTATAGTAATTTGCTTCATTTCATTTGATAAGTTATCACATATATGTAAGCAATAATGAAAAAGATTGTACCCTTCAAAAATAAAGAAAAAGAGAGGAGATTGTAATATTAAAAAGTTATAAATTATTTTCTTTCCCTTCTAAAACTCTCAATATAATTGGGAAAATAAAAATACAAGAAAAGATATGTTAACTCTCTAATTATTTTCTACTTTTTCTTTAAATTTTTTAACCAAACTGATATGAAATTGAATGAATCTCAACCCATGATTCATATCTATCTGGAGTTGAATGAGATTGACTTCCAATTCAACACATTAATGCTACTAAATTTTTTCTTGGGTGCTTTTTGCATATTTTTTTTTTATCTTAGAGAAATTTTAAAAAATATCACATTTCTTTCTTTCTATCATTTATTGTCATTCAGCAAATCAAATCCATAATTTTTTCTATATTCTATTATTAACCACAGCCTTTATGAATTATTTAACACTTGACTTTCAATTTATGAAAACATTAATACATTTTTATCGTTTTAAATACTTTGGAAGATCAACACGATCCCATTAAATACTTTGGAGCAGGGGTCAGTATTATCTATAGAAGGGTTTGAAATGGATTATACTTTTTCGCAAAGCACCAATTACATTCTGTTTTTTTTGTTCCTATTGTATTATCTATATGTTGATAACATGATAACACGACAAACACTAGTTTGGAATCGAGGGAGAGAATATATAAACCTGCACGAAATCACGTTGGGATTGGCGTGACCATAAGGACATTTTCTTTTATGTAGAAGTTTAAAGCTACGAATTCAACCATTTTATTTCTTAGTAATTGATTGATTGACAATAGATTCCAGAGGCAGATATGAGTGGGGTACGTTTAGTGGGAAATGATGTTGAAACAGAAACATGGCGCAAAAAGATGGACACATGATTTTGTGACTTCCTTTCATCACAATAAATATCTTTATCTGTTAGCTTGTGAGTAATTGGTTCACAATGACATGTTAGTCAAAATTGATGGCTCAAGTTTCAATATCACTACAGCATCATAGTACTATGTCAACAAATGTGTGGATTTCCCAATCGCTGTGAAAAGTTCTTTTTCACCTTATCCTCGGTAACCACTACCAAAGTAAGACACTAGACGAACTCCAATGCATGCTTGTTTTCCTCGGGAGGGTATGTGCAATTTTCAAATTCTTCTAGATACAGAAGAAAATAAATTAGCAGTGTCATCACTCCTACGACATGTTTTGGATGCTAAATTGTTTAAATACGATGTATGTTTGTTAACAAGGTTATTTGGACAAAATAGCAAGTCAACAAGTCATTACTAATTTGTTCGACACATTTCAAGAACCCTGCTCTCAAATATGTAAATTTCACGTTTTGCAGACAGAAAACTATAATTGTCTCTGGCTCTCTGGTTATATTAAACATACGGGTACCAACATATATTATTTCACGTTGAAAAATAAGTATCTAGAATACAAAGAGTTCCAAGATTTAAAAATACACTCGTGAAAAACTATGACAAATAAGTACATGGATAATCATACATGCCAAAAGTCCCAAGCAGTGAGGCTTATCGAGGATCCATTTCGCTAATCGACATCTCATTCACAGACTTTTGTGTTGACTTCGTTATAGATTGATCAAACTGCAGCTCCTTTGGCATGCTTGGATCAGTTCCACTGTGGATGAAAAACGCAGGCCGCTTAGGATTTTGTAGGGTAATTGTGTTACTGTCTAGCATAAGAACTATGTTTGCCATTGTAGGTCTGTCTTCTGGATCTTCTTGGACACAGAGCAAACCAATATGGATGCTTCTGATAACTTCATTCTGATTATAGGATTCTCTTAATACGGGGTCCACCAGTTCCACAGGTGTTCCATCCTTCCAAAGTTGCCAAGCCTGCAAAAAAAATTCATCAAAGTATACATGTCACGGTGTGATCACTGAGCACCAAATTTTTACCTTTCATCAGTGGTACACAATTTGGATTTATTAACCTAAAGAAGCTAAATATCTGCTCTACTTACATAGCTCAATAGATCCTCGGCACCATCCGTTTGATAGAAAGAGCTATTCTTCTTGCCACTTATAATCTCCATGAGGAGGACTCCAAAACTGTACACGTCAGACTTAACAGAGAACTCTCCATGCATTGCATATTCCGGAGCCATGTAACCACTGTATATAACATATATTGAATCATTAGCACATAACTCTCAGCACAGGAAACAAAACACACAAATCTGGAGTAATGCAAATGATGTTTAAAATTTGCTTGTTTGTAAGAAACTGCCAAGATATTTGAAATGATTTTGATTACTAATACTTTCACAAATATAGGTGCACCAAGGAAGATATAATTTTGTACTTACTAAGTCCCTACAATTCTGCTGGTGTTTCCTTGAGTTTGATCAACTCCAAATATTCTTGCCATGCCAAAATCTGAGATTTTTGGATTCATATCTCCATCCAACAATATGTTGCTAGCTTTAAGATCACGATGTATAATTCTAAGCCTAGAATCTTCATGAAGATATTGAATGCCTCGAGCAATCCCTTGAATAATCTTGTAACGTCTTGCCCAATCCAACTTCCCTTGCTTTTCAGGATCTACAAATTGGACAAATAAAAGTG
The DNA here is from genome assembly GCA_026586105.1 of Hylodesmum podocarpum. Lineage (NCBI taxonomy): Eukaryota > Viridiplantae > Streptophyta > Magnoliopsida > Fabales > Fabaceae > Hylodesmum > Hylodesmum podocarpum. Next base: position 344,390 of record JALJEV010000646.1, read on the forward strand.
AAGTATTTTAGAAGCAACCCTGCAACCCTTTGTATGTTTGAAGCACAAAATTAATATGGTTTTAACCAGGTTATTGTTAGCTAGGCTAATGGATAATTAACAATTAACAAATAATTATTTTTTCACACAAAACAGAATTCATCATGATAGTCCTACCAAAGAGAGTATAGTCAAGACTTTTGTTTGGCACATATTCATAAACAAGTATCTTCTCTTCTCCCTGCAAGCAATACCCGAGAAGCCTGACTAAATTTCTGTGTTCCAGCTTGGCAACCACCCCCACTTCATTCTTAAATTCTTCTCCACCTTGTCCAGAGCTTTTAGAGAGTCTCTTGACAGCTATTTCTTGTCCACTCGGAAGAGTACCCTGAATTTTCCATAGTAAATTAAATAACATCTATGTGTACTCAATTATAGAAAGAAAAAAAAATTATACTTGTACCTTACCTTGAAAACCTCACCAAATCCTCCTTCCCCCAACTTGTTATCTGCAGAGAACTTGTTTGTGGCAGCTTCTATTGTGCCGAAATCAAATTGCAAGGCCTCCACAGTGGTTATGTCATATGCAGCTAAAAACCGAAACCAAATATCCAAGGTAAATTAAATTCACTACAGAAGAGAGAGCAGAGCAGCTGTGATAAAAGTTTTAAAAAAAGAATCTTTTGGCGAATCCTTACATTTTCCTTCCTTCCCAGATTCCCGGTTCTTCTTAGCTCTTCTACTCAAGAAACAAATTCCAACTATAAATATAATCACAGCAACAGTAATAGGAACCACAATTGCAACAATGGTCCCAGCCGAGATCCCACTGCTTCCTGCATCCCCATTCCAAAACATGAAAACAAATTCCACCAATCCTTGAAACTAAAGCTAATTTGAAGTTACAAGAGAAACTCAATTCAATTTATAAGTGAGAGACTTCACTGTTTATGGAAACAAACATTACCTCCGGAATTGGCAGAAGGTGGAGAAGCAGTGTCACGATAGAAAGGGTAGAGCTCGTACCTAACATTACAACTTGGATAGAGAACCCTTCCTCCTTGTTTTCCTTGACAACACCAAGGAAGGTCTCCTATAACACCACTGAGACACATTCTGCAGTTTTCGCGTGATAAATCAGGTGTACACTGAGCCAAACAGTATAGTGACTGAAACCCAGAAATATTAGCTTGCTTCGTCGCGTATTTCTTCAAACCCACGGAAGAATTCGATGCCTCATCAGCAGTTTCGTTTATGGTTCGGAAAAGCAACCGCATGAAGCTTTCTTGGTCCGATATGTTGGCCGTATTGAGAAGGGCGACACGTGGCCGAGTGTCCACCGTGGAGAAGAACGACCGGTTCGAGTACCGAACCGTGCACCCATCGTACCATATCACTGCCTGTTTCGCCACCGGGCACTCCGACCGGAGACGCTGAGTTGCGTTCACCACGCACTGTTGACACTGCGTCAAGTCACCTCTACACATGAAAAGTCCGTGCACCGTGTCGGACGAGGATGTTCCGACGGTGGTGTTGAAGAATTCAGCGGTGGAGTTGGAAGATAAGGAAGTAAAGAGATTCCTCAGGTTTAGTTGGTAGAGGCTGTTGGCGGTGGTGTTGCCACTTCCAGTACAGTTATGGTACAGATAAACAGGTGTCGGATCCTGTCCTTTTACTTTACAAGTTAGAAAGCTGAGGAACAAGAACAGCAACAAAAGCTTCGCTGAAGCCATGGATACGAGGTGCATAACCATCTCTTACCAATCTAAATTTGCTGCACTTTGTATTTCTTGTCGTATTTAATTAACAGTCTTGACTGGACTCGACTCTAGTTGACTTTTCCGCACGCACTTTTCCTTTGGTGACACGTATCTTCAAACTGTCATTATATCAATTTTTTTTTTTTTTAATGCTGTATGCATGTATTTTCTATGCAATTAATTTTGCTATTGGACATGGTAAAATTCTTTGTACAAATATTCATGATGTTGAGATGTTTATATTTATAATCTTTAAAATTTAATTAGAAGTTCATTTTTTAAGTTTGTGTTTAAGAAATCATGTGTTAAGAAAAATTAATCACTTAAAAAATAAAGTTAATCTTTTAAATAAATTTAAAATATCATTGTATATATCATACTTTAAAATATCAATATCTATGTTTCAATAAAAATATCTAAAAAGCGTGTATGTTCTTTCTGATTTATAAACACTAGTATATTATTTTTCTATTTTTCTGCAGGCGTCATTTTTTTTTGGCTGAAATTTCTCCATGTGTCAATTTGGATCATGGTATTCATGGATAATTTTCTATATTCAGTCTATGCCTACTTAATACATGTATGATTTTGATACTCATGGTAATGTAAATATATCGGATATTTTTCATATATTGGTCATTTTTCTACATTTTCTCGTCTAAACAAGAAAAAAATCAAATTTAATATTTTCTTTTACCATTTTCTTTCCTGTTTAACTCTCTCTTAAAACGGATTTGCACATATTTTATCGGATTGTTTTATACTACCATGTATTTTAATAAATAAAACAGCTTATTAAAATAATAACTTTTTATTTTTGTTATTTTAGAAATAATATAATGTAAAAAGTAAATTAAAACGATGTTAAAAAAAAACATTAATGTTATAATACAACATAGCAAGTCAAGCCATTTATTTGTCTGATTTTCTCAGATGAATTTGTTATCTAAAATAAAGGAGCGACGACCTAAAGTCTCCGAGGATGCATTGGGTGGGGACTACAATGAAAGGAACATTTCTTAAATAAATTAATAATATACAAGTCAACCAGTAGATAGACAAAGAAAATTTGTTTATGTAAGTGTAGACATGGAACAAGCTTCCGTTTACAAGTAGATCAAACATCAAACATCAAAAGTAAACAAAGTCTTCCCACCTGAATCACCTGTGCTGAACAATTATATCAATCAATAATTATTGTGGTTGAATAGCATATTATAAATAGTTACAATTAATAATTTGTATAAACTATCTTTAGTTATATAAGAAAAGTGCACCAATTATCTAGTACGAGGTTGTTTAACCTTGTCTTTATTTCACATAATTAGCTGGACAACACTTGTATAACACATGTTCCATTCTTTATGCCACTGTCAAGAACACATGGTAAAATATCAGAATATTGCGAAATCAGCGTGGTAAGATATCAGAAAATAACATTTCATTAGCTGAAGGATTGGTTGTTGTAGAAGGATCAACGCGAAGCACCCTACCCAGTGAAAGTGCGGGTTCTCTTGGTTGTGGAAGAGCCAATGATTCACTTCCCAAAAGCACCATCACATTAGACATGGTTGGTCTGTGTTCTGGATTTTTCTGCACGCACAACAGCCCAATTTGCATGCACTTTACAACTTCAGAGGCAATGCATGATTCCAATAGCATTGGATCCACAAATTCCAATTTGTTTCCTTCATTCCACAATCGCCATGCCTGCCATAGTTATAATCAACACGATTACATATATTTTTTCTTATTATTGATATATTACTATCAATGAGTTGAAAAAATCAAATTACATAAGCCAGCAGGGTCGGAGCAAGTTCGGTTAAGTAAAAGCCACTATTTTTTTTCCCGCTGATGATTTCAAGCAAGATAACACCAAAGCTGAAGACATCAGATTTCACAGAGAACAACCCTTCCATTGCATACTCTGGCGCCATATATCCACTATTTTGTACATCAACTCATAGTTCAGTTCATGGAAAATAATCAAGAATATAAAATATAAAACACTAATACATTTACATTAATTAAATAAAAGATGGGCATGAGTTACTTACTATGTTCCCACAACTCTTTTCGTGTTTGCTGCATTTTGATTCCCAGAAAATATCCTGGCCATACCAAAATCTGATATTTTGGCTACCAGTTCATGGTCTAATAACACATTATTTGGCTTCAAGTCTCTGTGAATAATTTTAAGGCGAGACTCCTCATGAAGATAAAGTAGTCCTCTGGCTATGCCACTGATAATACCATGGTATGTCTTCCAACAAAGTTCTGAACGTCTTTCTCGATCTTGGTAATAAAGAACAAGTGTCAATCGAATGTTATCTTATGTAAAACCTATAAACGATACATGCGGAAGGTTTATGAATGGAAAAGTAATCAAAACACAAACCAAAGATAATTTGGTCAAGGCTTTTGTTTGACATGAATTCATATATGAGTAGCTTTTCTTCTCCTTCTAAGGCACAACCTAAGAGCCTCACCAAATTCCTGTGTTGAAGTTTGGCAATCAATATAACTTCATTTTTGAATTCTTCTATGCCTTGCCAAGATTTTCTGGATAATCTTTTAACTGCTATTTCATTACCATCTGGTAGAACACCCTGCAATATAATGTAAGTTCCAAAAATAAAACATAATGAGAGGACTATTAATCAGGCCTTGCAAAGAGAGCTATTAGTGAATTATATATAACCTTATACACAGCACCAAACCCTCCTTGTCCAAGCTTATTTTTATCAGAAAAGTTATCAGTAGCAGTCCTAATGGCAGCTAAAGTCATGAAAAACTGGTCATCGGAACTAATCAAGTCACCTTCTTGTGTGACTGCTATATTCTTGGGGGTAGTAGACAACTCTTGTAATAGCCTTCTTTCACTCATTTCTTCATCTGTCTCATATTATAATAATGCACAAACAGAAACGAAGTAAATATAAACAGTTCTTAAACGATTTTGTGACAGTTAGTAAATTACAATTATAGAAGTTCACCTTTATCTTTTTTTCGTCGAAGGAAAGCAGTTCCCAACCCAATAATTGCTAATATTAAAATTGAACCGCATGTAGTCAACACAATCATCCATGACTTCCATTTCCCTCCTTGTAAATCGAAAAAAAACTTTTGTCAATACCGTTTTCACTGTGTGGATGCAATCAAGATAATGCTACAATCCTAACTGAGTATTCTTACTACCCATCAAATATAATTTAGTTTGATCTTAGTCTTTTAAAAAAAACTTGTTTTGATTCTCATAAAATTTAATTTATAAAATAACTATTGTCGTTATTCAGTAATAATACATCATCCATCTACACTTACACTATATACTAGTGACACGATATCTCTAACGAAGTTGCAATTAAGAGATGAAATCATGGTTTTTAAGAACTTAGATGAACACAAAATGGGAATGGGAGCAGAAAAACACCAAAAGTTTTAATATTAAAAATCTTATCAATTTCATAATTAAAATATCTCCACTATTAAAATATGGTTATATTATTTATCGGTTGATATGAGAGTATCTTAATCTCACCTAACATGCTAACATTTATATTTCTCAGTTCTCACAAACAGAAAATAGGATTCTGTTTCGAAGAGAAATACAATTTACAAGAATATTTTTCACTATTACCCATTACTATCACAAGTTCCCAGTATATAGCCAAGAGATGTATCATATTCCAAAAGTGAATAATGAACCCTTGTAACTCTTATGCATTTGAATCAACAAAGATCATTTTAATGAGATACTTTGTATTAATTATGAAGAAATTTCTAACAAATGTATATGTCACATCATCAGCCGGTGAAAAACACATTTTTTTTTAAATATAAGAATCAAAACAAAATAAAAAAAGCTAAAATCAAATTTTACTATATTTTTTTTATAAATTATCCTACACCAAATGAGAATAAACAAATAGGAATCGACCACTAGACTCTACCCAAAAAGTTAATCGAGGGAAATTTTGAAATTGCACTATTTTGGTACATAAATCTTTTGTCAGAATAAAAAAGTTACCTTTGGAAGTTGGGTAAATCAACCGATAAGCAGATGAATCGTTGAAGAACTGAGACAATTGGAACCTCATATTGCAAGTTCGACTGAGAATAATCCCACCTTCCCTGTAGAAGCAGCATGTAGTAAGTTCTGTAAAGGCAGAACTCAAACAACTACTACAATCTGTTTGGGATAAATCCCTCGTACATTGGACTAATCCATAAATTTTTTTGTTCCCAGGATAGCCAACTTCCCCAATTGCAAACATGTTCTTATCAGGATCAAAAGAAGCCTCATTTGTGAGATTGTTCATTAAATATATCAAGTATTCACTAAATCGGATAGGATCAGAGACATTCTTCTCTTTATCATTCTGCTGCGGATACTTCCCCGTATAAGCCACAACATCAAAGCTCTGAAAAGAGTACCGTACTTGGCAAAGTTCAAACCAAATCATTGCATCTTGGCTCTTACACATTTGCATGATATCTTCACTTGCTTTCTTAACACATTCTTGGCAAACTGTGAAGTCTGTGATGTCCCCTCTGCAGAGTGATTGTCCATACACTTTGTTTGGCACTTTTCCTATTGATGTGTCATAGAAACCTGCTTTTGAAGACTTGTTGGATGAAAGCAACTCTAACACATGCTTGAGGTTTTTGTGGAATGAACTATTTGGTGTGTAAAGTGGGAATTCACTTGGACAATAAGTATCAATAGGGTCTGCTCCAGAAACTTTGTTGAGAGATAACATAAGTACAAGTACGATGAACAGAATCATACGTGAAGGTTTATGTTTGACCATGATCCCAAAATCACATCGATCACCTTTTGGACAAGAGAAAACAGACATATTATTGAGGCTTTTGATTTTGAAGCATAATAAACATTCACAAGAGGGTCAGAAAAGGCTGAGAAATTTTCGTTCTTGAAATGGAAAATGATTGAAAGTAGAAATTGTTGAGCATAAAATCACTAGAGCATCAGGTCCTTAGTCCAACTCAAACTGATAACCGATATGAAAAGTACTCAAACAATTTCGACTACTCAAGTACATGTGAATTCTAAAATTACCTTAAATTAATTTAAGGTTTTGAATGTAGTTATTATCTTTAATAAATATGATTAAGAGTAATTTAAAAAATATAGTCAAATATTTATATGAATACAAGAAAATTAAATACATTCAACAATTATATTTAATCTATTTGAAATTAAGTAATTTTGATTATATATAAAGGAAATATCCTATTTAAAGTTGTTTGATAGTTTTTATTTTTTTCACGTTTAGAAGCACGTTTTTAAGATTAAAAAAAAGGAGTTGTTTGATAAAATTTCTAAAACTTTGATTTTGTTCGAAAATTATAATAATATAATACTTTGTGTCATCAACGTATTATTATTAATGCAATATGTTAATGAATAAATAATATATTTAAATTTTGAATATCGGATGATTAACTATATTTGTTATGTTCATGATTTTCAGGAACGAAGGCATAATTACAAAAAAAATTCCCCTTTATGGGAGGGAATTATAAACTTATTAGAAAGTATTCCGCGAAATATTAAATTTCTATGATTTTTTTTTAAAAAAATTTTATAACACTTTTGTCTAAAGTTTCGAATGAGACTTTATATCCAAAACGCAGGAATGATTTGACTAAAAAGTCATTCAAAGCATTTATTGAAGAAACAGTTTCTTACCAAAAATATTTGTTTGAAAGGTTCGTTGCCAGAAAATTCTATAAAACTTAAAAGAATCCTTCAACTAATAAAAAATAATGAATATAACTTTTGACTATAGATTTTAATTATTAGTAAAACTTTTGACTAAATCATTTAAACAAAAATAATACTCCTAATTGACGTAATTTTTAAGGTATTTGAATAAAAGTTAACAAATATATCATCATAATACTATGTGGGTTGATAACTATGTGAAATTGTTTGACATTGTTCATGTGTATCAATTAATTAATCCTTTGACTATATTATTAAAAATTTGTCTTTGTTTATAAAATTTTTATTCAACCCAAACAAAATAATTTTTTGTGGAGCATAATTTAATATTATATAAAAGCTATCTTGATCAATTTGACTACATATTATATTTAAAAATTTAATAAAAATATATTCAATAATATAATTTTTAAATGTTTAATCATGTTATCTAATTTAATAAATGTTAAATAAAAACTATTTTAAGGGAATATTTTACCCTCCGAAAGCTTTAAAGATAGAATTTTCATTTCAATAATTGACAAAAAATATCATTTGTGTATTTATACTTGAATAAAAATTACCAAAAAAAAGTATTTATTATTTTTTTAATATTTATTATTAAATATATTATTTTATAAATATTTAAATTATTTAATAGCCTATTAAGTATTATTTAATTATTCTCCTTTAGAATTATAAAATAAAAAATTAATTAATTGCAAAAAATCATGGTTTCATAGTATACAAGATAAAAATAGCCTATTATTGAATTCCTGAAAAATATTAATTAAATTTAATGTATTACCTTTTTAATGATTCATTCATTATTGTCCTAAAAAAATAAAATTGACTATTTGTATAAATTAATATTTTACTATATGCAAAATTTACAAAAAAAATTAATAAATATCCTAAAATTTTGGATAAATTCAAATTTAATTTGTAAGCAACAAAAAATTATCAATAAAATTATTAAATATTTTTAATTACCATTCTTAAAAATTATAAAATATGTATTTTTTGATCAGTATATAAAATATCTATTTATTATATTCTACAATATACAAAAATAAGAGTATAATGCATGACTATCCTAACAATAGTATTCAAAAAGTCACTGAGAATGAGTTAATAGCAAGAATTTTAAGTGGTTTGTTACTTACTTATTTGTATAAATAAATATTTCTTTGATATTGTTTTAAAGTTAAAATACTTTCTCTCTTTTATGATAATATTAATATTTTTCTATCACTATTTTCATTAAAAAGTTTGATAATTCATAATAGAAATATAAAAAATACATATGTATTATCTTAAAATATTATTTACAACAAATCATTTATAATAAATATGATGGTTTAAAAATTTAAATCATTTTTTATATTTTAATTATGAATTAATCTTAACTTTTCATATATATAAATATATACGTGTGTGAAAAAGATGCAACTATAATATCATTACACGGTATTCATTTGTTCTCTTTTGATCGACTTTGATTTTTAATTTACATTACCAATAAATAATAAAATATTTTTTAATATTATCCTTAACAATTAATAAATGCACGTGATTAAAAGAATTAATTTAGTATAAGAGATAAAATATAATAAAAAGTAGTTAATATATTATTTTAAATTAAAATATTAATTATATTTCTTAGTTTTTAAGTGAGGAATAAAAGGAAAGAAGAAATATTTGACTGAAATAAAATTATCTATTGAAATTTGAAAAAGCCTTTGGATTTCATTGACCTTTAACTTTATCCCTAAAACTAGCATTATCAGGTAACAAATCTCTAAGCTTGTTGCACCAGTCGATTATTGTAACCATTAACTTTTTCAGTATAAGTTTCTTAGCAATTTTAAATATGATGTCTTTAATGGCAATCCAATGCAATTCATATTCCATAGGCCAGCAGTGAACATATCCTATAGTTGAATTTCAGAATCAGATTTCTATTTTATCTCATTAGAAATAAGCATGCAGAAAAGTTTATGCATAAATATTTAAATGGTCATTGTCATTTATTTATATGAAAATATGAAGATTTAATATAAAAGTAAATCCTAAAAGTAACGAACACAAAATGGTTGCACCTTAATCCATAGAGTAAACAGTACAACAAGGGAGTTTTTAATTTAATTTCAGTTACTGAGGCACTATACCTGACATAGTTAAGAAATTGAGAGAGCATTCTTCTTGAGCATGTGACTCATTAGGATGATTATTATCATTAGCATTGAATCTCCTTATAGAGAAAGGTGGTTGTTTTGGTTGATCAAGCCTTGCTGATTCGTTATTCAACATCAAAACAACCCAAGACATGGTTGGCCTATCATACGCATATTCTTGAACACATAGCAGTGCAATATGCATGTATCTCAAAAACTCACCTTCTGGACATGAATCACATAACAATGGATCAATTAGTTCCACCCCTTTTCCCTCATTCCATAGATACCATGCCTGCAAAGTCATTTAGTTATTAATTATCATGTTAAGTAATCAATGGTCACACACACATTTAGTAATAGTCACATTCACATACATAAGACACAAGGCTAGAACTGTTATTAGAATGACAGAAACCAGCGTTACGTTTCCCTGTAATGATCTCAAGCAATAGTATACCAAACCCAAAAACATCAGATTTTATGGAATATAATCCCTCCATTGCATACTCTGGAGCCATATATCCGCTGCAAATATGAAAAAGGACAAGTTATAAAACTATGGTTAAGCAAGTAAATAAGTGTAGATGGGAGCAAAGTGTTAGCTTCTTACTATGTGCCAACTATTGTACCAGTTTTAGCTTCACTTTCATTTCCTGCAAATATCCTTGCCATTCCAAAGTCTGAGATCTTTGGATTCATGTCACAATCCAACAATACATTACTTGCTTTTAGATCTCTATGAATTATTTTTAGCCGAGAATCTTGATGAAGATAAAGTATACCCCTTGCTATTCCGTTTATGATATCGACGCGTTTGGTCCAATCGAGTGGTGCATGTTGCATTGGTTCTATCCATATTCCACATCAATGAAAATGTAAACATGCAGTTCCCCACAAATTGTAAAATGAATGTTACAATGTAATTGGTTGTTTCATCCTTAAAAAGAGTGAAAGAATATACACGTACCGAAGAGTAAGTCATCAAGACTACCATTGGGTAAAAATTCATATACAAGAAGTTTTTCTTCTCCATCCACACAAAATCCAAGAAGCTTTACTAGATTTTTGTGTTGAAGTTTCATTATCAGAAGAACCTCGTTTATGAATTCCTCTGAGCCCTGCTCAGAATTGGTTGAGAGCCTCTTGATTGCTACTTCTTGGCCATCACTAAGTATCCCCTACCAAAAATTGAAAAAATCTATCTAAACTTTCTCATCCCATGATAAATCATTTGTTACAAACTTGAATTCTATTTACCTTGTAAACAGGGCCAAATCCACCTTGTCCAAGCTTATTCAAGATAGAAAAATTGTTGGTAGCTACTCTAAGAGATCCAAGATTGAATTGATGATTGCCTACACCATTTTTCCCTAGAGACAAAGAACCAGATGAGCTATGAAAAGAAAATAATTTGAAAACCAGAACACACCTTCTTATAACAACTTACTTTGCCGTTTTCTTTGCTTCCTGACAAGGCACAGACCGAAAGCAAAAAATACTATCACCAAGACTACCACAACTATAACGCTTGCTGCAATAGTCCATGTTTTGCTTGAATTATCTGCTTTAAGAATTAAAAACCAATACAAATTCGAATGATTATGGTTTATAATATGTTTTAAACCATTTGTTAAAACTAAAGAGTGACTTGAATTCCTTACTTTTGCCTCCATTTGAAAAATTCGTGGGTCCTGTTGCACCAAGATAAAAGGGATAAAATTCATATCTCAAATAACAGCTACGGCTCAAAACTCTGGCTCCAATGGAGGCATAGCAGCAACCTGGTATATCTCTGATGGCACTTTGCAGGCACGTATTGCAATCACTAGCAGTTAAATCTCTGGTGCACTGCACGAAAGCGTATAATTTTTTGTTTTCAAAAGGGACTTCTCCAGTAGCACACATGTTAGCCACAACATTAAAAGATGCAACCTCTGTAAGATTACTCAGTGTCTTATTCACAGCAGACTCAAATTTCTCTGGCTCTGTAATGTTCTGTTTATTATCTAAGCCAATGTTCCCTGTGACATTCAATCTACCAATGAAATCAACGTGGGAGTAACGTAATTGGCATGACTCCTCCCATAGAACCGCTTCTTTTGCTCGAGGACACAGTTTGAGAATGTCTTCTGTTGCTTCTGTGATGCATTTGTTGCACAAGTCATTTGAAATATAGTTGAGACACATGTAGAGGCCATAAACTCTACTCGGGTCAATCCCATATGAAGTGTTATAGAATTTGGAGACTGAAGCATTGGAAGACAAAGACGAAAGAAGGTTCATTAGATTGTTGTGAAAAGAACCGCTTTTTGAATAAGTGCCGCTTGTGGAACAGATTTCATATGGAGGATCGGCAACTGTAACGTCTGAAAATAATGCCAGAGTGCAAACAAGGAACAATTGAATTGATTTTGAAATCATCAGAGAATCAATCATTTTTTCCCCTTCTGATTCTGAAAATGGATTATTCAGAATTTTGCACTCCTATTTCAATATTTATTGTGTCAGTAAAAGAGGTTACAATTTCCCAGAAGCTGCTGAGATAGTGATTGATCAAAGTTGATCAAATCCAAATGACGAATAGTTAGGGACTTCAACCATAATTTACAATTAAAGGAAAGTGCTTGTGCTTGTACCTAGCATAAACTTGTACTTGTTAGATTTGAATATTGTACACTACCTCTACGCAAGCAGATAAATCAAGGTACTCTTAGAGAGTTTGAAATATTTACTAAACACTGACCAGTACACAGATTTTAGAGTTGACCAAATGAAAAGTTGAATTTTCTTATTGACCTAAGATATAAGGTTCAATCAACGTGTTAGATAATGACAGTTATAAAAAAAATAAACAAGATCTAATGTCAAACATTAAAAATTGCTAATTTGTTTTGGAACATGAGACGTACTCGACTTGGTTTTTGAACAGTAAAATTGTATTTTATTTCCTTTGTTCCTTCAGTGACGTGGCAGTGTTATGTTAAAAAAAATACAAATTGGACCAGTAAAGAGCTATGGGCCCAAAAAAAGTCCAATTGTAGTAATCCACTGAATCACAAATTGGATCAAACGTATACATGGGCCAACTTGGTCGGAGCCCCGATCCAACCCGTCCAAAACCCTTGCAGTAGCAGTAGTTGTCTTGTACCAAGTGATTCATTCATGCGCCATGACTATGGCTGGAAGAAGGGGACTTGCTTTTGCTTATTCCTCTTCAACCCCTTTTCTTAGTCTCAATCAAAATGCAAACTTTTTCTATATTCTCGCTTCTTCTCGTCATTTCTCCGCATTTTCTGCTTCTTCTTCAGGTGAATGATCATGACCATTCTTAATACTTTTCTTAAAAAAAATAAAAAATTAAAGTAATTGATTCCCTTTTGCGGTTGTGTGTTGTTTCAAGATTAGAAGATGGTTGTGGAGGTGATAAATTTCACAAGTGGCTTAATGGAGGAGGCAGTTTCCACGAGTCAGCTTGCATTGACTCCACAGCACTTGTTGAGGTTGGTGCTGTAGTTCATTCAGAGTCTGTTGTTGGTCCAAATGTTCGTATAGGTTCTGGAACTATCGTTGGGCCTTCTGTTACAATTTCTCATTCAACAAAGATAGGGTACACTTTCCCTTTTCTCCGTGCCAATGCTATGCTATTTTCTCTCGTCAATATCATTGTTTACACTGTTAGCTTGGTTGCTGCTCTTAAATATTGCTTTCATCCATTAACTTGTATGTATTTTTAGTTATTACTTGGTAGGTTTGCACTATTCACCCATAGCTCACATGTTCTTAGACTATAGAAGCTGACTCTGAAAAATACCAATATGATGTTGATGTAGGTATGACTTACAACATGGTGATTTGGAACTATTAGGTGTAGGTTATATATTTATATCTCAAATTAGAAGTATGTTCTGTCTCTTTACAGAGGTTCATGTGCATGCTTATGTCTAAACACTTGTATTTATGGATTTTTGAATTAAACTTACCTGAGTTATGTGTGATGCAAAATAATTTGTAATTGTACTGATGTGGTTTTGATACTGCTATACTTTTCCAGGTATAATGCCGCACTTAGTAATTGCTGTATAGGTGATTCATGTGTAATTCACAATGGAGTATCTATTGGTCAAGATGGTAAAGCTGGATTTCTAAGCTTGTTTTATACAGTCAAGTAGACTTTAAGAAAGATTAAGAGTCCTGCTATGGGCCTTACTATATTGCCTGAAACAAATATAATATCTGTGTTCCAGAGATGTTTAACTTTTCGCACCAGACGATGCTTAATATTGAATAACTGATAGTGCATAATAGACTAATTTAACACTGGACATGTCTTTTGTAAGATCGATTTTTGTCTGATAATGTTGATTTTGACATGTAGGATTTGGATTTTATGTGGATGGTGACGGCAATGTGGTAAAGAAGCCTCAGGTTGGTTGTATGTCTTATTGTTGGTGGATTTTAAGCTCTCTATGTTTATAGGTGCATTTTATCAGACTATACTATTCCATATTTAGCATTCAGTCATTCACTTTGCTTAATTTGTACCAGACATAATAATTAATATATTTTTCATGCTTAAATTTGTCAGATGTTGAATGTAATAGTAGGCAACAATGTTGAAATTGGTGCAAATACATGCATTGACCGAGGCAGGTTAGTGGTTTAATGATTTTATCACTTTATTTTTCACCTTAATCATGTGTTAAAATGTGTTCTTGTTTGATTTCCACTTGAATTATTTTTAATTTCACTCACTCTTTGTTTATGCAGCTGGCGAGATACAGTTATTGGGGACAATTCAAAGATAGATAATTTGGTTCAGGTTAACATTTAGCTTTTTCATAATCATTAATTAAATGAAAAAGATTTGTTCTTCTGTTCTGATTGGATATGCAGATTGGCCACAATGTAGTAATTGGGAAGAATTGTTTGCTCTGTGGACAAGTTGGCATTGCAGGTTCAGCAACGTATGTTATCTTCATTCAATTCTCCTCTTGCATAGTGAATTTTGTTTTTAACTTATCTGGTTAAATTCATTCATATTAGAGCTAAATTTCTGGATGAGGTATTTGAATTTTTCCTGAGTTACAACATTGTTTGGTACTCTGGTGTGTTCAGCATAGGAGATTATGTAACTATGGGAGGAAGAGCAGCAGTGCGGGATCATGTATCCATTGTATCAAAGGTATGTATTTGTTTCCTGATCTTACAAGGTTAAGCTCTCATAGCATTGGTGCATTGAGGATCTAGTGAATAGTGATTAGGGAATGAAAAGTGGACCTTCAGGTATGTTCTGAGACCACTACTCTTAACTTGATAGGATTTGGAAGACAATGGGAACACATACATACGAGGTGGTTAATCTGAAGTTTTGTCTCCTTCATATTTCTCCTGTTTTTTAATCTGAAGATGATAGACATAATTTGCAGCTTTATGCTGTTAAACTGTCCCTGGATTTTTTATTTTTTTTCTGGACTAAATATTGATTGATCAGCGCTATTGTGGATTTGATTGTTGTTGTACCGTTTTCACTTTTGGGAGCCTGAGTTTATAAGAAAAGAAAAATCTGATTACACAACATTTGCAGGTTCGTCTTGCTGCAGCAAGTTGCGTAACCAAGGACATCAAAGAGCCTGGAGACTATGGTGGCTTTCCAGCTGTAATGATTTAACACGCTTTATAAGTTGACAATATGACATGCATATATCCTGTTGGTTGTATTTATAAATTACCTCCTTTGCTGCTTTGCAGGTCCCAATTCACCAATGGCGGAGGAAAGTTGCCAGTAGGTGTCAGACTCCAGTGAGAAAGAATCCTTAAAGTTGGTTCAATATGTTATTAGTAATTTCTGATAGCTTGTTGTCAGTGGAGAGCTGTGTAAGGGATTAACACCAAATACTTAGTACTGAAATCAATATGTAGTGAGCACAGTTTTCAGTGCTAAATTTTAGTTTCATTAAACAAACCATTACATGAATACTTATTATTACAAGAAATTTGAAAAATGCACACGTACTAAATTCAATGTTTCCTATCCTGTATACACACTATGTTCTAGAGAATATCTTATAGATGGAAGAAATTTTCTTAAACCACATCAATCCCAAACCAAATAATCTACTATGTCTACAGGTAATCTGTTCCACATACATAGGAAGCATCAGATACTAAGCTTTTTGTTCTTGTTTATGCTTACACCGGTGGTGGAAGCAAGGATGTTTCCCATGGATACTAAACTTTCTACATGTTATAGGGAAAAGTAAAGGAGGGACGTTAGGTCAGTGCCCCATTTTGGACCTTCCTAGTTTTTTAGAACTACTGCTAAGGCGGTACTTTTTCTTCTTACGTGAGAGCTTCCCATCTGAATCAATTGGCAGAATACCTTTGAGGTGTAGCCCATGGAACTTGCTCTTAATTCCCCATGTCTTGTATCTATACCTTGTCATGACAACAACTTTTAACTCTGCGGTTGCGTTTGAGATGGCATTTAACAGAGGTTTGAGTGGACCATGTTTGGCATTAACAGTGCTAGATACATCCCGGGTGTTGCTAGTTCCTTGGTGGAATGAGCCTACAGTTGTCTCCCCCACTTCATCCTCATTCTGCCCAAATAAGAATCTCAATAGTATGTCATCATAGTAAATGCTTGAATCCTTGTTTGTGTTTTCAATTTCAAGGTTGTAAAAGATGGTGCCGTTTTGATTTGTGTTCGAGGGCTGTTCTATGGAGATGAAAACAATGGAGTAGGAGGGGCTCTTTGGTCGTAAGGACAGCCATAGGCACAGAACAATAATGCTTAAGAGGCCTATGATTTGCAGGAGACACATGTAGAAACCCTTGCCTTCACACATCCTTGAGAAAATCTTTTGTTGTTTGAGAGAGCACATTGTATCTAAAAGATGACAAAAGGTTGATAAAGTTGGCCTGTGTTATTGAAGTATGAGTGAGGGAAGAATATATACATTTCTTAAACATAACCAATACGCTACGCGGGAGAATTTGCAGGACTCGATGCTCAAACTTTCATATGTTGTTCCATCTTTGGACGTGATGATGAACCACAATATTCGAAAATATTATGCTGTGCTATTATCCTGTAACAGAGGATAAGAAAAAATTGTAATTCAATTATTGAAATTACGGACCGAATCCAAAAAGAGAGGAATAATGTAGCTGATTGGTAGTTTAACGTGTTTTGTACTGTGGATGCAAACTCAAGGCAATTAATATCATCACCTAAGCGCAATAAAATGGAACAAAATAATCAATGATTATGATCCAGCAATAGCTTATAAACAATTTTATTTTTTATTTTTTATTTTTTTGTTGTTATAAGTGGTTATGAGAATATATAGGAGAATTATTTTTTACAACAAGTATTTAGGAGAACTTATAAAAGCAATGATTGATCCATAAAGATGTTTTTAACTTATATTGATAGGTTTTTCAAGATAGAATATAGGAGTAACTTATGTGAAATTTGTGAACAGACCCACCTTCAAATTTTTTACACACTTATACTTTAAGTTGCCAACAAAACAATCTTGGTGCAATTATCTCATTCTAAATTGAACGGCAGCAAATCAAATGTCGTTACTTAAGGAAGATAAACAAACCAATAATTAAGAATGACTTTATTAGCCTTTTTATGCAATGTAGATTGCGTGAAGCAATCTAGTGCTTTCTCATTATTCCTGTTGAGAATCCTTAAGTTTTAACATTAAAAGAATCCATTTGTGGCAGAGTATATTCCATCTTTTCAGCAAGTTATCTCAACATATTTGCCCGAAAAACCTTACCAACAATTATGTATATGACCATAAAATTCCTACTATACTAATTGTGATGATAAAGATCGCTCTATTCAAAATTTAGTATCAAACCAACTCAGTATGGAAAAAGGACCACACGTGATAAATACACTTAGTGTAGATTTCATGTATATTTTTTCCTTTAAATTTAGAATTTTAAGTTCTTGCACTTGTTTTTTGACAGAATTAAGCTCTTATACTTATATTTATGCGTTATTGCATATTCTCATTATTTTATTTTAGAAGCAAAACCTTATTTTTAGCCTCGTCATAATTTTTCAAAAAATTAAAATTTTGTAGCCAGCATTAGGCACTAAAGTGATCTCACTAAGTGTATTTATCACGTGTATTAAAAATATGGGATTGAGTTAAACTGACGGTTTGCATGAGTTTGAAATTGAGTCTGGTATCATAGAAAATTTTCATCAAATCTAACCACAATCAAACACATAAAATATAATTTAGTTCTACAATTATATTTTAATAATTAATTACCCTAAATCCTCAATTGTACTTATTTAGTTCTACAACTAATTTTTAAGACAATATATTTGTTTTCTTTATATATATATAGTTTACTTTATTTCTCTTTCATTTTTTATTTTATTTGACATGATGATCTAATTCATATTAATTTCAAAATGGCGAAAGGGTAAATAGGAAACTGCTGAGATGGCACTCCAAAAACAAAGAACATTAAAAAGGCCTTAAACTCAAACTAAACTAATGTCATGTCTCTCTTTCTCTCAGTTTCCAACTCTCTCTCTCCCTCCCTCTGACACTCTTTCATTCTTTCTTTCTTCCCACCGTTTTCTTCCTCTCTTTGTTGCTTTCTCTCTTCGTCGCCACAAACAAACAACACAACACAACACGACCCTTCTAAGCAGTAGACAAAACACATACAAAGACCAGTTACAAGTTACAACTCTCTTTACTATCTCTTCCCATCTATCATCATATCATCTTCTTCCACAACAAACAACTCTTTTCATTTCCATCGCCAATACAACACCTTACGTGCAACATAAAACAATCCATCCTCTCTAACTGTAAGTACTTTTTCTTCTCTTCACAGTGTTTGTTTGTTTTTCTTCTCTCCAATTCAGCTTTATGGTTCACACTGCTATGTTCCAATTGGTCTAGTCTAGTGTTTCTTTATCTCTCTTATTTATTTTATATATTAATATTCATATATGATATAGTTTTGACTAATCAGCTATATCCTGTGGCACAAGTGTGTCCCATTCGGTACGCAACACTTAACATATTCTTATTCATTTTTTTTCTTCTTTTTCTTCTCTTAGGAAGAGATTGAGATGGCGGAAATCCCCAAGTTGGTAAGAATTCATTTTCCTAGCTATATATGAATTGTATCAGTTCCATGTTGTCACAGAGATATGATTTTTTTTTTCAGGATTTGTTACCATCTTATTTTGAAAATGGAGAAGCTTTGGATTCGGAACAAAAGAGCATAGAAAGCCAGAAAATTTCAGTTTCAGATCACATAAACGCATTTCAATACACACCCGACAAACCCGATAGCTATGTGATTGATATGGAAGCTTTCTCTTCCGCCACCAACAAAGATCCCATCAATGCAAATTCGAGAATTACGGTAACTCTCTCTTTTCTAAAAAAAAGAACATAATTTTCGATTGTTGTTTTTATTTAATTATTATTGTCAAAGGTTAGCTTAGAAACAAAACAGGGGGTGTTCTGTTTCTTGTTGGAATTTATAATGCATAATTTAAAGCCACGAAGGTTACTAGTGCATTTTTGAATGCTAGGTTTCGTAATAATAAATGGTGGCATTATTACAAATTGAAAATAATAACAACACGCTATCAATACACATTAAACTATTGCGGCCATTGGATCAAATGTCTCTCTCAACCATTATTTTTATTTAGCCTTTAGCTATAATTTTGAACTCACTAATCATACGTTTATATTAGGCTTTGGCTAGTTAAATTAACCATTTCAACTTTTTGTGCCTAATACGCTCCATAAAAAAATTAAAAAGAAAAGAACTAGTATGGAGAAGTAAAAAATTATGGTCCATCCATGAAATTGGAAACAACGCCTTGAACAGTTATCATCCTAGGTCTTGTAATTTTTTTGTCTTCACTGTTGTTTTAATGGTCTAGGTAATAAGTTCTTTGATTAAATATTTTTTTATGGAAAATAATAATTTTTGAAAATCTTCATTTTTAACACAACATGCTTAGTCAATTTTTTTACTCTTAACAAAACCAGTATTAGTTGTTTAGAAAAAGGCAAAATGTTGCATGTATTATTATGGTTAAATTATTATTATTATTGTAAAATCTTGACACCAGTTTATTATTGTGTGATAGATATATAGAAAAGAAAAAAATACTTGTTTCTGATTGTGTCCCATATTCAAGGGATGGGAAATATGTGAGTCCCAGACAGAGAAAAGAAAAAGAAAATGTGAGTGGCACTTAAAATACATTCATCCAAATCTCTATCTGCCACGTAACAATAAAGTATAAAAATTAGAAGGATTGATCCAATCCTTTCCCATTCCAATCCTCTACCTCCCTAACATGTCTTCTTCGATGATTATTTTCACTTTAAATGATGGTGTTTTACTTTTAAATTTAATTTACTTTAATAATTATTATTTGAATCCACAAAAAAAGTTGCAGAGGACCCTTTCCAGGAAGGGATCCCAGCGTTTGGGTGACAGGAAGTTGAATAGCAGTGCTACACTTTATGATATTAAGGATAACGTCCCTCCCACGTGCTCACCAAAAGGTACCATTACCCTTGCAAAAACACTATTTCATTTATCTTATTATATTATTCCAATATAAAAATAGTAATTTTATTTTTATTTTTTGTCCATTTTATTAACTATCTGATAAGTAGACACTGAATGATTCCTCTGGTTTGGATTTGTTTTATTTCATTTTGCTGTATATCTTTGGTCGAG
This sequence comes from Hylodesmum podocarpum, assembly GCA_026586105.1. Taxonomy (NCBI): domain Eukaryota; kingdom Viridiplantae; phylum Streptophyta; class Magnoliopsida; order Fabales; family Fabaceae; genus Hylodesmum; species Hylodesmum podocarpum. Next base: position 364,810 of record JALJEV010000646.1, read on the forward strand.
GAGAATTTTAATATAATTATCTACACGTTTGTTTGTTTCCATTATCTGGCCTTTATGGACGTGGCACATTGGTACGAAATATGAATTTATTTGTTATATATATATAGGACACAGGTGACATATTGAAATGTCTCATCTATACCTTAGTTTATGTTTGTAAAGGATATAAATTATTTCATTAACAACCTGTACCTATGTGAGGACAACATGGATGTCCCCTGATTGTTAGGTCTCACCTTGCTGGATTATGAAGTGTGTTATTATTATAATTGTCATTATCGTTACAACAGATCCACTATTAAGTGGGTTTTGGATTCATATTCAAACACAAATCTGACCACACTGTGATAAGGTAAAGTTTAAATTAAGATTTATGAGGTAAGCGTGATTGCTTGGTCTGATCACTAGTGGTTGAGACTTGAAGATTAGTTAGGACGTTTTTTATGTACTTTTTTACAGAATGCCTATGTCAAGGGCTATTGCTATCCCACTCCGTGAACCTGTCACTGTAATGGGACCATTTTAGTTGTCTGTGAAATATGGCTCTGGGTCAACCCTAGTAGAAGTAGAAAGGGAAATTGGTTAGGGGAATCAGTTTACTACAAGTACATTACATTGGTATGTTTGTAGCTTTTGGGTACCCCATATTTGGGGCTACATGAATTAGCATTATCTGAAGTTTGAGCTAACAAATCTTTATACTAATTATGGTTTTGGATATCATTGACCTGTAGGTACAATTGCTGGGCCTTGCATGCCCGAAAAGCCAGCGGGGATTTCAGTGGGGCCCATGGATCATTCCATCAGCCCACACGCCCATCATCAGATTACTCTCACATCCAACTACATCAGTGGCAACTTCACAGAAAACAAATGTATAGCTGGGAGAAATAGTTTCAAACGACCTTATTCATGGGCCCTTGATCCTAAACGGGTTCTCCTTTTCTTTGCCACCTTGTAAGATTCAGCTCCTATGTTCTATAGCTTCATTACTTTGTCATTTGCACTGAATTGATTTGTTCATGTTCTGAAACAGGTCAAGCATAGGAACAGTGTTGCTGATATACTTCACACTGACAATCAGTAAGCAAAATGCAGATGAATACGGGTGATTTGAAACAGTGATTGTATGAGGGAAACAATCAGATATAAAAAAAGACTTGATGATGCATTCATTTCTGAGGAAAATTACAATAGAATCCCAGAATTGGAGCAAAATTTAGAAGTTAGAAAAAGACAAAAGTGCAGGAGTAGCAACAAAAGCTAACCAAATTTCAGAAAGCTTGATGTCAGAATCAGTTAAAATCTGCTTATCAGCGTTTGGCATCTAAAAAAGATAAATGCAACATATAGTGTACTATGACAGAGGGAAGGAATCTTCCATTTTTTTTAGTGTAAATGGAAGACAACCGATCACATGGAGGATATTACCCTTTATTTTATTTGTTGCGCGTGATCGCAGGGCTTAGCGGAGGATCATAAAAAGTCACCTTTTACTCTTTCTGATCGTTATCTTGCTCCCCTCTTTCGGTTATGTTATGCTCTTATTGCAATCTAAAAGCAAGTGAACTTTTTGCTATGTGCATGTGAGTTTTCATGAAGCACAGGGAAAAGGGGGAGGGGTAAGAAAGCCAATACCACAACAGGTGCCTAGAAGCTATAATAGTGTTTGCCTAAACAGTACATATCAATGCATGCGTCCTCAAAGGTTTTTTTCCCCTCTGAAAAATATTGCAGTCCAAGAGTGTTTTTTCTAGGACAAAGAATGTTTGATTATTTCTTGAATAGGTATGAAAGATCGTGGTTTATTTGGCAAATTTCATATGCTTTGTGAGTTGTGACTTTGGTCAAAATAACTGCACATGTAAACGTCAGATTTGTTTTCCCTAGCAAACAAGCTTGAACATGATAAATGATGTAAGCCACTGGCAGGATTTAGCATCACATGAGTCATCAACCATGATAAAATGAAGAGATGATTTTTATCTTTTATTTTTGTGTTTCTTTTTTCTCTTGCACTTCTTTTTCTTGTTCTAATTAATAAAAAAACGCTAATGATTGTAATTTGGAAGTAGGATCAACCCCAGCAAATTTAAAAAAACCTATTTGATAGTTGAACTTGGGTGGTATCTGGACTTGTATGATTCTATTCAGCCTTTGAATAATGACCATTCTAATGGATACTATGTTTTTACCAAAAAGAAAGAAACATAAATTCAAAGTGGTTGTTCATCTAAGTTTTGAAACTGATTAACATTTCACCGTCCAACGTAGATTGATATGACAACTAAAATAAGCATGCTTGGCCACAAGTAGTGGTAGAAAATGGACAACTATGGCTTTCAACGTTAGTTCAACATAGTGGAGCTTGCACTAATGCTTGTGGTCATGCATCATTAATCGATGTTTAAACAACGCCTACCATGAATAAAACGATATTTTACATTTCTAAATTGAAAGTACATAAAAAGTCAAAGAAATGTGAAGGTGACAGGCAAAAATACACAGGATTCTGAGCCATGAACCATTCCAATGTTTCAGCTCTTATTCACTAATATTTCTTTTGGTCCAAATCCTCTAACGATGGTTAAAAGTACGAGACAATATAGATCAAGAATGGAAAGGCCCATTAGGATCCAAGCCTATGATATAATTTATACATCTCTTATGATGGTAAATTTATTGGGCTCACAAATTCTCGATTGGGCCCATCATCTCGATTCCCCTACTTAGCAGGTGTAGTTGTTGCAGGCCTTCTTAACATCCACACAAATCTCATAAGTACCCAGAAGAAAAATCTCACGGTCAAAATATGAGCTCACATTCTTTATAGTAGTAAATCACATTAATCTACTTAAAATAAATAAATTGGTGATAGAAAATTATAATATACAGTTAATCAGTCAAACTAATTCATAAAATATATATATATATATATATATATATATTTTCATCAATTTTTTCTTCTATCTTCCTCTATTTTTATATTTTATAGATAATTAAGTGCATATTAGAGTTCTTCATCAAACATTTCTCTTAAAACAATGATTCATGAAGAATAACTTTGCAGCTTATAAAATGAATAGATTGCATATATTTTGGAATTTCAATTTATATTATTTTTTATTTTAAAAATTATACTTTTTCTTATCAGGACTTCAAGTTTCAACATTATCAATGATTAGGTTTAAATCTTTATTGTCCAATTTCTGGCGGTAAATACATTGTACGAATATCAAAAATGTTAAAACTATGGACAAAGAAAATATTTAAAATAAAGTTTCAAAATCTATACGAACATTTAGAATATATTTTATCTATTAAAACCTTAAAAGTCATAACTTTTGAAATAAGCTTCCAATGATATTAAAAAGTGAAGAAAAAGGGAAAAAGATCCTTGAAAAAGTCATTCATAATTGCTCACTTGTTCACTTTTAAATAAATTAAGTATTATGAATATCTCTAACTGGGGGAGGTTGCATCGGTGACATGCATATACATACTTCATCGGGACTCGTGTGTAAAAAAATAATTATTTAACTCAAATATAAATAAAATTCAACTAACTTAACTCTATTTCATATTTTTATTCTAAAGATATTCTTAAGATTATTAAACTTTTTAAGGTGGACACTATTTCCTATAAATATTAAATAAAGATAATTTAAAAATTGCAATTCAGTTTTTACATATAAAATAATTAAATACATACAACTATATTTATTAATCTACGTGAAATTATATATTTTTCATATATACGGATAAGAGAAGAGATTCGTTTACATCATACAAGTATAAATTAAATTTGAATAATTTAATCATTAAATTGATATCGCTGTGAATGAAATTAGCGTACTTAAATTATATATGATTTAAACTTTTATAAATATAAATTATCAATATATATGTATATATTTAATATCATATCATAAATTAAAATAAAGTAATTTTACAAATTATGAAATAATTTAAAATTTTATAATATATGTATATATAAAAGTTAATTGATAAATAATATCAATTTAAATAATTAAATTTAATTTTAATTTATATAAAAAATATTAAAGATTATAAATCAACTAGACTTATACAAGTATAAAAGGATTCTCCATATAAACACACATGTGTATGTGTCTGTATACATCTTACACAAGAAAATAATTATCGTTTAAAAAAAAATATTTGAAAAGACAATAGAGACAATTAAACAACTCGTTATAAAATATAAAAAATATAAATATATATTACAGTTATTAACGAAGTAAAATTATAATTTAAATATTAATATTAGCTATTATAGTATGCTTATACTATTAACATTTATTGATTTATAAAAACAAAACTCAAATCCTAAATTCAGGAGGAATGTTTATATTTATACATCCTAAGTTCTAAACACTTATTTACTATTTTTTATTTTATTTTTTTTATTAAGTCATATTGTCTATTATATCAATATTTTTCCCTCTCTTCTAATATTGTATAATTATTATTTCAGTAGCTCTCCGCATTCACAATTTACCAACCAAGCTCTATGGCTGTACACACCAAGGATAAGTTTTGAACTCTGTCTACCTTCTTTTATATGCATAATTAGTATTTGGAAAGAAAAAATGCGATAAACAAATATGAATATATATAATGATAATGCAAAAGAGTTATAATTCTAAAAAAAAATGACTATAAATTTATAAAGTATGAAGTATGGAATAGGAATATATAATGAATATTCCATATATGAATGAGAATGGCTTGCATTCTAGTAACATGTAAATCGAAAATCTGCTACATATATTACAGGTTGTAGCTTAACAGCAGACAAAATGAGACAGCATCAAATATTGCAGGCTGAAACCAGCTACCATACCGACCGTCTCTGCCAAATTTTATTACTAACTCAAACGCGTACACTGACACAACCACTACCCCCCCTCTTTCATTCTACTTCTAGATCAATCTCTATTCAACTTCTTCATCATTTCACACACATGAATGAAGTAACCTAGTTGAAGTTTTGAATACATTATATAGAGTATAGATTATTATACCCATCATCACGATCATAATTATGCGCTAGCTAGCTATGAAGTTGCTTATTGTTGTGTGAGAAACCTTGGTAGGCCTATCTTGGAACCCAACTTCTGAACATCATCACGAACTTGTTGTCTATACTCCCTAAAGCTGAATTTCCTGTAAACAGAGGGCTCTCTGCAGCTCTCTATCACTGTCTCATTTGAAGGGCAAAGAAAATACGCCACAGAGAACCTTTCTAGTTTCGGGTTCGTCATAACACGATGCTCAACACTCTTGTACACCCCGTTGCTCCATGCCTATATTCATATATACCAGTGGCCTAATGTTAATTGACTAGAAGGAGGATCAAACAAATAATTAATTAATTTATTAATAATGGATTAATTGATATACACAGTTATTAATATTGTACTAATAATAAGGATTGAAATAATGAATAATTAATTAATACCTGGAATAAGTCACCAATGTTGATTATAAGAGCATTGGGGTTTGGTTTAACAGAGATCCATTTAGTGTCTTTGACCAATTGCAAACCTCCAACTTGATCTTGGTATAATATGGTGAGAAAGTCACTGTCAGTATGTGGCATGAGACCGTGAATCCCAAAAGAAGTAGGACATGGAGGATATCGATTCAATCGAAGATAACATGTGTTGGGTAAGCAATTCTCCTTAAACAAGGTTGACTTGTGACCCATTTTCTCGGCCAGAATGTCGGCTAATGTTTGTGCTAGCGTCGAAACTGTTGTAGCAAACTGTTCAATTGTCGAACTGTAAACATATAAATTAATTAATCAGGGTTTAAATTTAATTATTACACTTGCATATATGGTAATAAAGGTCAAGGTTGATGAATAATTATAATTAATATGGTCATAACTCATAACAATATCTCTGTATATAATTAATTCAGACATGAATTAATTGATGGAATGCTGTCAGTCTGCCATGCCTCTGTAGAATTTTCGGCTGAAGCAGATTGGCAACATTCACGTGAGAAACTACGGAATGTGTAGGTCAGGGGAACAATAAACGTAGCAGACCATGTGCATATATTCCAAAAATGTATGAACAAGTTCGAGCTAAGGAGAAAGCAATGTCTGCGTCATGTGAGTTTAGACTTTAGAGCGTAAATAATTAATAAGATGCATGCAACTACTTAATTATGTGTTTAAGGCGGTGGCAAGAGAAGTTGACAAAACATCAATTCTAGGTCTAGCCTAATTTGCTTTGTGAAAGCATAAACATCATATGCTCTTTTTTAGAAAAAAAAAATATTTTATAGGCAATTAAAATATTAAGACAATTATGATTAAATATGTATATGTATAAAATATAAAAATAGAAAAATATGTATATATTTTGTGAGTAAATTAATTGATTAACTGCATAATATAATTAATTATGAAATAAATTTGTTTTAAGAACTACTCTTAAGCTAGCTAGCTCATGTGTGAATTAGGAGTTAAATAAAAATTTCAAATTTATTAAAAATTAAATTAAAAATGGACAATATCTAGCTGGGTCGTAATATGTCAATACGGTTTGAGAAGATCCCAACAACATTATTAAATATCACATATAGACACTAAATGACATGTTTATTCATAATAGTCTTGCTAAGAATTAGATTAAGCATAATAAGTGAAATAAACTACATACTTTTTGCAGAATACTATAAACACACATAAAATATATAGTAGGAAAAAAAAATCAAGCTTCTGGAAAAAGAAAAAAAGGTAAAGATTTGAATTGGTATTGAGCGCCAAAAATATACGAGTAAAAACAACACACATGATGAATGATCAATAGCATATAGAAATAGTAGTGATGAGTGAATAAATATGCATATGCATATACCTAAGGGAGTTGGATCCTGAGGTGGATCCTAATATATCGGTTAAAGGGATATGAAATGCTTCTGACCAAGATAACTGTCTAACACAAGTGGCAGAGGGTGTTCCCCAACGGTAGCTACCGGCGGAGAAGTTCAAGAACTTGTCTTCTTTGGTCTTTTTTGAAAAGGGTTGTTTGAAAAGCTTCTCTTGCTCAGACCTCAACCTGGTGAAAATGTCAGTGGAAATACCATGGTTGACTACCTGGAAGAAACCCCAGTCCTGTGAAGCCATAGCTATGTGTGACATGCACTCTTCCCTCGCCACCTCATCACCATCTTCTAAACGGCTCAGATCAATCACCGGAAGATCACACTCCTCAGCAACGTCTTGATCAAAATCATTGTGTTGGTTAATGTTTCGGGTCTTGTCAAATAGGATCTTGTATGCCTCGTGAAAGGGTGGGTCCGAAAGCGAGTCCATTCTAATTCTGATTGATAGCCAGAAAAAATGAAAAGAAAAGGTTAGAGGAAGAAAAGTAAACTAGTGGAGCATTCTTTCAACAAATATAGGAGACATAAAAGAGATAAGGACAACTGATTTTTCGTTACTTTGTTTTTTTCTGTTTATTTCGTCTTTGATCAAAACGTTTTACACTTTGGAGACAAAGGTCGTTATATGTCTTTTTTTGTTGACACAGACACATTATACTTTATTAGTATCTTTTCCTTTCACACTATACTGCTATATTTTAGGAAATCATTACTATTTTAATCGCTCTATCTATTATTTCTAATAATAGAGAGATTAAATTAAATTAAACAAAAAAGTAGAGAGATTAAATTAAATAAATAAGTAGAGAAATTAAATTAATAATTTAACTAAATAAATTATATAAACATTATTTGTGAATCTGAAATTCTATTTAACATTTAGTAAAAGAGATAATGAGATAAAAGTATTTTCTTTTTAATTAAGTTAGAGAAAAACATAATGATGACGGAAAGAGATAAATAAAAAATAATAAATGTTAATAAAGTATTTAAAAAAATGAATAGAAAAATTATTATCCAGAAGCGACCTCTGACGGGACCTATTAGCAAAGTTTCCACAAAAGTATCGAAAATTGCAAAATTCTATTTTTAGTGTTAAAATAAAAGTAACGTCCCTTGGTGACGGAGCTAATAATTCAACCTAATCCAAATTACTTAATCTTATAACTAACTTCTTGAAAGTCATAGCTCATACAATGATGCGACGATACAACCTATTTTAAAGATTGTGCTATTAATAATTAATAATAATAATAATAATAATAATGAAAAACATTTGTTATACAAAAGATAGAAAAATAATTATATATTTATCTTATAAAAATATATACATTTTTTAATTATTTTTCTGGTTAATTAAGCAGATTTCTTGCAGGGTAGAATCCACAGTCTTCTCCGCAGAAGAGAAACTTTTAGCTGTGCAGTCCTTATATAGTGTGGGGTTGAAAAAAAATCTAAGGCTCTCACTTTCATAGATCAGAATCTTGTGGATATGGTATATAATCCCAGAAATTTATTCCTAAGAAATTTGAAAGCAAAAAAAAAAAAAAAAAAAAAACCCTTCCTCTAAACAACTTGGTGGTCCAAATTTCTGATTGCATGGTCCAATTTCCACAGGAAAACGATTAGAAAGAAATAATTTTTTTATATGTCTGTGCTGGCTAGCAATATTTGCGACGTATCTAGGAATAAAAATATGACCTATGGAATTGTAAACGATGAAAAAAAAAAACTTGGACTAGGCACGGTAACAACAAACCTGTGTCTTTGTGTTTATAATCTATGATTCGGATTTTTCCATAACATGTTAAATTTGTGGCTACTTGGAACCGTCTAGATCCTTGAACTATATATTAATTATCGCTCATTAACATGTAGCAGTGAACGACTATTTTATTCACATAGCAAATGCTCAGTTAACTATATTGTATATAAGAAGAATAAAATAATAATGATGATGATGAAAAGTGGCATAGTTAGTCAAAAGAACATAACTCTCTTGCAGATCAAGTAAGAAAACTTTGTTCTTCTTTTCCACTTGGAAGAAGATCATGTGGTGGCACTGCCACACTTTATTTTGGGAAGTTATTAATTAGTATACCAGGAGTCATTAATTACTAATTTATTAATGGATGTTATATTATAACTATTCTACACACCTACACATGGTCACATCTAAATACAACTATTACTCAATAGTCAAAACCTTGATCTGTTTGACTTTTGAATTTAAAAATTTTATTATAAGGGACGGTTAAGCTTTTACAAAAATTATAAATAAAATATCTCTCTCTGGTAGTAGCTAAATTAATTATATACCTGGTTGAAGACTTCTAGATATTGTGTTTTGCTACCATTTAAGTTCTGCAGAGAAGATTAATTCAAGAAGTATATGTGATACCAAAGTTGCAATGATAATTTAAAACAATTAGCATAACCTCACAATGAATTCATGATGTAAAGGTATTAGAAAAGAAAGGCGTTTTACATGCATGATGTCTGGAATTTCAGATGTCAACATGTCTCATGTGTGTTAAAGGTGACTGAAAAATAAACTTCACTGGCGTATAATGAATAAACAAACTATATTCGAGAAATTAAACACGTGCACCGTAACAACTAGTTCTATAAATAAATAATAACGATCGTTATCCCAAAAAGTAAATAAATAAAGATAGATACATCACAGAGGAACATATATCTTATTTCAGAGGAAATAACCTCCTCTGCTTCTAGGCTTGACAATTTAGGTTCGAATCATAAGCAATTATTTAGAATTTAGAAAAAAATTGAAGAGTAGAATTTTAAATTCAGTCAATTAACGTGAAAAATGACTAGAAATACGTTACGAAATTAGAAAGGAATTATATATGCAAGAAGGATATGATGCATTTACTCACAGAAGAAGAATAGCTACGTGTAACTACGAAGGATCAAACTCTGCTTCAGTGTGTAAGGAAGAATGTGGTATGACAAGTTTAGAGCATTAGGTCATAATTTATAGGCAACGAGACTATCAATTATTGTCAACATTAATATGTGAAGGACATTTCAATGATTGAAAGCTTATGCTAAAGAGAAAGACCACGCGGCGCATGACGGTATCAGAGAAAATATATCTTGTGTCTATTTTTTCTTTTCATTTATTTTTTATTTACATTTTGATTTATTTTCCTTTTAAATTATATCAATAGGGACGTGAGAACTTACTTCATTTGGAGATTAAAGTAAAGGAAACATTAAAGATTTTAAGTACAAAACTTTAAAATTTTCTTTCTTTTCACTTTCCTTCCCATTCAAACTAAAATTTTCTTTCCTTCTTTGGAAAAACCATTATAGATGTAGCAAAAGAAAAATAGAAAAATATTACTAGCGAGATTGAAGAAAAATTTAGTGTATAAGTAAAATAAGCTTTTATAAAATGGGTTCAAAATCATAATTCATCTATTGTAGAGGTAGGTTGTCCTGCCATATTCTTTGAAGTTAGATTAATACGTTGACGGATAGAGACATTAAAAAATGTGTCATAAACCTCGAAAAATAAATTATTGAAAGTTGATTGGTTGATAGGGGACACTGAAACACTTGTAATTGTCACATATTTTGACACATTCATAGAATGTATTAATATATTGAACAAATTATTTATAGTTATTTTTAAATAATACGACCTAACTAATTAAATATGTAACTAATGGCTATAATTACTTTAATTAATTTAATTATATAAATTTTGGATAAAAAAATTATTTCAGTGAGAAAATAAATACCAAATACACTCACTATATATTCTCATTTTTATGTGTATATTTTACACGAGGATAAAGAAAGAAACGTTATTGAGTCTTGAAAAGTAACGTACCATCCTCCTCCAATGATCGTTCACTACCCAATCACTATCCCTCACATCTAAATCATCTTTGACACTGTGAAAACATAATAAAAATAAAAAAAACATTGGAATCACTTTCTTTCTTTCTCACATTCTTCAACGAATCACAGAGCAAGAATGAACTCACTCCTCCCTTTGTGATCGGCAACTCCCACCACCACGCTCATGGCCTCAATTCCTCTACCTTCTCCAAAGGTAGATCTGAATGTAACCTTACCTAATATTCAAATATGCAAAAATATATATAAAAAAAAAAGGAAGAAGCATTTTTAATATCATTTTGTCACTGAAAAAAATCCAAATAAAAAAGTTAAAATATTTACATGTGAGAAGCAATTGACGATATAAGTGGTGGCGTAGGCATGGATAGTGGAGGAGAAAAAAAAAAAAAAAGTAATGTTACATGCGACAATTTCCGATGACGACGAACAGGGATCGACATTGTCAGTAATAAAATCTAATATGAACCCACTGCTTAAAATTTTTACTGGTTGTAACATAAACAACGAGATGTTAAAACATTACTAAAGCGGGAAAAAATTTTACAAATTTAAAAGATTTTATAAGATATAATTTATTATGTTTTTTTAAAAAAAATTGTGATTTTATAAGAAATAAAAGTGGTGATGAGATTAATATATATAATATTGAGGGCAATAATGATAGTACATAATTAAAAATATAAATTTTTTTGTGAGATGATTAAATAACTGTAAAATTTATATTTTCTACTAACAACGTTTAATAAAATCTATTATATTAAATAATTCACTAAAATTTATATATTTTAATGGAATAAACCTTGATCTCAAATTTTTAAAAGAAAATGAGGGTATTTGAGAATTGCCTAATGATGAATGGTGTCTCTTTGATGTAATGGGTAATGGGAAGAGTACGTAGAGACGGAAAAGGAGAGACTTGGAAGAATTAGAACCATTTGTGTCTTACATTTAGTACTTTCCATTTAGTACATTTAGAAACCATTTAGTACATTTAGTGCATCGGAAATATATTTCTAATGAATTGCAGTTCAATCTTTTTAATATCTCAAGAGTAACCACTCTACTAACTTTAGATTTATTTAAACGATATTAAATTCTATATTAAACTCTATATTTATTTTATTTATAAACATGTTTCATTCTCTTAAAATTATCTAAATCACCCTAACATTTAAATTAATTTACATATTATATTCTGTTATCATAAAATTTATCTAAATATTACTAAATTATAAATTCATCTAAATATTACACTCTACTTTATTTTGTATTGTTTTTTATATCTTTTAATTTCATAATAATTAAAAATAAATTTGAAATTAGAATTCAGCTAAAATCAAATTTTATTCTTAAATTTAATATATTGTTTGAATTAAATATATAATAATTTATCATGTGATTTATTTTTAAAATAAATTATAATATTTCCAAAAATCTTGAATCGAAAATTAACAGGTGAATTGGTAATTTATGTTAGAAAAACTAAAAAAGAATGGAAGTGATGGTATGAGAGAATAGGAAAGAAAAGAGAGAGGGCCCTAAACCACATTCTGGAAATGGATGTCGGCACATGAGGGTCACATGCACGTCAACATTTGCACATCAACAATTCCACTTGTCTTCGTCGGCACAATATGAGAGGTTGAGGCCTTTTTTTTTTTTTTTCCTTTTTTATTTATAATACTGCTTCTCCCTTCACCTCCATCCACAGTTACTTATCACTATATTTGATTACAACATGGCAGCATTCACGAATAAACATGCATGTTTTCTCCACAAAAATTAAATAAACATTATTTAGGCCCAGCCTCCATCACCCTCCTAACACTAATTAACTAATTAATAAATAACCCTTAATGTCCTGCAATTAGTCTACCTCATCACAAATATGCAATAAATAAAACTTATATTGTGAATATGAATGATTTAGTTTAATTAGTTAAGTATATATGTTACATATAATATGTATTGCCAACTCCAACATGTACAATGTAGATCCCACTCTTCTAATATAAATTATTTCATATTAAGTTGTTGAAAATTAATTTATTCCAAATTACTCTTTTAGTTATAGCTTATATCAAACATGTGGTAGTTTTCTTAATAATGATAAAAAACATTACCACCAAAAGTTTTTTAGAGATTTATGTGATTTATTAACTTATAAAATATGACATTGGTTCTTTGTTTTAAAAAATAATTTTATTAAATTGAGTTAAATTTCACGGAATATAACTAAGATTCTAAATATTATTTTTATAGATTCTAAACATATAAATTTTAATAAATTATTTGTTATGATAGATGATGTTAAATCTTTCACTATCCGTTCTTTAAAATTTTATAAACGTTAGACATCTCTGATGTAACACAATAATATTATTGTCGTTTTTTATAGTGTGATCATCTTTATTTTTATCATAATACGAAACCTCTCTTTCCATTTCCGTTAATGATTTGATATTTTTTTTCTTTTAAATTTTTAGAATAATGATAATGACCATGGAAAAATATAAGTGAAGTGACTATAATAATGATGATAATAATAAAAAGTATAAGTATTTATAATAATGATTATAATAGTAAAAATATAAATAATTATAATAATGATGATAATAGTAAAAGGTATAAGTGATTTTAACAATGATGATAATAGTAAAAACATAAATAATGATAATATTTTTGTAATTAAGTTTAAATTTTAATTATAATTAAAAAATTATTTATATGTTATTTACAAGAAAAATGCCGTGTCAATATAAAATATAAAAATATACACTTTTAATCAAATCTTAGCCCACTGAATTTGTTAACTTTAATAATAACTAACTTAAAAAGCACACAAAATTTAGTTTATGATTGACTAAACATGTAAAATAATTTTACATTCTCATTCCATAATTATTAAACTCGCGTCTTATAAGTCTATAATTTTTTTATATAATTAAAATCTTTTTAAATTTTATAAATTCTAATAATATAAATTGATTATATCTAAATTAAAAAATTTAGTAATAAAAGTCTTTCAATTTATTTTATTAATTATACATATATATGATTAAAGAAACATTTTTATATTGAAACAATCTTTTAAAATTATTATCCATTACAATCCTTTAAATTTAATTTCTTAAACCCATAATATTTTTAGATAGCTATAGTATTATATAAAATATCTGTTACTAAAAACAGTGACGAAACTGTGGTGAATCATGAACCGACTATATTAAGTAACATTTATTATTTACTTCTATTTTTTAAAAATTTTTATAATATATCACTTATTATTAATATAATTATTATTTTTTTGTTTAGGTGTATAATTAGAAATGATAATGGGACTCTTGTTCTCTAACTCTCTCTTATCCTTATCTTTTGTCGTGGGAGATTTATGTTTCTGGTTCTCATTCTCATAGATCTTCGCGTTCTCCATGGATCCTTATAAACATAATAAAGAGGTTAAGTAATAACTTTAAATCTAATACAATTTAAAAAAATCTTAAAAGTTTTAAAAAATATAAAAATTAAATTTAAATAAATAGTTGTTATCAAATGTAATATAAAAACATAAAATATAAGTTTAAATTTCATTTGCAACAAATATCCTCCTTGATAAATAGAATTTGATAGATTTTATGACAATAACAAATATAAATTTTATTTAATAAAATTAAGCAGATTCAACATAAGAAAGTTTATAACAAATACCAACAGTAAATAGAATTTGACAAATTTTAGAATTGCAACAACAAATAAATTTAGTTTAACAACATAAAATATATTCATTGTAGTGAATTTTATAACAAATAACAATAATAAATAAAAATTTCAACAAGAATGAGACAACTAATGAGTGAGTAAAAGTTTCGCTGACTTAAAATTGATTTATTAGCGCTCGAAGAAGATATTTAAGCAAAACACTTAGTTCTTAATTGATTCTATTTTCTTTTTTTATTGCTGATTATTAAAAATTAAATACCTAATATCTTCTCTAATTCTATTATTTATAAAAACATGTGTGTTGTGTTTTAGGTGAATTTAGGTTTTTATTAAGCTTTAATCTCCTGATTTATTATCCTATCATTTAACCAAATATAAATATAATTAATTTTATCTCTATTCTAATCTCTGCAGAAAAAATGTTTTAACTACGAATCATTTTCCTTGTAATGATTTACTCTGTGAGAGTGTGATAGGCACCTATCGTTATTCTGCGCTCAGAAATACACCAAGTCACCGCTTATCTATAAAAGGAACTATTGGAGAAAAATGAGATGAGAAATATTGCACGTACTTTCTTGGCAATACAGACAATATGGTGGTTCCTCTGGTAATGATTAATAAATAAAATTATTAGTAGCCAAAGAATGGTGCATATATAATTCTGCCACTGATATTTTGATCCAATAAAGAGCAGGGGACAGGGAATCTATCACGTCAGGTGATAGTAATTCAACAGTAGAAAGAATTATATTTGGTGTATGATACCGAAGCCACACATCTGAGACCCTATGTAATCATTAATAGGTTGATATAATTATTTATAACTACTATCTGAATGAATATATAAGCCTAAATTCAAGTGAAATGACATAACTACATCTCCATGCATGTATGAAAATATAGTGGAATTCCTGTTTGATCACTATTTCATGTTTATTGTCATGCCTGAATCTATTAGTGATGTACGTAGAACACTGTGGTGGTGATCCAAAAGCGCAAGTGGTTCTGTCCCTTTCTCATCAAAACACAGGTAGCTCAATCACAATGAATGTGAGCCAAAAAATTCAAGTTATAATCACTTAACTCAATCTTATAAATCAATTATACAATAATGATTCTTCTTTATTTATATGCATTATATGTAACGAGTTTTAAATGACATATAAGATATTTTATGAAGTGAAATTTTCGAGACTATTCTAGTTACATGTTTATTATTAATGTTTATGTCACTGATTTGGCCCGGTGAATTAAATGTGGACAAAGAATATAAAGCATGTGATGCCTATCTGCGCAAGCCAACATAAGTTTTGTTTGTTTTACAAGGCCAACATACACTTATGGGACATGGAAATCATGTTATCCTACCAAGCTGCAAGTAAATCATATGTTCCTTTCTTTTAGAGAATATACCTTTTATTTAAGCAACAGGTAAATCATGTTGCTGACTCATTTGCTAGGTTTGATTTATCTATATCTTTTACAAATGTTCCTTCTTTTGCTTCAATCCTTTAATAGGTGATCTTGTTTGTTTAGAATCCTTTTCTGTTAAATTAATCTGTGTGAGATGGGACTAATACCTTTTCCATTTCTTTTAGAAAAAAAAATGTTTTTCTCAAGTGAATAGAATTATTATAAGTTAATGACAAATTAAAATTTTCCTTTCAATATTTAACTATACATAGCCAGATCATATTTATAAACTGCACGTTTCAATTTTTCGCACTTTTATAATACAGTTTATTTTTGTAAAAACCTGACATGGCAGAATATATATATATATATATATATATATTATTAATTTACACTTTTCAATCATGTTTTAATAAATTAAATTTATTCATCTAACTGTTTAATTTAATATTCTTCTTAATTAAATCATATATATAAATTTTTTAGAATTATTTGGTAATTCAATAAATCACATTTTTTTAACATAATAATGTGACGTTAACAACAAAACATATATAAAAGTATTTAAACTATATAAAATAATTTCATGTCCATGATAATATTTATTAATTTATACAAAACATTACTGAAAGGTGTATACAAATCTTACCTTATCACAGGAACATTAAAAATTCACGAAGGTGTATGTTTTTAATAAGGGTAAACACCACTAAATTATTTTACTTTCCTAAAATAAGTATAAAAATACTATATATAGACATTAATATATCATATATGAGGGCAAAGAGTATGTACATATATTTTACTTGTTGTAAATAAACAATATAATGTCATAAAATTAAAAATATATTTTTATAATATTATATATTTTAATTACAACTTAATTATTATTTTGTAACTAATTTTTCTTTAATAAATTATATTGTTTTAACAAAATTTCTACTCTGTTTTCCCATTGCAAACTATCCACACTGAAGTCTACTCTAGCCCACCTCTGGTGGCCCAATCATCAGCATTCTAAATGCTAGAGAATAAGTACATGGGCTTTTCAAAACACACAGGTTAATCAACACATTTTGAATTACCATTTCTCAAATAAATATTCTGCTCATTATTATTCCAATATTTTAGTTAAAATTATTCTTTATTAAAGTTTGATATTTTCAATTAAAAAGAAATATTGAAAATAGAGTTACAACGATAAAAAGAAAGAATTTTATGCAATTCCTAGCCAGATATGAATTTCTTGCTTAAGGAAATTTATGGGATTAACTTCCAACGCGAAAACATGTACATTAATTTCCCACAAAATTACCATTTAATTTTTACACGTCTCACAATCTCACATCTATCAAAGGTAGGAACCACAATCCGAACACAACAGTGAACTGTGATACCTAAATATCCACTCTCACATATTCACAGTCGCTACTTAGTAACTTGTTCTCCCATGTTTCCTGCAACGTAACCATTTTTAAAACCCTATTAGTCATACCCATCATCAGGTAACTATTTTACTTTTTTGTTTCTTTTTCACTTGTTCTGTGCTTTATTTACTGTTTGGCATTTCCCTTATTCACTTTATCTATAGATTTTATTCGATATAAACTAATTGAAGTCTTTATTATTTGACTCAGCAAAACTAGTTTAGGTCTATTAAACTAATTCTATTAAAAATGTAATATTTACCCCATTTTTGATAGACATTGTTCTTCTGGCACACTCATTATTTTCAGAGAATTACCAGAACTCGTTTTGGTCTCTAAAGTTGTATACTGTGTCATGTTCCATGCTATCAAGCCATTTGAATAACAATGTTTCAAAAAATATTTAGCTACTTACAATGAGCGATGCACTAACACTAAGCTTGCACGAGGCAGTGATATTCATGGGAAGATTAGTTCTTTGTCAATTTGTCATGATCTAGGTAATGTCATAACATATTATTTTGTATGACAAAAAAGAAACTAGTATTTTTGGACCCCTCTTTTATAGTTATTCATATATATGTATTAAATTTGTAGGGTAAATAGAGATGGGGCAGGAATATTGAATTAGGTTGTTTACCTTCATGACTGTTCCATCCTTAGCTAGTTGGAAAGGGACAAATTCAACAATATGATCAAGGTTTAAATATGTTTTCAGTTCATGTAATTTAGGGCTTTTTCATTTTTTGTCCATGTAAGTTTCTTTTTTCAGTTTTAGTCAAATTGTAATTTAGTGTTTTTTCCCCCATTTTTAGATCCTGTACAATTTTTGTCGCTATACTGTGAACTTCAAACTAACCAACTAAATATCCTGACTGTGGAAACTAATTTTCCCTTTCATTTCTCCTAATAACAGTGAATCCACAGAAGCAAACGAGTCCTTCCTTTGCAAAATTTTGATTGTGTTACCAGCCAGTTTGATTCATGTCTTTGTCTGAGGTTGGATACTTGGTTCCGCTAAATCAAAATTTTGAGGAAAAAGCTTTGGTTCCCAAGTTAGCTGTCTCAGATGGCACAAATGTTATTGGGCGTAACAACATTCCTGCCCCTGACAAGAGGCTCAGCCGCAAACACCTTACTTTAACAGTTTCTCCCAATGGCTCTGCTAATTTGCTTGTCGTATTAGCCCTTGCACCTTATAACTCACTCCCTCTTAAATTTTTATTTTTTTTATTTGTGATTTTGTTCTACTTTGTTAATAATGTTAGGAGGGTACAAACCCAATTGTTGTCAATTCCGGGAATAAGAGAAGGAAGCTGAATCCTAAAGAAGAAGCTACCATTTGTGATGGCGATATAATTGAGCTCATTCCTGGTCACCATCTTTTTAAATATCAGGTGTTAGATGCTGATAAAAAATCTTCAACTCATAGAAACAACCTACCTCAATTATCATTCACAAATAAAGCATCAGGCCAGAGTTCCCAGGTATTCACTTTCAAGTTCATGATCCTACATTTTAAATGTGTGTTCATGTAATAAGTAATAACCATCTGCATATGCATGCATTAAGCTAATTCTGCTAGCATTTTTGTTTTGTGAGAAATCTGTAGGATATGGTTGAATCATGCAGCCAGAAACAAGGAAGGAATGCAAACACACGGAAGTCTGTGCATTCTCAATGGAGTGAAGACAGTAGTGTGGAGGCCATTCGTAATTTCCATGTCCTTAATGACCAAATACCTTCCACCTTTCGGCTTTTGCATGTGCAAGGGTTACCACCATGGGCAAATACTTCTTGTGTTTCTATAAGTGATGTTATTCAGGTAGGTGTTTTTAATTATGCTGTACATTTTAACTTGAATGTGGATTTTGAATTATAATCAACTGCTTTTGTTCTTCATAGTAACTAAAGCTTGAATAACTATATTTTAACCGACCATGGCTAAGAACAATTTTTCAATGCTTCAAAGGAAACCTTTACTGCTTCAATCATTGGCTAGAGAATAATTTTGCACAAACATAAGTTGACTTGAATGAGTATATTTTAACTAGAAATAATTGGAACTACTTATCAATTTTATTTAATGTTTATCACCGATAGGGGGATATTCTTGTTGCTATTCTTTCAAACTACATGGTAGACATTGACTGGTTGGTTCCTGGTGAGTTATTTTGTTTGGATTTTCCAATTTCTCTTTGTTTATTTTTCCTTTGTACTCTTTCCCATAATATTCTTGTGTTCAATCTGACTTTCGTTCTGTCCTTGACCCTGCTGAGATGCTCTACCAATTTAAAATATTCGCACGTTAATCTTTGTTGAATTTTGGCATTGCTGGGGACATTTGTGTTGTTAATTTTATTTCTGCTCCTTCCTTGCTCTCACTGAAATAACACATGCTTTGTTCTTCTTAAGCTTCTAATATGAGTATTGCGTGATATTAGTTTATGTATTAACATAGCCAGAAGTGGACAATCACCATAGGCTGCTGATGTTCTAAAAATTGTGCTTACATGAACACATTGATTGAATTTCTTTTATCGTTGATCTCATTCTATTTCCTCCATTTCATGTTTTCACGTTGTAGCATGTCCTGCACTTTCAAAAGTGCCCCGTGTGCTAGTTCTTCATGGAGAAAGTGATGGGAGGGTGGATTACATAAAGGTTTGTCTCATATCTAATTTATTCGGCTTGTTGTTTGTAAGATTGGTTGAATGAATGTCAACTTGTTACTTCTATGACTGTTAGAGAAGCAAACCTGCAAACTGGATTCTGCACAAACCACCACTTCCAATTTCATTTGGGACACACCATTCAAAGGCCATGCTGCTTATATATCCTCAAGGAGTGAGGGTCATTGTGCATACAGCGAACTTAATTTATGTAGATTGGAACAATAAAAGCCAAGGTTTGTGGATGCAAGATTTTCCATGGAAAGATCAAAATACTCCGAGCAAGGGATCTGGATTTGAAAATGACCTGGTTGAATATCTCAGTATGTTGAAGGTAGTGATATATACTGTTCTTTTATATAGAGAGAAATGAATAAACAATCTCAAATTGGTATGATAAATTTAACACTCAATAGTTCTTGAAAAACCCAGCGGAAGTAACTTGTCCAAATTAATAGACAATTGGATTATTCTATAAAATTCAATTCTTAAAAGTTTTAAACTTACATTACTAGATAAGGATGTTGCCAATTTGAGTACTTATATGGACTGTGAAAGCTAACTAGGTGTCAGCAGATGTTGATATTTGTGTTATCGATTGTTTGGCTATTATCATTAGTGTTGTTACTATAACTATCCATATTATGCATATCATTATATTTTGGTTGTTTGGTGGTTCAGTGGCAAGAATTCTCGGTTAAACTTCCATCCCTTGGAAATGTCAGTATATGTCCATCTTTATTCAGGAAGTTTGATTATAGTGATGCCAGGGTATGTTTCCATTCATTATTCTTAAATTACTTCCTTTGTTATTTAAATGTTATTAGTTATTATTATTATTATTTGTTATGTTGTAAAATTTGTTACTTTGTTAGATACAATGTACATTAGGATATATAATGTTGTTTTCATTATATTCAGGTTAGATTAATTGCCTCTGTTCCTGGATATCATTCTGGTAATAGTTTGAAAAAGTGGGGACATATGAAGCTGCGTTCTCTGCTCCAGGATTGTACTTTTGATGAAGAATTTAAGAAATCTCCACTTGTTTATCAGGTACATTTGGGCTCTAGGTTAGGTTGCATTATACTTCAGGTGCAGTTAATTCATGTTAGTCTTAACTTATGACTCCGGTATTAAATGAAAAAGGTTGATGCTAAAGTATCACCCTATTATATTTTCTTTCATTTGATTTTCTTGAACTTATGGAAGTAAAGTTTTGATTAGAATGTATTTTTTTGAAACAGATATTAGCTAATTGCAGTATTTATTATTTGCAATTTTGTTGATATACTTGGCCTACATCTACTGCAGTTCTCCTCCCTCGGCTCTTTAGATGAAAAATGGATGACTGAGTTAGCATCATCAATGTCAGCTGGTCTCTCTGAAGACAAAACACCCCTTGGTATGGGGGAGCCTCAAATCATATGGCCTACTGTAGAAGATGTCAGATGCTCTTTAGAGGTAATGTGTAAATGTTGGGGATGTGTTTTTTGCTTTCTTAGAGAAAGGAAAATAATTCTTTGATTTGCATTTGATGCTCAATCTAAATTTTTTTCGAGTGCTATCAAATATCTGTTTTTTTGTAGTCAGTTCAAATATCTGTTGATATGTCATACTCGTGTGCCTAGTCTAATCTGTTTTTATCGGTTTAAACATCTTTTTGAATTTTGTGATACATGCTTCTTAATTCTCTCCGATACTTAATAAAATAAATCTGAATCATTTTCTATCTCTGTTTCACTTAGGAGTGAGAATAGGAATTGGGAAGGGTGCCTAATATCTTTACCCAGACATAGGTTGCACCAGTAATATACAGAAGCCTAGATCTTACCTGCTTATTTCCTGTATAGTTAGACCTGGACTCTTTATAAAAAAGTAGGCACATGCTTTTCATAAACAGAAACACTTTAGAAAAATCCATAAAAAATTTTAAAGCCTTTTTTTTTTGTAAGAAAACAAGTACCATTTTTAACAAATAAGTTTAAACAAACGGGTTCAATATAGTAAATTGGCAATGCTTTTTAAATGATAATCATAATTATTACAACAACAATTATGCCTCGTTCCACTAGTTGAGGAAATAAGAATAATAATATATATATTATCACCTGAGGTACTTGATGGTTCTAGGACAAATGTTTATCTTATTCTAATTTCACCAGAGGCTTTTCTTTTGGTGGTAACTGATAAGTAATACAAGTGTTTGTTGGCTGTATAAGTAATTTATTTGCAAGAATGGTCATTTAAATTTCTAAGTGCAACTTTCTATATAACATTTTTGCCTTCTATTTGTTCTGTAGGGCTATGCAGCTGGAAGTGCAATTCCAAGTCCTCTGAAGAATGTGGAGAAAGCATTTTTGAAGAAGTATTGGGCAAAATGGAAAGCAGATCATACTGGTCGCTGGTAAGTATATTTTATCGTGCAATGGATGCTATACCAGGACTTATTAATATTTCCTTTTACGTTAAAACCCCTCTAGCCTGCCAACATTTTACATATCTAATAATTAATATATTCAATATTTTTTCTGGCAACCTATTGAAATCAATTGCTTTTATGAGGGAAGTTTTGCTTTACCACTCCTGGTATATAACCTTTATAACCTTTTTTCTTTTCCATGGTAAATATTACTTGGAGAACCCCCTTCTCCCTCTTTTCCGAACTTCTTGGCACCAGGAAAAGAGTATGAACAAGTCTTGATCGTCCCCTAGCCCCATTGAAGGTTGATTTATCTAAACCCTGGAAGGCTAAGTAGAAAACTTGACATTCCTTGGCTGTTTTGAACATGCCTCACAAAAAATTATTGGAGATATATGCAAATTTGCCTCACAATTTTTTATTAGACATAAATTTAAATTTGCCTTTCAATTTTTTTTTGGACGTAATATGCAAATTGTCTCACCAATTTCACCAATTATGCCACTTTGTGCTTTGTTTTCAGCCGAGCAATGCCACATATAAAGACTTTTGCTCGTTATCATAATCAGAGCCTTGCGTAAGAGCTCCATCAGACTTATTATATGCACTTTAGCTTTTTATGTTGAATTTTTTGGTCATGTACTTCCCTGCTAAGTCGTCATGCTATAGATAGCTAACTGTTGAAACATCGTCTTTCCAAATAGCTGGTTCTTGTTAACTTCGGCAAATCTTAGCAAAGCTGCCTGGGGAGCTCTCCAGAAGAATAATACTCAGTTGATGATTCGTTCATATGAGGTATGTCATAGTTGTTGCTCTTATCTGACAACTTGGACCAAGAATAGGTGATCTTCATTATTTCCAAACCTTGCATAATTACTGACATACAAGATCTGAAGATGCAGAGAAGAGTTTTTTCTCTGATTATTTATTTGTTTATTTTATACTTTGGGGCATTTGATGACAAATACATGTTATCTGTTCTCCAGAGGTGCACTGAGAAATACTTTTACATATTTCCTTTCAGCTGGGAGTGCTATTTCTACCATCCTCATTCAAACGACGTGGATCTGTATTTTCCTGTACCAGTAATGTTACACAATCTGAGGTAGCAGATACATCCTTGCTCTTGATAGTGTTTTGCACTTCACATTAGTAAACTTCAAATGGTGAGGGAATGGATGGAGCAGGAAGGACCTTCCTGTCACCTCCCTAACTAGGACTAGGACTGTAATGAACTGAAGTACTGAACTAATCCGAATATAGTTCAAGACTGTTCGATAGTTGATTCGTTAACCTTGGTAATGATCTAGATAAGTTGAACTTGAGCTAAAAATTAAGCTTGTTAAACAAATGAGCTGAACTTAAGTTATGTATAATTTGATTAGATTTGTTTATGATCAAATTCGATAATATTAGATAATATATTTTATCTTATTAAACTAATGTAATTAATATTTATATGTTATACTTTATATCCCTAACCATAGGAATGTGAAAGAGAACCATGCTAACGAAATATGGATTGCAGGACAAATACCCAGCCAGAGAAGCTTCTGAAATGAAGAAAACAAAACTGGTGACCCTAACTGGCCTAAGGGACAGAAAAGATTCATCATCTGAAGTTATTATCCCATTACCGGTGCCTTACGAGCTCCCTCCCCTGCCTTATTCTTCCCAAGGTCGTGCCTTGTCACTAAGCTATTTCTCGTATGTCTAAGTGCCCTGACTCATGTTACATGTCTTCTAATTATTATTTACCTTTGCAGATATCCCTTGGTCTTGGGATCGGCAATATAGTAAGAAAGATGTCTATGGTCAAGTTTGGCCGCGGATGTAAATATCAAGATTAATGGCGTTATTAGTGTACATAGATAATCAAGTCCGACAACGCGTTTTACAACAAGTCTTACAGGGAACTCTAGGAACTCTAAATAGTTACTTGAACAACGAGTTACATTTACTGTCAATGCTAATATTGGAATGTTTGGGGCGATGAAAGAAAAAAAAAGAATTGATTAGATTTGGATTCATCTCCGTGAATAATGGCACATTGTTTTTGCATCTGAGTTTACTTGATGTATATTTATATCCTACATGTGACAAAGGTCTCATTTTCACTCCTGAGGTGCAAAAGTTTTGTTTCAAATTATTTTTTATTCAAAAGTATTGAAGCCTCCTTTGGTATTATTGATACATTGCTTCTAATGTGCCTGAAAGCTTTGACCATTGTTTCCTTTAACATAACAATTTTCGAGAAAAAGAGTACCCACTTTCTTTCATTCATTTTTTTAACAAATATAGACACTGTAATCTGTAAATTTCAGTTATAAATAGAGTATTTGACGCACGAGAGAGTGACACTAGTATTATTTTTTAAAAAAATTATCTCAATTTTTTGTTTGAATGTTGTTTTTTTATTTGAATTTAATTGTGGTTTTGCAGTTAAGCGTCTATTCCCTTTTTATGAACGAGAAATCCCAATGAATCCAAAGAAAACACTTTACGATATAAAGTCACGCATATATCTTGTATGTCAGTGTGTGTACTGATGCATTTTTGTAAAATTAGACGAGAAAAAATATGTTAAACATTATATTAATATAAAATATTAATAGATTATAAACTAAATACCATTACAACCTATGAATTATTGTGATATCAAGTTCAACGGTAAGCCTTTTATTAGTTTTTTAATTTTTCTGAAATATGAATATGATATACAGTGACAAAGAAAAAAGGGGCAAGGTTGGGTTCATTGGACAAACAAGGTGC
The DNA here is from genome assembly GCA_026586105.1 of Hylodesmum podocarpum. Classification (NCBI taxonomy): domain Eukaryota; kingdom Viridiplantae; phylum Streptophyta; class Magnoliopsida; order Fabales; family Fabaceae; genus Hylodesmum; species Hylodesmum podocarpum. The sequence continues at coordinate 390,057 of JALJEV010000646.1, forward strand.
AATTAAATATAGCCGCCTTGTACAATAATTTCTTCTACTTTCTTTGTATTATATTAAAGCACGAGACCCACTTGGCAGTAATAACAATTAAATTAGCTCTGCTACTTTCTTTTTATTATATAAAAAACATTAACACTAATTATGACCATGCACATATAGAAAAACAAAGTATATACACTTGACTCCACTTGCCAAACTTTTCTTTTGAAAAATATTAATTGTAAGCGGAAAGTGCAACTTCACATGCCATTGTTTGGACTTGGAAGTTATTATAAATCATAAAATTACGATGCAGTGATATTTTTTCACCTAATTTTTTTTAAAACATTTTAAACATAAAGTGCTACTCCACTTGCCATTGTTTGGACTTGAGGGAGTTTATTATAAACCATAAAATTACGATGAAGTGATAATTTTTCACCTAATATTTTTTTAAAATATTAGGGTACTTAACTATTATCATGTAATTGATCTAAAACACCAATCAAATTGCCTGAATCCTTGATTTGTCGCCTCTGCCTATATATTATTTAATGAAGTATTGGTTAATAAAGAAAGTCGATGTTGTGGAATCCTATCGGTAGAATGACATGTGATTATTGACGATTTAACTTGTCTTAGGTTGATCTACTTGAAATTAACAAAAACTTTAAAATTTTATCTCTCTTTTCTCAGGTCTTATCTGATATTTATTAGTAAAAAAATAGAAACAGATATGTGCCTTTGAAGGCTTTTTTGGCCTATATAAGGATGAGGAAGCAAACAAGTACCAATCACACCAAAATCATCTAGCAACACTGATAACTATGGCTACCCAACAATCTTTGTTAGACAAGCCTAAAAAATCCGTTTCCAAAACTATTTGGTTAATCATCTCTGTAGTTGCAATTCTAAGTTCATCAGCCCTCATTGCTTTTAATTTCATCAAACCCTCCTCCTTCTTCAACCACTTCTCATCTCACCACGTTTGTGATTATGCACTTGATACCACATCTTGCTTGGCACATGTCTCAGAAGTTACTCAATCTCCTCTCTTGACCATGACAAAACACCACAAATTCAATTTGCTTCAATCACTCCTAAGGAAACACACCTCACACGTTGAGAAAGTCATGAACACAGCAAATGCTCTCAAACTTCGGATCAACAGTCCGAGGGAGGAAGCAGCTTTGCAAGATTGTGTGGAGCTAATGGACTTGTCCATGAACAGAATTTGGAACTCCATGTTGGCTCTAACAAAACAAACCATTGAGTCACAACAAAATTCACACACATGGCTAAGCAGTGTGCTCACTAACCATGCAACTTGCTTGGATGGGTTAGAGGGGCCAGCTCGAGCCCTTATGGAGACTGAACTTGAGGACTTGATCTCTAGATCAAAAACCTCTCTTGCCATATTTGTTGATGCTTTTCCTCCAAAGGTTGAAGAAATCATCAATGAGCCACTAAATGGGAACTTTCCCTCATGGGTGACCAGAAAAGATAGGAGACTTTTGGAGTCCACGGTTAAGGATATCAAAGCCAATGTTGTGGTGGCTCAGGATGGAAGTGGCAAGTTTAAGACTATAGCTGAGGCTGTGGCATCCGCACCCAACAACGGTAAGACAAGATATGTTATTTATGTGAAAAAGGGAACATATAAAGAAAAAGTTGACATTGGTAAGCAGAAGACAAATGTCATGCTCGTCGGTGACGGTATGGATGCAACTATAATCACTGGCAGCTTGAATGTCGTTGATGGGTCAACCACCTTTAACAGTGCCACTGTTGGTATGAATCTTCCCAACTCATTCTTCTTAAATTTCCAATTTTTCTCTTTCTCTGCTCGTACACTTACACCTAATTACATCTGTGCATGCACATGTATTCGCCTGGGACTGGAACATTAATTTTTCTAAATTCAATTTTAATTTACGGTTAACAACATTAAACGGATAAATCAGCCAACTTAGTAGATTTATATATATTTATATTTTTTTCTTCAAGTCTTACCACTAGTTATCTAATTATATGTATATAATGTTATTGTTTATTACACTTTTTTTTTTATTGTTGTTTCTTATTATAATTTTTTTTTTTAAAAACATAGCATGACTCAGTACCAATTCATGCAAAAGAAGAAAATTAAAAATAACGGAAAGGAAATATAAAATAAAATAATTGACAAGAGATAAAGAACAAAAAAAAGTTGCATTTTTATATTCTTATATATTTGTTGATTGCTTCAATTATACCAAACTAAGTACATTGGTTTTGACTGAGTAAAACTAAGTACATTGGTTTTGACTGAGTAAAACTAAATAATATGGACTTTGAACACTTCAATACTAACGACTTAGTTAATTATATGTGTTTGTAGCTGCTGTGGGAGATGGATTTATAGCTCAGGACATTTGGTTCCAAAATACAGCAGGCCCACAGAAACACCAAGCAGTGGCTCTTCGTGTAGGCGCAGATCAATCCGTTATAAACCGTTGTAGAATTGACGCTTTCCAAGACACTCTTTATACCCACACCAATAGACAGTTCTACAGAGACTCCTTTATCACCGGCACCGTTGACTTCATATTTGGAAATGCAGCTGTTGTGTTCCAAAAATGCAACTTAGTGGCTCGCAAGCCCATGGCTAACCAGAACAACATGGTCACAGCCCAAGGACGAGAAGATCCAAACCAAAACACAGGAACTTCAATTCAGCAATGTAACCTAACACCAAGCTCGGATCTTAAGCCTGTTGTAGGCTCTATCAAAACTTTTCTAGGTCGCCCATGGAAGAAATTCTCTAGAACTGTTGTGTTGCAGTCCTCAATTGACAGCCATATTGATCCAACAGGATGGGCTGAGTGGGATGCTCAGAGTAAGGACTTTTTGAATACATTGTATTATGGAGAGTACATGAATAGTGGACCAGGTGCTGGTACTGGTAAGAGAGTGAAATGGCCTGGTTACCATATCATCACAAGTGCAACTGAGGCCAGCAAGTTCACAGTAACACAACTCATTCAAGGAAATGTTTGGTTGAAGAACACTGGAGTTAATTTCATTGAAGGCCTCTAAATATAAGCTTTGAAAAGTAGATGTGCTCTTCCATCTCATGTCATTGGTTCCTGCAGGAAATAAACTAGAAAATCCTTGCTGTATGACATACTTAGGCCCGTTTTGTGCGCATCAAGTTTCTATAGCCTTGTATTGTACCTTTTAGTGGCCATGTCATGGATCATGTATGCAAAATAAATTTGTCTGTCACCTTGCTGCTTATTGCTTTTGCATTTTCTTCACACAAACTTGAATTAATTAGAATATTAAAGGTATAGTAAACCCAAATACACAGTCTAATCTAATAATTAACATACAAAGTTACATCATAATAATGGAAAACACTCTACCCAGCTGTCACACCAATCTGAAAATGATGAATGTTTATGCAACTTTTATCTCAATGATAAGTTACAATTTCATTAAATAATAACGTAAATTATTAAAAAAAAACTTTAATTCTCGTTAGAAAATAATATAAATAATACATAGGAAAGTTTGCTTAAATTTTATCTTTTTCTAAGTATGAATATTTTATTTTGTTAGATACTTGTATTGGACGAGGATTGGATGTGCATTATATATATATAAAAGTGAAAGAATATTTTTTTTATCTTAGTAGTTAGCTTATAAACTCTAAATTACAAGATGATATACGAGTTTATTCATGATAATAATTCCAGTTGAACTTCACATTAGAAATATTTATTTCTCAGACAGAAATATTTTGGAATTTCCTTTCTTTTTAATAAAATTGTGTTAATTTTCTATTTTTTTTTATTTGGATACTTTAGTAAGTGAAAAGAGATATCAGTATCGACGAAATAATTTTTTATATATATCTTAACCGACATTTTTCGTTATATATAATTATATTCTTATATAATAAACATTCTGAAATAATCATTTTAATTTAATACTAATATATATAAACATAATTTTTTTTAATTAATAAAATAAGATATTATCATTAGTTAAATAAAATATTATTAAAAAATATATAATTTTAATATTTTCGATTAAATACTAAAGCATCAAAATAAAAAATAAAACAACGCAATTTAATTAAAAGATAAAAATGTTTATGATTGTATGATTAAGTTATAAATTAGAAGTAATCGCTAGAACACACTATTTATATAAAACATGAGACCCATAAAATTTATAATTTTCAATGTATTTAAAAGTATTTGTTAGTGTATTTCTAACATATCTTAAAATAAAATGTAAGTTATATATAATTAAAAAGTATAAGATTGTTTGACAAACTTTATATTGATATATTATTTGTTTACTATTGAAGTTGTATATTTCCTTAAAAAATTGTGTGCGTATAATGCCTTTCATACATATAAGTATTTTAATAATTCTAGTTTATGGTGTTCTATTTATTATTATTTTGAAGGAAGCTTGCAGGGTTAAAGTATGAAGAACTGGCTTCAAATCTCCTTTTCAACATTTTTTTGAATTTTGATTTTTAGATCAATCTATCAATTTGTCAATATATAATCGTTTAATTAACAATCTGAGTCAGGAAAGTTTGTATTAAAATAAAATTTATGTAACCTAACATCATTTAGAACTTGATGATAAATCAAGTATTGGACTGAATTTCATTAATGTTAAAAGTAAAAGAATAAGATTTGAGCAATTAAAATTATAGAATCTACTTATTGAAGTGAAAACTTTAATACTGTAAAAAAATCAAATCTCAACAAAATAACTGCAGTGTCATGTACGAGGGAAATTCTTTTATTATTTTTTAATTCTCTTGTATTATGATAAAGAAGTGGCTAAGGTGGGCACAATGAACATTAACAAGTGTATAAATTATTATTAAGGTGCAACACAAGAACAAGTGGATAAATTATTACTAAGGTGCAACAAATATTAGCTTGTGCGCGCAATAATTGTCTTCTACTTTCTTCTTTTATAAACCATTGGTTTTAATTATTATGACTCATTAAAATGAAGAGTAGTCTACGAAAATGTAATTAAATATTTTAGTTTTTAAAAATATAAAATAATAAAATAATTTTTGAGAGATATTATTACTATTTTAATTTTTTAAAATTATTTATTATGATTTTAATTTTTAAATTTAATTCATTACTCTAATTTAAAAATAAAAATGCATTAGATATATATTATTATTTTACAACATTTTAAGGATTAAACTGACCAAACAACCTAAACCATGGTGATTCAATAAAAACAAAACAATTACACGTGACTACTAGGATACTTTTCTTTTAAAAAATGTTAATGGTAAGTGGGAAAGTGTAACTGCACATGTTCATGCATTGTTTAGTCTTTGGAGCAATGTGATTAAGATTTAAATAAGCATACTTTTCTTTGATAAAGAAATATTAACAGTAAGACGGGAAAGTGTAACTCGCATGCTGTGCACTGTTTGGACTTTGGAGTGATGTGCAATTACTTTTTAAATTAAAAAGTTGTCTTTGAAAATATGATGCTTTCTTGAGTAAATTTTATATTTTCATTGCATCAACTATTGTTTTAATATTATTGTTCCATTTTAGCCAATCTCAAATTAAAGTATATTTAAATTAAAATATGTAATATCAAATTAATAGATACGAATTAATAAAATGAGACTAATTAAAATGTATATTTTCCGCCGAAATCTCTTAAAGAAGAGTGTTCATATTTAATGTTGGAACCTTTAATCATATTTTCCACTATAAAAAGTACTTACATGAAAGAATAATAAACATAAAAAATAATGTCTTAATGTAAATAATTTATTTCTTTATTTTATTTCCATCTAATAAATTAAAATCTTTTTTATTCATAGTGAAGACTTTTTTACTTCTTCGTCGTATTTTTTAGAAGAATATTATTTTTTGACGTAATAAATTAATTTGTAGAAGTGATTGGTGGATTCCAATTATGGTACTACTAGGTATATTTTTGTAAATTTTTTAAAAAATATATTTAAAACTTAAAGAACAAATCCAACTCTTTAACCTTTAATTAGTGAAAAACATTAATTAAATTGCATGAACCCGTGGATAACAGAATTTAAAAAATGTTCTTACAAGTAAAAATATATTTAACTACTTATATTAACTTCTGAAAATATTTATTATCATTTTTATCTCTAATAAGTTATTTATTATTATTTTAATCTTAAATTTTTGATATTAAAGTAATAATATTTTTTTAAAGACTAGAATAAAAACAAATAATTTTAGAGATTAAAATTAAAAATTGATTAAACTTAAGAAATTTTTTAAATTTAGTTGAACTAAAATATCACTCCACATTATAAACATGTCTAGTCAAATTATAATTAAATAAATTACACATGAACACATATGCTTCGTATAGGAATTTGTGATAAAACTATTGAAATGGATCAACTGGAATATTTCTTAATAAAGAATGTTTGTGGATAGAATATATAACTAAGCAGAAAGAGAAAGAGAATCGTGACAGTTGCTTGTGATTATTGTCTCTTTAACATTACTAAATTATGAGTTTAAGACTTATTTAAAATTAACAAAAACTTTAAAAATGTTATCCCTACTTTGTTTATTAGATGAAGAATCTTCCGATTTTCGCGCAAGGGGAAAGAGACATTGTGATTCCGTCAATGAAAAACTAAAAACATAGTAAATTTTTAAATATTTCATGCATCATTGAAGAACGTTTTGGCTTATATAAGGATAAAGAAGAAATAACAGAGTAATCAGTAACACTTAGGAATACTATGGCTACCCAACAACCTTTGTTACAAAGCCCAAAATTTTCTGTCTAGCTCAGCATTAGACAGCATACAACGAACTTTCTCAACAAGTGTCTTGTTCATGCATTCTGTCACTCCGTTCTGCTGTGGTGTATGTTTTACTGTGAAGTGTCGCACAATGCCAGATTTTTGGCAAACCTCAGGAATGGATCACTCTTATATTCTCCATCATTGTCTGTTCGAAGAATTTTAATCTTCCTTCCCGTCTGGTTTTCAACTTCAGCTTCCCACTTAAGAAAAATGCCAAACACTTCATCCTTGGTCTTCATGGTATACACCCACACTCTTCTAGAAAAATCATCAACGAAAGTGACAAAATAATGTCTGCCCCCAAGTGACGGAGTCTTGGCTGGTCCCCATATATCTGAGTGTACATAATCCAAAATACCTTTGGTATTATGGATAGCTGTGCCAAATTTCACCTTTTGTTGTTTTCCCATGACACAATGCTCACAAAATTCCAATTTGCAAGCTTTTGTTCCTTTCAATAATTCTTGTTTGGCAAGTAATTGCAAGGATTTTTCACCTGCATGTCCCAATCGCATGTGCCACAGTTTTGTTGCCTCTGCATCCTTCTTGGTACTTGAAGTTGCAGTTGCTACTGCCCCTATTACTGTATTACCTTGATAGTAATAAAGTTATTATTCCTCACGCCTTTGAACATTACTAGTGCTCCTGAAGTTGCTTTAAGCATTCCATCTCGTATTGTTAAAACTAGGCCATTAGATTCTAAGGCCCCCAATGAGATGAGATCCTTCTACTACCTTTCTTCTTCAACTTTGGGCAGTCTTTCTTCCAGTGTCCTTTCTCGTGACAGAAAGCACACTCATCTTTTGCAACTCTACTCTTTGACTTTGATCTTCCTCTCCTTCCCTTTGATTGACTTTGTTGGCGTCCTCTTGCCATCAATGCCTCTTCCGTAGTCGCAGATTTGGTTTTCATCTTATCCTGCTTTCTCGATTCATGACTATATAAAGCAGAACAAACAGCTTCTAATGACACATTTTCCTTCTCGTGAAGTAATGTAGTCTCCAAATGTTCAAATTCATCGGGAAGATATGATAGCAACATCAAAGCCAAATCCTCGTCGTCAAATTTTACATCGAGGTTCAATAGGTCTGCTACTAACTGATTGAACATTGTGATATGTTCATTCATAGTAGTTCCTGGTTGATAATCGAACCGGAACAATCTTTTCTTCATCAGAAGCTTATTCTGGCCACTCTTCTTCAGGAATTTATCCTCCAATGCCTTCCACAGCTTGCTTGCAGAAGTTTCTTTTGAGAATGAATATTTCTGCTCTCTAGAAAGACATGATCGAATAATGCCACACGCCAACCGGTTGATGGACTTCCATTCTTTTTCTTCAATTTCTTCTGGTTTCTCCTCTTCGATAGCTATATCTAGACCTTGCTGGAAAAGCGCGTCTAGAACTTCACCTTGCCACATTCCAAAATGACCCGTACCGTCAAAAATCTCCACCGCAAATCTTGCATTTGACGCAGCGAATCTCGTCAAAATTGACGACGAAGAAGCTGCTGAAGTTGATGTAGTGGAAAATGTGGTTTTTTGAGTCCGCTCCTTATTATCAGTCATTTTAGCTCTAAAGTGAAAAAACTACTAGTAATTTATCCCAAAAAAATGCACCAGGAATATTCCCAGGAAAGGCTGGAGGAGTCTCAAACGGTCCCACTTAATACCCAGAAATTTTTTCTGATGTGGAAGATCAGTTAAAACCGCAACCACAGAGCATACTTAAATTTCAAGAGATATCTCAACCAAAGCTCTGATACCAATTATTGAGCAATACCAATTATTGAGCAATACCAATTATTGAGCAAATAGAGCTAAATAACAAATTTAACAATGGCTGACAATAATAAATAAGAAACAGAAAATAAACAAAGAAAGAGAATACCAAGAATTTAAATAGAATCGGCCAATTTTGCCTACTTCCTCTGACTCCACTACAAATATTTCACTATGAGAGAAATATACAAATTTGGAATTTTGGAATGAATTGAAACTAAGGGAGAAGGTTACTTTTATAGGCTAAGGTCCCTTCCCAAATGACAATTCTATCCTACGTGGGACTAATTCCCATTCCAACAAATAATAACAATGGAAGCTGAACTCGAGGACTTGGTATCCCGAGCAAGGACTTCTCTGGCCATGCTTGTTGCTGTTTTGCCTTCAAAGGTTGAACAGATCATTGATGAGTCACTAAATGGAGATTTCCCTTCATGGGTGACAAGCAAGGATCGGAGACTATTAGAGTCTTCCATTAAAGACATCAAGGCTAATGTTGTGGTGGCAAAAGATGGAAGTGGCAAGTTTAAGACTGTGGCCGAGGCTGTAGCATATGCACCCGATAATAGTAACACAAGGTATGTTATTTACGTGAAAAAGGGAACATATAAAGAGAATCTTGAAATTGGTAAGAAGAAGCTGAATATTATGCTCATCGGGGACCGTATGAGTGCAACTTTAATAACCGGTAGCTTGAATTTCGTCGATGGTACACCCCCCCTTTAGGAGTGCTCCTATTGGTATGTATCTTCCTCTATTTCTCATTTTTATCTCCTACTATATTTTTTTACAATTCTTACACAGTCGTATATATATATATATATATATATATATATTCTTTTTCACATTTTATAACCAGTTATTTAATAAAAATATTTAATAAATAATTGAAATATGCAGATAATCAGTTATAAAAATGTGAAGAGAAAAATAAATATATATATAAAATGTGAAGAAAAAGAAATACATAAATATTATATAAACTAATTGACTGCGTATTATAGCTGACTGTGAAGTAAAATTGATTGATTGCATATTGTAATTTACTGCAAAATAAAATTAGTTATCTGATTATCTGATTGTTACAATTATCTCCTAAATATTTTTCCTTTTATAAGTAATTATATTTCTATACATCATTTAAAATTATATTCATGATATTTTAGTCCTCGATGGTGACAAAATAAATAAAAAGAAAAATATGAATCTGTAATCTTTAAATAATATTTGAAGAATAAAAATTTGAAGAAACATTAGTAATAGATGTAAAAATTTGAAGAATAAAAACTAACGAGGGAGCTAAAAACATGAGTTTGCAGCTGCTGTGGGGGATGGATTTATAGCCCAAGACATATGGTTCCAAAACACAGCAGGGCCACAGAAGCACCAAGCAGTGGCTCTTCGAGTAAGCTCAGACAAATCTGTGATAAATCGGTGTCGCATTGATGCGTTTCAAGACTCTCTCTACACTCACTCCAATAGACAGTTCTACCGTGACTGCTTCATTACGGGTACTGTTGACTTCATCTTTGGAAATGCAGCTGTTGTGTTCCAAAAGTGTAACATAGTGGCCCGAAAGCCCATGAGTAACCAGAAGAACATGGTCACGGCCCAAGGACGAGAAGATCCAAACCAAAACACAGGAACTTCAATTCAACAATGTAACTTAACACCAAGCTCGGATCTTAAACCTGTTGTGGGCTCTGTCAAAACATTTCTGGGCCGGCCTTGGAAGAAATTCTCGAGAACTGTTGTTATGCAATCGTCACTGGACAGCCACATTGACCCATCAGGATGGGCTGAATGGGATGACAAGAGTAAAGACTTTTTGCAAACGTTATACTATGGAGAGTACATGAATAATGGAGCAGGTGCAGGTACTAGTAATAGAGTGAAATGGCCAGGTTACCGTGTCATCAAAACTGCAGCAGAGGCAAGCAAGTTCACAGTAACACAACTAATCCAAGGCAATGTTTGGTTGAAGAACACTGGGGTCAACTTTATTGAAGGCCTCTAAATATGTGCTTCCATCATATGTGTGCTTGTATCTTATGTACCTTGTTTTTCAACCAAAATAAAAAGTAAAAAACTTTGCTCTGTGGCAAAGTCAGGTTTCAGTAGTTTTCATTCCTAGGAACTTTCTATGACCCTTTAGCCAGTAGGGGCTATGTAACTCTATCATATATTTAAAATAAATTTGCTCAATTTTCTTTGTTTTCCACCCATTGATTTTTTATTCACCTTGTTTCATTCTACTACATGGATATTTTTCTTTATCAGAGATTTCATAGATGGGCTGCCACATATTAGAGTCAAACATCATAGATTTCAAAATAAAGTAAACTAGTATCATAAAAAATCATATTAAAATTAATTAATAAAAATATAATTGATTGTAAATATAAACTCTATTTATAGAGTTTATTAGAAATAAAAAAACTAATTAATTATAATCACTCAAATAGACACGCATGGGCAATAGCATCCGGATCCTTTACTTCTTTCCTTTTATTTTAATTTATCTAAACAAAAATGTTATTATTTTTTTATTTCTCTTATTTATCTTCTTTTCATTTTTCCTCCTTATTTCCCTAATAAAGTGGTAAGAATGTTTTGGACCCAAGGAATGGCACCCTCTGTCTGTATCAATGTATCAAAGACAAGTCTTCTCTGTCCGAATATTTGACAGTGTGTTTGGCTTGGTAAAATATTTTTGTTTTTATTTTTACACTTTTTAATTAATTAAAAAATGCTACTTCTCATTTAATTTCAAAATTCATAATTAATATTTTCAATTTCTATTGTTTTGTACAAACTCTTGTAAAATAAAAAATAAGGTAAAAACAATACACTTTTATAATTAAAAACAGAAAGCAGGTTCTGAAATCAAGAGTGTCTTAAAATTTAGATGAAGTGAGAAGTGAGCTTATTTATTTATAATATCCTTGCTGGGCTTGGAGCTGGTGGAATTATGATTGTGAAACTGTAATTGGCCCCTCTATGAGAACCACGTTTGGTGGAGTTGTTGAACAACTTAGAGTGTTGCCATAAAACGGGCCTAAGATATTTGTGTCCATTTTTAGGATGGTGATTATTTTTCTATTCCTGAGTAACGATAATGTTACTGCTGTTTTGACTATCTGATCGATCAAGTTAAAAGCTGTCATCTTCATTACAATGCTCAACTCTACACATGTTTAGAGACAGTGGAACAAATATCTAATTGACCTTATCCCACCTCACCATATATCACACATGCTCTAGATTCTTTTTGTCGCCAAGTCATGATTGAAATTATCCGTGCTCTAGCTAGAATAATACGTTCTTTTCATGCTCCACTGGCTTCTTCTCAATTATTACTCAGATCCGTTCCCGAAATTAAAAATAAAGTGTTTATAAGACGTGGATCAATAGTATAAACTTAGAGAAACCATAATTTGAGGCTAATTTATATAACTCCAAGTTTTCTTACGTTATAAAATATTTAAATAAATTACAAATTACATAAAATAATCTGAAAAATGCTCTCAAAATTACAAATGTTATGTAGTTAATTTTTTCACCATTGATGATTCGTTTCCTTGTTTGCGTATACGTTGGTACAGTTTGTCCCTGTGATTTTGAAAAAAAATAGATGTAGAACACAAATTTTAGATGCAATTTTTTATTTTGTTTTTAATGGTAATTGAGTTTTCGAAATTGATTATTAATTTCAACTTTGATTTAAAATTAAAGGTATGACAATAATTTGAAGATAAAAAAAGAAAGTGAGTGCAGAAAGAAAATAGAAGGAAGTGAGGTTGTGAGTGGAGACAATAATTACGGAAGAAATTGATCCACGTCTAAAGGAAAAATAAAAGGAAGACATGTACGAGGCACAAATTAAGGTGAAGTTAAGTCAACCGGGCCCTCCAATAATGTCTTCTACTTTTCTTTTAAGAAGATATTTTCTAAGCTTTCAGCTGCGTAGATGTGTGAAGAATGAAAAATATGAAAATATTTTATAAGTAAATAATTATTAGCGCAGTAAAATTACATAATAATACTTTTTGAAATGGTCGCGTGATTATGGAACACACAATGTGTGCTATAAGATATATGCTTCAGGGAGTTGAATACATGTGGATATACCTATAAAAAATAAGTGTGTAGATACATAAGTGTAACCAGTTTTTCTCGTAAGTATTGTTTTTTTTTAATATAATCTATTTTTTATGTTTAAATTATTCATATGCTCGCTTGTGAAGGATATTTTTAGTCTATAACTTGTGATTAATAGCTCTTGATTTGACTTTTCATTTGAAAAAATCATGAACTAAAAGTATAAAACTTTAAATTTTATTTTTTAATTGCATTATTAGGCCGTCGAATCTCCTTGTATGAAAATAAAGAAGATGTCAGGTTTTCACGAGGAGGGAACTAAAAATAATATATCATAATTTAAATTGAACTGATTAGATTAAATGTCCAACTCATATTCATGACATGATCGATTAATCAATAAAAATACTCTAATAATATAGTTTTGTTATATATTCCATAATCAAATTGAATAAATATTATATTCATGAAATACGATTCATTATTAAAAAATAGTAAACACCCGATACTGAGAATCTTTTGACGGTGAAATAATAGTAACATGATGCTCAAAATGTCGTGCTAAAAAGAGTGAAAGTTCTAGCCCTCTTAGACCATAGTATAATACTGAGATACTGAAATATCTGTTTATTAGAAAAAAGACAAATGGTAGAGAAAGAAACCAAAAATCACATGGGTCCCAGGGTATCCGCATTCTAAACATGTGGTTTGAGAACTTGTTAGTTTATATAAGTAAATGAAAGCAACACAGATAAGCAAGAGCAGCCATGGCTACCGAAGGATCTCTGTTAGACAAGCCTAAAAAATCCGCTTCAAAAACTATCTGGTTAATCATCTCCATAGCTATGGTGCTTGGTTCATCAGCCCTTGTTGGTTCATATTTCATCAAATCCACTTCCTTTTACTCTTTCATACCACATCCTCTCAATATCTGTGATCGTGCCCTTGATACCAAATCCTGTTTAAAGCATGTCTCAGAAGTAGTTCAAGGTCCGATCTTGACCACCACTAAAAACCAGAAATTCAGTGTGCTTGAATCCTTCCTAAAGAATTTCACCTCACACATTCAGAGTGTGATGGACACAGCCAATGCTACGAAATTAAGGATCAACAATCCGAGGGAGGGTGCAGCTTTACTAGATTGTGTGGACCTGATGGAGTTGTCCATTGACAGAGTTTTGGACTCAATGGAGGCTTTAAGGAAACAAACGAGTGATTCTCTGCAAGATGCACACACATGGTTAAGTAGTGTGCTCACTAATCACGCCACTTGCTTTGACGGATTGGAGCGTCCAGCTCGAGTAACAATGGAGACTAAGCTTCAAGACTTGATATCTAGATCAAGAACTTGTCTGGCCATTCTTGTTACAGTTATACCTCCACCAATCATTGATGTGACACTACTAAATGGAAACTTTCCGTCGTGGGTGACAAGGATGGATCGGAAGCTGTTGGAGTCTGGGGCTGGTGATATCAAAGCCAATGTTGTTGTGGCTCAGGATGGGAGTGGTGACTTCACCACTGTTGCTGAAGCTGTGGCATCCGCACCCGATTCAAAATCCGGTGAAAGTGTACCAAGGTATGTTATTCATGTGAAAAAGGGAACATACAAAGAGAATGTTGAAATAGGCAAGAAGAAGCGCAGTGTTATGCTTGTAGGCGACGGAATGGATATAACTACAATCACAGGTGACTTGAATTTCGTTGACGGAACAGGCACTTTTCACACAGCTACTGTAGGTATGGATTTATTTTTCTTCTTCATAATTAATTCATAATCAAATATGGTGAATCTAGTTTTAATCTTAGCAGCCAACTTCAAACATGTGTACTAAAATTTTCTACCAAACATTTCTTCACTTATAATACACGAGACAATTATAAGTAATTATCTAGTTATAAGTAATTGTCCGATTACTTGCATATTAGAATTTTCTACTAAATATTTATCTGAATATAATACACGAGACAATCATAAGTAATTGTCTATTTATTAAAATATTCTATCTAACATTTCTCGGGCTATAATACACGAGGCAATTATAAGTAGTAGTTGTTTAGTTATACATGTGTTAGAGTTTTCTGCGGAATATTTCTGTGACTATAATTCACTATGCATGCAGCTGCTGTTGGAGATGGGTTTATAGCCCAAGACATTGGATTCAAGAATTCAGCAGGTCCACAGAAACACCAGGCAGTGGCTCTACGCGTTGGTGCAGACAAATCTGTAATAAACCGATGTCGCATTGAGGCTTTCCAAGACACACTCTATCCTCACTCAAACAGACAATTCTACAGTGACTCATACATCACTGGTACTATTGACTTTATATTTGGAGATGCAGCTGCTGTATTTCAAAAGTGTAAATTAGCAGCTCGTAGGCCATTGAGTAACCAAAAAAACATGATCACAGCCCAAGGACGAATTGATCCAAACCAAAACACAGGTTATTCAATTCAGCAATGTGACATAATACCCAGTTCGGATCTTAAGCCAGTTGTGGACTCTTTCCAAACTTTTCTTGGTCGTCCATGGAAGAACTTCTCAAGAACGGTTGTGATGCAATCCTTTGTAGACGACCATATTGACCCAAAGGGATGGTCAGAATGGGATGACCAACATAAGAGCTATTTGGAAACACTGTATTATGGAGAGTACATGAATTATGGACCAGGTGCTGGTACCAGTAATAGAGTGAATTGGACAGGTTACCATGTCATCAAAACTGCAGAGGAAGCCAGTAAGTTCACAGTAAAACAGTTTATCCAAGGTGATGTTTGGTTGAAAGACACAGGAATCAACTTTATTGAAGGCCTCTAAATGTTACCTTTGCATTACAACGTTGTGTACTTTTGTAACAATGTGGGTGCTTTCCCTCCTAGATAAAATAAAATAAACTGCTCTTCTCGTAAAATAAATAAAAATAGTTATTCTACATTTAAGTATTTTTAAGAATAATTTAACAGTTGTGGTTTATCTAATCTTAGTTAATGAAAGTATGTTTTAGTTCAAGAAAAACGCTATTTATATGGTGCTCGAAATGTAATTAGCTTTGTGGGTTTTCCAAATGTGGATTTGCGAGAAATTTTGAAAAAAGTGTTTAAATCTAAAACGTAATGTGTTTGCAACGATGTGTTTCCAAACCCACAGACGTGGGTGTTAGAAAAACCAAGTGGCATTTATCGAGAAAGTTTGTGTGGAGTTTAATTACCAAATTTAAAAGCTATGGACGATAGTCAGCTAAAAGAAAATTATAAAAAACCGATTTTAATTATGTAATCGTGCAGCTACCTCACTCATATATTTTTCTTTTTATATTTTATATCTAATTATCTAGTTATTTATAATTATTTATTGAATATATTTTATATCTAATTATCTAGTTATTTATAATTATTTATTAAATATTTTTCAATGTTCTCCAGCAGCTCTCCATGAAATGGAAGTACCCCAATTCACCTTCCAGCTGCTTTTAAAAAGGAGCATGTAAAGGCTGGCATGGTAATTGATATTCTTCATAATGTTTAGTGGAATTAATATTGATGATGGAAACTCTGTTCACTTTTAGTTGGATTCCAAATACTCACCTTTTGAAGCCTTGGCTAATATCTACATCATTACATGAATAGTGTGTGTCATCATTTTCAATTAAAGACTTTAACCACACCATATGGTGATTAGGATTTTTCCAAGTTCCAAAACTCCTTGCCTGTGGAGATATATTGCTAACCAAATTGTTGTTTTTTTTTATTTGTAACATTTTTTTTAAAAAAATATCTTAAATTACTTATTTGTGAATATTAAATAAACTAGTGGTATTTTATTCTGTGTTTATTTACTGCTGTTTTAATTAGTAATTTTAATATTTGTGTCGCAAATTGCAATAACTTCAAAAATCATATTAATTAGAAAAATATTAAGAATTTAAATGGAATGAGAATTTGTAGCTAGGTAGATTAAATAAAAATTTGAAAGATTTGAGTATTAAATTGTTCAATAAAACTTTAGGAATTATATCTGTGTGTAAAGGACTCGTGAGTTGATTTATATGGCAAGATGAGTGTTTGTTTTAGAATAACGATGGCAAAATTAGGAGTTAATTTATCAGTTCAAGAAATTGAAGGAATAACGATGTTAATTTAGAAAAAACCTTATAAATTAAGAAGCCTTTGTTATTAATATAAGGAAAAACAAACTAGTAAATATATCAGTGGTTGTTTATACATTGGCTTACATACAAACTTTGAAACGTGAATTTTTATTGTAAAATTTATGTTCAATCTTTAGTATTCCATCTCATTTTCAACAGCTAGCTTTTTTTTAGCTCAAAGTAATTTATAAGTTAAAGATAAAAATAAGAATTAATTATTTATTAATATCTATTTTTTTTTACTTTATGTAATTAAAAGTTAGACCGAATAGTTATGTGTATTTTAAAAGTAATTTTTTTATTATTTTACTCTTTAAAAATAAATAATTTTTTTTAAAAAAATTATTATAAAATTTTTGGTGAATTTTTACTTATAGCTAACTTTTAAGGAAAAAAAATTGAACCATACACTGAATATATTGTATTGTCTTGTGATTTTGTCTAAGTTCAGCCCTAATACCGAAAGTGGTGGTCCGGGCCGAGTGGGACTAGTTTTGATATGTATAAGGGAGCCAGTCCAAATGTGAAGGCCCAATCCAAACTCTCTTATATTATGATAAAGAAGTGGCTAAGGTGGGCACAATGAACATTAACAAGTGTATAAATTATTATTAAGGTGCAACACAAGAACAAGTGGATAAATTATTACTAAGGTGCAACAAATATTAGCTTGTGCGCGCAATAATTGTCTTCTACTTTCTTCTTTTATAAACCATTGGTTTTAATTATTATGACTCATTAAAATGAAGAGTAGTCTACGAAAATGTAATTAAATATTTTAGTTTTTAAAAATATAAAATAATAAAATAATTTTTGAGAGATATTATTACTATTTTAATTTTTTAAAATTATTTATTATGATTTTAATTTTTAAATTTAATTCATTACTCTAATTTAAAAATAAAAATGCATTAGATATATATTATTATTTTACAACATTTTAAGGATTAAACTGACCAAACAACCTAAACCATGGTGATTCAATAAAAACAAAACAATTACACGTGACTACTAGGATACTTTTCTTTTAAAAAATGTTAATGGTAAGTGGGAAAGTGTAACTGCACATGTTCATGCATTGTTTAGTCTTTGGAGCAATGTGATTAAGATTTAAATAAGCATACTTTTCTTTGATAAAGAAATATTAACAGTAAGACGGGAAAGTGTAACTCGCATGCTGTGCACTGTTTGGACTTTGGAGTGATGTGCAATTACTTTTTAAATTAAAAAGTTGTCTTTGAAAATATGATGCTTTCTTGAGTAAATTTTATATTTTCATTGCATCAACTATTGTTTTAATATTATTGTTCCATTTTAGCCAATCTCAAATTAAAGTATATTTAAATTAAAATATGTAATATCAAATTAATAGATACGAATTAATAAAATGAGACTAATTAAAATGTATATTTTCCGCCGAAATCTCTTAAAGAAGAGTGTTCATATTTAATGTTGGAACCTTTAATCATATTTTCCACTATAAAAAGTACTTACATGAAAGAATAATAAACATAAAAAATAATGTCTTAATGTAAATAATTTATTTCTTTATTTTATTTCCATCTAATAAATTAAAATCTTTTTTATTCATAGTGAAGACTTTTTTACTTCTTCGTCGTATTTTTTAGAAGAATATTATTTTTTGACGTAATAAATTAATTTGTAGAAGTGATTGGTGGATTCCAATTATGGTACTACTAGGTATATTTTTGTAAATTTTTTAAAAAATATATTTAAAACTTAAAGAACAAATCCAACTCTTTAACCTTTAATTAGTGAAAAACATTAATTAAATTGCATGAACCCGTGGATAACAGAATTTAAAAAATGTTCTTACAAGTAAAAATATATTTAACTACTTATATTAACTTCTGAAAATATTTATTATCATTTTTATCTCTAATAAGTTATTTATTATTATTTTAATCTTAAATTTTTGATATTAAAGTAATAATATTTTTTTAAAGACTAGAATAAAAACAAATAATTTTAGAGATTAAAATTAAAAATTGATTAAACTTAAGAAATTTTTTAAATTTAGTTGAACTAAAATATCACTCCACATTATAAACATGTCTAGTCAAATTATAATTAAATAAATTACACATGAACACATATGCTTCGTATAGGAATTTGTGATAAAACTATTGAAATGGATCAACTGGAATATTTCTTAATAAAGAATGTTTGTGGATAGAATATATAACTAAGCAGAAAGAGAAAGAGAATCGTGACAGTTGCTTGTGATTATTGTCTCTTTAACATTACTAAATTATGAGTTTAAGACTTATTTAAAATTAACAAAAACTTTAAAAATGTTATCCCTACTTTGTTTATTAGATGAAGAATCTTCCGATTTTCGCGCAAGGGGAAAGAGACATTGTGATTCCGTCAATGAAAAACTAAAAACATAGTAAATTTTTAAATATTTCATGCATCATTGAATAACGTTTTGGCCTATATAAGGATAAAGAAGAAATAACAGAATAACCAGTAACACTTAGGAATACTATGGCTACCCAACAACCTTTGTTACAAAGGCCTAGAAAATCTGTTTCCAAAACTATTTGCTTAGTCCTTTCTATTGCAGTTGTGATAACCTCATCAGCCTTTATTGGTTCTTATTTCATCAAACCCACATCCTCCCTTCAACATGTTTGTGATCATGCACTTGACAAAACATCATGTTTAGCACATGTTTCAGAAGTAGCACAAAATCCAATAACGTTATCCACAAAAGATCACAAACTAAATTTGCTACAATCCTTCCTAATGAAATCCACTGCAAACATTCAGAGAGTTAGGGACACAGCAAATTCTATCAAACATAGGATCAACGGTCCCAGTGAGGAAGCAGCTTTGCATGACTGTGTAGAACTGATGGACCTATCCATCAACAGAGTTTGGGACTCAATGGTGTCTCTAACGAAACAAAACACTGAGTCTCAACATGATGCACATACATGGCTAAGTAGCGTGCTCACTAACCATGCAACTTGCTTGGATGGTTTAGAGGGCACAGCTCGGGCCCTTATGGAAGCTGAACTCGAGGACTTGGTATCCCGAGCAAGAACTTCTCTGGCCATGCTTGTTGCTGTTTTGCCTTCAAAGGTTGAACAGATCATTGATGAGTCACTAAATGGAGATTTCCCTTCATGGGTGACAAGCAAGGATCGGAGACTATTAGAGTCTTCCATTAAAGACATCAAGGCTAATGTTGTGGTGGCAAAAGATGGAAGTGGCAAGTTTAAGACTGTGGCCGAGGCTGTAGCATATGCACCCGATAATAGTAACACAAGGTATGTTATTTACGTGAAAAAGGGAACATATAAAGAGAATCTTGAAATTGGTAAGAAGAAGCTGAATATTATGCTCATCGGGGACGGTATGAGTGCAACATTAATAACCGGTAGCTTGAATTTCGTCGATGGTACACCCCCATTTAGGAGTGCTCCTATTGGTATGTATCTTCCTCTATTCTCATTTTTATCTCCTACTATATTTTTTTATACCAACTCTACTTGTTTAACTTGACCAACCAATTCTTACATAGTCGAATATATGTATATATATTTATTTATTTTTTTTCACATTTTATAACTAGTTATCTGATAAAAATATTTGATAAACAACTGGAATACGCATACAATCAGTTATAAAAATGTGAATTAATTATAAAAATATAAAAAAAAAATATATATGTATATATAAAATGTGAAGAGAAAGAAATACATACATAATATGTAAATGAGTTAACTGTTTAACTGCGTATTATAGTTAAATATGAAGTAAAATTGATTGACTACATATCATAATTTACTGTAAAATAAAATTGATTATCTGATTATTACGATTATTTCCCAGATATTTTTTCTTTTATAAGTAACTATATTTCTATACATCATTTAAAATTATATTCATGATATTTTAGTCCTCGATGGTGACAAAATAAATAAAATGAAAAATATGAATCTGTAATCTTTAAATAATGACACAGCAAACATTAGTAATATTTGACAGTGTGTTGGGCTTGGTAAAATATTTTTGTTTTTATTTTTACACTTTTTAATTAATTAAAAAATGCTACTTCTCATTTAATTTCAAAATTCATAATTAATATTTTCAATTTCTATTGTTTTGTACAAACTATTGTAAAATAAAAAATAAGGTAAAAACAATACACTTTTATAATTAAAAACAGAAAGCAGGTTCTGAAATCAAGAGTGTCTTAAAATTTAGATGAAGTGGGAAGTGAGCTTATTTATTTATAATATCCTTGCTGGGCTTGGAGCTGGTGGAACTATGATTGTGAAGCTGTAATTGGCCCCTCTATGAGAACCACGTTTGGTGGATTTCTTGAACAACTTAGAGTGTTGCCATAAAACGGGCCTAAGATATTTGTGTCCATTTTTAGGATGGTGATTATTTTGAGGGGGTTTTGCTTGATCCGCAATACACAACTATTCTTAACTCACTCCTCATAGAATATATATATATATATATATATATATATATAAAATATATATACATGTATCTATTTTTCTCTTCTATTCCCTAATTAACGATAATGTTGCTGCTGTTTTGACTATCTGATCGATCAAGTTAAAAGCTGTCATCTTCATTACAATGATGGTCAACTCTACACATGTTTAGAGACAGTGGAACAAATCTCTAATTGATCTTATCCCACCTAACCATATATCACACATGCTCTAGATTCTTTTTGTCTTATCCGTGCTCTAGCTAGAATAATACGTACTTTTCATGCTCCACTGGCTTCTTCTCAATTATTACTCAGATCCGTTCCCGAAATTAAAAATAAAGTGTTTATAAGACGTGGATCAATAGTATAAACTTAGAGAAACCATAATTTGAGGCTAATTTATATAACTCCAAGTTTTCTTACGTTATAAAATATTTAAATAAATTACAAATTACGTAAAATAATTTGAAAAATGCTCTCAAAATTACAAATGTTATGCAGTTAATTTTTTCACCATTGATGATTCGTTTCCTTGTTTGCCTATATGTTGGTACAGTTTGTCCCTGTGATTTTGAAAAAAAATAGATGTAGAACACAAATTTTAGATGCAATTTTTTATTTTGTTTTTAATGGTAATTGAGTTTTCGAAATTGATTATTAATTTCAACTTTGATTTAAAATTTAAGGTATGACAATAATTTGAAGATAAAAGAAGAAAGTGAGTGCAGAAAGAAAATAGAAGGAAGTGAGGTTGTGAGTGGAGACAATAATTACGGAAGAAATTGATCCACGTCTAAAGGAAAAACTAAAAGGAAGACATGTACGAGGCACAAATTAAGGTGAAGTTAAGTCAACCGGGCCCTCCAATAATGTCTTCTTTTCTTCTAAGAAGATATTTTCTAAACTTTTAGCCGCGTAATAATAATTGTGTGAAAGAAATATATAAATATTTTATAAGTGAATGAATGTTAGTAAAATTACATAATACTTTTTGAGATGTTCGCGTGATTATGGAACACACAATGTATCAGGGAGTTGAATACATGTGGATATATACCTATAAAAAATAAATGTGTAGATATGATAAGCATCATCGATAAGAACAAATTTTTGTTCTTATACTAGCTTCGCCCTTGGTCTAGACTTTGAAGGGGCTTATTATATTTGTTTCTAGTTTTGATATGTATATGGGAGCCAGTCCAAATGTGAAGGCCCAATCCAAACTCTTCAAGTTTAATTTGTGTGAGAAATATTTATTATAGAAATATATTAGTTCTATATTTTTTTAATGTATTTTATAATTGATTAAAATTTATTAAAGATTAGAAAAAAAATTATTTTAATCTCATTTCTCGTTCAATAATTTCACTAGTAATTTTGTAGTTTTAATAAATTTAAAAAATAAAAAGAATATATCAGAAAAATGTATCAAAAAGAATACTATATTGATAGGGCTCTCCATTTAGTATTAGAGAAACTTAATTAACTAAAAAAATATGTATTAATTAACTAAAAACTACATTATAATAATTACAAAAAATATCTTATTATTTTTTAATAATATTTTGTATAATGTAATTGATAACCATTTGAGAAATCAAAAGTAAAAGGAATAATTTAAATGAGAAATTGAAATATTAAATCATTTTGCAACACAATAACATTCTTTGCCGGATTGATCAATTTTCAAATTGCTTTCTTTTCTTTTTTAACCTTAGAAGAAAATTAGCATTTTGGGCATTTTTTTTTCCAACAAATTAGTCATTCCCAAACCAATCACCAATCACCAATCACCAATCACCACCTAGAAACACATAAAATTAACTTCCACAAGATATCTTTGCCACCAAATCATGATGCATTCCGACAGCCAAATTAAGTACATAATTAATCACCATATATATCAAATTGATCATAACTAGTACCATCAATGAATTACCTCACCATCCATATCTACATTGATTGTATTAAATACTGTGCGTGAGTATTAAATTCTTTTTGTAGGGTTTTGTTCGTTTCGTCTAATTTAAATCAGCAATATGTTGGATGAGTTTAGGGTTAAGCAACTAGCTAGAACAAGTACTTCTCATTTTCACTTGTAATGCATTCACACCTGACTTTCAAAGCATCCCATGCTAATTTAATTTTTGAGCTAGCCATACTTCACTCTCTAACCTTTATTTGAATAATGCAAGTTTACTACTTTCTTCAATAAATAAATAAATAAAAAGGAAAAGAAAGACGTGAAGAAAGAGAACTCTCTATTAGATTCAAAGTCTTTCTATGGGGTTGGGACTAATTGGGATCTGGTGGGGTAGTTGAAGCTTAATAAAATTGAGTGAAATGGTTAAATTGAAGTATAAAATGACGGTTGTGATTTGAATGGTTTTTGTCAATAAAGAATTGCCCACTTTTAACATTGTACCAAAATTAATTTCATATTTTATTTATATATGATTGCAAACTTTTGTTTAAGTTATTTTAGACTTAAATATTTTGAAATCTTTGTATTTTTAACATTTGTAGTGTTTAATCCCTATAAAAAAAGTTTATGATTCATGTAATTTTTATCGACATAATTAGTCTTTATCATAATTTTTCATCAGCAATATACGTGTCCTCAGTTTTTGCCAACTTTATTTTATATGGTTTGAATCCCTTATTAACTTCGATCAGTATTTCTTTTAATTTTGTATAACATAAATAATTGAGTACATAATTAATACTTTGTAAATAATAAAATATTAAATATGCATTATTAGATATATCAATTACAAATAGAGAAATATAAAAATATAAAATATAATACATGTAGTTAAAGCTTTAACTTGTTTATAATAATCCGCCAAAAAAAACTTATTTATAATTTTGCTATGCTTTAATAATTATTTTTTATTAAATTTATAAATAAATAGTCATTAAGCGATATCATTCATTTTGAAAAAAATTCGAAACATATATTTTATTACGAATAATGCTCGTAACTAAAATTTCTGATTATTTGAAAATATGATTATTCTAAAATAAAATAAATATTTTTGTTTGATTTAAATTAAATAAGAATCAAAATTGAATAAACATAATTAATAGTTAATATCAAATTAGTTTCTCTATTTAAAGATTAGGAATTTATGTTGCGTTAGATATTTTGTGATGGATTCATTATATAATATTTATATTTTTGGTTATATATTGTATGTTTTGTTATATATATATATATATATATATATATATATAATTTATTTAATAATTAACTTTGGATATAAATTTGTGATGAGTGAATGATTCTTTGAATTGCATATTGTAGGTATTTCCTCAATCGCATAAGGAATTATTTCTTTTACAATTTATTGTATTTTGTATTTATGTGTAAATTTGAACATCAATTTTAAAAAATGATTATTATTTAAAAATATTAATTATTAACTGATTATCATATTAAAATTATCAATTATAAATTAATTTATTCATCCAAAGACTAATAATCGACGTTGTGTTAGAGATTCTACTACGTGTACGTGTTCAACAACAATCAAAATTGAATAAACATGACGAATAATTCATATAAAAAAAATTTAATGTTGTGCCGTCTAAAATAAACATCTGGCAATAAATATATTCTTATATTTTTATTTTTATTTTCAATTGATATATTTTTATAATTGACGCGCAATCCTACTTAATAATATAAAAAATTAATTTTCATTTAAAATAAGTAAGTTTCACAATATAAAATAAATGTATATAATATATCAGCCATACATTACAAAATAATTTAATTAAAATATACTGATAGTACATAAAAAAAAATTTACATGCTTGAATTTTATAATAATTATTCTAAAAATTTATATTTAAGTTATTTTTAGTTACCATTATACCACAAGTTATAGTTTAATTAGGGCACAACTCTTTTTAAATGTAATAACTCAAATGTCATGAGTCGATTATGATTTAGCCTAATCTATTACCTTAGAAGAATTAATTTATATTCATAAAATAGTTAATAATATAATTTCTTTTAAAAAAATGCATCAATAAAGATTCTATAAAAATTTTATTTGAAAAACATTAAATTTGAAGAATGAAGCTCTTAATCATGTTATATCTTATAAAATGATAGTACTTTAGAATGAAAAATAAATGCTTATAGGAATCCAGAAACAGATTTGTAAATGTAATGAAGTAGTGAGAGCTAGGGTTGAGAAAGAAGGAGTTAAGCATGTATATATTGAGTTCACCAGCACAAGCATAGAGAAATAGAAGTTAAAGCATGATGATGATGATGATAGCAAGCTCTCTCTAACACTCTATGCATATCCTTTTACATTTATATCGGTAGTCCTTCCATTAAATGCTTTTACACCCTCTGCATTAATTTCATGCTGCCAAACCCATCTTCTTCTTCTCTCAACTCCTAACCCTTCTATTTATTCATTTTATCTCTTCTCTGCGTTTCAATCTCTCTTTGGCCCACATCCCCTTTTCTCTAAACATCACTGTTTGCGGGTCTCACTCACCACTCTTCATCAACTCCTTCAGTTCCCTAATTCCTTCACATATTTTTGTGTCTCTCAATGACCCACCACAGCAAACATAACTAAGGTTCTTAGTTCAAACACAAGGTCCCCTCTTGCATGTGCGTTTCTTTAATTACTCAAAGTTTAGCTTTGTTAATTTCTGAGTGTGAGAGAGAGGTAACAGTTACATTGAACTTGGTTACTTGACTGTAATCAACTAATCATATCATCTATTTTTGTCAAACCTTTCACATTCTCAATTGTCTCCACTCTATCCTTGTTTTGTCTTTTCTGATTTTCCTTTTGTTTTTTGTTTTTTTGGGTAGAAAGTTTTGCGTGTTTGTGAGTGTATTAAGGGGAAAGTCATTAGTGCCCTCTTGCAACCTTAATAACACTGTTCTATCTTGTGGACCCATAAGGACAATCTCCAAATCTAACTCTTGAGCCTTACAAATGAATGAGACATAAGGCGAAGCAGAAACTGCACAGCGATACTGTTAATTAGAAGAGTAAGAAGCTCTTATCAGTTTCGACTTTCCCAAGTGGTCGGAAAACATCCATAAATCAACTTTCAGAGATGGAAAGAGATTGATTCGTTGCAGTTATCTTCAAGGATAGTTGAACAGCCATAACAGGTAACCCCACTTCCTTAATTATTGTCCAAATTAAACACAGAGAGAGAATAGTTGCTATTCATAGTTTTGCAGAAAAATGTTAATATCAATGCTAGTATCATTTATCCTGTATTTCCTTTTTAAGAGAATTTTTAGTACAGATATCTTATAGGATTGCTTATGTTAAAGTAATTGCATTTTACAAATTTATTTCATTAAAAAAATTAACGTGAGAGTAAGAATTACTTAAAAATAAAATTCGTATTTTTTATAAGATACGGTTGCTTATGAATTAAAAATTAATTTATTTAATACTATTTACCTGCAAATTAAATAAAAATCTTCTGAGTTGTTTAGTTTTTGAATCATCAGAACAAAATTAAGATGAATTAGCCACATATTGCTCAAGTATGATATATAACCTTAAGACACCTAAAACGAGTATCTTAAGTTGGATTTATCGGAGATGTCTTAACACTTTATAATGGACTGAAATTATAAATTATAAACTTTAATAGATTTTTATCTCTCATTTAATTATTGTTTCTCCTGATTTGAACCCAGGATCCACTTTAAATGAAATTAAAATTCTACTTGAAATTATAATTATCTAATTTCATGGCAGACACAAACATTATGTTTCTCTGGACCGACTATGCTACAATTTCAATTCAACATCCGCATCCCCTCATACCATAAGGAAAGCATTAAATTCTTCAAAATAAAAATAAAAATAAAAATAAAGAAAGCATTAAAAAAATGAATACATTTAATATTTTTTAAATATAAACATCATTTAATACATTATTCACTTATTAGCAAATAAATCATAAGGAAATTTGAAATTATTTATTGTGTATTTTGTTAATTTACAACAAGTGATATTGATTAATAAGGGTTTTAAAATGAATAAATTTAATAATTTTTTAAAATATAAACATCATTTACTACAATATTCATTTATTAACAAAGAGGATTGAGAATAATGGTAAGGAAATTTCAAATTATTTATTGTATTTTGCTAATTAGTACAATAAGTGATATTAATAATGGTTTTATTTGTGTAGAATTTTTTTTTAATTAGGATTTTGATATGAAGTGTACAAGTAATTAATAATTTTGTTAGGAATATTAAATGAATGTAATGTTGGTGTTCTCTGTCTAATATGTCTAATTTAGTTAGGATTCGATCTCCTGAATCACTTTGTTAAAATATATTAATTGTTACCACTAATTTATTTACGTAAAATGATAAATCAAATCAAAGACTTTGTGCATATTATTCAAATTTTTTACCATTATTAAGTTGAATTTTGTTTTTACCGAAAATTAGGCTGATTCTAACATTTATATGATAATAATATTTGAAGTAGATGTAAACAAAATAAATTGAAGTAAAGATTTATACAAACTATCTAAGTTCTTTCACCATCGATGGTTTATTTATTATTCATGTTTTCTTAAAACCATTTTTATTAGTGGGAAATTTATAGAACATTAAATACGTTTCTTAAATGTTCAATCACCTAAAAAAATAAACGCTCAATAAATTTTATGTTTTTTAATATATAAAATGACAAATGTTAACTAGGATCCTTTATTTGAAAAAGTCTTTTATTTAATATGTAGATAATAAATTAGAAAAAAAATGACGCCGGATAAAAAAAAAAAGATATTTCTTTTTAATTTCTTAACCAATTCAGTCAATGCCTCACTTAAAAAAATATATTTACTATTCCCTTAATTTTTTTAGGAAAGATCACATGTATTATTAACTCTTAAAAATCTCTATTTTGATTCATTTTGTTGTTTTATTATCAAATGAATGGTTAAATATTTTTTCTCCTCCAACACACATTTTTTACATAAAAAATATAAATATACACACATATATATAATATTTTCATTTATAAAAATAATTTAAAACATATATACCAACACGTATAAATTTTTTTTATTAATATTTACAGTTACATTTAAATGAATATATATATTTTTTTATATTTTGAGGGATTTAATGTATTTATTTTTTTAACATTTTTTTAAAAAAATATATCGATGATTAATATAACCAAAGTATAATTTAAATGCAATATCATTGCTCGTTATTATACTAAAAATATAAAAATATTAAACCTCTACCTTATGCAGTTACAAACATTTAATACAGAAGAAAATGTGTTAATCAAAAACAATAGAGGACAATATGTTGGCAATATATTATTTTAATTTTATTTCTAATTATCGATTAAAAATTTATTAAGAATTATAATTTTTTTTGAAAATTTTATTTTTCATATAACACGTCTTTCTTAATTTTATAATTTTTAATAAATTTAAAATATAATAAAATAAAGTATGCATTAAAAAAATGTCTTGCTAAACTAGTGCCTTATGGTACCAGTTAAAAAAATTAAAAAGATAAAATATTTAAAGAGCCCATCATATATAGACTTAAAAAAATGCTAAATAATATAATTTCACACATTTTAATAAAAATATTTCTAAAAAAATGTTAAATATTGAACCACTCCTCAGATATTAACTCTAATATTAATTAGTTGTCAAAGAAAACTCTAATATATTAATTGTTGAAACTAAGGAAACAATAGTAGAATAAGAGAGAGACAGGAAGGGGAAAAAATAAAAAAATAAAAATAGAGAAAGAGGGAGAAACATTATAGATGCAATAAATGATATAGATGAAAAAATGGAGATAAATAAAAAATGAAATAAAAGTAAATTGTAAGAGATACACCTAACTGTACTAATATATAACTCTCATTCTCAACAGCACTGAGTTACAAGGCTACACAAACAAGACCACTACTTCTAGCTTTCTCACATTTTTGGTTTGTGCGCGCGAGTTAAATGTTTTTTGAATTCCTGTTTGGCAGAGTGTAGAAGAAGAACGTGAGTTCTGAACACAAGGATTTAAGTCAATGTTTCACACAAACATGTTTGATAATCATTCTCACGTGCTAGATATGTCTTCCCATAAGACTACTTGCTCTGAGAGTGATTTGGGAAAGGCCAACAGAGATGAAGAGTACGACACAAAATCTGCCACTGACATGATGGACGTTCCTTCCGGTGACGACGACCAAGATCCTAACCCTCGTCCCAAAAAGAAGGGTTATCGCCGCCACACTCAGCGCCAAATTGAAGAAATGGAAGCGTAATCACTCTCAGCTTTTTACTTCTTCTCATACAACTCTTTATATCTAACAAATATTAGTGATTAAGATTCTAACTCATGATGTCTGTCTCTCTTTTTTCTTTTATAATCACCATGTTAACTTTATACTTTTTGGTGAACTTCACAGGTTTTTCAAGCACTGTCCTCACCCAGATGATAAGCAAAGAAAAGAGTTGAGCCGTGAGCTGGGGTTAGAGCCTTTGCAAGTCAAGTTTTGGTTCCAAAACAAGCGCACACAGATGAAGGTAAGTTCAAAAGAGAGAGAAAATCTTAACAAGTACTATATCTTAACTTGGATAAATGGTATAGTATATGTAGAGTTGCACCACTAACATGCTTGTTAATTAATGGTGGAAATATAGAGTCAACGTGAACGAAATGAGAATGCAATTTTGAAGGCGGAGAATGAAAAGCTTCGCGCTGAAAACAATAGGTACAAGGAGGCCTTAACCATCGCTACATGCCCTAACTGTGGTGGCCCAGCTGCTCTTGGAGAAATGTCCTTCGACGAGCAGCACTTGAGGATTGAGAATGCTCGCTTAAGAGAAGAGGTAAAAACAAACTTTTTAATTATAACATGTTTTCAACCTTGCTAAGAAGTCAAAAATCACGTTTTCGTATGAAAACTATAAGTGTAT
Source organism: Hylodesmum podocarpum (assembly GCA_026586105.1). NCBI lineage: Eukaryota > Viridiplantae > Streptophyta > Magnoliopsida > Fabales > Fabaceae > Hylodesmum > Hylodesmum podocarpum. The sequence continues at coordinate 420,380 of JALJEV010000646.1, forward strand.
TCAGTTTCATGTTTAGAATGTAAATTTTCCACGTTTTTAAAAGCTAAAAATCATACTCTTTTTTTTACATTTTATATAATTACTAACTTCTTAGTTTCACGTTTGAGATGTAAAAATCCACATCTAAGACTTTCATTACCCACATAATGTAAAAGTTTTCTGTTGTTCTGGATCAAATAACCAAGTTTTTTTTTTTTTTTTATGGAAAAAAAACTTCAGATTGATAGGATTTCAGGAATTGCGTCAAAATATGCTGGAAAGCCGGTGACTTCATCATTCTCGAACCTTTCATCTCTGAATAACAATCACTTGCCTGTTGGTAACTATGGAGCAAGTTCAGGCACTGTTGGAGAAATGTATGGAGGCAGTGACCTTTTTAGGTCACTCCAAGCTCCTGCTGATGCTGACAAACCCATGATTGTTGAGCTTGCCGTTGCAGCAATGGAAGAACTCACAAGACTAGCTCATGCTGGAGACCCTCTATGGGTCCCCAACAACCTCCATACTGAGATTCTAAATGAAGATGAATACTTGAGGACTTTCCCTTCCAGAGGTTTAGGTCCCAAACCCTTGGGTTTGAGATCTGAAGCTTCAAGGGAATCCGTGGTTGTTATCATGAACCACGTTAACCTTATTGATATTCTTATGGATGTGGTGAGTGTTAATTGAATGAAGTAGTTCCTTACAATTTCTTATACATATCTATAAATATAGTTAGTAGAGTGAGACATTTGACAATGATTATGACATTGGTCGGTAACTGTTTTCAGAACCAATGGTCAACCGTATTTTGCGGTATTGTCTCTAGGGCATTGACCCTTGAAGTCCTTTCAACTGGAGTAGCAGGAAATTACAACGGAGCATTGCAAGTGGTACTCATTTTTCTCCCTTTATATATCTTTCTTTCTTCTACTCACAACTCTCACCATTTAAAAGATTTGGTAATAAGACAATAGAAAAGTATGCATTTCATGCATGTAACAACGTTTCTTATTTTTTTTAGATGTCTGCTGAATTCCAAGTTCCTTCACCACTTGTTCCAACTCGTGAGAACTATTTCGTAAGGTACTGTAAGCGGCTACCAGATGGGATATGGGCAGTGGTCGATGTTTCCTTGGATAATCTGCGACCAAGTACAATCTCAAGAAGCCGAAGAAGGCCCTCTGGTTGTTTAATTCAAGAATTGCCAAATGGTTACTCCAAGGTCACATTTTAATTAATTATATTATGCTTTTAGCTACGTGACTATGTCTAACTTATTTGATAATGTAGTAAGTGGCCACACCACATCCCAAGAAAACAGAATCATAAGTTAATCTGGGTTGCTGTTTTGTTTGATTATTCCTCAGATTACATGGATTGAACATGTAGAAGTGGATGATAGAGCAGTGCATAGCATATATAAACCTCTAGTTAATTCTGGACTTGCCTTTGGAGCTAAACGCTGGGTGGCTACATTAGACAGACAATGTGAACGTCTTGCCAGTTCAATGGCCAACAACATACCTGCAGGGGACCTCTGTGGTAAGTGAATTTTGACATATAAACTTAATTATATTTTTTTTGTTTGTTTCTTATTATAAGGTCTGTATAGTATATGTATAACTGTGAATTTGTTTTCAATTAATATGCAGTGATAACCAGTTCTGAGGGAAGGAAAAGTATGCTGAAGCTGGCAGAGAGAATGGTAATAAGCTATTGCACTGGTGTTGGTGCTTCTACAGCACATGCATGGACAACTCTATCTGCAACTGGATGTGATGATGTGAGGGTCATGACCAGAAAGAGTGCCGATGACCCTGGCAGACCCCCCGGTATAGTGCTCAGTGCAGCCACTTCTTTCTGGCTTCCAGTTCCTCCAAAAAGGCTTTTTGATTTCCTGCGTGATGAAAACTCTAGAAACGAGGTATATGCATAATTAAGATTTCATTTCTTGCATCTTTTACATTCATATTTATTAGGATTTAGTGGTTAGGAACTTACATTTATGAAGTGTGCGCTTATTATTAAAAATAAAGTACATGGTTGGTCCATGTCCTGGGGTGGAATCTTAATTAATTGGTAGCTAGCTATATTCATACTTGAAGCTAATACATTCAATTGAATTCACAGTGGGACATTCTCTCCAACGGGGGTCTTGTTCAAGAATTGGCACACATAGCAAATGGCCGTGAACCCGGCAACTGTGTCTCTTTACTTCGTGTCAATGTAAGTTTCCTGCAGAAAATATTATACGGTCCTAGAAAATCTCATTATTATTTTTTCATAAATTAGAAAATTCTTATATGACATATAAAAATCTTATTGTGGTGCACCTGTTTTTTGGCATATATCTAATGAAACATATAATCTAATTATACTGTGTTAATTGGTGTAGAGTGCAAATTCAAGCCAAAGTAATATGCTAATACTTCAAGAGAGTAGCACTGATTCTACTGGGTCATATGTAGTTTATGCTCCAGTGGATATTGTTGCTATGAATGTAGTGTTGAGTGGAGGGGATCCAGATTATGTTGCCCTTCTTCCCTCAGGTTTTGCTATTCTTCCTGATGGGCCTGGACAAAACGGAGGACCAATACTAGATGTTGGATCTGGTGGTTCTCTACTCACAGTGGCATTTCAGATCCTAGTTGATTCAGCTCCAACAGCAAAGCTTTCTCTTGGTTCTGTGGCCACTGTTAACAGTTTAATTAAGTGCACAGTTGAAAGGATCAAAGTTGCAGTCATACGTGACAGCACCTGATTTCAGAACCTTCATATGGTAATCATCAAATTAATCACCTTATTTCAATTAATTTACAGTGGCAGTTTTAGAAGTGAAGTTCATTTACTTAACTTGTGTTTTCTTTTCTTGCAGTCATCAAAGTTAGAGAAAGTAACAAGCTAGGAGTGGTGCTGCTTATTTCGTTTTCAAAACAAGGTGAAGAAGTCAATGAACGCACCTCGGATTAACTTCAACCTTAAAACTTTGAAGAAGCTTAGGTTCGGGTATTGACTTTAACTAATGAAAATTAGAGTAGTTCCATATCCAGCCTTAAGATTTTAACTTAGAATAACCGCAAATTTTCATGCTTCCCTATTTATTTTAGGGTAGAATTTTCGGCTTGTATTTGTAGGCGTAGGCTTGAATTAACATTCCTGATCAAGTTGTGTTATGTTGACATTTTCAGTTTTTCCTATTCCATTGTAAACTACATCAAATTTTCGTCTCTTATTGTAGCGTTTCTTTAGTTTGTCACAGATGTTATCATCACAGTCTCACAAAGTTTTTTTTTATCCTTACACTCTGAGAGGGAAATTTAAAAATTTAGATTTAAAATTTTCTCTCCTTTTTATCATACGAGAAGATATTTAAGGTAACATAAAAGAAATATAGTGTGAAAATGACAAATACTATACATATCATTGTTTCAAATAGTTATTAAAGAACTCTGATAATTTAAGGTCGTATTTTATCACATCTTATGTTCTTTTCATATTATCCCGACCTTTACACATGTTGATGTCGTACACGTTTTAATATAAAATTTGTCGTGAAGATTTATTTAATTAAAATTTTAAATAATATTCAATGGTTAAAAATTAATGCTATCAAAATTTAAAACAAACTTAATTAATTTTCCGCTGTGAGGAACAATTGTAATGCCAGAGAGGAAACATTTGCATTTATCAAAATTTAGAAGGAGTTGCTAGAGGACCTTTCTACCATTACTGTAACAGATTTAAAAGGACATGTAAGACAACGAACAGAAAATTTGGTCATTCGTGTGCACTCTGGAACTATGCCTAATTTACAAAAAAAAATAACTCATCATATCTTGTGTTCTTCGATCCCTACCCAACGGATACCCACAGATGGTGCAAATTTCAATGACGTGATAGAATTTAGTACTTGATGTAAGATGATATGATATTATTCAAGACATTTTGCATGAATAATTAAAATAAACTATTTGATGAAATATATCTAGCCAAAGATTCTTTCATTAAATCATTTACACTCATCATCGACTTCACTTAATACTATGAAAGAAGTGTTTCACAAATGGCTTAAAAATTTTCAAGAACAAACCTACCTAAATCAATGTGAGGCTATACATGCCTTAAACAAAGGCCTTGCAGCGGTTGAGCTAATTAAATGTTCCCCGATTGGTGGTTCCCTCAGTCTGTATTCTGATCTAAAAGCTGCATTCCACTAATCTTGTTCAGTACATATTTAAGAGGGATACCAGTTTCGGGAAAAGTGTATAAATATACAAAAATTACCCTTACGAATTCAAAGAATATAAGAAAGATCCTCTGTAATTAAGAATAATCAGGATCTTTACGTGTTCATTGTTTTCGTTTATGCTATTGGCTAAATATTATTGTGAGCTTAATTACTACAAACAAGAATTAATCCCCATGCTTTGACGTACGTCAACGTAATTAACTATGTAAAAATGCAATTAGCATCTTTCATTTTCTTACTATTTTTTCGTATTGTATATTTAATCATATTAATATTTTTTTCTCTTCCTGTCTCACTGTAGATGTTTATTTAAGGATTGTTCATCGATTTTTCTTAGAACAACACTTGCTACACTCACTGACATATTTTTTATTTAAAAACAGTGTTATTAATCTTTCTCTTTGCCTTAAAACTACGTCATTAATTCATCACTATTTTCTTAGATTAATTTAGTCGAAGAATAGAAAAATGGGAGAGTTTTTTTGTTAGTGTCCTCTGTGGCAGTTTGTCTATTGGAGTATCTTATCTAGATACTGAGTGTATCTCCAACTTGATTTTCAATAGCCTCTTTATTGGTCGTTGTTTTCAAGTGAACGTATTAATTAACAACTTATAAGTATATATATTTTTTATATTTTAAAAAATTCTAAATTTTAAAAAATAGAACTATAAAATATCGTCAATTAAATAACATAACAGCGAAGTATATATGAAAGGAGTCTGATATATTTTCCGTAACAAACACCATAAGATTCTGATTTTTGTGATTCATTATTTCGGAAAATATATTCTACATCCTATTGATCTAATTAACTTTTTTAAAAGAAAAATTTAATACTGATGCTATGAACTAATTTTTAAATGTACTAAATTAAGCCTTAATAAGGTGTGAAATGGATAAATTCTTGAGCATTCACAAGACACCATCTATTAATATCTTACATTATTCTAATTACATTTTTAATATTATAACCAGGATACAATATATAAACTCTATGACATTACCAAAATTTCTTGATGGTTATGAAGCTAGCTGAGAGAGAAAATATTTTGTAAGAAGATAAATAATCATTGTTTAAGAATATTATGTTCGAACCAATCATGAACTGGTTTACATTAGCTCTAAAACTCTTAGATATTAAAACGAATACAGAATGTGTGAATAAAAAAATGAGAAGCCTAGTTATGCTACCAATATCTCTGCCATAATTGTTAGGAAAAAGAGATACACTAGTTTCTGTATATTGGAAAAATAAAATTTAAAAATTCAAATGTAAATTCATCAAAATTCAATCAGGGAGTTTGGTGAAACCATTGAATGTAATAAACAATAGCATACAGAGGGTCCTTAAGTGGGTGGTGTTTCTTTAAGAGGTGTGGGGTACCAAGGGATGAAAATGATTCTACGCCTAAAACTATGGTTCGGGTTATAATGTAACTTTATCTTATAATATATATACAATTTTATAAGTAGTAAAAAATATTAGAAGAGAAATCTAGTAGTGTTAGAAATTTGTACGTACTTGTTACTTGTAACATGTTACTGAACTTGACCTAAATTAGTTTTATTGAAGTTTAAAAGTGGAAATGAAAGAATCTTTTTTAAGTGTGAAATGGGTAAGTGAGAAGAAGAAGGCTGAACTGAAAGAGTTTGGTGTTACTGCCACGCCTTACTGGTGTGTCCCCTTCTTCGTTATGCTTATGCCTTTCTGCTGTGTCTGTCATATTACAGTGCATCACAGAGGCCAAGCAATTATATTGCCATACCAAAAGGTGCACTATTGTGTATATATCGCACAATTAAAGTAATATATCATCACCATACACTTACAATTTTAATGGAATACTGTTGCTATAGCTATGCTGTAACTGTGATAGTTATTTCGTAGAAGAAAAACTGTTAGACAGTAAATTAGAAATACAGCAGATCGTACATATCCTGCGCAGATGCTATTATTATTATTATTAAGCATAAATAAGGTGATAAGCATTGAACACTGAGAAAATGGATCAGAGTGACATTAATATGGTTGCCGGCCGGAAATTAAAGAATCAACAGAAGAAACGTCATTTCAATTAGGGTGCCTAAAAAATTGCCATTAATATCAATTCTGCAGCATCGACCACCACTGAGTTCTGCCCATTTTGCTGAAGAAAACTGACCAGAGGCGTAGTTGATGGTAGCAGAAGCCGTAGGGTTATTATTATTATTATTATTAAATTCATGACACAGTAAGGACTATGCAACATGTGTATTATGTATGTACACAAACTTTGTTAGGTTTCCTACCCTTTGTGTTATCTGCATGCTTTTCTCTCTCTCTTTTTATCTTTTCCACTGTCTTATCTTTATGGCAGACACGGTTAATTTTATTTATTTTAATTACTGTCGGTGCGTACGTGAATGAATAATTAAAGAGAATAGAAAGTACTGATGATTTTGCCGCAAGTCCTGAAATTTAGGGCTGTAATACGAAGCTTCGAATATACAGTTCAGTCTTGCTTTTGGTTTAGTACGTTGAGTTTAGAATTTTCATTAATGCACAATGTACGTCTTTTCCTTTGAAATTAAAGCTAGGACATCACAACATATAAATGGAAAATAAAAATATAAATGGATAAAAATAATATTTAATAGACAATTATATATTAGAGTACATAAGTTATAAAATATGGAGAGATATGTGTACTATAAAATATGGAGAGATATGCGTATGTATATATATATTATGTAAAGTTGAATGGACAAAGTTTAATTGATGCAATATTTAGTTTTTTTTTTTATAAGTGTTAATTTCTTATATTTTTAAATTTTAGTTTTTAATCTCTAATTTTATTTATTCTAGTCTTTAGTCCTTATAATTATTTTTCCGTTAGATTTTAGTTTGTAAAGTGGTAAAACAATAGTACTTGGAAAAAGCATATGTATCCAACAACTTAACGTGTGCTTTCATTTAAAAGATTCGATTGTGGGTGAGTTCCAATTATGATATCCCAGTGTAGTTATGAAATAGTTCAAACAAAGGGAGAGTCATCACCTTATCCTTTAAATATTTTGTAATTGTTGATATAAAGATTGTCATGATTTTAAACTGCGGACAGGAACTCTTGTGACAGTAACACTGCGAATGCGGAAGTTGGCACGTCAGCACTGTATTGTGAATCTAAATTATTATAATTTTAATTTACAACTTTACTTCACAGTTAAATATATATATAAAATATGATCACCGATATATTTTCGACTTTTATTTGTCACAATTATTATCATAAATATCATCACACAATCTTTAAAAAAATCTCATCACACACTTATCATCTCTGTGGACACCATTAATTTATTTCTAACATTTCTGTTATTGAAAAAGATATCACATTTTTTTATCAGGAAATTTTAGTTATTAATACTTTAGTTTTTCTTTAGTGGGAGAGTTAGAAAAAGAAACTAAGTGATCAAATGGAGATAGTAATTAAATAAGAGAAAAAACAGTAATCTTGTTCAAAAGAAAAATGTGTTTTAGGTTGTGTATGTTGGGCTTTACCATTAATTAGAAGAAGAAAAATCTATTACTTTATTCTCATAAAAACATTTTATTTTTCCAAAAAAAATTAATAATACAATGGAAATATTTTCCCATCAAAAGTATTATTAAAAAGTTAGCATGTAAAGTTAACATTGTTTGGAATGAGTCCAAAGGCCTCAGTCCAAATGAATTGAGTCCATATATATTGACAGGTCCATTACTCTTTTTTCCTAAATTAAGAAACATTGGGCCCTTACATGAAACTATTACTTTGAATTCTTTCGGCCTGCGCTACTCCAAGGAGTGGTCCATCGATTTTGCAACTTCAATTTATTAGAATAATAATACATTTTAATTACAATAATAAATATTTATTATGATGATAAAATTTTCAATAACTAATGTCTTGTTAAAAATTAAATTATTCAAAAAAAAAATAATAATTTTATCGAAAATAATAATGTTCAATACACAATGAAATTGCTTTATTATTAATAAAAAGAAAGATAAAATACAACTAAGTGAAACAATTTAATAACTAACTTTGAACCTCAAAATTTAAAATAAAAATGTTAATAAATTTTTAATATTTAAAAAATAAAATTATATATATATATATATATATTGTGAGGTTATTAAATTTATTTTAATTAATTTAAATTAATCGATACTCAATTTAACTTTGATAATGAATATGAAAAAGAAAAATCATGTTGATTGTTAAGTTTAGTTTGAGAAAAAAATTTGGTTCATTTTCATCATTTTTTGAAAAAATGTAAAAAATATTTCTTTATTTACACCTAATTTTTTTAAAATATATATATAAAATTCTTTTTTAAAAAATCAACTAAACATATTTTTATTTTTATCTTTTATTTTAATAAAAATAAAAAGAGAAAACACTCCAACAAAATATCACTTAAATATCTCACATGATTTTTTGTTTTCACAAATACTTTTGAGGAATCTTTTCATATGTAATTTCATTATCACAAATTTGGTACACCTAATTATTTAGGATTTTGAGGTGTATATCTTATGTCGATGCTGGATATTTATATTCGGTGATTTTTATTTTTTTTAAAAAAAGAAGGTTTAGATTCGTTGATATATAGTCATATTAAGTTTGATAAATTTTGAAACAGACATAGTTATATTATATATTTATGAAAAGAAAAAGAATGTTCAGATATTATATGTACATCTTTAATAAATTATTTTGAAAGAAAATTTTGATATGTTAAGATATTGATTTCTCTTATCAACGAATTTGATTATCTATTTAATTTTTATTCCAGAGAATTTAAATATCTCAGTAATCGCACTTTAAATAGTAAACTAAAGGATAATTATAAAAGTAAAAAAAATGTTTTAAATTTTAAAATTGACTCACTACAACAAAAGTAGCATAATAATTATTTAAAAGATTAATTTTGTTAAAAAAATTTCTTACTATTGTTTTTTTTCATATTTCCTTTCTTCCCCGAGATCCGTTTCCTAGTTTCCACACTCTAACGGTTGCACAATCTCCTTGTTTCCTTAGATCAATTTTTTTTTTTTTTTCTAATTTTGAACCTTTCTAAAAAAAAATTAACGATTCACAATTAAGTATAACAATATGATCAATCCTATAAAATTGAAAATGGTGGAAAATAAAAATTAAGTAATTTTTTTCTAAAATTAAAATAAATATGATACACTAAAAATAAAAATAAAAATATTATTTTTTATCTATAAATATTTAAACTTTAATTCCTAAAATTTATAAATAGTTTAATAATCAATTTTAACCCCAACCACTTACCGAGAAATTTGATCTTCTCCTGTCCATTAATGCATCCTATAACATGTACTTGAACTCGTTTTATATCCGTTTGTATAATTATTTCGATATACAGTTTTTTTTTTTATTTTACAAAATGAAAATTTATTTTTTAATTGTTCAGAAAAAATTTCGCAAGAATGTTAGAGTCGTCGTAAACATTACAATTCTTGTCATAATAATATTTAGTTTTCGATTCACATAATTCAATATTTTTTATATTCAAATGTAATTTTTATATTTTAAAGTTTATTTTTAATTAATAATTTTAAAAATCATATATATATATATATATATTTATCTCTTTTCAACTCGTTATCTCTGTATTATTTTCGTATAATGAAAGGGCATCCAATTATAGAGATAAAACCATAAAAATAATAAAAAATGGTAAAACAAAAACACAAAGCACAATAATGTAATTTTTTATATTTAATTTACCAAAATAAATTTTTTTATTAATGATACATTGATACAGTATTTTATTCCGTCGTTCAATCATTTATCATCATTAATATGACATTTAAAGAAATTTTATAAAAATTATCAAATTTACCATACATAATGATTTGTATTGAGATATTTATGTAAAATTATTTACACTATTAACATATAGAATTTTTTAAAAAATAATAAAATATAATAGATAAAAAAAAAATTTAATCGATTTTTTAAGAAAATATATATTTTTTAATTTTATGCATTAAAATTATGATAGACCTAATTTAATCTCAACCATGCCTCATATCCTAGTGGTTAGGTCCCTTAGCCTACTGAGTTTGGTCTTACTTAACAATTTATGAATGTGTATTTAGTGGCAAAATGTGCGGTCAACCGAAACTTAGACTTCCGTTCACACAATTTAAACTTTTAAAGCATACCTTTCATGAAAGAACCATGCACCGCATGTTATAAATGAAACGCTGCAACATTATCTGACCACACCTAATTTAAAAAATAAAGTCGGGAATATGACATTTTATAGTGTGAAGAATTTAATTGTTATATATTATATGTTAATGTAATTCTTTTACATAATTACTTAATCACAATTTATCACATATATAATTTTTAAAATAATTAAATAAGAGTATTTTTCTTTGAAAATTTTTACAATTAAATTAACAATATATAAAATATTTACATTTTTAATATATATCAATTAAATCTATCATACGAAACTAAAGAACAAGAATTAAAAAAAGAGCAAGATAGGATATAGATTTCAGAATCACAAAATAATATTTTATACAAGATCAATGCATCATATTATATTTATTTTAATATATTATAAACTATATATTTTAGCTTTATATATATATTTTAGCTTTATATATATATTTTAAAAGAGACATATCAAGCTTATATATTAATAGATCAACCTAATGTTATTTCCTACACACTATTCAGTCTTTCTATTGTTAAATTAATGATTGTATTAAAAATTTAAGTCAAATAAAAAAAATCATGTAAATAAATAACTTTATCTTTATGTGTCTCTCTCTCTCATTTTCTCACCCATCTTTTTCATTATCCTTGAAATAAAATTGACCCGACTCTAAAAGTCGTACAAAGTGGGTGGATAAGAGGTTCATGGGTGGAGCCATCTCTATCGTTAGAGTAATCAGAGCATGTGCATCTCCTTTGGCTATTCAACTTTTCAATAAAAGAATATCCACTGTTAGATCTACATCTAATGACTGAAAGTTATGAATAATTAGTATAGTGATTGTGAAGAAAATGCTGGTTCTAAATCATAAATCATTCATTTAAAAAATAATTAACATAAAAAAAGCTTCATATAGAAAAATAACTCTAACTGGAAATAAATAATTGACTCTCAAATAATATTAAGATTTTTAAGGAAAACTAATTTCATGAGACTTGATGAACACACTAAATTTATCACAGGCTTAGTTAGCAAAATACCTTTTTATTTTTCAATTAGTTTTTTAATCCAAATATTTTATTAAAATTGAGAATGGGTGAATTTTTAGTAAATATATATGTATAATTTTTTTTTATCATCTGCAATTATATTTTCAATTAATGAATCGTTAAAATAATAACTTTATATTCCTAATCAATAAAAATAATAATAAAATAATGTAAATGACTGGAGAGTTATATTTTAACAAATTTAGAGTTGATTTTTATTCAATTGAACGTAAAAGTAGTAAGGAATAGTTTGGTTTTTAAATTTTAATTATTTATATATTTTTAAATATATTGTATATTAAGTCATTATAATTTAATAAAATTAAAAATAAAATAATATTTATTTTAATTATATTTTTTAATAATGATTATAATTCAAATTATTTACCTTTAAAATAGTGGATTTATATTTATAATCATTATAAAAATTATTAAATTGAACGAATTCATTTTTTAATTCAATATATTGAATAAGAAATTTAGTTATATTCACTCTCTTAGATAAGTTTATATAAAATAAGAAATTTATATATTCATTATGAAATACCAAACGGTATTCAATTCATATAAATTTCATCTATTTAAAATAAACTCCCAAACCAATTATTGCTAACATCGTAGAAGAAAGATGTTCCACCAAAGTCAAATTTTAATAATAATAGTTTTTATTATCTATAAAATCTGAAAATTTGAAAAATCATGAATTTGATAAATAATAATGATAATAATGTACATACATGGGAACTTAGAGAAAATACTACGCTAAAATGCTAAATGCTTAAAAAAAAAAAAAACACTTTAACGCATGTTCGGCAAAGTACATAGCATTTAGGTATAATCGTTACCAGCTTTTTCTGTATTTTTTTTTTAGATATGTCAGACAATTAAAAATTAAAAAATTAGTTAAAATCTTAAAATTATGTTGATAGAAAATTGTTAGAAAATTGAAAAACTAGTTAATTGCGGAGAAGTTAATCGATATTTGAAATATATAATTAAAGACCGGAAGCTAAAAAATAAATTATATTTAGTAAAGTGATATACTGATAAATATAAAATGATAAAAAAATGGGCCCATTCAAATAATAATCTTACAATATTTTAATTTTGTGTTGTTATTTCAAAATATTAATGATTTTAATTTTTGTTTAAAAATTTAATTATATTATTAAATTGTAATTACAGAATTTTATAATATATATATATATATATATATATATTCTATTATTAATCTTGTATTATATTTTTAAGATATCCTTCAACAAAGTTTAATGAAATCTCACGTTTTTATAGCAAATTACAACTTGGTAGTTGGAACAGTATGATCCCATGATGTCTATAAAACACGTTTAAAATACCAAAGTCAATTACTTTCTGCAACACTCTTATAAAGTTAAAAATTATGTAATTGTAATTATATTATATATATATATATATATATATATATATATATATTTTGTATGATTAATCTTGTATTACATCATTAAGATATCCTTCAACGAAGTTTAATGAAATCTCACGTTTTTATTGCAGACAATTTTAACAAACATTTCAATTATAAGAGATTTATCCTTCAAAATTGGTAGGTCTGAACCATAAGTTGCTATGATGTATGTGATACACGTTTAAAATACCAAAGTCACTTACTTTCTGCAACACTCTTACCCTGAGCCACAGGATAAATGATGTGGCGTGTTAGGAGACATAGTCACACACAAACACAAGCAAGTATCTCTCTCTAATTTCCCACTCACAGAATTGAAATCTGAAACACAAAATGATAGCAGCAAGCAAATTGCTAGGGCCAAGTAATGGCTACCAATATTCCAAAACCAAGCAGGGGCAGTCCATAGATGAGAAGGGAGAGCCCAAAGGGCGAGCCAACTCGGTGGTGACCCAAGCTGTGGTGACTCAGAAACCCTTTAAGATTGAAGTCCCTGAATTGAGTGTTACATATGTATCCCCACCCACACCCTCACTACAAAAAACCATTAAAATTTTAGAGAGGAAAGACCTCCCCACCACTAACTTTGGTTCTGGTAAGTTCGGTGTGTTTGGAGGAAAGTTTGTACCTGAGACACTCGTAGCCTGTTTGAACCAACTTGAAACCCAGTTCAGAAAAGCCCTTCGTGATGATTCTTTTCAGGTTAATAATTTACAAAAATCAATCGGTTATTAATTTCACATATTCAATATCGTTTAAATTTTTAAGATTTATTAAAATAAAAAACTCATGCATAATTATCAAAAGATAATTAATATAACAACTTTAACTGCCATGTGTAACAGCTAATTCACCTCACAGATTATATACAAATTTTTTTCTATTCACAGTTCATAGTATACATATTTCTCTACTAAAGTTAAAAGTATTTTCGGAATGAGTTAGTGTCGTGCATTAATTTTACATACATACCAAATACAGTGCATGTATTCAGCTAATTATTTGTTAATACATGAAATATTGGACAAACAGTAATCTTAAAAACCTTGAATTAATACTAAGTGATGTGAGTATGTAGAAATTAAATTAAGTTTATTTTATTAATTGTCCTTGCAGACAGAGCTTTCGGAAGCATTAAGAGATTACGCTGGGAGAGAGACACCTTTGTATTACGCGGAGCGATTGACAGAGTATTACAAGAGCATGAATAATGGTAAAGGGCCTGATATATACTTAAAGAGAGAGGATCTCAACCACTGTGGTTCTCACAAGATGAATAACGCTCTTGCTCAAGCTATGATTGCTAAGCGCATGGGTTGCAAGAGCGTGGTCACCGCCACTGGCTCTGGACAGCATGGCCTTGCAACTGCTGCAGCATGCGCAAAACTTGGTTTGGATTGCACGGTTTTCATGGCCGCCAAAGACATTCACAGACAATATTCAAATGTACAGTTGATCAAGTTGTTAGGAGCTCAGGTACGTCATAGAAATAACGACTTTACTTTGTAGCAAACGACAATATACATTCAACCAGTTCAACTTACTCACGGAGAATATATACGATGCATATACATCAACTTACTCACGGAGAATATATACTTATGCATATACGTATTTTTCTCACTTCATATTTTATAATTAGTTATCTAGTTGTCTGTTTAATGCAGTTGTCAATTAAATATGTTTCTAGAAGTAAATATACGTGTATAAGGTTATTCCATTGTATATGGAAAATAATTTTGAATAAAATCAATATGTATTTCATGCATAGTGCATATATATAGATATATGGATGGTAATACAACATGTTTATGTATATATAGGTTGAAGGTGTTGATGGAGGGTTCAAAGATGCAGCATCAGAAGCGTTTCGTTGTTGGGTTGGGGATTTGGAAAACAAATACCACTTGACTGGTTCAGCGGTTGGACCACACCCGTGTCCGACCATGGTTCGGGAGTTTCAGTCAGTGATAGGAAAAGAAACGAGGATGCAAGCGTTGAAAAAATGGGGAGGGAAGCCTGATGTTGTTGTTGCTTCCGTAGGAACAGGGTCTAACGCTGTGGGAATGTTCCATGAGTTCATACAAGATAAAGATGTGAGGCTTATTGGAGTTGAGGCTGGTGGTTTGGGATTAGAGAGTGGAAAACATTCTTCAACGTTGACCACTGGTGACGTTGGTGTTTTCCATGGTGCCATGAGTTATTTAATGCAGGACGAGGATGGACAAATTATTCAACCACATTCCATCGCAGCTGGGTGAGTAAATACACCATGTTCCACAATGAAAATATGAAATTGTTTATAAATATCATGCATGAAAAAATGAAGTGAATCCAAACACACTTGTACAGAACATGGACAACAAATTGACACATTTAGTTTCTGTCCATCTCTCTTTTTTATTGCATTGAATTATTAATCATCTCCCAACATTGAAAATGTTATTTTTGACACGCATGGTCCACATTAAAGTTAAGAATTTGGTTTCTTAGGAAAAGGTATATATCATCAATTAACATAGACATTGGTCTTTTAACTATCAGAATGGAGTACCCAGGAGTTAGTCCAGAGTTAAGCTTTCTTAAAGAAAGCGGGCGTGCCGAATTCCGCGTTGCAACTGATGAAGAAGCCCTTGATGGTATACCAAAAGCATACATTTTTTTTTTTTTTTTCATTTGAGTTATATGAAAAAGAAATGATCAAACTATAACAGTAAATCATTTAATCTTGTGATACAATTTGCAGCATACAAAAGATTATGCAAATTAGAGGGCATAATTCCATCCCTGGAGGCTGCACATGCGGTGGCTATCTTAGATAAGTTGATCCCTACACTATCCAATGGTAGTAAGGTTGTTGTGAGTTGTAGTGGCCGTGGAGATAAAGATGCAGGTCTAGTCATCAATCGTGGACTATTTGAAGGAAAAGGACAAGTTGAAATTTAAGGAGATTTTTAGTTTTAGATTTGTTTTCAAATTGTTGAATTTTTTCTTATTGAAAACTAGATGGTTTATTGAGAAACCAATTGTATCTTGTTATGCACACCAGACATATGTATATGATGATCGGGATAATTCTTCATCCAATACAATACAATAAAAAGCCGATTTAGTTAAGCGATCGACCACTTCATTGAGAGACCTTTGTGTGCACTAACTAACCGATGTTGAAATATTTTATGTTTTAGCATATACATCATATTATCTTTCGTTAAATAACAAAGGAAAAATATTTATGAAAAATATTTATGAAATACGCAAACAATCATATAACTAGTTATAAAATATGAAAAAGGAGAAATATATATATATATATATGTTCTTGGTAGAAATCGGGTGGCGGCCGAGGTGAGCTCGGCCTCTATAAAACAAGGTGACGAGAGGATGGGTATCCTCCCTTTGTAGGTAGGTTCTTCTCTTATTTTAGAGTATGATTATTGATTGTTCATTAGTCCTTTCTCTTTGCTTAGTCCATGTTATTTATAGGACCGTTTTAGGGTTTTTCTCCATGGATCTCGCAAAGGTAGTTACATAAGTCCATTAGGTAGGGCCATTTAGATAAGTTTGTTAGTTCATAAGCTCCTATTTTTCAGGGAACAGTTACTTCGTCCGAGGTCCGAGCAAGGGGGAGAGGTGGGCTCTCCACCTCGGATTCTAGCCGAGGTCCGACCACGAGGGAGAGGAGAGCTATCCAACTCGGCTCGGTACACCAGCCCCCCGAGCTCGAAGCCCAGACTTGTGATTCGAGTTTAATTGGCCGAAGACCGAGGTCGATCAGGTATGCGAAACGGTTAATATTCACGTCTTGATTTTTGAAATAAGTGGCAGTTATGGGTCATTATTGTGGGTGCTGGCAGTTATGGGCCATGATTGCGCGTGGGTAAGTGCAAACGCTTCGTCTTCCCTTGTACTCTTTTAACTTCCCTGCAACGGCTTTTGCTCTATAAATACCAGTCCCCCCCCTCTATTCTTTCTTTCTTCATTTCTCAGTTCTTGCAAACTTCTTAGCCCCTCACTTCCTTGCTCACAATGCCTCACTTCTCGTTCTTTCTCTCCTTCAGTGTCTCCTTCTCGTTCGTGTTCCTTTCTTAGGTATGTCCTCTTCATCCTTCTCTGCCGCGACTCGCGGCTCTGATAGCTTCCTTGTAGCTTCAGTTGAGTCTACAGCTTCCTCGGCGAGGTCGCCCTCTCGCGATGCTCCTTGCGCTGAGGAAAATGTTGTTGTATCCATGCCCATGCAAGCCTCCCCTGATGAGGCCGAGCATGAGGCGGAAGCGTCCTCCCGGAGGGGAGAGAGCCGAGCTCCTGTCGCCGAGCCGGCAGAGAGTGCTCGGCAACGACCTGTTGGCACCTCGGGAAGGGACGATGAAGGTCATTCTCGCCATCATCCTCCGGGGGCGGCCGAGCCCGACTTCTCGTGGTTATCGACTGTCGTTTCAAATCAGGCGTCTATGTACGACGACCTTGAGAAGTTGGGCCGGGTCATAGATTCCTGCAACATGGTGCACTCGCGTTATGTGGAGGTTGTCGAGTTCGCGGCGACCTCTCACCGAGTGCATCAAAGAATTTTTGTTAACCGTTGCCCCGCCGTTTCCGTGTACGAGTACATGGTGGGCGAGTTTAGCATAGAATTCCCCTTTACCCGATGTGAGAGTGAAGTGCTCTCCTTTTTGAACATCGCCCCTAGTCAGCTCCACCCAAATAGTTGGGCCTTTCTTCGAGCTTTCCAGCTCATTTGTCAGTTATTAGGTATGAGGGCGACCTCTAGGTCTTTTCTTTATTTTTTTTCAACTAAAATACGGTAAAAAGGTCGGTTGGGCCTCCCTCAGTAGTTCTTCACAGGTCGGGGGGTCCCTTTTGAGTCTATACACTTCGTCCTTTAAGAATTTTAAACATCGGTATTTCTGGTTGATTCCGACCTCCGATGACACTCTCCGCAAGATGTTTTATAATAAAGGAGACACCTCTCCCAAATTTCCTCTCCACTGGTGTCTTCCCCGTAAATATAATTCTATACCCCGAGCCGAGCTTACCTCGGCGGACTTGAATATTGTAAATGCCCTTTCTCGACTTCCTCGGCCACTCAATACCCGAGCCTTAATACATTCTGCTAGGGACAAAGATCCAAAGGGTAAATTTATAGGTAATCATCAATAACTTGTTTTCCTGTGATCATACATCGGTCTTCTGACTTTTACTTTGTGTGCAGAGTACATGGCGGGCAACATTGATTTGACAGCCATCCTCAAGAATCTCAAGTTCGCTAGGGGGCGACCTGGGGAGAGCGGGCGCATACGGGTCCCCGTTACAGAAGGCCCGAGCACGCAGGCCACTCCTGCCACTGACGTCCCTCAACCTCCGCCTCCTCCACCTCAGCCTTCACCAGCCAAGAGGGCTCGGGCTAACTCTCCGACCCCCATGGAAACCGACCCCTCCAGCGCTGCCGACATTACTCCTGCATCCTGTCCTCCTCCACCGCCCCCTCCTCCACCATCCCCGCCTACACAGCCCAACTTCGGACTACTAGGCCGAGCTGATCTTCCCCCAGGAATAAGTTGGGTGGGAGCCGAGGGCGATGACGTACGCGTGGAAGGTATTCATGCTCGGGTCGGCCCTGGAGAATCGATGTGGGGTCCCGACTTCGGGGCTAGAGAGGTGCACCTGGGGGATCCTTTCCCTCGCCCCTACGACACCGCCGTGCTGAACGTAGTGGGGATCGACAAGAGTATCGAGGGGATGGAGGTGATGCTAGCTCGGGCTCTCGCCATAGCCCGTCATGCCAAACACTGGGCCTTCCGTCAGCAGGTGGACATGGCTGCTCATGCTACCGAGGCTGATGCTCGGTTATCGACCATAGCCGCCGAGGCGTCCCAAACAACTCGGGCTAGGGAAGAGGCCGAGCTGAACGTCGCTGCTCTGACTGTCGAGATGGAGAAGATGCGGGCGACCCTGGAGCATCTGGAGGAGAAGGTTGTGGCGACCGGGGCTCGTGCTAATGAGGCCGAGGACAGGGCCAAGATGAGGGAGAAGAAGCTGAAGGTTACAAGTGACCGACTAGGTCGAGCAGAGGCGGATCTTGCTGCCAGAGAAGGGGAGGTCGAAGCTCTGCAAGGGGCAGTGGCCGAAAGCTTCTATGGCGGATTTGACGCAGCTGTGCGCCAAGCTCGGTATTTTGCGCCCGACCTTGCCGAGGACTCCTTCGATTATCTGAAGGATGTGAAGGACGGTCAACTTGTAGACCGTGAATGATCTTGTTTTTCCTTTAATCATCTGTTGGCCCTGTAATTTCGATTTTGTTTTACAATTTGTATAACCCTTGGACGAATATATAAAATTAGTTCCTCTTATCCCTCAGACTTGTGTGTGGTTTGTTTATTTTTGAATTCTGCTCATAATAATACTACTGTTCCTTAACTCGGATGAGGCCGAGTGCCAATGAGGGAACTTAGTTCCTCTGCTCGGCTGAGGCCGAGTGCCAATGAGGGAACTCTAGTTCCTCTGCTTGGGTGAGGCCGAGTGCCAATAAGGGAACTCTAGATCCTCTGCTCGGGTGAGGCCGAGTGCCAATAAGGGAACTCTAGTTCCTCTGCTCGGGTGAGGCCGAATGCCAATAAGGGAACTCTAGTTCCTCTGCTCGGGTGAGGCCGAGTGCCAATAATCTACAGATAATAAGTAAAATCAAACTTTATTGATGGCCATTGTCGGTGCTTCATTAAAAACTCAGCCAGTAAAACCCTCCTTAGGGAAAAACCTGATCTGAGGAAAAAGAGTGCACCGGCCTTAAAAATTATCAATTCCTACTTACAAAATTCAAATGACAAATTCCTATTTAAATTAACTGAAATAAGTCTTCAAGTGTGTGGCGTTCCAAGTATTGGGCAGAGGTCGACCACTCAACTCTTGTAGCCTGTATGAACCGTTGCCTAGGCTGTCACAAACGCGAAATGGCCCTTCCCAATTGGCGGCGAGTTTTCCACATGTCCGATCTCTCCTGGCCTCTCCGGTCTTCCTCCAAACTAAGTCTTCCGGGATGAAGGCTCGGTAATGGACTCGGGAGTTATAACGTCTAGCTGCCCTTGTTTTGGCGGCGAGGTCCCTGACCTGAGCTTCATTTCGAAGTTCGTCGATGAGGACGAGTTCTTCCCTGAGGGAATCTTCGTTCTGGCCTTGATCATAGGATATTCTTCGTATACTCGGCTCTCCTACCTCGACGGGGATCATGGCGTCAGTCCCATAAGTTAGACGGAAAGGAGTCTCTTGAGTGGATGACTAGGGGGTACAGTGATAACCCCATAATATGCTCGGTATTTCTTCGGCCCAAGAGCCCTTTGCTTGGCCGATCTTCCTTTTCAACTCATTCAGGATAACCTTATTAGCGGCCTCGGCCTGGCCGTTTGTTTGTGGGTGCTCGACGGACGAGGTTCGATGTAGGATGCCGAGGTCGGTCAAGAAGGAATGGAAGGTCTTGTCAATGAACTGACAATCGTTGTCTGTCACAATTGTATGAGGGATTCCATGCCGGCAGATAATATGCTTCCATGTAAATTGTTGAACCTGTCTTGCCGAGATCTTGGCCACTGGCTCTGCTTCAATCCATTTTGTGAAGTAATCCACAACGACTATCAAAAACTTAGCTTGTCTAATAGCTGGGGGAAAAGGGCCGAGGATGTCCATTCCCCATAATGCGAACGGCCAAGGGGAGACTATGCTCTGCAGGGTGGTCGGTGGCAGAGAAGATAGGGGGTCGTGCTCCTGGCAATTCTTACAAGCTCGGGTGAAGCGCTTCACATCCTCCTTGAGCGTCGGCCAGTAATATCCGGCTCGGATTATTCTTATAGCCATACTTCGGGCACCCGAGTGCATTCCACAGACACCATTATGCAGCTCGGCCATGACATACCGAGCCTGTTCTTCGTCCAAACACTTCAGCAAGGGGGAGGAAAAACCGCGCTTGTATAGTTCCTGGTTTTGAATGATATAGAACGACGCTTGTCGACGTAATCGGCGTGCTTCATTAGGCTCATCCGGTGTAATCCCATCGCGGAGGTAAGTGATAATCGGTGTCATCCATGAACTCGACTCATTGGTTAATGCATGCACTTCATCTCTATCCCAGCTGGGAGCCGCTAATACTTCTTGGATGATAGAATGGTGTTGTCCCCCAATTCGGGAGCTCGCCAATTTGGACAAGAGGTCGGCTCTGTCATTCTGTTCCCGTGGTACATGAGCTATTTCAAATTTGTCGAAGTATGCAAGGCAATTCTTTACCCGATGATAATATTGTTGAAGCAAAGGCTCCTTAGCCTGGAATTCGTCATTCACCTGTGACGTGATGAGCTGAGAGTCGCTGAAACATCGTAGGCGGCGGACGCCTATGTCACGTGCTAATCTTAGGCCGGCTAGGAGGGATTCATATTCGGCCTGATTATTGGAGGCCACAAACGAAAAACGTATGGCTTGTTCTAATATCAAGCCGTCGGGTCTTTCTAACAGAACTCCAGCTCCACTCCCTTTCTTATTTGAAGAGTCATCTACGCGCAAGGTCCACCAAGCATCCTTAACGCCGATGTTAGGAAGCTCGGTGAGGAAGTCGGCCAAGAACTGTGCCTTCATCGGACCTCTTGGCTCGTAAGCGAGTCCGAACTCGGATAACTCTACTGACCAAGCGGTCATCCTCCCCGCCAGATCGGGCCGCTGGAGGATTTGACGGATAGGGTGGTCGGTACGGATGATTACGTTGTGGCTTCGGAAGTAATGTCGGAGTCGTCTGGCTGTGAAGACTAAGCTAAGGATCAACTTCTCCACCGTTTGATAGCGTGTTTTCGCAGGTTGTAACATCCTACTTAAGAAGTAGATCGGCGTTTGTACTTTGTCCACTTCTTTCACCAAGACCGAGCTTACTGTGCTGCTAGAAACTGCTAAGTACACATATAAGGGCAAGCCTAGCTGAGGACTACCCAATGTTGGGATGGCCGCTATTCTTTCGCGTAGGCCTGCAAAGGCGGAGGCACATTCTTCGTTCCATTCGAATCTCCTCGACTGTTTTAGTAATCGGAATAGGGGTTTACTATATTCTGCCAGCTTTGGTAAAAACCGGGATAACGCTGCGAGCCGTCCATTCAAACGTTGAAGATCTTTGAGGCATGTCAGACTCGGCATGGAGAGGATGGCCTCGCATTTATTAAGATTCGCTTCGATCCCTCTCTGGGAGATCATGAATCCAAGGAATTTTCCCCCTCTAACCCCGAAGGCGCATTTTTCGGGGTTAAGACGAATCCTGTGATGTCAGAGCTCGGCAAACATCTCTTGTAGATCGAGCGGATGAGCTTCACGAGTAGTGGATTTAACCACCATGTCATCAACGTATACTTCCATGTTCTTCCCGATCTGTTCTCTGAACACTTTATCCATCAGTCTTTGATAAGTAGCTCCTGCATTCTTCAGACCGAAAGGCATGGCTTGGTAGCAATAGTTGGCCGTGGCTGACATAAAGGCTGTCTTCGGCTCGTCCGGGGGGTACATCGGTATCTGATTATACCCTGAATATGCATCGAGAAAACTGAAAACCTCGTACCCGGCGGTGTTGTCTACCAACCGATCTATGCTCGGTAGGGGATAGGTATCTTTCGGGCAAGCTTTGTTTAGGTCGGTGTAATCAGTGCACATTCTCCATTTTCCATTTGCCTTTTTCACCATGACGACATTAGCGAGCCACGTGGTATATATGATTTCCGGAATGAAGCCAGCCTCCAATAATTTAGCTACCTCCTTTTGTACTATAGCCCTACGCTCCTCGCCCAATTTCCGCTTCTTTTGGGAGATCGGTTTAGCATGAGGAAACAAAGATAACTTATGGCACATGAGATCGGGGTCGACACCCGGCATATCTGCCGGCTTTCACGCAAAGAGGTCGGCATTGTCCTTGAGGGCTTGAATCACATGTTCCAGAGTTGGGCTGGTCAAAGATGAACCGATCTTAGTTACTTGATTCGGCTGAGGGCCGATCTTCAAATCTACTAACGGCTCCGAGAAGGAGGGGCGCTCCTCCTTAAACTCTATTCTGGGATCCATGTCGAACTCTTCGTCTTTAGTTAGCTGGACCGAGCATATATTTGTAGGCCTCGATTTATCTTTTTCGTCCCGAGCTCGGACTGTGTAGGGGGTAACCTTCAAACTTCGGGCATAGCATACCCGAGCTACCTTAGGGTCGGCCTAAATGGTGACGATTTGTTGGCCGCCATCGGGGAACTTCATGGCCATATGTGGGGTCGACACCACTGCTCCGAGTTGATTAAGAGTACGTCTCCCGATGATGACGTTGTATGATGTGTCGGCGTCTATCAAAATGTACTTCACATTGATTGTCCGATAGGCGTCACTTCCCCCAAAGGTCGTGAGGAGCTCTACATAACCTCGAGCGTGAACCCTTTCGCCAGCAAAGCCGAGCAGTGGCTCGGGATGAGGAAGAATTATGGAATCGAGCAATTCCAATTGTTTGAATACCGACCAGTAGAGGACATCTGCCGAGCTCCCCTGATCTATTAACACCTTCCGTACGCGCCAATTGGCAATTGTAGCCGAGATTACCATCGGGTCAGTGTGGTCGGGATCGTCCGTGCCGAAGTCGGAATCTGAGAAGGTGATAGTGGGGAGCGACCTCTTTCTGGAGAGCTCCACGTGGTTGACGCTACGAGCATATCTCTTCCTTGCCGAGGAGGAGGCTCCTCCCCCAGCAAACCCGCCGGCGATGCTATTTATGGTTCCGCGTACCTGGTCCGGGTTCTGGTCGGGCTCTCGTTTCCGATCTTGTTCTTTTCGCTTCTTCCACGGACGTCGGTCTTCCTTACCCTCCTCTCGGCGAGGAGAATTGTAATCATTCCTCGGATCACGTCGGACCTGCTCACCTTGGATGAATCAGCTTAACTCCCCGTTACGAATTAGTTTTTCTATTATATCCCGCACATTCCTGCACTCTTCGGTAGTATGACCTTGGTTCCGATGATAAGCACATCTCCTGTTGGGTTCGGCATTCCTCGGCGAAGGGGAAGGCGAGGGTGGCCGTACCAAGTCTAAGGCGTAGGCTTCCCGGAGGATTTTGTCTCTGGGTGAATTCAGCGTGGTATACGAGGTATAACGGATTCTGTTTTTGTCGGATCTCCGAGTAGACCTCTCGTTTGTTTTAACCAACTCTCACCGGTCTCGGTCCTCGGCTTGGCGCTTAGCCTCCGCGTTTTCCTCAATGGCCATGAATCGGGCCGCCCTCTTCCTTAGTTCGTTCATATCCACAGGCGGCTCTGCAAATAACGACTTCGAGAAGTCGCCCGATCTGAGCCCGGCTTGAATTGTTTGCAATGCTACCGCCGGGTGGAGATCGGGAATCGTACGACATGCTTCCGAAAATCGTGCCATATAGTCACGCAAAGATTCCCTTTCCTTTTGGACCAAATGGTATAGGGTGATGGCAGTTGCTGGGGTCGATTTGGCGTCGGCAAACCGAGCTTGAAAGTGGTCGCAAAACGCCGAGAACGAGCTTATCGACTTGGGGGGCATCGAGTAGTACCAGTTCAAAGCGGTACCTTTGAAGGTTGCTGGGAACATTCGGCAAAGAACTTGGTCATCCTTGGTACGATTCAGAGCCTGGGTGAGGAAGGCTTGAACATGGGTGGTCGGGCAGGTGGTGCCATCATACTTGTCGTGGGCTGACCACCTCCATGATTCCGGTACGCTCACATCCATGATGTTTGTAGTGAACGGGTGAGGGCGACCAAGGCGTCGAAACCGCAGCCCCGTGGCGGCGGACCTAGATCCGAAAAGGGTTGGGCTTGGGACGGTTGACGGCGGGGGGAAGATTGGTCCGTAGGGTTATTCTCCCCTGTGCATCGACGGTGGGAGCCTCCTACGTGTGAATGGGAGCGCGTGGGGTCTGTGCGTCTAGGGTTTTCTTCTTCGTGTGCGCCAGGCTGGTTTGGGTTGGCGTTCGCGAGGACTCTATCTTTCAGGGCTTGTAATTCCAATGCCCCCTCATCTCTCTGGCGCCTGAGTACGCGCATATCCGCCTGAGTGGTCCGTAATTCTCTGGTTATCTCTTGATTTTGCAGCAGTAGGGCTTCTGTTTGTTGGCGGGTAGTAGCTAAGGCGGCGTCGACGTGTTGTTGGATCATGTCTCTGATGGTTGGGTCCATGGCTGGATTCGAATGGCTGCGAGTGCGAACCATTGGTCTCGTGATCGTGGGATGAAGGATTACCTTGCCCCACGGTGGGCGCCAAAATGTTCTTGGTAGAATCTGGGTGGCGGCCGAGGTGAGCTCGGCCTCTGTAAAACAAGGTGACGAGAGGATGGGTATCCTCCCTTTGTAGGTAGGTTCTTCTCTGATTTTAGAGTATGATTATTGATTGTTCATTAGTCCTTTCTCTTTGTTTAGTCCATGTTATTTATAGGACCATTTTAGGGTTTTTCTCCATGGATCTCGCAAAGGTAGTTACATAAGTCCATTAGGTAGGGCCATTTAGATAAATCCGTTAGTTCATAAGCTCCTATTTTTCAGGGAACAGTTACTTCGTCCGAGGTCCGAGCAAGGGGGAGAGGTGGGCTCTCCACCTCGGATTCTAGCCGAGGTCCGACCACGAGGGAGAGGAGAGCTCTCCAACTCGGCCCGGTACAATATATATATATATATATTTGTAAGATATTTAACTGGTTAACTGTATATTACAGTTGACTAAAACTATAATTAAAATTATTCTATATTTTAACATATATATCATATTATCCTTCCTTAAGTAACTAAAGGAAAAATATTTATGAAATATACGTACAACTATTAAACCAGTTATAAAACATGAAAAAAAGAAATACAAATTACAGATATATACATGTTATGTAAGAGAATTAATTGGTTAACTCTATAATCTATAATGCAATTAACTATAAAATAAAATTGTAATCAAAATAATTTTTTTAGTCTCATTAATATTTGATATATAACTACATTAAAAAATAATTAAATAACTAATTATAAAATATAAATACGAACTATCTATTTAACTGTATACATGTAAGTTACTTGAAAATAAAATTGATTAAACCTTTAGGCTACAAAGTTGCCTGTGATTCCACAGTTGAATCACAGTTACTATTAATCGGTCGGCCGCTTCTGATTCCACTGTCAATTGTACTAAAAGGGGCACGCCCTGTTTTAAAAAATATTATGCATATTGGGGTGTGTCGGAAGAGATAGGCTACCTTTCTAAAAATAGAAATGGGTGTAATTAGATTATCAGGAATGTGTTTTGGATAAAGACGTAGAAATAGAAAGTAGTCAAGTTTATTAAGCTTTAACATACACGAGACACGCTGATCAATGAGCGTCGCCCGTGAGACGCGTTCATCAGGAAATTATTTATTTAGAAATATATTTAATTATATAATTTATTTAAGTCAAATTATTTATTTTTACTGTCGTTAAACTCAATTTTTATTTTTTTAAAACATACAAATTTAATGTTAAAATTGTTATTTAATAAAAATAAATAATTTTTAAATTAATTTTTATGTCTGACAACATTATATATTTTCATAAATTATGCACTTTTTAGTTTCTATCAAGTAAAATTACACAATCAAATGTGAAAAAACAAATTAAAATTAGCAATATAAAGTAATTTAACCAAACATAGGGGCATGAAAGCAGTAGCAAGTAGCCCAAGACTAAAATAAACTCTATAGGGCCCAGAAATCGGCCCAAGTCCACTAGCCAAGGAATAAGCTGTAATCTACGTTTTGCAAAACCCTAAACACATCAAAACTTGTCTTCCTACAACAAAGTGCTTCTTCTACCTCGCCGTTTCTCTGAGACTCATCGCTCCCAAGACTTGGTAAGATCTACTTCCAATATTCAAACTGGATCCACAAGCCTCTCCCCTTTAGTTTTCTATTCTATTTATGTTGTTGTTATTGGTATTACTATTGCTATTTCACACTCAAACTTACATTTACATTATCATGATAGAGATTAACTTGTGCTTCATGTATGCAATTTTATTAATCATGTAAAATGTTTTTAAATAGCCAGTGAAT
Source organism: Hylodesmum podocarpum (assembly GCA_026586105.1). Taxonomy (NCBI): domain Eukaryota; kingdom Viridiplantae; phylum Streptophyta; class Magnoliopsida; order Fabales; family Fabaceae; genus Hylodesmum; species Hylodesmum podocarpum. The sequence continues at coordinate 447,416 of JALJEV010000646.1, forward strand.
GTGGATATTGTTTCGGTGTACGCAACATAGATTTCTCTTAGCTGTGATTATACTCTATTTTTTGTAGTTGTGACAATGGTGAGAGTCAGTGTCTTGAATGATGCTCTCAAGAGCATGTACAACGCTGAGAAGCGTGGAAAGCGCCAGGTCATGATTAGGCCATCGTCGAAAGTCATCATAAAATTCCTCTTGGTGATGCAAAAGCATGGTATTTCTCAGCATCTGTTCCCCCTAATTCAATGTAATAACAAATTATTTCAGTTTTGTCACGATTTGTTAAGCTTTGGTGCTTTGTAGGGTACATTGGTGAGTTCGAGTATGTGGATGATCACAGGGCTGGAAAAATTGTGGTTGAATTGAATGGGAGGTTGAACAAGTGTGGTGTTATAAGCCCCCGATTTGATGTTGGTGTCAAAGAGATTGAAGGTTGGACTGCAAGACTTCTACCCTCAAGACAGGTAACCTTGAAACCCGTTTGCTTATGCTGGATAATTATTGCTTAATTAAATAGTAAAGGTCTGTTTGAATGAACTTCTTTATAAGAACTTATAATTTATGGGAAACACATTGCATCCTCTGATCACCTAAGGATGTTACTGTAAAGTTTAAAAGGTCGGGGTATAGTGTGAGTTTTGTATAACTTTCAAAGTGTTGCTGTAATTTTCACTAAAAAGAAATCTATTAGGTTACAGAGTATTTATTTGAAATGAGAATTTACCCTCTCAAATCCCTTTGTTTATGTGAGAAACCAATATTTTAAGATGCATAGATTCAATATCTTGTTAATTTTAACAGACCTTCTTATCTATGAAAGTTTTTCCTCATTATTCTTACTGGTTAAATAATTATAATAGCATTGTATAGGTTATTGTATTTGGCTTTGTTTTTTTCACTATCTTCTTTTCAGAAGTAGTTTATCCAATGAGGTCCTACAGGAATGCTTTATTTTCCTCTGGCTTTTGTTCATTAGCGATAATGTTACCTTGAACTTGTTCGTTTTACCCTCTCCTTTCAATGGGAAGAGTTGCACCCAAAAATGCACCATCTATCTAGAAAATGCCAACCTTTCTGTACTAGTTCTGAGAATATCTCTATGGGAATTTGAGGGTACTTGTAGAATTCATGTAGTAGGTTGTGGGGAGAGCTTTATTTACTTGGCCTTGAATAAAATATGGTCGATTTACTTGTGTATATGTGAAATTGCTATCCTATCGGTTATTTAACTTTGTGTTGTCGGTGTATGGGTGTATGTATGCATATGATTTCTCTTTTTTGCCTGTAAACTTTTATTACTCAAAATCATGCAGTTTGGATATATTGTCTTGACAACCTCTGCTGGTATAATGGATCATGAAGAGGCAAGGAGAAAGAATGTTGGTGGGAAAGTGTTGGGTTTCTTCTACTAGGCTACTCTTTTGTTTGAGGATCGCTCGGATTTCTGTTTGACATTCACCGGTTTTGATGGACAATGTGCTAGTTTGCTAGCTTTATAAGTTATAGAGAGCAAGAATTTTCTTTTTGTTTATTCCTTAGCGCATTTTATTATCTGTGAAAACCACTTGGTCGTTCTAATTTTTATTTCTTTATCATTGTTTTATCTTATTATACTAATTTGGGTTGCAGATTTTGTTAATGGGTATCATCTGTAATGCACTCGGGCATATCAGCCCATTGCTGTTGCATCGAGTGATTGTTTTCAAATTATTTTCAGCCTTGAAATTTATATTTGCCAAAACTGTGGTTTTCCAGATTCATTAAGGTGTTATGTTTCATTCTTTGTTAAAATTTAAATTGCTACTAGTGTCATATTTTTTTTTCAAAACAATCACTTTTCTTGGAATGATAGCTTTTAAAATAGTGCTTTATTAAATCTAAGTTTTTTATATGTTTATCAAATGTATTTTATATTGAACTTATTTTTACTGTTTATTAAGTATATTTTGTATTTCAAAGGCATTAAATACATTTTTATTAAATCTTTTTCAATATGATTATATATATTTTATTTGTTTGTTAAATCTATCTTATATTTGGTGACATTAAATGTATTTTATTTTATTTATTTTACTATCAAATATAGTATTTTGTATGAAAGTTTATATAAATCTATTTCCTCCATATTTAAATATAGTTTTAGTTTTAAATATAAATAAAGATTAAGTTTAATTAGAGGAAATTATTATTTTGTAATTTAGAATAGAAAATGCAAAAATATTTTTTGATAGATAGGTTTGACTTTGATTATTTGTTGTAAACTGATATTAAAAATTATCAAGGAACTAAGGTGATGAATATTTTTCTAAATAAAAACCTTTTAAGAACAAAATAATTTCTGAAGTTTTGCTATTTTTTATGTTGTAAAGATTAAATTGTTCATTTTGTTTTCATGAATTAAAATGATTTATTCGATTAAGATTTTATTTTGATGTTTCATTTTTTATTTTTGGTGTAAATTTCAGTAAAAAATTAATTGTTAAAATTTTTGTCGATAATTAAATCAATAGAAATATATAGCATAAATTAACTTTTTAAAAACTCATTTAAATCAATTAAATTTATTTATATTCAAGTACAAGTTATAACAATACTTTTGTATTCTAAGTTATAATGCCGGAATCTCCGAGAAAAATCTATAATTCTTTTTTCCATTTGAAATGTTAAGTATGGATTACACCTTAAAAAGATATATTTTTTAGAAAATTGGATTTTTTTATACAACACAGAAAACTTAAATGAAAAAAAAATATTATTTTAATATTTTATTAATAAATTTCAATATATATAATTTAATTAAATTTTTTGCCTTTGACTATTATATATTTCTTACTTTAGTCTTTTTAACATTTTTATTAACTTTTAATTTTATGTTTAAGCTTTTATCTATATATATGTATATTTTTTTACTTTAGTCTCTTGCGTCCTTACGTCAATATCCGAATATATTTATAACTTTACATTAATAATCGCAACTTTACATTAATAATAAAAAAAAATCTCTAAAATAAAAATCATTTACTTACAAATTCTATCAGATTTGACCTGCACCAAGCATTCATGTACAAGAAGCATGATATCCTAATACCTTTTCTTTACTTCATACTAATAATCACAACTTTACATTAATAATCACCGACAAATTTCATCAGAAGTTACATTTGACCTGAAAAAAAAAATCAAAAATTAATTACATTTGACCTGAAAAAAATCTCTAAAGTAAAGTAAAGAGCATTCACGTACAAATTCCATCGATAAAATCATTTGACCTGCACCAAACATTCACGTACAAGAAGTTATATTTCTTTTACTTCAGTCTCTTACGTCAATACTAAAAAATACGTTAATAATAATACATAATAATAACCGTACATTTGACCAGAAAAAAAATCAAAAATTAATTACATTTGACCGAAAAGAAATCTCTAAAACAAAATGCATTCAAGTACAGATTCGATGAGTAATTACATTTGACCTGAAAAAAAAAATCTTTAAAGTAAAAAACATTCACGTACAAATTCCATCGGTAAAATCATTTGACCTGCACCAAACATTCACGTACAAGAAGTATTATATTTCTTTTACTTCAGTCTCTTACGTCAATACCCTTACGTCAATACCCTTGTGTCAATACCCAAAAATACGTTAATAATTACAACTTTACATTAATAATAACCGTACATTTGACCAGAAAAAAAAGTAAAAATTAATTACATTTGACCAAAAAAAATCTCTAAAATAGAATGCATTCAAGTACAGATTCGATGAATAATTATATTTGACTTGAAAAAAAATCTTTAAAGTAAAAAACATTCACGTACAAATTCCACAGGTAAAATCATTTGACCTGTATTTAACATTCACGTGAAGTATTATATTTTTTTATTTCAGTCTCTTACATCAATATCTTGTGTCAATATCAAAAAATACGTTAATAATTATAATTTTATATTAATAATAACCGTATATTTAACTAAAAAAAATTAAAAATTAATTACATTTGACAAAAAAAAAAATCACTAAAACAAAATGCATTCTAAGTACTGATTCTATAAATAATTACATTTGACCAGAAAAAAGCATTCAGCCCTTATAAATAGTGGCCTCTCTAACATGTTTTTACACAAAACAAATTATTATCACTTTTGCTTTCTCCTTTCAAACACATCCATTTTCTTTCTGCCTGTGCTGCCGAAAATCCTCTGCAACTCCCTCACACACTCCATTTTCAAGAAAGGTTACTTCTTGCTCTCACCTTTATCATTGAGTCTATCAGTTCCTTGAATTTTTGTTTCTGTTATATTCTTTTCATTTTGCTTTCACTTTGATATATCTTTTGTCTTGATTCTTGAACCGATTTTTTTTCCTTTTGTTATTTCAATTCTAATGCTATTAGTTTCGTTCGTCTGAGATTGTTGATTCCAAACCATGCAAACCATACGTGGCACACCACTAGTTGCAAGAGGTTTCATAACCTCTCAATGCAATTCGTAAAAACATGACTTTGCTGTGCCTTAGTGTGCCATGGTTTCAAAGACTGAAACCCAGTTTTTTTCTTTATAGGATGTTAAGGTTTCAACTTTGCAAGTTGCGTTTCTGCCCCCATTTCCGGGATCCAAATCAGGGAAACTGGGGATGAATTTGAATACCTGTAATTTAGTAGTGCAACAATTCACATGGTCTTAGTGTAACGTATTTTCTATCAATAAATGCATCTTTTTTAAAGAACGACAAAATTGAATGAGTTTTTTACTCAGTTATTAAAGATGATGAGTTTTGTTGACTTGGCTTTATTGGGTTTGAGTCAAGGATTGTCTTAATTTGCCTGTCAGGTCCCTTGGATAGACGATTTTCCATCCTTTTGTCCAAAAAATTTTGTCCGTTTAAATGTTAGTAACAATATTAGTTTTATAAATGTTCTTACAATCCACATGTATACTGATGAAATTTACTTTATTACGATAGTTTATTGTTTTTCCCACCTCTTTTTAATTTCAACAATTTTTATTGTACACAGGGAAGGAAACAGAAACATGGATCCAATTTTGATCAGACAAAGTCCAGAAGAAAAATAGGGATTTGGAAGCTCTTCCGAAGGAAATCATGCGGGAGATTATATCCATTCTCTCCATCAAAGATGCTGTGAGAACCAGCGTCCTCTCAAAACAATGGAAGGATACGCCAAATATTAAGCTGATAGAAGATGAATACGAGAGCAGGCAACAGTTCAAAGACGTGGTGGACAAATTACTCACCTTATGTTCTTCAAGCCTCAAGAAATTTTCTCTAACATGTAACGTAGATGAGGACAGTTCTAAGGTGAATCAATGGCTGAATGGATTCATCAAGCCAAGTATTGAAGAGTTAGATATTCATCTCGAAAACACCAGCAATCAATTGATGTTCCCCGAACACCTGTTCAATTCAAAATCATTGATGCACCTTGAATTGGGTAGAGCCATAAATCACTATGTATTGTCTTTCGCACCAAGTGTCACTTCTGCTACTCTTGAACTTCACCCACAACAAGTAAACAATGTCTTGGTTCTGCCTGAAGATATTGATCCAGCTCCGGCGTGTTTCGAAACACATATCAAGACCATTTCAATTGAAAATAGGGTTTTGGAAGCTCTTCCGAAGGAAATCATGCGGGAGATTTTATCCCTTCTCCCCATCAAAGATGCTGTGAGAACCAGCATCCTCTCAAAAGAATGGCAGCATAGATGGAAGGGTATGTCAAATATTAACCTGATAGAAGATGAATACGAGGACAGGCAACAGTTCATAGACGTGGCGGACCAATTACTAACAGTTTGTTCTTCAAGCCTCAACAAATTTTCTCTAACATGTAACGTAGATGAGGATAGTTATAACGTGAATCAATGGCTGAATGGCTTCATAAAGCCGGGGATTGAAGAGCTAAATATTAGTCTCGGAAACACCAGCGAACAGCTGGTGTTTCCCGAACACCTGTTCAGTTCAAAATCATTGAGGAACTTTAAACTGGAAATGGCACATCCAATAATCCTTCCTCCTTTCATTCATTTCGCTAATCTGAGTGTCCTCAAATTAGAAGAAGTTATGTTCAATGGTACAGAGCAAACTCAAAACTTTTTCTCTGGTTGCCCATCCCTGCAGAAGTTGAGCCTGATTAGTTGTATTTGGCAAAATGTTGAATCTGTTCGTATTGATTCTCCATTGCTTCAGAGCTTGCACATCCAGGAGTGGCAACTCTTTCCTAATGCTCATCAGCCCCTAAGCTTCTGCCAAATAGAGATCAATGGGAGTAATAACCTCAAGACATTCTCAACACATATCAAGACCATTTCAATTGAAAATTTGGTGGAACTGATAAAGAAAAGGATGCCGTAAAACTTTTGCTGAAATGGGCCAAGGTTGTGTCTGAATTCACCTTGTTTATCGTAGTGCCTCAGGAGACAGATGAAGATGAAGACAATCTACAAGAGTTGAAGGATGAGATTGTTGAGTATCCAAAATCTGAAACTTGTGATCTTTATGTTGGATGAACACACAGGGCATTTGTTAGAAAAACCGATTTTGAATATTGAGAAAACATATATGAAATTGTTTGATTAATTGTCGCACTATTGAAATTTGAATGAAAAAATATTATAAGATAAGAAAAAAGAAAAATATGTATATATTTTGAGTGAGATAACTGTAATTTTAAAAAAAAAATATATTAATGATAATAAATTTTTTGACTTTTTTATTTTTAGTATTTTTTTATTCAGTCCCTTTCAAATCTTTGAGTATCGCCTTATTCGATGTTTGTGTTGTTTATTTAATAAATAAAGATTTATTTAGGCATGATTATATAATAGAAAAAGGAAAATATAAAAATATTTAAAATAGAATGAATTATGTATTCATACTTAAACTTTTTCTTTTGAATTCGTCCATGCAATAATATATGTCGAAATATGTTGTGTGGTAAATATTGAGTACATTTATAATTTTAAGATATTAAATTTTATTTTTTATTTAATATTTTAAAATAGAAAAAAATACGAGAGAATATATAGGGGAGAATAATATTTATCATAATTCATAAGGATTTTCTTTTTGTTTATTCCTTAGCACATTTTATTGTGTGTGAAAACCAATTGGTCGTCCTAATTTTTATCACTTTAGCATTGTTTTTTCTTATTATACCAATTTCTTGGTACTTCATAAAATCTAAACTTTTTATATTTTTATCAAATGTACTTTATATTAAATTTATTTTACTGTTTGTTCAGTATATTTTAATTTTTCAAAGACTTTAAATACATTTTTTTAAAATATATTTCAATATGATTATATGTATTTTATTTGTTTGTTAAATCTATCTTATATTTAGTGACATTAAATATATTTTATTTTATTTATTTTACTATCAAATATAATATTTTGTATGGAAGTTTATATAAATCTATTTCCTCCATATTTAAATATAATTTTAGTTTTAAATAAGAGTAAAGATTAACTTTAGTTAGAGGAAATTATTACTTTATAATTTAGAATAGAAAACACAAAAATATTTTTTGATAGATAGGTTTGACTTTATTTATTTGTTGTAAAATGATAATAAAAATTATCAAGTAACTAAAGTGATGAATAATTTTATAAGTATGGATTACACTTTAAAAAAATGTTTTTTTTAGAAAAATGTATTTTTTTTTATGCAACACAAAAAACTTAAATGTGAAAAAAATATTATTGTAATGTTTTATTAATAAATTTCAAAGTCTATATATATATATATATATATATATATAACTTAGTTATATTTTTTGTCTTTGACTATTTCATATTTCTTATTTTTAAAATTTTTATTAACTTTTAGTTTTATATTTAATTTTTTTAACTTGACCAACTTGAATTAAAGAATTAGGATGTTAAGGTTTAAATGAAAAACCACTAATCATTATACACGATGCTCTTTTATTATAAATTATTATAAAAAATAATTTAAACAAATTTATAAACCAATCTTATAAATAAGCTTTAAAAATAAACCTTATTAACAGATTTTGGAATTAAACATCTACAAATAAATTTAGAAAAAATAGATCAATCTATCAGATTTAACTTGGACCATGTAAAAAAAAATAGTCTCTCATCAGTTATAAACCAAACTCAAATTTTAAAAATAGAAAACAAATTAAACATTAGGTCTGACATGCCGTATTCCCTATTCATCAAAAGATGATTTATAAATTTTATATTAATATTTTATAATTTAATTTAATTTTAGAAAATAGAAATATGACAAAAAAATAAACTAGGAATTTATAGAAAGAAATACTAGAGAAATTAAAATTTAAAATTTAATATGATTAAGGGATTAAAAAATTTAATTAGTTTTATTAAAATTATATATACATAACCAAAAAGACTGCTATATATTCTACATATTTTTTTTTTACAATATTGTGTAATAAAAAATACAATGAATATCTTTTTGACTATCTTATCTCTAACCGTTAATAATTATTTTAACCTTTTTAATACATAATAAATCTTTGATGGGATCAATTAATATATTTATTTATTTTAGTATAATAAATATAAATTTTTAATATAGTGTAATAATAATAATTATATAGATGCGACTCTATTAAAATTTGGGAGAGAGCAAAATTATCTTTAACGATTCTGGTCAAGTCGATCCAAGTGAAAATTAATGAATAAATAAATAAATGAGTTAATTAAATGTTTCTTCTCTCTTTTTATTTAGCATTTTATTTTTAATTTTTAAATTCTTTAATCTTTCAAAATAATTTTATAACTGATTTTCAATTTTGTAGTTAACAATTTCGTTAAGGATTAAATGAATATTGTTTTTATAACAAAAAAATTATTTTAACTTTTATAAGATATATTTATTTAATTAGTCAGTAAAAAAAATAATTAGAGAAGTTAAAATAATATTATATTTCATTTAAAATTATTTTAAATGTGGTTTCTAGATTCATTTAAGGTGTTATATTTCATTCTTTGTTAAAATTTAAATTGCTACTAGTTTCGTATTTTTTTCAAACAATCACATATCTCGAAAAATAGCTTTTAAAATAGTGCTTTATTAAATCTAAATTTTTTATATGTTTATCAAATGTATTTTATATTGAATTTATTTTACTGTTTATTAAGTATATTTTATATTTTAAAGGCATTAAATACATTTTTATTAAATCTGTTTCAATATGATTATATGTATGTTATTTGTTTGTTAAATCTATCTATATTTAGTGACGATAAATGAATTTTATTTTATTTATTTTTTATCAAATATAATATTTTGTATGAAAATTTATGTAAATCTATTTCCTTAGATATTTTAATATGATTTTAGTTTTAAATATGAAGAAATATTTTCTTTAATTAGAGGAAATTATTACTTTGTAATTTAAAATAGAAAACTCTAAAATATTTTTTGATAGATAGGTTTGACTTTGATTATTTATTGTAAAATGATAATAAAATTTATCAAGGAACTTAAATGATAAATAATTTTATAAATAAAAACCTTTTAAGAACATAATAATTTCTAAAGTTTTGCTATTTTTTATGTTGTAAAGATTAAATTGTTCTTTTTGTTTACATGAATTAAAATGGTGATTTATTTGATTAAGATTTTATTTAAATGTTTCATTTTTTATTTTTGGTATAAATTTCCATAAATATTAATTGTTACAAAGTTTGTATATAATTAAAATCAATACAAATATATAGCATAAACTAATTTTTAAAAATTCATTTGAATCAATTAAATTTATTTATATTTATGTACAACTTATAACAATACTCTTGTAATCTACGTTAGAATGCCGAAATCTCCATACGATACTAGAAAAGGGAAAGTTTGATCGTAAAAAATCTAACGTTCGTAATTTTTTTTCCATTTGAAATGCTAGATGTTTCTGTTTTAGAAAAATGGATTTTTTTTATACAACACAGAAAAATATTATTGTAATTTTTTATTAATAAATTTCAATATATATATATATATATATATATATATATATATAACTTAATTAAATTTTGCCTTTAACTATTTCATATTTCTTATTTTAGTCTTTTTAAAATTTTTATTAACTTTTAGTTTTATATTTAATTTTTTTCTTGTCCGGATGAATATTAAAAATATTAAAAAACTAGAATTTAAACTCATGTACTAAAATTTAAATAAAAAATCACTACCCATTGCATTACAAGGCTTTTTCACATTAAACCATGGCTTGCATTACAAGGCTCTTTCACATTATACCATGGTTGACACACATATATAAATAGATTAAGAAATCGGCCTATCAGGCTTGGCAGAACATGAAGTTCAAACCTACAAAATAGATAATTACACATGATCAACTTTATTTTTGTTACTATAATTTATTACTTTTATATTAATATTTAATAGTTTAGTTTAATTTTAGAAATTAGAAATAAAAAAAAGCGAGAAATTAATAGAAAGAAATGCTAGAAAAATTAAAATTTAAAATTTAATATGATTGAGGTATTAAAAATTTAATTAATTTTATTAAAATTTTTATATATATATATATATATATATATATATATATATTACACCAAAAAATCTGCTGTGTATTCTAGATATATATTTTTTTCTCAAAATATTGTATGATAAAGAATGCATTAAATACCTTTTTGACCTTCTTATCTCTAACAATTAATAATTGCTTTATCCTCTTTAATACAAAACAAATCTTTGACTGTTTCAATTAATATATTTATTTATTATGGTAAAATAAATATACTTCTAATGTAGTGTAATAATTATATTATATAAATACGACTGTATTAATATTTTGGAGGAGCAATATCCTAATTTAACGGTTCTATTCAAATCAATCGAGATAGAATATGGTGAAAATTAATGAATAAATAAATAAATGAATGAGTTAATTAAATATATATTCTCTCTTTTCATCTAGTATTTTAGTTTTAATTTTTAAATTTTTTTTAGCCTTTGAAAAATGTTTTATATCTGATTTTCAATTTTGTAGTTAACAATTTCTTTAAGCAATTAAATGAATATTATTTTTATTATAAAAAATTTCTTTAAATTTTACAAGATATATTTATTTAATTACTTAGGAAAAAAAGTTAATTAGAGAAGTTAAAATAATATTATATTTTTTTAGATTTCAAAAATAAAAAAAGTAAATTTTAAAGAACTAAAAAATAATCCTAAATAAAACTTAGTTTATTAAAACAATTGGTATTTATAATAAAACATTTCACAGCATTGTTAAGTTATTTGCAATTTGATTTCTTTTCCCTCTTCAATGTTATTATTTAATAACATTAATTTATTAATACATTAAATTTTGAACATTTAATGTTCCAAAATTTTCACAATTTCCCAGGATATGCCGACAATTGCATTTAACCTGAAAAAAAAAAAAAAATCTGTGAAGAAAACAAGCATTAAAAACTTATAAATAGTGCCATCTGTAACATGTTTTTACACAAACCAAATTATTCTCACTTTTGCTTTCTCCTTTCAAACACACTCATTTCCTTTCTCACTGCCTGTGCTGCTCAAAATCCTCTACAACTCCCTCACACACTCCATTTTCGAAGAAGGTTATTTCTTGTTCTCACCTCCTTGAATTTTTGTTTCTGTTATATTCTTTTCATTTTACTCTCACTTTGATATATCTTTTGTCTTGATTCTTGAACCGATTTTTTTCCTTTCGCTATTTCAATTCTAATGATGTTAGTTTCGCTCGTCTGTTGATTCCAAACCATGCAAACCGTACGTGGCACACCACCAGTTGCAAGAGGTTTCATAACCTCTCAGTGCAAGTCGTAAAAACATGACTTTGCTGTGCCTGAGTGTGCCATGGTTTCCAAGACTGAAACCCAGTTTTTTTTATATTTTTTTATAGGATGTTAAGGTTTCAACTTTGGAAGTTGCTTTTCTGCCCCATTTCCGGGATCTAAATCACGGAAACCGGGGATGAATTTGAGTACCTTTGATTTAGTAGTGCAACAACTCACATGGTCTTAGTGTAACCTATTTTCTATCAATAAATGCATCATTTTGAAAAAACGACAAAATTGAACGAGTTTTTTACTCAGTAATTAAAGAGGATGAGTTTTGCCGAATTGGCTTTATTGAGCTTGAGTCAAGGATTGTGTTAATTTGCCTGGCCTTTAGATAGACTATTTTCCATCTTTTTGTCCCAAAAAATGTATTAGTTTTATAATCCATATGTATTCTGATGCAATTTACTTTATTACAGTAGTTTATTGCTTTTCCCACCTCATTTTATTTTCAACAATTTTTATTGTACACAAGAAAGGAAACAAAAACATGGATCCAGCTTTGATCAACGACAACGTCCAGATGAATAGGGTTTTGGTACCTCTACCAAAGGAAATTTGGGGAGAGATTTTATCCATTCTCCCCATCAAAGATGCTGTGAGAACCAGCATCCTCTCAAAAGAATGGCAGCATAGATGGAAGGGTATGTTAAATATTAAGCTGATAGAAGAAGAATGAGGGCAGGCAACAGTTCATAGACGTGGCGGACAATTTACTAACAGTTTGTTCTTCAAGCCTCAACAAATTTTCTCTAACATGTAACGTAGATGAGGATAGTTATAACGTGAATCAATGGCTGAATGGCTTCATAAAGCCGGGGATTGAAGAGCTAAATATTAGTCTCGGAAACACCAGCTAAACGCTGGTGTTTCCCGAACACCTGTTCAGTTCAAAATCATTGAGGAACTTTAAACTGGAAATGGCACATCCAATAATCCTTCCTCCTTTCATTCATTTCGCTAATCTGAGTGTCCTCAAATTAGAAGAAGTTATGTTCAATGGTACAGAGCAAACTCAAAACTTTTTCTCTGGTTGCCCATCCCTGCAGAAGTTGAGCCTGATTAGTTGTATTTGGCAAAATGTTGAATCTGTTCGTATTGATTCTCCATTGCTTCAGAGCTTGCACATCCAGGAGTGGCAACTCTTTCCTAATGCTCATCAGCCCCTAAGCTTCTGCCAAATAGAGATCATTGGGAATAATAACCTCAAGACATTCTCTTACAAGGGTAGAGCCGTAAATCACTTTGTATCGTCTTTCGTACCAAGTGTCACTTTTGTTACTGTTGAACTTCACCCACAACAAGTACGCAATGTCTTGGACCCCGGTCAACTTGTGTTCAATTTTCTTGTGGCCTTCTCGAATGTGGAGACTCTAACCATTAATAACTATGCTATTGAGGTGTGTATGCATGCTCTCATTCTAATATTCTACACACTTAATTATATTATTGTTGTTATTATATTATATTGATATAGATTTCCTTATACTAACATATTTTGGAGACCCTATTTAATTTGAATTTTACTATGATTATGGTGAATGTCACAGGCTCTATGCCATTCATCAGATTTAGCCATGATGACTCCGATGTTTTGTAAATTGGATGAGCTTAATGTCATGCAAATTCATAGGTCCAATACGGGACGACCTATGAATTTGGCATGCAATGCCATGCAGATCATATTGCGGCACGCGCCTATTCTGAAATCTCTTTGGTTCAGTAAGGTAACTATAGTTTAAACCAGAAATTAATTAATCAATCAATTTGTATTTATCTGCAAATGCTTCTGAGTTATGACTGATTACATGATATAGTTAATATATGTTTTATTTATTTATATATATAGGGGGTGGTTCTGCCTGAAGATATTGATCAAGCTCCGGCGTGTTTCGAAACACATATCAAGACCATTGCAATTGAAAAATTTGGTGGAACTGATAAAGAAAAGGATGCCGTAAAACTTTTGCTGAAATGGGCCAAGGTTGTGTTTGAATTCAACTTGTTTATGGTATTGCCTCAGGAGACAGAGGAAGAACAAAACATCGTAAATGAGTTGATTGATGAGATTGTTGAGTATCCAAAATCTGAAACTTGTGATATTTATTTTGGATGAACTCATAGAGCATTGGTTTGAAAATCCTAATTTGAATATTGAGAGAACATTGTTGGATTACCTGTCGTGCTATTGAAATTGTGTTGCTTGTTTAATACTAAATATCAATAATAAATAAAGATTTATTTGCAGCACGATTATATAACAAAAAGGTTAATATAAGAATATTTAAAATTGAATGAATTATGTATTCATACGTATATTTTTTTTGTTCTTAAATTCTTGCATTCAATGATATATGTTAAAATATGTTGTATGGTAAATATTGGGTACATTTTATATTTTAAAGATATTAAATATTTATTTTTTTATTTAATATTTTAAAATAGAATAAAATACAAGAGAATATATAGGGGAGTATAATATTTATCATATATAATTCATAAGAAAGAGAAGAGAATAAAAATCAATATGGGGAACATATATATTATACTGAATGCTTTTTGAAATATCAAAACATTGAGAACATATAATAATGTTATAACTTTCTACACCAAAAAAAAAAAAAAAAAAAAGAAAACGAAAACGAAAACGTATGTCATGTCTCGCTATAAATTTTCCTACAAATCTTTTTAATGTTTTAGGAAGAAATTATGGAATGAGAGATAAGAATAATATTTTATCTTCTTATAAATCTCTTCTATTTATATCTTTTTTATAAGAAAAAAATATTAAGCACCCGCAATGATATATCATCGTAAAAAAAATCAAATAGGCGTGGGTTCCATGTGATTTATTACTTTTAAAAAAAATCAGAAAGAATTTGTTCTATGCAACACAATATTTAAATGAGAAAAAAAATAGTATTTTAATTATATATCAATTTTTCTTATTTTGAATGGTCAATGATTCAACAACTTACATATTTTTATTTATTGTTTTGTATTTGACTCATTAAGATTTGGGCGAAAGAAATATTATCTTTTAACGGTTCTATTTAAATCTATTGAGGTGGAATAAGGTGAAAATTAATAAATAAATGAGTTAATTATATGATTCTTCACTCTTTTTATCTAGCATTTTATTTTTAATTTTTTTTTAGTTTTTCAAAACTGTTTTATATCTGATTTTCAATTTTGTAGTTAACAATTTCGTTAGGAGATTAAATGAATATTATTTTTATTATAAAAAATTACTTAAACTTTTACAAGATATATTTATTTAATTACTTAGAAAAAAGTTAATTAGAGAAGTTAAAATAATATTATATTTTGTTTGAATTCAAAAATAAAAAAAATTTGAAAGAACTTAAAAATAATCCTAAATAAAACTTAGTTTATTAAAACAATTGGTATTTATAATAAAACATTTCACAGAATTGTTAAGTTATTTGCAATTTAATTTCTTGCCTTCTTCAATGTTATTAATTAATAGCATTAATTTATTAATACATTAATTTTAAAACATTTAATATTGCAAAATTTTCATAATTACCCAGGATATGCCGACAATTGCATTTGATATGCAAAAAAAAAAAATATAAATAAAAAAAAATCTGTGAAACAAACAAACATTAAACACTTATAAATAGTGCCATCTGTAACATATCTTTACACAAAACAAATTATTCTCACTTTTGCTTTCTCCTTTCAAACACACTCATTTCCTTTCTCACTGCCTGTGTTGCCGAAAATCCTCTGCAACTCCTCACACACTCCATTTTCAAGGAAGGTGACTTTACTTCTTGCTCTCGCCTTTATCATTGAGTTTATCATTTCCTTGAATTTTTGTTTCTGTTATATTCTTTTCATTTTACTCTCACTTTGATATATCTTTTGTCTTGATTCTTGAACCGATTTTTTTCGTTTTGCTATTTCAATTCTAATGATGTTAGTTTCGCTCGTCTGAGATTGTTGATTCCAAACCATGCAAACCGTACGTGGCACACCACCAGTTGCAAGAGGTTTCATAACCTCTCAATGCAAGTCGTAAAAACATGATTTTGCTGTGCCTGAGTGTTGCATGGTTTCCAAGACTGAAACCCAGTTTTTTTTATTTTTTTTTATAGGATGTTAAGGTTTCAACTTTGGAAGTTGCTTTTCTGCCCCATTTCCGGGATCTAAATCACGGAAACCGGGGATGAATTTGAGTACCTTTGATTTAGTAGTGCAACAACTCACATGGTCTTAGTGTAACGTATTTTCTATCAATAAATGAATCATTTTGAAAAAAACGACAAAATTGAAAGAGTTTGTTACTCAGTAGCTAAAGAGGATGAGTTTTGCCGACTTGGCTTTATTGGGTTTGAGACAAGGATTGTGTTAATTTGCCTGTCAGGGTCTTTGGATAGACTATTTTCCATCCTTTTTTGTCTCAAAAAAATTTATGCGTTTAAATGTTAGTAATAATATTAGTTTTATAAATGTTCTTACAATCCACACAGGTATACTGATGCAATTTACTTTATCACTATAATTCATTTTGTTTTCAACAATTTTTATTGTTCACAGGGAAGGAAACAGAAACATGGATCCAGCTTTGATCAACGAAAACATCCAGATGAATAGGGATTTGGAGGATCTTCCGAAGGAAATCGTGGGGGAGATTATATCCATTCTCCCCATCAAAGATGCTGTGAGAACCAGCGTCCTCTCAAAACAATGGCAGCATAGATGGAAGGGTATGTCAAATATTAACCTGATAGAAGATGAATACGAGAGCAGGGAACAGTTCATAGACGTGGTGGATAAATTATTCACCTTTTGTTCTTCAAGCCTCAAGAAATTTTCTCTAACATGTGACGTAGATTACGATAGTGCTAAGATGAATCAATGGCTGAATGTCTTCATCAAGCTGGGGATTGAAGAGTTAGATATTCATCTGGATAACACCAGCACACAATTGGTGTTCCCCCAACACCTGTTCAATTCAAGATCATTGACGCATCTTGAACTGGAAATGGCACATACTTTAATCCTTCCTCCTTTCATTCATTTCCCTAGTCTGAAGGTCCTCAAATTGATAGATGTTTTATTCTCGGGTACAACCCAAACTCAAAACTTTTTCTCTGGTCTCCCATCCCTGGAGAAGTTGAGTTTGATTAGTTGTATTTGGTATAACGTTGATTCTTTTCGTATTGATTCTCCATCGCTTCATAGCTTCCACATCGAGGAGTGGGAAGTCTTTGAAGATCTGAATCCCCTACCCTACTCCCAAATAGAGATCAATGGCAATAATAAACTCAAGACATTCTCTTACTACGGTAGAGCCGTAAATAAGTATGCATTGTCTTCCACATCAAGTGTCAATTCTGCTGTTCTTGACTTTCACCCACAACAAGAAAACAATGCCTTGGACCCCGGTCAACTTGTGTTCAATTTTCTTGTGGCCTTCTCCAATGTGCAAACTCTAACCATTAATGCCTGTGCTATTGCGGTATGTGTGCATTCTCTCTCTCACTCTAATATTCTACACACTTAATTATATTACTATTGTTATTGTTATTATATTATATAGATATAGATTTTGTTATACTAACATATTTTGGAGAGCCTTTTTCATTTGAATTGTACTATGATTATGGTGAATGTCACAGGATCTATGCCATTCATCACATTTAGCCAGGATGACTCCAATGTTTTGTAAATTGGATGAGCTTATTGTGGAGTCCGATACGGGACCTATGAATTTGGCACGTAATGCCATGCAGATCATATTGCGGCACGCACCTATTCTGAGATCGCTTAGGTTCAGTAAGGTAACTATAGTTTAAACCAGAAATTAACTAATCAATCAATTTTTATTTATCTGCAAATGCTTATGAGTTGTGACTAATTTCATGATATAATTAATTTATGTTTTATTTATTTATCTATATATGTAGGGGGTGGTTCTGCCTGAAGATATTGATCGAGCTCCGGCGTGTTTCGAAAATCATATCAAGTCCATTGCAATTGAAAATTTTGGTGGAACTGATGAAGAAAAGGCTGCCGTAAAAATTTTGCTGAAATGGGCCAAGGTTGTTTCTGAATTCAACTTGTTTATCGAAGTGCCTGCGGAGACAGATGAAGATCTAAACAATCTACAAGAGTTGATGGATGAGATTGTTGAGTATCCAAAATCTGATACTTGTGATCTTTATTTTTGCCTGAAAATCTGATAGGGCATTGGTTAGAAAAATCTATTCTGAATATTGAGAGAATATATATGAAATTGTTGGATTAACTATCGCGCTATTGAATGAGTTGCTTGTTTAATAAATAAGATTCAATTCAATTATAAAACTTATACTTATTTAATTGTCAATCAAATATTTTTCATAAAATTATTTACGGCATAATAAAAAAATAAATATAAGAATATTTAATATTGAATGAATTATGTACTCATCTGTGAGATTCTTTTCTTAAATTCATGCATATAATAATATTTGTCAAAACATGTTGTAGGATAAATATTGGGTACATTTTATAATTTTAAGATATTAAATATTAATTTTTTTGTTTAATATTTTAAAATAGAAAAAAAATACGAGAGTACATAGGGGAGTATAACATTTATCATAATTCATAAGAAAGAGAAGATAATAAAAATCAATGTGGGGAACATATTATACTTACTGAATGCTTTTTGAAATATCAAAAACATTGAGAACATATAATAATGTTATAACTTTCTAAAAGAAAAAAAATAAAGGTGTGTCATGTCTCTCGCTATAAATTTTCTTACAAATCTTTTTAATGTTTTTGTTAGAAATTATGGAATGAGAGATAAAAATAATAATATTATATCTTCTTATAAATCTCTTCTATTAATATCTATTTTATAAGAAAAAAATATTAATCACCCGCAATGATATATCATCGTATTAATTGATGATAATATTTTATATTATTAATATATGATTATTAAATTCTATTTATAATATTTTTAAAGAAAAATATCAAATATAAAAATGTATTCAACTCTTTAAAAAAAATTCAATACTGGTCCCTGAGAAAAAAAATATGTACATGCATATTACATATTTCACGGTGTTTACCACTTATTGTCACTTTTGCTTTCTCCTTTCGAACACTCTCATCTCCTTTCTAACTGCCTGAGCTGCCGAAAATCCTCACACACTCCGTTTTCAAGAAAGGTTACTTCTTGCTCTCATCTTTATCATTGAGTTTATCATTTCCTTGAATTTCTGTTTCTGTTATATTCTTTTCATCTTTCTTTCACTTTGATATATATTTTATCTTGATTCTTGAACCGATTTTTTTCCTTTGTTATTTCAATTCTAATGCTATTAGTTTCCCTCGTCTGAGATTGTTGATTCCAATCCATGCAAACCGTACGTGGCACACCACTAGTTGCAAGAGGTTTCATAACCTCTCAATGCAAGTCCTAAAAACATGATTTTGCTATGCCTGAGTGTGCCATGGTTTCCAAGACTGAAACCCAGTTTTCTTCTTTATAGGATGTTAAGGTTTCAACATTTTGCAAGTTGCGTTTCTTCCCCCATTTCCGGGATCCAAATCAGGGAAAGGGGGATGAATTTGAGTACCTGTGATTTAGTAGTGCAAGAATTCACATGGTTTTAGTGTAATGTATTTTCTATCAACAAATGCATCTTTTTGAAAGAACGACAAAATTGAATGAGTTTTTTATTCAGTAATTAAAGAGGATGAGTTTTGCCGACTTGGCTTTATTGGGTTTGAGTGAAGGATTGTGTTAATTTGCCTGTCAGGGCCCTTGGATACACTATTTTCCATCCTTTTGTCCAAAAAATTTTATGCGTTTAAATGTTAGTAATAATATTAGTTTCATAAATGTTGTTACAATCCACATGTATTCTGATGCAATTTACTTTATTAAAATAGTTTAGTGCTTTTTCCACCTCTTTTTATTTTCAACAATTTTTATTGTCCACAAGAAAGGAAACAAAAACATGGATCCAGCTTTGATCAACGGCAACGTCCAGATGAAAATGGATTTGGTACCAATTGAAATTTGGGGAGAGATTTTATCCCTTCTCCACATCAAAGATGCTGTCAGAACCAGCATCCTCTCAAAACAATGGCAGCCAATTATTATTAGGAGTATATGTAGTTTGATTAGTCACACGTCATGTAAAAAGATGCATTTAGACTTTAATCCCATATTGTATAGAAAAGTGAGAGAGACCGTCTTTTATCTCTATATAAAGAACTCTTGTAAAGCTTGAAATGCACACCAATAGTAAACTGTTCCTAATACAATTGTGGAAGTAGGCAAATTGCTGAACCATGTTAAATTCTTGCTTTTGTAAAATACAAATAATAGTATTCTTTGAACACAAAATACAGCCTTCTCAAGGGAATTTAGGAAGGTTAAATCCCTTGATATTGTGGGAAGAGGTGATGTTGACATTCGAACCTCTAATGGTGCCCTATAGACTCTGCACAATGTCAGACATATTCTCACTTTAAAGAGAAACTTAATATCTATGGGACAATTGGATAACGAGGGTCACTACACTACTTTTGGGGATGGAACTTGGAAGGTAATGAAAGACAATTTAGTTGTTACTCGTGGAAATAAGCGAGGGTCTCTTTATATGCTTGCAAATGAGGATATGGTAACTATCGCAGAGGCTGCCAATAGTTCCAGCCTATGGCATCAAAGACTTGGGCATATTAGTGAAAAGGGGATCAAGCTCATGGTGTCAAGAGGTAAGTTATCTAACATAAAGCATATTGATATTGGACCTTGAGTTGTGAACACTGTATTTTTGGAAAGCAGAAAAAGGTCAGTTTTTCTAAGCCGAGAATGAGTTCTAAAGTTGAAAGGCTAGAATTGGTGCATATAGACGTCTGGGGGCCTGCTCCAGTGAAATCCCTTTGAGGCTCACAGTATTATGTAACCTTCATTGATGACTCTACAAGAAAGGTATGGGTCTATTTTCTTAAAAATAAATCTGACGTGCTTTCTGTGTTCAAAAGGTGGAAAAGGGAGGTTGAAAATCAAACAGGTCTAACAGTGAAAAGTCTGAAATCTGATAATGGTGGAGAGTATGATAGCAGAGAATTCAGGGAATTTTGTTCAGAGAATGAGATCAAAATGATCAAGATAGTGCCAGGAACACCAGAGCAAAACGGTGTGACAGAAAGAATGAACAAAACCTTGAATGAAAGAGCTAGATGCATGAGAATCCAGTCAGGCTTACCTAAGGTGTTTTGGGCAGAGGCGATAAACACATCAGCCTATCTCATAAACAGAGGTCCATCAGTTCCTTTAGACTATCAGTTACCCGATGAAGTATGGTCCTGGAATGAGGTAAATTTTTCACGTTTGAAAGTCTTTGGTTGTGCCTTATATATTCTGATAGACTCTAATAGTAGAGATAAATTAGACCACAAGGCAAAATTATGTTATTTCATTGGTTATGGATCTGAGATGTATGGTTACAAATTCTGGGATGACAAAAATAAGAAAATCATCAAAAGTAGAAATGTTACTTTTAATGAAAGTGTGTTATATAAGGACAGGTCTACAGAATCCGCAAGCGCAAACAAACAGTCAATGGCCTATGAGAAATTAGCACTAGAAGAAATCTCAGAAAGGGACATAGTCAACAAAAGGCAGAATACAGAGTCTGAGTCTAAGTCTGAACCAGAACCAATAACAAAACCAGAACCAACAACAGAGGTGAAACCTTTTGAGACCCAAGTAAGAAGGTCAAGCAGAACGATAGTAGCACCACAAAGGTATTCCCATGTTGTCAACTGATGTTGGTGAGCCAGAACATTTTGCTGAAGCTGTGCAGGAAGATAACTCCGTCAAGTGGGAGCAAGCAATGGAAGATGAGATGAAATCCCTTCAAAAGAACAAAACTTGGTCTCTAACCAAGCTACCATAAGGGAAGAAGGCTCTATAGAACATGTGGGTCTATAGGATAAAGGAAGAACCAGATGGAAATAGAAGATATAAGGCGAGACTCGTAGTGAAAGGATTTCAGCAGAAACAAGGAATTGATTTCACTAAGATCTTTTCTCCTGTTGTGAAGATGACTATCATTAGAGTTATCTTGAGTATTGTACCTGTAGAAAATCTTCATCTTGAGCAGTTAGATGTTAAAACTGCATTTCTGCATGGGGATCTAGAGGAGGACATCTTTATGAAACAACCAGAAGGTTTTGAAGTACAGGGCAAGGAGAATCTTGTATGTAAGCTTCATAAAAGTCTGTATGACATGAAACAAGCACTGAGACAGTGGTACAAAAAGTTAAATAAATTTATGAGCAGCGCATGGTTTCATAAATGTGAAGAAGACTATTGTTGTTATGTTAAGAAATATGTTGACAGTTATATTATTCTTGTTTTATATGTTGATGACATGTTAATGGCAGGGTCTAGTATGACAAAAATTAACTAGTTGAAGAAACAATTAGCAGGAAACTTTGAGATGAAGGATCTTGGTCCAGCTAAACAAATTCTTGGCATGAGAATCTCTAGAGACATATCAGAAGGTACTTTGAAGTTGTCTCAGGAGAAATACATTAAAAAATTGCTTGACAGGTTCAATGTTGGAGATACATAGACCAGGAATACCCCTTTGGGAACACACCTAAAACTTTCAAAAAGGCAATCTCCTCAGACTAATGAAGAAAAAGATTACATGTCTAAAATATCATACGCTTCTGCAGTAAGGAGCTTGATGTATGCTATGGTGTGTACCAGACCAGACTTAGCACATGTAGTGGGAGTTGTGAGCAAGTTTCTATCTAGTCCAAGAAAGGAGCATTGAGAGGTTGTTAAGTGGATATTGAGATATTGGAAGGGTACTTCAAGGATGCATTTGTGTTTTAAAAGAAGTAATCTCACTTTATAGGGTTTTTCTTATGCAGATTTAGAAGGAGATCTAGATGGTAGAAAGAGCACAACAAGCTACATATCTTTGTTGGGCGGTACTGCTGTCAGTTGGAAGTCTAAACTTCAAGGTAAAGTTTCTCTTTCAACCACTGAAGCTGAATATGTGGCGATTTCAGAAGCAGCCAAGGAGATGATATGGCTGAAGAATCTTCTCAGAGGACTATGAAAAGAACAAGATGATGCTCCATTATTCAGTGATAGCCAGAGTGCAGTATACCTTGCTAAAAATCCAATCCTTCATTTTAGAAGCAAGCATATTGAGATAAAGTATCATTTTATCAAAAACTTGATCAATAATGGAGAGCTATCTTTGTTAAAGATCCCAGGGTCAGAGAATCCAACAGATATGTTGACCAAGACAGTTACAACTGATAAGTTGAGATTTTGTGTTACCTCAACTGGCCTTCGAGAATGATTGATGATGAAGACACTACACTAGGTTGTGATGTGAATTAAACTCCAACTGAGAGAATTGTTAGGAGTATATGTAGTTTGATTAGTCCCACATCATGTAAAAAGATGCATTTAGACTTTAGTCTCACATCGTATAGAAAAGTGAGAGAGACCGTCTTTTGTCTCTATATAAAGAACTCTCTGTAAAGCTTGAAATGCACACCAAGAGTAAATTGTTCCTATTGTAGTCGTAGGAAAATTGCTAAACCACGTTAAATTCTTGTGTCTTTTTCTCTCTTCTTTATTTCCTTATTTATTTTATTTATTGCTTTGTTCCTAACACCAATCACTTACACATCTTTGTCTTTACATGTCCCATGTTATCAACCTTCCTCTAGCGAAAATTTTACCTTGATATTGTTCGTTTTACCCTCTCCTTTCAACGGGAAGAGTCACACCAAAAAAATGCACCATCTATCTGAGAATATTTCTATGGGAATTTGAGGGTACTTGTAGAATTCAGGTAGTAGGTTGTGGCCAGAGCTTGGTTTACTTGGTCTTGAATAAAATATGGTCGATTTACTTGTATATGTGAAATTGCTATCCTATCGGTTATTTAACTTTGCCTCTAAACTTTTATTGCTCAAAATCATGCAGTTTGGATATATTGTCTTGACAAACTCTGTTGGTATAATGGACCATGAAGAGGAAAGGAGAAAGAATGTTGGTGGGAAAGTGTTGGGTTTCTTCAACTAGGCTACTCTTTTGTTTGAGGATCGCTCGGATTTCTGTTTGACATTCACCGGTTTTGGTGGACAATGTGCTAGTTTGCTAGCTTTATAAGTTATAGAGAGCAAGAATTTTCCTTTTGTTTATTTCTTTTTGTTACATTTGACCTGATAAAAAAAAAATCTCTAAAATAAAAAGCATTCACTTACAAATTTCATCAGTAATTACATTTGACCTGTACCAAGCATTCACGTACAAGAAGCATGATATGTACTTTTCCTTTACTTCAGCCTCTTACGTCAATACCTTTACGTCAATATCCGAATATATTTCTAATTATCGTACCAACTTTACATTAATAATCGCAACTCTACATTAATAATCACATACAAATTCCATCAGAAATTACATTTGACCTGAAAAAAAATAAAAAATTAATTACATTTAACCTGAAAAAAAAATTCTATAGCAAAAAGCATGCACGTACAAATTTCATCAGTAATTACATTTGACCTGCACCAAATATTCACGTACAAGAAATATTATATTCCTTTACTTCAGTCTCTTACGTCAATACCCATATGTCAATACCTGAATATATTTTTAATTATCCTACCAATTTTAAGTTAATAATCACAACTTTACATTAATAATCACCGACAAATTCTATCAGAAGTTACATTTGACCTGAAAAAAATCAGAAATTAATTACATTTGACCTGAAAAAAATCTCTAAAGTAAAAAGCATTCACGTACAAATTCCATCGGTAAAATCATTTGACTTGCACCAAACATTCACGTACAAGAAGTATTATATTTCTTTTACTTCAGTCTCTTACGTCAATACCCTTACGTCAATACCCAAAAATACGTTAATAATTACAACTTTACATTAATAATAACCGTACATTTGACCAGAAAAAAAAATTAAAAATTAATTACATTTGACCGAAAAGAAATCTCTAAAACAAAATGCATTCAAGTACAGATTCGATGAGTAATTACATTTGACCTGAAAAAAATCTCTAAAGTAAAAAGCATTTACGTACAAATTCCATCGGTAAAATCATTTGACCTGCACCAAACATTCACGTACAAGAAGTATTATATTTATTTTACTTCAGTCTCTTACATTAATACCCTTACGTCAATACCCAAAAGAAATCTCTAAAACAAAATGCATTCAAGTACAGATTCAATGAGTAATTACATTTGACCTGAAAAAAAATCTCTAAAGTAAAAAATATTTACGTACAAATTCCATCGGTAAAATCATTTGACCTGCACCAAACATTCACGTACAAGAAGTATTATATTTATTTTACTTCAGTCTCTTACATTAATACCTTTACATCAATACCCAAAAATACGTTAATAATTACAACTTTACATTAATAATAACCGTACATTTGACCAGAAAAAAAATCAAAAATTAATTACATTTGACCGAAAAGAAATTTCTAAAACAAAATGGATTCAAGTACAGATTCGATGAGTAATTACATTTGACCTGAAAAAAAATCTCTAAAGTAAAAAGCATTCACGTACAAATTCCATCGGTAAAATCATTTGACCTGCACCAAACATTCACGTACAAGAAGTAGTATATTTCTTTTATTTCAATCTCTTACGTCAATACCTTGTGTCAATAGCTAAAAATACGTTAATAATTACAACTTTACTTTAATAATAACCGTACATTTGACTAGAAAAAAAATTAAAAATTAATTACATTTGACCGAAAAAAATCTCTAAAACAAAATGCATTCAAGTACAGATTCGATGAGTAATTACATTTGACCTGAAAAAAATCTCTAAAGTAAAAAACATTTACGTACAAATTCCATCGGTAAAATCATTTGACCTGCACCAAACATTCACGTACAAGAAGTATTATATTTATTTTACTTCAGTCTCTTACATTAATACCCTTACGTCAATACCCAAAAATACGTTAATAATTACAACTTTACATTAATAATAACCGTACATTTGACCAGAAAAAAAATCAAAAATTAATTACATTTGACCGAAAAGAAATTTCTTAAACAAAATGCATTCAAGTACAGATTCGATAAGTAATCACATTTGACCTGACAAAAAATCTCTAAAGTAAAAAACATTCACGTACAAATTCCATCGGTAAAATCATTTGACCTGCACCAAACATTCACGTACAAGAAGTAATATATTTCTTTTATTTCAGTCTCTTACGTCAATACCTTGTGTCAATAGCCAAAAATACGTTAATAATTACAACTTTACTTTAGTAATAACCGTACATTTGACTAGAAAAAAAAATTAAAAATTAATTACATTTGACCGAAAAAAAATCTCTAAAACAAAATGCATTCAAGTACAGATTCAATGAGTAATTACATTTAACCTGAAAAAAAAAATCTCAAAAATAAAAAATTTTCACGTACAAATTCCATCGGTAAAATCATTTGACCTGCACCAAACATTCACGTACAAAAAGTGTTATATTTCTTTTACTTCAGTCTCTTACGTCAATATATTCTTGTGTCAATACCTAAAAATACGTTAATAATTATAACTTTACATTAATAATAACTGTACATTTGACCAGAAAAAAAAATCAAAAATTAATTACATTTGACCAAAAAAAAATCTCTAAAACAAAATGCATTCAAGTACAGATTCGATGAGTAATTACATTTGACCTGAAAAAAAATCTCTAAAGTAAAAAACATTCGAGTACAAGTTCCATCGATAAAATCATTTGACCTGCACCAAACATTCACATACAAGAAGTATTATATTTCTTTTACTTCAGTCTCTTGGCCTCTTACGTCAATACCTTTGTGTCAATACCCAAAAATACATTAATAATTACAACTTTACATTAATAATAACTGTACATTTGACCAAAAAAAAATTAAAAATTAATTACATTTGACCGAAAAAAATCTCTAAAACAAAATGCATTCAAGTACATATTTGATGAGTAATTACATTTGACCTGAAAAAAATCTCTAAAGTAAAAAACATTCACGTATAAATTCCATCAAGTAAAATCATTTGACTGCACCAAACATTCACGTGCAAGAAATATTATATTTCTTTTACTTCAGTCCTCTTACATCAATACCCTTACGTCAATACCTTGTATCAATACCTAAAAATACGTTAAAAATTACAACTTTACATTAATAATAACCATACATTTGACTAGAGAAAAATAAAAAATTAAATACATTTGACCGATAAAAAATCTCTAAAACAAAAATGCATTTAAATACATATCTAAATATCCAATGAGTAATTACATTAGACCAGAAAAAAAACGTCTGACAAGAAAAAGCATTCAGCCCTTATAAATAGTGGCCTCTGTAACATGTTTTTACACAAAACAAATTATTCTCACTTTTGCTTTCTCCTTTCAAACACATCCATTTTCTTTCTGCCTGTGCTGCCGAAAATCCTCTGCAACTCCCTCACACACTCCATTTTTAAGAAAGGTTACTTCTTGCTCTCACTTTTATCATTGAGTCTATCAGTTCCTTGAATTTTTGTTTCTGTTATATTCTTTTCATTTTGCTTTCACTTTGATATATCTTTTGTCTTGATTCTTGAACCGATTTTTTTTCCTTTTGTTATTTCAATTCTAATGCTATTAGTTTCGTTCGTCTGAGATTGTTGATTCCAAACCATGCAAAACATACGTGGCACACCACTAGTTGCAAGAGGTTTCATAACCTCTCAATGCAATTCGTAAAAACATGACTTTGCTGTGCCTTAGTGTGCCGTGGTTTCAAAGACTGAAACCCAGTTTTTTTCTTTATAGGATGTTAAGGTTTCAACTTTGCAAGTTGCGTTTCTGCCCCCATTTCCGGGATCCAAATCAGGGAAACGGGGGATGAATTTGAATACCTGTAATTTAGTAGTGCAACAATTCACATGGTCTTAGTGTAACGTATTTTCTATCAATAAATGCATCTTTTTTAAAGAACGACAAAATTGAATGAGTTTTTTACTCAGTTATTAAAGATGATGAGTTTTGTTGACTTGGCTTTATTGGGTTTGAGTCAAGGATTGTCTTAATTTGCCTGTCAGGTCCCTTGGATAGACGATTTTCCATCCTTTTGTCCAAAAATTTTGTGCGTTTAAATGTTAGTAACAATATTAGTTTTATAAATGTTCTTACAATCCACATGTATACTGATGAAATTTACTTTATTACAATAGTTTATTGCTTTTCCCACCTCTTTTTAATTTCAACAATTTTTATTGTGCACAGGGAAGGAAACAGAAACATGCGGGAAGAAAAATAGGGATTTGGAAGCTCTTCCGAAGGAAATCATGCGGGAGATTATATCCATTCTCCCCATCAAAGACGCTGTGAGAACCAGCGTCCTCTCAAAACAATGGCAGCATAGATGGAAGGGTACGTCAAATATTAAGCTGAATGGATTCATCAAGCCAAGTATTGAAGAGTTAGATATTCATCTCGAAAACACCAGCGATCAATTGATGTTCCCCGAACACCTGTTCAATTCAAAATCATTGAAGCACCTTGAATTGGATATGGAACATCGTATAATCCTTCCTCCTTTCATTCATTTCGCTAGTCTGAGGGTCCTCATATTGAAAGATGCTGATCTTCAGCCCCTAAGCTACTGCAAAATAGTGATCAATGGGAATAATAACCTCAAGACATTCTCTTACAAGGGTAGAGCCGTGAATCACTATGTATTGTCTTTCGCACCAAGTGTCACTTCTGCTACTCTTGAACTTCACCCACAACAAGTAAACAATGTCTTGGTTCTGCCTGAAGATATTGATCCAGCTCCGGCGTGTTTCGAAACACATATCAAGACCATTTCAATTGAAAATAGGGTTTTGGAAGCTCTTCCGAAGGAAATCATGCGGGAGATTTTATCCCTTCTCCCCATCAAAGATGCTGTGAGAACCAGCATCCTCTCAAAAGAATGGCAGCATAGATGGAAGGGTATGTCAAATATTAACCTGATAGAAGATGAATACGAGGACAGGCAACAGTTCATAGACGTGGCGGACCAATTACTAACAGTTTGTTCTTCAAGTCTCAACAAATTTTCTCTAACATGTAACGTAGATGAGGATAGTTCTAACGTGAATCAATGGCTGAATGGCTTCATAAAGCCGGGGATTGAAGAGCTAAATATTAGTCTCGGAAACACCAGCGAACAGCTGGTGTTTCCCGAACACCTGTTCAGTTCAAAATCATTGACGAACTTTAAACTGGAAATGGCATATACTTTAATCCTTCCTCCTTTCATTCATTTTGCTAAGGTTGTGTCTGAATTCACCTTGTTTATCGTAGTGCCTCAGGACACAGATGAAGATGAAGACAATCTACAAGAGTTGATGGATGAGATTGCTGAGTATCCAAAATCTGAAACTTGTGATCTTTATGTTGGATGAACACATAGGGCATTGGTTAGAAAAACCTATTTTGAATATTGAGAGAACATATATGAAATTGTTTGACTAATTGTCGTACTTGTTGAAATTTAAAGAAAAATTATTTAGTCGACAACTATAAGATAAGAAGAGAGAAAAATATGTATATATTTTGTGAGTGAGCTGACTGTAATTTAAAAAGAAAAAAAAAGTAAACATATTAATGATAATAAACCCTTTAACTTTTTCTATTCTTCTTATTCTTTTATTATTTTGTATTCCGTTCTAGTCAAAGAAAAGAAATTATGGAATTGAAATAACTTACTCAGAAACTTCTTTTAAAAAATTAGGCGGTAGGATTGAATCAAATAAGTCTTTGTGAAATAAATATTCAGCCCCTTGTAAACCTTCGGGTATCGCCTTATTCGATGTTTGTGTTGTTTGTTTAATAAATAAAGATTTATTTACACATGATTATATAATAGAAAAAGGTAAATATAAAAATATTTAAAATAGAATAAATTATGTATTTATACTTAAACTTTTTCTCTTAAATTCATCCATACTATAATATATGTCAAAATATGTTATGTGGTAAATATTGAGTACATTTTATAATTTTAAGATATTAAATTTTATTTTTTATTTAATATTTTAAAATAGAAAAAATAATGCGAGAGAATATATAGGGGAGAATAATATTTATCATAATCCATAAGGATTTTTCTTTTTGTTTATTCCTTATTAGCGCATTTTATTGTGTGTGAAAACCACTTGGTCGTCCTAATTTTTATCACTTTAGCATTGTTTTTTCTTATTATACCAATTTGGGCTGCAGATTTTGTTAATGGATATCATCTATAATGGACTTTGGCATTTGCGATATCAGCCCATTGCTGTTGCATCGAGTGACTGTTTTCAAATTATTTTCAGCCTTGAAAATTATATTTGCCAAAAATGTGCTTTCCAGATTCATTAAAGGTGTTATATTTCATTCCTTGTTAAAATTTAAATTGCTACTAGTTTCATATATATATAAAATTAAAATTTTAGAAAGAAATGCTAGAGAAATTAAAATTTTAAATTTAATATGATTAAGGTATTAAAAAATTTAATTAGTTTTATTAAAATTATATATATATATAACCAAAAATACTTCTATATATTCTAGATATTTTTTTTACAATATTGTGTAATAAAGAATGCAATAAATATCTTTTTGACTATCTTATCTCTTACCGTTAATAATTATTTTAACCTCTTTAATATATAATAAATTTTTGACTGTTTCAATTAATATATTTATTTATTTTGGTATAATAAATATAAATTTTTAATATAGTGTAATAATATGATAAAATATGTATATATATAAAAAAAAAAAAGCACAAGGACTATAATTCAGTTAGGTAGAGCACCTCATTTACACTAGTGTCAAAGTTTTTTCAGAAGAGTCCATCTTGAAATCAAAAGAGTTTATCTTATAGTAAGAAATCCACGATACGTTTTTAAAATAATTCAAATCATTTAAACAATGATTAATTTGATTTGTTTCACCGAGAAATTCTATGGTTCGAGTCCGTATAGCCCTGATATTCCTACAAATACAAATAATATTTCAGATACTAATAATATTTATGATCGAATATTTCTCATTATTAACACTATTATTAATAATATTATTAAATATTAAATAATAATAGAATAGAAAAAATTTGTAAATTTCTATTCCAACATATTAATATTCGATAGAATAATACTAATATTAATATATTTAGATACTAGTCAAAAAAAAATTAAACTTTAAACTAATAATTAATATTAATACGATATATTTGTTATACTCAGAAGAATATGTTTATATTTCTGCTTTATGAATATAATATTTTTTTGAACATTTCTCATAATATTAAGTTTTATTCTAATTTTAATATTTCTAATTTTTAAAATATTAACCCCAATTACTAAAGGACCTCAAAAGCTTTCTAGTTATAGATCAGGAATAGAACCAACAGGCGATTATATAAATGCGACTATATTAAAATTTGGGAGAGAGCAATATCATTTTTAACGATTTAGTTAAATCGATAATATCATTTATAAATTATTTAGTCTTTCAAAATATTTTCATAACTGATTTTCAATTTTGTAGTTAACAATTTCGTTAAGGATTAAATGAATATTGTTTTTATAACAAAAAAATTATTTTAACTTTTATAAGATATATTTATTTAATTAGTCAGTAAAAAATTTAATTAGAGAATTTAAAATAATATTATATTTCATTTAAAATTATTTTAAATGTGGTTTCCAGATTCATTTAAGGTGTTATATTTCATTCTTTGTTAAAATTTAAATTGCTACTAGTTTCGTATTTTTTTTCAAACAATCACTTATCTCGAAAAATAGCTTTTAAAATAGTGCTTTATTAAATCTAAATTTTTTTATGTGTTTATCAAATGTATTTTATATTGAATTTATTTTACTGTTTATTAAGTATATTTTATATTTTAAAGGCATTAAATACATTTTTATTAAATCTTTTTCAATATGATTATATGTATGCTATTTGTTTGTTAAATCTATCTATATTTAGTGACGATAAATGAATTTTATTTTATTTATTTTTTATCAAATATAATATTTTGTATGAAAATTTATGTAAATCTATTTCCTTAGATATTTTAATACAATTTTAGTTTTAAATATGAAGAAAGATTAACTTTAATTAGAGGAAATTATTACTTTGTAATTTAGAATAGAAAACTCTAAAATATTTTTTGATAGATAGGTTTGACTTTGATTATTTATTGTAAAATGATAATAAAAGTTATCAAGGAACTTAAATGATAAATAATTTTATAAATAAAAATCTTTTAAGAACATAATAATTTCTAAAGTTTTGAAATCTTTTATGTTGTAAAGATTAAATTGTTCTTCTTGTTTACATGAATTAAAATGGTGATTTATTTGATTAAAATTTTATTTAAATGTTTCATTTTTAATTTTGGTATAAATTTCCATGAATACTATTGTATATAATTAAAATCACTATAAGTATATAGCATAAACTAACTTTTTAAAAATTCATTTGAATCAATTAAATTTATTTATATTTAAGTACAACTTATAACAATACTCTTATAATCTACGTTAGAATACCGGAATCTCCGTACAAAGCTAGAAAACGGAAAGTTTATCGTAAAAAATCTAACCTGTGTAATTCTTTTTTCCAATTTGTTAGATGTTTCTTTTTTAGAAAAATGGATTTTTTTTATATAACACAGAAAAAATATTATTGTAATTTTTTATTAATAAATTTCAATATATATATATATAACTTAAATAAATTTTTGCCTTTGACTATTTCATATTTCTTATTTTAATCTTTTTAAAATTTTTATCAACTTTTAGTTTTATATTTAATTTTTTTCTTGTCCGGCTGAATATTAAAAATATTAAAAAATTAAAATTTAAACTGATACAGTAAGGTTTAAATAAAAAATTACTACTCATTGTTCTGCAACGCTCTTTCACATTAAATCATAGTTGACAAACACGTATAAATAGACTCAGAGAACGATTGGCCTATCAGACTTGGTCAGAACATTACCAAAATAATAGTTTATTACATATCACATATCATGTTCAAACTTACAATGTTAAGCATAATACAGGACCCGTCTTATTCTTGTTGCTATGATTTATTACTTTTATATTAATATTTAATAGTTTAGTTTAATTTTAGAAATTAGAAATAAAAAAAACGAGAAATTAATAGAAAGAAATGTTAGAAAAACTAAAATTTAATACGATTAAGGAATTAAAAATTTAATTAAATTTATTAAAATTATACATATATATATATATATATTAAACCAAAAAAACTGTTGTGTATTCTAGATATATATATTTTTTTCAAAATATTGTATGATAAAGAATGCATTAAATAACTTTTTGACCTTCTTATCTCTAACAATTAATAATTATTTTACCTTCTATAATACAAAACAAATCTTTAACTGTTTCAATTAATATATTTATTTATTATGGTATAATAAATATACATTTTTAATGTAGTATAATAAATATATTCATACAAATACGACTGTATTAAAATTTGGGAGAGAGAAATATCATCTTTAACGGTTCTATTTAAATTGATGGAATAAGATGAAAATTGATGAATAAATAAAGTTAATTATATGCTTCTTCACTCTTTTTATTTAACATTTTATTTTTAATTTTAAAATTTTTCTAGTCTTTCAAAAATGTTTTAGATCTGATTTCAATTTTGTAGTTAAAAATTTCGTTAGGCAATTAAATGAATATTATTTTTATTATAAAAAATTACTTAAATTTTTACAAGATATATTTATTTAATTACTTAAGAAAAAAAGTTAATTAGAGAAGTTAAAATAATATTATATTTTTTTAGAATTCAAAAATTTTAAAAAATTGAAAGAATTTAAAAATAATCCTAAATAAAACTTAGTTTATTAAAACAATTGGTATTTATAATAAAACATTTCACAGCATTGTGAAGTTATTTGCAAATTAATTTCTTTGCCTTCTTCAATGTTATTAATTAATAACATTAATTTTTGAACATTTAATATTGCAAATTTTTTATAATTTCACAGGATATGCCGACAATTGCATTTGACCTGAAAAAAAACCTGTGAAGAAAACAAGCATTAAACACTTATAAATAGTGCCATCTGTAACATGTTTTTACACAAAACAAATTATTCTCACTTTTGCTTTCTTCTTCCAAACACACTCATTTCCTTTCTCACTGCCTGTGCTGCTCAAAATCCTCTACAACTCCCTCACACACTCCATTTTCGAAGAAGGTTATTTCTTGTTCTCACCTTTATCATTGACTTTATCATTTCCTTGAATTTTTGTTTCTGTTATATTCTATTCATTTTGCTCTCACTTTGATATATCTTTTGTCTTGATTCTTGAACCGATTTTTTTCCTTTTGCTATTTCAATTCTAATGATGTTAGTTTCGCTCGTCTGAGATTGTTGATTCCAAACCATGCAAACCGTACGTGGCACACCACCAGTTGCAAGAGGTTTCATAACCTCTCAATGCAAGTCGTAAAAACATGACTTTGCTGTGCCTGAGTGTGCCATGGTTTCCAAGACTGAAACCCAGTTTTTTTTATTTTTTTTTATAGGATGTTAAGGTTTCAACTTTGGAAGTTGCTTTTCTGCCCCATTTCCGGGATCTAAATCACGGAAACCGAGGATGAATTTGAGTACCTTTGATTTAGTAGTGCAACAACTCACATGGTCTTAGTGTAACGTATTTTCTATCAAAACTACAAAATTGGAAGAGTTTTTTACTCAGTAGCTAAAGAGGATGAGTTTTGCCGACTTGGCTTTATTGGGTTTGAGACAAGGATTGTGTTAATTTGCCGGTCAGGGTCTTTGGATAGACTATTTTCCATCCTTTTTGGTCTCAAAAAATTTATGCGTTTAAATGTTAGTAATAATATTAGTTTTATAAATGTTCTTACAATCCACGGTATACTGATGCAATTTACTTTATCACTATAATTCATTTTGTTTTCAACATTTATTGTTCACAGTGAAGGAAACAGAAACATGGATCCAGCTTTGATCAGCGACAACATCCAGATGAATAGGGATTTGGAAGATCTTCCGAAGGAAATCGTGGGGGAGATTATATCCATTCTCCCCATCAAAGATGCTGTGAGAACCAGCGTCCTCTCAAAACAATGGCAGCATAGATGGAAGGGTATGTCAAATATTAACCTGATAGAAGATGAATACGAGAGCAGGGAACAGTTCATAGACGTGGTGGACAAATTATTCACCTTTTGTTCTTCAAGCCTCAAGAAATTTTCTCTAACATGTGACGTAGATCACGATAGTGCTAAGATGAATCAATGGCTGAATGGCTTCATCAAGCTGGGGATTGAAGAGTTAGATATTCATCTGGATAACACCAGCACACAATTAGTGTTCCCCCAACACCTGTTCAATTCAAGATCATTGACGCATCTTGAACTGGAAATGGCACATACTTTAATCCTTCCTCCTTTCATTCATTTCCCTAGTCTGAAGGTCCTCAAATTGATAGATGTTATATTCTCGGGTACAACCCAAACTCAAAACTTTTTCTCTGGTCTCCCATCCCTGGAGAAGTTGAGCTTGATTAGTTGTATTTGGTATAACGTTGATTCTTTTCGTATTGATTCTCCATCGCTTCATAGCTTCCACATCGAGGAGTGGGAAGTCTTTGAAGATCTGAATCCCCTACCCTACTCCCAAATAGAGATCAATGGCAATAATAAACTCAAGACATTCTCTTACTACGGCAGAGCCGTAAATAAGTATGCATTGTCTTCCACATCAAGTGTCAATTCTGCTGTTCTTGACTTTCACCCACAACAAGAAAACAATGCCTTGGACCCCGGTCAACTTGTGTTCAATTTTCTTGTGGCCTTCTCCAATGTGCAAACTCTAACCATTAATGCCTGTGCTATTGCGGTATGTGTGCATTCTCTCTCTCACTCTAATATTCTACACACTTAATTATATTACTATTGTCATTGTTATTATATTATATAGATATAGATTTTGTTATACTAACATATTTTGGAGAGCCTTTTTCATTTGAATTGTACTATGATTATGGTGAATGTCACAGGATCTATGCCATTCATCACATTTAGCCAGGATGACTCCAATGTTTTGTAAATTGGATGAGTTTATTGTGGAGTCCGATACGGGACCTATGAATTTGGCACGTAATGCCATGCAGATCATATTGCGGCACGCACCTATTCTGAGATCGCTTAGGTTCAGTAAGGTAACTATAGTTTAAACCAGAAATTAACTAATCAATCAATTTTTATTTATCTGCAAATGCTTATGAGTTGTGACTAATTTCATGATATAATTAATTTATGTTTTATTTATTTATCTATATATGTAGGGGGTGGTTCTGCCTGAAGATATTGATCGAGCTCCGGCGTGTTTCGAAAATCATATCAAGTCCATTGCAATTGAAAATTTTGGTGGAACTGATGAAGAAAAGGCTGCCGTAAAAATTTTGCTGAAATGGGCCAAGGTTGTTTCTGAATTCAACTTGTTCATCGAAGATAAAGCCAATCTACAAGAGTTGAAGGATGAGATTGCTGAGTATCCAAAATCTGAAATTTGTAATCTTCATTTTCGATATTGAATCCATAGAGCATTGGTTAGAAATACCTATTTTGAATATTGAGACAATATATATAAAATTGTTGGATTAACTGTTGTGCTATTAAATGCGTTGCTTGTTTAATAAATAAGATTCAACTCAATTATAAAACTTATACTTACTTATTTAATTGCCAATCAAATATTTTTCATAAAATTATTTACGGCATAATAAAAAAATAAATATAAGAATATTTAAAATTGGATGAATTATGTACTCATTTGTGAGATTCTTTTCTTAAATTCATGCATACAATAATATTTGTTAAAACATGTTGTAGGATAAATATTGGGTACATTTTATAATTTTAAGATATTAAATATTAATTTTTTTGTTTAATATTTTAAAATAGAAAAAAGATACGAGAGTATATAGGGGAGTAAAACATTTATCATAATTCATAAGAAAGAGAAGATAATAAAAATCAATGTGGGGAACATATTATATTATACTGAATGCTTTTTGAAATATCAAAAACATTGAGAACATATAATAATGTTATAACTTTCTAAAAGAAAAAAAAAAAAAGGTGTGTCATGTCTCTCGCTATAAATTTTCTTACAAATCTTTTTAATGTTTTTGGTAGAAATTATGGAATGAGAGATAAAAATAATAATATTATATCTTCTTATAAATCTCTTCTATTAATATCTATTTTATAAGGAAAAAATATTAAGCACCCACAATGATATATCATCATATTAATTGATGATAATATTTTATATTATTAATATATGATTATTAAATTCTATTTATAATATTTTTAAAGAAAATTATCAAATAGAAAAATGTATTCAACTCTTTAAAAAAAAATTCAATACTGGTCCCTGAGAAAAAAATATGTACATGCATATTACATATTTCACGGTGTTTACCACTTATTGTCACTTTTGCTTTCTCCTTTCGAACACTCTCATCTCCTTTTCTAACTGCCTGAGCTGCCGAAAATCCTCACACACTCCGTTTTCAAGAAAGGTTACTTCTTGCTCTCATCTTTATCATTGAGTTTATCATTTCCTTGAATTTCTGTTTCTGTTATATTCTTTTCATTTTTCTTTCACTTTGATATATATATTTTATCTTGATTCTTGAACCGATTTTTTTCCTTTTGTTATTTCAAATCTAATGCTATTAGTTTCGCTCGTCTGATATTGTTGATTCCGAACCATGCAAACCGTACGTGGCACACCATCAGTTGCAAGAGGTTTCATAACCTCTCAATGCAAGTCCTAAAAACATGATTTTGCTGTGCCTGAGTGTGCCATGTTTTCCAAGACTGAAACCCAGTTTTTTTCTTTATAGGATGTTAAGGTTTCAGCTTTTCAAGTTGCGTTTCTGCCCCATTTCCGGGATCCATTTGAGTACCTGTGATTTAGTAGTGCAAGAATTCACATGGTTTTAGTGTAACTTATTTTCTATCAACAAATGCATCTTTTTGAAAGAACGACAAAATTGAATGAGTTTTTTATTCAGTAATTAAAGAGGATGAGTTTTGCCGACTTGGCTTTATTGGGTTTGAGTAATAATATTAGTTTTATAAATGTTGTTACAATCCACATGTATACTGATGCAATTTACTTTATTACAATAGTTTATTGTTTTTCCCACCTCTTTTTATTTTCAACAATTTTTATTGTACGCAGGAAAGGAAACAAAAACATGGATCCAGCTTTGATCCAGATGAATATGGATTTGGTACCAATGGAAATTTGGGGAGAGATTATATCCCTTCTCCACATCAAAGATGCTGTCAGAACCAGCATCCTCTCAAAAGAATGGCAGCATGAATGGAAGAGTATGTTAAATATTAAGCTGATAGAATTTGATTACGAGAGCAGGGAAGAGTTCATAGATGTGGGGGACAAATTACTAACATCTTGTTCTTCAAGCCTCAAGAAATTTACTCTAACATGTGACGTAGATGAGAAT
Organism: Hylodesmum podocarpum; assembly: GCA_026586105.1. NCBI lineage: Eukaryota > Viridiplantae > Streptophyta > Magnoliopsida > Fabales > Fabaceae > Hylodesmum > Hylodesmum podocarpum. The sequence goes on from JALJEV010000646.1 coordinate 485,919, forward strand.
AGTTCTAAGGTGAATGAATGGCTGAATGGCTTCATCAAGTCAGGTATTGAAGAGTTAAATATTCATGTCGGTGAGACCAGCGAACAATTGTTGTTCCCCGAACACCTGTTCAATTCACAATCATTGAAGCACCTTGAATTGGATATGGAAAATCGTATAATCCTTCCTCCTTTCATTCATTTCGATAAACTGAGTGTCCTCATATTGAAAGATGTTTATTCACTGGTACAAACCAAACTCAAAACTTTTTCTCTGGTTGCCCATCATCCCTGGAGGAGTTGAGGCTGCTTAGTTATATTTGGGATAACGTTGAATCTATTCGTATTGATTCTTCATCGCTTCATAGCTTGTACATCGAGGATTGGCAAGACTTTGAAGATCATGATCAGCCCCCAACAAGCTACTGCAGAATAGTGATCAATGGGAATAATAAACTCAAGACATTCTCTTACGACGGTAAAGCCGTAAATCTCTATGAGTTGTCTTTGGCACCAAGTGTCACTTCTGCTGAACTTCACTTTAACGAACAAGAAGTAAACTATAACTTGGACCCCGGTCTACTTGTGTTCAATTTTCTTGTGGCCATGTCAAATGTGAAAATTCTAACCATTAATGTCTGTGCTATTGAGGTATGTATGCATGCTCTCATTCTAATATTCTACACACTTAATTATATTATTGTTGTTATTATATTATATTGATATAGATTTCCTTATACTAACATATTTTGGAGACCCTTTTTAATTTGAATTTTACTATGATTATGGTGAATGTCACAGGCTCTATGCCATTCATCAGATTTAGCCAGGATGACTCCGATGTTTTGTAAAATGAATAAGGTTGAAGTGATGTTCGATATGAAACATAGACCTATTGATTTGGCAAACAATGCCATGCAGATCATATTGCGGCACGCACCTATTCTGAAATCTCTTACGTTCATTGAGGTAACTATAGTTTAAACCAGAAATTAAGTAATCAATCAATTTTTATTTATTTGCAAATGCTTATGAGTTATGACTAATTTCATGATATAATTAACATATGTTTTATTTATTTATTTATTTATATACATAGGGGGTGGTTCTGGATAAAGATATTGATCAAGCTCCGGCGTGTTTCGAAACGCATATCAAGTCCATTACACTTGAAAATTTTGGTGGAACTGATAAAGAAAAGGATGCCGTAAAACTTTTGCTGAAATGGGCCAAGGTTGTGTCTAAATTCACCTTGTTTCTCAAAGTTCCTGCGAAGACAGACGAAGATAAAGCCAATCTACAAAAGTTGAAGGATGAGATTGCTGAGTATCCAAAATCTGAAACTTGTAATCTTCATTTTCGATATTGAACCCATAGAGCATTGGTTAGAAATACCTATTTTGAATATTGAAACAATATACATCAAATGTCGCCCTATTGAATGCGTTCTTGTTTAATAAATAAGATTCAAATTTAATTGGTACCAAACTGCAGCTAGTAAAATGTATACGTATTTAGTTATTTATTAAATACCTTTTATAAAGAGTTATTTATATAAAAAATAAATATAAGAATATTTGAAATTAAATGAATTATGTACTCATACGTGAAATTTTTTTCTTAAATTATGCATACAATAATATTTTTCAAAATATGTTGTATGGTAAATATTGGGTACATTTTATAATTTTAAGATATTATATATTTAATTTTTTATTTAATATTTTAAAGTAGAAACAAATACGAGAATATATAGGGGAATATAATATTTATCATAATTCATAAGAAAGAGAAGATAATAAAAATAATATCCGGAACACATAGATAATACTGAATGCTTTTTGAAATATCAAAACAGTGAGAACATATAATAATGTTATAACTTTCTACACCAAAAAAAAAGGTATGTCATGTCTTGCTATAAATTTTCACACAAATATTTTTAATGTTTTAAGAAGAAATTATGGAATGAGAGATAAAAATAATATTATATCTTCTTATAAATCTTTTCTATTAATATCTATTTTATAAGAAAAAAATATTAACCACCCACAATGATATATCATCGTAATAATTGATGATAATCATTTTATATTATTAATGTATGATTATTAAAATCAATTTATAATATTTTTAAAGAAAATTATCAAGTCGAAAAAATGTATTTAATGCTTTAAAAAAATTCAATACTTTCTATATTAAGACGTCTGTAATGCTTGAAAAACATTCCATACCGTCTACTAATATGCGTGTATTGAAATTAGTTAGGTCTAGGATTTATCATTCTAAAATTTTGAAAAAGTTCAACTTACTTCCTCATCTAGAAAAAAAAAAAAAAGCAATTAAATAATTCTAATTTTTTAATAACTTTTTCCAACTGCCTTTTTTTTTTTTTTTTTACTTTCATTACATATCAAATATTAACTCTATATTATATTTCAAAGACATTAAATATATTTTTATGAAATTTAATTTTTTATGAAAAATTACAAAAATATATAACATCAATTCTCTTCTAGTATTCTACTTGACAATCCCAGAATCCCCCTATAGGATTAGTAACCAGCACAGTTTCTTTTTTCCATGGCAAATACTCTTATAAATTAAATAGGCGTGGCTTCCATTTGATTTATTATTTTTTTAAAAAAATCAGAAAGAATTTGTTTTATGTAACGCAATACTTAAATGAGAAAAAAGTAGTATTTTAATTATATATCAAATATTCTTATTTTGAATGGTCAAAGATTTCAACAACTTACATATTTTTATTTATTCTTTTGTATTTGACTCATTATTAATTACATCATTGACCATTAGTAATATGATTATTAATATTAGGAAAAATGTCTCATAATCAATTTTCTTACACGTGTTAGCTAAATCAAAATTATGTTATTTATTTACTATTATTTTAAATCAATTCTAAAAATTCTAAACATATATCAAAACAGCACACTGAATCATGTAAAAATATAACTGTATTAAAACTTGAGAGAGAATATACCTTACATCTTTAACGGTTGTATTAAAATCATGGTCAAATATGGTAGATTAAACAAACAAATAAATTAATAAATATTTGCAATTTAATTTCTTGCCTTCTTCAATTTATTAATTGATAATATTAATTTACTAATTTATTTTTTATTTAACCTTTAGTTTTGAAAAAATTTCATAATTGTCTAGGATATGCCTGAAACTGAATCTGACCGGGCAAAAATCTGTCAAACAAAAACGCATTCAACTGTTATAAATAGTGCTGACAGTAACATGTTTTTACAACAGAACAAATCATTATAACTTTTGCTTTCTCCTTTCAAACAACTCACTTTCTTTCTCACTGCCAGTGCTGCCAAAAATCCTGTGCAACTCCTTACATTCTCCGTTTTCTAACTAGGTTGTTTCTTGCTTTCACTTTCACCTTTCAGTTTTTTATTTCCTTCAGTTTTTGTCTGTATGCTATATTCATTTCATTTCTGCCTTTACTTTGATATATCATTTAGCTTGAACCAATTTTTCACTTCAATTCTCTTGTTGCTGGTTTTACTGTGTCTGTGATTGTTGTTTCCACGTCATGCAAACCATGGTAAACCACTAGTTGAAAGAGGTTTCTTAACCTCTGAATGCTAGTCGTAAAAAACGTGACTTCCCTGTGTCCGATTGTGCCATGGTTTCAATGACAGAAACCAGTTTTTTTTTTTTTTTTCATTGCCTTGGGGATAGGATTGTGTTACGGTTTTTTGCTTTTCTCCTTCACTTCCCGGCTCAAAATAAGGGGGGATGAATTTGAATACCTTTGGTTTTATACTGCATAGTGTAACGTATATTTTTTTCATTATTACATCTTTGTGAAAAAAACAGAAAAATGAATCAACTTTTTAATCAGTTATTGAAGAGGATTGGTTTTGCTGACAAGGTTCCACTGTGAAACCAACTAAGCTTTATTGGGATTGGAGTGAAGGGTTGTGTTATCCTGTATGGGCCTTTGGATCCACTATTTTTCATCCTTTTGCCCCGAAAATAATTATACATTTAAATGTTAATATAACAATATCAATTCTATAAATGTTGTTACACCATGCTGATGCTATTTACTTTATTACAAGAGTTTCTTCCTTTTTAATGCTTTCTTCCATCTGATTAATAATTTTGATAAATTTTGTGGTACACATCAGGGAAGCAGTTCGAGGACATGGAAGAAGCAAATTCTTTGAAAAATAGCAAGTGCCAGAAGAATAGCACCATGAGCAAGTTAGATGCTATACCTGAAGATATTCTTGGAGAAATCATATCTTTTCTCTCTCTGAAAGATGCTGTGAGAACAAGCATACTCGCCAAAAAATGGAAGGATCTATGGAAGGCTATGACCAAAATTGAGGTGAAGGAAAAAGAGTTCAAAAACAGGCCACAGTTCAGAGACTTCATGGACAAACTAATTACACTCTCTAATTCACGCATCAGAAAGGTCTCTTTGAAATGTGACGTACGTAAGGACACTCCTAAGGTGAAACAGTGGTTAACTGGTATCATCACCCCAACGGTTCAGGAACTGAAACTTCGTTTTGATAAAGTATATGAACCATTGGTGTTCCCTTCTCACCTATTTACCTCCCAATCTCTTACACATCTTTGTCTTTACATGTCCCATGTTATCAACCTTCCTTCTTCTATCCATTTTCCTAATCTCAAGAGTTTGACATTGAAAGATGTTATATTCCCTGATACACCTCGGACCCAACAGCTTTTCGCTGGTTGTCCCTCCCTTGAGGAGTTGGAGCTAATTGATTGTATCTGGGTGAATGTTCGAGGAGTTAGAATTGTTTGTCCATTGCTTCAGAGCCTGATCATAAGGGAATGGAGAGATTTCAATGCTCTTTTTCAGAATGTTTATTATCCCCTTGAATTCTGTGCAATAGATATCTGTGAAAGTAATAACCTGAAGAAATTTTCGTATGACGGTGACCTCCTAAATAGTTATTACTTGTCTTCTACATCTGCTACTGATGCCACTCTTGAGGCTAACGAACCACCACCCAACAGTCTATTGAACCCTGATCATTTTGTGTTCAATCTTCTTCTGGCATTTTCCAATGCCGAAAAGCTATCTATTTCTGACTATGTTATTGAGGTATCTCTCTCTCTCTCTCTCTCTCTCTCTCTCTATATATATATATATATATATATATATATATAATATACTCACACATCATCATCATCATAGATATAAATTCTCTTATATTGATGTATTTTAGAGATACTTTTGAATTGTTCTGATTATGGCTGGTGCATGTCGAACACAGCTTCTATGCAGTTCACCACAGATAGTCAAGGTTCTTCCTTGGTACACTAATTTGGTTGAGCTTCATGTGGGGTCCCCAGAACCTGTGAATTTGGCATGTTCTGCCATGCAGACCTTATTGCGCCACGCACCTAATCTGGAAACTCTTGAGTTCCCTAAGGTAACTATAGTTTAAACCAGAAATTAATTCATGAATCAATGTTTTATTTATTTGGATATGCATATGACTAACTGCATGATAACCACTATCTTTTGTTTACATAAATAAAAGGGAGTGATTCTGTGTACAAGTTGTGTGGACAAGATTGATCCAATGCCGGTGTGTTTCAAAACAAAGGTGGAAGCCATAAGAATCTGTGAATTTGGTGGGGCTGTGGAAGAAATTACTGCCTTAAAGTTTTTGGTTGAAAAGGCATTGGTTTTGGATGAACTGTACGTGCGTGTGGGATATCAATATGACAGTGAAGAAGGGAAGAAGAGGCTTCAGGAATTGTGGGAGGAGATGCTTTGTTTTCCAAGAGCTTCTCGAATTCGTTCAATTTCTCTTGAATAGAACCTTTGTATTGTGACGCAGTTCAAAGCGCTTTCCATTCATCATTTTACTGCATGCATGCATGTTTCTTTCTGCACTGTTTTAGTTTCTATCTTTTTCAAGTTCATAGTTGCTGTGTTCGTGTTAGACAAACACATGCTTGGATTTTAAATTAAGCATCTTCTCTTGCATCCCCAAAACTATCCATGTTTATTTCTTTTGATGAATGAAAATTATATTTGCATGTTTTAATCGTCTCTTCAAAGATGAGATAAATATAGAATGTGTCAAAAGATTTAATATTAAAAGATGCATGGTTAAATAGTGCTATGCTCTTGATTTCTTTAAATGGGGTATTGAATTCAAGTTCTTTGAATGGAAAAATAAAATAAAAAATCTTTGCTTAAGAGAAATAATATTTTCACAATGTGGATGCTCTTTATTGAACAAGTTGTCTCCAACAATGGGTACATACATTTGAACCCCAGATTGAAAACATAGTATAATTGAAATAATTCTAAAACCTGAATTCTTTTCACATCTTGAATATGATTTTTGTTTGGATAATTAAAAATTATTTACCTTTAATTTACGGCTTTAAAATTAGTTGGTCAGCTACTTCCTTGACGGCTTGTATATGCCCCAATTTTCTAATGGATTGATTTTGGGGTCCTTCGGTATATAAATCAAAAAATATTTCTAATTATTTAAAAATTATAATTTTCCTTATCAATGTGAAATAAATTTTGAGTATATATATATATATATATATATATGAATGTATATGTATATATATATATATGAATGTATATGTATGTATGAATGTATGTATGTGTGTGTACCAAACACATATTTTATATGTTATAATTCATTTTCACCATAATATTTACAAATGTCTTAATACCACTAAGTAAAAAATAAAATATAAATATATTCTTTTTATAAAAATATATTTAATGTTTTCAATATATTTTTATTGATTATAATAATAATAATTATTCTTGAGGTAAAATACAAAAAAAGTTGAAAATGATGTTATAGATTTAACAAGTGGCTCAAAAAGAAGAGAAGTAAAAATCCTGGGAAAAACGAAAGAAAAAGGTATGAGATTGAGATAGAATAATCATGTTACGTATACGTGTTTTTTTTTTTAATTCTTATAAGATATATAAATAATAAATTATGATTCAAAATGTCGTCTGTTGGTTTTGCCTTATGCCTTGCCTTGGTGGAAGTCTCACATTGCTTGAATTAGTTTGTCTAGGAAGGCAAGTGAGCCTATAAATAAAGGCTTTAGGCCTTGTTGAAATGCATCCCACACTTGAAGCATTTCCAAGTGTTTTGTAGTAAAAGAATTATATAGAGTGTGTGAGAAATTCCAAGAGTGTTGAAAGGATACACTAAGAATTTTGGGACTCTAGTATTTTACTAGGGATACCACTTGGGAGTATTTGGGTTTTGGGTTGTGAGTGAAACACTTAGTGAGCTTGTAATTCTTCGGTGACATAGTGAATTATTATTGTTGCTCTCTAGCCGTGGACGTAAGCAAATTGCTGAACCACGTTAAATCTTGGTGTTGTTATTTTCTCTATTATTGCTTTATTCTCCAAATGGGCATTTTGCTTCAACAAACTGGTATCAGAGCTCTCATAGCTCTCGGATACTAAGTGCCAAGAAAATTGTTAGTATGCTCTGTGGTTGCAGTATTGTCTGATCTTCCACATCAGAAAGGAATTATTCTTGTTGCTTGAAAAGTGTGGTAGTGTGAAAGTGCATGTCTAGGAAAGTTCTGGCTAAGGAAAGACTTGGTATTTAAGTGCGTCCATTAGTGAGCCACCTCTCTTTCCTGGGAACAACTTACCTGGTGTACTATTCACGGACTACGGTCACTATTCTAGCATACGGCACTGTTCACGTATACGTCACTATTCACGTATACAGTCATCATGACGAGCGCTAAATTTGATTTGGAGAAATTCAATGGAGAAAACGATTTTAGTCTTTGGCGGTTGAAGATGAAAGCTCTACTGGTTCATCAAGGCTTGGGCAAAGCCTTGGAAGGTAGAGACAAGCTGCCACAAAGTCTAACCGACAACGAGAAAAATGACATCTTGGAGAAAGCACACAGTGCAATTTTGTTGTGCTTGGGAGATGAAGTTCTACGAGAAGTGTCAGAAGAAAATACAGCTGCTTCGTTATGGCTGAAGCTGGAAAGCCTGTATATGACGAAGTCACTCACCAATAGACTCTATTTGAAGAAAAGAATATATACTCTTCAAATGGTGGAAGGAAAACCCATTAAAGAACACCTGGATGAATTTAACAGGATTATTCTTGATCTAAAGAATATCGATGTTAAAATTGACGATGAAGATCAAGCAATTCTTCTATTATGTTCCCTTCCGAGTTCTTACGAGCACTTTATTGACACAATGATGTATGGGCGAGAGGATCTCACCCCAGAGGAAGTCAAAGCTACGTTGCACTCGAAAGAACTGAAGAAAAGAGTAGCAGATTCAAAATCTGAAGGCTCAGGTGAAAGTCTCTTTGTTAGAGGAAGAGGAGAGAGACGAAATCAAAATAGTGGAAGAGGAATATCTAGGTCAAAATCTAAGACGAAACCTAGAAAATTCAAATGTTTCCACTGCCACAAAGAAGGGCATATAAGAAAGAATTGCCCGGAGCGCAAAGGCAAGGAAAAGATCTATGAATCTGAGATGCGGCTAGAGATAGCTACGATAGTGCAGATGCACTTACAGTCTCCGAACATGACTCAAAAGATGAGTGGATACTTGATTCTGGATGTTCATACCACATGTGTCCCAATAAGGATTGGTTTTCCACTTACCAACCCTTAGATGGGGGCAAGGTCCTTATGGGAAATAATGCTTCCTGTAAGGTCGTGGGCATCGGCACAATTAGAATCAAGATGTTCGACGGAATCGTGAGGACATTGACGAATGTAAGGCATGTTCCAGAATTAAAGAAAAATCTGATTTCCTTGGGAACACTAGATTCAAAAGGTTATAGCTACAAAGGTGAAGGTGGAGCTATAAGAATATCTAGAGGCGCTCTTACTGTGATGAAAGGAAAGAAAGAGAATAGTCTCTACGTGCTACAAGGAAGCACAATTACTTGAGTCTTCGCCATTGTCTCCTCAACAGCTGATTCTGATGTCACCAAGTTATGGCATTTACGAATGGGGCATGTCAGTGAGAGAGGTCTAACAGAGTTGAGCAAACAAGGATTACTCTGTGGTCAACAAGTTGGGAAGTTGGATTTTTGTGAACACTGTGTATTCGGAAAACAGTGTCGGATAAAATTCAACACCGCAGTTCATCGAACAAAAGGCACGTTGGATTATATACATTCCGACTTGTGGGGTCCTTCCCAAGTACATTCTCACGGTGGTGGCAGATATATGTTAACCTTCATTGATGATTATTCAAGGAAGGTTTGGATCTTCATTTTGAAAAAAAAAATGAAGTATTTGTCATGTTCAAGCAATGGAAAGCCTTGATCGAAAAGCAGACTGGGAAGCAGATCAAGCGGTTGAGAACTGACAATGGTTTGGAATTCTGTAGCGGTGAATTTGAAAAGTTTTGCAAGGATCATGGTATTGCCAGACATCACACAGTGAGGCACACTCCACAACAAAATGGACTTGCAGAACGAATGAACAGAACCTACTTGAAAGAACAAGATGTATCTTTGTCAAATCTTTGGATTACCAAAAGCATTTTTCAATAAGCCGTTAATACGGCTTGTTACTTGATCAACCGATGTCCATCAACGGCCATTGATTTCAAAACTCCAGAAGAGATGTGGTCAGGTGCTCCTGCCAATTATGAAAATTTAAGGATATTTGGTTGCCCTGCATATGCTCATATCAAAGAAGGAAAACTTGATGCGAGAGCATTGAAATGCATCTTTCTCGGATATCCTGATGGTGTGAAAGGATATAAGTTATGGTGGCCAGAGAAAAGAAAATGCATTATTAGCAGGGATGTCACTTTTAATGAAGCTGAAATGCTAAAGCCTCATAAAAGTGAAAATCCTAATATCTTGAAGAAGGTGGAGCTTGAGGTGGAACCTACAAAAGAAAAATCAAATGATCAAGAAGTAAAACAAGACCCAGTGACCGATACTGATACATCACAATTGCAGCAATATCAGTTGGCTAGAGACAGACAAAGAAGAGAGATAAAACCTCCTCAAAAGTATGGTTATGTTGATCTGGTGGCATACGCTCTAAATATTGCTGATAATATCAGTAATTGTGAGCCTCAATCATATCAAGAAGCCATCAAAAGCAAAGAAGTTTCCCAATGGACTACTGCTATGACAGAGGAAATTGAATCTCTTCATAAGAATCATACGTGGGATCTTGTTGAAAGGCCGAAGGCTCAGAAGATTGTTGGATGCAAGTGGGTCTTCAAGAAGAAGGAAGGAATCCCTGGAACTGAAGATGCAAGATTCAAAGCGCGATTGGTAGCTAAAGGTTTTACATAAAGAGAAGGTATTGATTTCAATGAAGTCTTCTCTCCTGTGGTAAAACATAGCTCAATTCGCATCCTACTTGCCATCGTAGCTCAATTTGATCTAGAACTTGAGCAACTAGATGTCAAGACAGCATTCTTGCATGGTGAGCTGGAAGAACAAATCTATATGAAGCAGCCTGAGGGATTTGAAATCCAAGGGAAGGAGGACCATGTTTGCCTGTTGAAGAAATCTTTGTATGGCCTAAAACAGTCTCCTAGACAGTGGTACAAGCGGTTTGACACATTCATGCTTAGAAATGGCTACTGTAGAAGTGAGCATGATAGTTGTGTCTACTACAAGAAGCTTGCAGATGAGTCATTCATCTATTTGCTCCTGTACGTTGATGACATGTTGATTGCCTGCACGAACATGTCTGAGATAAAGAACTTGAAAGCAAAATTGAGTTCAGAGTTTGAAATGAAAGATTTAGGAGCTGCAAAGAAAATTCTAGGAATGGAGATTCATAGGGATAGAAAAGCAAGGATGCTCTTTCTATCACAAAAGAAGTACATTGAGAAGGTGCTGGAACGTTTTGGCATGAAAAATGTTAAACCTGTCACTACTCCATTGGCGGCTCATTTCAAACTTTCAGCGGCATTATCACCGAAAACGGAGGAGGAGGTGGAGCACATGTCTCATGTTCCATATGCTAGTGCAGTTAGCAGTCTTATGTATGCCATGGTATGCACTAGACCAGATATTGCACAGGCAGTAAGTGTGGTAAGCAGGTATATGGCAAATCCTGGTAAAGTTCACTGGAAAGCTGTGCAGTGGATTTTGCGCTACCTAAAAGGTACCATAGATATAGGTCTAGTATATGGAAGAATCAAAGATGTCGGGAGCAAGATCACTGGATACGTGGATTCAGACTATGCCGGAGATCTAGATAAGCGAAGATCACTCACTGGGTATATTTTTACATTGTGCGGCTGTACTATTAGTTGGAAAGCAACGTTACAATCGATTGTTGCTTTGTCTACAACTGAAGCAGTAGTACAACAACAACTTGAAAGCTCAGCAAAAAGAAGCTATTTGGGTGAGAGGATTAATTGAAGAGTTGGGTATACAACTGAAGGAAACAACTATCTACTGCGATAGTCAAAGTGCTATACATCTGACTAAAAATGCTATGTATCATGAAAGAACTAAGCATATTGACGTCAGAATGCACTTTATCAGAGATATCGTGGAAAAGGGAACTATTAGAGTTGAGAAGATACCCACAACAGAAAATCCGGCAGACATGATGACGAAATCAGTTACAACAACCAAGTTCAGACATTGTCTGAGCTTGATTAGAGTACAGAGACTCTGATGGACATAAAAAGGAGAGCAACAAGACAAAAGCATTACCGATTGATAAGTTCAAGCATTGCTTAGACTTGATCAATATTTGCAGAGCTTGAAGATTATTCCACAAGGCAAGTCAAGGTGGAGAATTGTTGGTTTTGCCTTATGCCTTGCCTTGGTGGAAGTCCCACATTGCTTGAATTAGTTTGTCTAGGAAGGCAAGTGAGCCTATAAATAAAGGCTTTAGGCCTTGTTGAAATGCATCCCACACTTGAAGCATTTCCAAGTGTTTTGTAGTAAAAGAATTATATAGAGTGTGTGAGAAATTCCAAGAGTGTTGAAAGGATACACTAAGAATTTTGGGACTCTAGTATTTTACTAGGGATACCACTTGGGAGTATTTGGGTTTTGGGTTGTGAGTGAAACACTTAGTGAGCTTGTAATTCTTCGGTGACATAGTGAATTATTATTGTTGCTCTCTAGCCGTGGATGTAGGCAAATTGCTGAACCACGTTAAATCTTGGTGTTGTTATTTTCTCTATTATTGTTTTATTCTCCAAATGGGCCTTTTGCTTCAACATCGTCTTAATGCATTGAGTACTTCAACACGTGAATTCAATAATGAAATAAAATGAGTTTGATTGAGTTGTTCTATTTAAAGTATTTGGATAAAATTGGTTTAATTTGAATTAATGGATCCTCCTACTCATAACACTTAATAAAAAAAAATGAAATATCTAGTAAGAAATTTAAAGCATCAAATGATATTAAAGGGTGCACAGTTTGATTTTAACAAGCTCACTTTAGCTAAGTAAACCAACTTTTGCTCAAGTTTAAGATCAATTTTTGCTTCAATGGCATCACAATCCCACTTTAATCCCTTAAGCCCTTGTATGAAAGAATTTAGTAATCCATGTTAAAATTAAAATATAAAAATAGAAGAAGAACTATTTTTTATGGCAATTATTCTGTGATTAATTATAATTTATTAAAATCTATAGAATTCATAAATATAATTATTTAAAAATAAATAAATTAAAATATCTAAGAAAATATTTAATTTGAAAATAAATCTAAAACTCTTTCTCAATCTTTCTTTTCTAAATTTCAATGTGCAGAAATATCAAGATGAATCATTTAAATTTAAGTGAATATAGTGCAACTCACCAAAAATTGATGGGTTAAGTGGGATGATTTTACAAGCTGGCTCTCCTAATTAAAAAATAAAATAAATAATATATATATATATATATATTTCAGTATAAAAAATGTATATTTACAACAAGCTTAACAATATACCATTTTCTGTTTAAAATCCATCAGATTTTGATCTAAAATGGACATAAATATAAATATGAAAGATAAAAATAAAAATCATATGATAATTACTAAAATATAAAAAATAAAAAGAAAGAAAAAAAATGTTACTATTTGTCTATATAAAATATATTACAGACAACACATTGGCTTGGATTAAATAATACTCTTGAATACATTTTAACTGTAATTTCCAGTATTAATATTTAGTAATTAATTAATTTCTGAAAACGTAGCCGTTGTGAAGTTGTGATGGTGTTCTAGTTCTCTTTACTTTGCTGTTTACAGCGTGTAATGAAGATTTGTTGTATTTAGCTTTTACTTTAAGGAACATTATATATACCTCTTCTTCTTCTTCTCCCATTTTCCTTGCATTTCACATTTTCACTCTCTCTCTCTTAAACACACACACACACAAGCTCGTACAGCTTCAAACTAGAAGCAATGGCGTTGCTCCGGTTCTCCCTGTTTTTGTCTCTTATCATTTCCTCCATTCTCTTATCGAATCACTCGGTTAAATGCGACCACGGTCAGTTTTGCATTTCTTGTATTTCTTGGAACACCTTATTCTGATTACCCTCAAATGAATTTCACTTGTTATTATCGAACTGCTATCGTGTGGTTACTTTTTCTTGGTGTATTTCATTCTGCTAAACTGAACTGTGTTCAAGTTTAAGTCTTTTGTGCTTTTAGGGTAATGGGTCTTTTTCTGTCCTTATGTTTCACCCTTTTTTTCCTTTTTGGTGTTTGAGTTTGTTAATGGACAATCTGAGTTAGATCTGTTTGGGAGAACGATTGATCTGACATCATCGACTCTTTGGGGATAGAATACTTCTTTAATCTTGAAAAGATCTGCTTATTTGAATTGATACCTGCCCAATGACACTTCTGGAATTTTCAATTGCATAATGCAATTGCTTGTTGATGCAGAATGATTTGAATTTTTATATTCAAGTTTGTGCATTTGAGCAACCTAATTGTCTACTAATGTCACTACCATAGAGCTCCATGTTACTGGTGATCTGATTTTTCATTAGTTCTGTGGATATAGTATTCAATCTTGCTACTACAGGTTGTGGAATCCACTTCCACTTCATTCACGTGTAGTCACAAGATCAGATTTTTTGGAATTAGCTTGTAAATGAAAGTCCTACATTTCATTTAGATTTGAATGCAACTTATCTCAGTGAATTAGTGAAAGGTCTTTACAGACCACACTGTGTATTGATATATTGTTTATCCTTTTTTCTGTTTATGTTGTGTCTATTCAGTCATAGCACCATATATCAAGTAGTAAGTAGACTAGCTATGTTCCATTAAAAATCCTTCCTTCTATTTATCTCCTTTTATTGCAAACATGCACATATTGAAGTTGACATGTTGAGATTGCACTAACCTTAATATCCCCTTGCAGATGAGGAGGATGATCTTTATCAGGGACTCAACAAGTATCGGGAATCATTGAACTTGACATCTCTAACAAAGAATGAAAATGCTAATTGCTTTGCTGATGAAATAGCAGACCAGTTCAAGAATCAACCTTGTACAAATACCACAGGTGCTAACACGGTACCTGGTACAGAGCCACAGTTCTCCAACTACCCTGACCTTTTAAATAAATGTCACTTGAATGTTTCTAACACAAGGGATGGAGCTGTAATGCCTGCTTGTGTTCCTGGCCTGGTTCCGAGTGTTGTCCTTGCTAATTTCACGCAATCTCTCTACTCGGATAATCTCAATGACTCCAAGTATACAGGAATTGGTATTGGTTCAGAAGATAACTGGATTGTAGTTGTACTGACCACTAACACTCCTGAAGGAAGCTTTGTTCCTGAGACCGGTAGTGGTGCCAATTTGGTATCTAAAATTGGATTGATTTACTGCTCAATGCTCTTGTTAGTTGGTAACCTTTTGCTGTTCTGAACAAGAGGATGATGTACTTCCCATACTTCCTTCTATTGGTTTTTTAGTTTTGTCAATTCGGAGGCCTTGCTACCACCATAAAGTTTTTACTAATCCGTGCCTGGGAAAAACTGAAAATAATGTAGACAAGTGCTTTTATAGATGGTTATGGTATAGCCGTGTAAGTGTTGTTTCAATATTGCAAGTGTCTGTAGAATGAATGCTATAGAAGAGGAATGGAGGGAAAGCATTTTTCCTCAAGGGTTGTTGTCTTATTGTTATCATTATCAACAGTTTCTTTTTCTTTTCTTTTATCTCTGTTTTACATTTGCCAGATCAGAATAGAAATCAATAAATTGTGACATTGATGACAATACACTAGTACTCTAGTTTCAAAATGGAAATTCTGTTGCTTATTTGACATTGAGGCCGCTTTATATGCTGTTCCAAAACTATCTAGTTTAGTTCAAAGGTGTTTTAACTTCGGCAAAAAAAAAATATGGAATAATGGTTAACCACTTGGTAGTAGGCATATACATTTTCGATTCATGTTAATAGAGGTTGGATCTAGTGGGAAAAGTTAATCTATCACAATATAATACATTAAGGTTCGAATCTCTTTTAGAAGAATTATTTAAATTAAGTGTTCGACTTAATCTCAAACAAGATTGTCTTCGAAAGAAAATATTCGCGGAAAAAAATAATAGTGACGACCGTTAAACATACATTCCACATTAAAGATTCTCCTCTGATTCTCTGAACCGATGATCATCACTACCATAATAATTTACATGGCAATATAACAAAAAAATACTAGTAAGCATGAACATAAAAAGACACCTTTACCTTAGTACCACACTATGGATTCTAAAAACAGTTTTGACTTCTGAGTGTCATGCCCCTGCTATGAATTTTGGACTAGTTCAAAGGCTATGTTTAACTCAAGGGTTTAAGCCGATGACAACATTGGTGGAGACACTCTGGTGTTCCTCCAACATCATCAACTTTACATCCATCTATGCCATCCGATATGATTTACATTATTTTTAATTCCAAATACATGGAAGTAGTATGAATCTTTGAAGTCTTTGTAATGCCTCAAAAATCTGATCTTGCTGAGCTAGAATTTGAAATGAGTTGCACGCCTCTTTCTATGTTCTTCACTTGTTGGCTCTAAAGTAACTTTCATCATCATCACCTCTCTTCCATCATGCCCCCACGCTATTTATTTTTTACTTCACATTCCATTTTTGAAAATAAAATGTATGTAATGCAAGAGTAGAGTCCTGTTCCTTTAAAAGTAAGTCTAGTCACTTTGCAGTGTAAAATTATCCCATCCTCACCCTTAAATGTTTTAATAGCTGAGATCATTACACAATTCCAAATTCTTGTTTCTTTATGTTTGTTGCACATCCCTCATGATTTAAACTTAAATAAAATTTGAGCTAAATGGCAAGTAGATAAAGCTTGTGATATGTTTTGAATGTGTGGTTGACAAGTTGACATAATGGGAAGAACTTTTCCATTCGCTTGAAGGAGGCTAAGAATTCAGCAATATCACTCTTTAATGCATAAGAAGGTTTTATCCGGTGACTAGTTTTCACAATAAAAATCGCTTGAACTGATCACTTTAAAGAGCCGAAATTGCAGAAAGAGTAGAAGGCAGGTTTTAAACTGACTTTATGTCTTCATTTACTAGTTTGCTTTAGAAAACCCACTTTGTCATAGTCTTGAGCCAACATCCACGTCTTTTATTTCATCTGAAATCACATGCCTTCTCTTTCACGAATTTAAAAGTTTTTACTAATGTGAACCATAAGTTCAACATGTGCCCCCTTCACCTAAGAATTTATGTTATTCAAGAGGTTTGAAATTGTATTTACAAATAAATAATCCTCACCGATATGGGATAAATATGTGTATACAAAGAAGCTGAGGTATCCCAACCCATATTTTGTAGCTGAGAAGTTCCTTACTTAAATAAGTGATCATTTCTATATTCCTTGTGCTTTGTTCTTGACTATTTTAAAATCACATAGCACTAGTGTGTATCTATATAAATATATATATATAGAAAGAATATCATATAATATATTAATTAATATAATTAATATAAAGAATCATATTATACCTCTTCTAAAATAATAATAAAAAAAGTTAATGATAAATCATTGAATGGTAGAAATTTATGTGAACCTTATGTGTGTGAAATTTATTTATGTCAAACATTATTTTTGAATAAAAAAAGAAAAAGTAAAATAAAAATTAATTTAAATTAGTTTATACCACTTGTATTTTGTAGCATTACCAAATTCTGCTTTGTATAATTTTCGTTTTGCCCCTATCCGTTGCATATTGTTTGCTATGGCAATCATTTTTCCATTCTTAAAGTTCATTTTGGTCATGGTCTATTGATAGATTTATGTGAATGGTCTTTGAGCTTATGATTATAAAATGCTTAAAATGATAGGACCCACTTTATTCCGGTCTTCAGATTTTCAGATATGGACAATTGTTAAGTTAGAAGATCTTAACTTGAGTTGATCCTTGACAGATTTTGCTAACTGGTCATTTTCGGTTCTGCTATATATGGTCTGATATAGAGTGCTGCAAGTACTGTGATACAGTTAAGCTGCAAGTACTGCTACACGGCGTTGTTAGAGAAATATAGCATTCATATAATTTCATTCAATATCCTTAAGTTTTAGGAATTAATAATTGGTTCTTGACATTATCTGAACCTCTCTTAAGTCAAATAGTTAGGAAGTTCACCTTTGACGACTCCAATTCTTAAATTATTACAATATTTTCATTCAAAAACATCATCTACACTGTTATAGAAGATATGGACTTTGACAGAAGCTAGGAAAGGAGCTTGGAATGTTGGTATTTGGCATGTCAATAGTATTAGTTCTTATTTACTGAAGGAAAAAGAAAGCATTCAGTTTATTATGTGTCATATTTTTGTTGATTAAGGCCCATCTATGCATGTGATAAACTGTTAAGTGTCACATTTTTGTAGACCAAACAACCAATTAAACTGTTCCAAACAGAACTCAGAGAAATTGACAACTTTGTTGACCCTCTCAGGTACTAGTTGTTTTCATTTTCACTGTTACATTCTGACGTACTCAAGAAGAAAATGATTAATGTGGGAAGGGAAGGAGCAAGAATCTGTTTTAGTTGCCATATATATTACCTACGGTTTACCTAACTTTGTCTCAGTGCTTCCTCAATTAAGCTTAATTTGGATTATTAGATCCTATTTGCCTTGTTTTTCCTTTAACAAAATGGTTCAGAAAATCCCATTAATTCTTTTTGTTCCCTAGTATTAATCAAGGTGATCTATTCGGATCTTTAGCTCTCTATTGAAATTAGTGTTTTGGTCAAAGAAATAGCAAAAGGGACACTTTCCTTGATATCTTTTTAATCACACAGTGTTGATCAAAGTTGTCAGCAGGACCCCCAACAATGAAAGATCAAAATGAAAAGGAAAAGAAAAATTAGAACATGGGGCTGAATTTTGAATTATAAGAAAGGACTAAATTAAAGTGAATGATAAGATGTTTGTGTTGGTAGGAGGGGATGCTCTTTTTTTCTTTGGTAGTATGACGTGAACAACTTTATTTTACAGTCAACTCAACTGTAATGCACAATCAAGTAGTCAATTCATTCACATATAACATATGTATATGTATACATATTTTTCTCTCTTCATATTTTATAACTAGTTATCTGATTATCTTATCTGTGTATGCAGTTGTCTACCAAATATTTTCCTAATGTGAAAGGCCTAGATTCTGGGAGATCAACCTGATTTGGAAAAGATTCATACAAATATCATTTCCTAGATACGCTCATAGAAATCAACATGAAAGAAACCATTAAAAATGTGTCACTTTCTACAAAAAGTTTGACTATAAATTCTAAACGATTTACCTCAACAGCAAAATTTAAATCAATTATGAGATTCATAATTTATAGAATTAAGATTCTTGGCATTAGTTTATTAAAGATTGCTCCATAAGTACGAAAATTTTCTTGGTCGTTTTGGAAAGATCACTAACTTAATAAAGAGGTCACAATGCTTTGTAATTCCTTTTAAGGCTGGGGCTGTAAATTGTGTATATTAAAAAGTTGTTCATCCACCAATCCCTTGACAGACAGAGATAGATAAAAGATGAAAGAAAGAAACAATGAAAAGAGACATATCAAGGAATCATCACAAAATCTTGTGAATATGGTCTAAAGCATACATGGGACCGTTACGACCAACATAATGCTAAGAAAGGAAATGAAATAATAGATTGTCAATTATGCCTACAAATTCTAAAAAATGTGTCAATTCACTCCAAAAAAATCTTTTTGTCATGACAATATCACTTTGATATATCAAAGTTCTTGTTGGACAAGCAAAGCAATAGAATGGAGCCTCCTTGTGCTAGCCATGGCTCTTTCTTTATTATCTTTGAACAAATATTTAACCTTTGTATCTTCTCGTGGATTAAACAGTTTTGGGCCCCTATTCACCAACAGCCCCAAAGTTCTTAATGACATCTAAAAAGCAAGAAAGAGAACATGAGTCACTAATTTGCTTGTACCTCTACGTGGAGGCATCAAAATCACCCACGTCTACTTTTGGCTCAATGAAAACGTAAACTTAAACCTAGTTTAAGTTCTCCAGCAAAACTAGCTCATAAGTTAATTTGAAATTTATGAATTCAAAGTTGGGTTAAAAACTGAAAAGTTATAAGCTAAATTGAAATATTCTTGTGATATTAACACATAAATTAGCTAATAAATATAATGGATAAATAGAAATTTGGGTTATAAATGTAATTCAATCATATAAATCAGTCACGTTGAGATCCTCTCACGCTAATCTCACATCAAGTATTAAATATTTCAAACAAGAAGATTAAATAAATGGATGATTTAATATCGGTTCGATATAGGTAATTCAACATCTACAAACAATATTAGGATATGTTCTAATATCATATTAAAAATTATAGGTTATGAGTCTAATTCAACCCTATAAACTAATTTATAAACGTATGTAAACGATCTCAAACATAAATAAAATAAAGAATCGCTCAAATGAAAAAAAAAAAAAAGAAAGAAAACGAGACTTCAACTAAATTTAATCAACTAAAATTACATGTAATCTAGTACAAAAGTACTATTAACTATTACGTAAAAATATTTTGATAGCATAATCCTCATCCTGAATTCATAATCAAAGAAAGAATTGTAGTGGTACCAAGGCTTTATAGTGATAGCGATACCAATGTAAGGGAATAACCACTTGTATATATAACTCGCGTGTAAATTAACTTTCTCTGCAACAAAAAAAAAGGATAGGTTTAATGCAGAGTCACACTCACGTAGCTACATGCTTATCCATTTTGGTAGTGAAGGACAGAGAGAAACCTCATTATTTATGCCATACACATGAACTTTAAAAGGATTTAACCCTTTTGTTTTTTAGCAGAACTTTTCTTCCGGTACTTGAAAAAATATTAGGCTTATCTCACTTTTCATCAGAAAATTTTTTTGTCCATTATATTTTATTATTTTTATCATTTATAATAGAAAGTTTAACATTTTTATAATGATATTTTAAGTTTTTAAAAGTTTCTACGTTAAGTTTTCTATAAAAAATTATAGAATTTCATTTTGATATATTAAATTCTTAAATGGTCCAATTTTAGTCCATTAAATTTACAAAATTTAGTTACGTTATAATTTAGGCACGAGAATATATAATAATTATTCTTTCCATAACAATGAACTTAATATAAATTATTTTCATTTATCGTTTATTATAAATTAAATTATTCATAGTATTATAGTGCTTTTCCTCTGTGTTTATATATCTGATTATAACAAGTTGGAGGAGAACAAGTTAACATGGTTGTTATTAAATTTGTTATTACGTGAATTATAATTGTTATTTTTGTAATTAAATTATAATATAATTAAATTTTATAATTTTAATGAATTAAACTATTTAAAAATTTAATATATCAAAATGAAGCTCTTTAAAACATACACCAAAATGATATCAGTACTGTCAAAAAAATCACGACATTTTCTTTATCTCTCCTAGACTTTCTTACTTTATTTTGCAACAACAATTCGCACCAGTCAATTCACTTAAAAAAAATATGTATTTCTCTCCCGTTGTCTGCATAATCTGTGAAATATTTTTTTTATATTTATGTTATAATTTACTTATGTGTTTTTACTTTCCAACGTGTGACATAAATTTTTATTAATTTAATTTATTATCCACACCAATTAACGACTGAATTGGTTGACTTCTCTAATGTTGTCCTCGTGCTTGTGCCTAAGTGCATGTGGGTGGATGTGGAGGTGGGGTGGGGTCTAAAGGTTACAAAACTATGGAAGATGAAACAATGCTTTTATAACAAATGTTGTTCCTTTTGTTTGTGACGCCATGGCAACTTAGACCCACCAATAATGAGGCAAAAATCTCTACTTTACAATGCTCAATCTTTCGTCTTCTTTCCAAAAAAATCAAAGCATAGGCCATTTTCTCTGTTAGTTTATTCAGAAATTTTTTTTCTTATTTGGAGTTTATTTTAAAATTAAGAATGAAGGTTGTATTAGCCGTTAAAGCTGCTTACTCATTGAATTGTCCATTTGTTGAAAAGCTCATCCATGCAAACTCACCAAACTAAGGAATGAGAAAAAAAGCAAATAAAGAAAAATGTCTTAAACCCCCCTCTAAAATCACTTGGTGGAAAATAGTTTCAACAAGTTGTCATTTTTTTTAATAGCATCTTTTCTTGTGTCCAATGAGTGTTATTGCACATTTGGATGGCTTTCTATAACTTTGTGGAAGGAGGCTAAGTGTTTATTTATGTTGCCAACAAACAAAAGCAAAAGGCTTTCCAATGCTTAACAAACAAGAAATACCATATATATGCTCCCTTTACAAATTAATATCAAATGATCAAATTCCATTTTTAATTTATTCCACGGGCATTTGAGATTTTTTTAAGAGCATTTTTTTTCTCCTTAATTAATTATCTAGCTTATGTTAAAATTCAAATTAAGGGTAAAATATTTTTTTAAAAAAAATAAGAATAACAATATATCATCTGAGGAAAAAGAAAAAAAGAAAAGGTTAAAGCAGCAAGAATTTTGCATTGTTTTTATCCCACACATGGCATCGTGTAGAAAGGGTGAGATGTTGCATGTTAGATTGGATCAAATGGAATGACGTCGTGGATTGTATTGACTGGATATCTATTTTTTAAGAGGGAAAAGCTGAAGCAACTCAATATCCAAATAATAGATTCTGAAACCCAACAAATTATCTTTACTTAGTGTTAAGTTTTAATCAATGACATCAGCAGTTTTAAAGCTTGTGTTATGTCATAATTAGGATTTTAGAAACAATTTCAAAGTTAAATTCCCACGATTTTAGTTTTGCTGAATAATAACAATAATAATAAAATAATTATATTACGCAATTTTTTTACTTTTTAAGAATAAATGATGCATGTACTAATAATGTAAATCTTTTCTAAGCTATTATCTAATTATAAATTATAATATGTATGATAAATTCATTAATCTTTATAACATTTAAAAATCACATAAAGAATATTTTCTTATTTACAATCTAAATTTTATGATATTAATATTTAATATTACATACTTATATTTATTTTAATAACCTTTTGCCTTTGAAATTCCCTTGCCACAGAGTATGGATGAAGTTGCTACGTACGCCATTCTTGACATGCTATTATTGCCATGTGTTTTGCGTTTTGTCTCCTGGCCCCATCTTCAGCTTTTTGGCCACATTAATAAAAAAATCAATATATATATACATATATACATATATTAAAATTGTTAATAAAAAACAAATTATCCGAATTGTTTGTGTCATATATTTTTAAAATTTATTATCGTAATACACAAATAATCAAATAATCAGATAATTTTGAAAGAGAAATAAAAAAAATTAATAAAAAAATATATAAATGCATATATTTTATAAATTAATTGACAAGTTAATTAGGTAGCATTCCTCGTAATTGATTGGTATTTGGAGATGATTTGTTAACTAAATGACATTTAACGATGAATAGCAAAAGAGGCATACTTGAATGAACATGAAACATTAGTCATTTTTGGGAACATGGTGTACAAGGAGTAACATGCATATTACTGTCCATCTTTGATGCAATGTACTTCTGGGTCCTTGCAACACAGTTAAATCAAGTTTGTGTTGACACACCATCAAACTACTTGTACATGTTGGTGGATCCAGCACCACCCACTTCACTTTCTTATGGGTTAGAAACTTAGAATAACCTTTTGATCTTGTAGGGTGCTAAAATTTTTAAATAAATCCCTCTTTTTTTTCCAGTTATTTTAGTCTCATTAACAATTAAAATATAATAAATTATTAAAGTTGTGAATGAAAACAAATTTATACATATTAATGATAAAACATAACAATAAATTTAAAAAATTAACCATTGATTGTTACACTCTTGTAACAATTCTTTGCGGAGTTTCAAGATGGTAGACTAATATTATTTTTATTTTATTATCCATGATTTTATTTTCCAGAGAGTAAATTATCCTCTCATTTGTATATATTGTTACAAAATTTCACAAATATTTTATTTTTTTTCCTTTTAACATCTCTTTATACATTTCATTGACATCTTAAATTCTAAAAATTTACATTGATACCACTATAAATGGGTATAAAAGTAATGCTAAAAAGAAAGAAATACTAAATACAATATTATGAAAACACAAAAAGGTAAAAAAAAATTTCATATTTATAATTTTTTTATAAAATATCTTTTAATGACAATTATTAAAATAACCGTCATTAAAAATATTTTTAACAGCAATTTTATGAACACCCATCATAATAAATATTTTAACGATAATTATTTTAACAATTGTCATTAAAAATATTATGAAAAAGCACGAGAAAGTTATGCACAGAACTAAAACCATATTTAACGATAATTGTTAAAATAATAATGGTTAAAAACTGAAGTCTATAAACACATTTTGTGATAAATATTTTAACAACGATTATTTTAACAATTAAAGATGTTTTTATAACATATTCTTCTGCCCCTTCACACAAGGGGAGCCATTAAAGGATATTTTGCTGCAAAATGTGAAGAGGTTTAACACAGTTTAGAATTTTGAAATTTATTTCGTTAGTTTTATCTGTTGATCTTTCTTCTTTTATATATTTTGTGTTTCTTCTTACGCGTACACTTCAAATTTTTTGAGGAGGGTACATTCAAGTTCAACTTTTTTCTTGACTGATCACCCCCACAAGTTGATCAAAGACACAATAAAGAGAGGATTATGGTTTTGATTTTGTTTCAGAGGCAAGGATCTTTTGGTCCCCCAAATTGGTACGACACGGATACGAATCCTTTCCTGCTTTTGTTACAGTCTATACAGTCCTCCAATTAGTACTGTTTTATGTTATTGCTTTGCATTTTCTCAAAAAGGTTGAGATCTAGTTGAGCAAACACACAGGTTTTTGGCCAATCAACTTTTCAACAATGGAAGAAAAACCGATTTTATTGGAATATTAGACCGTACGTACATGCTGCACAATTCAGGTGCACCATTAACCAAAATCTTCCCAAGATCACTGACACGTTCTTTTCACTAGTTTGTGGATGTCCAACTTCCTTTCTGTTTTCCTTTTTCTTTTATGAATCATTAAAGTAAATTACATTTTATAAATTCAGAAACTCAAATATTTGTTACCAATTCAAGTAATTGACTCTTATTTAAGGATGAAAATGGAGCATTACTCTTATATATCTAATACCATTTTAATTTTAATTTAAAGAAATATAGTTTTCTTCTCTTTTTTTCTCTTGTTTTATACATTTTTTTTGTTTGTTTATCTAAGAAAGGAATACCCGTTATTTACTTATATGTTATATACACTAATAAATGTAACCATCAAAGAAAAGGAAAAAAGAAAAATGAATAAAAGCAACAAAAAAAGAAAATAAAAAGTTAAATGTTTCAAAATCCACCTAAAATTCTCTCGAGATGTTTTATCAGATGCATACTTTTTAGTTTTTGTCTTCATGTTATTCCTTTTCTGAAAAAATATACAATCTGATTGGATTATGGATTATGCATGATTAAACGAATTAAGACACTATATAAAAAATCTTTGTACCTGATAAAATGCAAACCAATATTTAGTAGCGTTATTTTCATTTCTCTAGCTTTTGATTCTTTTCACTTTTCTTTTGGTGTAAATGACCATTTTTCTTTGATTTTTATCCATACACATACACACATGTATAGAAAAATACATGTCAAAAGAAAATTTGTTTAAGAGTTATTTTTCTATACATTGATCAATTATTTTTTGGATGTACACACAGATTTTAAAACTGAACTATTGATTAAAAGAAAAAAAATTGGTAAATTCTATGGTAAATATCATGTTTGCATTAACCAGGAATCCTTATCTTATAATTTTTCTCAAAAATTATTTATTGTTTTTTTTTTTAAATTCAAATTAATGAATGGATGAGTACTGTATCTTGGTGTGTTGCGCGTGTGTGGGAGTAACGATAATAACTACCGACCAGAGCAGTGACCACGAGCATGTTTAGCGGCGAAAAACATAACATGTGAATTCATTAAGCAACAAAAAGTTACTGTAATTTTGGAAAAGGACAAACAGCAAAAAATTAAAAATTTCATTATACATAGAATGCTCCAAAATACAAATGAAATTTGAAGTTTACGATGTTGCTACCCAAAGAGGTTCCCCCCAATTCATAATCAACAATAATTCCTTGTTTTCATAGTCATCTTCCTTGCACCTTCTTCTTGTAGTGTGACTGTGACTGTGATGCCTCTCATAGTTATTTTCCACCTTCACTATACCTTCAACACTCCAATTATCATTGAAGCCTTTGATGTATTCATTTTCCAATTCACATTCACGCTCCTTGTCAACATCAACATCAACAACACCTTCATTTTCTTCTTCTTCTGCTTCTGCTTCTTCTTTTTCATCTACCTCATCCTCCACCTCTTGTGTTTGACTTTGAAAATTGCTTTCACTTTGAGATTCTTCTTCAATGGTATCATGGTCATCGTTTTGTTGCATCTCATCAGTCCAAAAGCAAAGTCGTAGACGACCATGGCTTCTCTGAGCTTGGAAACAACAAGGGACCTTAACCTTAGTGACTTGAAGAACTAATCTTCCACCTTCTCTGTGGGGTTTCACTCTTATGGACTCACTTCCCCTTATCGTTGTTAAAGGTGGTGGAAAGTTCCTTGCTTCACGCGTTTTTCTTTTCTCCTCTCTCATTTCTGAATTGGGTTCAGATTCACCACATTCTGAAGAAGAAGAAGAAGAGAGGAACTCAATGTCGCTCTCTATCATGTCACTGCCGGTCTCATTCCCGAGATTCTCAGTGCAAAGCTCCAAACTCTTGGGGCTGAGTCGCACCAATGATTGCTTCACTTGATCAGGGTGCACGTACAAACTTTCTTTGTGAGAATTTGCACTTGAAAGATCTTGAATGGTGCTCCAACCCTCGTTGAGGACTCTGGTGTTGGCTTTGTTACTGTTTTCATCATAATGGGGTTTGGTATTTGATTCCCAAAAGCAAGATTTGATGGGTAAATCAATGGTTTTTTGTTGTTGTTGTTGAAGTTGAGGTGGTGGGAGTGGTTTTGGGGATGGCAACATGAACCTGTGTATTCTTGATTCCACAAGTTGGGACTCAATATATGACTGAAATCCACCGTGGCACACAATTGCAGCCATGTCTATGTGTTGTTCAAATTGGTTAAGGCTAAAGGAAGAGGTTATAGTGGAAATAGAAGAGATTATTGTTCTGTTTGATGAGAATGAGAGAGGCAATGAAGCATGGAATGTGAGAGAAGTGATGGAGAGGGAGACTCAATTTGTAGTGGCAGAAAGTGTATGGGGTATGTCATGGACACACCTTAGGATTGGGTACGGGATCTTTTTGCACCACTTCATTTTTCACTACTTACTTTTCTATTTTTTTAGTCTTTTTTTTTCTTCATTTGTATCACGTTATTATTATTATTTCCTCTGTTTTATCTTCTCTCTCTGTATGTCTGTGCAGGTGTCGAATGATTTTTTGCCTTTTTGTGCCACTTGTTGAATTATACAGTGCTCAAAGACTACCAAATAATTCAAAAGAAAATAAAAAGAAGGCATCGATTCTCAAAATAAGAATATGTGGGGAAATAAAAGGAGATCCCGCGTTGCTTATTGTACCTTTGTTTCTGACTTAATTTGACTCAATAATAATATTATGATGCCGCGGAATTTCCTTTCCAACAATCTCAAGTGTAAAGACGAGGATTTGGAAATTGGAAATGAACTTAATAAAAAAAAATTGAATAGATAATTATAACATGCAGATATCATGACACAATGGTTGTAAAATGTGTGTAAATAAAGAGAAATATATATATATATATATATATTATATAAGTGAGTTAATTAATTAATGTATTATAATTACACTGAATTTTTAAGATCGACTAAAAGAAGACTAGACATGAATGTTTTTCTTTGCTGAAAAATGACCAACTTTACTAGTTACCATTAGTTTCCTAAAGAAAGCCAACAAAAAGGCCAGAGCACTAAGTGGATTCTCCAAAATATTGCCTGATAGTGATTGCTTCCCTCTTTATCAGGTTCTATAAATAGTTTTTTTTAGGCAATCCAAAATTCTCTGTCTATGATTCAAATGTTATAGAGTCAAAATTTAGGCCGGTTGCTGTTCTGTTCAAAGAGTAACTGCCCAATTATTTCTATTCTAAATTCTTTATCCAAAATGATGAGCATTATTTAAAGGACAACCAAATATCAGACATAAAAGATCCTTTACATATAGAGATTTTGACCACTTTGTAAAATTCTTTACAAATTAACCGTAGTAGAAGTATTCCCTCCGTGTTTGGTGCATGTTGGGAACACTGACTCCTACATTACATGCGTAAATGATTGTATTCCCGAAACATTTGGAGCCACAAAAACATGATCCCAAGGCTTTATTTTTCTACTTGCCCTGTCAAATTCAGATATTTACATGACTTATTCTTAAAATAAAAACATCCACATACTCATAAGAAGATATCTTTACATCTATATATCTCTCTTTCATTAAAGAAAATAATTATGTAACAAAAGTAATAGGTCTAGTTAATTAAATGTAACAAAATAGAGTAGCCCTATATGAGCTAAAAGCTTCAATACCTGCTGAAACTTTTTCATATACGGTAGTTAAAGTGCAAATCTCAAGAACTTTTAATCATCCAATTGCCAAAAAAAAAAAGTGGAATTCCAAAAAGTAACGTTTATAAAAATTCAAAATTAGTATCACTTAGCTGTTTTTATTACCTTGATTCCTTCCAAAATATCATTTATTTCTTTTGGGTACGAAGTAGAAAATAAAAAGGAAATAAGATAGTAACCTTGTTGGTCAAAATATTCTGAATACACCAAAAATAAATTAGAGCTCCATGATTGGGGTTGGATTGGTGTTTGCATCTTTTCCAAATGAGGCATTGCTTTAAACCCCAAAGCAGCAAGTTTGCCCCAGCCATTTCACTAAAACGTACGGATATCTCACAAAGACATGTCCAAAAGCCATTTGAAAAGGAGAGGACTGATTCTCCACTAAGACACCCTTTACAACTGTCCCCTAAGATTAACCAATGAAATTTAAACATGTTCTAAATATAAAATATATATATATATATATATATATATATATATATATAATTTCTCCTCTTTGATGAATCTTTCTCTAATTCTCTTATTCATATGTTTTTTTATAAATTCATCAAGCTAAGACCAAAGTTAACGACCTATCCTAAATGCTTAAAGTGTTACATTACATGGCTCATTTCAATTTATTTTCGTTCAACATTACCATAATAAAAGTTAATAAGGATACATAGTTTCCTCGAAAAATTACAGAAATTATATTTGTAGAATCAATTGCATAACATAAATACTAGTAAATAGGCAATGCACATTTTAAATTAATCAAAATATTTTGAGATTCATGAAATAAAATGAATTATTTATTGGAATAGAATATTCACTAGTCATCTAAAATATGGGTTATGAGGTGAGATTTGCTCCTCACTTATATGCATGTAACAAATCATGTTTAGAGATTTTCAACACACATCTCATGCCGAGAGTTAGACTTCTTGAGTGTAGAGACTATTTAAATGGGTGATCTAATATCTGTTCGACAACAAGTGACCTAACATCTACAAACAATATTAAGATAAACTCTGATACCAAGTTAAAATGTAAGTTATGAGTTTAACTCAACCCTATAAAACCAGCTTGTAAAGTGAAGTTTATATATTTCCTATTTATATATATACAACATGTCATATCTCTAGGCGATATGAGATTTTCCATAAAATCTGCTAGCATCATGACACTAAAATCTATGGTCATAAGAAATTAAAGTTAAAAATAGATTAAACATTTTGCTTTCATTTCTCATGCTTGTCTTGTATAGTTGGTAAGGTGGATGGTGTCGTCTGCATGCACTAGCCCTTTGTGATTCTGAAGTGTTCGTTAGAAATATTTATTTTTCATCTGTTAAAAATTACTATAGCAGGATGAGAGTATGTTAATTGTTTGTCATGTTGTGCTGGGTAAGGTGACCTTTGTTTTGAACTTGAATTATTATTATTTTTATTTACATGTATACCTTGGAGCATGCATCTGTAATTCTGTACATACTGAGAATGTTGAATGGTTTTGGTGTGTTTATCTGACCCCGCGATTCTTGATCAGAGAGAGAAAATGTTCTTTAGCTTTAAATTTAGTAATGGATCAGAATGTTTAACCAAGTATACGTCATGGTCCCTTGTTAAGTGAAGCCTAAAGTTTATGGTTTCAAATTTAGAAATGTCTACTATATAGCAGTAACTTTACTGTGAGGGACAAGAGAATCATCAATTGATGGCTGACATAAGCATTAAGCATGTGAATAAAAGGCTACAATGTTCCCGACCGAACCTATATATCTTTTGGAGCATTTGAGTGCGTCACCTTTCTGCTTTCTAATAATTGTAACTATTTTAATTTAAACCCTCTACTTCCCCTTTTAACTTCACAGTTGACGAAACTGCTACATCCATAATGGATGCATGACAACATCAACATGTCAACTAATAATTAACTTAATCAAATTACTACTTTAACAATGAATTAACATTAAAAAAATATTTAATAAATAATTATAATACACAAATAATTAATTATAAATATATATATATATATATATATTTTATAAATAATTTATTTGATTAATATTAACATTACGATGTACAAATAATTTTATATCTTATATTTTATGTTTAAAGATTAGGATTCTAGTTCCTATAACACTAATAATATTCATAAAACTACACATATTTTAACTCTCAGAAAAGGACAATCAATTTTAAGTATGTATAAATTTGGGACCAAAATTTGTCAAAAAAATAAATAAAAAATTGTAGAAACATTTTAAAGTCCCACCAATAAATCAAAAACGATGATTAGAGTGATTAATAAAAATAAATTTTACTGTAAAAAAATAATAATAATTAAAGTTCAAGGAATTCTAAGATTATAATACTCCTAGACCTCCACAAGTACGGATAGCTATTAGGTCTAGCCCATCTAAATTGGTATAAATGATTCATTAGTTACTTAATTAGTACACCTCCTACCTCTCTATTTGTGCGTGTGCTATTCTTTCCTTTTATACAATGGTATTTCATCACTTTTGTTTCTTATTAATAATGGTGAGTAATAGCTAAAAATTTCATTAATTTCAACATAATATTTATTTCTCTTTCATTTTTCTCTCAATGGGGAGAAAAGAAAAGTATTTATATGATTTTAATAATATTTCTCTTTCTTATATTCTCTATGAAACGTCCAGAACAAACAAAAAAATTAAATAATCAAAAGGTTTGATTTAGAGTGAATTTATTTTT
The DNA here is from genome assembly GCA_026586105.1 of Hylodesmum podocarpum. Lineage (NCBI taxonomy): Eukaryota > Viridiplantae > Streptophyta > Magnoliopsida > Fabales > Fabaceae > Hylodesmum > Hylodesmum podocarpum. The sequence continues at coordinate 516,850 of JALJEV010000646.1, forward strand.
TAAATATTAGTTTGAATTCAGTTGAGCTGATTTCCTATCAAATAGTATTGTAAGATTAATAATTTTTATTTTTTTTCATTAGGTATTTTCTTTTCATATTATATATGAGCTCCTCTTTTTTCACAATAGAGATTCAAATTGTGAATCGTTGTTTATAAAAGATTAGTCTCTTCTAATAAACCTAATTATGTTGGTAATATTTTGAATATTTAATAATCAATATTAAATTACAAATTTTACTAACTTAAATTAATATATTATATTATGTTTTCATCACATAGGGGGGACTACTTTTTATTTTGTGTCATTAATCAGTCCACATTTAATGGGCCTTTTTTGTCGTGTGCATTCAAACCCTTTGTTGGGTATGTTTAATCAATCTACATTTAATGGGCCTTTTTTGTCGTGTGGGTTAGGGTTTGACCAAAAAGGATCTCTCTTCTTTCATATTAATATTATTCAAAACATTGTTATTCCTTCTCAAAACAACCACATCAGTTCCACTTGAAGTTTCTCAACTAAAACAAAAAACATAAAAAAAAAATAAAAAATCATTTCCCAAGGAGAAATTCCTGGTCATATTTATAATTTAACACAAAATCAAAATCCAACATTATTGTTAATTATGATAACCACTGGTCATGTTGTTATTATAACTTGCCCACCACTTTCCATTTTAGAGTATTCTTAAGGTTTGGACAAAGATAATTACAATAGTTTTGTCCAACATATTATCACCACATAAACAAATATATATATATTGAGTATTGACAGTGACTAAAACATTTGCCTTGTCTCCAAGAAAATTATACTTACGGTTTCAGTTATCGTTATTCACTCTAACAAACTTCCGTTACTTAACATGAAAACAATGACTCTTCAGTGTCGTGAAAAAACATAAAACTTGTGAGTTTGTTAAGCATAATGTGTTTATAAAATAGAAAGACTTTTTTACTTAATAAGTAAGAGATCAATTATAATTTCATCATGTTTAAATACTTACAACCAGCTATTGTAAGAAAGCATGACAGAATATAAAATAAAGTGAGGTGTAAAAGAAAAATTAAAACTTTTTTTTTTATGCAATGATAATCAAAATTCTTATTACAAAATGTCTATCATAATTTAAATAGTTATTATTTTAATTTTATGCCCATATCATATCCTTTTAAGTGTCAGACAAATGTTTAATCAACAACTACAAACGTTCTAAATAATCATCCATTTCTCTAAGCAAAATATTGCGAAATCATTCCTCCATACTCTTAATTACATCAAACAAATAATTTGTAAATTTTACATCTCGTAATATATTACTAATTTTCTTACACAGATTTATTTATTATTAATAATAAATCGTTAAGGTATTATTATGATGAATAATTCTTCTATAAAGTTTATTAACATCTGAACTCATTAGCTAATTAAATTACAAAACAATTTTTTTTTTGTTAATTGTTTCTTTTTTCCTATTTAATATACATTGTGTTGAGCGATGTGCTATATATTTGTCTTCCAAATAATTTATCTGTGTGTTGTATTATTATTATTATTTTTTTAATAATAAGAAAGAAATGAAATTAATTCGAAGGGGCAGAAGGAATTAAAAAAAAAAAAAAAAAAAAACAAGTGAGACCATTTCAAAGCGAGGTTGTCGCAAAGAGAGAGCAAATGTGTAGTGTGTATTGCGAAAGAGAAGAGAGAGAAGGAAGACGATGGGTACGATGCTACAAACAATTCTCACTCTCATTCTTCTCCTTATGCTTCTTCTCATCTTTCTCTTCCTCTTCTTTCTCTTCAAACCATGGCGCTTCTTTTTCTCTTCGCGTTTCTCCTCCTCCTCCTCCTCCACCAAGGTATTCCCTCACTCACTCCTCTTTTTTTTTTTTTTTTTTTTTTTTTTTTTTTTTTTTCTTTTTCTATTTTCACTATTCGTTTTTTTTTTCTTGCCCTAATCCCTAACTCTGATCTGAATTATCACGATCTCTGACTAAAACTCAATTGATTTTCGTAATCATAGAGCGAGCTAGACCGGCCCCTTGTTACGGACGAAGGTGAGGCTAATGCGTCGTCGTTTAATCAGAACAATGAATTGCCTCGAGATTATGATCTCGAAGGTGCTTGTTATCCCAGTGAAGCTCATTTTCGCTCTCCTCGAACCCATGGTCAAGGTCTCGTTCATAAGCAAAGGCTTCAACCCCTTTCTGCTCCACCTAACATGCCTCAGGGTGGTGATACTTTGATTGTCGAAGTTATCTCTGATCATTCTTCCGAGGATGTTGATGTTCCTCAAATGCTTCAGCTTCCCACAGCTCATTTTCCTCAAATTCAAAACCATGCCCCCCCGCCCAATTTTCAAAATGAAAGATTGCAGGACTTTGTGCATAGAGATATCTCTGATCAAAGTAATTTCATGAGTCTTTTTTGTTTTCTTTGAGTTTCCATTGTTGTATTTGCATTGTTTTTATGTGCTTCCAAACGTGTCAACGTAATGACATATCATTTTGTTAGAAGTGCAGGAAGTTGTCTCACTCTGGAGGTTATTAGTGGTCCTTCTCAGGGACTTCGGTGTTCGGTACAGTCCACAAATCCCTCTCGGTTACCGTTAACCTTGGGCAGAGTTTCTCCTAGTGATTTGTTGATAAAGGATTCGGAAGTGTCAGGAAGGCATGCCATGATCAAGTGGAATTTGGATGTAAACACTTTGTGTGCCCTTGGACTTGCATTTGGATTTTTAAGATGTATGGTGTGTGGTAATGATTGTTGTTTTGGTTGAATTTTCAGAGAATGAAATGGGAGTTGGTGGATATGGGTAGCCTCAATGGAACATTGTTGAATTCTAAGACCATCAACCATCCAGACACTGGAAGTAGGAATTGGGGTGATCCAATGAATCTTTCTAATGGAGATATCATAACACTTGGAACAACATCAAGAGTAATGGTGAGAATTAGGACTGAATCTCAGTTATTACTGCAGTGACACAGCCACTTTTTTTTTTTTTTTTATGTTTTGGCTTCTGATTGTCATAGATGTGAAGGTTATTCCTGTATTCATGATATTAGCTGTGAAGAGACTATCTGCAACCTTTGCAGGTTGAATAAGTTTTAGTTGGTAATTCATAATTACAGACTTTTCTGCTCTCCTTTATAATCCAATAATTTTTTCACATGGAACATATTCTTTAGGAATTTATTTGAATTCCAATCTCCTGTCCTGTTTTTCGTGCATTGCAGATATAGGATTCTATATATCTATTGATATGAAATAGAATGTAATTGTTTCTGTCGAGTTTCATTGACTAGAAGTTACATATGCAGAATTAGATTTTAGCTAGATTGAAGGTTTTGTTCTTTCAGTGATTATTCTTTGTTCACTTAGAATACAAGTTCTATACACGATTTTTCCAATGTTTCTGGTGTAATTAGATTTTAAGTGTTAAAATTATTTTTGTATGTTTTGCACTATATCTTTTGTTTAAAATTGTATACTTTAGGTGACTATGCTGCTGTTACTCTTTCTTTTTGAATGCTATTGTTGAATCTTGTTTTGCTAAAAAACATTCTATATAATCCACTATGTGATTTAATATATGACAGGTTCATATTACTTCACAAACTCAGCATCACATTCCCTTTGGAGTTGGTATGGCATCAGATCCCATGTCTATGCGTCGAGGAGGAAAAAAGTTTCCTATGGAAGATGTTTGCTATTATCAATGGCCTCTGCCTGGGCTGGATCAGGTTTTTGATTTTGATAAAGGTCTCCTCTGCTGTTTTATTTCTCACTTTCCAGAGGGACCTGACCCACCTTCATTCCTAATTTTCAGTTTGGACTTTTCGGCATTTGTGATGGGCATGGTGGAGATGCGGCTGCCAAATCTGCTAGCAAGTTAGTATTTCTGCCTTAGGTTGACCATGTTTGTTCACTTTGTTGTTTAGTCCATTAACATGTAAATAATAAGAAAACAAATTAACCAGGTCAAACAGTATCAGTTTTATCAGCACCTGCTTGCATATGTTTTGAAGTAATTCTGTACCCATCCCGATGGACACCACAAACTACGTGACTGATGTGTTCCACTATAGTTTTATTGTGTGATTATATACTTATGATAAAAACTAGTTAATACTAAATATACAATGATAGGATGTCTGAATGTGAAGAATCTTGCTACTTGCTAAGTGTATTTGCAACATATAGTAAAAGGAAAACTTTTACCAAAATCTGTTCCTGAATAGTTAATTAGAATTGCAACAACTCTCTGTGCATATTTTTGTTATTTATCCAAGTTCATTGCTGTTCTTAGTATGCAAAATACTCCTAAATTTGTATTTCTTTTTTTCAGACTTTTTCCTGAGATAATTGCGAGTATATTATCAGATTCATTAAAAAGGGAGAAAGTTTTATCACTCTGTGATGCTTCAGATATTCTTCAAGATGCATTTTCTCAAACAGAAGCACGCATGAATCACTGTTATGAGGTGGTATTTTGTGCTCCACTCTGATCTTGTTTAGCATACCCTTTGGCAGTTAAGCCGGATGTGCACGAGTATTTGATTTCTTATTATCTGTTCTAAATTTTTCTATTTTTGGTCTGTATATTTTATTGACAAACTCTTTACAGGGATGTACAGCAACAGTGCTTCTGGTGTGGACTGATGGTAATGAAAATTTCTTTGCACAATGTGCTAATGTTGGAGACTCCGCCTGCATTATGAGGTTTGTTTATCTAGCCAACATGTTAAAATAATATGGTTATAATGGTTTATGCTTGTTATTTTGTGATGAACGTGTTCTTTAATTATACTTCTAAATTAGGAGAGAGACTAATTAAATGAGATATTGCTAGCATTCTTCTTTGATTAGTAATATTTATGTGCATGAAAATTCTGGCATTAGTAGTTCTGGAACTTCTGAAGTGGATAACAGATTTACAGTTTTGTCTAGTTATAATTTTCCATAGAATTTTATGTATTTATTTACATGCAACAATTACTGTACTAATAGATGCCTTATCCTTATGAGTGGCTTTAATTATATCTACGCATTGTTAATTTTGCCACACTTGGTTATGTTGGCTTAAATAGACTCCCATTCTTTTGAGCAAACTTCTGTGCCTGTATGAAACTAAAATAATTATTTTTGGCAGTGTGAATGGGAAACAAATCAAGATGTCAGAAGATCACAGGATATCAAACGAATCTGAAAGACTCAGAATTGGAAAGACTGGTGAACCGTTAAAAGATGGTGAAACACGTCTATATGGTATGACGGAAAAAAATTCACTGAAACAGATAAAACTTCATTTTCCTGAGTTACAATATTGACTTGGATATTTACTGATTCTGCTTCTCACTTGATGCAGGTATAAATCTGGCAAGGATGCTTGGGGATAAGTACCTGAAAGAGCAGGATTCCCGGTTCAGTTCAGAACCGTACATAAGTCAAGTTGTGCATATTCATCAAGAAAGCAAGGCTTTTGCTGTTATAGCCAGGTGATTTTGCTTCTGATGCATGCTTTTATAATTTTGCTAGCAAAATGTATCTTCTGAATATCATGATTCGCTGTCTTTCAATAATGTTCCTTCTAAAAAGAAAAAAAAAACTCTTCCAAAATGAACTGGTAAAAGTTATTCACCTAAGAATTTTTGCGGGTCAATATCACAATACACATTAAATTTAATGGATGGGTACTCCATTACTTGCACACCTCACAGGAGCTTTATTCCTTGTAGAAATAGTTAGTAAAGTAATTGGCCTAATTTTGCAAAATCCAAACCTTTAGGGACCAAAAACATATCTAAGCATTCATTTATTGAACATCCACGTCTTCTTTTGACCATATTGAAAGTATAACTTTGGCATCTGAAAAATTTTCAGCGATGGGTTATGGGATGTAATTAGCGTGAAGAAGGCATTTCAGCTTGTGTACCAGGTTTTGTATTAAAAAGCTTTTGTTTCTAGTTGAAGTGTATATCTATATATATCCTGTTATTTGCTGACCTCCTTTTTTCTCAATTGCACAGACGAGAGAGAGATGTTATTCAGAGAGAGAGATTACAGCAGAAAAGACTGCTAGTTTGTTGTTGAGTGAGGCTAAAACACTCAAAACAAAGGATAATACTTCTGTAATTTTCTTAGATTTTGATACCCTCAACAGATTCTCTTGTAAAGTTGAATCCTAGAATGAATTAGGAATAGTGTTACAGGAATATTCATACATATTTTTGTTCACTCGAGCTCTATCCTTTTTTGTTCTTCTCAAGCTCAACTCATGGAATCAGATAAAATGAAAAATAAAACGAAGAAAAACGCAAATGCTAGCTGCGTTTAGTTCCTGGAGGAAGGCTAATCACACTTATTGACTAACATTATTCGGTAAGTTTGATCATTGCTTTCGAGAGCTACGAACACCAAAGCACGCTTGAAATTTCCTCTGTATTGTAAGACCAGTGAACCTCTATTCAATTTTTAAAAGGTAACCGTAAAAATATGTTCATAAATTCAATAGAGAACAGTGCAATTGTTTTGTGTAACTTATTCATTTATTTCTTAAGTCTTCTTTATCAGTATTTTTCTCCATATATATATATATATATAAATTAGAATAATTATTTGTAGGAGAGTATTCGTAGGAATTGTTTTTCAACCAAAGCGTTATTAGTTACTTTTATTTGACAATTATTTTTTTGAGTTCATGACTTATCTTTTAATATCAACTTTAAATTTAGTTATTTAAATTAACTTATCTTTTAATATTAACACTTATAACCCAAATGTTAGTTATTTAAATCTGGACACTTTATATCAAATTAAAGAGATTTTTAACACATTATAATCTTAATGCATATGAATTTGAATTTAACTTAAATTAAAGAGAAATAGATAAAGTGTGAGATAATGTTGGATAAAGTCGAGTGAAGACTTGGAGTTCTAAGTTTAACCGGTGATACTATTTGATTAGTCGAAGGAATTGGAGAGCAGATTTAAACATGATAAAAAGAGATAGATTACGATAATATAATTATCTAAAAAAGATCCTTAATATTAAGTTAGAATATAGCACAGGCTTTAATTTACTCGTATACTGATTTAAAAGCAAGGGTAGAAACGTCTTTGTAAGGAAACGGGTTTGGCGTAATCGAAATGAAGGAAAGGGAGTTTCCGCAAATGGAAGGGATAAAGAGAGAGAGAGAGAGAGAGGAACCAAGAGAGGGTTGCATGAATTCACCTTATGGAAAGACATAGGTGAGATTAATTTCAAATATTAAGATTATTGGACAGTTAATTAATTAATTAAGTAATTAAATAAAAGGAAAGGTTTGGCTCCCGCCAGAAGAAGAAATGGAGCAAACGGTGTCACTAATTGGTGCCCTTAACCTCCTTTCCCGCAATCTTCCTCTTCCACCTGAACTCTTTCACACTGTTTCTTCTATCTATCGCCGATCTCAATCTCTCAACTCTTCGGTACTATGCTCTTCTTCTTCTTCTTCATTCTTCTCCTCATTCTTAGTCGCAACGCTTTATATTTGCATTCTCATTTTTTCCTTTATGCAGGCCGATGCAGCGAATTCCGAACCAGAAGAACACGATTTGTTCGCGGACCTTCAAGATGCGCTGTTGAAGCAGCGTCCTAACTGCGCCTCCGCTGAAAAATTGAACAAAACAATGGAAAACCGTTATCAGAGTCGAATTCATCACCGCTTAACCGAACTCCAAGGTTTGCACTTTCACTACTAAGGGATTGCCTAACTGTTGCTAAGAAGAAACGAGAGCGTTGAGAGAAAAATAAAATTGCTAAGTAGTAACGAACGAACTATCAACGATTAATAACTAATTGTTTCTGTAATAATCGATTACTATTGTTCAACCAGGATTGCCTTCAACCAGGGGAGAGGACCTGCAGACTAGGTGCTTGCTTGAGTTTTATGGACTGAAGGTAAAATTGAGTCTTAACTCTTTCTTACACTGTTAATGTGTTGTCTTGCTATGGTAAATTGCTTGTCCGATTGGTTATACTTAGCTTATGATAGGCAAGTTAATTTCAGAACTAGGCCTTGTTTGTTTGTGAAGAGATGTTTCCTGTGTAAAAATTGTTATGTGTATTTGCTTGTTTTAAGTGAGCTGAGAAATGACGAGAACCATGTCCTTCTCGGCAAGGACCATTTTCTGGCAGCTGGCTGAGTTGCAGAGGGAGGTGCGGACTGATGTGAGTAATGAGTATTGGCTCAATGTTAAATGTGCATATCCTGACAGGCAATTGTTTGATTGGAGCATGATGCGGCTGCGTCGTCCGCTGTATGGTGTTGGAGATCCATTTGCCATGGATGCTGATGATCAAGTCAGGAAGAAACGGGATGCTGAGGTGATTTTCCGTTTTACTTGTTGATATCCACTCTCGTGTTGGTTTAAACTTATTTCTGTCATTGATATTATAGGGTATGGTTTACATTTGTTGACAATGAGGCTCCATTGATGCAAGGAGTGCATTTGCATGTAGTGAAATTTATTTTTATTGCTTATCTTATACTCAAATGCAGAGACTATCAAGATTGGAAGAGCAGGCAAAAAATCAAATAGAGACCAGAAAAAGAAGATTTTTTGCAGAATTACTGAATACTGTCCGTGAATTCCAATTACAAATTCAAGCTTCTTTGAAGCGGAGAAAAATGAGAAATGATGGTGTCCAGGTACACTATTTCTCCCCCTATCTTTCAACTGTTACAAAATACTGAAATGTGTATTATCGAACCACCCTTTGTTTAGTCTCCATGCTCGAGAGGGGTGTGTTGGAGATCTCACATCGCTTAGAAATATGACATATTAAGTGTATATAAGTGGGGGATAACCCTCACCTTACAAGCCAATTTTATAGGGTTGAGTTAAGGCCTATCACATTTCTAACAATGTGTATCCAAAAATCATGTTCTCAGTGTGTATGTGCTTCTGATAATATAAGAATACAAGAACAAGAACTTTGTTTATTTCCAAATTATGTAAATATGTTGAAGAATGTTTGAATTTGATCATGTCCTCTTCTCTTTGGCTTCTAGTAACATTTCTGTGTGATTTTAGGTTTCATTGTTTCTCTTCTTTATAAGTTGAAATTGATAGATCACTTATCATTGGTTGAATATGGATTATGAATTCTCATAAATATTATTGCAGGCATGGCATGGACGGCAAAGACAACGTGCAACACGGGCAGAGAAATTGAGATTCCAAGCCTTAAAGGCTGATGATCAGGAAGCTTACATGAGAATGGTTAAAGAGAGTAAGAATGAAAGATTGACATTGCTTCTTGAAGAAACAAATAAACTACTTGTAAATTTGGGAGCAGCCGTTCAACGTCAAAGGGACTCAAAACAATCAAATGGTATTGAACCCTTGGAAGATTCAGAAACTGACATACCCGAGTCAGATGGATTGAAGAATGGAATTTCTAAGGATTCGCCTCTTGAGGAAGATGTGGATTTGACAGATTCTGATCATAATGGTGGTGATACTAGTGATTTACTTGAAGGTCAGCGGCAATACAATTCTGCCATACACTCAATTCAAGAAAAGGTAGTTATCGGTGATTTGCTTTATTGTGTTTCTGCCATACATTAAAATTTTAAGAAAATTCTAGTACATGGAATTCTAACTAGCATAATTATTTACAGGTAACTGAGCAGCCATCTATTCTTCAAGGTGGAGAATTGAGACCATACCAGCTAGAAGGCCTCCAGTGGATGCTTTCTTTGTTTAATAACAACTTAAATGGAATATTGGCTGATGAAATGGGGCTTGGGAAGACAATACAAACTATCTCCTTGATAGCATATCTTATTGAACACAAGGGTGTGACTGGTCCTTACTTGATTGTGGCTCCAAAGGCTGTTCTGCCAAATTGGATCAATGAATTCTCAACATGGGCTCCTAGGTATGTCCAGGGCAGACATTGAAAAATCATTTTCTATCCTATTCTGATGTGGAGAGGGTAACAAATTCTTAGTTCTTCACATCTTATTCATTTTCAAATCACTAGTGCATTTTTTCTGATTCAGCATCACAGCCATTCTTTATGATGGACGTCTTGATGAGAGGAAAGCAATGAAGGAAGAATTGTCAGGGGAGGGGAGATTTAATGTTCTGATAACACACTATGATCTTATAATGAGAGATAAAGCATTTCTCAAGAAAATCCATTGGCAATACTTGATTGTGGATGAAGGGCATCGATTGAAGAATCATGAGTGTGCTCTAGCAAGAACCCTGGACTCTGGGTATGATTCTACATGTCCAGTATGAGTGTTATGATGATGATTAACATGTTTTACAATATTCATGCTCATGTTACACTGATGTTTAATGTGTTCACTTCCCTTAGTTCTGGTTATGGTATCTTTTCATTTCCCTGAACAGCCTGATGGCTCTACCAGCCTGAAGAAAAAGTATATGCTGAAATTAAAGTGGAGTATAGCTTTCAAAACTGTGCATAGTATAGTTAAAGCTCTCAACATCACAATGCATTACCCAATGCTATTGCATCAGGCACCCTTTGTTTGATTTTGCCCCTCTCATTTATTTCATGTTTGTTTGGATTTATATCTACATATAAATTTCATTTTGTTCTTTAATCTTATCTCTGTATAGGGTAAAGGTTAAGGACTGGTTGAACTCACTTTGACCTAAACCCCAGCTAAAAACTTAATTTTGACACTATGGCCCATGTGATGGTTATTCAGCTTCTATTAGTCTTTAGATAAATTGCTTACTCAACTAAAGTAATCAATCATCTCCCTCTTTATAATTTTACATAGAAGTATTATTTTTGGTCTGCTACATCACTATCATTTATTTCTTCTAGACATCTTTAGTTTCTGCATAGTATCTTGACTTTCTTATTATGTTCAAAACGATTTTTGTTAGATTAAACTAATTTCCTTAATATGCATGACTTCTATATGTTTTTTTTACTTTTATGCAGCTATCACATTCAACGAAGACTTCTGTTGACTGGTACACCTATTCAGAACAGTTTACAGGAATTATGGTCCTTGCTCAATTTTCTCCTTCCAAATATTTTCAATTCAGTTCAGAATTTCGAGGACTGGTTTAATGCTCCCTTTGCAGACCGGGTTGATGTCTCTCTAACAGATGAAGAACAGTTATTGATCATTCGGCGTCTGCATCAAGTGAGCTTCTCTCTTGTTTGTTTCTTTCTTTTGTCAGCATCATTCTGATGCATATCATTCACACTTTTAGGTGATAAGGCCCTTCATATTAAGAAGGAAAAAAGATGAAGTGGAAAAATTTCTTCCAAGCAAATCTCAGGTCATACTCAAATGTGACTTGTCAGCCTGGCAAAAAGTATATTATCACCAAGTCACTGATGTGGGAAGAGTTGGCTTAGACAATGGTTTGTATCTCCATTATTTTTCAGTTATTTCCTAATCCACTTCTCTTAACCATAAAACCCTTGACTGTTGAATCAGTTCTGCCCATCTCTTGGGGAGTAAATAAGATTCCATTCCACCATTTGTTGGCTGTTAATATGCTTTTGTTGTTTTACCAGTTAGTACTTTATGATGAATTGGTGAAATATGATTCTTTTGTTAATTTCAATATAAATATGATTTCTGATCACCTGCTGCTGGTGTTTCTCTGTTTTCCTTTTATTGAAAGAAAATTTTCCACCCATATAACTATTGTTTGTTCCCTTCCACCCACCCCCCACAAACACAAACACCACCTCTGTAACCTAATTGGTTTTTGCTTCTTCTATGCTTACCTGATTTTGGGAACTTGTTTTACAAACTTTTTACTAATTAGAGAACAACAATCTGCAGGTTCTGGAAAATCAAAAAGTTTACAGAACTTGACAATGCAACTCAGAAAATGTTGTAACCATCCCTACCTTTTTGTGGGTGACTATGATATCTATAAACACAAGGAGGAGATAGTAAGAGCATCAGGAAAGTTTGAACTTCTTGACCGTTTGCTTCCAAAACTTCGTCGAGCTGGTCACAGAGTCCTCCTTTTTTCACAGATGACTCGTCTCATGGACATTCTTGAAATTTATCTGAGACTTCATGATTTTAAATTTCTTAGACTTGATGGCTCAACAAAAACCGAGGAAAGAGGTTCCCTACTAAGGAAATTCAATGCACCTGATTCTCCATACTTCATGTTTCTCTTGAGCACCCGTGCTGGAGGTCTTGGTTTGAACTTACAAACAGCAGATACTGTTATAATCTTTGACAGTGATTGGAACCCGCAAATGGATCAACAAGCTGAGGATCGAGCCCATCGCATTGGACAAAAAAAAGAAGTTAGAGTTTTTGTACTAGTTAGTGTGGGATCAATTGAAGAGGTAATTTTAGAGCGTGCTAAACAAAAGATGGGCATTGATGCCAAAGTAATTCAGGCAGGGCTTTTTAACACAACTTCAACAGGTTTGTTCTTTTATAATTCTGCCATATCCTGAGGTTATGAGTAAACTATTTTTTGATGAATTAGAAAGCATTTCTTTTCATTCTATGAAGGGGGTTGGGGGTCAGTTACTGCTTATATTCTATTCATGACCTTCCTGAAATATAAAATGTACCGTGTACCATACTGATACCACTACCAGAGCTATAGACATATTACAGAAGCATTATGTCATGTATTATTCATGAAACATTAGTCTCCTGTGTTGTGCTTCTCTAGTCTTGCTAACAACATACTGTTTGAACATGTGATATTTTTATATATTGCAGCACAAGACAGAAGAGAAATGTTGCAGGAGATTATGCGTAGAGGTACTAGCTCACTTGGTACAGATGTACCAAGTGAGAGAGAAATCAACCGCCTTGCAGCTCGATCTGATGAGGAATTTTGGATGTTTGAGAAAATGGATGAAGAGCGAAGGCAAAAGGAGAATTACAGATCTCGTCTCATGGAAGAGCATGAACTCCCAGATTGGGTATACTCTCCACTAAATAAGGATGATAAGATCAAAGTTGACAATGGTAGTGTTAGTGGAAAGCGTAAAAGAAAAGAAGTAGTATATGCAGATACATTAAGTGATCTACAATGGATGAAGGCCGTGGAGAATGGACAGGACATATCTAAGCTTTCAGTGAAAGGGAAAAGAAGAATCCACCTCCATGTTGACAACCATTCACAAGCTAGTGATGACAAGGGGACAGAAGAACGGTTATCAGAGTTGAGTAATGAGAGGTTCCCCATGGCAAATGAGAGATCAAGTGAAAATACTTTCGACGTGACTCCTGCCTCTAAGAGACTCAAGCCTGAAGAAATTAATTTCGAGAAACATGAAAACGAGGATGTCAGAATTGATGGTGTGAACGAGCAAATATTTTCCTGGAATACTCACAAAAAGAAGAGATCAAGCTATCTTGGCCAGGGGTCATTTTCTGATAGCAGAGGTCAGAATGGCAGAGCAAACTGGAACTGATAGTGCTAATTTAGTCATTGATGCCAGAAATTTTTCCAACATTTGGATTGTAATTCTGCTTTAAATTGTGTTTGTCAAGAGTAAATGGTAGATTGCACATGATCAGCAAATGAAGATACCAGCATGTTCCTTCTGGCAGTTGTAACTTTTGTCAGTATTAATGTAAAATGTAATTGATGCACCACATTTCCCAAATTCATTTCCATGATTCCCATCTGGTTGGTTAAGCAATGGAATTCCGTGGATATAGTAATTGAAGTACGACACGGTGTTCTCCTTGATTCAATTTTAGACTACATATTAAGTGTTTTGGTTTTAATCTAGAAATTATCCAAAAACACGTCTGTTTAGCTTTAGAAAACTTTAATTAATAAACAAATTCACACAAATCTAAGATTTTAAAATCCTTTGATCTTTTTAAAAAACTATTTATCATTTTTATTTTCTTCTATTAAATACAACGAACTTCTGTTATTTACATGTCACTTTCTCCAAAATGTTAAAATATTGTTTATAACAAACTTTTAAAAATCGAAGCATGGATTTCCAGAAAAACATTGGATAATATTTATTTCTTGACACAATAAAATAAATATAGAAGCTGTACACATTGAAGCTTTTTGTATGTTTCTCTATCTTTAATATATCGAACATAAGTTTAATAGAACAAAAATAAAAGATAGATGTACCTAATTTGGCGTATTTAAAAAATGAAGGCCTAACCTTAACTAAGAGCTTAACTTCAAATTGATAGCATATTTTGATTAAATTTTATGAGGTGTTCGCGCACTCTAACGTAAATTATGAAACTGGATGTGAAAAAGATAGAAGACACGCGTAAGCTGAAGCAAACACGCATTGAAACACTTTTTGTTGATAACTGCTTTCAATAATTTTCGTTATTTGCATTATATATCAACCACATCGGTTGCAAGAAAACGATGTAGAAAAATTGACCTACTACATCGGTTGTCTAGAAAAACGATGTAGAAAGTAAGCATTCTACATCAGTTGTCTAGAATCGATGTAAAAAAAATAGATCTTCTACATCGGTTGTCAAGGATCGATGTAGAAAAGATGACTTCTACATCGGTTATCAAGAACTGATGTAAAAAAGTCAACCTTTAATTTTGAAACTGATGTAGAAAACTAGGATTTCTACATCAGTTCAGATTACAGCAGATGTAATACATAAATTTAATACACGTTCGGTAACACGTGGCAGACTCATTTCCTTAAACAAACCTACCCATTTATGGTGCTTTATTTATTATTATTTGAATGCATATATTCAGGGTTGTTTCCTGAACAAAGCCAGTTACAGTTATTAGCTTTAATCTTGGGATTACACTTGATGTAGGTTCTGGATTGGAAAGCCTTACAACAGGAGATGTGATGTATATAGCTTTGGCATTTGCCTGTGGGAAATTTATTGCTGTGATATGCCTTATCCAGATCTAAGCTTTGCCGATGTGTCATCTGCAGTCGTTCGCCAGGTCAGTTCATGTGACAAACTATTCTTTATGGACACACTAGTCCATAGCCTAATTTAATGTTTCTTGTAAGTGATACATACATGGATTTCATATTGCTTTGTATTCTTGCACAGAATTTACGACCAGAAATTCCAAGGTGTTGTCCAGGTGCCTTGACAATGATAATGCGCAAGTGCTGGGATGCGAATCCAAACAGGCGTCCGGAAATGGAAGAGGTGGTGAGAATGCTGGAAGCACTTGATACTAGCAAAGGTGGTGGAATGATACCTGATGATCAGAGTTCAGGTTGCTTTTGTTTTGCTCCAACCCGTGGTCCTTAATTCTTGAAGCCAACATCCTTAACTGTTCTAGAGATGAGATGAAGCACTGCAACTGGCAATTGATATTTTATGGTTTTTGCCAGTTCACATTCCAGAATGCTTGTGAAAAGAAAGGAAGGGAATTGTATTTTATTTTATTTTTTGAAATTTTTGGCTAAAGGAGCAACTTCATGGCTTCTTACACATTCTATTTTGCACTGAAAACTGATTTCTTTTGAGCATGAAAGTGGGCTATAATCTCTCATCAAAGTTTCCCTTGCCAACTGTTGCTGCTACTTCTACTTGTGCTTGGCTGTCCAGAGTAATATTACCTCGTTTACTGAGTTCAGTTGAGTTTTCTCTGAAGGGATTCAGTGAATTCTGGTTTTCTAGCCAAAGAACAAGCTACATGTGCAAGTTTTTCAATCATATGTATATATTTGGTGGAAAAAGATGATGAAAAATAGAAAAAATAAATTGAAATAATACATATTAATATCTAGAGACATGATAGAACTGGAAAATGGTAGGTTGACACCTCAGAGTATTAGATAATATCTAGAGATATATAAATATGTATAATAAATGACGTGATATCATATGAAGAAGAAAATAAAAAAGAATGTGTATTTTAATGGAATGTTCAGAGGGAAAAAATAGAAAAAATAAAGAGAAATAATACATATTAATAAAATATTTGAACTGAAATAGTATTTATATATCATGTTTTGTACCAATAATAGACCAGGTAAAGCTCTAGTAATTCAATCCAATTTGTGAAAGGATAGTTGTGAATTCTCTTGTATTGTCACATCCAGCAATTGAGATTTGCCTTACAAGGCACAAGTTGGAATTCCCGACTTGTATATATCGAATTACAAATAGTCCTCATCAAGAATCAGTTCCACACCATAAGCTACAACAAATAAAGACTACAAATTTTCTAAAAGATAATTTTAATGTTTTGAGAAATTTATTTTATTTCTAAGAGAATATGTATAATAATGAATGAAATATTATTTAAAAAAAAAGTCAATTATCAATTCACCATGGAAACAACTCAATAAAGTTTTGGTCAAATTGTGCGGACCGAGGACTAGTCTTCCACATACTAATCCTTACCTACCCTCCTAACCCATCTACCTCATCTCATGACAGCCATTAACAAAAAATAATGCTAAGAATACGACAAAGTAATCATGTCTTGACTTTGGATTATTTAAGGCACCATGGTTCCCCTGTTTTTGTTCATAATCACCAATTCAACAATGGCCACAGAAAAGGTTATAGTGAAAGAGCTTCTTCCTCTTATTCGTGTCTACAGTGATGGCACTGTTGACAGACTAATGAGCACTCCAGACGTGCCAGCCTCTCTTGAAGATCCTGAAACTGGAGTCTCATCTAAAGACATAGTCATAGCAGATAACCCTTTTGTCTCTGCTAGAATTTTTCTTCCAAAAAACCATAACAACAACACCCACAAACTTCCCATCTTTGTTTACTTTCATGGTGGTGCCTTTTGTGTTGAATCAGCATTCTCCTTTTTTGTCCACCGTTATCTTAACATTTTAGTCTCAGAAGCAAACATCATAGCCATTTCTGTTGACTTTAGACTCCTTCCACATCACCCTCTTCCTGCAGCATACCAAGATGGTTGGACCACTCTTGAATGGATTGCTTCACATGCAGCCAATCACGCCACCAACCCTGAACCATGGTTACAAGACTATGCTGATTTCAACAAACTTTACGTAGGTGGTGACACCAACGGTGCTAACATTGCACACAATTTGCTTATACGTGCAGGGAATGAAACCCTCTCTGGTGATCTTAAAATACTAGGGGCTTTACTGTGTTGTCCCCTTTTCTGGGGCTCAAAGCCCATTGGATCAGAGCCAGTTGAAGATCATGAACAGAGTTTGGCCACGAAAGTGTGGAACTTTGCTTACCCTGATGCACCTGGTGGAATTGATAACCCTTGTGTTAACCCTTTTGCTCCAGGGGCACCCTCTTTGGCCAAACTTGGGTGTTCTAAGATTCTGATTACTATCACTGGTCGAGATGAGTTCAAAGACAGAGATACTCTGTACTATGAGACTATCAAGAAAAGTGGGTGGAATGGTGAAGTTGAACTCTTTGATGCTGGTGATGAAGCTCATGCTTTCCAGCTCTACAAGCCTGAAACTGATAGAGCTAAAGCCATGATCAAACACTTGGCTTCTTTTCTTGTTTGAATCATTGCCTTATTCATACCATAGAATAATGACACTGATCAAAAAGAAAAATAAAATCAAATAATGGGTGGGTTCTTGTACCTCAGTTTCAGATTTATTTTAAAGTTGTTGTTGTTGTATCATTTTTGAAGTTATTCTACACTTTAGTCCTTTATAAATTATAACTTTTGTCGCTATAATCATCCAAGGAAAATCCCTCCCCTGTTTTCCACGCCATGAACGTAAGTATATAACCATTACTTCGGTAAAATAATAAGTGAAGTATTAACTAATACGAGAAAATGTAAGTGATGATTCCTTATTCTGTATACTCAAACGCAATATTATGATGGTAAAATCATTTCAGTGTGTTTAAAAGTGATAACTGGTGGAGGGGATTTGCAAAGATGAATGGGTGGAATTAAGACGTGAAGATGGTGAATTGAATTATAATTGTTCAAAGGTTTGTTGGACATTACAAGTTAGTCAAAGTACCCCACTTTTGAAATTAGTGATAAATAAAGTCTGCATCAATATTTTTATATAAATCAAAACTTCATCGTGGGTCAAGTGTGGAGTCCCCATGCCACTATTGAATATATTATTTAGGTTTTGAAACGTGATTTTTAAATTGAATTAATTAAAATTATTTAAAAATCGACATGATTAAGGAGTAGTAGTTGGTGAAGATTCATAAATAAAAGTAGTTGGGGATTAAATAGGTTAAAAGCAATCTTTTTCCTAAACAAACTGTAGGGATGAAAAAAAAAAAACTCTCTAAATCAACCTTTGGATCAAAACTTATTTCTAATAGGCTGAAATCATTTTTTTTTTCTACACTGACCGATTCCTTTAATTATTTAAAATATATTACATTTATATTACACTAATCTTTTTTAATTATTTAAAAAATATTATTTATGTTATATTAACTCTTTTATTTATTTAAAATAATATTAAAGTACATCTTCTACCTAAAAAGTTATTGTAAATGTTAAGAAGAGGAAAACTATGTCCATTCTCGCAAAAATAGTGTAATTTACCATTTTGTATATCATGTGAATTTTTTTTTCCAAAAATATTTTTTTCGTAATTCCTTCCCCGGCTAAATTTGTTAAATTGTGCAAAATAAGAAGCTAAAATAGATGTACAACCAAAATATTGTTCCAAGAAAAAGAAAATTTCATGTTGATTAAGATAGACTAGTTTTCCCATATTTTATTTCTTATGGCTATATAAATTTCGTACATACATTAGATACTATTAATATACAGATAGAGCTAGCAAGTAGCAACCCAAAAACAAATAAAGAGTAACAAATATCAGGTAATCAAGAGCTTAATTATGCAATACAACATCAAGTAAAACTCAAACCATAAACAGAATATCCTTTTGAGATTCGTTGGATAGTCAATTAAAAGGAATTTTTAATGTGAGAAATGGTCATCATTCACTCTCTATCAATCACAAACTAACTTACCTAAACAATCTCATAAAATCCCTAAAACCTTTTTATATTATTAATTTCTTTAAACTCATTTTTAATATGCACGTAATGATCATATTTGGCTAGAAAATAAATAACCTGTCATATTTGGAACATTTCCTTCCATGATATAAAATTTGTTTTCTTTCACGAATGAGCAAATTGTATTTAGAAGGAAAAAAAATACAACAAAAGAAAAACCCAAAGTTTTTTAGGTAACAACACATCAATGGATAAAATTTTTATTTGCTTAAGATATGATGATAACAAAGCATAGTTGAAGCATTACATTTCATTACATCAATGAGATTTAACAGAGACATTAAAATTGAGATACTCATCCTTATTCATTCATTACTTTGCGTTGACCTGGAATCAACCTCCACAGAATTATTTTACTGAAGGAGAAAATCTGCAAGGCATTCTATCATTTTCTTAGCATTCTGGGACTGTGGATTATGGATATGAAAAGCATGTTCTTCATTCTTCACTTCAAACAATTGGACTTCACCTTGCCATTCACTGTTCTTGAGAGCTTCATAGTACAAAACACCTCTATCCTTCATGACATCCATTTCAGCAACACAAATAAGAATCTTGGAACACCCTATTCCAGCCAAGGAAGGTGCTCCATCTGCCAAAGGATTAATCATAGGGTTGTCAACTCCACCAGGTGCTGAGGGATACACAACATTCCACACCACAAAGGGCACACTTTGTTCGTGTCCTTCAACAGGTTCAGACCCAATTGGCTTTGAACCACAGAAATATGAATGAGAAATAACAGCACCAAAAACTTTGACACCATTGGGTAAATCCTCAACCCCAGCACGCATGGCAATGTTATGAGCAATATTAGCACCAGCACTATCACCTCCAATGAAAACTCTGTTGAAATCACCGTGTTTCTGAAGCCACGGATCAGTGTTGGTGGCAACCCATTTGAGAGCTTCCCAACAATCATCATAAGCTGCAGGAAGAGGAGTTTCTGGTGCAAGCCTGTACTCAACAGAAACCACTAAAACATTTGCTTCTGAAACAACCGAGTTGACATAGTTTTGGTGGCGTATGTTGAAAGCGGATTCAATGAAAAATCCACCACCATGAAAGTAGACCAAGATTGGAACTTTTTTGAGATCCTTCTGCTGGGATTGGATTTCATTTTGAAGGTATAGACGAGCTGAAATGGGAGGGTTATCTGAGATGATAACATCTTTGGATGATACTTTTGTAGTTTGATCTTCAATGGTGGGTGGCACAATTGGAATGTCTAGAAGGCGTTCAATGGTACCATCTTTGTAAATGCGTACCAAGTGTGGGATCTCCATGGTTATGTCCTTGTTGTTACCAACAGAGGTTGCTTCTGTGGAACTCACACTCATTGCAAAGACTCTAAGTTTGGCCTTCCAAAACAGTTTTCATGTAATTAAGGAGAGAATGCTATTTATGCTCAAATGTCACAAGCTATGTCTAGGAAACTCCACTCTATGGATCAATCCATTTTTCACCAAATTGATGCATATTTAATTTTGCAACCGAATAATGCAAAGCATATGACATATAGCACTTAAATCAATAATAATTTAATTGGTTGGTGGCGTTCTGAAATTTTTTATACTTAAAATTGCATGTACTTTATTTAAAGATCATTATATATTTTTCTATGTTTATTGTGTTAAAAATATATTGTATAGTATGATCATATAAAAATATAGTTTATTGAGTAACTAAATATTAAATATTTTGAATGATCAATACATTATTTTTTTTTATTATATCTATCCGTCTGTATTTTTTATATTTTTGTCTCCTCCCGTACTTTTTGTTCGGGTTGTGACATTCTCTTTTATGTTCATGAATCAGGTGGTACAGACTCCTAACTCATTTATACTTTGAGGTGACTCTGTGTATAGTGAATTAAAGAAAGGGCTCAGCGAAGTCCCACTTTTGATGGAGTGCATTGAGACAATAGGATGAATAAATGTCCGATATACTCATCATTGCCTTTGAAAACATCTGAAAATAGTGATGTAATTTACCATTTTACATATCATGTGAATTTTTCTTTTTCAAAAATATTTTTTCCTAATTCCTTCCTCAGCTAAATATGTTAAATTGTGCAGCAAAATACGAAGCTAAAAGTAGAAGTACAACCAAAATATTGTTCCAAGAAAAAGAAATTTTCATGTTGATTAAGATAGACTAGTTTTCCCATATTTTATCTCTTGTGGCTATATAAATTTCGTACATACATTAGATACTATTAATATACAGATAGAGCTAGCAAGTAGCAACCCAAACACTATCAAGAGTAACAAAAATTAGATAAATCAAGAGCTTAATTATGCAATACAACATCAAGTAAAACTCAAACCAAAAACAGAATATCCTTCTGAGATTAGTTGGATAGTCAATTAAAAGGAATTTTTAATGTGAGAAATGGTCACCGTACACACTCTATTAATCACGAACTTACTTTCCTAACAATCTCATAATATCCCTAAAACCGTTTAATATAATTAATTTCTTTACACTCATTTCTAATATGCTCGTAATTATCATATTTAGCCAGAAAATAAATAACCTGTCATATTTGGAACATTTCCTTGCATGATATAAATTTTGTTTTCTTTAGCGAATGAGCAAATTGTATTTAGAAGGGAAAAAAAATACAACAAAAGAAAAACCCAAATTTTACAGGTAACAACACATCAGTGGATAAAATTTTTATTTGCTTTATGATATAATGATAACAAAGCATAGTTGAAGCATTACACTTCATTACATCCATGAGATTTAACAGAGAAGATAAAATTGTGATATTCATCCTTATCCATTCATTACTTTGCGTTGACTTGGAATCAACCTCCACAGAATTATTCTAATGAAGGAGAAAATCTGCAAGGCGTTTTATCATTTTCTTAGCATTCTGGGATTGTGGATCATGGATATGAAAAGTATGTCCTTCATTCTTCACTTCAAAGAATTGAACTTCACCTTGCCATTCACTGTTCTTGAGAGCTTCATAGTACAAAACACTTCTATCCTTCATGACATCCATTTCAGCAACACAAATAAGAATCTTGGAACACCCTATTCCAGCCAAGGAAGGTGCTCCATCTGCCAAAGGATTAATCATAGGGTTGTCAACTCCACCAGGTGCTGAGGGATAAACAAAATTCCACACCACAAAGGGCACACTCTGTTCATGCCCTGCAACAGGTTCAGACCCAATTGGCTTTGAACCATAGAAATATGAATGAGAAATAACAGCACCAAAAACTTTGACACTATTGGGTAAATCCTCAACCCCAGCACGCATGGCAATGGTATGAGCGATATTAGCACCAGCACTATCACCTCCAATGAAAACTCTGTTGAAATCACCATGTTTCAGAAGCCACGGATCAGTGTTGGTGGCAACCCATTTGAGAGCTTCCCAGCAATCATCATAAGCTGCAGGAAGAGGAGTTTCTGGTGCAAGCCTGTACTCAACAGAAACCACTAAAACATTTGCTTCTGAAACAACCGAGTTGAAATAGTTTTGGTGGCGTATGTTGAAGGCGGATTCAAAGAAAAATCCACCACCATGAAAGTAGACCAAGATTGGAACTTTTTTGAGATCCTTCTGCTGGGATCGGATTCCATTTTGAAGGTATAGACGAGCTGAAATGGGAGGGTTATCTGAGATGATAACATCTTTGGATGATACTTTTGTAGTTTGATCTTCAATGGTGGGTGGCACAATTGGAGTGTCTTCGAGGCGTTCAATGGTACCATCTTTGTAAATCCGTACCAAGTCTGGGATCTCCATGGTTATGTCCTTGTTGTTACCAACAGAGGTTGCTTCTGTGGAACTCACACTCATTGCAAAGACTCTATGTTTGGACTTCAAAAACAGTTTTGATGTAACTAAAGAGAGAATGATATTTATGCTCAAATGTCACAAGCTATGTCTAGAAAACTCCACTCTATGGATCAATCCAATTTTGACCAAATTGATGCATATTTAATTTTGCAACCGAATAATGCAAAGCATATGACATATAGCACTTAAATCAATAATAATTTAATTGGTTGGTGGCATTCTGAAATTTTTTATAATTTTTATTTTAAGCTGGCATGTACTTTATTTAAAGATAATTTTATATTTTTCTATGATTATTGTATTAAAAATATATTGCATATTTGAAAAAGTACTATCATATAAAGATATATAATTCATTGAGTAACTAGATATTAGGATTGGTCAACGATCGTGCGTTCTGTTCATACCCTGCAACGTGTTCAGTTCCAATTGGTTAAGACAATATTTTGATAATATATTTCATTGTTATTAAAAAAATGATAATTAATTTTAAAATTATATTTACATAACTTATAAATAATTAATTGAGAATCTGAAAATATTTATACTTACAATTTATAAAGTCAAACTATAATAAAAATAATAGTTCATTCTTCTGGAAAGAATAATACTTTTTTAGAATTCAGTATAGGAATTGAATATTATCTAAAAGGATAAAGCAAAATTTATTAAAGTTGACTGATTTTAGTCATGTGAATTTAAATAGTCAAAATTTGATATTATATATTTAATAACACCAACATTTTTAATAAAACAAACATATAAATAATGTTTTTTTAACAAACCACGAAGACCACTCCTTAAACTTTTAATTGAAACATTAGGAACTCAGTTTAAACATTTAACTGAAGAGAATCATATTTTACCTTGAGAAATCAAAGCATTTAAGCTTACCTGTTTACATGCATTAAGTATCTTCACTGTGGTATAGATTAATGTAAACTAAAATTAAAAAATACACGCATCTAATAATTTTTACAAAAGTTGAAAAACAATTTAATTGATAAATTATTATTTTAATAATAATTTAAATGATATGCTATAATATTTTTATCAATCCAATTATATTTATATCAATATATTTAGAAGATATTTATTAATTCTATTTAAGTATCTGAATCTATTTATATTAATTAACATGATTGATTAAGTACCTCCTTTGTGTATATATATGTTTATAACATAAAATAAAAGGGTATCATATATTAATTCTTTTTATAAATATATATTTTATTATACATTTTAAGAATATTTAATATTAATTAAAATCATTAAAGAAATGATAAAATGTTTTATTTTTCTGTAAAAATTTAGTTCATGTTGGTAAAAGTATCCATTCTTAGATGTATACTAAACTTCATATAGTTCAATTCCTTCTTAACACATTTATTTCTATTAAAAAATAATTTTTTTTGTTAATTATGATAATACATAATATTCATCATTAAATCTAGATTAAACTTCATCTAGAACCTTAAATGCATACTAGATAAATAATTTTTTCGATGGTGAATATATATCTTTTTATCATAATAAAAATGTAACACTCTCCATGGATTAATAATTTATATAATCACCTCAAAACAATATGTAAATTAAATCCAAATTTGTTTTTCTTTTATGCAAAATGCTATTATGTTAAACAATGTACATGTAAATATGTATATGTAACTTCACATAAATACATACATATGCCTAAAGTTTGATTATTGTCTACTGGAATACACGTGTGACTTTATCTAGATAAATGGTCATGTAGATAGATATATCAATACAAGTCTGGGACCACATAGATATATACATAGACACGTGTTTTAATATTATATATTTATAAATAAAATATTTTAAATAAAAGTATTTTTAAAATAATAATTAATGCAGAACTACGTAAATATATACATAGACACGTGTTTTAATGTTATATATTTATAAATAAAATTATTTTTAAAAAAGTAATTAATGCATAACTACATAGATATATACATAGACACGTGTTTTAATATTATATATTTATAAGTAAAATATTTTCAATAAAATTATTTTTTAAAAAAGTAATTAATGCAGAAGATATCTTAAATTGAACTTTATAAAAAAGAATAAAATATATTTCTAATCTAGAATTTGACCAAAAGGAGAGGAAGTATATATCTTTGTATAATAGAAATGCTGAATTCTATGCATTAATTGGAGTAATAATTTAAATAATTTCATAAAAATAATATGTAAATCAAGTGACATTGTATACATGCAAGTGAGAGTTTCTCTCTATATAAATAGTTTATCCACACACATAGATTCATAGATTAATACACAAGAGAACCAAGATAAACATTTTGCATTCATAGTTGAAATGGCTTTCACAGAGGGACCTATATCCCCAGGGAAGAAAGAGATAGTGGCTGAAATCCCTCCTTACATATTTGTGTACAATGATGGAACCATTGAGAGACCCACAACCTACCCAAGAGCCCCTCCATTGCTTCAAGACCCTAAAACTGGTGTCTCATCTAAAGACATCCTCTTCTCAAAGAACCCTTTTCTCTTTGCTAGACTTTTCCTTCCAAAACTATCTCATTTAGACCAAAAAATCCCAGTTTTAGTGTACCTTCATGGTGGTGGTTTTTCCTTTGAATCAGCCTTTTCATCTCACCATGCCAAGTATTGCAACTTACTTGCTTCTGAAGCAAATGTCTTAATTGTTGCCATAGAGCACAGAAAAGCCCCAGAGCATTTTCTCCCAACAGCTTATAATGATTGTTGGGCTGGGCTTAGTTGGGTTGCTTCTCATGCAACTCAAAACCCCTCCAACACTGACACATGGCTCACTAGTCATGGTGATTTCAACAAAGTTTTTGTTGGGGGTGATAGCAGTGGTGGTAACCTTGTCCATAACACTGTCATGCGTGCTGGGGTTGAAGTTTTACCTGGTGGTGTAAAAGTTCAAGGTGCTTATCTTAACCACCCTTATTTTTGGGGTGCAAAGCCAATTGGGTCAGAACCTGTTATTGGTTTTGAGGAATGCAAGCAATCTTTGATTTGGAAGTTTGCATACCCTGATGCTCCTGGTGGGTTGGATAATCCTATGATCAATCCATTGGCTCATGCAGCACCCAGTTTGGCAACACTTGGTTGTTCTAAGATGCTTGTTACTGTTGCTGGTAAAGATCAATTGCTCTTTAGGGACAGAGCAGTGTTATATTATGAAGCTGTGAAGAAGAGTGGGTGGAATGGGGAAGTGACACTGTTTGAGGAAAAAGAAGAGGATCATGTTTATTTTATGTATGATCCTGAAACTGAGGCAGCCAAAAGATTGTTCAAAATCATTGTTGATTTTCTTAACTAGTAAAAGAATTGTCATTGTCTGGTTCCCAAATAAAAGCTAAAATATATGAATGTATTTCTCGTTTTCCCATATTTAAATTTGAATAATATTCAGTTTAGCTTTATATATAAATCAACGTCTATTTAATATAATAAATATATGTTCATATTCTAGAAATAAGTTTTCTGTAACTATTCTCTTATGTTATTTTAAGTGTTTCTAAATTTTAGAATTAAATTAAAGTAATATTTTATTAATAATTGAATTAGTGATAAAACTATTTTCTTTTTCTTTTATCATTAGTTTTTTAGGTTGGAACACGTGTACCACCTCTACTACCATTATTAAATTAATGATAAATTTTTATTCATTCAATAATAATAATAATAACTTACATACTTGTGCAATGCAAGTCGAATATTCAATGTATACATTAAATATTTTTTAAAAACTTAAATACTTGAGTAGTTTGAATTAGTTCAATTTTAATTAGAACACTTTTTATTGAACATTCAATGTATACACTAAATATTTTTTGAAAAATTTAATACTTGACTGGTTTGAGTTAGTTCAATTTTAATTATTCTAATTTTTATGTACTGATGATGAATATCAATTTTAAAAATATCATTATTAATATAAGACTTAAAATAATTATTATGAAACTTAATTAATTTAATTGGTAATATTTTTTATACAAATAATATATTGAAATTAAACTAAAAAGTAATAGTAATCCATTCTTCTGTTCAACGCAAAATACTTTTTCATTGTGCATATAATATACGCATTCAAATTCAATACTTTCAAAACTTTTTTACTTTTTAGGAAAGACATTCTTTATAAATTTAAACATTAATGATAGTTGACTGATTTGAGTCTCGTCAATTTAAATATTTTAAATTCGATATAAAAACTTTAAAAACACCGACACTTTTAATAAATTAATATTTTCTCCGATTCTAGTACAATTTTTATTTTATCAAGATTAGAAAGTTACATATTTATCTTAGATTTATATATTTATTTTCAATACATAGAGAGCCAATTCTTATAAGCGGTGACTGAATTCAGCATGCCTCGGATCATACGAGTAATTGAGTATTTAAAAGACGCATTTGCAACTCCAAATGATATTTGCATTTTGCAATTAATTTACAATATGTTGTTTCCATGTCAGAAGACAAGAATAAAGACTTGATAAAAGTAAAGTAACCATCAGCACAATTACAAACAACTAATTGTTATATATACATGAAGTGCTTGGGTAGCCTATACTATTCATCAACTCAAACAATGTGATGCCAAATCAATTGAGAAAGACAACTATCAGGTCATAACCATCACAATATTGCACGAGAAAAAACAATGTTCGTGAAGGTCATATTTGCTACATCTATCACAATGACGTTACAGACAGAAGGAACTTACACTGCATCAGAAAATAACGTACATGATCTGATGTTAGATATGCCATGCTGTACTCGATCCAGGAAACTTCCTTAACAAAAGGAAGAACATCTACCACATTATGTACATTGTGACTGGTTAGATGTCAATAATAGAACAGTGCATATTACTGCTGGATGTTGGAACTGGCCTTTGTAAGAGCTTTAACAAAGTAATTCTGGATCTCAGGTATTATACGCTGAATCAAATCAGAATGTCTGCAAATAGTTGGTTGCAAAAAAAAATTAGAAAGATTAGGAAGACAGAACCAATGCAATGTTAATGTGAAATGCATTCATCATATTTGTGATTTATTTGTCCTGACAAAACCTATTTATTCAATTTATTTCAAAATTTCAAACCAAAGATTCGTATCTATTATATAATAATAACAATGCCTAAGATCCCTGTCTATCATATTTGTCAAAAGCAAACAGAACTGACATGAGTATAGCAAGTAATTATCTGCCAAAATATAAAAACAACCAAAAGATCAAAAATACAATGAAAACAAATATCACAAGACCCTTCCTCTCCCAAAGAAAACTCAGTACCCAGCTTTCTATATTTTGATAACCGCATATAAAAAGTTAACTCCATATCTCATCTGCATACCATCAAAATCTAACATGAAAACATGCTTTTCTAGTTGCCATTTAGCCATTAAATGAAACAGAGCTTTGCACTAAATGGAAGAAGAATCATGGAATCAAGTGAAGAACTAATTAATTACTGGATATAGTAGGCTGTATCATTTTGATTTAGACCTTAAAAGAATGACATTGTTTAAGTAGAACGCATCTGAATTCCTATTAGATTGAGAGGTGTTTTGCCTAAACAACAAGAAAAATAAAGACAAATTGGTATGAACAGTAAGTGCAACTGGCCTAAAACCTCCAGCTTACACATGATGATTCAAATACTAATTCCATTTAGATTTTCCTACTTATTAATTTGCATTATTGCAGAGGAAAAAGAAATAAATATATATATATATATGAGAAGCAAACACGGGATTGAGGGATCAGATAGATACCCTGGCTTTCCACTCAATTTATCATAGTGCTCCAAGATAAAAAGAATGCATGTGTGCCTCAACGATATAGCATTAAAGGCTTCTGAAAGTTCATACATACTTGACACATTCTCCATTGATATATCCTGGGACCAAAAACATCAAATCAGAGGAATCCACTTTCCAGTCTACTATTAATACAGGAGGACAAGAGTCAAAACTCTGTGCATTCATGAACCAAAATTCTCTTAGCTGACCTGTGCAATTGTGTACTCGCAGAGTCTCTTAAGTCCTTCTAAAAGATATTGATCAGCTGCTCGGAGGAGATCTTGGGCAATATCAAGAGACACATCAACTGATCCAGTGTATATAAATCTGAAGGAAGATTAAAAACAAGATTTAAGTTGTCCACAACTTATTACAAGCTTTCATAACCCTAAACCCTGAAGCTTTCACAACTCAAATTTCATAAAGCACATGAATTAAGAATTTGTTTGACCTCATCATTAGCTCAAAGACCTCCCATCTAATGTTTGGAATCTCTATGTCTCGTGCCTCCTTCTCCTGTCATATAATAAAAGACTTGCACATCAGAGCATAAACTATTGTGCTTAAATATGAAACAAATTTTTTATTGCTAGTGTTGAGACTTTAGAGAAAAGAAAACAGGACACATAACTGAATCTGTGTGTCAATGCACACAGCGGAGTGTGTAGCTATATAATGAGTAAGAAACGAGAGATTAATTACAGATATCCCAATTGACTAAATAACATAATCATGTAGATCCTAGATTAGGCCCACGACAAAAGGCCCAAGATACAATATCTAATTACCTAACAGTATCTAACAGCTATATTTAAATTCACCGTTCAATTCAGTCAGAAAATCTGTTGTAAAAGCTTTCACAAGGTAGACAAAAACATTAAAACCAATAATATATAATTAATGATGTTTCTCTTCTCATGAAATCCAGTGGGATCAATAAGAGTATTTCTTTTGTTGGCTGATAGTCAATTAACAGTAACAGGAAAAGGTGAGTGAGATGAGACATATGATCAACTAGAGGAGATCAATATATACTCACCCTATAACCACCATCAAACATTGCACGAAATGCATCTGAGGATGCAAGCAGACAGATTCTGTGAGCATAAAACCGTTTGCCTGCAGTAGAGTATTAAAGTATCAGGTTATCTACCTATGCCAACTGAAGCTACAAAACTGCATTTCATTATTTTCCAAGCAACAGTTTTAGAAAACGTGAATGAAGAAGCATCAACCTTCAACCAAAAATGTAACATCGGACAAGGTAGCATTGTTTACATACTGCTCCCCCAAATAGACCTGCAAGAAGAAAAGTTTAGGATCACAGATATTAAAACTTTTAAAATACCTAATGGACTCAGAATTATTTAGACAAGACAGAGAGTGAGAAGTGCACGAGTGCATCAGGCTTCTTATGTATATGCAAGTGGCAGGCATAATATTTGAAGACATAGATCACGTTAACTACAATTATTGGATCCACAGATGCAGATGCTAATTAATTAAACAGACCATATGTTTATAACTAGACACCATCCAAATATTCAAATCAATTTTAAACACCAAGAGACATCACATGTTAAACGAAAATATATGATGCAAACTGGAAAGAAGAAAGTCAGCATTGTTACCATTGACTACAACATGGGCAGAGGTGGGAAGAAAATTTAAATAACTATTTTGTAAACCGTTGGTAAAGATATGCCAAAAGGATTAAGGATCTTAAGGACAAGCCAAGCATTATATAATCCTACCTGAGGCGTTGGAG
Source organism: Hylodesmum podocarpum (assembly GCA_026586105.1). NCBI lineage: Eukaryota > Viridiplantae > Streptophyta > Magnoliopsida > Fabales > Fabaceae > Hylodesmum > Hylodesmum podocarpum. The sequence goes on from JALJEV010000646.1 coordinate 547,264, forward strand.
ATGGGGGTGCAGCATCTACAGGAGACAGTGTCATAGCTTTATTGGCCAACTTGCATAAAGCCACAGCTCCATCAAGTTGTTGCTTAAGGTTATAAGAGCCAAGAAGACCCATTAACAATTCCAAACCTGCATAGACAGTTGCTTAGATTCAAATAGAATAGAATAAAACAACAACTCAGCCAGAAAAAGGATTTTACAAACATGAAACAAAAACATACATCAAACGTATGCAAAAGATTTAATTAAGAAGATGCATACCATGGTGATCAATAAATATTTTTCTCTGGTCATCTGCTGCACAAAGGTGCGCAAGAGCCAAAGCAACACGTCTTTGAAATGCCTTTTCTGAAACTCGCATGAGATATAACAAATGGTTCAGCACCTACAAAGAGAAAATAGATATGTTACAAATTTGAACGGGATATAGCACTCATAAAACTTGTGGGATAATGTAGGTTGTTCATGTTGTAGTAGAGTTTATAATTGACACAGTAGTAGCATCCCTGACATTTCCTTGTTAATTTCAGTAAAATGCATCAAGTAACAAGTAAATTTGACACAGTGCTTACACGGCCATGAATCTTCTCTTCCAATCTTTTCAATGTCTTGGCAACACAATCTTTAGTTGCCTGCAATGAAAACCAATTCCTTATAGATCAGTGTGAGCCTAAGAAGATAAAATTTGTACACAATTATCAGAAGCATTGAATTCCCATTGATATAGATAACAAGGGCAAAAGCAGAAACCCTGAAACCATAGATACTTAGTAGGTATGGAGGAAAACTTACTTGAACAATAAACTCTCCATCCTGCAGTCTCTGAATTCCACCTACCCTAATAAAATCGGACACATTATCCTATGGGACAAAGTAAAAAAAAAAAAAAAATAGGAAAAAAGAAGGAACAGTTAATTGATTTTGGTTTGATGTAATAATTTTTTCTATGGTCAAGACAAGATCTTCTATTAGAAACTGTACAGCTCATTTTACCTCATTATCTGCAAGGCCATAAAGAGCAAATGCAGCATTATGTTGCAAAGACCCATTTTTCGAGTCAAGAAGCTTCAGTAATGGCATCAAGCCACCGTTGTGTGCAATACCTGCTTGGTTATGAGTATCCTGAAATTTAAAATTAAATATTTTCAGGCCAAAGGTAATGGTCACGGTATTACAAGTAAGCAATGATTCAACATACACATGGAGATAGTTCATGTCAAACCTTCTCAAGACATCAAATATAATACTACACAAAGATGGAAATGTATTGACTATATATGTTATAGATTGAAAACTGTAGAGAAGAAAGGAACATTAAATCATTTTTATGAATATAATAATGATTAATGACTTAAACCTTCTCAACTCACACAAGTGAACACTAACATGGAAAAGACAATGGAAAACAAATAACCTGGGCCAATCTCCCCAATGCAAAGGCAGACATTTCTTTTAGCTGAACATCAGGGGACTGAAGCATCTCTATCAGAGGTCGGACAGCACCTCTCTGGACAATGTGAATCTATAGCAATAAAATAAAACAAAAGGTAAGCATTAAAAAGGAAGAGATGTAATATGCAAAACATTGATGACTTAACAGTTAACACCCACTATCCTGCCCTGTTCAGAAATAATTAAAATAAGAATCCAACCTTTGAAGTTGGAATAGGAATTATAAAACAATTGCTACAAAGTCCAGACCTAAAATCCATTTGTGTATTGTTCATTCCACCACTTTTACCATCCACTCAACAAACAAAAAAAAAATTGGTGTTGGGATTTTTCCCATTCTACCTTTCTCTCCCTCACCTTTCAGTATAAGTCAGCACAGTTCGACACTAAAGTTTATTCTTACCTTGCAATCTGAGTCAGTAGCTGCAAATTGTCCAAGTAACAAGGCTGCTTCCCTCTGGCTTTCAGAGCAACAAGAGCTGTTACATAAAACGGGCATTAGAATTGGTTCATAAAAAAAATATCATTTTCAACAATTTATAATATGGAAGATTATTGCCATGAAAAAGGAACTTCAGGGATATCATATTATAAAATTGATAGTGTAGGGTTGAGACTTGGGACAAGGGAGGAAAGGAGCATTGTAGTTTTCTAGGGTCCAAACTGAGAATATACCTTAGTAATCCAATTACAGGTTGTAAGGCTCCAGCAAGAAGAACTTCTTTCTTTATATTAGGGGAAGAGTGGACCAAATTTCCAATCACACCAACCTGTAATACAATAAAATTCATTGCATGTGTGTGCCCAGTAAGAGAAGGGTAATGATCAAACCCAACACTTCTGCAAAATTTAGGATTATTAATTAAAGTTACAATAGAAGTACCGCTTCATAATGAATAGCTGCATCTTCTGAACGAAGCATCAGAATCAGAGTTGGAAGGGCGTTGCATTCAACAATCTACAAGTCATGAGGTCATGTGAGTTACTCATGTTATGGAAGTCAATTTATATTCCCAACTTTCACTAAAGACCACTAACCTGATTTTTATTTTCATCATTTTTAAAAGCAAGGGTCCGCAATGCACCAGCAGCTGCTCTTTGCACCTTTGTATCCGCAAATTCAAGCAAATGAACAAGCGGTGGAATCCCACCCTCCATCCTACACATTAATTCCAGATAACCATAAGAACAAAAGCATTCCATATTAAATTTCAACAGCACAGTAGTCCTCAAAGAAGCAAACCTGACACGAGTCTTAATGCTGCTATTCTCATGAGCAAGATTAGTGATCGCATCTGCTGCCCTACGAATGAGACTATTAATGGCACGAGATGTCAAGCCATTCTTATGCCTCTTCAAAAGATCAACAAGACTTTTTAAGGCACCACTGTCAACAATAAGTTGCTGATGCTCCGGCTGCAGAAGGCATTTTCATACCACATATTAAACCATCAGGCATTTTCGTCAAAGCTCCCTTCTACTATCTACTATCTACTACCATTCTAAAATCAAAATTCGTTCACATCATTCATCCAACATTAAAAATAACTAGATACTCCAATTTTCAGGTAAAAACAGTAGCAAGCAAATTTAACATAAAATATCTCTTCCACTAACTAATACGTAACAATACAAATAACTAGCGTAGAACTATAACCTTGAATCAATACCAAACGTAAGTATATGCTACAGAACTTACAGAATCGAAGGCATAATTAACTTGAAATGTAATAATTCCTAACAAATAGTCAGCAGAAGAGTGAAATTGAAATTACCTTGACAGCGAGAAGTCCAAGCGCGAACGCACTACCTTTCTCGACCTCATGCTCAAACGGCATTGGCCGTGGCAAACGGTCAGTTTCGGCAAGAGGAGGCGCTTGAAGATGCTTAACCAAAGCCGGAATGGCGCCACCTTCAACAATAACGTTCACAACTTCCTCTGCAAACAAAAAAAAAAAAAACGAATGAAACGCACGCGTTTAACGGAAAAAAAGAATAACAAAATTCGGCGAAAACGAAGGAAGCTCGAAGAGGAATAGATAGATTTACCGTTTTTGGCGAGATCGGCGAGGGCGTGTGTGGCGCGTTTGGCAGCGGCACGGTCGGATTCTTTCCAGGAGAAAGTGGAATCGAGGAGAGAAACCTGTTCCTTAACGTCGGCGAGGATGGCGTGGCGAGCGTCGGCGGTAGGAGGCGCGGAGGAAGGTTGGTCATCTTCTTCGAATTCCTCTTGGAGCTTCCTCTTCTGACCTTTCCTCTCCGGGAGGCACTGATCTGGTCTCCTCTGAAGCTCCATGGACGAGAGACGAGAGAAGAGAAGAGGAAGAACAAGATGGAAGAGAACAAGGTGTCCCTCTCTCTCTCTCTCTTTCCGCAAACCAACAACACTGTTCCCAATTGAGGTGGGAGAGACAACAGGCTCATCCCAAATGCAACTTTAGATTTGAACACCCCCTGCCAGATCCTAGGGGTATTCTCGGAATTACATCTATTCCTTTTTTTCTTTTTTTCTTTTTTCTTTTTCCTTTTTTCTTTTTTCTCTTTTCTTCTATTTATTTTTTTTACTAGGAGATAGGTGTCGGCTATGTCGCAGCCGCATTATTTTGGGGTGAATTGAGGGTTCATCTTTGGTAGTTCTAGTTTGGGTCAATGCATTATAATTTTTGGATATTTATTTAGATAAAAAAAATAGAGAAAATAAAATAACTAATAAAATTATAATATACAGACAATTAAATAACAAGTTATAAAATATAAAATAAAATATATATATATATATAATAAATTGATTAATTAATTAAGTATTATGAATAATTTTACTCTCCAAAACTGTAAGATACTTTCACAAATTTAGTTTAGTTGAGTTAGTTAATGATTAATCTTTTGACTTTGAGACATGGTCATGTTTTAAGATTATTATTTTTTTTTTCTAAAGTATTATGAAGTATGTGCATTGTAATATTAACATCTAAAAGTAATTTTATATTATGATATACATATTTTTTATGAATTTTGAATATAATATTTATTTTTATGAACCTTGATTATATAAATAGACATTTATTTTATGTGTTATGCGTGTTGAGACATAGTAAATTAGAAATAATAATCTAGTAATTAGTGAAAGTGTTTATACGATGCGCGTGCTAGGTTAGTGTTGGTTGAAAAAGTTGGTCAATGAAATCTAATTTGGGTTGAAAAGAAACGGAAACTGATTAGTTGACCACGTTAGAATTTGGATTATCAGAGATGTTAGAAAGTTTAATTTGTAATTTATACGGTAATAGTAATTTTGTAACAGATGAGTGAATAATCTTAATAACTTGGGTTTGATTATGTAAAACTAATTTTATTTAAAATTTAAATTAATGGGACATTTATTCAGCATCAATTAAAGCCTCTGCAGAAGTCAAAGGGTGACAGAGGACTGAGAAGATAAGAGAGCGTAACTGGGCAGAGGTGATTGGGCCGACACAATGTGGGTCCATTACAAAAAAAAATAATGTAATATTTTATTTTATTTTATTTTATTTTATTTATAGAAAAGGATAATGTACTACTTGTTGTAATAAAAAGCACAAATATAATTTAATATTTATATTTTCATTGTAATGAAAGAAAACAAAGTTAATAATATGTTTTGTAATGGAAAAACACAAGTTGTAAGAATTTGATTAATTTTGATTTCTTGCTATGGTTAATTTGCATATTGATGTTATAATGTGTCATTAACAAACTTAGTCTTTCAAATATTTGTTACCATAGTTAATTTTAATAACATAATTACATGAGTAAATGATAATTATAAATATTTCTTTTGCATAATAGTGTAAGCTTAATAATTCATCAAAAAAAGATTAGTCTGATTTTACTATTGCAAGTATGAATTTCACTGTCACTTGAATTGTTAATTTGGGAACTAATCGTTTAAAAAGTCTCTTTTATTGATGAGGTAATCCATAAATTGAATTACAAATTTACAATGTAGTAAAACATAAAATGATAGACTAAAAGTGTACTATGAATTTATATGAATGTATTGTAACTAATGTAATAAGAACAATGTTGTATTTATTTTATTTTCTTCACCTGTCTCTATAATAAATTTTAAAAATAATTAGTAATTTAAAAAAACTGATATTTATATTTTATTTTTTATTCATTAGGCATTAATTTTCTCTTAATTATTATTCTGTGATCTAGAATATAAGTAAAATAATAATTATCATCATCATAAATTTTGAAAAAATAAATGTGAATGACTTTTCTTTCAAGATAAATAAATAAGATGAATCAAATTTTAAAATATAGTAATTTTGATGTTCTTTGGTTAAATTGGTATTTCATATCTAATCATTAATTTTAGTTGTTGATATGAAAATAATATATATATATATATATATATATATAATCAATTTTGGTTTTTAAGAAAATACCAACGCTTATAATATTGTATCAAGTTATCATTGATTTAAGACAATGTTTTGTCTGTTCTTATTTTTGTTCACTCTTAATGCTTTTATATTATATATATCAGAAATTCTGTGGTCCTGCCATGGATTGTTAATGAGGTAGACAATAATGTCAAATGACAGCAGCATCAAACCCGCAAATGGAGAAGACATATACAAAAGAACTTAAACGTGTTATTCGTAGGCCTAGTTAATGTCGGTTCTTACTGAAACGAAAGAGTTCTGCTGAATCTAATAAAAGCATCAAGGACAGTAACATGCAGGTTACTTTTTCTAACATGCAAGACAAATCAAGGATGAGTTCATGAGCATTGTTATTGCTCTGGTTTCAATTCTTTAAGCTTAAAGATTCTGAGTGTTTATGTAAATTTTGACAATATCAAACTAAATTATGAAGCTATTAAGTGAATATTGTCATGCACAACTGAACTGATGAAATGAATTCCTACATATGTTGTTGCTTTAAAGTTCAAATTTTCAGTATTGTAGCAATTTTTCTCTCACTCTTGATGTCTGCAGAAAGACCAAGAAGGCAAGGACGAGTGCAGCAATCAACTTAATAGGTCAATGCTTTAGGGTGCATTTGGACCAATGATTCATGAAGTAGGCCCCTTAAGGAATTGAAATATGTATCAAATATGGCTGCACTACGCGTTCTAGCCAGTAGTATTTTACAGACAAGAGTTATATATAACAGTAACTTGGTACCTTCTAATCTTCCATTCACATTTTGGCTTCGCAGGGAAAAGGTCCCACTTGTTTTTCTTGTCGCTTTGGTGTGGTGCTTTGACATTAATTAAGACGGTGAGACTGAACTAGTATATATACTATTATGCTAATTGTGAAAAATATTGCTACTTTTATATCTTATTAAGTGAAAATAAGTACTATTAATGCATCATTATAAAAATGTAACTAAAATTTCAAACGACACTGAATCAATTGAGATGATCGATCTCTATTTAATTCAAAAACATATTGGTATTATCAACCAAATTACAAGTAAGTTAAAAACTTTGTGTGTGTAACACCAATAACAAAGTTTAAATCCAAGACTTAGTATATACCATTTGACTCCATTATTAAACTGCTCAGTGGAAGCAAAATAAATGAATTGTAATCAACAATAGCATTAAAGGAAAAGAAATCTCATAATTTGATTTGAGAGATACACGTGTAATTGATACTTTGATCACTTACAAATATAGAGAGATCACAGGTGGAATGACTAGTGGCCTTCAACTTGAAGAGGTTCAATACCTTGACTTTCCCGGATAAGGTGGTTGTTGAGGTAAAATTTATAACCCCCATGAAATAATCAGTCGCTAAATCCCCAAGTTTAAAGATATCTGCAAAAACATTCAAAGATGTGGTTATGTTATGATCTGCATGAGCTGGAATAGTGTCCTCATGTAGTGGAGCCTTAGCAACAAGAGTCCCTCTATGATAAAGATAAGCAGTGCTGTTTTTGTAGGTGAAGCTTCCATGGTTGGGGTTTTCAACTGTGACCAATATGCCTAATGATACATTTAGTATTAAAGCTGGTGACTCAAGTTTGACAGCATCAACCTTAACTGATTGCAGGTTAATGTCGGGATCTTTAGCCTTAAAGACAGTGAGGAACAAGACCAGAAGCACCACTAACAATATAATTAGCAGAATGGTAGTTACACCACAGCAGATTTTAAACCCTTTGGAACACTTCATGCAACATGCCATGATGATGATGATTTTCACAAATGGGTATTAGAGATCGAGTTAGCAAAACTATATAGGGATTATTTAGTACATGGGAATGCATATTGTTAGTGACTAATTTCTTTTAGTGAGAAAAAAATTGGGGATGATAACAATGAACCAGACGGCTAGTGTGGCGTTTTGCTTTCATTGTTCCGGCTCTTGTTTTTGCAGTTACATGATTAATTTTTCTCCTTTTTTAAGTTTTTTTCTTCTTGTTTTGTGTGTGTGTGTGTGAAATTCAATACCATTTTTTGCATAGAAACAAAAATAAAAGTATTGATTAAATTAACAACATTGTGTGTGTGTAAATTAACAAATTATTGATTAAAAAAAAATCTATAATCTAACAAAATTTATTTAGTTGTTTAATGACTCAAGTTAGTTGAATTTTTAACTCCTCAATTATATTAAATTTCTATTTTTAAATTATTAATTTTTAATCTCTGATTTATTTTTTTAATATTAATTTTTAATTTATGACGTTGAATTAAACTGTTAAATGATGTTAAATGATGATGTAGAAGTATCATGTAGCCCTTTTTATAAGGACACATAAGCCTTTAACAATTTCAATTTGACGATAGAAATTAAAAATATAAAAAAAATAAGTAAAAAATAAAAATTAACAAAAATTGCAGGAAAACTCGAAATATGAAATCGTGGATTAGAAGAAAATCTTATTCAGCCCTTTTTTTTTATCAAAAGGTATTTGCGGAATAGATTGAACTAACTCTGGGAAAAAACCATCCGGTCCAATCATTTTGGTTTTTTTTTTTTTTTTTTTACTATTGAATTAGTTTTGACTTTAAAATAATTAAAAATATACATTCGGGATGTTAGTTACATATAACTAATATTTTACCACGTGCATAGCATGGAGTAAATATTTATTTTTGTATAATTAAAGATGATAATAAATAAATATATTTTGTTATATCTCTATACATAATAACACATGGATTAATATACATTGACATCCCAAAAGTTGATTATTGGAATAGTGAAGCATTTTTGTTTTCCCTGGTGGTGTAAAAGTTGATGCTGCTTATCTTATCCTCGCTGATAATAAATAAATTATTTGTGTATGTTCCTGATCCAATCACAAAATATTCAAATCTCTGTTTGTGTTCCTGATCTAGTTGTTCATCAAACATATCAAATTTTCTTTCTATTGTATCTTACACAGAGCATTAGAAAGGAAAGTCATTGTAATGAAAATCTTCTTTTGTCTAGATTAAAATGTAATGAATGAACAATTCTAATAAATTTTCTATAAATTAACTAATGAAAAAATTATTTTAACCTTAAACAAGTAAATATCATTTTTTCATATTTTTTTCTTTTATTAGTCTTAATTTCTAAAGATAAAAAAACAATAAGTTCGTTCATTTTTATAATAAATAACAACATATATTTAAAATCATGTATTCATTATTATTTAGTATTCAAGTAATTAAAAGCTATTAAATATAAGCTTTATTTCTTATCAACGAAGTTCATCCACAATTTCATAAAAACCATAGATTTCACTTAAAAACATTTTTAAAATTATACAAAGAATAATCAATACCTGACGTACCTCTCTTGGTTAAATAATATAGTTCTACTTAATTGAAACGTTTTTCCAACAATTAAAGATTTAAAATATACCAAATTACCGTAATCATTTGATTAATTTATTCTTAATTACAAATTCGATCCAGAGTAACCTCGACAGAGGCTTGCACTTGCACAGAACCATGTCACATGCTTCGTTAAACGATAATAAATGCACATTCAAATATTATGATTGAAACTTCCTCTGAATTTACGCACATGCAGGGATGAGATCAAATTCGATTGTACTATTAGTTTTATAAACGTATACAGCAAGTTGAATTTTGAAGATGGAATCAAATTATACTACTACTACCACTACATTATTATTATATACTATTTAAAACGCGCTCACGATTTTAAGAAAATGATATCTCACTATAGCTAGTTATGGTAACGTTACAAATGGAATCATGTCCCATACAAGTCCACTTCACGTAGCGCCAATTTTGCGTTGCAGAGCAATTACTATGACCAGAGCCACGTCACTGTTATGCAATAAATTATACAGACCATAACTTTTCAAATATCCAAACCCTATCAATGTAGTCTCATAATAAAGTTTCATCTTTCCACCTTCTTCTTCTCTGCCAAATCCAAATGCAACTTCCAAATATATAGTCACATGCACCTTTTTAACCTCACTTCCACGTCAGATATTCCAAGACAAAAATTAAAAAAAAATAAAGAAAAATATTTTTGAACATAACCGTTTGTTCATTTAATTAACCACATCGACAAGACAACTGCATGTGAATGTAAAAACTGAAAAACCAGATTAACAACGTTAATTAGATTAGACTTAGATTTAGATTTAGATTTAGATTTCGTTACTGACCATTGTTTTGTTCTGAATCAAAGAGTTCTTGCAATGCGCTATAGCTCCTTGGATTGCGCTATGCAATTCTTCCATTGAAGAAGAAGAAGTTGTGTTGTCTCGAGAGTGAATGAGATTGATGGCACTACCCCTTTGAGAAAGAACACCAGAGTGATTTGGCGATGATCTCATAGAAGAAGGACAACTCGAAACGCAGCTTGTTCTTCTTCTTGGGTATCTGAGATTTCCTGAGAAAGAGTGAGAAAGCGCATTCACACTCTCTTTTCTTTTCTCCGATGTTTCTTTGTTAGATCTCTCCGTTTTAGTTAACAGAGACAGAACCGATGTGGTTTCAACAACACTTGCACTTGCTTCAACCGTTAACTCCCCCGTCCTTTGTTTCTGTGAAAGTTTCTCATACAAAGGCTTCACTTTCTTTAAATACTTCCTGATAACCTCCCTCGCTGTGACACTCATTCGCTTCACCGACGAACCAGGCCCGTTCTCCAACTCACGTGAACTGTCACGTGTTTTAGTTGTTCCTCCGTTGCGGAAAACGGAGGAGAATCTCGAGAAGGAGAAGTACTTGTGACTCTTTTTATCCTTTGAAGAAGACGAATTAGGGTTATTGTGAAGGCGCTTGAACTCGTCGTCTTCTGTTACTGAGCTAGGTCGAGAAGAGTCACAGTCCGGGAAGAGAGCGAGGTCGCTGGTGAAGGAAGTGGTGGAGTCGTTGGAGTTTGTGCTGCCGGTGGAGTCACGCGCCGCCGTGGAGGTGGCGGAGGAAGAAGAGGAGGATGAAGAGAGAAGTAGTGTCCGGACCATGGAGATTCGTTCGGAGAGGTGAAGTGGAAGAAGCTGGCCTTTGTAGAAGAGTTCATCCGCGGGACAAAGAAGAGTGGAAGATTTTCGCGGTGAGATTGAGATGGTGAATTCGAAATCTGAAGAAGAAGATGAAGAGAAAGAGTGAGATGGTGATGAGGGAAGCGTGTATGATTTAGATTCTTTCCCTCTTGTTCTTCTTCCCATCTCTCTTGTTTCCTTCATCTACGTCATTCTGTTTGTTAATTTCTGTGTATTGCTTTCACATGCCAAACTTGGAGAAAGACCACAACACGCTCTTTTATAAGGTCAAGTCAAAGGAGTTAATGAAAATATTAAGTGTGTTAATCACATCAGATAAGACAAAACTTTGTTAAAACCCCTTTCACCTTGAGGAGTGAGGACCTTCTTCACATGGGATGAGATAGGTTGAGTGGAGTTTATGAAACGTTTTTTTTTATTTTATGTAAGTCGGTTCTGTCATGTGTTGGAAGCTTTGTGATTGGAAGTCTCACGTGCTTCGTGCGTGAAACCAGGACGACCAAACACATGTGACCTTCATTCTTTATCACTTATGCTGTTTTAATTACATGTACAGAAATTTATAAAGTTTTGTCTAATTAATTACTTTGTGGACTAATTTTAATTATAGAAATTCATTGTAATCTTGATAAAAGTTTATACACGGAAACGGATTTTCATTCTAATTTAACGTTATAAAATTGATTCGTACAATGAAAATTGGATTAAACTTTTTTATGCCAAAATTATTTAAATAGATAGCTCAGATTTATATTGAAATTATACGTCTGCATAATCTGATAAACTTTTTTATATATGTGACATATATAATAATATTATAGGTGACCGATTTATACCTAAATTATATATCTCAAGGGAAAGATTTATATTAAATTATATTTTTGATTAAAATTATAGGTTATGAACTTCACTCAACTTTATAAAATTAATTTATATGATGAATATTACTCCTTATCTATATATACATATAACAAATTATATTTTTTTTGGCGACATGAGATTTTTAATAAATTCTTTTATTTTGTAGTTTTGAAAAAAAAAGTAATTAAGAAGATGATTGTTGATTATTTTGAAATTAACGGAGGCTAATGATACTTTTAGCTACTATAAGGAGTTTGAAGATGATTCAAGTACCCTGGTTGTACATTATGTGACATGCTATGTATGGTTTTGTGTTATTATTTTTCACGGTGCGTATGGGTAGGGCAATTATAGAAAGTGCTGGTTTTGCATTCATGGATGGGTGCAGATTTGTGTAGAGGATGATTTTTGACCAAGCAATAAGTTTGGTAGCATTGAGTAGTGATTAAAGTTACGGTGGTGGTTTGTTTTTGTTTGGGGTTGGACCCAGTTACTGTGTCAGATAATTTGGATCGAATCTGAATTCAACGCAATGGGGCATATGCATGTCTTCACAGCAGGATTCGTGGCATTACTGGTGGGGTGGCTACCATGCTTTCCTTACAAGCTATTCAATTCATTCATTTTAAATCTTAACAGCTGTATTATGGTCAAAATAATTAAAAACTGTGTTTAACCTAAGAATTAAATAAAAAAAATTGTCAAATCAAATTTATTAATAATTTCTAAAATATTTTTATTTTACAAACGATTATTATAATTTTATTTCGTAATAACTTCCTCTTTTTTCCTATTTTATACATACGTATTTTCTATTCACGTGTTACCATTTCATGTTTTGTCTTGCGTTGAAGAGAAAGAAAGGTGGCATGGTGGAGTTTCATTGAAACGGATTCCTCTTTCAATCCATTATCCAACCACGTAAAGTTATGAATATTCTAACTTGTCTAACTAATAATTTGTTACTTTAGCTAGGTATAATTATTTATTTTCGTTACAAAATAGTAAAGTCTTTGAATTAATTAAAATGAGTTTTGTTAATCAATGTTATAAAAGTGCAAAATTTAAAATAATATTTTATTAAAATTTGTCTGAGATTTTATTGTTAATTATATTGAAAATACATTAACACAATTTCTAATATAACCAAAATACTTGAATCATCTTTAAACTCCTTAGCAGTAGCTAACACTATCATTAGCCTCGTTAATTTCAAAATAATTAACAATCTTCTTTTTAATTAGTTTGAAAACTACAAATTTTAAAATTAACCTCTATTTTTTTTTTTTTAAAAAAATTGTTATTGTTACAAATTTATTTTATTTTAAAATGTGATATTCCTCCTTTAAATCGGATCATTTATTTTTTAAAATAAAATACAAAAAAGTTGGTTTTACTTCAAACTTAATTATCAATTTAGAATTATCTTAATCCATTTTATTTTATTTACTATCTGGATTGATCTGTGATTTCAAGTTATAATCAAAGAAAGAGCTTTTATTTCAGTAATTAATAATTTATTTAAGCAGAAAAAATATTAGTACGGTAAAATGTTTATACGTTTTACCAATTATAACTTCATATGTACAGTAAATTTGTATATTTTGATAATTTTTATCTAAATTAAAGAGTTTTTACTGTGTATTATAATTTTATATTACTATCACGAAACTTTTGGAGGTAGTTTAAAAAATCAAAAAACCAGTGGGGACGGGTAAAAACCTAGTTTCATTTCAATTTCAATTCCAATTCCAATTTTCATTCATTTTCGTAACACATTGCCCAGATTTGCTCCTCTGTCAAATCAGGTACAATTCACGCACGCTATTCTCATTTATCACTTCCGATCTTCTTCATCCTTTTTTTTAACTTTGTTCCACAAAATGTGTTTGCGCGATGATAAAATTTCCAGCGTCTAATTCTACAATTTTTGGTTCTATATGCCATCTGATGCTTTGATTTAGGAATTTATGTTTTGTGATATAATATATGTTTGGGAAGACAGATTGAATTTTCATGTACCAAATATCTTTTTGGACCCTATATTTAGAAAATTCGCTGGTGCATATGGATGATGAAATCGGAATTTGATCGTAGAGTTTGCTTATTGTTATTGTAGTATAGAAAAAAAATGCGAAGATTTATATTCATAGTTATCATCAATAGTCAGGTGATTTATTATGTTTTGCAGGAATTATGTCTTTTGGATGGAATTTGCAAGCACAAGGAGGTGGTTTACATGGTGGTTATTGTCCTACCTTCGATGGAAACAACAACAATGAGAGCCGGAAACGTACCAGGATGAACTATTATCATGGGAATTATAACATTCATAATAACTACTGGGTAGATCATGGTGGTTATTCTGATGTTTACAATTTTGATTATGGTAATTATGTTCAGTACAATGCTGTCCCATCATCTTTGAAAAGGAGAAAACATTCAGCTCCTACTTGGGAAAACAGCCAGAAATACTATCTTCCCTCCACTGTCCAAGGCAATATCCCTGCATCAGTTAACTTCCTTGCACCACCTACGAAATCAAATGTTGTTGATACCTCTGTATCACCTGTTTGCAAGCTTGATTGTTCTATATTTGAAGATGCTGCACCGGTGTTTATGTCGAGGGATGAGATTGATAGATGTTCTCCATCAAGAAAAGATGGTATTGATGTAGTTCATGAGACACACTTGCGGTACTCCTACTGTGCGTTCCTTCAGAATCTTGGAATGCGGCTTGACTTGTAAGATTCACATTACGGGTCACGTATATTTTAAAAATTAACATAATAACGTTACTGGCTATATGCTTAGGATATTGGTACTTGTGGTTACAATTAATTTTTTGATAGTGTCTTGTACCTGTTTAAAGTTTGACATGTTCCTTTGCAGGCCTCAAACTACCATTGGGACAGCCATGATTCTGTGCCACCGGTTTTTCGTTCGAAGATCACATGCTTGCCATGACAGATTTGTGAGTCTAATTCTCCTCGCTCTGAGTACCGACTTTATTTCTTACTAAATGTTTGAGTCACAGAAAGCCTACAATGTTCATGGGTATGCTTAGGAATCATGGTACAACATTAGAGAAATACAATATAACATGGGTACAGGATATGACACATTTTATATAAGTCATGACTCAAATACGGTACAACAGATAAAATTAGTCTTAGAATGTGGGATCGCAATTAAGACGGTTTGCCAACACTCCCCCGCATGCCTAGGGCTACTGGTTTGGAGCGTGGCAAATGCAGGTGCCCCATCAATGTATAGTAGATAAAATTAGTCTTAGAATGTGGGTCCCAAAGAGGTCGCGATTAAGGCAGGCTAGGAATGACTACAATTGAAGCGGCTTTTTGACCCTCCCCCTCATGCCTAAGGCTACTAACCCAGAGCGTGGCAAACACAAGTGGCCCATTAATGAATTTAAGATAGACTCTAATATCATTTTAGAATGTGGGTTCAGCCCTAAGTTGACCCTACATAATCAGCTTGTTAGATGAGGGTTATCTTCCACTTATAAACTATATTTTGGTCATATCTCTTGTCAATTTGGGACTAAACCATCAACCCTGAGGGGGCTGCAATTATGACAGCTCCCAAAGAGGCCTGATCTAAGATGGGCTAAGAGTGACCACAATTAAGGTGGCTTTCTAATAATTAGTATCAAATTAGCATTAAAGTACAAATCTTTAATTAAATGAAAGAATAAATGATCCAATCGTTAGCATTAATTAATGAAATACCCTCATTTATCTATTTATCAAAGTATTCCATTTGTATTTGTTTAAAAATAAAAGTAAAAGTAAAGCGTAGCCAGGAGTATTCGAAGTGTCCATGAAGTATTTGATACGATATGTGCTCAACACAGATAGGTGACTATTTTGAAATGCCCATGCTTCCTAATTGACGAATGTGTTATATTGCTTACCTATTTTATCTAAACAAATTATGCAGTGCTGGCATGTGATATTTCTCATTTGTTTTCTCAAGTTGCTTCTCTATGGTCAACCTTTGATTTAATGAATTTTGGTTGTGCTCTGCCACAGTTGATTGCTACTGCTGCCCTTTTTCTTGTTGGAAAGTCAGAGGAAACACCGCGTCCTTTGAATAACGTCTTGCGAGCATCCAGTGAAATCTTACATAAACAAGATTTTACTTTACTGTCCTATCTGCTTCCTGTTGTGAGTAGACTTCATACTATGCACATTTTCTTACTTCTTTTGGTATCATATTGCTGGTCGGAGACAAGCAAAAAAGAACCATATATTAGAATCTTTATCACTCTTGCATATGATCCCTGATCTGCAATAAGTTTTAGGTGGACATTGTCATTTAAGTAGGCATGTTAGATTAAATCATTTGATATTTGTCAGGGAGGATTCTAAAAATCTCCAATATGAAAGAATCTCCAATATGAAAGAATCTCCAATAGGATTCTTATAAGTTTAATTTCACTTATATTGACTTGATTTGTTTTTCAGGATTGGTTTGAAAAGTATCATGACCGGGTGCTTGAGGCCGAGCAGTTGTTGCTTACTACTCTAAATTTTGAACTCAGTGTGCAGCATCCATATGCACCTCTTACATCTGTCCTTGACAAATTAGGCCTATCAAAGACTGTTTTGGTGACTCTGGCATTAAACTTGATCAGCAAAGGGTGAGTCTTCTTATTTTTAGGTCTTGTACAATCTGCAATTGCAGCAGTATTTTTGCTTGTCCATTCATTTTGTGGACCATAATTCTGATACTGATGGGTTATCTGCACCCAAGCCCATAATTGAATTTGAAGGTCAGTTTTTTGAGCAGAAAACTCCTCAAACTCGTCCACATACCCATCCACTGTTCTCTGCTGGAAAAGTGCCTTTGATTGTGAGAACGGTCCCTGTATGATGATCGCCATATCAGTCAGAAAGAGTTCATTTGAGTCTTTCTCAGTCCAACTATAGTTATGCCTCCTTCAGCACCTTGAACCAAAGCCACATGATTCCTTCCAACCATACATATATGTGGGAGTTGTACTCACAGCTCTGGTGACACAGCAAAATATGTTTCTACACAGGAAACCCACCCAGCTGGGTAATCATCCCCGTAGAAGGGCGGAAGCTCAAATCTCTAAGCATTGAGACAATGGTTATCTGAAGCAATTCCAAAAGGTTTCTCAGTGGAGCACCCAGCTAGGGATGAAACTTCCTAGCCCAGGTTATAAGCCACAAATAGAGATGGCATGATCCCTATGTGATTCCCTGAGTCCTTGACTCCTCTCATACATCCATTCTCTCTTCTGTAACTAACTCTTCTCTGTTACTATGTTTTCTCACCTTTTTCTGCCTTAAGCCTGATGGGCTTGTAGGATTTTGGGTTTGGGCTTGGTTGTAGATAATCTTTAAGATACTCATGCACCTCCATTCAATTCAATCTGTTTAGGTTTGTGTGTTTATGTATTGTCTCAACGGGATGTCCTCTTCAGGCATACTTTTCATTGGTTTTGACTTAGATCATATCATCTAAGACAGTGATAGCCGTCAAAAACTTGGTGCATTTTCTTGAGGTCTAGAAAACTAGTAGCTCTGGTGTCTGCCTTCTAATTTTGGTTTAAGATTGTGTCAAATCTCAATATTTTTCTCTAGAGCAACTGCTCTGTGCAGTTAATCTTTAATGGGATATTTATTCTTTTGACATGCATATAGTGCAAGGTCTTCACAGGATTAGCATACTTGCCTGCATTATATTCTTAAATGGTTGATTGATACTTGATATGCTGTTCGACAACATTCAAGGAACATCTTGTTTTACATTTGAAATTGAACTGCTGATGTCTAATGGATTGCTTTGTGCTTTATTCTGATAATCATTAGCCAAATGGATTATCTTTGCATTCTTAATATAAAGAAGATCAAGGAAGTTATCTTACCATCTAAAACCAGCAAAAATAAAGCAGAAATGAATAGTTTCTAAAATTAAGATACAAACTTCAGTTGTCCTCAAAAACATTTGAATTTTTCAAAATGGGACCTTGGAGAAAATCTCTCCACTTACAGGAGCAATGTTGCACATATCTACCCATCCCAAGTCTCAACCTCCGACATGTAGGAATCTCATGCACTGGGTTGTCTTTTTTTATATTTCCTCTTCTAGTATTAGGCTTTTGTTTAACTTCTTTTAACCTGGTTTATTAATTGATTACTTGATTTCGGGTAAAACTATTGTTTGGGCTTGAATGTGCTGATAAAATTCTTTCGTTTTAAACTATTTCCTTTATTATCTCTGGAAATGCATGTTGCGGTTTTCTTTTTGATATAATATATTGAAACATGATAAGTTGCATCCAGCTTCTTCACTGTAGCTTACTTAATTCATGATTCATATTTTGTAAATTTGGACATTATTTTGAAGACATTATCCATGCTCCTCTTTCATTTTTCACAACATTTGATATCTTTCTTCTTTTAAATTTCATTGAAGCTTTAGTTCTCGGAAAATGCCATGCTCGTTGGAGCTTTGGTAGATTAGTGTCTAACACTGAACTGGTGACTTAAGTTGTCAAGAAAGGCTCCATTATGGTGTTATTTTTTATCTTTTATATAATTTTCTATCTTGTGATATGAGGAAGCTAGAGGTAAAATGCTTTATCCATCATTAGCTGCAGGTTTGTACTAAAACTATCAGGAAGATTTTTTCTGTACTATTTTGGTTTTTCTTCTTTGGAAAGGATAATTAAATTCTCTTTCCATCTTTTAACACTCTGTATTTTGTAATGATGCTTAAGCTTACAATTTGCACCTGCAACATGGACAGTGGTAGAGGATTTAGTGAGTTAATCTGTAGTGCAGAATAAGATGCATTCATCACAAGCATTCCGATTCACATATTAGCAACGCTGTCCAGATCAAAATGTAGAGAAGATGTTGCATTGGCATTAGCTTTGAAAGATTCAATTGTTTGCAACGTGCAGCACTGTGTGTGTACTTTCTGATTTTAGTTACATGTATTTCTGGAGTTTAAAGCCCCCGCATCATATTTGGGCATATTTGGGCCTGGAAATCTGAAAAAAATCTCTAGATCAGTGTAAGATAATGTTATAGTTTGGTACTCTATCAGCAAGTGTGCACAGATTCTTGGAATATTATTCTTCCTGAGTTGCTGCTTTTCTTGTTGGTAAGGAAAAGTAAGTAAAGTTGTGTTTACCACTTGGTATCGTTGTTCAATTTTGCATGTCTTATCTAGCTTATATTACTTCTTTTTTAAATAGCTGACATAGTGACATGTTAAGTTCTACAAGAATCTTCTCTTCTTGTTTTCACAGATAATTAATATTGCATATCTCTGAACTTATGTTGAGAGATGCTGTCAGTACACAGTAGTGATCTGTCTTGTGTGGTCTTCTGAAGCTGAATAATATTGTTTTGCGTGCAGGCTTCAGAGCTCTCTATGGCTTCAGTATAGACCCCATCATATTGCTGCTGGAGCTGCATATCTTGCTTCAAAGTTTCTGAACATTGATCTTACCGCCTATCACAATATCTGGCAAGAGTTTGAGGCGACACCATCCATTCTTAGGGGTACTCTGCAATTACTTCCTCCTTCCTCCTTCCTTTACACTCTCTACTTTCTCTTATCAAAGCAACAATGCTGAATTTATACTGCTTTTATTTCTAAAATAGTTGGTTTATCAGTAATGGATAAGTAAAGTGTGGTTGGTTTTTGAGAGGAGAAATGAAGCAATTTCGTAATTCTATTGCAGCAGTTGCTCGTTTTTCTAAGAGCAATGTCTGATGTTAATTTATTTTTCAATTTACTGTTTCTCTTACTTTTTTAATTTAGTCTTAATCTAGTCCTTGTTTTAACGTTGTTATAAAATTATAGGTTTGTAGCTTGTCAAAAGAGTTTTCTTGAAAATGTGACTGGACTACCTTGTTTTAGAGTAGTGCTTCACAAGCAGAAATAAATTGCCAAAATTATGACAAGAATTTTGCTAGGTTCCACTGTGGTTGTTGGATGGAATAAAGTACTAGGACCACTTACCCATCCAAGTGTTAACACTCACTCATGTCAAATCATTTTGTAAAAAAATTTCTGGGAAAAAAGTTGTGGTTGTCTAGCATGCTTATTAGTTATTAATACCGGTTTTCACTTTTATGCAGATGTCTCGCAGCAATTAATGGAGCTCGTCTAAATGTATAAAGAACATGATATAGATAGAGTAAAGTATATTTGGTGCCATGTTCTGTTTAAAGAAATGCCTCAGAAGGAAAACGCAACAGAGGTGTTGAGGGGTTGTGACCTACATGGTTCAGTGTTCCAACTCCGTGAATGTGTGCTCAATCTTGTGTTATCCTTTGTATTCATTTAGTTGATTAGTCGATGCTTGATTGTGATCTCATGTCATGTATATACCAACAACCTGGTTAGTTTAGTGGAGCATTTGCTATCATGAATGCCAAAACTGTTAACATTGAAAGTACAAAAGCTATCGGGTTCCGAAATTAAATTTCAAGCCTGTCGCAATCATTCATAATTTCTTATTAGAACTGTTGAGTTATCAGTTTATGCATTCAAAGATTTTATACCTAAACTAATTCCACCTTACCGTAGTGCATTGCATAGATTTTAATTTTGCACAAGTAAATTACTTGTAATTATAATTAATCATGAGCTCAAAATGTAAAAGTAATTATAATTAATCTTGAATGTTCTCACAGAAGAACCTCGTAAGTCATGAATTCGAATATAAAAATTAACGTTTTTGAAAAGAGGAAAATTAGATACAATTACTTTTTTCGTGGAGAGAGGAGTCTTTGATGAACAACTTTTGATATTAGGATACATTTTCTATATTTGATTCACTGGTTTTAGTGGGATAAACGAATTACAGTTTTAAATTTTAGATAAATGAAAATAAAGAATTTTTAAAGATCAAAAATAAAATGAACTTATTTTTATAATATTAAAAATATATTTAACCCTAATTTTTACAAATACATGTAATCTTATACATTTTATAAAGATAAAGTATCTTTTATTGTAGAAATTAAAAAATATAATTTATAAAACATTATGAAAATTCATTCCTATATTTGTTTTACTGTTATTATTTATATATTAATACAAGTAAAGTAGCTCTGTAGGAATTTTACATAATTTATAGAATATGTTTCTTCCGTTCAATATATTATTATTTTGTTTATAACAATGATAATGATAAAAATTGATTGTTTTTTGGTTAAACCAAGATCAAATCTAAGCACTCCCACATGTTATATATTATTAAGCCGAAAAGTAAGTGATATTCAATTGAGCACTAACTTCTTTTTCAACCTGTTTCATTCTTAATAAACTAAAGTACTAATAATTTATTTATCGTTTGAGAATCTCTCGTGAGAAATAAAACACTTGTTCATTGTGATTTGTGAACCACGAATATCCACCAACAAAAAAAAAAAGAAAAAAAAGTGGCATCAGTCACATCCTCAACCCATTCAATTATCAATTGTTTAAAAAGATTAATCGAAAATTAACTTGTCAACAGAAAGTGGACTCGAATCACCTACACATAACTCCGCGATAAGCGTGCGATCTAGTACACCACCATCTCACCATCCCAAAATCTGCATCCGTTAATAGTACCCTCTGTTTATCTTCACAATCACAACATCGAACTCAAAACTCCGTCACGTAGACGTACCCATACTGGAAAATTCCCCTGTACCTATATATATATATATATATATATTTTTTTTTTTATTTTCATCTTAGCTTAAGAAATTACTAATAAGAATAGAATATAGAATTTGCAATACACTGTGAGGACAAGAAGGAACGCACCATTTGAAGGGAAAACGACGGAACAACAGTGAAGGAAGAGAGAAACAGAGTCGTAAACGACGAAGCTGCTTCGCTCTCGTTAAATCGCTGATCCGTTACCGATGCGCCACCGAGAATCTACTAGAACGTAACGACGCGTAGTTTTGGAATTGTGCTCTAGGTTTTGAGTTTCGGTTCTGATCGACCGAAGATGCTGGCAAATCATTTGCAAAACGGCATCGAATCGGCGAGGCTCGTTTGGTCGCGGATTCCTAACTCGGAAGAATCGCAGTTACTCGATGACGCCGTTGGTATCCTTAAGAAGAACGATGGAGGAGGTGTTGAGAGCCTTGACTATGAAGTCATCGAGAATTTTGCTTATCGTGAGGAACAGGTTTTAACTATTGTTCTGATTTATTGATTTTCTTAATACTTAATTACTTTTATAGTTCAATTTGTGAAATGATGTTGTGCTGTGGTTTGAGATTTGTAGGCGCAGAGAGGGAAGCTGTATGTGAGTTATTTACTGGTGGTGAAATGGTTCTTTGCCTTGCTCATCGGCATTTGTATGTTCTTCAACTTAATCGCTGTCATGGAAGTGTTGCTTCTTTGCTAACGTGCTTTTTGGTTTCACTATCTTAGTTTTGATTTTTGATTGTGGTGTTTTAGTTAGTTTTTCTGAACCTTGAGTTATATTTTCTTCAGTAGGTAGCGCGTTTTATACTCAGGCAAACATTAGGGGAAGTAGTATAAAACTGTTACTCATTTACGTGAAAAGAATTAGATGTGAACTTGAAGCTCGAGTTCTAACTTGTTTTAAAGCTCAACTGAGTGCTAAAATCTGAAATAATTCTTCTGCAGTGAAAATTTATGACAAGTGTTAGCAACACATTCTCTTATTTTTTGTTAGATGAATAACAACACGTTCTCTACACAATTTTTCTGACACATTCTCTTCTGTTGGTTAAACTTAATTGAGAATTAAAACATCATAAGTGGAGCTTATTAGATAAGAAATGAAACCCTCAGAATTGTGATTTCCAATAAATTTCAACCAATAGTAATGACTAATGAGTATGTTTAAGAAAGTGTATTGTATTGTTAGTATTTCTCTATTAATGTTTGAATGAAAATGCTGACACATAAGGTTATAGAATTCTTTCACCGATAGTTATTTAAATTATTTATTGAGAGTAGTTCATTTATTACAGTAACTCCTCATTTCAACGGACATATAAGACTAAATTTTCTTGACTGAGAAAATGGTGATTTTAGTGTTGAAGTTTTCAATATTTATACCAAACACGTAATGTCTGGTTCACACCAATTTTTCTTTGATTGGTTGCAGGTACAGGATTTGCTGCTGTTTTCATCAATATTGCTGTGGAAAATTTTGCTGGCTGGAAGTTTTCGGTGACATTTGATATAATTCAGAAATCATATATTGCTGGCTTTGTTGTATATGTCCTTATCAACTTGGTTTTGGTGTATTCCTCTGTATATATTATTACTCAATATGCACCAGCAGCTGCTGGATCTGGCATTCCTGAAATCAAGGGTTACTTAAATGGTGAGATAAACTCTTCTGGAGTTTTAGATTGGTGTTAGATGTTATTCCTGTAAAATTTCCAGTACACCAACAGTGCTGATTCTCATTTATGTTCAGGAGCTGATATTCATGGCATCCTTCTTTTCAGAACCTTACTTGGAAAGGTGTGTTGGATTACTTTTTCTCTCCCTTCTCTTTTGATGCCATGTGGTTTTGTTTTTTCGGGGGAGGGGGGTGGCGAGTTCTTTTCAGAAATGTTGAATTGCAAGATTCTTCTTATGTTCTACAGATATTTGGAAGTATTGGTTCAGTGGGTGGAGGCCTTGCTTTGGGTAAAGAAGGTCCTCTTGTTCATACTGGTGCTTGTATTGCTTCATTGCTTGGACAAGTACGTACTTACTACTATATATGCTAGTATCTATACAGTAAGCTAAATGTAGTCTATTCAGATTTCAGAGAGTAGACACATGATATGCCTTACAAATATCTCTTTCTCAATAGTTTATTTAACCAAATTAATAGAATAAGACTAAGAAATTAATAGAATAAGACTAAGAAGTGATATCAATACCACCTGAAGTGTCTATTATAATTTAATCATCCATTTAAATAATCTATCTTTTGTTCTCAGCAGTCAGCATTAGCACAGATTACCAATATAACCATCAGTGCATTACCATAGTGTTGATCATTCCTTTCTCTTCTAAAATGATGAACATATCAGGGTGGGTCAACTTCAGCTAGAAATTATTGATTGGACTAGCCTGGTTTCAGTCCATAAATAGTGACCGGACTAGTCCAATTCCAGCTTGAAAATAGTGACTGGCTGGACTGGTTCTAGTCCCAATTTAATGATTGGGTTAGCTGATTCTAGTCCTTATGTTTCTCAGCTTGATCTTTTTTGTGTTTTTTTTTGTTTGTATGTATGTAATTGTTATGCAAGCAATAAACTGAAATAATCATTGATGTCATGCCTTGAACAGGGTGGATCCACTAATTATCATCTAAATTCGAGGTGGTTTCAAGTATTCAAAAGTGATCGTGATCGCCGTGATCTTGTAAACCACTCTGGTCCTTTTATTTTAATAGTTATAAATTTTATCTGATTAGAGCAGAAAATGTACTTTTCTATATAGTATTCCATGATTCCCCCAACCCCACTTTTGCCCAAATGGCATTGATCTCCAGCTCATCAATTCACTCCAATGATAAATGTGGAAGAAGAAAATGCTCATTTTTTATTTCAATTATGTCTTAAAAGGTAACCTGTGGATGTGCAGCTGGAGTTGCTGCAGCATTTAGAGCTCCAGTTGGTGGTGTATTGTTTGCGTTGGAAGAGGTTACATCTTGGTAAGGATTTTTGATTCTTGATCAAATGTGCAGAAAAAAATGCTTGTCTGTTCCACTTATATTTGTCTATTGCTTTTGTACTTACAATATGTCCCCTATGCTCTTGAAGGTGGAGGAGCCAACTCATGTGGCGTGTCTTCTTCACGTCTGCTGTGGTGGCTGTTGTGGTTCGATCTGCAATGGGGTGGTGTAAGAGTGGAAAATGTGGACACTTTGGGTCAGGTGGATTCATAATATGGGATATATCAGAGTTAAGATCTTTGCTATCACCTTTTTCACTCTCCTTTGGATATTCATATATTTGTTTACTCTTTCCTCTTCTTGACTGGTTTGGGTTTTAGTGGTCAAGAGGATTATTCCTTTGCAGAGCTATTGCCAATGGCTATTATTGGGGTTACTGGAGGTTTACTAGGTAGGAATTTTTGCCCGTTTTGTATTTAAATTGTACCATGATTACTCAGCTCTAGTTCATTTCTTAATATGGTATCAATAATTTGCAGGAGCATTATTCAACCAACTTACACTTTATATTACCACTTGGCGTCGAAATCATCTTCACAAGAAAGGAAACAGGGTCAAGGTATGCTGTTAATTTTGAGTCAATTGTTATCTTCTCTGCTTCTGTAAAATACAGACAAATTTAGAGGGTTGAAAGGAAATCGTGGAAAAAGGTAAAGAAAAGAAGGAAAAACTGTACTGAAGTGAAGAAACTGATTATGATTAATACTCAATAATATCATTTCTTTCACATTTTTCTTTCTCGTCTATTTATCGCTCACCCATTCCCTGTTTCCTCTGAACTTCAGATTATTGAAGCGTGCCTTGTATCCATTTTAACATCAGCTATTTCATTTGGCCTGCCACTTCTGAGAAAATGTACTCCTTGCCCTGATTCTGATCCTACATCTGGTATTGAATGTCCAAGACCTCCTGGAATGTATGGGAATTATGTAAATGTAAGAGTAGTAGATTTGTATTTTTTTTACGTGCTTTAGCTTCATTTTAATTTTTGGTTTGAAATTTGCATGCACTTTGATCTTGTTTCTTATTGTGATATGACATGTCTGATTTAATCTTTTGGTAGAAGAACAAATTTTATTAGATGAAAAAAATAAAACTACAGTTCTTAAAAGAAAAGCTAAGAGAATTGTTAGCTTGAAGATTATCAAAACTGAATAAATAAATTAAAAAGCCTCACAGTGAGGTCTCTCTATCTGCATGTCAGGGAGACTCCCCTGAAAAGAAGGGCATGAAAACAAACAGAAGGCATCTAATTCTTGTCCCTTTTCCCTTCAGATCGAGAGTAGACATTCTTTTGAATTTAATTCCTTTCTAATTGTATTTGGGATGACACTTTTGCTTCTAATTACTTTTGGAGATTCTATTGTGATTCTATGCCTTTTGCAGTTCTTTTGTAGCAAAGACAACGAATACAATGATCTTGCAACTATTTTCTTCAATACACAGGTTTTGAATGAACTGGAATTTGTAGTTTGTTTTTCTTTTCTTAATTCATTTTATTAATTTACCACTCTTTTGTTTCAGGATGATGCCATAAGGAATTTGTTCAGTGCAAAAACAATAAATGAGTACAGTTCCCAGAGTTTATTAACCTTTTTGGTATTGCTTTCTTGCTTGCTGATTTGGACTTTGCATACATCAGACATTTATTGTGATATTTTATGTTATGATTATAACAAAACTTTGGACATTGGTATATCTAGTATCTGTACATTAGGCATGTAAGGTTTTAATAAGAATATAGTTGGGAGCAGAGGATAGAAACCGATAAAGAATGTAACTAAATATATTTAGAATGGAGGTGTGTCTTTTACAAATGGGCATGAAAAATATACTTTTTGTTGATTATGATGCACCAAATAGATGCTTGTTTTTTCTTTATGGAGGTGTTCATCAAGATTACTACAGGAATTCCAGTTGATTTATTTTCATGTTCCCATATTGGATAGAGTTGGCACTTTGAACACTTGACGCTTTACATGTTTATATTGTGATTAATATCTCCATTATCTTGCAGGTTATGTTTTATGCTTTAGCAGTGGTGACATTTGGTACTGCTGTGCCAGCTGGTCAATTTGTTCCTGGTATAATGATAGGATCAACATATGGGCGTCTTGTTGGCATGTTTGTTGTTAAACATTACAGAAAGCTCAACATTGAAGAGGGAACGTGAGTTTGCTAGTTGCTTTTCTCCAAAAGCATGATTAGCTAAATTTGATTTTCCTTCCTATTATACATATTTGTTGGTTTTATTCTTAGAAGACATCTATTTTATCAATTGATCAATCTTCTATCTGGTTTTCCGGGTGATAAATACATGTTCCTCTCCCCCTTGTTCTCTTTGTTTATGATGTCTAAAAGGAAAATTTGAAGAGCTGACTGACAAATTGAACACTGATACCTTGGTTGATCCTGAACTAATGAGTTACTATGTAGCTTTTTCCTCTTGATCCATTGGGATAGTATCTATTCTTCATATATAACATGTGCAAAGTTTAATTCTCAGTCAAATTACTTTCAGGAGCTTGTTGTGTTTTACCAATCCACTGATATTGTATTATTTTTTTGCTATTGGAGCCTCTAGTATCCAAAATGATTTTCTGTGTAGTTGTACTTATTATTTTCCCAGAAATTTAGACATGATATTTTTCTTATCTTCAGGTATGCTTTGTTGGGAGCTGCATCTTTTCTTGGAGGCTCAATGCGGATGACAGTGTCTCTATGTGTCATTATGGTTGAAATCACGAATAACTTAAAAGTTTTACCTCTTATTATGCTTGTTCTTCTTATATCGAAGGTATGCATATCAAAACTCCCTTATACAAAGAAAGCCACTTAAAATACACTAACTTTTTCCCTTACAGGCTGTTGGCGATGCTTTTAACGAAGGTATCTACGACGAGCAGGCTCAATTGAGGGGCATTCCATTACTGGAATCAAGGCCTAAATATGAGATGCGAAATATGACTGCAAAGGAGGCCTGTGGGAGTGGAAGGGTGAATATGATTTTGAAATTTTATAAGAAATTGCATATACATTAACAGTTGTTGCCTAAGTAAATACTGCTGTGCTGTAATTTTTTTCTGGCAAATGGGAGGGGAAGGGTGAATACAAATTGCTCATCTGCTCTTGTTAGTTGTTATCCACTTATCCTATTAATCTGTGTTTCCAATCATGAAAATGTTTGGAATGTAGAATGTGTAAAGGGCCAACCCAAGTTTAACGAGAGCCTGATTGAACTACTGGTCGTCCCTGATTCTTTCTAATATAACTAAAGAAAGAGGTTGTGCTTTGTTCAAGGTTGAAATATTTTCTTTCTCCAGTTCTAGCATATAAAAAGGGGAGATGGATAGGGGGAGAGAGGAGGGTAAATAAAAGCCTGATTGAATATAAAGACATTGGATTATGGTTGTGGATACAACCCAAAATTAGAGGGTGACTGGGTGACCTGGATCATTTTTTTCCTGGGGGATGGGAGGTTGACGGTGAAGTTTTAAGTGATAAACTTGATGAGGTGCTGCTGTTGCCTGTGATGGTTAGCATGTATTAAAATGACACTGGATAAACTATGTTTCATTTTCACATACCCTGTACTGTAGTTATCCCTTTGACCACTGATTGTATGTGTAAATCTGTCTATTGAAGGTGATCTCTTTCCCTCGGGTCGCTAAGGTTTCAGATGTAGTTTCCATTCTGCGGAGCAACAAACACAATGGTTTTCCAGTATGTATAACTCTTGTACTAATCTTGACTTGAGCGTTATTCCTACTTCCCTAGCATTTTCTAAGTTGTATTTCACAATTTACTATGCAAGGTTATTGATCACACAAGAAATGGAGAACCAGTTGTTATTGGATTAGTGCTTCGTAGGTGAGAAATGAGCATAACAAACTTATTTATTTCTCTGTACCCTGATACTATTTTGGTTGTAAGTTGAGGCTAAAGCTTGCATTGCTTTAACTTAAGCTTTTGTATCCTTTTCTTTTGTGCAGTCATTTATTGGTAATTCTGCAGTCTAAGGTTGATTTCCAGCATAGCCCTCTACCCTCTGATCCCAGAGGCGGGGGCAGATCAATTAGGTAGGTTTTCTTGAGATTTGTCAGTTTGGCCTTTTTTGTCTGTATTCTACTTTTTTCGTGACTCTCCTTAACTTCCAGGCATGATTCTGGTGAATTTGCAAAGCCTGTTTCTAGTAAAGGAATATCTATTGATGATATACATCTAAGTTTAGATGACTTAGAAATGTACATCGATCTTGCCCCATTTTTGAATCCCTCACCATATATTGTTCCAGAAGATATGTCTTTGACAAAGGTGTGCTCTTTAAAATCCTCTAAATAATATTTTTCATTTCTACTCCAATTTTGTTGTGAGATGATCGTGATGTCTTGTTCATGACACAGGTATACAATCTTTTCCGCCAACTTGGTCTAAGGCATTTATTTGTTGTTCCTCGTCCATCTCGTGTGCTTGGATTGATAACCAGAAAAGATTTGTTGATAGAGGTAATCTTTCTTCACAACTAATGAATTGTTTGGTGTGTTGGAGTTGAACCTGCTAGAGTTTCTTTTTGTTCCTTATTGTACTTTTTAATTGGACAGGACAAAGAAAATACATTAGAGCTTCATTCAACTAGTGTAAGGTCTCTGATACTTTACTCCCTTTACATCTTATTCAGTCTTTTCAAATCAAATTTGAATATTTTGTCAGGCATATTTGCTTACATTCCAAAAATTGTTTTTTCCTTTGTAGTGGATTGCCACAGTGCCTAAAAACTGTTATTGCTATTTTTGTCAAGATTTGCATGCATGTCAAATATTATTTATTGATTTGAATAATGCACTACAGCACATAATAGGAGAGAGATTATCCTTGTATTTTATTATGTCGCTAACCATGTGTGCACAACTTGCAGAAAGTGTATACATTTATGGACATCTTTTTGAAATTATCTCTTCTAAAATAACACAATTTTTTAATGATTAAAAACTTCTAATCAAGCTATACTTTGTAGTAGAGTTTATACTTATTAATATTGAGTTTAATAAATTGAAGAGTATGGAAGGATCTGTCCAATCAAAAGAGGAATTCAATGTTTTGAATAAATATAATTTAATGCTGTGTGCAAAGTCATTATTAGATTTCCAGTGAGATTGTGAGCAGCAGCTTATACATGGTTTGTCCGATTTTAGATTCATTAAGGATGATGAATGATACGTGAAACCTCTATGCATTTTCATATTTTGTTGTCTTTTTCTGCAGTAAATCTGTGCAATTGTGTTTGCCTTAGCAAAGATTGGTTTTGCATCTACCAGGATTGATATATACTTACTCCAATAATTAATTTAAGAAAGTTGTCTTCATGATTTTCTCATCGCAGAATTAGGCCTCAGAATAGAAGTTTGACAAGGAATATAGATGTGGAGCGCCCTTTGCTAAACGGACTGCTTCAGGATCAATCAGACACCTGATTAACACTGCCTGTAACTCACTCCAAGTCCTTTCCGCTTCCAATTTTCCTCGAAGATCATTCTTTATTATTTCTTGTATCCATGTTCAATTAGGTTAAAGAAACCAATCTTTGGGAATATGGGCTTGTAAACGGCATTCCCTAGAATTTTGTATATTAGGCACTAGGCTTAGGGAACAAAAATTCATTATAATGATTCTATTTCTATGATAGTTGAATTTAGTATAAATGATCAATTGAGTTTTTTCTTTCCATTTCTTTTCGGGTTGAGGTCTTTGTTGTAGTTTTCTTCACATTGTAGTTTGCAGTTGTTACGATGAGTGCCGAATTTAGCAGTAAACAAAAGTGAGTTGGAGTGTGGTTTCTCACAACAGTGAATAAGTCCTCAATGAATAATTACGGTAATTTTATTGTAATTAAATAAAATTATCTAAATAAAACTTTTAAATAATTAGCTAAAATCAACGACCATACTAAATATGAAATTGGGTGATAATATAACTTTTTAACTGAATAAGTGCAGTCTAATTGGATTTAATAAGAAAACTTAAAAAAAAAAAAAAATACCACAAACTGTTTTTACAAAGTTTATCAAAACGTCCATAATAATTTAAGCTATAAACTTTTTGTTTGTATTTTTTCAAGCTTGTCTCTGAATTCATTCAATCTTAAAAATCCTACGTGAAAATAAAAATTTTCTTAGTATTTAAAAACGTTTACAAGAACACTACGATCTAGGCGAAGAATCCTGATACAGAACCTTGAGAAAAATATCGTGTGTGATTATTAAAAAACAAAAAAGCATAAACCAAACTCTTAACAAGTACAAATCCGAATCATGCATAGCTAGAAAAAGCAAGTGCAAGCAGTGGCATGGCCAAACCCATTAAACCAACACCTGCTCCCTTTACAACCATCAATGAGGCTGCATTGTTTGGAGAAGGTGCATGTACATTTGCATTTGGAACTGGAGAGGCCATTGCTGATGATGATGATGATGATGGTGATGGTGATGGTGATGGTGTTGGTGTTGCTGCAGCTGATACCTTCAACACATTTATATCAACCTTTTGTCCTGCTTGGCAGTGACCAGGGATGCCACATATGAAGAAATGATGACCACGATTTGTTATCTTTATGGTTTCATTGCCACTACTCATGGTTGTCAACGGGGATGATGCATTGCATGACTTGTACATAGCATGTGTCACTCGCATCACGTTGTGGAACTTTGCATTGTATTCAAAAACTGATTACACAAATTACCAATGTTTTTATTTTAACTCTTTCACTTTCGTTAATACTAGTAACAATGAAAGAGAAATAAAAAAGACCATGCTCCACATTCCACAATTATTATGTTTTAAGGTTAATGATGCAGTATATAGCAGTATACTATTTGTGAGTCCATCGTGAGACCAGCCAGCATTCTCATTGTATGTTCATAAAATTTGTTTATATTAAAAAAAGTGCAAAGCACCATGAAAACCAAGAAGCTAGTACAAATGAAAGTTGTGAACCATGCTAGTTAACAGCTATCTCATAACACAGATATCTTAATGCCTCTTGCAAGAATAAAAACCATAAGAAAGGATTTTCTACTTTCCAAAAAATTTTGAACTCATATACTAACAGAACATGAATAAACCATAAAAATTGGAGTGAGAGGACTTACTGATAGTGTCACCAACTTGAAAGTTCTTAGTAGCAGCCCACTTCTTGTAATCTACATTCCCAATGATGGTCCAGCCAGCAGAGTCCCCAACCTTGTGCACAGCTGCATCTGAAACTTGTAAAGCTGTCATCATCATCATCATCATCAACAACAACAACATAACCACACCTCTCTCTACCAATGCCATGCCTCCACACAGTAATTAGAGACCCCTTTTCCCTTTTCCTGGGATTTGAGCAATTGAGGCTCTTGTCTCCTCTCTCAGATTTCTATATATCCTTTTTTATACTAAATGTTTTTGGAAGATGGAGAATGGAACTTTAAGAATGGACAAGTGAATTAGTTGGTCCCATTCTTTTTATTATTATTAATGTTTAGATGAAAACCTCCTTTTTAGTATGAACAAAGTGGCCCCATAGGTCTCTTTGCAATCAAGTTTGGACGGTGGCAGTGATGGGTCAAGGACTGTATTCCTATTTTTGGCTAAATTTTATTTGATCCCTTCTTTGCTAAGTTGTAACCTCATTAGATTAAAATGTATGGCAAAAAAAAATATCAATAACTTGCATTGCATGAGATTTCTAACATTAAACTAATGTCAGTTTAGAGTAAAAGTGGTCCAAGGTGTATTATTTCATGCAATATATATTGGCTTATCTTGACAATGCTAATGAACAGCATGCATGTGTAAGTAGCTGTAACACTAGTCAAAGCAAAAGACTAGTGTGAAATTCAAATGAAAAATTGATTAAAAATGTTGATAATTGGTAATATATTAGTTACATATGTATTCTTTATCCTTGAAATTTGGAACATTGATGGTCTTGGTTGGTTGGTTGTGTGGGCATGGGTGAGGTTGTGAGACTTGAAAGGAAAGAATGTCGAAGGAAACTGTTTAGATCTGTGCGGCTACTGCACTTCATTGCAACCATGATGACCATTTTTGTATTTTAATTAACATGTTTTTGTCAAATGATAGGTGAGTGTCATCATGAAATTGTAACCACCATATATTGTTCCCATTTGGAGATCACATTACTTTGCGCATGAGAAAAGCAATAAGTATTGGCTTTGTATGGTATTATCATATACGAGTATAAAATCCATATGCCAAACAGTCGTAGAATATAAATATTGTAATACACAAAGGATTTTTCTCACACACAAAAGAAACACTTACACGTGCGTATTTTTCTCTCTTCACATTTTATAACCAATTGTTCAGTTATCCGGTTGTCTGCCTATTGTCGTTGTCGACTTTCTTTATATAAAAATATAGGTAATTATGTCAATACCACTACGTTTGATATAAGAAATTCAATCATAACTATACGGTACTGTTATTATAGTATGTAATTATGTCAATACCACTACGTTTGTAGCTTATCATTACCCGTTCCCTTCGTTCTGCTTCTTTGCTTAGTAAGAAAATCTGTTCCTTTCATTTTTCTTCGTTGCATTTTGCTGCCTCCCTAATCTTTATGTATTGTCATCAGAGTTTCATAGGCTCTAGAGGTTGGCATAGCATAATTGAATTGTTTTCAGACAACAAATGTCTTTGTTAGCTTATTAATTTATTTGTTTATTTTACAATTTTCCACTTCCAAGATGAATGTATAGGATGAGAATAGTTGTTGAAGAGTTGTGATTCCAGAGCAACAGTTGGTACAGAACAATACGCAGGCATTATGGTTGTGTGTTTATTCACCACATAATGTGAGTTGATATTCAATCTATATTATTCCTTCCAATTTCGAAAGACAATCAAGTTATATGGATCACAAAACAAGATTTTCTAAGAAGAAAAACCAATGAAGGAAAAAAAAAAAAGAAACTATATTTAAGGCTTGAAAAATAGAACAGAACAAGTAATGTTTTGATTAAAAACTGAATACTGAGTTGCAGAACTAGACCACCACCATGGTAGTGGAGGGAATGAAAATAACTTGCTTAATGTAGCTAAACGAAATCACCCTTACTTAACATCTAACTCACTCTCTAAAGACTAAAATAATACTCATTTGACGAAGCAAATGATTTCCGGAATGGCCGAAATTTTACAACCTGGAGGCTGGATCATAGCCATTAACATGGGCTACTTTCTCATCAGCAGCATAATCATCATCCATAAACCTCTTCCAGAACCAGTGCTGCTTCCACACTCTCTCTGTCATCTCTTCAATCGGCACATTCTTTGTCTCAGGCAACAGGAAAAGCACAAATAAAGACATGACCAAGACCCAACTAGAGAAGAACAAGAAGATGCCAAACTTCATGTGGCATAGCATAGAGAGGAAGGCCTGTGCAATGACGAAGGTGAAGAGCAAGTTGACACAAACAGTTACACTCTGGCCAGCTGAACGAGTCTCCAATGGGAAAGTCTCACTCGGAATAAGCCATCCTAGAGGACCCCAAGACCATGCAAAAGAAGATACGAAAGTGCAGACCAAAACAACCACCAAAATCGCAAAGCCTTTTGAAAGATCATCAGAGTGATCTTTGACCTTCAATCCAAGGATTACTGCTATCACCACTTGAGAGAAGAACATCTGCACACCAGCTTCCAGCAACAGTACGCGACGTCCCAATTTGTCCACACTGTAGATGGACACAACTGTGGATAGCACGTTAACAGCACCAGTAATCACAGCAGAATACAGTGATGCATCGTTCTTGAATCCTAACGTGTTGAATAGCACCGGAGCATAAAACATGATCGCGTTGATTCCCGTGAATTGTTGGAATACCTGTTTTTCAACACATAGTTAAGACAACATTAAATAAATATATATAAAAAAATGATTTCTGAAGTTTTTTAGAATAAGATAAGATGAATGAGTACTAGGTTGTTGTTGTGAGTTAATTACCTGAAGAGCAATGGAAATGACAAGTTGGGGTCGGTTCCTGCGCTTGACAAGATTTCTGAAAGGGTGTTTGACTTCTTGAGCCCTACGACTTGCCTCAACGAGTTCCAAGAACTCAGGTTCAACATTCTCAGTGCCACGAATCTTTTTTAGCGTGGCTTTTCCTTCTTCCAAACGACCACGTTCAATGAGACTGTTGGGTGTGTCACAAACAAACAACGCTCCTAAGGTAAGCATAACTGCAGGGATACCAGCCAGCCCCAGAGATAGCCTCCAACCCCATCCACCTTTGATTCTGTTTTGCATGTCACAACATCATTCAATTGTACTCAACCCAAGACACAAACAAAAACAAAAACACCACTTTCACAATTCAATTATTATGTCTCAAAATATTACCAATCATTTGACGTGGAAAACAGCCAGATATTATAAAATGTTACAATAAATGGTCATCTAATGGACATAGTGCTGCTACATCGTTTTCTACAAACTATCAAATGTGTAAAAGTTTTGGGCCTGCACTATCTGGGCCTTTACGAAGATGGGTTACCACAGGTTACATGAAAATGAATTTCATGGGCCTGGGGTGATGTTCTATTCTCTCTTTTAGTTTTTAAGAAGAAAGCCAAATCTTGGAGCAGGATCATCTGGAATTCAAGAAAGCACTACAAGTGTGTATAATTGAAGACGTCACTGTTGAAAACTTGATATTAGTTTTTAATATTTTATCACAAAAATATATTACTTTCGTAGTCAGAAAACTTGGGTAGGATCCTAAGCCATGTTTCTTTGAAGCATGCACATTTGACCAATGACTCAAAACAGATGATTGATGGCTAGCTAGCTAGACACTTGTCTTGTTATCAGATAACACACTACAAAGAGTCAAGCATGTGTTACACTTATTAATACGGCAATGAAAGTCATACAAATGATCATAATTTATTCATTTTTTTTTTCCATTCGTCACTTAGTAGCTCCCTTTTGGTGAACAAATTTGACCGATACCACCCACACTACATATCATCCACGAGTTCAATTTGCTAACCATTACTTGCTATGAAAACATGAGCACGAATGAAGTCAACACAGGAAAAATAAATAAAGTGTGGATGCTACTGTGTTGACTATTCCTTGCTCTATTCTATTTCTAACACATACATCATCTGATTCATTTATATTTCCAAAAATTACTCGGTTGAAGAAAAGTAAGCAATGAGGGAGTGCTACAATAGTAAAATACTTACTTGTTGGTGCCATAGTTAACAAGGTTAGCAAATAGAATGCCCACGGTTACATTGAGCTGGAACAGTATGTTCAATGCTCCACGGATTCTTGGAGGTGCGATCTCCGAGAGGAACACTGGCACAGCCTGTCATCAAATTGAAACACGATATTTGAGTGAGATATTCAACCAAAATGTCTATTATGGCAAGTATTATCTGTAAGAGTTTATTTTAATTTCACTATCATGAATTAGTTTGGAATACGAGCATCTAAGTGTAAGTTGTGTTGATTGAATACGTAAGGAAACAACAAAAATAAGGTCCAAGTAATGACTAAAGAATACAGATGACAGAAAAATAGAATTTGTGAACTACAGAATTTCATATTTTTACAAAGCAAAAAGGTCTAGGACTTTTTAATTCAAATATGGAAACTCATTTCAAAATAGGAAACTTCAAGGAATAGTGTCAAACAGACAAAGCTAATAATCATAAAATATGAAACAACAAGTGGTCCCTATTATCAAGTGTCAAAAACTTCCAACAGTAAGAATATTTTAAGTATAAAAACGTGGTGAAACTGGATTGGAGAAATCAATGGGTGATAAGGACTTGGGGAGCACAAGCAAAAATTTATGGACAATTGTCACAAAAGTCTTAGTTTAAACTAGAGACTTTCCTTTGTTGGCGCATGACAATCCACAATATTTTTGTGGGGACGACATTATCTGTCTCCTTCAACACAAAGCCTTTGAGATTTTTTGTATGTTAAAATTTTAACATATACATACGTTACCCATGTTCTCACCATATAAAATACACACACACGCAAAACACCCTGATTAAAAACCGAATATACTAATTTTCGTCTTTTGACGAAAGGTACACAGGAATCTTGACTAATTAAGATTTTAAGCGTAAAACAAGCGCAATGATACTTCTAATTGGATTAATAAATTGTATTATAGAGGCCCACTATGTAATATTATCCACTTTTTAACTCACCGAAAAGACAAAATCATAAGTTATTTAGCAAATAATTAAACTGTTAATGTTGTCCTGTTGACCAAATATAAATGTGAACAGATTAAGCTAATCAAAATAATTAAAAAATAGTTCTTTTTTCTTATCTTATCCTTAAAAAAATTAATAAACAGATTAAAAAATTCAAAACTATCAATAAATAATTTCAAGATAAGTATACTATTATATATATATCTACATAGTAATCAATGAAAACCGGAAATACATGTGCAATATTAATTTTAATAATTAATAACCTAGTAGTCAAAACAGTCGAAAAAGTCAACAGATTCATCTAACTGTAATTAATTAACAATATATATTAATTATACGCAATAAAGTTTGTTAAACTGATAGTAATTAATTAAGAAAAAAACGTGGAAAAGAAAGAATTAATGATTTGGTGGACCTGATTAGCAAAGCCAACACCACAACCAAGCAAGATTCTGCCAACAATGAGCATAGCAAGGTTGTGAGCAAGAGTGTTGAAGATAACTCCAGCGATGAAGAAGACGCCAGCAATCAACATGGTCAATCTTCTTCCCAACTTACGAGTTGTGTAAGACGCGAAGAACGTGGCTGTTAAACCAGCCAGATACAGAGACGAAGTGAATAACTGCAATCCTTGGTTGTCGTATTTGCAGTAATTACTACTCGACTCCGTCTCTTCCACTGTTTGTCTATACACCGTCGGAAAAAACTTCTTCAGAAACGGTGGCATAGATGTCACACCACCTGAAAACGTTATACAACATGTTATTTTCATTTTCATTAATAAATTAAATCAAAATCAAATTTGGTCAATGGATCTACAATGATAATCATAGCTTGTTTTGATTTTCTTTAGACTAGAGTAGAGCAATTAATTTTAAGTTTGATAAAATGGTTATTCAAACTTTATCATAAATTTTGGTTATCACAAACAACTTTAATTCGCAATGTTATCTGCAGTCAATCATATAGCTAATTCTATTTAAAAACATATATTATGACAATCTGATTATGTGTGTATTATAATTATTTATTAAATATTTTTTTGGCTTAAATCATGTATTCTTTTGAAGAAAATATTTGATTATTCATCTGATAAGATTATCTAAATGAAATTTGCTTTCTTTTTCTTTATAAAAATAATTTATACCTGTGTTTTAAAAAAGTCAATTAAAATATACATTCATACATATATTTATATATATATATATATATATATATATATATATATATATATATATATTTTATGTATGATGTATGATATTTCTCACTTTGAATATGTGTATTGCAGGTGTTTGACAAGTATTTTTCGCAACAAAACGTGATAAAACTGGGTAAGTGATGACTCATGCGTGAGTTGAGTTGTTGAGAAACAAGGAGAAAGATGATTAGATAGATGAAAATGAAAATAGAGAAAGAAAAGACCTGAAACGCCAACGTCGTAACCAAACATGAGACCTCCAGTGGCAGCCATGATGCATGAGATGATGACGATGGGAGTGATTTTAGCCTCGAAATCACGGCCTCCGCTGCTGTCGACAAATCCTCCGCCAGCCATGGTTATTGTTCCGACGACCTCGCTAGCGGAAGAAAGAATCAAATGCAGAGAGAGAAGAGAGAAAGAGAGAGATAGGAGTGAACGTTATAGTATGGAGGTTCTGAATTGAGAGTGCTAAGACATGTGTTATTTATAAGCTGAATTCCGAGTTTCATGTACGATTCTGATGATGCCTTTGTCTACGTCATCTCTTCCTCATTTCCATATTTACCCTTTTCTCTTTTTTCTTTTTTCTTTTTACTTTTTCCTATCTTCTTTTTCGACGCCAAGCAAATCGCATCCCGGGATCTAATTATTGCTTTCTCATTACATTTTAGCTTGTAATAATCATTTTAACTATTTTTTTTATTCATTTTAGAAATTTGTTAATCATAAAAACTATTTGGAAATTTCTTAATTATAATTATTTTTAATATATAAATACTTTTATTCTATCCAATGCAAATAATAAATTTTTATTTTATATAATTTGAATTTATAATATATAAATATTTTTTACTATA
Source organism: Hylodesmum podocarpum (assembly GCA_026586105.1). Classification (NCBI taxonomy): domain Eukaryota; kingdom Viridiplantae; phylum Streptophyta; class Magnoliopsida; order Fabales; family Fabaceae; genus Hylodesmum; species Hylodesmum podocarpum. The sequence goes on from JALJEV010000646.1 coordinate 586,103, forward strand.
TAAATTATATTATAATTAGATTAAAATTTAAAACAAATAATTTTAAATTTAACATATAAGTTATATTTTAAGTTTATGTTAAGTAGCTTATATTTTGATATATTATTATTTGTAACTATTGATATTTTTTAAAAATAATATTGAATTTCAATTTAAAAAAAAAAGAAAAAAAAATTCCCTAGAAGTAGATAAAACCTCCTATAAAAGAAAACTAAGTAAAAAATCTCTTTAAAGAATGGTCCTTAAACTTAATTACTGACATCCTAGATAATTATTTTAATTTATATGTAGAAAAGAATAAAGTTATGTTATCTCTTAATTCATTCACTTTTTCATAATAATGACATAATTTACATTAATTATTTTTTAAAAAAGTACATTTACTTCTCAAGTTAGATTTAAGATTTAGAATATGAAGAAATATGCTTCCACGAACTTAATTAGACAGTTGTTAGTTTCATGGGTAGGTTAATAGAAGAGCTTTTGAGAAGTCCAAGTTCTTCTTTATTTTATTTTATTTGCTTTTTGAAAAGTCCACGTTCTAAAATACGTGATTGAGATTAGATTTCGGAGTCAGGTTGGAACTGAAAACTGCGAAATGCAATCAACTTGCAAGTTCATCGAGTCACGTCAAAGAGGACAATAAAGGTTTTTGATTTGGCCACATTGTGTTTGTGTGAGAAAAACAACATTAAGAAAACAAAAACAACAATTTTCCAAGACACATGCGACGTTGTTAATTGACCTACTAGTCGTAACTATTGAGTCACTGGTCCAATTCCCCAAGTGGTTTCGAATTTTCTCTTTTCTGCATGCAAAAGATCAAATCAATTTGTTCATTTTCTCATTCATGCACGAATTATTCCTTAGCCCAGTTCCAGTTAAATTAAAAAATTTCATAACACCATATAGTCAATGCAAAATCTGTGGTTTTGTTTTTTTGTTAAAGCCGCGCGTGGAAACGAGAAAGAATTGGCCATGATTTTGTTTTTCTTTGTAATTTTAATTTCTATTAATCATTGTTAAAACATTTCTTGTACTTTTGTGACACCAAGCAAAATACTAAATTATCGTAAATTCTGACATACGACTTCAATCATTACATGTAAAAAAAATATTATTTTATTTTAATTGATCATCAAATACAAGTCAATGATCCTAAATTCAAGTACAATCATAAACTGATATATGGGAATGGGACTAATTCAGCGTCAATTGAATAGGACAACAAAAATGTCTAGATATATAAATGATGTTGTAAAAAAGAGTGTAAATGATTTATTTGTAGGATGTAGAAAAAAATTATAGTGATTTCCTCATATGAATAATAAAGAAAACGTGCGTGAATGGATTGATCAAATTATAATACTAATTCAAGTGTGGCAAACTTTTGTTATTTCATAAAATGTTGAAAAGAATATTTTGGATAAAATTTATATATAATTAATATTCGAAGTGCTGTCTCCGGGGGTCTTTATCATGTGCTGCTAATTGTGCAATATTTATTGTTGAGAAAAAATAGGGATAAAAAATTGCCTTTCAAATAAAAAAAATGTTAATAAATTAATGATGCTGTTTATACAAGCAAAATAATGAGTGAGAAAAATAAAAAGAAAAAAAAAAGTTAGCTGGAAAGTTAGGATCCGAAATGTGAATTTAGATAACCTTAGTCGACATAGACAATTGATGATATAAGAAAGTGACGTGGCAGATTGTCTCATGAAAGTGAGAGAATTGTTATGAGGTTTCACATGTGGTCTTAATGTCATGTCTTGTCACCTAAAAGGTTCAAACGTGTGACCATGTTATGATGCTCTTCTAGAAACATGGATATTCTCATTCTTTTTTTTTTTTTTTTTTAGATGCTTATTTTTAGTTTTTAATCATTTTGTTCTTAAAAAACTTTATCGAAAAATTTAGTCTTATTGTATTTTTTCATATCAACTATATATATCTTTTTAGCTAACATTCAGATTAGTTTCTTTTCAAGATATAGAAATTAATAAAATAATTTTACTAAAATTGAATTGTATCCTTTGCTTAACAAATTAATAGAAAATAAAGTGTAAGATTTTAATTGCAAAATATATTTTTCTAAGAAAATATAATCTTAAGTAAAAGAAGGAAAACACTAAATCGATTTAATTTTTCAATTTAATAGATATGCCAGTGTGAAAGAATTAGCATTTAATTAAAAATATATTTTTATAAAGTTAATAAATTTATTATATATAATAAGTTATGGTTAAATAAAAGGATAAAAAAATTAAATCAATGCATATATTTTTTATTCCTATATATTTTTGTTATATATTCATAATATAATTTTTTGTTTGGCCAGTTTTTTTCGAATTCAAAAATTAATTAAAATTAAGGTGAAAATAAAATCTTAAAAATTATTTGTTAAACTATAATTTTTTGTTTAAAAATTTATTTTAAATTAAAAGTTAGGTTAAATAATTGAGTGCATAGTCTATAACCACTGATTTAAAAAAGTATATATAAATATTTGACATCCAACTTGTATTTTTAAATAATTTTTTAAAAGTTAAAAAAAATCAAACGGTAGTAGGTAAGTAATTAAATAATTTATTGGAAATATTATAAAAAGCGTTTGTTACATTACGGCTTTAAAATACGAAAATGCACTTGGAATTGGAGCTGCTTATTTTTGACTAAACAGTTTCACGTTTAACTATTTTTAATCATTTTCATCTTTTTTGCTTTCTCTGCAAATAATGACGTGGAAACCACTCAAAATAATTTCCCACCAATGTTTGTGAAGAAACATCATCAAACTTGGAGACCTCAAAATTGACTTGTTCAGATTCTTTGTCCTAAAAACAATGCATGGTTTCGATATTTGAATTTGTAAAGATTTGAGGTTTAGGACCATTTTGGATAAGCACAATGGAAAATAAGGAACAAAATGATAAAGAAATGGTGCAAAATTGTCAAGGTATGGATTTGGTGTTCACGAGAAGAAGGGTGTTGAATCAAAAAGAAGAAAAGAAGCCACGGGTAAATAATGCAATGGTGCTAATCTAGTTGCATAAAATTTTGGTCTGATCCATTAAGAGTAGTGGTTAACGTACGAGTTTTCAGTTTTCAGTTTTCACTCTCATCTTATAATTTATCCACACATTCTTGCTGTGTCACAAATAGTCAAAAGTGCAATGAATTTTGGATAAGTTTCAATTTATGATATCATCATGAAAATTGAAATATCATATATATCTACTTGGCTAATGGGAACTAACTAATAATTAATATGAGATAATAATTAACCTGTTTTTATTTATTTATTAATTTGACTTTGAGGGTCAATGAGTTTTTGATGTCATTATTGCCTTGTTAAATATCTCATCTTCAAAGTCATGCTATTGTTCTCCTCAAAATTATTAGAATGCATGTATTCTATATGGTCTAATATATTGAATTTCATTTAAAGTATAATAATAATGTGCACGTTTTTATAATGTGATTCAATTATAGATTATGACAAATGATAAACTTGTTAATTTTTATAATGAATACATTAAACTGAAAATAAAAATGTAATAATTATTTCATCAGAATTAATTTGTAACAAAATTTATTCTAATATTCATTATAAATTAAGGACGTGATTGAAGACAATGTAATTTCGTTCTTTGTATAAGTTTTCATACTAATTAAGTAATTATTTTTACATTCGATAGAGATAGAAAAAAAAAATGTAAGATAAAACAGATTAGTGAAATTAAGAGAAAAATAATATGACACAAAATATTGTAAAAGAATCTTATACAATCACAACTCTTTACGAAAACTCTACGCACCAGCTATGTTTTTCATTGAAGTCTTATTTTTGTTTTAGTTTTTAATTATTATCACTAATCATAGGAAACCACGTTTCTAGCTTACTATGTGAAAGCCTTCGCACTGTACAATAGTCAATTAATTTGCATATCCCTTTGACGTCACATTATTTTTTAAATAGTAAACATAATGTATTTATAAACAAAAGAATTAATGTGGTGTTGTATATTTAATAAGAAAATTGTTAGATGGATGAACTTGTTGTTGACCAACACTATTGAAAGTTAAACAATACCTCTTATACCGTAATCTTCATCAACACTCAGAGATTAAAACTTAATCAAACATTTTATGTTAATTCTTTTATTCTATTAAAATAGTCCTCATTTAATGATAATATTAACCGTTAATTCTTTCACATTTTATATACATTGTAAGGAAAGAAAAGTATACTACATGATTAAGAAAAAGGATTAATTGTTAAATGAAGTTAGAATAAAAGAAAATGTGTTGCATCTACCTACCTACTACAAATATTATCCTGAATAAAAACGCGTTCAGACTTCACCGTCCAACAACCTAAAAAAACCCAAACATGAACACGTAAATACTATAAGCATGCAATAAACAAAATCCATCAACTCAATTGGTCGACGTACGTAATTAAAAGTTGCCACATACTCTAGTGGAAATAGAATCAAATGTCAAATGTTGAAGATTAACAATTATTCTTTTGACTTCAACACATTTGCAAACTCAAATTTCTCTAATCTCAACTCTGACACGACGTATGGAATTTAAATACGTATGATATGACAGTGCTACGAGTCTATATATGACATCCTTATAAAATCTCTGTTTTTTTTTTTTTTTTTCTCTTCCAAATCTACAACTAAGTATAAAAGCAGATATATAAATAATGTATATATACACAAATCAATTTTTTTTTTTAACAGAATACACATATCAAATAAATAATGATCTAAATAATGTTCATATGACATATTCCAACAAGTTTGTAAGTCGACAACTATTTTAAGTTCTCAATGTTTGAATATAGATTTTGATGTCAGAGGTTTAAGTTCTGCAAAATTACTTTTCTTCTCTAAACAATTAGCAATAAATAATAATAATAATAATAATAATAATAATTAAAATAATGGGGTCCCCTTTCATGCTAATTATGCATAATAACACATTCATTGGGTAACTAATTGATCTGCTAAAGTAAAAATGAGAATAAGATTATGAAGTTTGGTGTATTACATTTGTGCAAAACTTGTGCAGATAATATATGCAAAACTTGGATCAAGTTAGTATAGATTTCTTCGTGTTTATCAAATCAATGTTTTTGTGTTACGAAGTAGTATAATAAATCACGGAATGTTTTCAAGTTAATAATTTGCAGCATTAATTTTCTGAAATATAAAAAGTGATACATGTTGTATTTGGTTTTTCTTTTTTCATTTTCGGATCCGAGCTGCATTTGATTTGAAATATAAAGTAGGGACAAAATAGCAATCTCCAACAGTGTTCGACAAAATATGAGCCCATCTGGAGAAGTACTAGGATAGGCCTTTTTGTCTGGCTTTCAAGGAATTATAGTAAGATCCAAAAATAAAGATGGTCCTGTCCTTAAGAAGCATGGCCCGCATTACTCCTTTAGGAAAAAGTGTGTCAACTACAGATGGGCTTTCCTTGTTCATCCTTACGTCAAACTGTCAGACATGTTATAGAATAATGTCACAATAATTATAAGTATGTTAGAAACTATAAGCACAGATTACTTAAATAAAGGAGTGTGATCTTGTATTTTTCAAGGTTAGAATAACATTTAGTTTTACCGGGTTACAAAATTTGGAGCCCATTAAAAAGGAAAAATATTTGGTAAACAATTAGAATATGCAGACAGACAAAAAATACGCAGACAAACAAACAAACAGTTATAAAATATGAAGAGAGAGAAATACGTATATGTATAAAATGTGGAGAGAAATACATATATATTGAGTAAGCTGGTTGTCTATGTAGTATAATTGACTGTGAAGTAAAGTTGTTTGTAAAGTGCAAAAACCCAGATTAGGAGAACGTAAATCAGGATGATTGGAAGACAATACTGCAGCAACATTATTAATAAACGAAAGTGGAAAATTTTAAACCAGAAAAGATAAAAGTAGATGGACCAACCGTTTGTTAAGACAATTAAAGCCTAACTATAGTGATTGATGTTTAAGGGGGGAGGGCGATAGAGAAAGAAAGTACAATTTGTTGTGATAAAGGAACTAATCTTTGTCTTGCCATTGCAAAAGAATAGGACTCCCATAATTCCATTGTAGCAGCAATTAATATGGGGTTAAATCTAAAATCCAATGGTTGCCCCAAAAGTTACACAAATAAAATAAAAAAGTTGCAACTTTTGTTGCCAACTGTGCATGTTCATTCCTATAGAAGCTCCTGGCAGGACCTTTGATACAGTGTTTTTGGGGTAACTTCTACGGGGCCATAAGGAATTGCTATAATTCAATTTCAACTTCCTGCTTGCAGAAGGAACCGCGAAAAAAGGGGCAATACAAGCAGAGCATAAACAATTCATTGTGCGTCTGAGACTGTTGAGGTTGACTTTTCGGTTAATGCAGAAATCTGTAACTCCTGCTGGTTCTTCAAATACCTCTGGGCAGTTGCATTCACTATCTTGACAAAGAAGTTCAGAAGCATGAGCCACACAACAGTGTTCCAGATCGCAGCAAAAGAAAAATCCCACTTTTTCCCCTGCAGATGATAACAAATAATGTCCGGAAAAAGGAGCAGCACCAATTAGAAATATATCAAAGGCAAACAACACTGTGAGGCTGTTACACAATATTGAGGAACTTAACATTCAAATCCAAGTAGAAGCATTGATAAAATGCCATATTGCAGTTAATGAGTACCTGCTTATTTGGGGAAATTGAATGGGATGCTTTCAGATACTTATCTTTCATTGCTCGGAGATTAGCAGTTACTTTAGGCAAGACAGAAGCAAAACCAGGTATATGGCTGAAAACCCAAATAAATTCATTCTCTAGCCAGTCAAGAAGTTGATTGTTGCAAACTGAGATAATGAATATAGTCTGCAAAAAGAATGAACACACAGGATCGGTCAAAATTTCTTGACCTAGAATTCTAGCTGTGTCTGATTTTTTTTAATTGAAGAATAAAAACTTATTTTGGTCCTCCAAATTGACAAGCACCATCAATTTGGCTCTCTAATAACAAATATATATATATATATATATATATGTCCTTTGATGCCAAACTTCGACATCAATTGCTTCTTCCAGAGGACTAACCTAATGTAAAAAAAATGACCTTGAAATACCATTTTAATGTATTTATTTGGACGGTCAAAATGATGAAACTTTCATCTTTAGAGATTTAACTATTAATCTACCTTGCTCTTGTTTATCCTTTTGCTAATGTGCCAGGTCACAAGGTTAAGAGCAGTCACAAAAATAAAATAAAAAATAGGGCATATGCATTATTTAAATATAGATATTAATGGGAGAGACCAACTAGAGTCTGCACAATGATAATATATATAAAATATTTAAAGATCAGGCTGCTCCCTCACAAAGAAACCATTCCTTGCCTACACTTCAACAACATCGTGTAAAAATTCAGACCATGTTGTGGTTCACATGCTACAAATATAAATTTAGGAATATTTGCAAAGCACATGAAAAACTTGTGCAAACCTGTATGTGAGTTTTAATGATTGCCTTTCCAATCAAGGTCGCAAGAAAAAATTTCCAAAATGGAATGCCAAATTGTCCACACATGATGCCAGCAAGGTCAAATAGAGGATTTGGCACCTGACATACAATTTCAGTTAATAACTGAATACAAGTTGATAAAGTATATATAATAAATACTACTTTTAGAGGAGGATGGACCACAAATAAAGGAACTGCTAACCACTAATATATTTTCTCAATCCCACATTATTAAGTGATAGAACTAAAAAATGCACTACAGCACCCTGATGCACAATCATCAGAATAGTACTCATGTACATTCTAGGATTATAAAAACACAAAAACCCAATCAGCAGTTACAGGCTACAATGATGACACTTGGCATAAGTTGTCCTGTCAAGCTTACACTAAAGAAATTCAGCTTTATATGCCTAAAAGAATAAGAGCCACTTTTGCCACTTCCCACCTAAAAGGAAGTGACTACCATTGTTTTCAGAATTACGGTTGTGGAAAGAAACTTAAAAACAAGGCCAAATACATTGACAGGATTGTGGTGAATAATTTACAATCATATTTGGGTGTAAAAATTTTATTGCTGAGAAGAATAAGTTGTTCCATGACAGAGTTGGGACTAACAAACGAACTCAGGAAGTTGTCCAATACAAGAGGCCACTAATATTAATAACATCCTAGTAATACATCAAGAAATTGTGAAAATATTTTAACAAAGAATAATAGGTCCAGCAGAAAATTAAGAATGAAGTCCATACTAACCGAAGCAAGCACTAGAATAGTAAAAAAATTCAGATGTTGCGAGTGTGAAAGAAACCAGCACTTGATTCGATTCAAGACTCCTTTATCTTCACTATCTATTTCTTCCATGGCATCCACTCTGCTCCCAGACAAGCGTGCTACATGAATAATTTGATTTGAAGGAAATAGTAAATACCACATATGATACGGTAAACATTTTCATCAATAGAATTATAGAATTAAAATCACTTATTATATCAACTTAATTAACAATGACATTGTTAAAGGAAAGAACACATATTGTACCTGCCCTGGAGATAAAGTAAGGAGGAAGCTCCCCTATAGCTGTTCCCATACCCCATAGAATAGCCTCCAGCTGAACTTGAGGCAAAATACTGCTAAGTGGAACCTGTGACTGGAATAATGGTGGCCCAAACTCAGAACAGCTTTTATCAAGCCAAGAAGGACCTTTTTTTAATTGTATTGTATCATATGGAGCACTTTTCAAATCAACTCGGCCACATTGCACTGCTTTTATTGTAAACAGCGCTATGTGGGGACCCAAATATAGGACAAATGTGTGCAAACCAGATCCTGAACCAACAAAAGGATAAAAGAACAGTTTATTGGTGTATATATATATATGATAAGGAAAGAAAATCTGTATATTGCAAGCAATTGCTTTTCTTTAATGATATTTTGGTTGAGAGGAAAGAAAATATGGATAATAATGGTTTTTAGTTTGGTGAAGGAAGTGGAGAAAAGGAAGAGAAAGGTTGATTTCTAGAAACCAAAATTCATAATTTTCTTTCCTTCCACTTTCTATTCAATTCAAATTTAATTTTTTCTTGTCTGCATTCCAAACACAAGCTAAGTTCAAAACACACAAGCTACGTAGAAGACCAACTGCAGTAGCCTAGTAACCTCCTCCATTACATAATTAGGACCATCATCTGAGAGAATACGTTATTTTGCTTACCAAGACCAATTGAAGAAGCAACCCCAAGGGCCACCCACCAAAGTTCAAACCGAAAATATTCTAGAAGCTCCTCAAGATGCTGCAAAAAGAACAACCACTTAGGGATTCCAAGTATCTAAGCAAAAATGAGCAAAAGATTTACCTGAAAAATTAAGGTCCATTTAACATGTGTGTAATATGATTGAAATTTAAAAAGATGATCTTTCATATAGTTTCAAGAGTCAAACAGAATTTGATTCTAATAATCTTCACCCAATAATATCAAATATTAATATGAACACTTAAGGTGGATACATTACAAGTTTTCTGCTTTTACAGCATCTTTCAGAGAGCTTGGATTGCTAGATATATGCTACCAAGGTAATAGATTGCATTTAATAGCCAAAAAAAAGAGAAACATAAAAGGAGTTATTTGATCCAGAACTATCATGCATATGTAACTGACTGAATACATACAAATACCTTCTCGTGAAGACAACCCAAGGTCATCAACACTATGCCAAGTGTCCCAACTGCAACACTGAAAAGCATAACCCATCCGCCTTTGGCCAATAGATATAATGCTGTTTTCTTTATGTATTGAATAACAGCTAATGTGAAGAATTTCAACGTTTTGGAGGGTTGTGTGGTTAGTGTCAAATTTTCTAGCTCCCAATGCTGCTTCTCACGAAGCTCTACAAAATAAAAGACTAACTAATCAGCATATAGGATATAAAAAAAAAAAAAATGACAGTAATTATTTGAGCAAGAGAACTTAAAACATAACAACACGTCAGGTTTGCAAAACAGGTTCAATTCAAAATTTCCAAATGAAAACCCCTACACCCAACTAAGTAATTCAATTCTTCACTTATCAATCTGTGTAGATTCCTGAGCAGTAATTAGGTCAATTCAATTCTCCACTTACCAATCCAATCCCCCTCTTCACAAGACAGAAACTTTATGAATCATCTCTCATCCACAACATAACAAACTCCCTCACAAGTCATGATCACTTACTTTCCCCATCAAACTCTATTCAAAAAATTGTCCCCAAGCCCATCCTATGCAAACTAACGTTACACTGAGACACTAAAAACTAAAACAGTGGATGCTTTCCAATCTTCCACAACCCTAGGTCACCAAAACATGAGAAAAGCACAAATAAACTCACAGATCCAAAATCCGATGCCAGCGATTTGATACCAAATTCCTCATACAATAATAAAAAAGGAACAACAAACACTGATACAGTAATAAACAGTAAAGCAGCAATTAAGAACAAACAAACAAACAAAAATTTCAACACATTGAAATCCAAAAAAAAAAAAAACTTACCAGAGATAGACATGTCAAGGCGTCCAGAAGAAGAAGGTTGTATATTTCCAGACCCCATTATTGCTCACATAACATGCTAAGAGAAGAATCTCCACTCTCTATAATACCCTTCTTCTATCTACTCTACTTTTGCTTCTGTTAATTCCCTCAAGTGTTTTAGAATTCGGCACTCCGAATCAGATGATGCAGATAAAACATAAAAATCAAATTTTTTTAATAAAAAAACTGAGAATATCGTGGATTAGTTCGTAAATGATTGAGTGGAATTTGCAGATCTAAATGGGAGAGCAAAATCAGAGGTTTGCGTGAAGATCGGGGTTGTTTGAAGCCCTAATTTAGTTCGTTACGCTTTCAACACTCTCGTCGACTTCATCCACGATGCGCCTCTTTTGTTATAACTCTCAATCCTTTATCATCATTCACACTAATTTATTATATACCAAATTCTTCACTAAATATTTATATCTAAACAATGAATATATACCACTATCAGAGTAATTAATTTTGAATAAGGATATACTGAAGAATTAGTTTTAAATATAAATAATATTAGGACTTTATCTTTACAACAATATTTTTTAAAAATTTATTAATATCTTGCCTTGTAGATTATTTTGAATTTATTTTAATATTTAAAAATAAATTATCATTGGTTGGATATGACTTTATTTTACAATATAAAATGTTTGTTATAGATCTAAAATATTTACATTCGTTACAAATTTTAATTTTATAAAATAAACAATTACCTTAAATAATTGTTATCTAAAATGTTAATTGAGAATAAACAATAAATATCTTGAATAATGAAAAAGTAAAAAATGCCTACCAAGTTTTGAAACAAAAAATAATTACAATTCATTGTTTTTTCTATCTAATTCAATCATATTTTAATTTGTTTCCGATATCATACATTTCTAATCTATTATGTATAGTATTATATATATATTATTTTATTTTTCTTAACCAAATAATCTTATTTTTATTTTATTTCTCTTTTTTCATTTTTTTTCTATTTTTTCTTCTCTATCAAACATAACTTTTATATATGGGTGAGGTCATTCAGTTTCTGATAAATATGGAGTCAATGACATTGATGGATTTATTTTTAACAATTATTAGAGATTATATAATATTGTCTAAATTAGTTTGAGGAGGAGAGATTAAAATTTATATTTTACTCTGCACAGTTTAATTGAACGCAGATAATCAATTTCGATGAATTATTTATCCTACAAAATGTACATTTGATGTCATTTGGTGAAATTAGGTTATATATTTTAGTGATATTATACATTAAAAAGATCATAATTCAAATCCATGTCTAAATTGAAATAAATTTATATCACATGAGATTAAATACTTAAATATATACATATATATATATATATATAAATACTTAAAAGAAATATGAATCATATTTAATATTTAATTAACCTGTAAAAGAAATAGGATTACAGAAAATATTCAATTTAACAACATATAGAATTTTGGAGTTGTGAGCCGAAATCTTCACATTGATTGAAACAGGTGACTTATCATTGTGGAAAGGCCAACCTTTATTCCAAGGAATATATTCTACTTTTTAGAACCCTTTTTTATGCCTAAACTTTTTTCTGCGGAAATTTGTTGCTGCATTTTTTTCAATGATTAACTTAGCTACAATAACTACTTTGTGGTTGTGATTTAATTTCATACTATTAAACTAATTCCTTGATTAAAAGGATTGGGCCATTATTGGAAATTAATGGAAAAGTTGAAAAAGTGAATTGAATGCAAGAGGCAATAGGTGCTTTCGTGATCCCAACGACAAAAGAATATCCTTCAAAAGAGGATATATACAGAGAGATAGAGTTGACGCAACAATGAAGAGATTAACACCAAAAGTTAGAATAATATTTCCTTGCAAGCAAGAGTATTGACAAAAAGAACATCATTTTCGTTTATAAATTGGTATATCATATACACGTACCTATATGGGGTCACAACTCTTGAACCGATTTGGATAATTAGTACTCTACATGGATTTAAGTTAATAAAATATTGGTTCATTTAGTTATTGCATAACATGTGATTTAAATGGAACTGATCTATGAATTTTGTAGATCAATTTGCATAGAAAGTAGAAATTTTTTCAAAATTACCAACTTTTAAAGTTGATTTTTTTTTAAAAAAACTCAGATACCATTATATGGAGTAACAAAATTGTATTTAAAGAGAGATTTGTAGTTATGCTTATGCAAATCGGTTTGCAAATTAGTCCATTTAATTGTGAACTTAAACAGATCAATTAATGTGAACTCATTCAAAACAGATCTATGTAAATTAGTATATTTAATTGCAAGTTTCTTCTAAAGAATTAGAATGAAAACGTGTGTAAATGAATTAGTATGGACCAAATTAGGCCAATTAGCCAATATCTACATTCTCACATATACTCATTACTTGATAGTCAAACATTTGCAAATTTTAGCCCACACGTTTGGAGATTTATTAATTTTAAAGGTGATGAAACACTACGTTGAAGATATTTGCGAAAGGACAATTAAATTAAACTGGGCCTTTCTTCCAAACTAATATTGACTTTGAGGAATGGCCAAAACCTTATTCAAAAGCAATGGGTTAACTTAGCAAAAAGGGAGTGAGTTTAGTGAATTCTATTTTTGTTTTGTCTGTGAGCAGGGCTCAAGGCCCCAAGAACACAGAAGTTAACAAGTAAATTAATTAACCACTAAAACAATTTCAATAAAGAAAACTAATTATAAAACGTGAAAGAAGATAAATATATATATATATATATATATATATTTTATAAGTAATATTACAGATAACTCGAAATAAAGTTAAAATTAGCCGTATGGCATTGCATACGAAGATCAAATAAATATCATTATGTTCTGCCATCTTAACTGTATTTGCAACTATAGGCGTTTTTTTATCCGTATAGAAACTAATAAAGCAAAAACTAAAGAGAATACATATGAGGTCATCAAGTCTTTTTCTTGGTTAAAGTGAAAACTTGAAGAATTATTGGAACATTTTGCGGAAGCTATAGTACTACACTGACAAACTATAAGCTTTGTTCTGCTACCGTCAGATCATAAACCAAAGGAGGAATCCCAACTTGCACGGTTCCATCTAGCATTAGCATCACCTGCTTCATTGACGGTCTAAGAGCTGGACTTGGATGAACACACCAAAGTCCAACCAACGCCATTTGCTCAAACTTCTCGAAATCATTCAGCACTTCTGAGTCATGTCTCACCACTAGCTCTAGTTTCCTAGTCACCACACACCTTAAAACCCAATTTGAAAGAACCAAATCATCATCTTCACTGTCTTTTCCATACTGACAAGACTCAACGTGCCTCCTGCAGAAAATAATCTCCAATAACATAACTCCAAAGCTGTATATGTCAACTTTGGCAGTTATTGGTGCACTCCTTAGCCATTCAGGGGCCATATATCCCATTGTCCCTCTTAAATTAGTGCTTGTTCTGGTTTGATCTTTGTTCAAAAGCTTAGAAAGACCAAAATCTGCAATCTTTGCCGTGTAATTGGCATCAAGTAACACATTTTCAGGTTTGATATCACAATGTATGATTTGCATGTGGCACTCTTCGTGCAAATATAATAAGCCTCTTGCAACTCCAAGAGCCATCTCAATCCTCTGACCCCATTGAGGCCTTTCTCCCTCTCCAAATAAAAAACTAGAAAGTGCTCCGTTTGGCATCAACTCATACACAAGAATTCGATGGTTACTCTCAACGCAAAACCCCAAAAGTCTCACCAAATTTCTGTGATGAGTACGTCCAATAATTTTGAGCTCAGTCATGAATTCACTTTCATTTTTCTCAAATTCCTTTACCAGTTTCTTTACTGCAATACCAACCTCTGCATCATCTATTATTAAAGCACCACAGTAGACTTTTCCTGAAGATCCTCTTCCAAGAATCCTAGTGAATCCATCTGTTGCTTCATGCAGCTCCTGGTAAGTGAATTCTCTGAAGTTGATTCTAATAGCGTTTGCATTCAGATACTTCTTTCTTCTTGTTAGTCTCTGAGTGAAAGGATGATAGTAGACAGCAAGGGCACCAAATAAACAGGCAAAAGTGGCAGTAACTGCAATCATAACCTTCAAAAAGACTCTTACATTAAAACTCTTCTTAGAAACTTTAGATGTCCTAGACTCAACACTGTTGGAAACTTTAAGTATTGCTTTCTGTCCCTTTGAAGAAGAGCTCTTTCTAGCATTCAACAAAGGCAGCCTTTTCTTGACACATGTGGAGGTGGAAGCGTTGTAAGTTGCTGCAACTATATTACAATCATCTGTTACAGCCTTCTTACAACCTTCAAAATCAACAGCAGCTAAGCGAACAAAATCAGTGTTAAATTGGAAATCAGTGTCATCAAACACCTGCAGCCTGAAGTTCTTCTCTGCACAGTAATTGATTACAGCTGGTGGATGACACCCTTTGGACACATCTTCTTCATCCAATGGAATATAACCTGGAATGCACTCACACATGACTGATTCATTATCAGGAGAAGTGCACAAACCATAGACACCACAAATAACACTCACTCTGCAGGGATCCTCCACAGCTCTCCAAACCCTCCTCCACTTGGTGTCATTCCTTTTGTGATATGAATATTGCTGGAAATTTCCATTCTCATCTATTGTAGCTCGGTGATAGTAATCCTCTAACGGGGTTGAAGTGCTGTTGGTTATAGAATAGATGTTGGTAGTGCCACTGACAAGGTACATGAGAGCACTAGAAACATTAAACACTAAATTTACATTGTTGGACATGGTTGAAGTGTACCAATAAGCAGGGTCTGCCCATTGGTATGCCTTGAGCACCAAGTTACCATCACCTTGCATTTCTAACCTGAAATTTCCCAATGAGTAGTTTGAAGGTCCTTTCCCTTTGGAATAGAGAGATTGATTGGTCTGCAAGGTTTGGCCTGGTAAGATTGTGTCAGATGGAGAACTGAAACTCTCCCACACAGGTTTTGAGTTGGAGTCTGTTGAAGCAAAAAGCCTATTTGGAGAAATAAACTAATAATAGAGAAAATAACAACACAGAGATTTAACGTGGTTCAGCAATTTGCCTACGTCCACGGCTAGAGAGCAACAATATTATTTCACTGAAAAAAAAATTACAAGCTTACTAAGTGTTTCACTCACAACTCAAAACCCAATGACACCCAGATTCACTTACTAGTAAATCTCTCTCTCACAGAACTTCTCTATTTTATAAGAGCTTTCCTTTCTTGAGATACAAAGGAAAATGAAGACTAGAGAAGTAGAGATGTTTTTGGTGTGTTTTACAAATGAGTAGGTGAAGGTATTTATAGGAGAGGTCAATGACCAACTTGTGGTCATAAGTTTTCCAACCAAGCATCATTTTTCAGCCACAAACTAAAAGCAAGAAATGGACATTCACTAGTGCTCCACTGGTGGTCTTGAAAAGATATGTCTTTTAGTCATATCACAAATCTCCACCTTGGCTAAAAGACTTCCATAGCTTTCTTGCTGCTGCTCTCTTTCTTGAAGGTTTAATTATTGGACACATTAATCAAGTCCAGACAATGTCCGAACTTGTTTGTTGAATTGGTTTCGTCATCATGTCCGTAGGGTTTTACATTGTGGGTATCTTCTCAACTCTAACAGCTTCTTCTTTCCACGATATCTCGATAAAGTGCATTCGACGTCAATATGCTTAGTTCTTTCATGATACATAGCATTTTTAGTCAGATGTATAGCACTTTGACTATCGCAGTAGATAGTTGTTTCTACCAGTTGTATACCCAACTCTTCAATTAATCCTCTCACCCAAATAGCTTCTTTTACAGCTTCTGTTGTTGCGATGTACTCTGCTTCAGTTGTAGACAAAGCAACAATTGATTGTAACGTTGCTTTCCAACTAATAGTACAGCTGCACAATGTAAAGACATACCCAGTGAGTGATCTTCGTTTATCTAGATCCAAGATAGTCCGAGTCAACATATCCGACAACACTTTCGTGGTGTCATTCTGTTTCTTGTAGACCAAACCAACATCAATAGTACCCTTCAAGTAACGCAAAATCCACCGCACGACTTTCGGTGAACTTTACCAGATTTGCCATATACCTTTTACCACACTTTACCGCATGTGCAATATCCTGGTCTAGTGCATACCATGGCATACATAAGACTCGCCAACTACACTAGCATATGGAACATGAGTCATGTGCTCCACCTCCTCCTCGTTTTTAGGTGATAATGCCGCTGAAAGTTTGAAATGAGCCGCCAAAGGAGTAGTGACAGGTTTAGCATTTTTCATGCCAAAACGTTCCAGCACCTTCTCAATGTACTTCTTTTGTGATAGAAAGAGCATCCCTGCTTTTCTATCCCTATGAATCTCCATTCCTAGAATTTTCTTTGCAGCTCCTAAATCCTTCATTTCAAACTCTGAACTCAATTTAGCTTTCAAGTTCTTTATCTCAGACATGTTCTTACAGGCAATCAACATGTCATCAACGTACAGGAGCAAATAGATGAATGACTCATCTGCAAGCTTCTTGTAGTAAACACAACTATCATGCTCACTTCTACAGTAGCCATTTCTAAGCATGAATGTGTCAAACCGCTTGTACCACTGTCTAGGAGACTGTTTTAGGCCATACAGAGATTTCTTCAACAGGCAAACATGGTCTTCCTTCCCTTGGATTTCAAATCCCTCAGGCTGCTTCATATAGATTTGTTCTTCTAGCTCACCATGCAAGAATGCTGTCTTGACATCTAGTTGCTCAAGTTCTAGATTAAATTGAGCTACGATGGCAAGTAGGATGCGATTGAGCTATGTTTTACCAGGAGAGAAGACTTCATTGAAATCAATACCTTCTCTTTGTGTAAAACCTTTAGCTACCAATCGCGCTTTGAATCTTGCATCTTCAGTTCCAGGGATTCCTTCTTTCTTCTTGAAGACCCACTTGCATCCAACAATCTTCTGAGCCTTCGGTCTTTCAACAAGATCCCAAGTATGATTCTTATGAAGAGATTCAATTTCCTTTGTCATAGCAGTAGTCCATTGGGAAACTTCTTTGCTTTTGATGGCTTCTTGATATGATTGAGGCTCACAATTATTGATATTATCAGCAATATTTAGAGCGTATGCCACCAGATCAGCATAGCCATACTTTTGAGGAGGTTTTATCTCTCTTCTTTGTCTGTCTCTAGCCAACTGATATTGCTGCAATTGTGATGTATCAGTATCTGTCACTGGGTCTTGTTTTACTTCTTGATCATTTGATTTTTCTTTTGTAGGCTCCACCTCAAGCTCCACCTTCTTCAAGATATTAGGATTTTCACTTTTATGAGGCTTTAGCATTTCAGCTTCATTAAAAGTGACATCCCTACTAATAATGCATTTTCTTTTCTCTGGCCACCATAACTTATATCCTTTTACACCATCAGGATATCCGAGAAAGATGCATTTCAATGCTCTCGCATCAAGTTTTCCTTCTTTGATATGAGCATATGCAGGGCAACCAAATATCCTTAAATTTTCATAATTGGCGAAGGAGCACCGACCACATCTCTTGGAGTTTTGAAATCAATGGCCGTTGATGGACATCGGTTGATCAAGTAACAAGCCGTATTAACAGCTTCAGCCCAAAATGCTTTTGGTAATCCGACATTTGACAGCATACATCTTGTTCTTTCAAGTAGGGTTCTGTTCATTCGTTCTGCAAGTCCATTTTGTTGTGGAGTGTGCCTCACTGTGTGATGTCTGGCAATACCATGATCCTTGCAAAACTTTTCAAATTCACCGCGCTGAATTCCAAACCATTGTCGGTTTCACCGCTTGATCGCTTCCTACCGCTTTTCGATCAAGGCTTTCCATTGCTTGAACTTGACAAATACATCATTTTTGTTTTTCAAAATGAAGATCCAAACCTTCCTTGAATAATCATCAATGAAGGTTAACATATATCTGCCACCACCGTGAGAAGGTACTTGGGAAGGACCCCACAAGTCAGAATGTATATAATCCAACGTGCCTTTTGTTCGATGAACTGCAGTGTTGAATTTTATCCGACATCGTTTTCCGAATACACAAGTGTTCACGTAAATCCAACTTCCCAATTTGTTGACCACGAGTAATCCTTGTTTGCACAACTCGTTAGACCTCTCTCACCGACATGCCCCATTCGTAAATGTCATAACTTGGTGACATCAGAATCATCTGTTGAGGAGACAATGCAAGAAGACCGTAATTGTGCTTCCTTGTAGCACATGAGACTATTCTCTTTCCTTCCTTTCATCACAGTCAGAGCGCCTCTAGATATTCTTATAGCTCCATCTTCACCTTTGTAGCTATAACCTTTTGAATCTAGTGTTCCCAAGGAAATCAGATTTTTCTTTAATTCTGGAACATGCCTTACATCCGTCAATGTCCTCACGATTCCGTCGAACATCTTGATTCTAATTGTGCCAATGCCAACGACCTTACAGGGAGCATTATTTCCCATAAGGACCTTGCCCCCATCTAAGGGTTGGTAAGTGGAAAACCAATCCTTATTGGGACACATATGGTATGAGCATCCAGAATCAAGTATCCACTCATCTTTTGAGTCATGTTCGGAGACTGTAAGTGCATCCGCACTATCGTAGCTATCTCTTCTGAGCCGCATCTCCGATTCATAGATCTTTTCCTTGCCTTTGCGCTCCGAGCAATTCTTTCTTATATGCCCTTCTTTGTGGGGTGGAAACATTTGAATTTTCTAGGTTTCGTCTTGGATTTTGACCTAGATATTCCTCTTCCACTATTTTGATTTCGTCTCTCTCCTCTTCCTCTAACAAAGAGACTTTCACTCCGAGCCTTCGATTTTGAATCGCTACTACTCTTTCTTTAGTTCTTTCGAGTGCAACGCAGCCTTGACTTCCTCTAGGGTGAGATCCTCTCGCCCATACATCATGGTGTCAATAAAGTGCTCGTAAGAACTTGGAAGGGAACATAATAAAAGAATTGCTTGATCTTCATCATCAATTTTAACATCGATATTCTTTAGATCAAGAATAACTTTGTTAAATTCATCCAAGTGCTCTTTTATGGGTTTTCCTTCCACCATTTGAAGAGTATATATTCTTTTCTTCAAATAGAGTCTATTGGTGAGTGACTTCGTCATATACAGGCTTTCCAGTTTCAGCCATAACGAAGCAGCTGTATTTTCTTCTGACACTTCTCGTAGAACTTCATCTCCCAAGCACAACAAAATTGCACTGTGTGCTTTCTCCAAGATGTCATTTTTCTCGTTGTCGGTTAGACTTTGTGGCAGCTTATCTCTTCCTTCCAAGGCTTTGCCCAAGCCTTGATGAACCAGTAGAGCTTTCATCTTCAACCGCCAAAGACTAAAATCATTTTCTCCATTAAATTTCTCCAAATCAAATTTAGCGCTCGTCATGATGACTGTATACGTGAATAGTGACGTATACGTGAACAGTGCCGTATGCTAGAATAGTGATCGTAGTCCGTGAATAGTACACCAGGTAAGTTCCCAGGAAAGAGAGGTGGCTCACTAATGGACGCACTTAAATACCAAGTCTTTCCTTAGCCAGAACTTTCCTAGACATGCACTTTCACACTACCACACTTTTCAAGCAACAAGAATAATTCTTTTCTGATGTGGAAGATCAGACAATACTGCAACCACAGAGCATACTAACAATTTTCTTGGCACCTTAGTATCCGAGAGCTATGAGAGCTCTGATACCAGTTTGTTGAAGCAAAAAGCCTATTTGGAGAAATAAACTAATAATAGAGAAAATAACAACACAGAGATTTAACGTGGTTCAGCAATTTGCCTACGTCCACGGCTAGAGAGCAACAATATTATTTCACTGAAAAAAAAATTACAAGCTTACTAAGTGTTTCACTCACAACTCAAAACCCAATGACACCCAGATTCACTTACTAGTAAATCTCTCTCTCACAGAACTTCTCTATTTTATAAGAGCTTTCCTTTCTTGAGATACAAAGGAAAATGAAGACTAGAGAAGTAGAGATGTTTTTGGTGTGTTTTACAAATGAGTAGGTGAAGGTATTTATAGGAGAGGTCAATGACCAACTTGTGGTCATAAGTTTTCCAACCAAGCATCATTTTTCAGCCACAAACTAAAAGCAAGAAATGGACATTCACTAGTGCTCCACTGGTGGTCTTGAAAAGATATGTCTTTTAGTCATATCACAGAGTCCTTCATAACAAAATTGCCATCATCTTGCATGAGAGCAGAAGAAGCAGCAGCACCGTTTCCTTCGGTGTATATGGACTGAGCAGTAGTTCCATTTGGATATGTTACCAAGAGTTGTCCTGCAGAAGTGAATTGAATTTGTGAATTTGGTTCCATACTTGGACTCTTGTACCATACCAGTGTTCTCTCTGGGATTTTCCCAAACCATATTCCTACAAGAAAGAGACCATTGCGAAGAGCATAGAATCCAAATTCAAAATCACCCGAGGGTGACTTCCAGGTAGAATTTGATCCAGCAATGATGTTTGTATTTGATTGTATTGCATGTAAGCCATTAAGATGTGAAAATGAAAGTAGTGCAAGAATGCAACAAAGAAAGATAGCTAAGGACATTGCCTTTGATGTGGAGGGAGGGAAAAACAAAGTCAAAAGTGTATGAAAAAATAACAACAGAAGCTAATATGAAGAGTCTTTCTTTATATGATTGATTGATTGCAAGATCAAATAACGCTGCAAGAGAGGAAATTTCGTACACCGAGTCAAAGAGTCAAATTCAAAGAATCCACACACTGTGCGTCTGCCAAGTCAATCATCCATCTAAAAAATGCAAGTTTTAACTTTCAAGTCGTGACGATTTTTCAAAATGTAGATAACGTTTTTTGTTTGTTTTTCCGCATTTGTCTAGTTCAATGAGAGTGGCGTAACGTGTATGGTATGCAATATATGGATCAAAGCTGAGTTGTGTGTTGAAAATAGAGAGTTCAGAAAAATAACTGAAATAAGGACAGAAACTTTTATGAGTCTTGACTGAAAAGTCATAATTGGCATAAAATAAAATGGCAGTAGTAATTCATCTTGTACTCGCAAAGGAAAATGATTGGAGCACGTTTCACAATTCATCTCTCATACACTGAACCATTCCATGATATCATGATATCCGTGACACAAATGAACCCACTAAGCAGAAATTAGCATTTTGCAGCTTTATTTGATTTCATCGACATTCCAATTCAAAGCATGAATAATTGCACCAACCTTAAAAAATTCATGAATGAGTGCAATTGTATATGTGGAATAACAACTTCTACATTACATTGCTATGTACATATATTTCTGTGCAAGACACCACCAAAAGCAAGCATTTATGATTGGTTGTACTAAAAAAAGAAAAGAATGCTTGGTTGGGTTTAACCAAAATTATGTTTTATCTTAAAAGTGAATTTAAGTAAAACTAAGAATATAATTTTTGCAAAAAATTAAAATTTTACTACGAAAGTATGTATAAAATAAATTTTATAAATATAAAGCATTTTAATTACTTCAAATTCACTTCTAATCAAAGTTAAATTTAGTAAATTAAGATTATTTGAAAAATTATAACTTTGAAACGCTTTCATTCATGTATACACTAAAAAGTGGGAGAATTAGGTTGTCAATTATGTTGCCCAGTGTATAGCTGTATTCAGTTCCCATGTCCCATATGATCAAATGGCATGAAAAAAATGAAGAAGAAGAAGACATGATAATTTTTACACACACACACACACACATATATATATATATATATATATATATATATATATATATATTAAGTTTAGGTAAATAAATATTTTCATTACAGCATTTTCCCATCTATCAGTTGAATGGGGGAAAACCAACTTCTATGTTTCCTTCCAACATCTGTACAACCATTTTCATGGATGGTCTAAGAGTTGGATTGGGATTTAGGCACCATAATCCAACCAATGCTATTCTTTCAAACCTCTTGAAATCACTTTCAGCTTCAAGATCATGAATCACTGCGGATCTTAAATTGTTTTCTTTTGCCAAATGCAGAACCCAATCTATGAGTATCATGTCATCACCTGTTGTTTCATCCTCAATTTGATGCAACTCAATGTGCCTTCTGCAGAATATGATTTCCAACAACACGACGCCGAAGCTGTAGATATCCACCTTTGTTGTAACGGGTGCATTTTTGAGCCATTCTGGTGCCATATATCCCATTGTCCCTCTAGCATTGGTGTTTGTTCGAGTTTTATCTGTCATCAGTAGCTTTGCCAGTCCAAAATCTGAAATCTTTGCAGTGTAACTAGAGTCAAGAAGAACATTCTGTGGCTTTATGTCACAATGGATGATTTGTTGGTCACACTCCTCATGCAGATAAAATAAGCCTCTTGCAACTTCAAGCACTATTCTCACTCTACTCTCCCAGCTTGGTTTGCTCCCTTCTTCAAATAAGAAGTTGGAAAGTGTCCCATTTCCCATCTTCTCATAAACAAGAAGCCTGTGATTTCGCTCATTACAAAAGCCCAATAACTGAACAAGATTCTTATGATGAGTGAGACCAATAACTTGAACTTCTGTAATAAATTCTTTCTCACCTTGCTCTTCTAGATTCTCCAGTTGTTTGACAGCAACCTCAACTTGTTGACCCTCCAAGTTTAAAATCCCACTATACACTGTACCAAAGGCACCTCGACCAAGTTTGTCCTTGAATCCATTTGTTGCTTCTCTCAGCTGTTGGAATGAAAATGCCTTTAGATTGATATCCACAGGCTTTGGCTTTGTTGGTTCCCGTTTCTGTATGAGATACTTATAAACAGGATGATGATAAATCGCAGTAGCAGCAAACAATGCAGCAAGTAGTGAACAACAAATGAGAGCCACTATAAAAACAACCAAAGACGATGAATCCTTTTCGTTGTCCATGTTATTGTGAACTAAAGGAACTTTAATCAGCAGCACACGATTACTGGTGTCAGGGATGATTCTTATGGCATTTATAATTGGCCACTTTTTCTTATGGCAATTAGTGCCATCGAAAGCAGCTGCCATGCAGAGACAATCATCCATCAGTTCCCTCTTGCAACTTTCCAAATCCGTGTTCTCTATGACTTGTAGATCAAGAAAAAAGTAACCATCGTTTGGTATATCAGCATCTTGAATTGCTCTCACTTCCACCTTAAAGTCTGTGGCAGAGGAGTTTGAAGCACACAAATCCTTGACCTCACTGAGATAGCACCCTTTGGAGGGTGTACTTGGATCCAAAGGTGTATAGCCAGGCAAGCATCCACAACTGTATGTTTGTGTGTCAGAACCAGATGTATTGCAAAAACCATACATACCACAAAGGGCAGTCACATAGCAAGGCTTTGTTATGGCCTTCCACACAGGTCTCCACTCACTTCCATTTTGTTTATGATAAACCGACTTCTGAAAGTTTCCTTGGTCATCAACCAGCACACGATGATAGTAATCTTGGATTGCACCAATTTCTTGATTTGTCATGTTATATATAATGTTGTTGGTAACATTAACCACATAAAGAAAAGCTGTTGTGTTGTCAAAAATAATTCTCACACCTTTGTTCTGGGCAGTATCACTCCACCAATAAGCAGAATCTGTGAACCGATAAGCTTTGAGAACAATGTTTCCATCAGATTGTTGGATCTCCAAACTGAATTGGCCTGTTGAGTAGTCTATTGATGCATTGGCATTGGAGTAGAGCTTCTGACCTGCATTCAAAGTTTGGCCTAATAAAAGAGTATCTGTTGGTGAATCAAAGCTCTGCCATATAACATTGGAAAGTGAATTCCTCAGGACGAAATTCCCATCATCTTGCATCACCGCAGAAGTTGTGTTTGTTCCTTTGTAGATTGGAAATGAGGTCCCATTGACATGTTGGAGCACAAATTGACCACTTTGTGTCAGATTGATGGATGATCCAATTTCAACTGGTTTGTCACGGTTTGCAGACCAAACCAAAGTTTTCTTTGGAATTTTATCAAACCAAATTCCAACAAGAAATTGGCCACTAACAAGGTGGTAGAAGCCAAAGGCATAATCACCAGAAGATGATTGCCAAGATGAATTAGTGCCAGCCACAATGCTGGAGCCAAGTTCAACTGAGTTAACATTCCTTAAAACATTGGCACAGTGAAGGAATGCAACAAAGAGAAAAAGAAATTTGGTAGCCATTTTAGCAGGAAAGAATAATTAATGCTGTAAACACTGAAGTTGTATCCTTATAACATAAGTTGAATGAAAGTCATACATAGTAGGCTAGGAAATTTCTTTGTAATTATGTAAGACATTTGTCAGGGTTGCTTGACTAGTTTCAGTACCTACTAGATGAGAATTGACTTTGAACCAATCAAATTTGTTTGTTTACGTGAAAGTGCTTTGAACATGGAAAATTTGTCTCATTATAAAATACGCATGGATTTTGATATCACTAAAATCTTTTCTTATAATGCATCAACAAAAGAAAAAACTATTCATTTTCTGAAAACAAAGAGAATTTTGAATAGTAAGCTCTTTCTTGGGGCCAAACTATGACAATGTACTATAAAAATTAAAATAAACTTTTTTATTTATTTTCAAATTAAAATCCTGGATTATTTTAAATTAATTACGTATATTTTATGGTTTTACTTTATTTATTTTTTATTCATAACTATTAAATTCAACTTAAATTTGTTGAATTTGATTACTTACTAGTTAATTCTAATGATATTTATAGAATGCATGACTATCAAATATTTTAAACCTTTGGTTACATTTTTCAAGTCAAGTAAATAATTTTGTGAAACAAAAGTTTTGCTATTTCTGTATATATAAAGAAAAAATTGTTTTGGTATTTTTAGCTTTCTAGATGAAAATATGACGCTCTAGAACAATCAGAGGTGGTGCGAGTGTATTCCTTGGATAAGCCACGTTGCCTACGTGAGTCGGTCTAGACACTTCTAGCACGTGGTAAATCATACACATATATCAAATAATAACAAATTAAGAATAATTTATTATTTATTTTTGTAGAATATTTTCAATTTTCAGCTATAAAAACAATTTATTTATTTATTTATTTTTGGATTTGTATAATTTCCTGATTCAAAATATTTAGGATGAATAATAATAATAAAAATTTAAAATAAATGTAACACAAATTTACAACTGAGTAAAAGAGAATGCAGAGAAAGTATAAAAGCGCTTCTGGAAAAGTGTAGAAGTTCAGCACCTCTATTAGAGAGTGATATCACAGAGTTTCTCTCGTAGCGTCGAATTCACTTTGCTTCTTCGCATTCTCACTGAAACCGTTCATCACATTCTACTGCGTCACTCAGGTTTTTCATCTTTACTTTGCTTCGCTACTTCTCTTTTGTTATGCTAATTGTTCTTTTGTTTTGATTCATACTCCACCAATGGAATCATCTTCTTCATACTCACACTACAATTACAGTTTCACTTTCATCTCAGATTTGAGGAATGTGTTTGAAATTAACTAGAATTTTAACTGTTTTTTTTTTTTATTTTTTTTATCTCTGCTTTCTTTTTTCCGGTGTGCTTCTTGAGGATTCTTTGCCTATGTTTCTAATTAGAGAAAGAAATTCGCTGTTAGGTTTTGTGTGTTAATAGAAGTCGTTTGCAACGTTGAAAGAGATGTGTAACTGAGTTGCTTCGTATTTTGGATGGAATAGGATAATGCATGCTAACTGCAAGTTTTTGCTGTAGAATTTTTTACTTGACTGAAATGAATCTAGTTAGTAGTTTGTAGTGTAGATGTTTGTAAGAAGATCTACGTGAAATATGTTGTGGTTTTTCACATCAGGACTTTTGGCTCTATAAGTGTTCCCAAACACGGCGAATTTCTCATCAATGTAGAGATTGAAATACTATCTCCTTTGTCCTTGAATGACACAAGGATGTTTTCTAATTTATTTTGTGTCCTTGTTTAGAAAGATTAATAATCATGTAACTATTATGATTTGTGGAAGATACTTGCATGCGCTCTACTTGTGTGATGTAAATTTACTTTTAGAAGAAGCATTATCTGCTGAAATTTCGAGAAAAGTCTAGTTTAACTACTGCAGAATGGATGAAACGTGATCAATCATTTGATGATGAAATGTTAGTAATTGCATTTCCCTGTGTTTGTTCCTTAATATATGCTCTGTTGCTCACTTCTGCAATGATCATGTCGTATTTAGAGTGAAGAGAGTTAGTTCTTTCCTAAAACGAAAATTTCAAACAAAATAAGGATAGCTGAATAGGCTGTTACTTATCTAAGCTATGAGCAGAGTGTTCTGCCGAACCATTATATTTTTGCGATAAAACTCTCAACTTTCTTTTGTCTGTTAAATGCAGAATGGTGGAACCCGCATATACTGTGACATCTGACAGTGAAACCACTGGAGAAGAGAAATCATCTAATTTTCTTGAAACGGCAATCGGAATTGACATCGGCACATCACAATGTAGCGTTGCTGTGTGGAATGGTTACCAAGTGGAGCTTTTGAAGAACACTAGGAATCAAAAGATCATGAAATCATATGTAACCTTCAAAGATAGCACCCCTTCTGGTGGAGTTAGCAGTCAATTCTCAAACGAGGATGAGATGTTGTCTGGAGCCACAATTTTCAACATGAAACGTTTGATCGGTAGAGTTGATACTGACCCAGTTGTCCTTGCATGTAAGAATCTCCCATTTCTAGTGCAGACATTAGACATTGGTGTTCGGCCATTTATTGCTGCATTGGTGAACAATATGTGGAGATCCACCACTCCTGAAGAAGTCCTGGCAATTTTTCTGGTGGAATTAAGAGCGATGGCTGAAGCTCAGCTGAAACGACGAATAAGAAATGTTGTTCTTACAGTTCCAGTTTCATTCAGTCGATTTCAGCTTACCCGGATAGAACGGGCTTGTGCCATGGCTGGCCTTCATGTTCTCAGGTTGATGCCTGAACCGACAGCTGTGGCTTTGTTATATGGACAGCAACAACAGCAGACTTCTCATGATAATATGGGTAGTGGAAGTGAGAAAATTGCTCTGATTTTCAATATGGGTGCTGGTTATTGTGATGTTGCTGTGAGTGCTACAGCAGGAGGAGTATCACAAATTAAAGCTCTGGCAGGAAGTACCATTGGTGGTGAAGACTTGCTTCAGAATATGATGCGTTATCTGTTACCAGATTCTGAAAATCTGTTTAAGAATCATGGGGTCAAAGAAATTAAACAGATGGGCCTACTTCGAGTTGCAACCCAGGATGCAATTCACAGGCTTTCCTCTCAGACCAGCACCCAGGTTGATGTAGACCTGGGAGATGGTTTGAAGGTATGCAAGGTTGTTACACGGGAAGAGTTTGAGGAGGTAAACCGGAAAGTGTTTGAAAAATGTGAAAGTGTTATCATCCAGTGTTTGCAAGATGCCAAGGTAGAAGTTGAAGATGTAAATGATGTGATAATTGTAGGTGGATGCTCTTATATCCCAAGGGTGAAGAATCTTGTTACTAACATATTCAAAGGGATTGAACTTTATAAAGGAATGAATCCTTTAGAAGCTGCTGTTTGCGGTGCAGCAGTGGAAGGAGCTGTTGCTTCCGGCGTCAATGATCCCTTTGGGAACTTGGACTTGTTAACTATCCAAGCTACACCTCTTGCCATTGGAATCCGAGCTGATGGGAACAACTTTGTCCCTGTAATTCCGAAGGATGCCACAATACCAGCACGGAGGGAGCTAGTTTTCACAACTATTCATGATAACCAAACCGAGGCATTGATCCTTGTGTATGAAGGTGAGGGCAAAAAGGCAGAAGAAAACCACCTATTGGGATATTTCAAGATAATGGGAATACCTGCGGCACCTAAAGGAGTCCCAGAAATCAATGTGTGCATGGACATAGACGCTTCAAACGTGTTAAGAGTTTTAGCTGGTGTTGTGATGCCAGGTTCTCGCCAACCTGCAATTCCTGTTATGGAAGTGAGGATGCCAACGGTGGATGATGGGCATGGTTGGTGCGCTGAGGCGCTAAATAGAACCTATGGGGCCACACTGGATTTGGTTACTCTTCAGAAGAAGGCATAAAGTGATACAGCAATACAAGTCGATATACGTTTTGTAGATCCTGGTACTATGGGGCCACACTAGATTTGGATACACTAAATTATGACACTTGTTTGTAGTGTTTTTTTTCCTTCTTGTGTTTGTTTCAGCAATAGAAGTCCATATACGTGACATGTCTGATGTTTCTATTTTGTACATAAATAATGGAAATGACGCGTACCAAAAGACTTTACTTTAAAAATGATTTGAATTGAATTTTCAAACACGCTGACCATAAAATCAAGCAGTTGAGAAACCTTCAACCTTGATTATTTGGTTAGATGACTAATTTGGTAATTTGATCTTCTTATCTAATTAAAAATTTAAATTGAGCAATGAATTTTAAATTGTTTCATTTTTGCTTTTGTCTCTCTAATTGAGATTAACACATTAAGAATTATGATAAATGACAATAGAACAGTTACTAAATATGTTATATTAATATCAATTGAATCAAATAAATAAATAGAGAAATTTGCAACAGTGTATCATCTGTCTTCCACAGCCAGTCATGTGTTGTAAAAGTCAGTCTTCCACTGCATACAAAATTTCCGAGAAATTTCGTACCCAATTATAAGAATAGAACTTCAGTTTTGATGGCATCCATTAATCTTCGTTACCAAAATGGCTAACAAATATCTTTTTCTCTTTGTTGCCGTCCTTCTATGTTCTGATATTCCAAGAAATGCTAACTCAATTGAACCAGGCTCCTCCATTGTGGCTGGCACTAATTCATCTTGGCCATCGTCTTCTGGTGATTATGCGTTTGGCTTTTACCACCTTGCTAGTGGCCACTATCTTGTTGGAATTTGGTTTGAAAAAATTCCAAATAAAACACTAGTTTGGTCTGCAAACCGTGACAAACCAGCTGAAATTGGATCATCCATCAATCTGACACAAAGTGGTCAATTAGTGCTCCAACATGTCAATGGGACCTCTTTTCCAATCTACAAAGGAACAAACACAACTTCTGCGGTGATGCAAGATGATGGGAATTTTGTCCTTAAGAATTCACTTTCCAATGTTATATGGCAGAGCTTTGATTCACCAACAGATACTCTTTTATTAGGCCAAATATTGAATACAGGTCAGAAGCTCTACTCCAATTCCAACGGATCAGTAGACTACTCAACAGGCCAATACAGTTTGGAGATCCAACAATCTGATGGCAACATTCTTCTAAAAGCTTATCAGTTCACAGATGGTGCTTATTGGTCGAGTGGAACTACCCAAAACACTGGTGTGAGAATCATTTTTAACAGCACAACAGCTTTTCTTTACGCAGTCAATGGCGCCCAACAAATTATATATAACATGACAAATCATGAATTAGGTTCAATCCAGGATTACTATCATCGTGTGGTGATCAATGACCAGGGAAACTTTCAAAAGTCCATTTATCATAAAGAAAATGGAAGCGAGTGGACACCTGTGTGGAGCGCTGTAGAAAAGCCCTGTAGAGTGATTGCACTTTGTGGGGTGTATGGCTTTTGCAATTCATCTGATTCTGACACACAAACATTCAATTGTGAATGCTTGCCTGGTTATACACCTTTCGATCCAAGTGCACACTCCAAAGGGTGCTATCTCAGTCAGGCCATGGATTTGTGTGCTGCAAATACTTCTGCTTCAGACTTTCAGGTGGAAGTGAAAGAAATTCAAGAAGCTGATATACCAAACTATGATTATTATTTTCTTGATATCCAAGTCAAAGATAACATGGATTTGGAAAGCTGCAAGAGGGAACTGATGGATGACTGTCTCTGCATGGCTGCTGTTTCAGATGGCGCTAAATGCTATAAGAAAAAGCGGCCAGTTATAAATGCTAGAAGAGTCATCCCTGACACTAGCAATCATGCGATGCTGATTAAAGTTCCTAAGTTTGTCAATGACATGGACAAGGAAAAGGATTCATCGTCTTTGGTTGTTTTGATAGTGGCTCTCATCTGTTGTTCACTACTTGCTGTATTATTTGCAGCTACTGCCATTTATCATCACCCCATTTGTCGGTATCTGATACATAAACCAACACCAACAAAGCCGAAGCCTGTGGATTTAAATCTAAAGGCCTTTTCATTCCAACAGCTGAGAGAAGCAACAGATGGATTCAAAGACAAACTTGGTCGAGGTTCCTTTGGTACAGTTTATGGTGGGATTTTAAACTTGGAGGGTCAACAAGTTGAGGTTGCTGTCAAACAACTAGAACAAGTAGAAGACAAAGGTGAGAAAGAATTTGTTACGGAAGTTCAAGTTATTGCCCTTACTCATCATAGAAATCTAGTTCAGTTATTGGGATTTTGTAATGAGCAAAATCACAGGCTTCTTGTTTATGAGAAAATGGAAAATGGAACACTATCCAACTTCCTTTTTGGAGAAGGGAGCAAACCCAGCTGGGAGAGTAGAGTCAGAATTGTGCTTGAAATTGCAAGAGGCTTATTATATCTGCATGAGGAGTGTGACCAACAAATCATCCATTGTGACATAAAGCCACAGAATGTTCTTCTTGACTCTAGTTACACTGCAAAGATTTCAGATTTTGGACTAGCAAAGCTACTGATGACAGATAAAACTGGAACAAACACCAATGCTAGAGGGACAGTGGGATATATGGCACCAGAATGGCTCAAAAATGCACCTGTTACTACAAAGGTGGATATCTACAGCTTTGGCATTATGTTGTTGGAAATCATATTTTGCAGAAGGCACATCGAGTTGCATCAAACTGAGGATGAAGCAGAGGGTGGTAACATGATACTGGTAGATTGGGTTTTGCATTTAGCAAAAGAGAACAATTTAAGATCTGCAGTGATTCATGATCTTGAAGTTGAAAGTGATTTCAAGAGGTTTGAAAGAATGGCAATGATTGGATTATGGTGCGTGTGTCCCAATCTAACACTTAGACCATCTATGAAAATGGTGGTACATATGCTGGAAGGAAATATGGAAGTGGGTGTTCCACCACTTAACTAATTGATGGGCAAATGCTGCAGCCTACAATGAAAATGTTAACCCTTATGTTAATTTTCCTTCTTTTTTTTTTAACCTTAGATAACCATGTAGATTATATCATCTTCTTCTTCAACTTTTTGCATTCTATGTTTGATCATTTAGAACTTGGGGGCTGAATAGTGGTTAGTGAACTGATTGTACAACATTATTGATCAACCTAAATTTCCCAGTCTTTATTGTGTAGTCTGTAAATGAATAAATCTACGCAAATTGAATAAATTTCTTTTTTTTACTGCAAGATCATATTATTTCAAGTCGTACTTTTCTGAATAAATTGCATTCATAATTTTAGAACAGTTAATAAATGTTAATTGACAATAAAAATATAATAAGTAGTTTTTTGGTAACATTTTTTTTATACATTGATGAGGCTAACTTTTTTTTATACTGACCATAATTTTTTGATGAGTGCATAGAAAATGAAAATCTAAAAGAAATGTCCATATTCAATTGTGAAAGGATTTTATTTTATTTTTTTAAGTTTTTTCTTATCAATCGAAGACCATTTCCTTTTGCTTATTAATATTATGAATGTTTCAAATATACATTAATCATGCCGTGTCAGTAAGACTAATCTTGCATAATAAAGGTTCAGATAAACATGAGATAGTTTTTCCATATTCTGACATCACTGCTTGTAAACAAGTTTGATTGTTTCAAAGTCTATAATCAGCTTCGCGGTGGCTACTTAAGCCCGTCAGAGTTTGATTTGTAGGATGTAATGTTCCACTGCCAAAACTCGGTCTTCCACTACCTAATTGGCAAGAAATTTCCTACCCAACTATTTATGATGTTCTGTCAGCATAATCCCTTGAACAAGATTTTTCCCAACAGTTTCTTTCGTTGTTATTTTATACACCTTGACCTGACCTTGTTCTTCTCTCACTCCACATCAAATGCAATGTCTTTAACTATCTTTCTCCCTTGTATTCTTGTATTACTTTCACTTTCACATCTGAATGGCTTACATGCCATACAATCAAACACAAACATCACTGCCGGATCAAATTCTACATGGAAGTCACCCTCAGGTGATTTTGAATTTGGATTCCATGCTCTTCCCAATGGTCTCTTTCTTGTAGGAATATGGTTTGGGAGAATCCCAGACACACTGGTATGGTACCAGAGTCCAAGTATGGAACAAAATTCACAAATCCAATTCACTTCTGCAGGACAACTTGTGGTAACATATCCAAACGGAACTACTGCTTTGTCCATATACACTGGAGGAAACGGTGCCACTGCTACTTCTGCTCTCATGCAAGATGATGGCAATTTTGTCATGAAGGACTCCAACTCAAAACATGTGTGGGAGAGTTTCAGTTATCCAGCTAACACAATCTTACCGGGCCAAACCTTGCAGACCAATCAAACTCTCTTTTCCAAGGGGAAAGGACCTTCAAACTACTCAAAGGGAAATTTCATGTTACAAATGCAAGGAGATGGCAACTTGCTGCTCAAAGCATACCAATGGACTGACCCTGCTTATTGGTACACTTCGACTAGTGATCACCAAAATGTTACTTTGGTGTTTAATGCTACTAGTTCTCTCATGTATCTTCTCAGCGGCACTACAAACATCTACTACTTAACAAACGGGACTTCAACTCCAGTGCAGGATTACTATCACCGTGCTACAATAGATGAGAATGGCAATTTCCAGCAATATGCGTATCACAAAAGAAATGGCACCGAGTGGAGGAGGGTTTGGAGAGCTGTGGAGGATCCCTGCAGAGTAAGTGTTGTTTGTGGTGTCTATGGTTTGTGCACTTCTCCTGATAATGAATCAGTCAAGTGTGAGTGTATTCCTGGTTATATCCCGTTGGATCAAGAAGATGTGTCCAAAGGGTGCTACACACCAGATGAAATCAACTACTGTGTAGAGAAGAATTTCAACCTGCAGGTGTTTGATGACACTGATTTCCAATTTGATACTAATTTTGTTCGCAAGACTAATGTTGATTTTGAAAGTTGTAAGAAAGCTGTAATGGATGATTGTAATATCATCGCTGCAACTTACAATGCTTCCACCTTTACATGTGCAAAGAAGACGCTGCCCTTGCTGAATGCTAGAAACAGCTCTTCTTCAAAAGGACAAAAAGCACTACTTAAAGTTTCCAAGGGTCCTGAGTTTAGGACATCTATAGTTTCCAAGAAGAAGAGTTTTAATGTAAGAGTCTTTCTGAAGGTTATGATTGCAGTTACTGCCACACTTGCCTGTTTCCTTGGTGCCCTTGCTGTCTACTACCATCCTTTCACTGATAGACTAACAAGAAGAAAGAAGTATCTGAATACAAAGGCCATTGGAATCAACTTCAGAGAATTCATGTTCCAGGAGCTGCATGAAGCAACAAATGGATTCACTAGGATTCTTGGAAGGGGATCTTCAGGCAAAGTCTACCGTGGTGCTTTAGTAATAGATGATGCAGAGATTGGTGTTGCAGTAAAGAAACTGGAAAAGAAAATTGAGAAAAGTGAGAGTGAATTCATGACTGAGCTCAAAATTATTGGACGTACCCATCACAGAAATTTGGTGAGGCTTTTGGGGTTTTGCGTTGAGAGTAACCATCGAATTCTTGTGTATGAGTTGATGCCAAACGGAGCACTTTCCAGTTTTTTATTTGGAGAGGGAGAAAGGCCTCAATGGGGTCAGAGGATTGAGATGGCTCTTGGAGTTGCAAGAGGCTTATTATATTTGCACGAAGAATGCCACACGCAAATCATACATTGTGATATCAAACCTGAAAATGTGTTACTTGATGCCAATTACACAGCAAAGATTGCAGATTTTGGGCTTTCTAAGCTTTTGAACAAAGATCAAACCAGAACAAGCACTAATTTGAGAGGGACAATAGGGTATATGGCACCTGAATGGCTAAAGAGTGCACCAATAACTGCCAAAGTTGACATATACAGTTTCGGGGTCCTGCTATTGGAGATTATTTGCTGCAGGAGGCACGTTGAGTCTTGCCAGGATGGAAAAGACAGTGAAGATGATGATTTGGTTCTTTCAAATTGGGTTTTAAGGTCTGTGGTGTCTAGGAAACTAGAGCAAGTGGTGAGACATGACTCAGAAGTGCTGAATGATTTCGAGAGGTTTGAGCAAATGGCGTTGGTTGGACTTTGGTGTGTTCATCCAAGTCCAGCTCTTAGACCTTCAATGAAGCAGGTGATGCAAATGCTAGATGGAACCGTGCAAGTTGGGATTCCTCCTTTGGTTTATGATCAGATGATTGCAGCACAAAGCTTGTAGTTTGTCAATACTTTGTTCTAGTTGTAGCTTTTCAGAAAATGTTTTGAATAATCATTCAAGTTTTCACTTGAACCAGAAGATTTGATGAGCTCATTGGCATAAATTAAACTCTTCTTTTAACTTTTTTCACTTACTATTATGCAATAAAATAGAGCCAAATTGAATTCATTCTGCTTCATGTATAACATTTGTTCCAATTAGCGAAACTGTACTTATCTCATCTCATTTCTTTGTATAAACTGACCAACATACTCCACCCGGGACTCAAAAACAAAGTGTACAACAAAAAAACGCTGTGTAAAAAAAAAAATTCACTAGTATTCATAATTTCGTAGCTATCCAAACTGAGAGACGCAGCCCCAAAAACAATTTCATCTTGTTAAGAATATTGAGGATAAAGAATTTTAAGATAGACTCTGATACTATATTAAAAATATAATTAATGAGCTTAATTAAACTCTATAAAATTGATTTATAAGGTCAGAACTGCTTCTCGTTTATATATATATATATATACATCTCGTTTGTATACATACAACAAATTCTTTCTTACGGTGATGCGATCTCTAACGTATCTAAACTCAACATTCCTGTTGATGCAATAAAATACTACACATTTTAATTTTTTACAACCCCAACAGTTAACGACAATTAAGTTATGACAGGAACTAAAGTTGATAAAATAAACATTAAGAGATTATTTTACAAAACTCAACTTGTAACTAGCAACAGAACTATCTGAAAACAATATCCATGCAGCCACAGCCACACACGTCATCAATTCAGTTGGACTGAGATATGATAAAGTTGATATTTGCGCTTGAGTTAGTTGATTCAATTCAAATACTCTGCAACTAGTAATGCTGCTACTACTACTGAATCTATTTTTTGATATGTTAAGTTATGTAATAGAGGGTGATAAAAAACTGAAAAAGTAAAAACAAAAGAGAAGAAAACAAGATGGTTTATCAGAAACGTTGAGAAAGAGAAAGGTGGCGTCGTCTAATGTGATTGTGAGGGCAGATATGTGGGGCCCGCATCTTTGACTTGTATATCATTTCATCGTATGGCTTTCTATATATCTTCCAATACGGCAAAAACGATTCCCGAGACTTACTGCTTTCTCCTCGCCGGAAAAGCAACGATCCCGCCGGTGATTGGAAAAACGACGGCCGAGGAGTCCGTTGTTGCACCACCGGCTGCGGCGTCGGCGTCGGCGTCGTCCTCGATGACGTGTCCGATAGACTGAGATACCATGGCTTGAGAGAGTCAACGTGATGCGACACGGTAAACGCGAAACGAGAAGAAGCGCATGATTTGATGGTTCCTCTTTCACCTAAATCCGGTGATTCATCATTGTCCATAATATCAACCGATGACACCATTGTCGTCACTCCTGATAGCTCCACGAATGCTCCCACACCCTGCACCCGCAACACACACAATCACTCACTCACTCACTCTGTTACCATGCATTCTTGAATTTGAATTATTTAAGTTACCTTCCACAAGTAAGGGAAGAGTGAGGGAGGGTCTATGATAAAGGCTTTATGAAGCCTCCCTGGGTAGTACTCCCCTGTTATTTTCAGTGCTCCCAATAGTAGGTTCAGAAAACCAGATGCTGACTTGTAATACCCTGCAACCAAACTCTCTCTTCTTATAATATTGATAGAAAAATATCAGATAACTGAAATAAATAATCAATTAAATAAATAATACATAAATAATTAAATAATAAGATATAAAATGTGATAAATAAAATATATATATATATATATAAAAGATGTAAAAAGAGATAAACATTTATATATTAACGAAGTAAAATTGTATGATTAAATGACATGATACATAAATATTAATTAGAATAACTTTATTTATCATTCAACTATAATTACATAGACGAATATATAATTTATACATTCACATTTTATATAATTAGTTGGGTCTGCTTGTTTATTGAATAGTTTTTAATTAGATTTCACGATAATACCCTTTTCTTTGTGGAAAATATTTGATAAATAGAAAACTGCAATAGACAATTAATTATAAAATGTGAAGTGAGAGAAATACTTATATGTATAAATTATAAAGAAATACATATATGTATAAATTGTAAAAAGAGAGAAGTACATAATAAATATATATTCTGAAAATGAATTGGCTGATAAACTGCTTATGGCAATTGTAAGGAAAGTAAAGTTGTTTTTGTGTTACTTATATTTAGGGAATTGTGGATGGACCTACTTACTTGCATCAAAAAGCATGACAAATTGTTGTACATTTTTTGGCATGGTCGAAACTGCCACCTCCATTGTGAACACCAACAAACGAGTGATCCTTGAGAGAGAAAATAAACCAACACTTTTTATCTGTGTGCATCATGAAATTAACAATACAGTGAAACTGTGAAAGCTTTCTTTCTTCTACTTACATTTTCTGGCAGTGAAACTTGTTGTAGTCTTGCTTCATCCGAATAATCTGTTACTCCAATTCAAGTCCTTGTTATTATTATTAACTCACAATACAGAACAGTAAGCTACAGAATCCACACACTCAAACATAGAAGGATGATAAAATTACCATTACGGGTCTGGATTCATGATCATGCCCAGCCACGTAGGCCAACCCATCAGCCAGTTCACCACAGAACTCATCTGCCATCATATGTTCTGTTTCAAAACAACAATCATAACAAAATCAACAACATTTATGTACAAAGGAAAAACAAAAGAAGAACAATGTGAGGACACTGTGATTAACATTTATATATACCAGTGCCTATGCTTTCTCTCCAAGAAAGACATGCCCTGAGTTGCTTTGCGGCTCTTTTCACATTATCCCCCTTTGCTTTCAGAAACCGTTGAACACATGCATTGTTGCAGAACTTCTCCTACACACGAACAAATTCTCAACAGAACCACAAAAAAAAAACAGAACATATGCATGAGACTAAGAACACCATTTTACAGAAACCTGTTTAACAGTGAGCGGGGTTTGCTTTTTGATGAGTTCCAGAACTGCTTCAACTCTCGCTTTGTCTCTCACCTCCTTCTTATCCATTGCCAGAGAAACACTAACTCCAAAAAATAAAGAGATTCTGCTTTACTCAACCATACATAAATATAATATTTTCCAAACCCAAGAGAGAGAGTGAGAGTGAAGGAAAATATGAAGGGTGTTAACGCCGTTTAAAAGGAAGCAGAGTTACGCATGCAAAGACACACCGAAGAAGAAAATAGAAATATATACTATACACAACCGAAATACACACACAACCCAGATATAAAACATGATAAAAATAAATAAAATATGAAAAAAAAGAAATACAAATATATATATATATATAGTATGTAAATGAATTATGAATAAGTTAATTAATTATTTTTGTGTTATAATGATTGATTATATATTATAATTAGTAAAATAAAAAAAATAGTTTAAAAACGCGAGGTTGGGGTGTTTTTTGGGTCAATGCCATGAGATGGGTGACCACAGCAATGATGCATCCGACACTGATTCATAACGGAAAATGACTGCTTCGTCAAACAGTATAATTCTTTTTTAAATTACATGATATACATGTATGTTGACTTGTTTGTTTTATACCCTTGTCTCTGTCAAAAAGACGTTGATTTATTTTTAGTGTTTCATATAATGTTAAGATATTATTTTCACTGATTCACACATTCCTCACGAAGCTGATGCAAACTCTTTATGCTGACACTTGCAATGTGATGTGTCATGTATTAACTATGAAACCGGGATTTGGCTAGCTGCAAAAAGCCTGCACTCATATATGGCATGCTACTACATAAACAATCATAGCTTTTATAATGTTGTTTTATTTCTATGTTACAAAAGATTGTATAAATATAACTTTTCAGTGATGAAAAAGGCATAAACATGACTCTGACATCTAAGCTGACATTGTGGGATGAGCTGGTAGTCCTATGTGTTAGTGTATGTCACAAGATGTTTTCAAAGTAATGTTTTGATTAATGTAATCACTTTCTTGGTTTAATTAAATTTTCTTTAATATGTAATTTGGTTATGCTATGTTTTTGCCAAAATAATACGGCATCAACTTATAATGTATTTGGGTTTAATACGGCATCAACTTATAGATAATAAGACTATCTATGCAAAATTATTTATCCAATGATAAAAATTAATCCTTGAGATAGAAGAATAATTTGTAAACTTTGAGTAATTCATTTTAATGGAATTATAATTGATTTCAGAGTTGTGATCATAAATAGAGAAAATAATCGATCATCTAAAATAATAAATCATCATTTCACACATGAAAATTAATAAAGGAAGAAGAATAGAAAGATTGAGAAAGATTTTGACTCACCTGTGTGAGAACAACTCTTTATGCAAATCTGATAATTGTTAGCACAAAGATCTAACAATGGTCAACGGATCTGATAACCATGAGAACAAATCAAAGATTCTTGAATGGTAAGTAACAAATATTTGTTGCATAAAACAATGAGAGACACACAAAAAAAAAAAAATGAATTTGGACATTCACTTGATAACCTACTCCCAAATCCATTTTGTTATAGGACCACTCATTTATATTTTACTATGGTGATGTTTTATTTCTTTGATTCAAATTTTCCCTCTATTTTCACTCTCATCTTTCAATTTTTTTTTTCTGTCAAACAAAACGGAAATGGGTTAATTTAATTATCTTGACTTTGATAACACTGAAATTTAGAAAACAAAAAAAATTATAAACACATGGTATTATCATT
Organism: Hylodesmum podocarpum; assembly: GCA_026586105.1. Classification (NCBI taxonomy): domain Eukaryota; kingdom Viridiplantae; phylum Streptophyta; class Magnoliopsida; order Fabales; family Fabaceae; genus Hylodesmum; species Hylodesmum podocarpum. Next base: position 625,836 of record JALJEV010000646.1, read on the forward strand.
ATTTTTTGGAAGGAGAGGTGGTTTTTAGACCTATTTAGACATTATTAACAACTCTCATTTTTTTTCTTTTCCTTTTTATCATATTATATAACTTTTCCTTTTTATCATATTATATAACCAGATAAGTCAAATGGTGTTCGGTTTGATAAATTGTTCTTTATTTTTATTTTTAATTTCTTAAAAATTTTAATAATAAAGTCACAATGTTTTTTTATTTTCACTCAATTTTAAAAATATTTTCATGAAAACATTTTTAAAAAAAAATTAATCAAGCATGTTTTCATCTTTATTTTTTATTTATAGTGGAAATGAAAATAAGGAACACTCAAACCAAACACCACCTTAGATAAAAAAAGAAAACCTAATTTTACACATAGGAAAATATATTCTAAAAACACCTTATATAAAACACTACATTTGAATAACATTTCCTTTATTTATCTTATTTTCGTTGGATATTAAGTAACATTGAGTAAATTTACTCTAATACATTAATTTTTTTTGAAAATACATAAATTATTTCTCAAACAATCAAGAGAAGCCGAGTTTAAAGAAATTAACAATGGAAAAAGAACATACCTAAAAAAAGATTTAGGCTCACCTTTATGCGAAATCGTATACAAATTGGACAATTACTGACAATGGTTGGCACAGATCTGACAACTATGAGAACAAATCGATGATTTTTAAATGACTAAGTATCAAAGATTTGTTAAGCGGCGGCGAGAGCCGAAATCTCTCTTTAGGTCTCACAGTGTTTCATTATTTTTCTACTCCTCAAATTCAGAGATTTTATTGTGGGACCACTAATTTAAACGGCGAGAGCCAAAATCTCTATTTAGGTCTCATTTCCGTTTCCGTATTTTTCTACTCCTCAAATTCAGAACTTTTATGGTGGGACCACTAATTTAAATTTTACTTCAATAGTCAAGTTTATTCAAATTTTTCCTTTTTTTCCCTCTCATTTTTCAATTTTTTCACTATATCAAAACAAAACATAAACAAGTTTACTTAATCGATAGGACTTCATTGATAAGTACTACAAAATCTCGTACATTGAAACTCATCGTTGTGGACCCAAATCCATTAGTAATAAATATTTTCTTTTCCAAGTAAAATCCTCTAATACATGAAAGAGTAAAAAAGTGTTTTCGTTATTGTCAGATAAAAAACCTTCGTATCTTAATGACAATTATATCTAGAAATAAATAAAAAAAAAGTGACACGTCATTTATTGGAGTACATTTGTTTTAAAAGAAAAATAATATTTAACCCTAGTTAAGTTATTTATTTTCAATTATTAATGCTAATATAAATTCAGTTTTTTTTTCTTCAGTAAAACACTTAATGACACTGTCATCGTAAATAAAGTTTACAATAAATTAAAGATATAAAAAGAATTTATAAATTAATCAGCAGTTCTTATATTCAGTAACAAGAAAAAAGACACTTCTTAGGAATATGAAGTTTAAAAATCAGCATTTAATTATGATGTTTAAAAGTCCTATTTGGTTCGAAAAGAGAGGCTTGTGTTTGTGACTTCTCTTTTTAGGCACTAGGATCATAATTAATCATTTAAGTGCTATGTTCAATTTCAATGACTCTTAATTATTTTGTGTTTTCTTCTTTGTGACCTTTTCATTTATAAATGTTTTAACTCTTTGAAAAACAAAAACATTATATATATATATATATATATATATATATTATTTTCATATATTTTTTATACATTCAATTTAGTTGGAAGTCTCAATTCATATTTTCTTCCTTTTATATTTTTTATGTTCCACTTTACCTATTAAAATAAAAAGTTAGCTAAGTTTTTCGTTCTAACATTTTTTTTTTTCGAATTCTATTTGTATTTTCTTTCTATCTCTGTTATTAACATTTTCCGTTGTCTCTATTATTAAAATTTTCCGTTAATTGGTTAAATAGTGAGAATCATTTTGCGTCAGTTTTTCATTGTCAAAATAATTACAAAATAGATAAAAAAAAGTTAATGGGTGAAACAAATAATTTTATGAGAACTGAAAAAAAAATATTTAAATAATTAAAAATAGAATTGTACAAAAGATGATGAACCAAAACTCAGATAACCCTAAAATAAATAGCAAATTTTTATTCACATTCTACTCACGAATTTTATTTCAGTTTTTACCTTACTCATTTCATTCACAGTTATTTTCTACATTTGTTTTTAATTTTTCACATTTTTTACTCTACCTATTAAAGCATCATCACATATAATGATTTACTTTTTTCCTTTAGACTTTTTACTCTATTCGTTACTCAAGAAATTCACATTTTTTTTTACATCAAACAATGTAATTTTTGCATGTCTATATTATTTTTTACATATATCAAATCTTTACCTCTTATTTTTACACCTCATATAAAATATTTTAAAATGATCTAAAAGTATTCTAAAATAAAAATGGATTACCCAGATGTAATTTATTTTTTACCTCTGTTTTTCTGAACTGCATTATTGAAAGGCCTGTTTTGCCCCAACGTTACGAAAGCCCATTGGTAACCACAAACCACAAAGGTTAAAGACAATTGTAGGACTCCATTATTCTCCTTTTATTGCTGCAACATGCACACCTCATCATCAGCATTTTTGTTTATGTAATTTTTTTAATAATTTTTGTATTATTTTTATTTCTCTATACATATTAACTTTTATTTCTCTTTACATATTAACTATTTTATTCTTTTCTATTTTCTTTCTCCTTGTATTTTGTGTTTGTTGTTCTTATTAAAAATAGATATTAGAGACGGTAATACAAATGAAATATTGAGAGATGTGTCATCGTAAATAAGAGATATTCTTATCAAAATTTAAATATTTGAACAGGTCAAAAAATTATATAATATATAAATATCTTTATTTATATTTTAATTTTAAATCACTTTATCTAAATTTTAATTATTTAAAAACCTTAACATCCAATTATTTTAAATTAACATTACCTATTAACTACAACAATCTTATTATATCATTTATATTCAATTATCATTATCAATTAATTAAATTACCTATATATATTTTAAATTTTGAAAATCACACAGTATATAATAAATTATGTAAAAATAATTAAAAGATATTTTATCTATATTGTTTATAATTTATCAAACATTGAAAGACTCTTAACTTTTTTAATTAAAAAAAAAGACTAAACACTACTATAAAAAGTTTACAATAACTTGTACCATGTTCAATCATAAAGAATTAACTAAAAGAATTTCATATGAAGAATTAACTTAAAATGTGTTGATTAATAATGTACTTACTAATAAATATTAAATATTAAAAAATATTGGATATTTTTATTTAAAAGAAAACTGGAAAATTGACTCTTAAGTTTCAGTGGATTCCATTATTGGTCTATATTATAAACTGAAAAGTTTATTGAGTAATTATTGTTGTGGCAGCATGTGAATTTGCTGAGTATAAAATACAAGGGATAAAAACAAATTGAAGTTGAAATTTGCGTACAATACATGTGTGAAATCTGCTACCTGTGAATAAGAAGGGAAGAGTGGTACTAATTTATAAGCATACATACAAAAGAATAATCACGAGAATAGTCACGGGGCAGTGATTGTGAAAATGGACGTTGATATCAATCAGAATATCAGAGGCAAGCCAACTATTATTCAATTTCTGTGCAGACTAAAGTTATGAGAACAAGTTAATGCATCATGCATGCACTCAATTATTTTACTTACATTACATTACACCTCCTCAAAACTTTCTTTGTTCCATGAATGTCATTCATGGACTTCAAGTTTTTAATCCTTTAATTCATGCATACTCCACTTCATTGCTTCTCTGTACCGTTATCTTTGAAGACCAATACACTCCCAAGGACACAATGAAAGAATAAATATAACAAAAATATTTGACGGTAATACTGCAATACACATACAATTAATTATAAAATGTAAAAAAAAGAAAGAAAAATAAATAAATAAAAAAAATACTTATACATATATGTTTTACAAGTAAATTGATAAAGAGAAAAAAAAAATAAAAAAAACATGTATATATATATATATTTTATGAGTTAGTTGACTGATTAGCTAATTGAAGTCGATTTCATCTATCTTATGGTATACTATGTCCACCTAAGATTAAATGTATACGAAGATAGTCAGACAATCATTTATAAAATGTAAAAAAGAGAAATATGTATATGTATCAAATATAAGGAAAATGAGGAAAAAGAAATATATTATATGAGTGAGTTGACTGATTATCTGCGTATTGTAGTTGGATGTGAAGTAAAATTATAATTTTAATAGAGAAAATATTTTTTTGTATTTTTATTATAAATTTATTATTCAATTAACTTTTTATCTCATAGATAATTTTTCAAGAAAAAGAAGTTGTTCTACAAATAAAAATATAAACTTCCATGCAATCCCTTTTAACTTATTAAAGTGTCTTTTTAACAAGTGATATTTATTTATTTTAACGATATAATATAATTATAACTCGTGTAACACAATGTTAAATAATTTATAATGTTGCGTAGTTTATGGATTTATCCCTAAGTTGGGGTGTACAAATTTTCACGGATTTATCAGTTAACAAAAAAAAATAACTTATGGATTTAACAAATTTTAAATTAAAAATTAATTGATAAATTTGATAAATCCATATATATAAAATATTTAACTTTTGGGTATGCAGTTCTCCTGAATGAGTTAAGAAATCTGAAAAATAAAAAAGAAAGATTAAAATAAAAAGTTAGGGTGTGCTGAGAAAAAAATTCCGGGTATAAAACGAAAAAACTTGAAATATTAGTAAACTCGATAACAACTTTATTTCATAATTAATATAAGATAATTATTCATCTAATTCACAACAAAATATATAAATAATTTTTTCTTTTTATTTTATAATTAATTATTTAATATAATTTTTCTCAACTCTTAAAAAACTCTTCTTATCTTATAATTAATTATCTGATTAAATTTTTTTCGACTTATAAAAGACTCTTATAGATAACTTGGCACATACCAACCATCATTGGGAGTATGAGCCAAAATAATTGTAATAAGCAATTAAAGTGGAATTTGAGATAAGGTCAAATCATCAATGTGAGTGATGTGTCCAGGGTGAGTCAGCAAGACACTTCTTAGTATTGTCTTTACTCTTGTAAGGCACCCTAGAGGCACAGGTGGACTCACAGGAAACAAAGCCTCGTGTGTCTTGTGTGAGACTCTTAAAAAGTGACATTGTACTTGCTTCAAATGCAAGAGGATGGCCTACGTGTCAACAATATATGGAACCCTTCCTAATGTGTAACTTTTACCACTAATATACATTAGATGCCAAATCATGGTGAAAAAAAGGAAAGTTGTGAGTTTATCTTGAGACATAAGCTAGCACTCTATAGGGAAAGGGAAAAAATAGATACCAATAGAAGCTTCCCTTTATTTTTTTCATGGTGGTGAAAGTGTGTGAGATGCAAAGCTGATTGGTGGGGTGGTTTTCTTTTTCTTCTATAAGGGATAAGAGGTTTGAAAGGGACAATGTACCAGCAAGAAATGTGAATTTCATGATTGGCCTGCAAGGGAATGTAAATATGTACCCAAAACATGAAAAGCGACATTACAAAATCTTCACCCTTGTTTAAGCAAAGGCCAAAGAGGTTGCCTCTTTATCTCTCTTACCCTCCTTTTATTATGTCTCTTAAATTTGTTACACCTGCATGAACTAGCCACACCCTCTTTCACCAAATGGGGTGGCTGCAATCCCTCTTCTCTCCACTCAAGAAGCTTTGGTTCAGAATGCATTCAACTCATAAGAAGAGTACGTACCATCACACATTCCATCAATGTTTTATCTTAAGCATACAAGTTCCCTTAGTAATGCTTTTGTCCTCTCTTCTTCACATTACTTGTTTTTAGCATAGAGCTTCTTTGTTTTTGAAACAATCAATCACACACTTGCAACACAATTCCCTCCTTCTCCTACTACATTTCAATGAGATTTCCTAGAAATTAAGTACAAGTTTGCATTGCCTCGTCATTTGAATTCTGACTAGTGTTTTTCTTTACACACTCAACTCAACTTTTCTACCTTCATCTTATTAGATAGGCGTAGGCATCATTTATTTAAGCCTCTCTTTCCACACACTAACAGTGTTTCACATTTTTGCCTAAACATTTCAGGAAGAGGAATATACATTCTATATGAAGATGTCAAATCGTGCCCCTATGAAGACGTGCATGTCCTCTGGTCAATACTAGTGGAATCACATTCATCTTCTTTGCCATTGAAAAATTGAGGGATATGCACAAAACACAGTCGATAAGAAGCTCGTAATGTACATAAAATATTTATGAATTATGATGTCCATACTGATAATGTTTTCTTTTCTTTCCTTTTAACTTGTGTAGCATCCACACATAGAATGATTCTCTTCCTTTGATTTCTTTTTTCTCTTAATTAAAGAGAATCCAGTAAGAGCGTACCCAAACATCCATCTTTTTTTCTCTCCTTGAATGCTTTAATGTGTGTACCTGCTTTCAGAGGAAGGGGTGGACCGGCCCAGTAAGAATAAATTAGCCTTTGAAAAACAAATTAAAGAAGTCCTAATTGAGGGTTTTTATTGGTAAGCTGTCTATTTTAATTTGTTGCTGAGATGATAGTTTTTGCCCCTATTTTCTTTGTCGAAGTTGCCTGAAAGCTATTTGGAATGTATAGCACAACCTACATGTCAAACATGTAGACTGCAAGAGAAAAATGTTAATCGCCACGAAATGGTGTTTTGATCATATAAGAGCACTTGTGTTGTAGAATAGTTAGGTTAACATTTTAAAAATTAAATTTATTAAAAACATGTTTCCCCTATTTACCGCGATGCATTACAATCTTATTAAAATGTTTTTTCTAAAAATTAAATGAAACTATATAATTAGTTCTCGTGAGTGCTAATATACTCTCACTTTTTTTTTTCTTTTCAGAAAGAATATCTTATGAAGTTATAATTTCAGGTAATCTATAATTTATTTTCAAATTCTCTTAATTGTCACAGGATTGTAAGTTTAGTTCCCAAAATATATAGTAATGCCCCATAAACGTTGAAACTTTTGGCTTCGGGTACAGCAGGTGTGTAGAATTCAAGAAAATGATTTGATAGAAAATTAGAATATGCATACTATCAGACAATCAATTATAAAATATAAAGAATGAGAAATAAGTATATGTATAAAATATAAAAAAAAATATATATATATATATATTTTATAAGTAAATTGGCTGGTTAGCTGCATATTCTAATTTCGGTTATTAATGAAGTAAAGTTGGGAATTCAAACATGCAGGTGTTAGAAAACCGTGAATAGCTCAGCCAAGAAAAGGCCATCATTTACGGTTATAAACTTTTCATCCAATTTTATGATAACTAACTGCAAGAGTTCCATTATCAGCAACGTCTCCATTAAATTAAGCTATAAGTAAATATCGAAACAACAGCTTCCTTTTAAAACCCTGTAATGTTTCAAGATCAATGGAAACTAAGTGCAAGGGGAGAAAGCATTATCCCAATGAATACATTGAGAAACAATAAAAATATATATTGAAATGTCTTCATTGCCCCCATGGCAATAATGGAGCAATGGCATGCATACCGGAGCAACCAAATTCAGGATTAAAATAATTGATTTAGCAACAGATTGAGTTGATATCATTTCCAGTGAACCGGAGTAATCTGCAAATAAAAAGCATGCACTGGTCACAACCCGTGAAAAACGAGAGGTGATGTAACGTTAAAATTAATCACATGACAAATGATGCTAAACTGGGACTGGGAATCACGAAAGGCAACTAATGTGAGCTATTCATGGCAACCAATGTCTTTCTCATTGATATCAATGAACAGAATGTGCCAGCATAAATAATGCTTACTAAGGCAAGTATAATAAATATTTGAATTGGACCCTTAAAATGAATGTCTCCCTTTAGGAAAAAAAAGTAAGAAATCTTGATCATCGATGAGAAAGACATTGGTTGATATTACAATACATATGCATAATAAATCAAGGATTTATTGAAATCTATTCCCTTAATGAAGTTGAGATTTCTTACTTCTCTCTTTAAAGTGATTTACTTTAAAAGAGCCAAATCCTGAGTATTCAAATATGCCCACTCCTTGTTCAATTGCCCAGGTGTAGCTTACAATAAAACATTTTAAGCCACCCGTACAATAAAACAGTCTCATCTTGATTCATCCTAGTCTATCAGTTTGGTCCGTATTTCTCGGCTTGGCCCTGACTCAGTTCGACTAGCCTATATCCAGATAGATATGATGGAAAAACAAGAGATAGAAAGAAAATGGAATGGAAATAAGGTAGAAGAGAGCGAAGACAATATGTTTATAATGACCCTTGTATGAATTAGGTAGAATTGGTTCTTAAATGACATTTGAAGTCGTGTCATTTAAACAGATTATATTAAAATTTCCTCTCATCATCTCAGAAGAAAAATCATTCTTAACTAGCAAGGATGGTAAAGATGTAGAAGCAACTATTGCTAGCAGTATATTGCAATCAAAGATTTTATATAAACTACAAATACATGATAAGACTTACAGCATTATAAAGACGAGGAAGAGGGGAGTTCAGGGACCCTCTGTAGCCAATCCTTAAAATAGGCCTCACAATCTACCTCCGCATGAGATAAAGCAGCTAGAGGAGTAACCGTAATCTGGAAATAAAAAATAAAAATGCTTAGTATGTGTGTATTCATTTCTTTTTTTTTTTTTCAATTGATATATACTCACATATCCTTCCCGCAAATATCGGTAGTCTGTTTCATCATCACCAAGTATGGTACCTCTTACCTACAAAAGATAAAAACATCATTACATTTTCCTTGGGAGAAAAGAAAAGGGAAGGATTAGGAAATGAATGTTTATCATTTACACTCAGTTTAGAATCAGTCCAATCACAGCATACTCAAGTGCAAGACTCAGCTGTGTAGGACATAGTAACAGTAGGAGTATTTCAAGTTCTCAAGTCAATAAAAAGAAAAAAGAAAGGAAATTAATTCACCTCTCTCGCAAAAAAAAGACTTTCTGGTGATTCAGATGATGAGTAAACAATTTTTTGTGTTCCTGTATCTGTATTGGTCATATCAGATGACATTTTTTGTCCTGCTGTCTCAGAGGTGACTTGCCTCCATCCCATCTTGAAAATACTTTTACCCTGCTTAGTTAGCTTGTAACCCTTTTTACAGAGAAACATTAGACAGCCAATAAATAGTTATAATTGGCAGCAAGACAAAGCACAACAGTTATTCTCACAGAAAAGTTAGCAATGGCAGTTCTTTGAATTTATAAAACAACAACCAAGTAATTTTTCCACCATAACATTCTATTACATGAATCAAACAATACCATAACTTTCTATGGTAAATCGTGTCTATGAACATACAACTGACCTCTACCTCTAGTTGGAAACTTGGAAAATATTAATGTGAGAAAATGTCACTCACTTAAAACAAAGCAGGACTTTCAAAAATATGTTTATCACTTTAAAGAGAACGAAACCTTTCAACAGCCATAATAAAACTACGCTGGCAAGAAACAATCTTCTTCAACATGGGTAAACCATACTCTATGCTGATAGGATGCAAATTCTACAATGATTAATATAAAATTACCAAAAATAAAATGAAATAATTTAAAATAATTCCTGAATAATTAAAATAAACTATGAAAAATAACATAATTTTAATTTATCATCTGTTATCCTGTATCATGTTTATTTCATCATAGAATAAGTAATGAAACAAGCTTATCTAGCTGGCTATATCATATTAATCATTTATCACAAGCTAAACATACAGATTGCAAAAATAATTGTGATATACCCTGTGGTTAGCAACATTGTTTGGCACATCTATATTCAAAAAACAGCTTCTAGGGTAGCTTGGATTCTTTGTCTCAGCCAGTACAGCACTTATGATAGGTATGCATACTTGCGCAGCAAGAGTGAAGTCATGCAGGTTACTCGTTTCTCTAACCCTGGATATAATGTAACCTCCAATTGGTCAAACACATGAATGAAAAGCTGTTTCCACCGTAGGATATAGATGAAAGAAAGTTGGAATAGTTTATAATGTCTATGAGTCACATTACTCAAGACATTCATTATCTGTCACAACTCACAATTATATAAGCTAACAAAATGGTTTAAAAAAATAATTCCAGAACAAATACTCAAGATAAATCCTGCAGCAATATGCCATACCACTCATATGAAATGGAGATAGAAGGTATATCATTGAAGAAGGCCTCTCGAGCTCCAGCTACAGTGCCTGAATAAACACTGCAAAGGCACCTACTCAGTACAGCTAACGGCAAAAGCTTTTTAATGAAGAAATAACTACTGAAGCAACTATATTCGAAAGAAATATTATGTATGTCATCAGGCGCATCTCAAATTTCAAGGAACTGGAAACATCATTATCTTTTCAATGCTTAGAGTGATAATATCAATTGTCATTTGGAGTCAATGGAAAACTTTTCTAAAGGTACAATTCTATCAAATATCCTTCTTTTACATCAGTTGCTATCAGATCCAGGATTCTTTACAGACAACAGGATAGATTTTAAGCAGCATAGAAATTACAACAGTTGCAACGGAAAAAAAAAGTTTTATCGTTAGATCATAATATATAGATTTTTTAAGATCAAATTGATACAGATCACTCCCCTATACATACAGAAGTTGAAAAATTGGAAAGATGGCTGACTATGTGTGTCAGCGAGTACATGTTGAAGGATAAGATGCTACATACATGTGATAACCGCAGTTGCTACCCTTGTTTATGCCACTGATCACCTGGTGCAAATGTAAATAACACGCATCAGCAACTGGCTGAATTAATTATTATTATCATTTCCTTTGCTATTTATTTATTCATGTATTAGATGTGGCTAAGCAAGTAGACCATATATGCTGACAAATTCTCCCAATAATAAATAAATAAAACTCTCTACAGCAGAATCAAAGAAAAATATAGCACTGGAAGAGGCAGAATAGTATATTAGGTTTCAAAAATAAACTAAATATCTGATAACCTATAAATAACAACACAACAAAAGTCTTCTCCGAGGTTAGGTCAGGTAATGGAATCAAATAATTCAACATTTACTGCATCGAATCGATTAAAAACAAGCTGAAGGCAAAAAATGTGAAACTGCAAAACTATTGAACTAAAAAAATGGAACATGCAGAGCAGAGGTACCAACCAGATCAGGTACTGTAGAAAAGAGCGCTTTGGAAATCCCTAGAGAGGCACAATCAGCGGGAGTCCCTGCGAAGAAAACGTGAACAACGATTAAAAACGACGAAACAACGATGTTGTGAGAATTGCATGAATGAAGAGAAACAAACCAGAAACGGCATAAGCGATGGTTCCGTCGACGATTACTTGCTTCGCTGCGACTGGATGGAGCCATGTGATGCTGTGACTAACAGCAGATTTCTCACTGCAAATTACACAATCAAAACAGTGAAATACTACATCCAGCGAAAACACGAGTAAAAAATGTTGTGATTAACTGTGAAATTGGAAAATGTACCTATCGGGAGCGCAAACTAGAATGTTGAATAGATTGGTGCTAACGAGGCATTGAACCAATGATCTTAATCCTGGAGCATCGATTCCGTCGTCGTTGGTCACAAGAATCGTTCCTCGTTTCCCTTCTTCCATCGCACCAATTAATTATTCACAGACAAATGCTCTGTTACCGATGTAGATGACCGGTGGTAAACAAACATATATATATATATATATATATATAGAGAGAGAGAGAGATAAAAATGGTTGTGTGTAATAAAATTATTTACTTTTCAGAATAATTAAATTATAATTTAATTAATTATTATTTATTTATAATATTAAATTTTATTTGTATTAAAATTTGGTGCATCAAACCGAACGACATGGATCACCATCTCTCCCCCGCCATTGTCGCCAAGTTTGGATTCAGATTCATAATTGTTTCCATCACATATCTCTTAAAGAAACAGAGATATATTTTGGATTGAGATTTTAATAATAATTTAATTAAAAATGTTCAAGGCAGAGATATATGCTAATAAAAATAATCTTACTAAATATTATAATAATTTACGTTATTTTTAATAACAGATAGAAATATGTGTTATAAATAAGAAAACTCTTACATAGTCTTACACCAATTGTAATATTTATATTTTTATTAGATAATTTCATAAAAAATTTATTTAAAATTAAATATAATTTTTTATAATAATATAAATAACGTGTCATTAAATTAAAAGTTTTATATAATTAAATAATTTATGAATAATAGACTTAACACAGATTCAATATTTATGTACAGAGTCAAAGTAGATTGGTTTTTTTTTTTTACACATTATAAATTATTTATTTTTCCTGACTACCCACGAATTATGAACCAATTTTACAACTATAAATAAAATCTACCATATTAAATAATTTATTGAAAATTATATATTATGGAATATCATAATTTTCTTTTAATCTGTAAAAAATGATATAAAATGCCATGAGAGTAATTTGTTTGATAAAATAATATTTATCCTAGTTAAGTACTACAAAATTTAGTTCTTTAACACTTGACCTTTTATCAAAATTTTAATTAAAATCATAATTTAACAAGACACCAAATCATAAATATTTCACAACTCATTTAATCATCACAAAGTTTCGAAAATAAATATCATGTTTGAGAAAATACTCTCATCTAACCATTAGTTTCATTCATTGTAAATTTAAAACATAATCTATATATTTAAATATTATAATTATCATAGATTTAAATTATAATAAAATTTATGTACTAAATTTTTATGATATCAAATAAATATTTATCTTAGATCTTGTTCTTAGACAACTTTTATCTTGTATATCTTATTTTATAGCTTATCTTTATATATATATATATATATATATATATAGCAAATTTACTCAGAACCTATTATACGTACGTATACATAACAGGAAATAAAACTGTTTAAACAGCTGAAGAAACCGTTCTGATTTGCCCACGTCATTGACATGTGAGGTGGCACCATCCGAGCCGTGGATTCAACGAAAGAGAAAATTTGGAGGGAAAATGAAATAAGCAAAACATAAAGGGGAAAATGCTGACACTGTTTTTTTCTGTTTGCGTTAAAAAAAAAAACCTTTTTTTATTGATTATGGATATTAACTCAGGTACTGCATCTGCAAAATCGCAACCCGAAAATCTTTCTCCCTCTTTGGCTCTCTCGCTCTTTCTCTTATCAATTTTTCGTTTAATTTTTGTGTGAAAATCGTCGCTCTCGGATCACTGTGCAGTTTTCGGCGGGGAATTGCGTCGCACTCGCATGACACAATTTTATTGCGAGGGGCGGAATCCGTGAATTTTCCGGCGAGGTAAGATTGCGTTGAATTTTTGTTTGGTCCGAGGGTGAGAAAAAGCTTTGTGCAATTGAGATCGATTTGACTTCAGATCTAGGTTTTAGGGTTTGGATTTTGTTTCTTCTGATGGTATTTTTGGGTGAGGGGCTTTGGTAGATGCAATCGGGCGCAAGATCAAGTGGTTCCGGGTTTGTGGTGAAGAGTAGAAACTCGTCGGGTTGTTTAATTGTGAGAAAGAAAGCGGATGGGTTGGGTGCCACTGGTTCCACCTCTCGGAATCTCTATGAATCGAAGAAAAGGGCCAATATGATTGAGTCCTCGAGTGATTCTGAATCAAGTGATGAGTTGCTGATGCCTCCTGGTAGAAGGCTCGGTGCCGAAACTATTCGAGTTTGCAATGGTTTGGCTGCTTCTGAGCGAGGAGGGAGTGAAATTAGTCGGAAGAGGGATAGAGTGGAACGAATTAGGGGTAGTGGGGAAGGTATTGTCATGGAGAAAGGTTTGGAGCAGAGGGATGGGAAGCGTACCAAGTTGGATGTTTATGATTTCAATGAATATGATGGTATGGATTTGGAAAACATGAGGAGGAGGCATTTGGATGGTAATGGAATTGTTCATGGAGGAGGGAGATTTATGGGATCAGAGCATGGTTCTAGAAGTGGCATTGATAGGGAATTCAAAACTGGGTCAAGTGGACGAATGGTTGATAAGAGAAAGAACTCGTATGCTGACAGGCCTAGTGGCTTGTATCCGGGGGATAATGTTGATCACAGTAGGTTCAAGATGAATAGAGATGGAGGTCGGGTATCTCTACCCTCACAGAGGGAGAAGTTTAATTCGGAAGAGTCGATTAGGGTTCAAGGGAAAAATGGTGTTTTGAAGGTGATGGTTAATAAGAAGAAGGTTGGTGTGTCATCAGAACACTATGATCATTGCAAATCCGTGGAAAGCAGGCAAAGGTTGAAGGGTGAAGAGACTGTCAAGAAGTTGAAGGGTGAAGAGACTGTCAAGAGGTTGAAGGGTGAAGAGACTGTCAAGAGGTTGAAGGGTGAAGAGACTGTCAAGAGGTTGAAGATTGAAGAAACTACCAAGAGGTTGAAGACTGAAGAGACTTCCAAGAGGAATGTTCCAATTCAGCCTTTGTCATACTTGGAAACAAAACCTCTTGAGAAACCAGGATTACTCAAGAGGCGAGAGAAGAAACAGACAGCACCAAGAAAATCCTTTTCAAGCAAGGACATTAAGGGTGATGAGGAGGATTCAGATAACAGTGACACATCCTTGAATCCGGGAATAAGAAATACTGTATCTCATAAACCTACTAAAAATTTAATCTCTGAGGATGGGCAGACTCCTGTGCAGGAAAAACTCCCAGCCACAAAAACGAAAGAAGGAAAAATCAAGCGTGGTAGTGGTACAGAAAAACAGAAATTGCGAGAAAAAATAAGGGAGATGCTGCTGAGTTCAGGTTGGACCATAGACTATCGACCTCGAAGGAACAGGGACTATCTGGATGCAGTTTACATTAATCCAGCTGGTACAGCCTATTGGTCTATCATCAAAGCCTATGATGCTTTTCAAAAGAAATTGAATGATGATGCTAATGAGGCCAAGCACAAAGGGGACAGTTCTTCGTTTACTCCTATTGCGGATGAGGTCCTCAGTCAGCTAACAAGGAAAACTAGGAAGAAAATGGAGAAAGAATTGAAAAAGAAGAAGAAAATGTATGCTAGTGAAAGTGATAATGAAAAAGAGCCTCAGAGAAGAAGATCTTCCAGCAACAAGCGTGATATGAATGACATGGATAGTGACAGCAATGACGAGAAATTAAGCTCCTATATAAAGCAGGGAAGTAAATCAATGAAAAATAAAATGCTTGAAAACTCCATTGTCAGTTCTCGCTCTAAACTCCAGAATGCTACCCATGACTCAAGTGATGGAATAGAAAAATCATTATCTGGATGCGATCCTCATGTACATGGACGGAAGAGTAGAAAACATGGAAGGTGTACCTTGTTAGTTCGTAGTACTAGCAAAGGACTAAATTCAGAATCTGATGGCTTTGTCCCATATATGGGCAAACGGACAGTTCTTTCATGGTTGATTGACTCAGGAACAGTAGAGTTAAGCCAAAAGGTTCAGTACCGTAAACGGAAGAAAGTACTGCTTGAGGGGTGGATCACAAGAGACGGCATTCATTGTGGCTGTTGTAGTAAAATCCTCACTGTTTCAAAGTTTGAGCTTCATGCAGGAAGCAAATTGCCGCAACCATATCAAAATATATTTTTGCAATCTGGAGCTTCTCTTCTGCAGTGCCAGATAGATGCATGGAATAGGCAAGAGAATTCTGAAAAGATTGGTTTCCATTCAGTGAATACAGACGGCGATGATCCAAATGATGATACTTGTGGTATATGTGGAGATGGAGGGGATTTAATCTGTTGTGATGGTTGTCCATCAACATTTCATCAGAGCTGCTTGGATATACAGGTCTGTGTGCATATTTGTTCTCCATATGTGTTATGATTCTTGCTTCTTAGCATTTAGTTAAGGACTTCATTTATGTTGTTACAGATGCTTCCTCCTGGTGAATGGCACTGTCCAAATTGCATCTGTAAATTTTGTGGCATAGCCAGTAAAACTTCCAAAAAAGCTGATGCAACTGTATATGGCTTACGTACTTGCAACTTGTGTGAGAAAAAATGTATTCACTTTCTCTCATTTATATTTCATGTTTTTTCAATGTGTTTATACTATATTGACCATCACTTCTGTTTTGCTTCTTTCTTTTGACTTCGTTTGACAAATACCTTCTTTTTGGATAGATCATGACTCCTGCGCTAAGGAGATGGATACCCTCTGCACTTATTCATCAGACCATTCTTTTTGTGAGAAAGAGTGTAAAGAGGTACCTTTTACTGTTACTACTGGTTCTCAATGTTTTGTAGTATAACTTGATTAATGAATATGTATTTACTATTTATTTAATTATTTTCTTTCTATGTTACAATTCACCATGCATGGGTACCCCTTATGCTTGTGTTCTAGTCTATGGAATTTTTGTTAAAATGGAAAGTTCCCAAAGAAGAAAAATAGAAGAGAACTTTTGTAGTGCTGCTGCACTAATCCCAGTTTCTGAACTATTATTATTATTATTTCTGAATTACTTTCTTTGTACTTTTTCAGCTTTCTGAACACTTGAAGAAATACCTTGGTACCAAGCATGAACTAGAAGCAGGTTTTTCATGGTCACTTATTCATAGAACAGATGAAGACTCAGAAGCGGGTTGCAGGGAAATTACCCAAAGGGTAGAATGCAATTCCAAGCTGGCTATTGCCCAGACTGTGATGGATGAATGCTTTTTACCTGTTGTTGATCGAAGGAGTGGGATCAATTTAATCCGTAATGTTTTATATAATAGTGGGTAAGCACTAGTAAAAACTTTGTGAATGATCCATAATACAGTATATTTGATTGATGAGACCTGATTCAGTTATGATGGATGAATGCTAATGTCTGATTCTGTATGTGTTATAGTTTTCAGCAGTTGTATAAGTGTGAATTGGTAAATGTCTTTTGCTTTTCTTTATTTGGCTTTCTATCCATTTTCAGATCAAACTTTAGTCGGTTGAACTATAGTGGCTTTTATACTGCTATCTTGGAGAGAGGGGATGAAATCACTGCTGCAGCATCTATCAGGTACTAGACCTCAGAATTTTCCCTGCTGGCTTTTATATGCAGAAGAAGTTGGGTGTGTGAAAGTTTTTTCTGTTGCAATTGGATTGAAAGTCCACCCACTTTGCAATGTACCTTAGAAAAGTCAGGGAAACTGAGGTAAAAATAATAAAATGGAATAGCTGGCACCTTACTAGAAAAAAAATATTGTAGTTTTTGAGAGAATGTTTTAATCACGTGAAGCGAATGACATTCTTAATTATGTAAAATATAGTGTTTATCCTTTATATATGACTAGTCTGTTGAATTTGCTAATATCTGTCATATACTAGTGTGATTACTTTAGAGAGAGCTTCTCCTTTCCACATACTTGTCTGTTAAAATGAGTTAGAAATTAGCAAGTTGGCTATGGCAGTATGGCAAGGAGATGGGCTTCATAAGCTTGGCAGTGCTCTAATCCTCTGGCCTTAATGAGGAAGCATGAGTGACATTGGGTACCCCCATGCGCTGGTTCCTAACTTTCTTGAAAATAACATTTTCAGTTTTACTGATTTAGCTTAGAAGGATGGTAAAAGGCCATAACTGTTTTCTCCCTCACTCTCTCCCACTTAATGCTGCCTTGTGTTTTTCTTATTTGTGTGAATATATGCAACTATACATGTAAGTATTTACTTTCCTCTCATAGGTTCCGTGGAACTAAGTTAGCAGAGATGCCATTCATTGGAACTCGTCATCTATATAGGCGCCAGGGGATGTGTCGCCGCCTTTTCTCTGCCATTGAATCGGTAAACCTCGAACCTATGGTTCTTTGTGATTTTCTTGCACCTAAGATCTATTTAAAATTTTGGTTGAGGCCTTTCTGTATGCATCTCTTACTGACATTGACATGCTCTTATCTTATTTGTTCCTCCTCAATCGGAAGGTCCTTTGCTCTCTGAAGTTTGAAAAACTAGTTATTCCTGCAATCGCTGAACTCACACATACATGGACAACAGTTTTTGGCTTCACTGATCTAGATGAATCACTCAGGCAAGAAATGAAGTCACTAAATATGATGGTGTTCCCTGGTATAGATATGTTACAGAAGCTGTTAGTGGGACAAGGAAGTCATGAGGGTAATACAGCATGTTTTGATGCGGATTTTGCTTATTTAGATTGCTGCAAGTTACTTTTGCCTGTACATAAGTTTTACTTTTTTCCCTGACAGGTTCTGAGAAAATGGAAAATGGAGACAGTGATTTTATCAAGACCAAAATGGAAAATAGGTCGGATATGGGTTCTTCAACTCCACAAGATCTTCATGGAAGTGATGATCTTAGTTCAAATCCTACCAATGAGATGAATGATGAATGCAGCGATGGTTCTCTAGAACTAAACAACCATGTTTTGGTTGATAGGGTTCTCTGTTCCAAATCTCATTCTGAGGAAATGGTGTCTGATTCAGTTTCAGATAAATGTGTTTCTCCATCTAGAACTAGTCCCGGTGCACTAGAAATGAAGAATAAAGTAGCAACTGCTTCTCCTGTTGATAAATTAAATCCTTCCAAATGTGAATCCACTTCTATGAATAGCTCTTCTGTGAGTAGTCATCCATTAGACAGTCCTTCAAAAGAGGTTTATATGAATGATGCTCTTGAAGCTGTTCCTTCGGGGAATTTATCTGTAGAGAATATTACGAAAGGGAATAATGAAAATGTAGATGTCTCCTGTTCGGCTCTCAATCATGCTGCTGAGAGTTTGTTGCAAGTAGGATCTAATTCCAACGGTGACAATGGATGTGAGAGTGAGAAGGATTTACATTTGAATCCAGGAGTTGCTTCAAATGAAATGCATTTTGAAGAAAGTGGCCTAAATGCTTCTGGGTAATAGTTCTGAGACTGATCTGGTTTTAACAGAATGACCGAGTCCTGTACTGCGGATGTGCTTTACTGTCAATGATAATCTCATAAGTTTTCTTTTCAGGACTTAATTGCCTTGTATGCAAGTAAATTTTCAAGGCTTTTGAAGCTTCTGTGATGGGCTTTGATCTGGGTATTATGAACAAGTTCTATTGATTTTGAGGGAAATATTGTTTGGTACCTTGTCATTGATGAGTGAATATATAAGGTTAAAACTAGCTCAGTTCATTTTATCTCAATGTTTCTTCTTCCCAAAAGATTCAACTACATCTGCCACCAGACTTGTTGCTGTATGATCATCATCTTGTTAATTGGGTGAAGTTACTGAGAAGTAATATGCAACGTTTCTTCAACAGAAGCAAATACTGAGTTACATTATAAGATTGTGCGGTTCCTATTGTATATATCTGAATCTGGCAGAGTCGATACGGGTTTCTGTTAAGTCCTTTTGTGCCACTCAATGTCTGCAGTAATTCATCAACCATCGAATGACAAGCAATTGTTGATTGTGCGATTTTTGTACTTTAGATTCATTTTTTCGTAGTTTATTATTAATATTATTATTTCGTTTACATAGGTTTGTAGCTTGTGTTTAATCTGGCATGTTTCTTTCAATCCAGTTCGTGCTCCTTTTATTCTGCTTGTGGTCCATTTCTGCCAATAGAACTAGGCCATTATGTGATTTTTTGGGCCTGCCTTTTGCTGTACTAGAGAACTGAAAAGGTTTGTCCTCTTATCGAAGTTATTCTGTACTATTTACTTTCTGTAATCAAGTTAGTGTTTGATGTTACGCGGCATTTGATGTGTCTCAATTCTCAAAATTGGTGTTTGTAAAATTCACCGGCGATCTTTCGAGATTATCAACCATCAAAAAGTGTTCTTCTTAAATAGATTAAGAGTAAAGATAATAAACTTTTTTTAAAAAATGTTCGTTGCACACTCTTTAATATATTATTTTGAACATATTTTCTTTGATTGATTGAAATCCATTGCAAACTCTCTTTTTTTATGGTAAGTTTTTTTTTTAAAAAATTACAAAATTATTAAACAATGAGATTGTTTAAATGGGACATAAGAAAAAAAAAATGCACAAGTTTCAATCAGGGTTATCAAATTAAGCCGAACAAACTAGCTGGTCCGAGAACCACATTTCTTACCTATTCAAATCACTTATCAAGACTTTGGCATATGAAAATGACTTAGTCATGAGATCCAATTCTTTTTATCCAATTTTCTTCAAAATTTTGTATTTTTATATAGAATATAAACGTAAGTATAAATTAGGTTGAAAGGTTAATTAAATATTTAGTCTCTTTCAATTTAAATTTTAATCTTTAATAAATTTTTTGAAAAAAATTAATTTTTTATTTATTTTCTATCAATAGTTTTAATTCATCACATATATTGACTTGAAAGTGTTACATGATCAGAATACTGAGAGTTACAATTTAATGATATGAAATTAAGTAAAAAAAATGTGAGTAAAATAATAAATAAGAAAATAAAATTTCACATAAATTTTACTCCGACTAAAATTTTAAAACATTTGAAAAGTTGAAAGAGTGAAACAATAACCTGTTTTCAATACATATTTCATATAGTTCGTTGTACGAAGCAAGTGCAGATAACAAAAGCAAATAGGCTTCGATACATATTGCGAAACGTTGTTTGTATTTCAAAACTTGAACCAAATAGTTTTCAAACGCTCTGTTCGGATCTTCAATTACAACGGGCACCACGGTTTCTCAAATACGGTTTGTTACTGTGTGAGTGAGAGTGCACGCCAACTGTTTGGTGTTTTGCTCCTTTGAGCATCTTGTGTGGGCAGCATCAACTTGTTCTTTTTTCCTCTGTGATCATGGTGTCCTTGCTCACAAGGAAGGGTGCTTCCTTATACAATAAGCATTTTTTATGCAATACAATCAATCTCTTGTTCAAGTCCCTCACCACCATTCCCAACAAAGACGATGAGGCTGCTGCGAGTTCTGTATCCGTGCCACCTTCTGAATACTCAAACAGCCTTCATCTTTCTCCATTTTTCTCTGACTTCAATCACCCCTCAACTGGATTTGATATTGAACTTGTGGATCATGATGCTTGGGGGGTCTCATCTGGGGTGGCACAAGCCTGGCGAGGACCTGAACCAAAAGCTAGTTCTTTTGGTCCCCCCCAAGTGACTGGTGAAGCCCTTGATGATCATGTTGAGGGTGAACTAGATTTTGAGTACATAGATAATATGAGAGTTCGTGGCAATCTGTTCTATAAGCTTGAGCGCAGTTCCAAAGAGTTTGAAGAGTATAATTTGGATTTTCACAAGAAGAAGAAATCTTCCAATAAAAAAGAGATACAAAAAGCTAAAGATGAGGTTGACAGAGCTAAAACAACTCCAAATGTGACTTCCAAAGATCACAAGATTCCCAAAGTTGATGACTTGACAAAAATTAAAAGTGTTGTGCCTCGCTTGGATGAAATCAATGATGGGTCTTGTATGAACAAGAGGCAGAGGACTCCCACGTTTAACCAGCTTACAGGCCCTTATCACGAACCATTTTGCTTGGACATTTTCATATCAAAAGCCTCTGCCCGTGCTTGTGTTGTTCATAGGGTAACTAGCAAGGTTGTTGCTGTGGCACATTCCATTTCCAAGGACTTCAAGTTTGACCTGGCTTCTACCAAGAACAAAACCACTTGTGCCGCTGTGGGGGCAATTCTGGCTCAGAGAGCATTGGCTGATGATATTCATGACGTGGTTTACACTCCAAGGAAAGGAGAAAGGGTGGAAGGGAAGCTTCAGATTGTTCTACAGTCTATCATCAATAATGGTATTAACGTAAAGGTAAAGATTAAGCAGAGACCCAAGAAGTCATTCAACCGCATTTGACCTCAGGTGTGCTTGTTCACTTGCCATTGTCTATTCTCCCATGGTTATATAAGCTTACATTGTACCCAAATGGAAGGGGAAGTTGGGTCCTTTTATATAAAGCTCAAGATTTTAAATTACACTTATGGTTGAGGTTTCATCACAATCTTCGGTATTGTAGGAAATTATGGACAAATACAGCTGCATTGGTTGCAATTATGGTTGAGGTTTCATCACAATCTTCAGCTTGTATGGTGAGGATCCCGACAACGAGGTGCAAAGGGGAGAATCTCAACAACAGGATGCAAATGATCCTAGAACAAGTTCTGATAACATGTTAGAAGTGCGATGTTAGAAGTGCGAGTGATGGACCTAACTCAACCTTACAAAATTGGTGGACTGTCTCTCATATGTAACAGATCCTATTTTTAGGTGAAGTGAGATCTCTAATAGCGGGGATTAAAAAACCTAGTTGTTAGCGGATTATTTTTTAAAACCTTGGTCTAAGACTAGATTTGGTAGAGTTTGAATCATTTTGTATTCCACCCTTGTAATATGTGAATAAGGTTTAATATCTTTAAAATGAAATTGTATATAATGACAATTATGTATCCACATTTAATTTATCAAACAGATAAATCATTTATCGGCATTGTTCAGTAGTTGGTGTCTATTCTAAATTAGGATCAAATGTTCTATTTCATGCCTCAATAAGAGCTACATAATAGAATACAAGTATATAAAAAACCAGCAGCAAATATTAGAAACAAGCAAAGACTCAAGGGTGTTAACCAATACCAGAAGCAGCATGGCATTAACAAAATTCAAAACTGAAAAATAAACTAGTCATTTGCAGTGGCTAACTGCATAGACAGTAGCTCATCCTCTGGGATAATTTTAATATGACAATCGGATTGAGGGTAAGCAGCACACAAGAGAGCATAGCCACGGTCAATCACATCATCACTGAGCATTCCATCACTCTGATCAACAGATCCACTGATGAGACGAGCAGGGCATGTCATACAAACTCCAAGCTTGCAGTCATGAGGCACAGACAAGCCAGAGTCCAATGCCTTTGACAGAATGGTCTCATCAGGCTCAACTTCCAGCTCAGTGGACTGCCCCTCATGCTCAATTACCACTTTAAAAGACCTCACCGTCAGAGACTGCAAACCAAGACGTGTCCGAGGGTTGAACTGAGAAGCAGAGGAGAACTTGGTAGTGCAGTGCCTCTGTCTGAAAAGAGTGAAGGGTGCTGTTGTT
Source organism: Hylodesmum podocarpum (assembly GCA_026586105.1). Lineage (NCBI taxonomy): Eukaryota > Viridiplantae > Streptophyta > Magnoliopsida > Fabales > Fabaceae > Hylodesmum > Hylodesmum podocarpum. The sequence continues at coordinate 648,970 of JALJEV010000646.1, forward strand.
AACTGAAGGCTTGCCATGCCGAGTTTCCAAAGGAAGAACTTGTATTTGTGGTGGATGAATGGATAAGACTTGTGGTGGACAGGTTAGGACCTTTTTCACACACCTTGGCTACCACTAGCACCAATTGGAACATCTTTCGAGGGGTTTTATTCGTAAATAAGTCACTGTTATTACCTATCCCTTTCTTTTTTTATATTTTTAGAAAGAAAAAAAAATATCACCTAAACAATTAAAATACAATAAATAAATAATTAAATAATTAATAATAAAATATGAGAAGAAAAAAATACATATATTTATATAATTATTAAATATAATAAATAATTAGATAATTAATAATAAAATATGAAGAAGAGAAAAATATATATATATATATATATATATATATATATATATAATTATTGAATATAAAAAAGAATTACGCAAATAAGTTGATGAATTAATTTTTGACTAAAGTTATTTTTTAAATGTGGTAAAATTAATTAATTTTATTTTTTTAAATGAATTGTTTAAAAATTAGATAAAATTTCAACAAATTTATTATGAATATTAGTAAATTTTTGAATATATCTTAAATATCAAATGTTTAATTATAATTTTGATATTGATTTTTATAATTTGATATTTGCATTTTGAAATTTTTTACTTTTATTTGAGTCAGTAATAAAAATATGATGCTAAAATAAATATGATATGCAGCAATAACGTGATTGTTATATTCTACTTTTAACACCTATTTAATGAAATTTACAAAAAAAGTTTGACATTAAATCATTTTCTGAAAAAAAAAAAAAATTTAATAAATCTAAGAATTGGATTGAACATAAAAAAAATTATAAGAATAAAGATGCCGATATCAAATTATGGAGTTCATTTATTTATTATATATATTGCTGTAATTTTTTTTTAATAAAATCAATTCAATAAAGAATTATTTTATTTATAATACAATTTAAATAAAAATAAAAAAACAACACATGAATGATACTACATCGTTTTGTTTTCAATTCATAAATATAATGACTGACATAAATGGTACTTTGTTGTTGGTAGATCGAAGCTGTGCTTGTCACCGACGTCACTGTTTCTTCAGGTGATTTTTGTTTTTCTATTGTTTGCTAATTATGTATGCATCTGAACTAGGGTTTATTTCCCACAAATCCATCAACATCAGTGCTTGTTAAGTTTTTTTTTTTTTTTTTGCGTGACGGCACACTGAGTTGAAACGGCGTCGTCTCAACCAGGAAATTAGTAAATCCCCAGATTATATATTATTAATTTATTGTTTGAGATTAAATATAATCAGCTTGCCATTTTCATATTCCATGCAAAAAATTGTATTTTTTTTTTTTCTCTTCTTGTGATCCTTCTAGTTACTTGGTTCAGAGAAAGGAATTTTTTTTTACTGAAATGTAGCATTTCCAATTTTCCATATAGCCAAACAAGATTGAATTCTGTTATAATTGCATGTTGTTATTGTTGTTGTTGATGTCATCTTAGTTATGTGTGTGTTTGATGAGCTTTGAAATTTCAGGGAAAAGTTTGTGGGTTCGTTGATTATCTTTTGTCAGCTTTGTAGTGAGTGGATATCATGGCTACTGAAAAGCCTGGAATTGCCAAAGATGTTACAGAAGTAAGTTCGTGTACCTTGATGCCAATTTTTGCTTGATTTTTGATACTGAGTTTTGCCCCTGTTGATAGTGTTTCTTGCTAGATTATGTACTTTTTCCTGATGTTTATTTTATGTAGTTGATTGGTAAAACCCCATTAGTGTATCTGAATAAACTTACGGATGGTTGTGTTGCCCGAGTTGCTGCCAAATTGGAGTTGATGGAGCCATGCTCTAGTGTGAAGGACAGGTAACTGTTTATGCATTGTCACAAGTTTTGATACTTTGAGTTTCAAATCAATGCTTTTTCTGTGTCATGAGTCTGATCATTCTCTTGTATCAAGTCTTGATTCTTTGTGCTTGTTCTCTTGTATTTAACGCATAGGATTGGGTATAGTATGATTGCTGATGCAGAAGAGAAGGGGCTTATCACACCTGGAAAGGTTAGTATACGTTGATGATTAAAGAGAAGTGAAGCTAGTAATAGATTAGTAAAGATTTCATGTTGGAATGGTATGGTTTGGGAATAAAGGTTGCTGCTTTTTAATGCCTAAACTCTTTCATTATGAATTTATGTTGCAAACAGTTTTATCTTGATAACTCGTTTTGTGTGTATGTGAGTTATGATGTTCCAAAACCTTCAAGTATGAAGGAGTAAGACAAGAGAGGTGCATTTTCATATTTCTCATAATATAAATGTGGGATAACTTTTTGTGCAATTTGCCTTCAAGAGAACACAATTTTTGCTAGATCATTCTCTTTGATTAAAATTATCGTATAACCTCCTATATGCTTGGAGGTACAACCCATAAGTGTGAATTTTTTTTCGTGAAAAGCTTACAGAATAATACTCACATAAAGCAGTTATTTTAGATATCAATGAAATGAATAATACACTGTTAATTTGTTTTTGTTACAACTGATAAGTACAGTACTTGTAAACAGTACAGTGAGAAAAGGAATTCTTGGTTTTAATTTAGCATATCTCTGAGTTGGCAATTTAATGTATGATATTGATATTTGGGTTCCTTATTTTACTGAAGAGTGTCCTCATTGAACCAACAAGTGGTAACACTGGCATTGGATTAGCCTTCATGGCAGCTGCCAGAGGTTACAAGCTCATAATTACAATGCCTGCTTCTATGAGTCTAGAAAGAAGAATCATTCTATTAGCTTTTGGAGCTGAGTTGGTTCTGACAGATCCTGCAAAGGGAATGAAAGGAGCTGTTCAGAAAGCTGAAAGTATATTGGCTAATACGCCCAACGCCTACATGCTTCAGCAATTTGAAAACCCTGCCAATCCCAAGGTATTTGTTCTGTAACTGGTACAACAGATTTTTGACACTTTGACTAATGTACATTGTCATTGCAGATACATTATGAAACCACTGGTCCAGAATTATGGAAAGGTTCAGATGGGAAGATTGATGCACTTGTCTCTGGGATAGGCACTGGTGGTACCATAACTGGTGCTGGAAAATATCTTAAAGAGCAGAATTCAAATATAAAGGTTAGCTTCTTTTATTTTTTCTGATATATGATTAGGTACGTTTAGAGATACTTAAACATGACTTTTCCTGAAAATGGAGATAACTTATCTCTGCTGTACCCTATAGGCCATAACTATATCATTTTTATTGGATGTACTCAACATCGTTTTCCTTTTTGCAGTTGATCGGTGTGGAACCAGTTGAAAGTCCTGTGCTCTCAGGAGGAAAGCCTGGTGGGTTACAACCTCGTTCATAATAATGTTTATTATTTTTCTCTGGGGGCAGGGGTGTGAACAACAAAATTCCATTGTTACATTTAATGTTTTATTTTACTCTCTTTTTGGTGTTTGAGACCCATATAAATCAAATGGAACATAAGAAAACTTTAGGCAAAAACATTGAAAATAAAACAAACCTAAAAACTTGGTTTACTTGCTTGTCATTTGCTTCTTGGTTTTACTGGAATTTTGGTTTATGATAGAAAACAATGGCATCTAGTTTTGGTTAATTTGTAAATTTGCATTGTGAATGATCAGGTCCACACAAGATTCAAGGGATTGGTGCTGGTTTTATCCCTGGTGTCTTGGACGGCAATCTTCTTGATGAAGTCGTTCAAGTAAGTTTTAATTGCTTGTGGATAATAATTACATTATTCAAGTGAAAGTGATCATGTAATCATACTTCTAAAATATTGTTGTTTATGAAAATATAGATTTATTTAGAGTTGTTTCGAAATGTCCCGTACATGTGTTTATAGTTTTTATGTCCCATGTGTGATTGGCAGATATCAAGTGATGAAGCCATAGAAACTGCGAAGCTTCTGGCTCTTAAAGAAGGACTATTTGTAAGTTCTAAACCTTAGAAGTAGCCAAGAGTGAGCACCTAATGTATTTTGTGCTGAGCCTAGTTTTTAATGGATATTTAGATTAGGTAAAAGTTACCTGGTTATAACATTCTCTCGTTCTAATATTTTGTATTTGATTGAACCACTTTGGATATTGTTGTAGGTGGGAATATCTTCTGGAGCTGCTGCTGCTGCTGCCATTAAGATAGCAAAAAGACCAGAAAATGCTGGAAAGCTTATTGTGGTAAGTTGATCGTATCTCAAAATTTCCTTGGAAGATTTTAGAAATGTCTGTTGAGAAAAGTATCAGACTTGCATAATATTCAACAAATGAACTGGTGCTTTTTCTTAGCTATGGCTTCATTTTTGGTGCAGGCTGTTTTTCCCAGCTTTGGGGAGAGGTACCTGTCCTCCGTGCTATTTGACTCAGTGAGACGCGAAGCTGAAAGCATGACTTTTGGGCCCTGAATTCCCATTTGAGGCATTCAGCTGTTTCACTTCTGATCTTGTTGTTAACTTTATCAGGCTTTGAGTATAGATTGTTAGAGTGCTGTTTGTGATTCTGAAATAAAACTTGCACCAGAAGAGTCAGAAATACTGTATCATAAGATGGAATAAAGTTACGTTGTGCGAGAAGTACAATTGGACACCTAAAAATGTCCATAATTAACGCTCTACAGTCTATATTTTCGGAAAAAATCACTATCAAAGGCTAAGGAAAATAAATCAACTGCCGGTATATTATGAACATAATGGAATTCACAGGAAACCTTGTGAAGCAGAATTCACGGGAAAGATATAAATTATTTGGAGAAGCTGCATGGAAATGATAGCTACTACTGATGGCAAAACAAAGCGTAATACCATAATATCACAACTCTTAACAGTAGAATAATCTCTTTGAATGCCTAGAACCTTGGCTTAAAGGACCACATCTTCGTCCTCAAAGAGAAAGAATCCTCGTATGCAGGCTTATACAGGCTTATAGTAAACTACAATATGCAGACGAGAGAAATATGTATTAGGTGTTTCTAGGCTGATAGAGAATTGCAATATGCATACTAGGCAAGCCTCCTGGTTGTTTTTGCACCCCTATCTCCTTTATCACTGAGCAGTCATTTAGGGGTCTTAGCTGATGATCCGGGCAGTTTCCTTCTCGACGATGAAGCTTATCTCCCATCGTCTCACTGGCCGACCTTGACCCTTGTTATTTTTAGGTCATATCTAGTATTCAGAGTTTGCCTCGATTTGGTATCGCTCTCGCGGCCCGCACCGAAACAGTGTTTTATCCCTAGATGTCTAGTCAACTGCTGCGCCTCAACGTATTTCGGGAAGAACCAGCTAGCTCTGGATTCGAGAGATATACGTATCAGGTGTGATGGAGTTGTGGGAGAATTACTTGAAGTTGATTATGAAATAAAATTGATTCAAAATTTAATTCTTATTTATGAATATAAACCAGACAATAATCAGAATAGGATTTTAAAATGGAATTTTTGTTAAAATATATATAAGTGAAAAATATTATATGATATTATATGTTTTGTTATCTTTTAAAAGAATTATTATTGTTAATTAAATATTACATAAGTTTTTATGTTATTTAAAATTTTTAATTAATAAACACCCAACTTTTGTATATTTTTTTAAAATTTAACTTCATAAACCTTTACAATTAACCAATTCCGATATTTTATCTTTATGATTCATTTGTTAGTCACCAACTTCCAAACAAGAAAACTAGTCCCATGACTAACTAAAAAATTAGTCCCATAATTAATAAAATGCACTCACTTAATCATGTTTATTTATTATAAATTTAAAATATAATTTATATATTAAAATATTGTAAGTATCATAAATTTCAATCATAATATAATAATTTACGTACTAAATTTTTATGATACGAAATAGATATTTATGTTTTATCTTTTCATTGACAACTTCTATATGATGTGTGTCTAATTCAGGTATTGCAAAAATACTGGGACCTAGTATACATATACGTAAGAGGAAATAAAACTGTTTAAACAGCCACAGCAACCGTTCTGATTTGGCCACGTCAATGATACGTGAGGTGGCAGAATCCGAACCGTGGATTCAACAAATGAGAAATTTTGGAGGGAAAAATAAAAGAAGAAAAAACATAAAGAGGAAAACGCTGACATTTTTTTTTTTTTTTTTTTTTTTGCGTTTTTATTAACTCTTTTTATTGATTATCGATGTTGGCTTAGGTACTGCATCTGCAAAATAGAAACCTGAAAATCTTTCTCCCTCTTTGGCTCTCTCGCTCTTTCTCTTATCGATTTTTCGTTCAATTTGTGTGTCTCTCGTCGCTCTCGGATCACTGTGCAGTTTTCGGCGGGGAATTGCGTCGCACTCGCATGACACAATTTTATTGCGAGGGGCAGAATCCGTGAATTTTCCGGCGAGGTAAGATTGCGTTGAATTTTTGCTTTGGTCCGAGGGTGATAAAGAAACTTTGTGCAATTGAGATCGATTTGACTTCAGATCTAGGTTTTAGGGTTTGGATTTTGTTTCATGTGATGGTATTTTTGTGTGAGGGGCTTAAGTAGATGGAATCGGGCGCTAGATCGAGTGGTTCTGGGGTTGTGGTGAAGAGTAGGAACTCGTCGGGTTGTTTAATTGTGAGAAAGAAAGCGGATGGGTTGGGTGTTTCTCCTTCCACCTCACGGAAGCTCTATGAATCGAAGAAAAAGGCCAATACAATCGTGTCGTCGAGTGATTCTGAATCAAGTGATGAGTTGTTGATGCCTCCTGGTAGAAGGCTCGGTGCTGAGACTATTCGAGTTTGCAATGGTTTGGCTGCCTCTGAGCGAGGAGGGAGTGAAATTATTCGGAAGAGGGATAGAGTGGAACGAATTAGGGGTAGTGGTGAAGTTATTGCCATGGAGAAAGATTTGGAGCTGAGGGAAGGGAAGCGTGCCAAGTTGGATGTGTATGATTTTGATGAATATGATGGTATGGATTTGGAGAACATGAGGAGGAGGCATTTGGATGGTAATGGAATTGCTCATGGAGGAGGAAGATTTATGGGATCAGTACATGCTTCTAGAAGTGGCATTGATAGGGAATTCAAAACCGGGTCTAGTGGACGAATGGTTGATAAGAGAAAAAACTCGTATGTTGACAGGCCTAGTGGCTTGTATCCGGGGGATAATGTTGATCACAGTAGGTTCAAGATGAATATAGAGGGGTCTCGAGTACCTATATCCTCACAGAGGGAGAAGTTTAATTCGGATGAGTCAATTAGAGTTCAGGGGAAAAATGGTGTTTTGAAGGTGATGGTTAGTAAGAAGAAGATTGGTGTGCCATCAGAACACTATGATCATAAATCCATGGAAAGCAGGCAAAGGTTGAAGACTGATGACACTGCCAAGAGGTTGAAGACCGAAGAGACTGCCAAAAGGTTGAAGACTGAAGAAATTCCCAAGAGGTTGAAGACTGAAGAGAATTCCAAGAGAAGTGTTCCGATTCATCCTTCGTCTTACTTGGAAACAAAACCTCTTCGGAAACCAGGATTACTTAAGAAGCCAGAGAAGAAACAGACAGCGCCAAGAAAATCCTTTTCAAGCAAGGACAGTAAGGGTGATGAGGAGGATTCAGATAACAGTGACACATCCTTGAATCCGGGAATAAGAAATACTGAATCTCGTAAATCAGCTAAAAAATTAATCTCTGAGGATGAGCAGACTCCCGTGCATGAAAAACTCCCAACCACAAAAACGAAAGAAGGAAAAATCAAGCGTGGTAGTGGTACAGAGAAACAGAAATTGCGAGAACGGATAAGGGAGATGCTGCTGAGTTCGGGTTGGACCATAGACTATCGACCTCGAAGGAACAGAGACTATCTGGATGCAGTTTACATTAATCCAGCAGGTACAGCCTATTGGTCTATCATCAAAGCCTATGATGCTTTTCAAAAGAAATTGAATGATGATGCTAATGAGGCCAAGTCCAAAGGGGATAGTTCTTCTTTTACTCCTATTGCAGATGAGGTCCTCAGTCAGCTAACAAGGAAAACTAGGAAGAAAATGGAGAAAGAATTGAAAAAGAAGAAGAAAATGTATGCCAGTGAAAGTGATGATGAAAAAGAGCCTCAAAGAAGAAGATCTTCCAGCAACAAGCATGATATGAATAGCATGGATAGTGACAGCAATGAGGAGAAATTAAGCTCCTATATAAAGCAGGGAAGTAAATCAATGAAAAATAAAATGTTTGAAAACTCCATTGTCAGTTCTCGCTCTAAAATCCAGAATGCTACCCATGACTCGAGTGATGGAATAGAAAAATCATTATCTGGATGCGATCCTCATGTACATGGACGGAAGAGTAGAAAACATGGAAGGTGTACCTTGTTAGTTCGTAGTACTAGCAAAGGACTAAATTCAGAATCTGATGGCTTTGTCCCATATATGGGCAAACGGACAGTTCTTTCATGGTTGATTGACTCAGGAGCAGTAGAGTTAAGCCAAAAGGTTCAGTACCGTAAACGGAAGAAAGTACTGCTTGAGGGGTGGATCACAAGGGATGGCATTCATTGTGGCTGCTGTAGTAAAATCCTCACTGTTTCAAAGTTTGAGCTTCATGCAGGAAGCAAATTGCCGCAACCATATCAAAATATATTTTTGCAATCTGGAGCTTCTCTTCTGCAGTGCCAGATAGATGCATGGAATAGGCAAGAGAACTCTGAAAAGATTGGTTTCCATTCAGTGAATACTGATGGCGATGATCCAAATGATGATACTTGTGGTATATGTGGAGATGGAGGGGATTTAATCTGTTGTGATGGTTGTCCATCAACATTTCATCAGAGCTGCTTGGATATACAGGTCTGTGTGCATATTTGTTCTCCATATCGTATATTATGGTTCTCACTTTGCAGCATATAGTTAAGGATTTCATTTTCGTTGTTACAGATGCTTCCTCCTGGTGAATGGCACTGTCCAAATTGCATCTGTAAATTTTGTGGCATAGCCAGTAAAACTTCCAAAAAAGATGACGCAACTGTGTATGGCCTACGCACTTGCAACATGTGTGAGAAAAAATGTATTCACTTTCTCTCATTTATATTTCATGTTTTTTCAATGTGTTTATACTATAGTTTGCTTTCTATGTGTTTATACTACATTTTATGTTCCTTCTTTGACTTTGTTTAACAAATACCTTCTTTTTGGATAGATCATGACTCCTGCACTAAGGAGATTGATGCCCTTCCTAATAACTACATTACATCTGACCCTTCTTTTTGTGGGGAAGAGTGCAAAGAGGTACCTTTTCCTGTTACTTCTTGTTTTCAATGTTTTGACGTATAACTGGACAATTGAATATATATTTACTATTTATTTAACCATTTTCTTTCAATTTACATTTCAGTATGCATGGGTACCACTTATGCTTGTGCACTAGTCTTTGGAATTTGGCTTTCTTTCAAGATTCTTAGAGTTTTGTTTGTTAGGAGGTTTTTCTATTTTATTGTTTGTTAAAACGGAGAGTTCCCAAACAAGAAAAATCAAAGTGAACTTTTGTAGTGCTGCTCTGCTAAGCCCAGATTTTGAACTACTACTACTATTATTATAATTATCATTATTAATTCTGAATTATATTCTTTGTACTTTTTCAGCTTTCTGAACACTTGAAGAAATACCTGGGTACCAAAAATGAACTCGAAGCTGGTTTTTCATGGTCTCTTATTCATAGAACGGATGAAGACGCAGAGACAGGTTGCAAGGGAATTACCCAGAGGGTAGAGTGCAATTCCAAGCTGGCTATTGCACTGACGGTTATGGATGAGTGCTTTTTACCTGTTGTTGATCGGAGGAGTGGGATCAATTTAATCCGTAACGTCTTATATAATAGTGGGTAAGCACTAGTAAAATTTTGATGAATTAACTTTAACGCAATAAATTTGATTCATGAGACCTGATTCTGTGAAGGATGAATGCTAATGTCTGATTCTGTGCGTGTTATAGTTTTCAGCAGTTGTAAAAGTTTACATTGATAAATGTCTTTCTTGGAAATTTAATGAAACTGGACCCATTCCGATAACATTTTACGGGTCCAGCTACAAACTAAATAAGAAATTGGTGCTGTTTGGGCAAAGGCGCCAACCCAGCAGGCGCCTCCACGTTGAGCAGTTAACAAGGCGCCTAGGCAGTTAACAAGGCGCCTAGGCTGAAGGAGGTGTCTTAAGTGGCAGCGCCTTCAGCCATGTGACACACAATGAAGGAAGTGCAAATGGAGTGGCGCTTTCCAGCAGGGGTTGTCACGTGGCTCACGTATGGTGAAGGTGATGATACCTACTGCGCCTTCCAGCATGTGTGCGGGTCCCAATCCTGACACTGCCCATGAAGGCCTTCCACCATATTATAAACTAACATATATTTTTTTTTAACTAACAAAATATATGTTAAATTTAAACTACTACAATAATGATTTTCTATATTAATTTTTTTTACATAATACATTTCCTGTACTAAAAATTAATTTTTCTACCTTAAAAAAAACATAAACATTGTCATAAACACTTCTAAACTAACAAATAATTATTTTTTCACTAACAACATAAATCTTTAATTTAAATTCCTAAACAAACAATTTGTATATTATATGTTTTTTCCTAAACGTTTTCTATCATAAAAAATTAATTCCTACCTAAAAAAATTAAATATCCTAAAAATTATTGTAAACTAACATTTTTTAACTAACAAAATATATGTTAAATTTAAATTCCTAAAATAATAATTTTCTATATTAATTTTTTTAGATAATATATGTTAATTTTTGGTATAGGAAATGTATTACTTTAAAAAAATTAATATAGATAATTATTATTGTAGGAATTTAAATTTAACTTATATTTTGTTAGTTAAAAAGAATGTTAGTTTATAATATGATGGAAGGCCTTCATGGGGAGCGCCTAGATTGGGACTGGGACTCGCACACATGGTGGAAGGGCAGGTACCATCACCTTTACCATACGTGCGCCACGTGGCATCCCTTGGTGGAAGGCACCTCTTCATTTGCATTTCCTTCATTGTGCGCCACATGACTGAAGGCGCTGCCACTTAAGGCTCCTTGTTAACTGCTCAACATGGAGGCGCCGTGACTCATGGCGCCTCCCTCCAAACGCACCCTGGCTGTAAAATGTTTCCAACTTGCCCCATTCTCATATTTAGCTTCCGTACAGAAACCAGTTTGGTTAATCTGCCTTGTTGTTTTAACTTTTATGCTATCTGATGTAGTACACGAAGTTGACTGTTTGACAATTGAAGTTGTTAGAAAAGGAAATGATTTTGGCCTTAGTGTGGTTTTGGTCTCCTACTTATTTTTTATGCTAATTAAGTCTTTTTTTAGAAAAAAATTAAGTAAATTTGATCCCCCTGTTCATTTTCTTACACATAAAACCATCAAATTATTATTTTTTATTTGAATATTTTGGGGTTTTTGATAGAGTTGAGATATGAAATAATTAAGTTTAGAAGTAAAAAAATTAGTGGAAACTAGATAAAAGTTGAAAAGATTTTATAATATGCGAAATTAGGGTTTGGGGGGGGGGGGGGAATCTGATGTTTTATCTGGTGAGTTTTAAGTGGAAAAAAGATTCTTAGCAACCATGGTATTTTGGGGTGCCACCCCATTTTTTGATCAATTTGTAAGAATTGAGCAAAAAATTGAGAATTTGATGATTTTAGCTGTAAGAAAATCGACAAGCGAGGAGGGATAAATTTGCTAAATTTTTGAAGAGACTCAATTTGCTTTAAAAAATCTTAGGGCACTTAAACCAAACATGGTCCAAACTAAAGGGACCGGAAAATTCAATTAAGTCAATAGTTTATAAGCCACATTTTTATGACTGTGGTTTGTTTGGATTACTTCAAAATTTAAATTTGTCTATAGAATGGTCCACCATGTACTTTGGCATTGTACTTGAAGTAACATTAAATTCAAAAGTCAAAGTATACTCTTTCTGCATATATTGTTGTTTTCTCTGGGATGCACAATTTCTAGCCTTGACACTTTTTTTCGCTTTTCTTTTTTTTGGCTTTCTATCCATTTTCAGATCAAACTTCAGTCGGTTGAACTATAGTGGCTTTTACACTGCTATTTTGGAGAGAGGGGATGAAATCATTGCTGCAGCGTCTATCAGGTACTAGGCGTCAGACTTTGTCTTGCTCACTCATTTACTCGATCTCTGACCTTTTCTTTAGAATAGGGAAAAATGCAGAACGCTAGAAGTTGGAAGAGTGAGTTTTTTCTGTTGCAATTGGATTGAAAGTCAACCCACTTTGCAGATGTACCTTAGAAAAGTCAGGGGAACTGAGAATGAAAAAGAATAGCTGGCACCTGACTAGAAAAAAATAAACTGTAGTTTTTGATAGAGTTAGTTTTAATAATTTGAAGGGAATGGAATCCTTAATTACTTAAAATATAGAGTTTTTGCTTTATGCATGACTGGTCTATTGAATTTTCTAATGTGTCATATGCTAGTGTGACTACTTTAGAGAGAGCTTCTCATTTCTTCATACTTGTCTGTTAAAATTGTTAGCAATTACCAAGTTGGCTATGGCAGTATGGCAAGGAGAAAGGCTTCATAAGTTTGGCAGTTCTCTAATCCACCGACCCTCATAAGAAATGCCATATCATTTGTAATCAGAAAGCATGAGGGACATTGGGTAGCCACATGCGCTGGTTCCTAACTTTCTTGAAAGTAACATTTTCAGTGCCATAACTGTTTTCTCGCTCACTCTCACTCACAATCTATATGTATGCTGCCTTGTGTTTATCTTGTTAGCGTGAATAAATGCAAGTATACATATAAGATTTTACTTTCCTATCTTAGGTTCCGTGGAACTAAGTTAGCAGAGATGCCATTCATTGGAACTCGCCATCTATATAGACGCCAGGGGATGTGCCGCCGCCTTTTTTCTGCCATTGAAACGGTAAACCTTGAAGCCATGGTTCTTTATGATTTCCTTGCACCTAAGATTTATTTAAAATTTTGGCTGAGGTCTTTCTGTATGCATCTCTTGATGGCATTGACATGTACTTATCTTATTTGTTCCTCCTCAATCGGAAGGTCCTCTGCTCTCTGAAGGTTGAAAAACTAGTTATTCCTGCAATTGCTGAACTCACACATACGTGGACAACAGCTTTTGGCTTCACTCGTCTAGATGAATCACTCAGGCAAGAAATGAAGTCACTGAATATGATGGTTTTCCCGGGTATAGATATGTTACAGAAGCTGTTAGTGGGACAAGGAAATCATGAGGGTAATACAGCAGGTTTTGATGCTGTTTTTTCTTATTTAAATCTCTGCAAGTTACTTTTGCCTGTACATAAGTTTTACTTCTTTTGTCCTGACAGGTTCTGACAAAATGGAAAGTGAAGACGGTGATTTTATCAAGACCAAAATGGGAAATAGGTCAGATATGGGTTCTTCCACTCCACAAGATCCTCATGGAAGTGATGATGTTAGTTCAAATCCTACTAATGAGATGAATGATGAATGCAGTGATGGTTCTCCAGAACTAAACAACCATGTTTTGGTTGATAGGGTTCTCTGTTCCAAATCTCATTCTGAGGAAATGGTGTCTGATTCAGTTTCAGATAAATGTGTTTCTCCATCTAGAACTATTCACAGTGCAATAAAAATGAAGAATAAAGTAACAACTACTTCTCCTGTTGATAAATTAAATCCTTCCAAATGTGAATCCATTTCTCCGCGCGATACTTCAGTGAGTAGTCATCCATTAGATAGTCTGAAAGTTCAAGCTTTGGATCAGGAAACTACTTGTTCGGATCAATGCTCAGGAGAAAACCTCAACAAGAAATGTCACTCTATCATTGCTATGAATTGTGATTCATCGGAGCTTAACATTAATCCAGCGTTGGTTTCTAAAGAGATTTATACGAATGACGCTCTTGAAGCTGTTCCTTCAGGTAATTTGTCTGAAGAGAATTTTCCAAAGGGGAATAATGAAAATGTAGATGTCTCCTCTTCTGCTCTCAATCATACTGATGAGAGTTTGTTGCAAGTAGGATCAAATTCCAACGGTGACATTGGATGTGAGAGTGAGAAGGACTTACATTTGAATCCAGGAGTTGCTTCAAATGAAATGCATTTTGAAGAAAGTGACCTAAATGCTTCCGGTAATAGTTCCGAGACTGTTCCGGCCTGAACAGAATGACTGAGTCCTGTACTGCTGACGTGTTTAGTGCTTTACTGCCTGTCATAATCTCGTACGTTTTCTTTTCAGAACTTCATTGCCTTGTGTGCAAGTCAATTTTCAGGGCTTTTGAAGCTTCTGCGTTATGCTTTGATCTGGGTATTATGAGTAAGTTCTATTGATTTTAAGGGAACTATTGTTTGGTCCCGTGTCATTGATGAGTGAGTCTTGAAGTTTAAAAGTGGCTCATTTCATTTTATGTCAATGTTTCTTCTGCCAAAAAGATTCAACGACATCTGCCACAAGACCTGTTGCTGTATGATCATCTTGTTGAATGGGTGAAGCTACTGAGAAGCAATATGCAACGTTTCTTCAACAGAAGCAAATACTGAGTTACATTATATTATTGTGCGGTTCCTATTGTATATATCTGAATCTGGTAGAGTGGCTACTTGTTCCTGTACCATCCTTTTGTGCCACTCGATGTCCGCAGTAATTCATCAGTCATCACATGACATAAGCAATTGTTGTTTGAGCGATTTTTTTCCTTAGAATTATTTTTTAGTTTATTAATATTATTTCGTTTACATAGATTGGTAGGATGTGTTTAATCAGGCATGCTTCTTTCATTCCAATCTGTGCTGCTGGTATTTCGGCTTGTGGTCCATTTCTGCCAAAGTTGTTCAACACAGAATTTGGCCATCATGTGATTTTTTGGGCCACCCTTTTGCTTTCACCATAAAACTCAAAAGGTTTGTCCGCTTGCTCGTCAAGGTTATTCTGTACTTTTAAATTTCTGTAATCAAGTTAATATTTGTTGTTACAACGGCATTTGATGTGTCTCGATTCTCAATTAGTGTTCCTGTATCTTTAACTCCACAATTTTCATATATATATTCTGAATACTTTTGATCTATTTCAAGCATACTTTTAAAATCGGATTGTCATGGATAAATTATAACGCCAAAAATTTCTAAACCTAGTTAAAATTCACTGGTTGGACTTTGGAGATTTTAAACTCCCAGAAAGTTGTTCTTTGTAAATAGATTATGATTAAACATCCATAAAGTTACAGGAAAATAAGTAAACTAATAAGATATGATGATTGTAGTTTCTAAAATTTGACTAGTGGGATGCTAATAACATTTTTTACTGGTTAGTATTTTTTAAAAAAATTACAAAATTTTATTGGTGAAAATTACTAAATAATGAGACTGTATAAATAAGATATAAGACTTGGTAGTCATATCTCTAAATGTGAGCTGGTGAACATATCAAAAAAAAAAATATCAACATCTCAAAAAATTAAATAAAATAATGTTAAGCTTAGAAATTTTGATAAATCACTGTCAAATGCGGTTTTCCTCTTCCATGATCCAATACAAAACCAAACCATGCCTCGCAATCCTCGCCCGGTGCGAATCATTTGTAATATGTGAATAAGGTTTAGTATCCTTAAACAAATTGCTTATAATGATAGCTATATATCCACATTTAGTTCATCATTTATCAGCAATGTTGCGCAGTTGGTGTATATTCAAAATTAGAACGAAATGTTGTATTTCATGCATCAATAACCGCCAAAGTTGATGACTTAACAAAATTAAAAGTAATACAATGTTGCCGAGTACATAGGGAGAATAGTATTCTACAAGCACAAGTGTAACGAAAGCAGAATGAATAATTGAAAGGGTTAGTGACTGAAATTGGTAACGAGTGTGTGAGTGTGATTGTGAGTCAGGTGAAGAAATCCTGAATCCCTTTTCCAGCAAAAACACGATCAGAAAGCTCAGCCAAAACGGCATTAACGGTGAGCAAAACGACGCTGGAACCAAGGATAACGCTTATAACAACACCCGTAGTACCTAACACTTTCCCAAACGCGGGCCATTCGATCTCGTCGATCTCACGCGCCACTCCGCTCAACAAATTATCTTCTTCCTTCTCCTTCCTCTCCGCCATCGCTTTCTTCAGCTCTGATGCCAACTCTGCTTTCGACTCCGTTTCCGATTCCAATTCCGCTTCCGTTTCCGTTTCCGAGCTCTCTTTCCTTTCCTCCTCCACGCCGGCCACCGCCATCCGCCGCCTCTCCGGTAACGGCGAGATTCCGATGGAAGCAAGAGGTCGGTGCTTGAAGAGTACCGAAGAAGAAGCGCTTAATCTGAATGGGAGAGATGGAAAGTGTGAGTGTGATGTGAACGGTAAGTGTAAGTGGTTCAATGTGTTGACAGCCATTGAATTCAATTATCTGTGGATAACTAGGTTCGCGTTTTCTTTATGCCTTCAACCCTATTCTATTTTCCTTATTTAATTCTGTTTTTCAAATTCATACTTGTTTTTTTATTATTATTATTCTCTTAACTGATGAACAAAAAAAAATAAAAATATTAGATAAAGTCAAGATTAGGTGCTGATTTTAGGGCTCTGAATACAAATATGAGCAAATTGACATTTAAATATTTTGTAATATACAACTTCTAATATGTCACAATTGATTTTTTTTAGACACGGATCTAGATTAATAATGAATAAATAAGAAATTGAAAATTAAACTTAAAATTGTGATTGGTGTGTTGAATTTGACAGATATTATATAGTGCATTATTTGGCAATATATTTTTTTTTAAAAGTTACTACATTTAATATTCCATTAAACCTGGGATATGTGTGAAATTGGTACATATCAAGTGATGAAGCAATAGAAACTGCAAAGCTTCTTCCTTAAAGAAGGCCTATTTGTAAGTGCCTAAGATATAGTGTGTAAAAAACTAATGTGGTTATAACGTTTTCCTTTTCTTATAATTTTATAGTTGATGGAACCACTTTGGATATTATTGTAGGTTGGAAGCTTATTTTTTGTAAGGAAAGATGCAATGACGGAATAAAAGTTGGCATTTCAGAGTATGGCTTATGATTATGGCTCATGGGAAGCTTATTCCTCTTCTCATTTTATGGCTTATGAGTAGAATTTGTAGTGAGCCTCGTAAATTTAATCTTATGTTCCCTTTGATTTTCACTCTAATCTATTGACAACCACAACCAATGGTTTAAACGCTCAATGATGAATATTCAATATTTACATAAGTCTTAAAAAATACATAAATTTTTTTAGGAAAAAAATCATGAATTAATGAATAGAATAGTTTGTCTACGGATTATTTATTCATGGCTTTAGGTCACCGAAAATGAAAAGAAAACAAAAAATTTGAGGAGGTTGTTTGGATGTACAAGATATTATGGTAGAGAAGAAAGGTTAGGCAATAAATAACAAATTGTGGTTGAATTGACATAATTGAGATGGAAATGGAAATGGGTGATTATGGTTAAATATTGAGTTGCAACCCGAAACGTAGATTTAAACAAATTGCGGTAAATCATAAGCATCCAAATCAAGTTGCAAATGATAGTGATAAACCTCGTGCCATTAGATCATAAATTCTCACCAAACAAACTTTTACTAAGTATTTACTTTTCACTAAAATTATATTAGACATTACAACAAAACTAAAACTTCACTTAGAAAATTTGAAAGAATATCAAAAAATAAATATAAAAATCATAAATAATTAAAGAATAAGTCTTATTTAATAATTAACTCAAAAACTATATAATCTAACGAAATAAACTTTAATCCGTAAATATATCTCAAATATTAAGTATTGATTCATTTTAGTCTTTATATTACTATTTTTTTAAGTTGATTTTAATTATATTCAAATGATAAGTATGTGATAATTTTCTGAGTAAGTATCAACATAGTTAAATATTTTTTAATTTGTATGTCAATGATTAAATTATGAAAAATCTTTTTTTATTAAACCTTGATAAATTTATATCATTTTTGTCCTCTTCAAAATGAGTTTTCTTCAAATTAGGTTTATTATTGTTGTATTTTAAAAATTTTGATTTTGCATATAAATTCATTATCTCATTAAAAAAATTTTGTTCATTGAGTCTTCATGTACAATTTATCTTTAGGCATTAAGGTAAAAGAATTTCAATAGCTAGGATTAGAATAAAAACTTTGTAATAGTCCATAGGCAACTTCATCAAATTCCTTTTGAAAATATTCTTCACAATTAAATAATAAGTTAAAATAAAAGTAAAGATATTTTGCCTTCTCTTTCTCTTAACTTTTTCTTCTCTTAATTTCTTTTTTTTAATTTCTTTTTCATTTTTTAACCATTTTTTTCTCACTTTTTTCCTTCCTTTTACTTAATTCTTTTCTTTTCTTTCTTTTTTTCTATTCATTCTAAATTGAAATTGAGAAAAAAGTGTCAGTGTCACCCTATATAGACATAAGAGACATTATTGTGTGAAAAGAATATATCTTATATTCTAATCATATTTTCAAATTTGACTAGACAACATATAAGCTATCACCATATAAATTACATCTCACAAAAATTCATTAAAATATTTACCAATAAAAAATTCAATTTCAACTTACTTGTTTATAGTTGTTTTACCATCTTCACTAAGCTCTTGAATTTTATAAAAATATTTGAACCAATGTAGTTGAATATTCTTTAGTTTGTATTTCTACAATTAAGTTGTGAAAAATCTTTTTATGGTCCTACATAGATTCCTATCATATGCTATCTACCATTTCTAGTCTCCTACCCTATCTTTCATGTAGTACTAAATTGCCTTGCAAATTCGCAAATACTCAATAATCACTGCCAAATGTTAAATATGTGATTCTTTCTCTAATTTACAAAACAATGTAGTATTATATAGTTCAACTGTTGTTTCCTACATAGCGTGAAAGTAGAATGAAAAAGTTGTTCCTTAATACATGTAATATCTCATGTTAAGTGAAATTGTTTGTTACAAATTTGAATTGTTTCATTCATTATAAAACTAAAGATTGACAAAGAGCATGTGTTAGATTTTCTTTTAGAAGAATAAAACATTACAAAGTAAGAAGTTATACTCTACAAAACTCCTAACATGCACTTTTTGTATATTTTGAGTATGATGTAAAAAACAAATTAAGCAATTAAATTGATAATACATATAATATAAGCTAATGTATGAAGCAAACGATGGCATTGTAGAGCAAACAAAGGTCACTATCCTATTTTAATCCTCAATTAAATAACTAACTAAATAAAAAATACAAATGAATTGTGATTTGTGAACAGTTTTCTTTCAAAGTATTTCTATACATAGATAGATAAAAATAGTTAGTCACTAAAAATGAAAGTTCTTTTTCCAACTCATTTATCTAATGATTTCTAACATTTTTGGTATATTTATATTTCAATATGAAACATTTCAACTATGTACTTTCATTCATCACCTTCCTATGTGTGTTGTTCGGATGTTTTTATCCCAACACACATAGAGGTGCTTGTAATGGATTCCATCAACAAAAATCATTGTGTAAATGCAGAAACAAATTCTAGAATTCTCTTGCAAAAGAATATCATGTTTCTTCTTTCTCATTGGTATGCCCTTCAATTGGCTGTCCAAAACCAATGGGGTGGCTATGACTCTCTTCAAAAATCAAACCAACTAGCTGCTGATTTATTCTCGTGGTTTTCCAAATCTAGTGGTTGGAGACTAATTTTTCAATTCATTTTTCTCTCTTTTCTTTCTAGCCATGATTAGTATATTTACTAACCTTTCATGAATATCTCTTTTAAATGACTTGTTATCCATTTTTCAGTACCTATTCCCATTGAAGATCTAGAAAATGTACTCTATGAATCAATGTTGCTTACATTTAATACAGAGATTGAAGATGGCAGCATTGAACAGGTATATATATAGATCTTTCAATGTAAATATATATGTATAGATCTTTCAATGTTTATATTGTGTATTCTTTTAATATTTTTCATTGTGATATCCATGTTTATAAGAAAACTAGTAATTATAACTTACATATATTTTAACTAATTGACTTTTTATTATTATTATTATTAACACATTCTAAAGGCAAGACTTATCATGTGTAATGGTGTCAAAGCATATTTCTATTATTTGTACCTTTATACAAAATACTAAATAGTTGTTAATTTTTTTTATTTGTTTAATTTTAGGATGGTAAACCTTACATATGTTTTCATTTACTTTAAGAACCAACTGAATTTGAACAAGTTAAATATATCATCCATATATAATTTATTTGTTTGAAAGCATTAAATATTAATTTGAACAATTTTTTTTAATGTCGTGAAATAGAGGATTAAGAAATGATATTTAACAAATTTTTTTTTAGCATTGACATGTTATTAGGAGTATTGAGTAAATATAATATCATTTCTAAACATCTAATATCTGATTACCTCATCATGTGTCTAATTTCATGTAATATGATTATATTTTTCTTTTACATATCAAAATCATTTGAATTTTTCTAATTTGAATCTAGCTAATGTTTCTTATTGATTTAAAATAGGTGGCGGAACAATTAACAACTATACAAGAAGAGTACTTGTTTCATCGGATATCATAATATGTTCATATGTGAGAAAATTACAATTTAAAATAGTTAGAAGATTCTCCACTTAATAAAGACATAACATTGTTAATAAAGACATAACATTGGTAAAACTCTTATTCTTTTTCATTACATGTAGATAACAATGAAAATTTATGACTTTAAATAATTATTTTAGATATTTTATGATTAGAATTTTTTTATCAATTTTTTATAATTTTCTTATTCATTAAATTGATCGAATTACCTAATTGATGTATTGAGTTAAACTATTATTCCATTTTAGAGAATTAAAGTAATTCAATCAAAACAAATTTAACAAACCATTATTGAATATAACTTATTATAATTTTAAAATATTCACAACTAAGACTTCATTTTTCTTATTTTGATTAATCAAAATAAATTTGTTTATACTATTAATTAAATGGTTGTTTACCTGTTATAACTAGTATATTAATAAATATGTTATTTACTTGTTGTCTATGTGTTAATGTAGAGAACAAGAAAAAATTGTGTAAATTTAAAAATAAAAAAAGGATTTTAATCTGTTTATTAAAATTTTTAACTTGTATGGATAGTTTCTACTTTTCAATTCTTCCACCGAATTACACATTTTTTGTGCAATTAATAAAATTAGAATGATGTTTTATGTTTATATTAGTTAAAACAAAATATTATTTAATTTAAATTTATTTGTTGTTGTCATACAATTTTTCTATTTAATGAAATTATAATTATTGATTTGATTGTATCTGTACAGGTTACAAAATCACTCTGTTGGATATGCATGTACCTTTGAAGATTGAAGTTCCATAAAGATTAGAGTAATTTCAGAGAATTTACACATAAAAGAAACAAGTGTTACCTTAAAATTGTCATAATCTTATTTTGATTATGACTTCATTTAGAATCATCTAGAAATTAAAAATTTATTGAAAACATATTTTCTCTACATTAACAATATATTTGTGTTTTATTTTTTTACACAAAATTAACAATATAATTCATAACATAAACAAATTACTGAATAACTACACTTGCTAAAAGATTATTAGATCATGACATAATGCTTATATTCTTGGTTGAATTTAAGTAATGAAAAAAGATTTCATACATGTGTACAATGAATAATGAAAAATAAATTACAAATACAAATAACTTACAAAACAAATATTGCAAATTAAAATTACAAATACAAATAACTTATACAAAGATAATTTTTAAAATAAAAATTAAATTACACAACGAGTATTCACAAATTTATTTCAATTATTAACATTCATATTATGTAATGTAATTTGTACAAGTCTATCGTCTTTCTAAAAACCATCTAACTTTATTAGAGAAGAACAACTTATAAAGGCATAGAATGAAATGTACTTTAGGAAGAACAAGTTGTAAAGACTTTTTTCTTTTCCAAAACAATTAGCGTAACCATTGTGTGTAAAATTTAAAAAACGATTTGCATAACCTTAATTTCTAAGGGAGAAGGAAATGCTCTCCAATCACTTTTTTAGTAGAGATTACCATAAAAATAAAGATTTGTATGTTTTAAAATATAAAATTAAATTATAACTTTAACCTTTTACATTGTACCACCACATGTATCATTGCATTAAAAAAAGAAAACCTCCATGCTTATCCAATATAAACACACCATAAGATTATTCTCATCTCTAATTTTGTAATTTTCTTTTGTATTTTGTTAGTTACCAATGCAGTGATATTATTACCCATCATATCAGCTTTATGATTTATGATTTTAAATAGTTATTTTAGATATTTTATGGTTATATTTTTTTATTAGTTTACAATTTTCTTATTCATTAAATTGTTCTAATTAATCCATAATGACATCAAACTAATAGTTGGTGTATTGAATTAAACGATTATTCTATTTTAAAGAATTAAAATAATTGAATTATTTAATAATAATAAATGACGTCACATAAAAATCAATTGCTTAAATGAACAAAACATTATTAAACATAACTTATTATAATTTTAAAATCATTCACAGCTAAAACATTCTTTTTCTTATTTTGATTAACCAAACTAAATTTGTTTATACTTTTAATTAAATAGTTATTCACCCATTACAACTAGTATATTAATAAGTAGGTTATTTACTTGTTGTCTATATGTCATTGTAGAAAACAAGAAAAAAATATGTAAATTATAAAATAGAAAGAAGATTTTAACCTGTTTATTAAAATTTTCAATTTGTATGGATAGTTTATACTTTCCAATTCTTTCACCTAATTAGCATTTTTTGTGCAATTAATAAAATTAAAATGATGTTTCATGTTTATATTAGTTATAACAAAGCATTATTTAGTTTAAATTTATTTGTTGTTGTCATGCAATTATTATAATTATTGATTTGATTGTATTCATAGAGGTTGCAAAATCACTCTTTTGATATGCAGGTAGATTTGAAAATTGAAGTTCGACAAAGCCTAAAGTATTCTTAGAAAATTTATACAGAAAAGAAATAAAGTGTTACCCTAAAATTGCGATAATCTTATTTTGATTATCACTTTATTTAGAATCATCTAGAAATTAAAATTTTTTTGAAAACATTTTTTATTTGTATTAACAACATATTTTTATTTTATTTTTTATAAAAAATTAAAAACACAATTCACAACATAAACAAATTACTAAATAACTACACTTGATAAAAGATTATTACATCATGATAAAAGATAACTACATCATGATGTAATGTTTATATTCTTTATTGGTTGAATTTAAGTAACGAAAAAAATTTCATACATGTGCACTGAAAATATTGGTAAATAGTTTTATTTTTGCCATCAAGAAATTTTACAAAATATTTAAATTAAATAAATTCATCCTTAAATGAATTTCAATATTTTAAGAATTCAATAGTTGTTTTTCTTTTAATTAAAAAACATATAACTTATTTATCAATAAGAAAAAAAATATATTGGGGTGAGTTTATTTTCAATGTAGATAAATTTCAATTTCTAAAGTTTAAATTTTAAAAATTTCAAAGTCAATATTTTTAATTTTCATAAAACATTTATAATAATTTTTAAATAATTAAACTAGTTATTTGAAAATTATTAACTTAACCACAAAAGTTCAATAAATAATTAAAATATCAAATATGACAATTATCATGATGATTATAAATTAAAATACATCAAAATTTAAACAATATTGCAAGTTAAAATTACAAATACAAATAACTTGTAAATTACAAATACAAATATTGTAAATTAAGATTACAAATTACAAATACAAATAACTTATACAAATATAATTTTAATTTATCACAAAAGAAATAAAAATTAAATTATACGACAAGTGTTCATGAATATATTTCAATTGTTATAGACATTTTTATCACCTAATATAATCTGTGCAAGTCTACTGTTTTCTTAAGAATCATCCAAATTTATTAGGGAAGAATAATTTACAAAGACATCAAATGTAATGTACTTGAAAAACACAAATTGTAAAAGACTTTTTATAAACTATGCGAAATTTACTTTGGGAAGAACAAATTGTAAAGATTTTTTCTTTTCCAAAAACAATACACTGAAACCATTCAAGATGTAAAATTAGAAAAAAAACGATTCGCATACCCTAATTCCCAAGACAGATAAAAATGCTCTCCAGTGATTTTCTTATACATAGACTACCATAAAAATAGAGATTTTATGTTTTAAAATATCAAAATTAAAATTATAACTTCAACCTTTTAAATTGTACCTCCACATGTATCATTGCATAAAAAAAAAACCCTAAAAACCTTCATACTTATCCAATATATATACACCCTTTTCTCTAATTTTGTAATTTTCTTTGGTACTTTGCTAATTACCAATGCAGTGATATTATTACCCATCATATCAGTTTTTTTCCCCTCCTTTTAAGTCATTGTAACAACTATTATAATTCATAACTAAGCATAACTTGTTGTTCATTAAGCATCTATTAATTTATTATTAGTAGTTAACATTGTCTTTAAATATAAATACTATATATAACATTAGATATTAAATCAAATATCAAATTAAACATTCAAAAAGAATCATCTTTTTAAAATCATCAACATCAAATTAAAATCAAAAATAGAAATGGTCTATGATGTTCTCGAAAACAAAAGAAAGAATAATAGACTGATAGATTAGGTAACCGAGACATAGGTAGCATCGATTTGTCTTCCATTCCGAGTTTCCAAATGAGATAAGTCTCAACTCAACTCTTATATATCAATTCTCATTTCACTCTCTCACAACAGATAACACATACATTCCTCTGTTTTACTCTTTTCCTCTTTCATCCATGGCTTCTTTAAACAATCACACTCCCATTAGGTAAAGTTCTCATCTTTTCCCTTTTAATTACTCTGTTTTGGTCACTCATTTTGGTGGGTGCATTTCTGTTTTTTTTTTTTTTCCTGTTTTAGGTTAATTTTTGTTTGCATGTTATTGTTTTGTTCAAAGATATTGTTTTTGCATGGAGTAGTAATAGTCTTTAGTTACGTGACTTTGATGGGGAAAGAAGTTGGTCCCACTGCTACAATACTTGTACTGTTGTGTAATGAGGAATTATTTGAATCAATCTTTAGAAAATGTTGCATGCAAGTTTAGATACAGGTAACTGAAGCCACGCATCTCTGTTTGGACCACAAATGAGGCATGTATTGTTTGTTGTGTTGTCATGTTTTCAGATGTTGGAACTATTTGGGTAATTTATTTCAATTTCTCACAGTTTCATTAAGATTTATTGATTCCGTGACTCGTCACTCTAGTTTGCGAATTTTGACAGTTGTCTATTCAAATGTTGATTGTTGAAAATAGTCTCTTTTTAAGAGTCATGCATATTTGGATGAACTTATTTTTTAAGAATAATTTTTTTTTTCTTTATCCATTTTATTTAGTGGGATAGTGATTTTTATGTTGCTGGTGACTAAATTACTAAGAGGAATTTCATGGTATGTTATGACTTTAAGTGATCCATGCAATGCACTGTACTCGGTGTGATATGACTTTGTTACTATTTCAAGAAGCGTTTGTTTTTAAAACATAATTGATTTTTAGATAAGGTTTTTAATTATCAGAGCATCATGCTGCATACTGGAGGGAAGAAAGAGAATCAAGATCAGGTGATCAAATAATTACTGAATATTTGTGTTGTTAATGATCTTACATCTTTGACATTATCTTGCCTTGTTTGAGAAGCTATAGTTTCACTTTTGTTGTTTAAGACAAGTGTTGAATCCCAGCTACTTAAGCAAGGCTCTAATTGTTGGGCCATAGTTATGGCATTACATATTTAGCTTGTTCCTATGCAAGTGATGAATGCAGTTTGCAAGCCTTTTCCTATGCAAGTGATGAATGCAGTTTGCCAGCTTGTTCCTATGCAAGTGATGAATGCAGTTTGCAACATTTTCATCATTTTATTCTTAATATTTTGTTGTTCATCTACACATTAGTTTGGTTACATGTGCATAGTGGCAGTGATTTAGTGTAGTAGAGTTAAGTTTTAAGGAACTCTGTTTTAGATTATTGAAATTATTCTACAAGCACATGAATGCATAAACATTTTATTTAAGCAGTTGAGTGCTTGTATGGAATCTTCAGCTATTGACATTGTCTTCTGCTATTGCAGTTGTGAGGATGAAAAGAAATCTGTGGAAAATGCTGCTCAAATTGGAAAAGATGCTTGTAAGGATGTGTCAATGGAGAAAACTTTCGATCTTCAACCGGTCTCACCTTTTTCTTCTGGTGAAGGTTTGCCATATGCCCCTGCAGGGTGGCCTAAACCCGGTGATGTATGGGGCTGGAAAGTTGGGAGAAGGGTGAACAAGGCTGGATATTTTTGGGATAGATACCTTTCTCTTCCAAGATCTCTTCAGATGTCTTCTAATAA
The DNA here is from genome assembly GCA_026586105.1 of Hylodesmum podocarpum. Taxonomy (NCBI): domain Eukaryota; kingdom Viridiplantae; phylum Streptophyta; class Magnoliopsida; order Fabales; family Fabaceae; genus Hylodesmum; species Hylodesmum podocarpum. Next base: position 675,467 of record JALJEV010000646.1, read on the forward strand.
GACAGGAATGCTTCAAAGCAAGCTTGATGTTATTCGATACATTCAAACAAATTTTCCTGATATGAATGTGGAAGACTTCTTTGCTTTATTTTGCTGGCAGGTTCCCTCAACTGTGCGAACTCCTGCAAAAGGTTAGCCCAAATCAGTTTTTCAATATTCATTTTTACCAATTGTTGCACTTTCCTTTTTCGTGTTTGCCAAGTTATTGTTAATGTATTTTTTATTGTCTTAATTTTTTGTTGTATTTTGTTCTTTAATGTTTTTCTTGCATAAAAATTGCTACCTGGTTTTTGTTCTACTTTCTCTCAGTCTTTGTTTCGCGCCCAAAATATTTTAAATTTACTCCCGCCAAAATTGGTTGAGGCTATTGATTTGTTTATGGCCTTTCTTCTTTTATTCTTCTCATTATATGCTTGAGTAATAGTATTCCATGATCATTTATATTGTGTTTGTCAATTATCTTTTTGAATAGCTTGAAAATGAAGGTTATGGGACTTGTGTTTGTCAATTATCTTTTTGAATATCTTGGAAATGAAGGTTATGGGATGAATATATTGGTTGTACCAAGGACAAAATCAAGATTATTTTGGGCTAAACTTTGTGAATTACCTAAGGATCATCTAATCTGTTGGGGAATAAATTGACTTTCACTCAGATTCCAGCCACTTTTGTTCTACTTTCATCTTATATATTTCATATTGTTTGATGTATGACCTTTTAGCTGTTCAATCCCCGCCCACTACTTCTTCTCTTAAGTCACTGGAGACTGGAGATGATGCCAAAGAAGAGATTGGCATCCACAGAAAGTTAAAAAGGAAAACACAAAGCTGTAGTCAACCAACTCGGAAATCTTGCAGGCTAGTTTTTGCCCGTTCTCATGTTATTAATGATCAAGTTTCGAATGAGGTTATCGACTTGTGCCATTTGAATGATGAGTCAAGAGTTGAAGAAACTGAGAATTTAAGAGGCAAGTTGGATTTTGAAGAAGGGTCTGGTGTGCATACAGAAGAGAAAAGTCCAAAAGTTGTTATGGAGAATTTTGATGACTATCTTAATACCCTGGAGGACATACTTGTTATTCCTTATACAGATAAGACACAATGTGATGATGTGACTTCTGCTCTCTCCCTATACAATGAAATGGAGTGCTGCAAGAAGAAACTTTCTTCACTTCTTGCTATAGACTTCCCTTCTTTGATCACCTGTGATGCCGTTGCAGAAATTGCAACACTTGTATCACAAATTCGTAAAGATCCTAATCTTAGTGTTGATCAACTTGCAAAGTTAAATTTGGTGGAACAAATTCCGTTAGTTAGTGGGGCTTTCTTGGAGGCTAAGGGGAAAACTGAAGAGGCAGAGAATTTATTAGCTGATCTAGAAACCAAGAAAATTAAAGTCTCTAGTCTCAAAAATGAGTACACTGAAATGAAAGAGAAAGTAGCCCAGAGTGAGGCTGAAATGAATGAAAGGGATTTAGCAATTCAAGAAATTGATGATCAAATTCGCCAGCTTGAATTGAAAAGGAAAGAGGTATCTGGGGAACTTGACACCATGCAAAATTATAAAGTTTGGCTAACTTCTAAGCTGACAAGTGTTGCCAATTCAATTCCACCTCTGGTCCACGAGATTCAGCTTGGATTATCTCAAAAATCAAATTGGGAGCAGATTAAGTTCAACAACTCTAAGAGAGTAGGTGAAATACAAGAAAAGTTCTTAACCTTAAGAGGATTAACATTTTAATCTAGCTTTTCCTAGGGGTGTGTTCTCATTTTGATATAAACATTTCAAGTTAGGTAAGCTATGGAAATGTCTTATATGTCACTGCCAAAATTTATGACTGCTGGGTCTGCAGCCATGCAAGTTATGATACCTTCAACTTCGTGACAAACTATGATCTTAATTTCTTTCCAACTTTTCTTTTAATGTTCTTGGAGTGTGTGATGTGTCTTTAATCTCTCAGAGACCCCTCCTTTTCTCTATCATTTACTGCATTTCTGAGCAGCCTCTTCTGGAACGTTTCCCAAAATGGTATTTACTCAAAGACACTCCCGTGATAGTTTTGCAACCTCGGTAGTATCGTGGCCAATGAACAAACAAGTTTAAGCTAATCAACACATCATTGTTTCTTAATTATCCTTAATTCACACTTCTAGATTAAAATAAAAAAAATTGGTTTTTTATTTTTTCAAAATTTTTAATTGATTTTTCAGAATTTTTTTTTATCACACACACTTTCAAATTATAGATTTATTTATGATATTGTATTTTTTAATGCTGAGATCTAACTAAAATTCTCATTCATCACCAAACATTTTAGAGATCTAATAAAAATTCTGATATAGCGGTAAATCAAGTAATTTAATTTAACCAATGAGTAATGCAACAAATAATCACTTGAGCTTCCCGGTGCTATAAATACGCCCTACGATTGTCGAAGAAACAGTATCCAAAACACTGAAAACCAAAACCACTGGTATCATCTATTCCAGAGGTGAACCCTAAGAATTTCCCAGAATTTCAATGGCGGGGAGTGGTAGCAAAGATAAGCTTGCTATATGGCAAAGCTTAGCGCCAGTGGCACCGGAAGTAGCCGGTCAGGGATACCCATATGCACCGGAAAACTTTCCGGAAGTGGGTGATATCTGGGGATGGAGAACCGGTCGTAGACTTGTTTCCCATGGCACTCACTTTCATGATCGTTATCTGTATCTGCCGAAACGACTCGTTGCTGCATTGAAAGTGAAGAACAAGGAGATTAAGAAGAATCAGAAAGCTGCTGCGGCCTCGGGTTCACCTTCACCCTCGAAGTCCACACCCAGGAGATACATTTTCGCGAGCAAGCGTGCTGTTGAACGCTATATCAAGGAGACTTTTCCTAATGCTGATATTCCTGCTTTCTTCGGTTCCTTCTATTGGAAGATTCCTGCTCTTCCCTCTGCTTCGAAGGGTTCATTTCTTCTTTCTCTCTTGTTTCTAATCTGTTTTATGTTTTCTTATTCACATTTTTATATGTTGTGTTTATCTAACTTTTTTTTGATGATTTGTGGTTAGGGTTTTTCTAATTTTCTCCTTTGTGTGCTTCAGTTTTGGTATTTTTATATATGTTTTTTGGTTTTGTGTTTTGTTTTGTTGGTTCTGCTGCTATAAACATGATTAATTTCATGGAATTAAGCTCTTTGCTGAGTTCAATTCCACTGTCATTTCACTGTTATGAGTGCATGCAGTTAATAATTTCATTACTAATAGGTAAAATCTGTTTATAAAACACTGAGGAATAATGATCAGCTCTTGACTTGATTATGGATGGATATATGGGTTTTATTAATGGATAGTTAGCCATAGTTGTGTTTTTTTTTACTCATATTTCTCACTGACCTTTGGTATTCAGCTGCATGCTGACATGTTGATTTGCATGTTAAGATGATATCATGTTGCTAAATAACTACCTGTTTTATTATGCATTTCAGGCAATGCAACACCTATTGCTGCAACACCTATAGCTGCAACACCTATAGCCGCTGTACCTCTTATAGCGGCTGTACCTTTTGATGCACCTCTTCCGCAGATAGCAATGGAACCTTATGAGTCCGATTCTGATGATGTTGCTGGGTGTCCAGCAAAAAATAAGACATGCAGTGGCCTGGTGGCGGAAGAAGCTGGAAAATTTCCACCGGTCTTTCCTTGTGATATCTGCTGTTCTGAACCTGGGTTTTGCCGCGACTGTTCTTGTATTCTGTGTTCGTACATTGTTTCTTCAGCTCATGGTGGCTATAGTTATATCAAGTGCCAGGTAAACAGTGGTGAGGGAATTTGTGGCCATGTTGCTCATATGGACTGTGCACTTCGATGTCTCTTGGCTGGCAAAGTTGGAGGACATATTAGACTGGATTCCGAGTACTACTGCCGTCGCTGTGACAGGAGGACTGATATCTGTTCTCATGTTAATAACCTTTATCAAAATTGTAAAGCTGCTGCTGGTCTGGGTAATGAAACTCTAATGAATATCTTGAATATTGGTTTTCGTCTCTTGTGTGGTACAGAGAAACCCCAATCGAAGGAGCTGCTGAGACCTATTGAATGGGCTATCATAAAGGTATTTTTCTAATGATTTTTGGGTAATAGAAATAAAAATCATTTTGCATGTTTTCTTTGCTTGTTCTAAGTGCTTATGACCAATTTGATAATTTACATCAGCTTCAAAGTGGAACTACTGAAGATATCTGGAAGGTGGCTGACGATTTTGTGGCTCGGTCTGTGGGTAATATCCCCTTCTATAATATACTTGTCTATTTTTACTACTTTCCACTGCTGCTCCAGTACCATTGAACAGGTTGCATGCTTATATAGAGGAGCAGAACTGCATGCATGTTTTTCTGAATGAAAGGCCTTAGAGACAGTGTGACCGTTTAATCATCTTTGACTTCTGTTTAAGTTGTTCTTATACATTCTGTTAGTGCATGCATTTGAATTAACATGTTGAGTATTTTGTGTTTATTTATCAGATGAAGACGATGATTTGATGGAGATTACTAAAGATGATGGTCCTTCTGATGTCGGGACCGGTTCCGGGTGGAACTCTAATGATTCCCTTCCTCAATCAGTAAAACTTGAGGCTGAGGTTGATCTTGTTCTGGAGGCTCTTAGAAAGTCACAGGAGTTTGAATATAAACGTGCAGAAGAGACACTTCAAGCTCAAAAGAGTTATTTACAAAATTTGTATCAGCAACTAGACACTGAGAAGGCTGAATTGGCTCGTAATAATCCACCTGGCTCAAACATTTCATCTAATGCTATAAAGGAAAGAAAGAAACAAATAAAACTAGAACTGGTAAAATTTGAAAAGATGAAAAAGGTAGCCAATGGTTTTGGCAGGACTCCAAATGATATAGTTAAAAATTACTTTGGCTTGGAAATGGTGGATTAAACTAATATGAGGTTCTGACGACTTGGACTTAGACTTTATCCTTTGCATCCAACATGGATATTTTTGCCAAACATGTATTTCATGGGGTGGAAAGCACAGTGCTGGACTTTGCTGTTGTCATATTCTGCATGGGAGTTAGGTCAACTGCTAAAAATATTCCGTGGAGACGTATTGATAAGGATTTTAAATCTCAGCAGCAAACTGGGCATGATACCTCTAGTATCTTGTTTGTCAGAAAATTCATGTCTTTATCTTTTCTAGTGTAGAATTGCTATGTTTTTTTACTTTAAGCACTGTAAGTCGTCTGAATTTCATGTACTTGTTTTTATTTCCTATCAGTGTACTTGTTTTTATTTCCTATCAATATGAACTTAAATTCCGTTCTAGTTTTTACATCAAATGGCTTATAATTTTCCATTCAGGCACTTTAAAAAAGAAAAGTAAAATAAAGTTATGGTTCCTTAAATTTTAAAAGATTGATTTATCCCTAAAGAAATTTTATTTTAAATGCAAATGTAAGATAACCTTTCTAAATGCAAGTTTTAAATCAAGAGAAATAAAATAAACTTACCTACACAAAATTTAAAATGATTTTTCTCCATTATTTTCTATTAAAAATTTCATAACTTTTTCTCCATAGTTTCTTTCTCTCAAAGAAACCGAAGTAATAACTGATAATTCAAGGAATAATAGAAACTTTAACAGTTATTCAAGTATAATTGAATAATTAAGAATAATTGAATAACAAGAGGAATAATCTAAGTTATACGCCGAATAATCAAATTCAACAGTTATTCAATTAAATTCGACAAAAAATTGCAGGTTCCAAAAAAAAACCACTTGAAGTAAAACCAGAGTTATCCGCCGAATAATAAATTCAACGGTTATTCAATCAAATTCGACAAAAAATTGCAGGTTCCAAAAAAAACAACTTGAAGTAAAACTAGAGAGTAGATAATTAAGGAACAACTCGACAAAACTGCAGAGAACTAAAGGAATAATCGAATTAAAATGCCCGACAAAAAACTGCAAAGCGCTAAGGAATAATCGTTATTAAAACACCCGACAAAAAACTGCAAAACACTAATGAGCAATGATCAGATAACTAAAGGAATAAATGAATAATCGAATAAAGACTCCGACAAAAAAACTGCAGAAAAATACCTAGCAATCGCCAATGAGAGAACTAAGGAATAACCGAAATAATAACTCCCGACAATAAACTGCCGAAAAGTAATGACCAATGAATCGATTATCAGAGAACTATCAAACCGAATAAGTTCGCCAATGAACAATGAGCCAAATGTAAGCTACCGAACAATGAGCCCAATGATCAGAGAACTAAGGAAAACCAATGATCAAATAACAACAACTCAAAATCAGCCGAACTTCTAGCCAATGATGAACCGAACAACATAGCCAAGTCCTTAACCAATTATCACCCGACAAATTAACATAGCCAAAACCTTAGCCAATTATCAGCCGAATAACGTAGCCAAAACCTTAGTGAATTATCAGCCGAATAACATAGCCAATTATCAAGCCGAATAGTTAGCCAATTATCAACCGAAAAACTTTATCCAATGATCGGAGTCTGATCACATAGAAATTAATACACTGTAAAAGTTAAAAGTGGCAGAATCCGATTAGCATCACCAAAATCAATACCATAATTTTCCCCCTAAATTTCAATTTTAGTTTACTTGTCAGTTGTTGACCTCCATCAAATGTAAGTCAACCAATCATAAGCATCTAATGCACAAATCAAACACTACACAATTAGCAATAGCAAAAATAGCAACAAAGGCAGAGAAACACTACACTATCACCAATCTAATTCATATAGCATTCAACAACAACAAGCTTAAAACTCACATATAAACTTGCCAATTTAAAGAGATTTTCTTAAATATTTAAATGAATTTAAATAATTACTGTACAAGCACCAGTGTATTAGCAGCGGCGCCTATGCCTCTGTTGTCATCCGCCCAAGCACCATCACTCCTTGGCACCGTCACCACAAGTTCACCGTTGTCCACAATCGCGGTGGTGAGCTCTGGCCGCGTGGATTCCGGCAGCCGAATCCTCCAAACATCAACTTTGAGCTCATCCAAAGCAAAGTGCACGGAGCCACTCTCTCTGACAACTACTTTGGTCACTCCAGGGTGGATTTCTACGGCGTGAGCCTCCACTTCACCTACCGCATGAGTCTGTGCCACAAATCGGAAGCAGTGTGGGGTTTCCTGAACAGATACATCAGCATCGGCGTGTAGAGGAAGTTCAAGGACTCTGCCGAACACGTGAGGAAGTTTCCGGAGCTTCTTGGTTGTGAGAGCTAGAAGCGCGTGTGCCTCTGAGAGAGGGTTACTCTCGTATTGGATGCTGATGCTGCGCTTTCTCGCCATTGCCTTGGTTTCTATTATTAGAATTTAGAACAATCAACTAACTGTATTCTTTATTATATACTACCCCGATTCTTCCGAAACAATCACTCTTGTTTCAGTTTGTGGAGATAGTGTGGAACCTCTCATGGCTGAGGAATGAGTTCTGTTCTTAAAGTTGCCGAATCCTAGCTGCTGGGGGAAGATAAAGAAGATGCAACTTCCCACTTTTGCCCTTCTGTTTCTTCTTATTTACGGTATGGCCTACTCAATTATCACAATTTAATTATTCAACAGCATTTTGGTACTGTGATTTTTTTAAATAATTTTTTTAATTTTGTTAAAAATTAATTCTTTAAAAAATGTACAGGTTATATTATAATTCTTTAATTAATTTCTGCATTATCTTTATAATATATCGATTATATATAAATAAAGTAATTATGAGACTTACCTTGATAATTTATAATACATGGGTGAATAATGTTCTAGCTCTTAATATAGATTCTAAAAATAGTAACACTTTTATAGAGTAATAGATAAGTGTGCATTTTTGAGCATTCTCTTGCGTGACCACCTCTTTCATATCCAGTGTCATTTCTGCATGAATCCGTGGTTTATATCATATGATCAAATAAATTTTAAGAATATTTTATAATTTTTTAAAATTTACAGATTAAATTGAAAGTTACTAAATTTTAATTCAAATTTTTTGGGACATATATTTTCGTGAAAAAACAAAACATTTTATTTCTATCATAAAAATTACTTTAAAATAAGTAATAATACTATTCACCAGAAAGATTACAAATGAGTGTTAACTTTTAATCTATCAACGGAATATTTTATTTTTGTGTGTGTTCTGTTAACCAAACAAAAAAAACTTGCTATTTTAATTTCTTCTTTTTTTCTAGAAACATGGTAAACCATAAATTATTTAAAGATTTCACATGTAAAGACAGAGAAGGAAGGTGCTCTGATCCTTCCTGAAAACTAAAACAAAATAAAAAATGAACAAATCATGGAAAAGATACATGACACATAAATAGACAAATGTAAAGAAGACGGTTTTCTTCCATGCCTGAAACTTCTTCATTCTTCGGTTGGTATTCTTTTATCAAAACGTGTGGTAGTCCCTCAGTGTCTTTGGTGCAAGTACAACAACTTAGTATAATTTACACTAATTTTCTCTTTTCAATTATGCTGGTTTATACTGATATTTTATATTTATAATAATAATATTTCTATTTTATTATATTATTTAAATCATGTTAAAGATTAGAGTGTCCTATTATCATTGCTTTTAAGAATAGCATGACAAACCTAAAGAACGTCAGATGCATAATACCTATGACACACAGTAAACAATAATCAACAGACTAGTAACACTATTCCTTTCTGCAATATTTTTTGAAAGGGTCTGAGCTTTTTAACAAAAGAAAGAAAAAACACTCAATTTGCATATAATCCTAGCATCAATTTCTGAAAATGTTAAGTAACAGTCAAACAGCTGCTGCATGCTCGGAGTCTGAAAGGTCCTCGTGATTACGCATTCGACGCCTACGATGAGATCTTCTGTGACCCCGATTATGCATTCCTGATGCTTTATTTGGGGAATTGGAATGAGACACTTCCACCAGAGGAGCATCACCAAAAAGACAATCAAGAGGGTCGGCCTCCGACATGATATCAGGGACAGGGTTTATCTGCAATGAAATGAATGTAGAAAAAATTATATGTAAACAAAAATCTCACTGTGATTCATGAGTACAACAACTTTAGGCATAATTTTTTGATATAGACAAATCTAGTAAGAGAAATCACTATTTATTGAAAAATTTACCAAGAATATGTCCTTTAATCAAAATACTACAGCAAAACAAATATAGTTTTGGTCAAAGGTTGAGCTTAAATCAAGTTTATTTGCCCTTAAACAAACTGTATTCAAGAGGTGGGCATGTAAGTAACTTTCTCATCACACACAATTGAACTTTTAACAGTCTCTTCCCCAAGACATTTGAGACGGCCAAGGCAAAAAATGACCAGCCTCTGGTGTCATCCTAACAGTCCATGCCCTTCTATCCTTAAATTAGTCAGTTTAGTTTGATTAAAAGCACATATTCAACTAATTAAAAAAAAGAAATGCGAAGCATTACAAGAATTCTTACAATAGTATGCTTCGTCTCAAGATTTATTCTTCTGCTGTCAGTGACATTTTCAGATCTTCCTTGGGATTTATCATTGGAACCATTATCAGAGTGTTCTTGGGATTTATCATAAGATTCTTGATCATGTGTCCTATGACTATGACCATAGACTGCATTATCGCTAAAGAAATTCCGGTATCTCCATCTTAATTTAGGATTGTTAGAGGTTGAATCATCAAAGATCCTCTCCGAGTAGAAATGCTTAGATATAAGCTGCATTAGTGAAGGATCATTCCGATATTTTGTCACCAATCTGTCATTTAACAACAATCAACATATGTAAATGAAATAAAATCAACTGTATAAAAACAGATCTAAATAGGAGAGTCCAAGGGAGATGAAGTTCTTTTTTCTTTCCTAATCAACCCCACTTTTCTTCCCAGAGTAGGAATTGTAGCCAGTGACAACACAATCTGGACAGATACATAATTCCATGGAGACATGGACAATTTCAACTGCAAAGATGACAATCATCTATTGAAGCAAAGTAATGACTTAGTGAGGGCTATCAAATTTTAGCTAGTTAGAACTACAAATTTGCTAAAACAGGTTTCAACTCTCAACTCCCATATTTTATAATTAACTGAAATAAATTCAGGATTACTTGTATGTACTTATCAATCAAGTTAAAAGGGTTACTGTGTTAGTGCGGGTCCTGGTGTTTGCTTTTGTCTTGTTCCAGCTCTTTGTATAGGTTTAATGAATACAAGTTACACTTTGTACTGCCATTTTATTGTAAGTTTTGTCTTTATGATTGCATTACTACATTATATATGATAGCATACTGGAAACAAATTAGGCTTAAAATCTCAAATTATAGCTGCAGGTCGGGCTATCACTGAGGTAACAGTTCAAATGATATTAGATTGCCCATCTAGCAGTAGAGCTTTTCAGTTTAATATGTTTAATGGCAAAATAATAATCATAATAATAATAAGAAGAAGAATAACAACAACATTAACAACTAATTCTATAATCAAGTGATACCAAAGGCCAAAGCTGTGTTTGTCAAATGCCAGAATGCGAGAGACTTTCTACTTCTATTCAGAAAGAATAAGTTACACTTGACACTGATTTTGTCTCACAAAAAACCTCAGTAGTTCCAATTCTCCAGCCACCTATTGTACACAACACAATGAACCAAAGCTAAGCTGACTTGCTCCGCTTATGACAGAGCAATTGTTTTAAAGCCTACTCCAGAATACCAGAAAATAAGACAGTAGTTGGAAGTTATTACACAAACCAAAAATTGTTTACCAAGTGTGAGCAACCGAGAGGAGAAAACCTACATATTGGCTAACTCCTTCTGTAATATACTACCATCCATTGTAAGAATCCGATCTGCACAAGAATACAAGGATCCACTAAATATCCACAGTCCCAAGAAAGCACCAGCTCCTGCAAAAGGATTAGAGAACAAGCAAGGGTAAGGGAGGAAGGCCTTAGTAGAACTGAAAAAATAAAAATACAACAAGTGGTTTCTCTTACCAGCTGAAAGGTTGATTCTAAATGGTTTACTGAGTTTCCAAGTTGCTGCAATAAAGGAATAATGCTTATCATAAGCAATGATGATAATCTGCTGTAACTACGTTAAAATAATACAAATCTTTCTGGTTATGCAATAACGATAAGAGAAAGAAGAAGACATTTTCTTTCATAGCTTAATTAACCTTACTCTCACTAAAAAAAAAGTCACTTATTGAAGTAAAATTCATAGGATCAAAATAAATGAACACCAGAATCATTAAGGATATTGAAATCGAATGACAAACCTGCCCAAACAGCAGTACCCCCAGCAAGTGCACTGGCAGTGAAATCTCTCACAGATTTAGATTTGCATGATGAAAGAATATTTGCCTCCTCAGGAGTTAATTTTTCCTACAAAACAAAAAAGGCAAATATTTGGTGATAAAGCAGAGTCAAGTCCATTCAGATAAGAGAATAAGTATTATTCTTCAAATAGCAAACGTCAACTGAAATTGATTGAAGAAACAACCAATACGTGGTCTCAGAAGTCAGAATCGAGAAATAAAAGTCCAAATTAGCGTGATGAGGGATACACATTGACACTAATTTGTTAAGAAATTAAAATTAGGAGAAACATATTGATATTGATATTGGAACTAGTTAGTGAGGGGAAATAGAAACCCTATGCTTAGAAGAGTACCTTCTTCGATATAAGAAGTTGCTCCAGATCCAACAACGCTTCGCCCATTCTTTCCCTGCTTCCTGCTTTCTTCCAATCGGAAAACACTCTCTACTCTCCTTTTGCTCTCTTTGTTAATTATTATGATCACTTCATCACATTTTTCTTCTTCTTCTTTTTTTTTAAAAAAAAAAACACTATTTTGTTCATATACTTAGAGTTATTACTTTTGTTGGTACATCAAAAATGAATAAGTATTTTTTTATCCCATTAATTAATTACAAAATAACTTTACAAATAAATTTTACTTTTATCTAATTTAGAAATAGCTGAGTATATAACTGTAATATACGACTCAAATATTTTAAAAAAAATTTATTTTACTGTAATAAGTGGTTGATATTTTATAATCAATTATCTGGTTATTTAATTATTTTAGTTTTTTATAAAATATTTTTCTTTTAAAAATTATATATATGGTTTCACTAACTAGTTAAACTAAATAAGTTTATTTTATATAAATGATTAGTGAAGTTTATGTTACACATATAATTGATAGAAACTTGGTGTTTTAGGAGGTGTTGGTATGAGTAGCATGAGGACTGTGGTGATATGCAGTAGTAGCATGAGGGTGAGGGTTGTTCCTGTTGAGAAGGGATTAGTGGCATCATGCAAAACAATTAAGGAAGTGAAGCAAGTTCATGCTCTTATCCTGCGTTCAAAACTGGAACAATCACACTCACACTCCCTCCTTTCCGAACTGGTTCTTTGCTGTTGCACTCTCTCTTCCTCTCCTTCAGCTCTCAACTACGCTCTCTCCCTCTTTTCCCATATTCCAAACCCACACACCCGTTTCTCCAATCAACTCCTCCGTCATTTCTGTCGCACTCCCTCACCTGAGAACACTCTCTTCCTCTATCACCACCTCAGGATAAACTCCTTCCTTCTGGATAGGTTTAGCTTCCCCCCATTGTTGAAGGCCGTGTCCAAACTTTCTGAGTTGGATATTGGCCTTGAGATTCATGGCTTGCTCTCCAAGTTGGGATTCCTTGATGACCCTTTTATTCAAACAGCCTTGATTTCCATGTATGCTGCTTGTGGACGCATCATTGATGCCCGTTTGGTGTTTGATAAAATGTCTCACCGAGATGTCGTTACCTGGAATATTATGATCGATGGGTATTCCCAGAGTGGTCATTATGATCATGTATTGAGACTCTTTGAAGAAATGAAGACATCTGCTACCCACCCAGATGCTGTTATCCTTTGTACTGTGCTTTCTTCTTGTGGGCGTGCTGGAAATTTAAGCTATGGTAAAGCAATTCATGATTTCATAAAGGAAAATCGGGTTCATGTTGAGTCTCATCTACAGACTGCTCTTGTTAACATGTATGCCAATTGTGGTGCTATGGATTTGGCTAGGGAACTCTATGATCAACTTCCGTCTAAGCATTTGGTTGTTTCAACTGCCATGCTTTCCGGGTATGCTAAACTTGGAATGGTTCGAGATGCCCGCTTCATATTTGACCAAATGGTTGAAAAGGACTTAGTGTGTTGGAGTGCTATGATATCTGGTTACGCTGAAAGTGATTGGCCTCATGAGGCTCTGAAATTGTTCAATGAAATGCAACGAGAGAGAATAAAGCCTGATCAGATCACGATGCTGAGTGTCATTTCTGCTTGTGCTCATGTTGGTGCACTTGCTCAAGCAAGATGGATTCATACATATGCAGATAAAAATGGGTTTGGAAGAGCCCTACCTATCAACAATGCCTTGATTGATATGTATGCCAACTGTGGGAACTTGGCTAAAGCAAAGGAGGTATTTGAGGATATGCCAAGAAAAAATGTGATAACTTGGTCAAGTATAATCAATGCTTTTGCCATGCATGGGGATGCTCATAGTGCCATAGATCTCTTCAATAGGATGAAAGAACAAAATATTGAGCCCAATGGGGTTACGTTTATAGGTATCCTTTATGCTTGCAGTCATGCAGGTTTGGTTGAGGAGGGCCAGAATCTTTTTTACTCCATGATTAATGAACATGGCATTTCTCCCCAACGTGAGCACTATGGTTGCATGGTGGACCTGTATTGCAGAGCCAATCTCTTGAGAAAAGCCATGGAGCTTATTGAGAAGATGCCTTTCCCACCAAATGTTGTCATTTGGGGATCGCTTATGTCTGCTTGTCAAAATCATGGTGAGGTTGAGTTAGGGGAATTCGCTGCCAAACAACTTCTTAAGTTGGAGCCTGATCATGATGGGGCCCTTGTGGTCTTGTCAAACATTTATGCCAAAGAAAGAAGGTGGGATGATGTTGGGATGGTGAGGAAATTAATGAGACATAAAGGTATCTCAAAGGAGAAGGCGTGTAGTAGTATCGAAGTGGAAAATGAGGTGCATGTGTTTATGATGGCAGACAAATATCATAAGCAATCGGATGAAATATATAAAAAGTTGGATGCAGTAGTCAGTCAACTGAAGCTGGTTGGCTACACACCCAGTACTTCAGGCGTTTTGGTTGATTTAGAAGAGGAAGAAAAAAAGGAAATTGTTCTCTGGCATAGTGAAAAGTTAGCACTGTGCTACGGGCTAATTAGTGAGAGAAAAGAATCATGCATTCGCATAGTTAAAAATCTTAGAATATGCGAGGATTGTCACTCCTTTATGAAATTGGTCTCGAAGGTGTACGGAGTAGAGATTGTTATGAGAGATAGGACTAGGTTTCACCATTTTAATGATGGAATTTGTTCTTGTAGAGACTATTGGTGAATTATTTCCATTTGTAAATTGAATTGCACTGACATCCTCATTTCGAGCCTGCGATATAGATGTATCGGTTTGTACTTGAGCTTGGTGAAGGGTTCACAACTATAAATTCATTTGCCCATCTTGGAATATAGGATTGTATAAATTCAAATACAATTTTGTTCCTCCTGCCCCCAAAGAAAGAAAGAAATCGCACATTTCTAATATAATTGAACGTAGAAATAAACAAAGAAATGAAAACTATACTTCAAGTTTAGATTTTAATCCTATAGATCGTACCATTAAGTTGTCATCAAACGTGGCATAACAATTAGAACTGTTTCTGCACTCAGCCTATAATTACTCTATAAATAATTAAATATTCACTTTCTATTTGATTTGAGAATGACATAGTTTTCTCAATTATCATATTTGGTTTGACCGAACGGGTGTCATGGATAAGGTGAATTATTAAAATTGTCAGACGAGGTTGGCTAAATTAATATTTCTGTCTCTGTCGATAGTAGTGGTATAAGTCTGCTACTCCAGGGTGTCTGCCAATTGGCACGACAAAGGCCCAAAATTGCATTTCAAACTTGTCCATGGTTTAGCTGCACACAACCTTATCTATCCATAATCAAGAACTGAGATGTGTAGATGGAGCTTCTAAACCTTCTTTAAGGGGCTAGGATCTTCTTCCCCATGATTCTAGAAAATGATGATTTTGAACTATGACAGTGCCCATTAAAAATATGGAACAAAAATTTACCTTTACCAAACCTCATTCATAGTGGAAAATCTAAGCAAGGTATGCGATCTCATGGCTCCACTAAAGGTTAATGCGAAGTTCTTAAGTTGTAATTCCTGTTGGTGGTGCTTCAATAGGTTATTTATGAATATCATGTCTCTTACATTGGTTTGGTGGCCATTCAGAAGTCAGAATATTTACAGAGACAATTTTATGGATTTCAATCTAGTAAAGAAAATTATAGAAAATCAATCATGATCGCAAAGAAGAGAAAAAATTGTCAACCATGATTAATGATTACATGAATATAGAGTAGATGTGCATGCTAAAAGGAGTTTCCAATATCATAAACAATTGCTTCGAAGGACTGGCCTCACTAGATTATAACTTGCTGCTTACGGAAAATCAATGAACTTCAAAGGTTGGAATTCATGTGCTGTTGCTTAGTGGTGGCTACGATTCAGCACAACACCACCAACTCCAAAATGGAAGTAGGGCTGTCTAATCATGGTTTTATAATTCAGACAAATGTTTATGTTAATTATGATAACAATTCATAAACCATATTTAGCTGCAGCAAATGGAATTAGTGCCTTAACCACTTGATATTTGTTGGTTTAATGGACCTTTATCAAGATTCTATGCCTCAACCTCAAGAAAACTATCGTCAGCCACATAACGTAGCAAGTTAAAAAGGAAAATTGCATACTAATCATTATTTAAGACAAGTTGTGAATTGTGATGATGACATTCTCCTTTTCCTCTGTAGCCATAAGGAAGTGATGAAATTCACATTTTTTTTGTGTTTGAAAATCGGTGGTTATATGGTCATAAACTTACTATTACAGAGTGGCAAGTTGACTATAGGAGTTTCTTTATCAATATATTAATCATATGCTCAGATAAGGTTATGAACAATAAATGATAGCATCAAGCTTTTATACAATTTCTTTAATTGAATATTATTGAGTGAAATCTAATTCCAGTCGCACTAAAAGTGTGGTCCCAGATTATTTAGAAAAACCGATATGAAAAAGAGTGCTTAATAACTTCAGATTAAACCCAACAACATCAAATGTCACTTGACTTGCAAATTACGTTAACTTCTTTGAGATCTTTTGGAAAGAAAAATGAATGCAAAATTTTGTTTCCATATGAATCATTTCCAGGTTACTATCGCAGATGACGCCATTTCTTTGAAGGATTACAAAGGATAGAAACAAAAGTAGAAGATAATCACAAACTAACAACTTTAACAAAGGGATTAGTCATTTGATCAGAAGCATTAATACATCTATTACATTCTCTCTGTTTTTCTTTTTTTGACATGGTTCTGATGATCTTTCTCATGGAGAATGAAGTTGGGATTTAATAGTTTTTCTTGAAAATTAGATGTCTGATTCTAAGGAAGGAAAACAAAGAAAAAAGCACTCTCTGTACAAGACAAAATGAGAAGCTTAGCTGCAAAAAGCTAAGTGTAAATTTTATTTATAGTTTTGAACGAAACGAAAACAGAGTGTGCCCTGTTCCCAGCTTCAAACCTCCTCTGTTTTCATTGGTGCAAATGGAAAGTGGAGGAATCAGTGACCTGAGAAGTGGTGTTTGACTTTGTATTGTACTTTGAAGATGAAGATATGTCAGATGATCTTCTCCTTAACATCTGCCTCATGCCATCTGCGACTCTAACCGCAGGATTTGATTTGATCTTTCCACAGAATGACATGTGAGCTTTCACAGCTTCTTCCATAGGGAAAGGCCTTTTTGCTCTGTTAACTTCATCTCTCACTGCTTCTGAGCACAACCCACATAACCATTTGCCATCAAATTTAGCCTTCACGTCAAGGATATATGCTTGTGTGCAATCCTCTTTGAGGCCACAACACTCACACTTGACTGACTCAACTTCCATATCTAGCACTAGTTGTGTAGATAAGTCTTTCTTAATTGTTATCTCTAAATGAAGCTTTATAAGGACTAGAGAGAGAGATAGAGGGATAGAGAATCTAGGGATAATGGAAGCCACGGGTGGTTTTGTTTTGGTTGGATTCGAGTGCAATGATGACAGAGATAGTCTTAGTTATTTACTTTATGTTGGCATGTTGCTGTGGTTTATCACTTGAGATTATTGATGGTGGGTGTTGTTGCTTCAAGAACTAGTAAGTGTCTGTTGTTCTACAAGAGCTTTTATGGTGTTTGAGATGAAAGAGAGAATGGAAATTTAAGTAGGGAAGACTGCCATAATTTCCTCCATGTTCTAAGGGACATGGAGTTTTTGGAAAATTAGACCAGATGGGTCAGAGGGGCCATTACTCTGCCCCAACTTTGCATTTAATATACCCTTAATAATGTCAAACACATCAGCATACATCAATTAACTTAACTATATATTTAGAAAAATACTCAGTAGAAAATTGCAATATACAGAAATCAGTTATAAAATATGAAAAATGAGAAATAATATATGAATAAAATGTGAAGAAAGAAAAATACGTATATATATTTTATGAATGAATTGATTGATTAGGTGCGTATTGCAGTTGACTATAAAATAAAATTGATATATTTAACATTAAAGTTCATGTACTATTCATAAGTATTGTTTATGCTCATAGTTTATATAAAATAAGTTTGTACTAAAAATTATGTAGCATTAAACTTTATTTCTGATTAGAGCATAGAAATGTATTTATCTAAGATCTATATGCTATTCCTCGTTACCAATCAATAAAAAGCCTCATAAATTGAACTGAGCAAAGGCCAAAAACACATGAAAGTGGGGTAATGGAGTGGGGGCCGTTTATGGTATATGTGGATGGATTCTTTTATAGCATGTTTATTTATGTTGTTTTGTCGTCGCTTTTGGTAGTTTGTCTAGTAGTCTACTCATGTTACACAAATTTCAATTTCACAACTTTATGATCATCAGTTTGAGGGGTTTTTTTTCTTTCTTACCACTGAAAATTCCACTTTATTAAACTGCGACAGAAGCAGCACCTTCCAGATGGTACGTAATAATGGATATGAGTTGTGTGACTCTAGTTATTGTTTTTTGTTTACCTTTGCTTTCGGTTAAAAAGTAGTGAGGTTTGCATTTAGCTTCCATTGTTGAGAAATAAAGGATAAAATTCTGAGAAGCTCCTAGTCCTAGCGCATGGCTACATGTATAGGTTAGCATTGTTACTTAGGTTACAGTAATTAATTATATGAATTTGAAGTGCTGACTAATTATTATCCTTACAAAGGCCATGTGAAGATTCATCACAATCACAACTAAGATATTTATAGCTTTATTGACAGGATGGCAATGTCCCCTAGCTGGACTGTATCAACTTCAAATGAATATGAATGTTAATCATAGGTCCGTATCACTATTTGATTATCTTGATCTTATCATCTTGAGCTTATTCACGGTTGATGTTGATTTATTAGAGAAAAAGTTATGTGTAAACATGCTTCCTTTTAGGCAAAGAATCTTAATTTCCAATGCACCAAACTCAGAAAGAAGAGTATTAATAGATTTTACTTCAACAAGTTAGAACTTGTGTAAAATGTGAGAAATCAAAAAGAAAATACTTCCACGTATCGATCATATCTCGAGCTGTCTTTTCTGTCAGTAGGACGTAACAACAATTTCAAGATATACACAACGAACTAGGAGGAAATCTTCTCTCCGTTACCCTAGTCACTTTAGCCGACATGTGCACCTTAACTGACATGTTATCTAATTATTTCGCGTCTTCATTACCTAACACTGTTGTATGTCTGGAGTAGAATAATTACACTTCCCCTTCGATAGGACGAGTAATCACCTAAAAGAAAGGATCCCGACAGGAAATATTCATTCAACTTTATTGTCATACCTCTCATTACTCATCTTAACTAACTAAAGCATCAGAGTATCTTTATAGCTACCTTCACCCTCTCTAGACGACCTCACTCATGTACTCACTCGCTTCACGGACGATCTCTCCTAATTACGTCTATACCACGTCAGCTTGCATATTGTTATCCAGGTCAGCACCCAGGTTAGCTCCCAAATTCCGGAAAGAACAATAAGCAAAGTAGCTTTGTGTAGATCACATCAATGTAACACTTTCATTTCAACAATCCCCTTCAAATTCAATTAGCTAGTTTGGTCAAGTTATAATCTTTGGTGACATGCCCTTACTCAGGTCATCATCAATGGCCATGAGAAAGTATTAATACAAACTCCGGTGTCATGTTGTACTTTATGAAGAGAGTAATCCAAGTTTGCAATGTAGGGAAAATGTTTGGCCTTGTTGTGAGATTGATTTTGATGTTGTTACTTTGCCAAAGACACCCGCAATTTTAGATATACACATCTTGCTTATGTCCCTTTTATTTCTCTCATTTTCAACTTACCTGAGACTTTCTTTGTTTTTCAACAATTTTATTTCATGCAAAACATTATTGTTATTCGCTAAAACACTATAAACATCAATTGACCATTGAATGTGACACAACAATAAATTGACGACTTGACTACACAATGCCGAATTTTTTACGGTGTTGCAAGTTGCAACAATACAACAAATTTTCTGGATTGTTTTCTATTTCTTTTTCTTTTTCGCTACAACAATAATGTCTTTTCTTAATTTCGACCCCCTTTTCCTGTGTACATCGAACAAAATCTCTTTAAGGTGGTTCTAGTCAAAAACTTATATTCAATGCCTACTTAGCCTGCACATGGGAAATGTACCTCGTTGCTTGTTTGTCATGGCAAATCAAGTTTGCGTGGTAAACATGCAAGAATTTTAGGAAATGCATGTTATATTGTTGTTACCGACCTATACAGAAGTTTAATTCATATTCAAAATTTTAAATTTTTAAAATGTTGATAGCAAGATTTGTCATTTAGTATACGTATTAACTTTATTTCGCAATCAACTCTAATACGCAATCAATCAATATTTAATAGACAATTACAATAAACTAATACGCAGTCAATCAATATTTAATAGACAATTACAATAAACTGACAACTAATAACAACTAGTTATAAAATAAAAAGAGAGAAATATACATTTAAATACAAAAACATATTTTTTGAGTGAGTCGACTGATTAACTACGAAATAAAATTATTATGTATACCGAAGGACCCACTTCACAACCTTATGCCATTTCTCATATTTCTTATTAGTTCACTTTCATGGGTCTCCTTTTATGTGACGCGACACTGATTAAAATCTATCATTATTTAATTGAAATTAATGAATTATTAGAGGATTGTACTACTAGAATTTCCTGGAATTTACATTAATATTGTGTGTGGCCTAGGGCTGCTTGCTACCCTCCTTCAACGTTGCTTTCACAAACAATGTTGGGTCTAATATTGTTGATTCATTTTCACGAGCAAATAGATATGGGTCTTCTCGAATTCGTAGGTGTGTAGGATCGTAATTGGTCTGTCATTGACCACGAACTCAAATCTTGAATTGCTTTAACGACAAAAGGGAAGCAATTCAAAGTCAGAGTTGGTGTGTATTGAAGGAGGTTGAACATATTCAAGGAAACATGGCATGTGCATCCTCTGTCTAGAGTTTTAAATCATCGAGCTATCCCTTAATTTGGGTTAGATGCCCATAAATAAAAGTTTAGTAGATTATTAGTTAGTTATTGTATATGTGATTCTCAACTTGGCAAACATTTATTAATTTCATATTAAAATTGGTCAACTAATTAATTATTTCATAAAATGTTTGTTTACACGTTTATAATTTTTTCTTTCTTTCTTTTTCTTTATATTTTATAAATAATTATCTAAAGTTATTTGACAACTTTTGTCATATTTTTATCTGTTTGACCTGTTATTGTTGAACCTGTTATTGACTGATTTACTATTGCCTGACTTATTAATGTCCAACACCCTACTGGTCGACCCACTACTTCCCTACTTGCTATTGTTTGACCTGTTATTGTCTGATTTATTATTGTCGAACTGGCCAATCCGCTACTACTAGACCTATATTTACACAACTTGAATTTATCAGACTTTATTGCACTAAACTTCATCAATAATAATCTCAAACCATAGCTAATTACTTTAGCTAGGACCCTTTAATGAGATGTGATCAAAGCCTAATGGAATCAAGTCTATTTTTAGATTTATTTAACCACAACTAGGCATGTGTGTGAGTGTGTCAAGTTCAGTTTGACATGGGAAATCTCTTTACCTTAATTAGTAAAGATCATAAACATAAAACGACACACGAATTTAAAGTAGCATGATCGAGACAAAATTACAAAACGTGTGGAACTTGTGAAGAACCAATATTTATCTCACGAACAAGATTTATATTCTATAACTGGACTCTGCTTATCCTTCACATGCCTCAAATCATTATTCATATGTGAATATATGACTCTCAAGACTGAAATCTATATTTTTCTCAAACTAAGAATTTGCTTTTGTTTCTAAAAATTTAAAATTCACCAGGGTGGAAAAACAATGGAGCAAGAAAAAAAATCTAATAATGGATTTAATGCATGTTAATGTAAAAGTGATAATTTATTTATTTTCTTAAAAGATTTAAAAGCTCTTCTAGGAGCAAAATAAATTGATCTGAAATGTGTATTATAACATATATCACGTATAAGCAAGTTCAATATCAATGTCATGGCTTCTCCCATTTTCTTTCCTTCTTGACAAACAATTATTTAGTTACATTTGCACACCAAAATAATTTGTAAGCAGAAATTAACCATCAAAATTTGTCAAATCTGAATTCTGGTACATTTCTAATTACATATAGAGATTTTATCACCCAAACAATTGACTAGTGAGATATGTTGGGTTCCTAGCAGAAAATAGTGTAACAATAGATGGACCTTCCAATAAGAAAAAAAGTGTTGGTTTAAGCATGAAAGCAAGGGTTTTGAAGTGAGAGAGTTTGGTTTAGCTTGTTCTGGAAAAATCAAGTTGAAGAAGCAAAGCATAAGCATTGTCCTTTGTTATGAAAAAACCGCGGTTTCATTTTCATTCCATCCAAAGAACTGAAAGAAGAAAGACATTGTCTGGTACGTGTCCGGCAATTCAAGTGGCCACAAAATGGTATGTCCTAGTAATGTTTGGTACTCATAAGCTATGAAAAATGTATCTTGTATGTTACATATATGGTATATTTTGTGAGAATATTTAAGAATCATATTAAAATACAAGATAATGTGTTTTTAGGTAAGTTTTATGCATTTTACTCTTTGTTAAAATTATTAAAGATATTTTTCAATAAACTACATGAATAAAATGCCATCTTATTACCTGAATTTGACATCATTGGATTTATTTGAGATTTTTTATAAAAAAAAATATTTTTTTCTTTTTATCTTTTTCTAGAAATTCTTTTGGAAAAATTTACTCAAATTTCCCCTAAATCCTTAAGTTAAGTTCCCTATTTTCACATTTGTTATTTAATCTAGTATGTAGAGTGATTTAGATAATATTTTATAACTATCAAAAATTTATTTAATTTTTTCTAAAAATTATAAATTAAAATGAGACTGTTTATAAAAGTCAATAACTAAAATGCTATTTTTAAACTAAACTAAACTCTTCTTGATCAGATCAACAGGAAATAGGCCCAACAAAACACTTGGCCCGCCAGTGAGTTGAGTTTCACCATAAACAAGTAGGCCGGCCTCATTGGAAAAGGCCCAACAAGTAGGCCCACACACACATATGGTAGAGTGGATTTCATGTTTTCATTTTGGTCACTGGTGAAACCTTGTGAGAACTAGTAGCAGTATATGCAAAAAATCATTGCATGAAACACCAAATCAACTAGCACATCATTAGAAATAGAACAATTTGAGTGATATCTTATTTAAGAATTTAAGCTTTTAAAGAGAATAAATAAATAACAAATGCAACTTAGCAGAACAAACAATGCTTGTAAGTGTTTGTATAATTGGGTGAACGTATAACAAGGAGAACAATAATGGTTATTTATATGTGCTGCAATTGAAGAAGCAACAAGGACTAAGCAAACATGAAGTGTGTGGCCTTTTTTGAGCAGCACTGATACTATGAGTCAAATAATGGAGATATGATTTTTTGTAAAGGCACAAATCAGTTATCAGTCACGTACTCGAGTTATTGCTTACCTTGGACCTGACCGTGGGGACTCCTAAGGCCAAAGGTTTGAGTATGATCCCACTTGTCAGTTGACCACTCTATGAGGTCTCTGCCAAATAAACAAAGCCAGGTTCAGTTAACTTCACTTTCTTTTACATCGGAAAAGTATTTAATAGACAACGACGATACATAGACAATTACATGTAATTAGTTATAAAATGTGAAGAAAAAAAGTAAAGAAAAAAAAATTAATAAAAGAAATATATATATGTATATGTTTGTGAGTTAACTGATTAATTGATTACATATTAAAATTATTACGAAATAAAGTTGTTTAAAACGTGATTGGTAGGTGACATGTTAAAGAGACAACAGGTCTTCACTCCTTCTGCTTGAGTTTATTGGAGTAATTTTTCAAGATTTTCAAGCACCATATCTTTAGAATCAAATAATTCAAAAGTTATTCAGAATAATTATTGTCACTTGGGGACCATAAATTATTATTTAAGGACTAGCCAATTTTTCTATGAGAAAATAAATATATGTCATGAAGATGTTTGGGAGACAGGATTCTGTTTACTTTTGAATGGTACAAGATATGTGCTTGACAAAGGTGAACAAAGTAAAAGGTGTATTATTAATCTTTGAAGATTTCAGTATCCAGCCCCAGTGAAGTTGTCCCAAGAGTGGGGTAGAAGAAAGAAAGAAAGAAAAGAAAGAGAGAATGAAAAGCAAATGCAACCTTGGCAAATGATAAGTCAACTGTTGCACTGCTGCTTCAAGAACTATATAGTTAAGTCTTTATATATGGTGAAGTAGAAGTCAACTGCAGCTCTAACATTAGTTTCTTAAAGCAGCTTCAAAATCACTAATAATACCAAACTTAGCTTGAATATCTAACTTGAAAAACATTAGACTCCTATGGCAATGCCAAAAACTATGCATGAAAGGACTATTTGATTATAGTGACTGAGAAAGATAGGTGGTTGGACCTTTCTCCAGATCCAGAGTATAAATGAGTGAAAGAGAGTGAGAAAATGTTGTTATTAACAAAGCCAAACAAGTCTTTCTCACTTGGATAAACATGTGTTAATGATATATTCTCTTGGTAAATTTTAAAATTTTAACATAATTATATTTATCCAAAATAACGTATATATTTAAATTTTATTTAAACTAATTTTATATATTTATAATTTTAAATATTTTTATATTTTATTTAATGCAATACTTGCTAGTAGCTTACTACTATTTAACTTAATTATTGCCAATTATATTGATGTGAAGTTTAAACTAATGTTAAATCTTAGGAAGATTTTATAAAATCAAGTACCAAACACGTCACTTCTTTTTTATTGGTTGAAAATTAAGTAAAAATTTTGACAAAAATCATGGGTGAACGATGGATGATTGAACTTTTTTTCTTTTCGTGAACAATTCTTTTTGTACTATTAAGCAATTTTCATATTTATTTCACACCTTTACATCTTTGAAAATTGGAAGTGAACGAGAGACAAAGTGAAAAATTAATAATTGTGATTATGAATTTAATAAAAAAAAAAACTAAAATGATTATATAACACGAAAAAAAATCAATGGTTGTGAAGTTTATCGGTAGCAGCCATAAGGACAAAGACGTGCATCACTACAAAAACTACCAATCAACCAAATAAAGGTACAACGTTAATGGTTACTTTTTAGGCACTTGTTTTGTCAAGATCAACCACAAATTGGCCTTTCTAATTCTTACTTTCGAAATTGGCACAGAATCATTCCTCAAATTCAGTCAGAAAACTGTTCCTACACTATGTTAAGATCCTCAAAAAATCTAGTTGACATGATGCAATTGGTCCTACTTGGGTGATTATAGTATCATCATCATTATTATTATTATCATTAATATTATTACTGTAGACTACTTTTAAGAGCAATGCAAAAACCAAATAGCATGCTCCTAAATGATGGTTTCCATAAAAATCTTCTCTACAGTATTCCAGAGTTTCATTTTCAGTCTTTTGCACCTTCTACAGAACTAGCACCGAGAAAGAGTAAAACAGAAAGAACAAAACCAGGTACAATGATCCAGGATCTTCAAGTACCACTTTATGTCTCAAAAATCAATCTAGGAAACTAAGAAAAAATGACAGAGTTATTAAAATCTCTTTGAAGCAAAACAAGGTAGATTAGTTGGGGGCCAAAACTAAAGAGAGGCATGTAGGGAAATGAACTCAACTATGTCCCATATACATCTCCAGCTTCCAATTTGCTCTCCAGAGGCATTCCCTGGTCACGGCATTCAAGGCTGCAAAATGCTCTTTCTCCCCTAAATTATAACCACATAAGCTTTTTGGATTAGTAAGCCAACATGTTTTCACTTAATTTGATTCATAATCAGTCTTTTTATCCAAAAACAAAATCACCAACAGAAAATACTGAATTCAAAATTTTCCAATATTTTGTCATTGTTTAGGCCTATTTGGATAAAGTTTTCAATACACACTTGTAGGAAAAGAAAATAAGTTAAAATTAAGTTTTGAAGAAGCTAATTGGAGATCTGTAAACTAGCTGATGCAGAAGGGCTATTGAGAAGTTTATAAGCAATGGATGAATAAATATCTTTTGACATGCTATTCAGGCATAGACCAAAGATGGAGGAACTAGAAAATAGATACTGAATTATGCATCCATTATGATTTTGATATTAAATTTAACTCTGTCATGTTGTTCAAGGCCAAGGCAAAAGAGGAGGTAGGCAATTTAAAACTTTGTCCATAAAGTGATCAATAATATAACACAGTTATGACATCACATTAAATTTCATGCAGAGATTGAAATTTGTACTTCACAAACAGTATTCACATCCAAATCCTATATGCTAATCAATCAGATTTACTCTTCAGAACTTGATATGCATTCATGCCAAAAACATTAGTGCAGAATAAGCAATTACCTGTACATGTAGATGTCCATGTCCTGGGTAAGATTTTTCTTGCAGTAAAAACACAAGCTCATGAAGCTCTCAGAGCGGTAGCTGGTGTGAGGAGGAAGAAACACATTTTCTATGGGAGAAGAAGAGGATCCAACATCAAAACAGCCACTCTCAACAATGCAATTGTCAAATATGTGAGTAGTTCTCGGGTTAGGACCATGGGAAATCACGCGAGTATAGTCCTCTGAGAGTTCCATTTCACTGGCAGAGAGACACCCCATGAAAACTCTTGGAGATTTTGAGGGTTGAAGGTCTGAATTGGTACACTCAAAAGCAGTTTTTGGCGATTGAGATGATGGAGAAAGTGCTGCATGAGGCAGGAGAGGATTCTGAATCTTAAGCTGGGATCCAAACAGAATAATTCTGCTTTGTGACTTTGATGTCATTTCACCAGGCTTGTTGTCATCAACAAGAGCATCAACAAGCCCCTTTGAATCCAATCTGTCCCAATAACGCTTGTATTCACCAACTGGGGTTCTAGGACTGTTTGTTCCTGACCAAAAAGGGTTTTTCAAACAAGAGGAAGGCTTGCTGTCAAGTATTGAAGTTGGACTCAGCATAGCCTCAGTTTCACACAACACTTTAGATGTGAAATTAGCGAATAGTTTTGGAGAACTGAAGAAAGATGATACTAAATTCTTGTATTTCTCAGGTATAGATGGTAAGGAACAAGAGAATGCCATAAGAATCAGAGCTAATCAACAAATAGAGGACTGTTTGCTTGGATCTCTATATCAGCAGTTCATTTTTATTCTACATGAAAAATTGAAAATACTCAGAAATTAAAAAAAAAAAATTAGAACTTTTTTGGTTCCACAAGTATGTGTACTAGAGAGAGATTATAGGAATCACCTGAAAGGACAGAGCCATGACTTGAGAAGACAACATCAAAATCAATTCTATCAATGTTTCTCTGCAGTGTTGTTAGATGCTATGCTTTTGAAGGCTTGTACTAGAGTCTACTACAACACATGTGCAAAACTGCAGTCAAATAAATTTCACTTTTTTGTGCAGAGACCAAAACCAGAAATCAGAAACCCTTCTCTCTCTGTGTTATACCTCTGTAACCTCCATTTCTAAACCACTGAGAAAATTGAACGAGAACCAAAAAGTGATTAAAAAAAAAAAACTTAACGGAAATGGTTACTTTTTTCCCCGGTTTTGTCGCTCCTCTCTTGATAGAATAGAATCAAAAGGGTGCTCAAAAACGACATGCAAAGAGAGTCTCACTAGTCATGATCAAAGGGACCATACGTGCATGCATCACACCCCAGAAACAAAGGTTTGTTTTTTTTCTCCTTCTTTTCACTGCCTTTCAATATTTTGAGTTTGTGCCTCAGGACGTTATTATTTCCCAAACATATCAAAAATACACTGAGGCCAAGCCAAGTCCCACAGAGTAAAACCAAAACTGGTCCCTAATATTAGGACCAGAAAGGAAAAGGCCAAATAATAATAATACTAAGAGAAAACAAGTAATAAGTAATTAATAACCATAAAATATAAATGATGAATGAAATGAAAGTTCTTTATTTATTTTATTTTTTTTCTTCTCTTTCTATCTGTTCTAAGTATTTTATTTATTCACTCTTTTAAAACACTTTAATGTGTAGTGGGGTTATCTAACTTATCTTTACACTGTCATCTTCCTTGGTCTTTATTTGGGCACTACTTGGTATATCATGATGAAAACCTGAAAATTTGGCCCATAGATAGCAAGGCAGTGAGGAGAAAAACAGAAAGCTGTTTGATGGGTTATTATAGAGACGCGTGTGCATGAGTATCACTGGTTTTGATAAAAAAAAAAACAAACACATTGACTTTGCTCTCACCAGTGGCAGTTTGCAATTAACTCTCTTTGGCTTGGTCATGGCTTTGTGTGAGTGAGTGCTGAGTATCTCATAAAATTAACAGCAAAGACAAGTAAGGTGGCATTATGTGAGTGGAACCTTCCATAGGGGCTATTATCTCTAACTGTGTCATTGAATCAGAAGCACACATCATACATCCAATACCATACACCCCTTTATCTTGGATTTATACCTCACAAATAAATGCATGTATGGGTAACATAAAAATCAGTTCAACTCATTTCCCTATGATTTAAGTATACTTTTAATTATTTTTAAAAAAATTTGAAATTAGAGTAATACTACTTTTTAAAGTTAGTTTTTGTATATGTCTATCCAATATTAGATATTTTGTTTGTTTTTTTTTAAAAAAAAAATAATAATAAGAAACAACTCTAAATTTATATAAAAAATATTATCTGCCAAGAATTACTCTTTAACTGTTTATTAGTTAACACATTTTGATGAAATATACTATTTAATATCTGTAATATTAAATAACCAAATAATAAGATAAGAGAACAGCTTTTTGTAATAATAAAAAAGGTTATAACTAAAGATTTTAATATCAATTGATTAATTTTTTTAAAAAAAAAAATAGTTATCATAAAAACAACCATTTTAATATATATATATATATATATATATATATATATATATATATATAACAATCTTTTTATGAAATGTATATATACAATAATTTATGTTAGTAATGAGGTACAAAGTATTTAAGTTAAGACATTTGTTATAATTTAATAATTTGCATATAATTTTATTTGATAAACTTTTATACATTTGTCATAAAATTATTAATTAATAAATTTTTAAAATACCGTAAACTATATCCATGAGATCTTAAATACATTTAGATTTATTATTAACATGTGGTATTCATTAATATAATTTGGTTGTTTCTTCGTGTTAAACTTTATTAAATCTAATCAACTTTTTATTTATTATGATTCTTTGAAGAAAAAAACAATTCCTTCTTTTTTTTTTTTTATTTATAATCTAGACTCATATCAATATATTCTCTCTCATCCTCCTAAGGCATATAAATATACCAATTGAAACATATTTCCAAGATAAAATAATTTAATTTTACAATATAGTTTCAAATAATTTATTTTCTATTTTTTTTTAAATTATGAAAAAGTTTAACGGTTATATTTTAAGAATAAGAGAAAGAATATATTAAAATGAATGCAGACAATAAATGAGACAGAGTTCTTTCTTTTTCAATGAATCATAATTAGGTAATTCGCTAGGTAAACTAATTGGTTGAAAGTGGATGTGTAATGAAGTTTACCATGTGCACAGATATAAATTTGTTCACTTATGTTTAATTATGAATATAAAGAAAGTTTATCCTGTAAGTAAAAAGTATTCATAAGTTTAGTGTTGAAATATCCGTTGAAGATGAATCATAAGTGGGTCATGAGTGGAAGAACTGGGAAAAAAAAACAAACATTTTAGCACCCAAAATCATTGTGTGTGTAAAACAGCAGTAGAGTATGACTTAGAAATTAGAATAAATACATACCTTTCCTAGTCTTTAGCACTATAATTACCATCTCATATAAGTTTCATATTATGAAAATGAAAACAAGAATAAAAACGTGCTGAGGAGATGAATTCAACAATGAAAATGTGTAAAATATGAATGTCAAGATTCTTCTTGAGACTTGTAGATGTGTTTAAGAATATAATATTTTATGAAATTAAATGAAACTCATCCTAAGTGTATTCAATTATATGAATGAATGCAAGAATGATATGTTGGATGTCCTATCTAACTCAAGAACTGAAAAAAGGTTAAGTAAATTTGCACAATCTATTTACGCTGATTTAATAATTGTAATTGTGATTTACAACCAATCTCCAAAGGAATATTTAGAAAATTTACTAACAAAAATTTGCACTTAGTACAATCTCTTGGCAAAAATGTCCCCACCAAGATATTTCCCCTCTTGAAATAATGAGAGGCCTCACTCAAATTTCACAACTTAGATACCAAAATAATAAGAAAATAATTTGATAAACAATTATAAAACGTGAAGGAAGAGAATATTATACGTGTGAAGAAAGAAAAATATATATATATTTTGTGAGTAAATTAACTGATTAGTTGTCTATTATAATTGTTAGCGAAATAAAGTTAAAATAATAAATAAAAAATATATAACATAGTAAATGTGGATCAAATTTCCAGTAAACATTAAAGAACTTTGAAGCAATAATATTTCTATCACACTTAATTGTACATTAAAAAAATAAATTGATCCAAATAAACCTAGTGACTCTAGGACAAATAAAATTACACAATCGAGTGGTTCAATTGAAAGCCAATGATGAATCAATCACTTTAGTTTATCTGTGGCCAAGAAGCTGAAGATAAGGAAATCCTTGATCTCCCCTTTACAAAAAGCATACTTCCTAAGCAAACCTTCCATCACAAAACCAACTTTGTTAAGTACCTTTTGAGACCCTTTATTTTCCACTTCAACCAAAGCTTCAATTCTCACAACTTCTGGAAATTTTCTGAACACAATGGGCACTGCCATCTTCAAAGCCTCAGTAACTATCCCTTGTCCCCAATACTCAGCAGCCAATGCATAACTGACATGTGCCTTGCACCGGTTATCACCCCATTCGGGCTTCACCGAAATGTATCCAACGGAACAGTCATCGATGCATATAGATTGACGCCATGGATGAGGTATAGCAAACTTCTCTATATAGGCCAAAGCTTCTTCTTTAGATGTCACGGAGTTCCATCTCAGGTACCTTGTGACTCTTTCTTCTCCACCCCATTTAAGGAAATCATCTGCATCAGATGCCTTAAATGGTCGTAAAGAGATTCGTGACTGATCCATAGCTACGCCTCCAATTAGCTATGTAAAATTGATACTAGAATGAAAAATTTAGAGTTTGGTAAGGTACAATGTATTAATACTATGTATGAAAGGTTTCGTTCTCCCGAATTCATTGTACGCAGTCACATTTGGATTGTAGTCAACAATGGCGGCCAGCACAACCTTAATCCTGCAAGACTATAATTAAACTTTAATTGTAACCCTCTAACTTAATTAACTCACTCATAAATTATATATATATATATATATATATTATTTTTATTTATTTTTTATTTTTTTTATACATTTTATAATTAATTATATACATATTTCAGTTGTCTATTAAATATTTTTCGTAAAATTAACAACTCATGAATTAATAATTGAGATCAACTTTTAAAAACTTTAATCAGTCAACTCACTCACACGTCGTATACATATATGTATTTTTCTCTTTCTAAAATTTATAGCTAATTATATCGTTATTTGTGTATTGCAATAAATAAATAGTTTCTATGAAGCTATTCATCCACGTACTAATTTTAACTTAGGATTTAATTTTTTCTGTAACAAGATTTTATTAAGAAGTTCTTGTAAACAAGATAAAGTGTACACTCACAGAGATTACACAATAAATAAATTCTTATCTCATTTTCATGAATGTAGAGATAGCTTGAGGAGAAGTAAGGGATTTAATTTCTACCTTGAGCTCAACAAAGGGAAGAATAATGATATATATGGCATTAGATTTGGATGTTGAATTAAAACTTGGTTAAGGTACTTGATGACTCTTCTTCACTTGAGTTGTCAGATGTATTTATGAATAACGAAGGAATTGATTAATTCCAAGTGATCTTGATTAACGTAGAGTTGCTTTAAAGATGAAGTTTTTGAGTCATGGGTTATATATACCCGAAGTTTAGCCCTACGTACATTGATTCATTTGTCAATGAGACCTCCCTCCTTATACCCATAAATTACAAATAATTCATCAACGGTATTCTATGTTTTGAGTTTGCTAATTATAATTTTAAATTTTTAAAATATAAAGAATTAGGCATATAAAAAATGTAGACATCAAAAGAGTGTGCAAGGATTATTTTTCAATAGATTATATGAGAAATAAATTAATTTAAACTCCCTTTGTCGAGAAACTGCCTTAAATAGTATATATTAATTTTATATATATATTTTGGTGGAATTTAATTTTATATATAAATTTTGATTTAAAATTTGAGAAATATAAATGTCATAAAATAATTATATTACATTTTTAATTATTGAATCTAAAGTTATATGTTTTTTTAACTATTAATGATCAATGAAAAGCATATAAAAAACTCTTATCTTTTTTTTTCTGTGAAATAAAAACTCATGTCCTATTTGTAATTTCAACCATATTATAATGAATAATTATATAACTCTGTGTTAGCTTAAAGTGCGAAAGAGTCAGATCCTAAATTCTTCTATTTATTAAATAAGCAATCCTATAAACTGAAAGAGCCTTAATTAATTAGCAAGTCATAACCATAACCAATGTATTGTAAAAAAAAAAAGAAAAGAATAACTAAGGGAAAATTCATAACCTCTTTCTTCATACTTCATAGCCCAATTTGCCTTGTATGATATCACAATTTCCTTCCAAATTAATGGTTGATGGATCATGTGTAGTAATACAAGGTTTACTTCAAGCAGCAGCAAAGACAAATCTGGGAAACACAAGGATATGGAATAGAACCCCAGAAGCAACTGAAATCAATATAATGGCCGAAAAAGAAACAAGGGTTTCAAGGATGAAACTGAGAAATTATATACGCATGATCTAAAAGGTAAGTACCTTTATAAAGCTACAAACTCCTTTTGGACGATTCTCTTTTAATGCAGAAAAACTGCATGAGTCACCGCTGAAGCTACAAATTAAGCATAATGTAACAAAATATTTGAGTTAATCAAAAGAAAACCTAGCTAGCTAGTTATCCCTGTTTCATTTTAGGGCCACATGCATGATCAATGCTCCTTGCATTCTCAAATATTCACTCCGATCCACAGATTCAGACAAGTAAAAATGTACAAGAACAAAAACAGAAGAAAAATTCACCAATGTTTTTTCCCCCTTAGTTTCAGAGTTCTTTTTTCCAATTGCTACTACACATTCATATATTTTAATTAATTTTTTTCTAAGGAAATGAAGTGAAAAGAGAAATCTATATAGTAACTAATATATAATAACGATTATGGTCACTTTGTATCCCATTTCTTCCACTCACATTCCACTTTAAAGATTAATTTTTACCGCATAGATCTGCCATGTTTCCTCTCTTTTTTCCTTATATCTTGTAACCTAGGGTATTTACACCAAAGAGTACTATCACGTACGTGATCCTTATTCATATAAGTAAGATTGATCAAATCAATGCTAAGAGAAACACAAAAGATGAGAACTCGATCCTGAAGAATCCATAAAGAGGAGATAGTAAGCTCCCTCGATCGATCTTCATGCAGTTACAAAATTAAGCTCCAGAAATTTAACCAAAAAAAAAAGTCAAACGACAAGGAAAAAGAAAGAAGAAAAGTTAGAAGAAAATGATACATTGGAGATTGGCAGCAAGGAAGAGAGCACGCACGGCAACGGTATATGAGCTCATACAATGGCAGCATGTGCTCCCTTTCTTCTGTCAATCTCTCATAGCTCAATGGTAAACTGATAATAATAATGCTTTAGTATATAAATATATTGTCTTGTGTAGTGTTCTTCATTTTGGTTTGTTTTCCTATCTTGTGCTTTCTGTGAAAATGGTTTTGCACGTTGTGTCACATGGTAACATCTATTTTCTTGATAGAGGAAGATAAAAGAAAAGAAGTTGTTGTGTTTGTAAATGGGGTGTGGGTACTTTACAACCTTTCTTAGTGATGACATGATATATGGGACGTTAAGGTAGATGAGAGAAGAGACAAAAGGTAAGTGGTTAGGTTTAGGTGTCGAATGATTATTGGTCCATATGCGAGTGAATAGAGCAAAGAAACTGATAGTCGAAAAGAAAATGATTGTATAGAAACTGCTAGTTACTTCCTTAACCACTGCTCCACTGTCGTGCGGTTCAGTTTCACTGTCTTCCCAGTACGGTACCTACATGCCTCATTCATTACTATCATCCACTATTTATTTTTTATTCACATAAATCATAAATAAAATATTAAATCATTTATAGTAATTCAAATATAATTTAATGAAAAATAATTGATATACAACTAAAATACGTAATAATTAAATAAAATATGAAAAGAGATACTATATATATATATATATTTTGTCAGTAAATTAGCTGGTCAAATTACTATATGTTATAATTAGTTATGAAATAAAGTTAATAATTAATAACGTTTTGATTTTTAACCGCTCAAAGCAATGAATAAGATATAAGAAATAATATAAATTTTTATTAAAATATTTTGTTTAATATTAATTATCTTTATGTAATTTATAGTATTATTATATATTATATAAATTTAAAATTTATAATGCATACAAGTATGTTAGCTAGGTAATTAATAATAATTAAATATAAATAATACAATAAATTTATTTTCATTAATAAATAATTATATTAATTTAATGATAATAAAGTTTTAGATGATTCAAATAATTTACTTATAAAAAAAAACAGCTTTCAAATAGAACTTTTGGACAATGTCGAAGTGTCACGACGTGAGCTTGGACAAATTGGTTGAATATTGTCAAGAAAAAAAAAAAGAAGTAAAATTTGAATATCAAAGGTATTAAAAAACAAAAAAGAACAGATTGTGAAAATAAATCTAATATATAAATCTAATATATACAGTTAGATCAACAAGTTTTAATTGTGGTAAAAAAAATAATGAAGATGTTCTTTCGAATAAGTTTAATTCTTGGTACTATTTAATCTTAATGACTAGTAATTTATTTTCCCGAAAGTATTAAGTGATAGTTTATAATTTTATTATTTTGAATTGTTAAAACGAACTCTTTTTGAATTAACTGTACATATCATTTCGTTTTTTAATATTAATTAATATATCTTTTTAGTTTCCACCTAAGCTAGTTCTGCATATATCCTTATAATTTTAAATATTTATAAAAATAGATTAAAATTTTAAGATTCACACAGTACGTGAAAAAAGAAAAATTAAACGATTTTATTAAAGAGCCACTAATAACATAAAATAACTATATTAAATTCTCATAAAAAAATATAAACAACTATATTTTTGTGCACTTAGAAAAAAAAAGTTAAAAGTGAGAACAAAGCCCAAATAGAAGCCCAAGCCCAAAGAAGGTTTTGCGGAATATATGAGGATTCACTTGTTCTTAACAGTAGAGAGACAAAAGGTAGGGTTTCAGGTTCTGCTTACGGCTGCTGTGAAAGTTTGAAGACGAAGACGAAGCAGAAGAAACATGGCCGTCGGAAAGAACAAGAGGATTTCCAAGGGAAAGAAGGGTGGCAAGAAGAAAGCGTTAGTACTCATTTCCTTCAATTCCTATATTTTCAATTTTTTTCCTTTTTTTTTTTTTAATTTTGTTTGATTTTTTGTTCAGTGCTGATCCCTTTGCAAAGAAGGATTGGTACGATATCAAAGCTCCTTCTGTGTTCCAGGTTAAGAATGTTGGCAAAACCCTCGTCACTCGTACTCAGGGTACCAAGGTATTTTTCTCTCGTTTCATTACTGCGTTTATTTGATCATTTTATTTGCTTTGCCTCTTTAATTTCACTTTTTATTTGTCGAATTAGGTGTATGGTTGAATCATTGTTTGGTTGGATCTGCATCTGTAAACATAATCATGTGGTAGAATTCCGTGTATGGATTTGCATTTAGCAAGATTTCGATGTTGCATTAGGTTTTTCTGTATTTAATGTTCTAGTTTATTTTATTTTCTTTGTTTGTAGTGTGGAGTATATAGTTATGACTTATGAGTGTGTTGTTTATGATTTATGTGTGTAATTTACATGCAGTTTAAATTGTTGAGCTTAGTGGTGGTTTTGTTTGAATAACAGATTGCTTCTGAAGGACTCAAACATAGAGTGTTTGAGGTCTCATTGGCTGATCTTCAAGGGGATGAGGATCATGCCTTCAAGAAGATTCGATTGAGAGCTGAGGATGTTCAAGGGAAGAATGTTCTGACAAACTTCTGGGTATGATTGTGGCTCACCTTCTTTGGGTCAATGTTATTGACTTTCATGAGTTTAATCAATATGGATTGTGTCTCTTTAGGGTATGGATTTCACCACTGACAAGTTGAGGTCGTTGGTGCGAAAATGGCAAACTTTGATTGAAGCTCATGTGGATGTTAAGACCACTGATAATTATACTTTGAGAATGTTCTGCATTGGGTTTACCAAGAGGCGTAGTAACCAGGTGAAGAGGACCTGTTATGCGCAATCCAGCCAAATTAGACAGGTATATTCTCTAACTTTCTTAGCAGTGGCATGCAAAAGTGTTGTTTCAATTCATTATGTTAACTTTTTGAAGTTGCATTTTTCTCTGTCAAATTACTTAAGATAATAATTGAAATTTGAAGGATGTGAACTTAGTTGTATCATCATTTGTAGTTTGTTTACCCTTGGCATTGTACTGGTACTTTAACTTTCTGAATGCGAACTTAATTCTATCATCATTATGGTCTCTCATCTGTTCTTTATCGGATGGGGTATTCCATCTCTAATTGTGTAAAACACCATTATTTATTTAGATCCGCAGGAAGATGAGAGAGATAATGGTCAACCAGGCAACATCCTGTGATTTGAAAGAATTGGTCCGCAAGTTCATCCCCGAGATGATTGGCAAAGAGATTGAGAAGGCAACATCTAGCATCTACCCTCTACAGAACGTGTTCATTCGCAAAGTTAAGATCCTGAAAGCTCCAAAGTTTGATCTTGGGAAACTTATGGAGGTATATACTTCTCATTCGAAATTTTACTTAACCCTTAGGCTTCTTACATCTAATGAAACATATTTCAACGAGTTAATGATTCTTTTACCTGAATGACACTGTTAGTTAATAATTGCTCGATGAATCATTGTATTATCGACTGGCACTGCTCAGCTGGTTTGGGCAAAAGTTTTTCATGGGATTCAGACTTTCCTATTCCTCCGTTTTTTTTCTGTTGATTTGATGACCGTTGTTAAATTGGAATAGAAAAAACGTGTTTTGTTTTGGGTACACATTCATGTTTTTTATACTATTGTGATATATACTTGTAGGTTCATGGGGATTACTCAGAAGATGTGGGTACTAAGGTGGATAGACCTGCTGATGAAACAGTCACTGAGGCAGCCACTGAAGTAGTTGGAGCTTGATTTAGCCCGAAATGCATTTTTGTTTGTTTAGAATTCCCGTTGCATTTTACTAATATACTTATTCATCAGTTTTGTTTTGATATTGGTTTTTGCAATCTAAATCTGGATTTTTTTTGTTTGGCTAGTTTTATTGATTAAAGTTAAGAAGATGCGAAGACTTATTTATTTCATGTTCACGTAGGTCTCTGATAATTCGTGCAATCTTTGCAATTTTACATAATTACGAAGGTTTTCTTACATAATGAGATAATATGCACGGGAAACCCAATTTTCTTATACTTTTAGATTCTAATAGTATTTGGAAAATTTTGAGGCTGTATGATTAGCTATAATATAATTTTGGGCTTAATCGTGTCTTTTCCTTGCAATTTAAATGCTTTGGTGAATTGTCTTATTATATTTTTATGTTTATGATATTTACTATTCAACTATTATAAATTTTTTAAGTTTGTCATTCTATAAATGTGAGTCAAATGATTTATTGACACGTCTTGAAAATGAGGATTCAATTAATTAATCAAGTCCAATGTTATGAATTTATTTTAATTTTTAAGTATATAAGCTATGGTTATTGGTTTTTTCAATGAACATTTTTCCCTTTATATGTTAGGATTGAGTCATTATAAATTTAGTGGAAGATTTGCAAATTTCGTGGGAGATTTGGGAGAGTTTATTTTTTTGTAATTAGAGTGAGGTGAAATTTATATGAAATGCTATATTAATGAATTGTAGTTTTATGATAATTGAGTTAAAAATTTTGTAAATATAAAAATTTGATTGAATAAGTTGTCAAAAATGTTAAAGTTTGATGGTAAAAAAATATAATTAAGTCTTAATTTGTAGTTTTATGATTTTTATCGTTATTACTATTAATGTTAATCAAGTTGAAATTCAACTATTAATTCTTAAGCATATTAATCTTGTTCCTTTGTTGTCATTCAAGAGAATTGTGGGTGGATATTAGAATTCCTTCCATTTTGTATTCGGTTCTCAAAATAAACAATTATTTGAACATAGGAAAAAATGAATATAATGTGATATTTTATAGTTAATAAGTGTTATTCAACTCCACCACACGGGATGGTGACGTCTATGGTTGTGCCAGTATTCAAGGTAAATTGATTAATTAAACTCTTAATTGTAAGGATCGGTAGATTTCAGATTCTCGGGATCACCCACCAGGCCACACCTCGTTATTTGACAGAATTGGTACTAAATTTTGCATTTGGACACACTAGACATCGTTGTATAATGGAATGGATTACATAGCAATCATTGATGTTTCATATATTCATCCGAAACTGAACATGTTATGGTTATAGACACCTAAACAAGAAAAATCAAAGGTGAGGGTCAGTTGAAAGAATACTGAACATAAACATATCTCTGGCTTTTCCCTTTACAATTATATACTTCCTCAGAAGACCCTCTCTCTGGAAACCAGCCTTCTCAAGCACTCTCTGAGACCCAACATTCAGAACATCAACAAGAGCTTCAACCCTCTCCAAGTGTGGAAACTCAGTGAAAGCAGCCTTCACCACTTGCTTCACAACCAACGTGGCCACCCCTTTACCCCAGTATTTTGATCCAATAACGTAGCCAAGTTCTGCTGCTATTTTTCTTGATTTGTCGTGCTCTGCGTTCGAGGACAGAGAAACACAACCAATGGCACGATCGTTGAGACATATCGCTCTGCACCATAAAAACTTGGTTGGTATACTTTGGATGAACTTGATGCCTTCCTCTTTGTTGGTGTAAGGATCCCAAGTGCAAAAATTTGTCACCTTTTCATCAGTGGTCCACTCCATGAGATCATCAAGGTCAGAAAGCTCAAGTGGTCGAAGGGATATTTTACTCAAATCAACACTTTCTTCTTTGCTTTCTGTTTTCTCCATCTGGTGAATCTG
The DNA here is from genome assembly GCA_026586105.1 of Hylodesmum podocarpum. Taxonomy (NCBI): domain Eukaryota; kingdom Viridiplantae; phylum Streptophyta; class Magnoliopsida; order Fabales; family Fabaceae; genus Hylodesmum; species Hylodesmum podocarpum. The sequence continues at coordinate 714,650 of JALJEV010000646.1, forward strand.
ATGGGCTTGTGTTGTGAGTTTTATCTAATTTATGATGGAAAAAGGAAAGGAATTTGCAATGAAGAATGAGAAGGGTATAGTTTTTTTTAGTTGGGAGAGTGGGAGCAGGAATGAAGCAAGAAAGAAGGTTTCTGTTGCCAAGCTTGACTTTTCAAGCCGCCCAAAGCATATGACTTGAGTATACCATGCTTTGTTGTGATCAACAAAGACGTTTTCTTTTATTATATAAAGAGAAATGTTTCAGCAGACAATTTCAATACATATACAATGAGAGCGTATTGGAGTTGACAGACAATTTCAATACATATATAATAAAAGCGTATTGGAGTTGACAGACAATTTCAATACGTATACAATGAGAGCGTATTGTAGTTGACAGACAATTTCAATACGTATACAATGAGAGCATATTAAAAATATGTATACAATGAAAGCGTATTGAAATTGACAGACAATTTCAATACATATACAATGAGAGCATATATATATTAGAGTTGACTGTATATTACAGTTAGTTGCATAGCGTGGATGGGACTTGGCTGGAAAACTAAAAACATGAGATTATATCACATTCAGCTCACAAAATTGTTGCAATAAATAGTAAATAGATAGATTTGATCACAAAAAAACATTTGTTTTACATCAATTAAGTAATTAAATTGAGGATGAAAATTTAAAATGCAGGAACTAATGTTCCATGTTGATTCGGAGGACTGATTAAGTATTGAGTGATTCTTCTATTAACAGGTAGCATAAGTGATGAAACTGAAAACATGAAGAAAAGAAATTCTCAGTAGACGTTCTGAAAAGAAGGAAAATATAAAGAGCAAACTAATAATTGCATGGATTGTTTTATTGACTATTACAGTGCAATTCTTCATACAAGTCACTCAGTAGTACAACGCTTTCGGAAGCTAAAAAACATACATACAGATGTAAAAGAAGGTGCTATGATCAGATAATCCTAAACTCAATAGTCTCTTATTCATGACAAACCTTCAATCTTACTAGCTAAGTTAATGATTGATACGCTTGTTATAGAAATATATCAAATGAAGAAAGTACACACAACATACTACTTTCTGTGATTTAGTCCTCATTTGTTGAAGGATTTGAACATCCACAAGCACACCCCTTACGGCGCCTTCTGCTATTTTGCTTCCCAATGCGAATAAAGTCCTTCAGCAACACACCTGTTGGTCTAGATATTCTGGTTTTGCCTTTGTTCTTCACATCAGCCAGTTTGAGCAGAATATATTGGATGTTCTGCACCTCAACAAGAGTAGATTTTTCTTCTTCAAGAACTTGGGAAGACTCTTGAAATTTCTTCACTGTTGCTCTTAATCCATCTAACTCGTCATTTAATCTTGATAGGGAAAATTCCATAAAGACATTTTGAATCAAAAGTTCATCCATATCCTTTGACTTTTCATGAAGAGCTTTTTTCTCAATACGTTCCATCTTGCAGGCCTCCTTTAGATTTGAGTTCTCATTTTGTAAATCTTTCACAGATGCTGCAAAACATTTAGGATCCAAACCTAAAGTCTGTAGTTCTTCCAGCATAGCATGATATCTATTATTCAAGTGCTGGATATCATTCTTTATTTGTTGAGCTTCCTGCTGGAGGGTATTGTTTTCTTCAGTATTTACAGCAAACTCCCGTTCAAGTTTCTCTTTGATCTCCTTTAATTTAGAGATTTCCATTTGCTGTCTTCTTAACAATGACCTAGTGGAAGAGAAAGTAAGTTCATCCGGAATCCTGTGTTCTTCCACATTCTCTTGCATTTCGTCCTTGGAACCTTGTTTGGGAAGCTCCAAGTCCTTCAACAACTGAAGCCCATGTTTGAGTTCCATAACAAGAGTTCCTTGCTCCTGTTGTGACTTAGAGTACAACTTCTGCAGAGTCTGTAGAGTGGATTCAATTTCAAGAAAGTGAGAATGCTCTTCTTGCATTAGAGTCTGCAGCCTCTCCATCTCAGCATGCCTCTCTACAAGTGCTTGATCCTTCATAGCTATCTTCTGCAGCAGATTTTCAGCTTCTAGCCGAAGAGATTGATTTGATTTCTCCAATATATCACAATGTTCCTCGGCAGTCTTCAGTTTTTCAGCCCCTTCCTCAATTTCTCTACATAATGAGATCATATGCACGGGAAACCCAATTTTCTTATACTTTTAAATTCTAATAGTAATTGGAAAATTTTGAGGCTGTATGATTAGCTATAATATAATTTTGGGCTTAATCGTGTCTTTTCCTTGCAATTTAAATGCTTTGGTGATTTGTGTCATTAAGTTTTTATGTTTATGATATTTGCTATTCAACTATTATAAATTTATAAAGTTTGTCATTCTATTAATGTCAGTCAAATGATTTATTGACATGTCTTTGAATTATGATGATTTAATTAATTAATGAAGTGCAATTTTATGAATTTATTTTATTTTTCAAGTGAATAAGCTGCGGTTATTTTTCTTTTAATGTACATTTTTTTTATATGTTTGGATTGAGTCAATATAAATTTCGGGGGAGATTTGGGAGAATATATATTTTTTTTTTTTGTAATTAAAGTGAGTGAAATTTCTATGAAATACTATATTAATGAATTGTGGTTTTATGAAAATTGAGTTATAATTTTTGTAAATATAAAAATTTGATTATAAAAGTTGTCAAAAATGTTAATTTGATTATAATTAAGTAAATTTGTAGTTTTATGATTTTTTTTTATCATTATTACTCTTAATTTATTAAGTTGAAATTCAATTACAAATTTTTATGCACACTAATCTTATGCCTTTGTTGTCATTCAAGTGACTTGTGGGTGGATATTAAAATTCCTCTCATTTTGTGTTCAGTTCTCAAAATAAATACAATTATTTGAACATAGAAAAAATTGAATATAATGTGATATTTTATAATTAACAATTATTATTCAACTACACAACACGGGATGGTGACGTCTATGGTTGTGCCGGCATTCAAGGTAAATTGATTAAACTCTTAATCGTACGGATCAGTAGATTTCAGATTCTCGAGATCACCCACTACACCTCGTTATTTGAAAGAATTGGTACTAAATTTTGCATTTGGATACACTAGACATCGTTGTATAATGGAATGGATTACATAGCAATCATTGATGTTTCATATATTCATCCGAAACGAAACATGTTATGATTATAGACACCTAAACAAGAAAAATCAAAGGTGAGGGTCAGTTGAAAGAATACTGAACATAAACATATCTCTGGCTTTTCCCTTTACAATTATATACTTCCTCAGAAGACCCTCTCTCTGGAAACCAGCCTTCTCAAGCACTCTCTGAGACCCAACATTCAGCACATCAACAAGAACTTCAACCCTCTCCAAGTGTGGAAACTCAGTGAAAGCAGCCTTCACCACTTGCTTCACAACCAACGTGGCCACCCCTTTACCCCAGTATTTTGATCCAATAACGTAGCCTAGTTCTGCTGCTATATTTCTTGATGTGTCGTGCTCTGCGTTTGAGGACAGAGAAACAAAACCAATGGCACGATCGTTGAGACATATAGCTCTGCACCATAAAAACGTGGTTGGTATACTCTGGATGAACTCGATGCCTTCGTCTTTGTTGATGTAAGGATCCCAAGGGAAAAAAGTGGCCACCTTTTCATCAGTGGTCCACTCCATGAGATCATCAAGGTCAGAAAGCTCAAGAGGTCGAAGGGATATTTTACTCAAATCAACTCTTTCTTCTTTGCTTTCTGTTTTCTCCATCTGGTGAATCTGATGGGCTTGTGTTTGTGAGTTTTATCTAATTTATGATGGAAAAAGGAAAGGAATTTGCAATTAAGAATGAGAAGGGTATAATTTTATATAGTTGGGAGCAGAAATGAAGCAAGAAAGAAGGTTTCTGTTGCCACGCTTTACTTTTGAAGCCGCCCAAAGAATATGACTTGAGTAGACCATGGTTGATTGTGATCAACAAAGACGTTTTCGTCTATTCTTTTATTATTCTTGTGAGAAAGGTAATCATCATGCCTCTAAATATAAAATAACAAGATCAATAATTTAGGGAAAGAAACGATTTAATAAACAACTGGAATACGCAGACAATGAGTTATAAAATGTGAGAAGAGAGAAATATGTATGTGTATAAAATATGAAAAAAGAGAAATACATATATATTTTGTGAGTGAGTTGACTAGAGAAATACATATATATTTTATGAGTGAGTTGGCTAGTTAACTACGTATTATAGTCGTTAACGAAATAAAATTGTTTAGGGAATTGGATGGATAGGACTTGGCTGCAAAACCATACACATAAGCTTATAACATATGTCCAACTCGTGAAATTGACATGATACTTTGCAAGTGAAATAGAGTTAGCTCACACTTTAATTGTTAGATTAATGATTTAACATCTCTTATACTTTTCATAATAAAATTTATTTATTTGAGAAAATATTCTAGAATATAATTTTTATTTAGTGATATATTAAAATATTAATGACAACATACTTCAAGACATTAAAGGGAATAATGTATAACATTCTTTAAAATATTAAAGGCAATAATGTTGCATATATAAATGATAAGTATAATGTTGATAAAAATATACAAAATTTATAATGGAAGAATGACTTTGCTCACCACCACGAATTTAATTCTCGTCATCAATGTCTAATTATGTTCCATAAAATTCTTTTTGTAATAGATAATTTTATTCTAGAAATAAATTTTAAGAATGTATTCAGATATTAATGATGGAGTTGTGACAAAGGATGGTAGTGGAGAACAGGAGTTTAAGGCAGTAATGAAGGATAGAATCCAAGCACTAATAAGGACTAGAGTTGAGTCAGGCCATTGGGAGGGAGGTTGTATATTACCATGCAAACCCTTTTGTATAGCTTCCCTCTAAGTAAAGTAAATGAATTCTATGTAAATTTTAAGCAACAGGATCATGTTACAAATTCATGAAATCCAGATTACACTTTATAAGATATGGATTTACAATTAGTTTATCCATTTTGAAGTCAAATTTTAATTTTTTCTCTGTCCAGAAAAAGGGATTTGTCAACTTAAAAAAAAAAAATGTCACATTCAACATCACAATCTTTATTTACAAACTTTATGGCCATCTTACCTAAAGGTTTTAAATCTTATTACAAAAATATTTTTCTTCACCAGTAACTTTACCTTACTAATAATTAGCCAACTCACCTACAGAATATATACGTATTTCTCTCTTTTTACATTTTATAATTTTGGTTGTTCGTGTATTTCAATTGTGTACCAAATCATTTCCTTACAAAAAAAAAAAAAAAAAAAAAAAAAAAAAAAAGGCTAGGTCAAGGGGATGCAGTCCTTATCCTGTGAAATTCTGATATACCAACATTTTGACTTACACAGACAAATATGGTCACAAAGATTGAATCATACCAAAATTAGAGTCTAATTATTTAGTGAAATGTCCTCGTTGCACATTTATTTTATTTTATTTTATTTTTATCTTTTCTTATTCTAGTCATTGATAATTTTAAATTATTAATTTAAATTCTCATTTGTTGATGATTATTTTCGATACTTTTACAATTAATCCCAATCAAATTGAAATTTAATTACAAATTCTAAGAATTTCAATTACAAATTTTAAGGAATATCAATCTAATGTCTTTTCTGCCATTCAAGTGACTGACTTATGGATATATATGAGAATTCTTTTCATTTTGTGTTCAGTTAATCAGTTCTGAATACAAATATATTCATCTGAAATGAAACATGATATGATGATTGGCAGCTATGTTTCAAATTGTAAAAACAAAACAAGAAAAGTCAAAGATGAGGGTCAGTAGAAAGAACACTGAACATGAACCTATCTCTGGTTTTTCCCTTGACAATTATATACTTCCTCAGAAGACACTCCCTCTGAAAACCAGCCTTCTCAAGCACTCTCTGAGACCCAACATTCAGAACATCAACAAGAGCTTCAACCCTCTCCAAGTGTGGAAACTCAGTGAAAGCAGCCTTCACCACTTGCTTCACAACCAACGTGGCCACCCCTTTACCCCAGTATTTTGATCCAATAACGTAGCCAAGTTCTGCTGCTATTTTTCTTGATTTGTCGTGCTCTGCGTTCGAGGACAGAGAAACACAACCAATGGCACGATCGTTGAGACATATCGCTCTGCACCATAAAAACTTGGTTGGTATACTTTGGATGAACTTGATGCCTTCCTCTTTGTTGGTGTAAGGATCCCAAGTGCAAAAATTTGTCACCTTTTCATCAGTGGTCCACTCCATGAGATCATCAAGGTCAGAAAGCTCAAGTGGTCGAAGGGATATTTTACTCAAATCAACACTTTCTTCTTTGCTTTCTGTTTTCTCCATCTGGTGAATCTGATGGGCTTGTGTTGTGAGTTTTATCTAATTTATGATGGAAAAAGGAAAGGAATTTGCAATGAAGAATGAGAAGGGTATAGTTTTTTATAGTTGGGAGAGTGGGAGCAGGAATGAAGCAAGAAAGAAGGTTTCTGTTGCCAAGCTTGACTTTTCAAGCCGCCCAAAGCATATGACTTGAGTAGACCATGCTTTGTTGTGATCAACAAAGACGTTTTCTTTTATTATATAAAGAGAAATGTTTCAGCAGACAATTTCAATACATGTACAATGAGAGCGCATTGGAGTTGACAGACAATTTCAATACGTATACAATAAGAGCGTATTGGAGTTGACAGACAATTTCAATACGTATACAATGAGAGCGTATTGTAGTTGACAGACAATTTCAATACGTATACAATGAGAGCATATTAAAAATATGTATACAATGAAAGCGTATTGAAGTTGACAGACAATTTCAATACATATACAATTTCAATACATATACAATACAATGAAAGCGTATTGAAGTTGACAGACAATTTCAATACATATACAATTTCAATACATATACAATGAAAGCATATATATATATTAGAGTTGACTGTATATTGCAGTTGGTTGCATAGCGTGGATGGGACTTGGCTGGAAAACTAAAAACATGAGATTATATCACGTTCAGCTCACAAAATTGTTGCAATAAATAGTAAATAGATAGATTTGATCACAAAAAAACATTTGTTTTACATCAATTAAGTAATTAAATTGAGGATGAAAATTTAAAATGCAGGAACTAATGTTCCATGTTGATTCGGAGGACTGATTAAGTATTGAGTGATTCTTCTATTAACAGGTAGCATAAGTGATGAAACTGAAAACATGAAGAAAAGAAACTCTCAGTAGACGTTCTGAAAAGAAGGAAATATAAAGAGCAAACTAATAATTGCATGGATTGTTTTATTGACTATTACAGTGCAATTCTTCATACAAGTCACTCAGTAGTACAACGCTTTCGGAAGCTAAAAAACATACATACAGATGTAAAAGAAGGTGCTATGATCAGATAATCCTAAACTCAATAGTCTCTTATTCATGACAAACCTTCAATCTTACTAGCTAAGTTAATGATTGATACGCTTGTTATAGAAATATATCAAATGAAGAAAGTACACACAACATACTACTTTCTGTGATTTAGTCCTCATTTGTTGAAGGATTTGAACATCCACAAGCACACCCCTTACGGCGCCTTCTGCTATTTTGCTTCCCAATGCGAATAAAGTCCTTCAGCAACACACCTGTTGGTCTAGATATTCTGGTTTTGCCTTTGTTCTTCACATCAGCCAGTTTGAGCAGAATATATTGGATGTTCTGCACCTCAAACTGCAACCGTCCTACTTGTTCAGAACCTCTTCGAGCCTGTTCTGTTACCTTTTTTCTTTGCGTGTGTCTTTCTTGCTTTTCCAACTGCATTGTGTTTCTGTCTGAAGATGAGGATGTGCACTCTTCAAGATCCTTTGCCAGTTGATCATATATGCCTATTTGTTGCATGACAGCTTCCTCTACATCTTCTATATGTCTCTTCACTGTTTCATACTCAATCTCATTTACCTTGTTGCTTTTCTTCTTTGTCTCCGGTTTCTTCTTCAAGTCTTGCAGAGTCATTTTAAGAATGGCCAACTTCTGAGAATCAGAGGCAAGCCTCTCCAAGATCTTCCTCTTGCCATCTTCAGCTGTTCTCACTTTTCTAGTCTTCAACAACTCCTGCTTGTCAACCCCCAATTCCTTCTCTGCCTCCAATTCTGAAGAGTAATCTTGGCATTTTTCTAACTGATGGCATGCAATTGCATCCTCTATTGAAGCAGAATCCTGTTTAATTTCTTCAGTAACATCATGCAGATCAGTTTCACATAAATCAAGCATAAAATCTTTGCTCCTAGTGTGGTCTCTATTGCAATACTTGTTGGAGTCTGGGTCATCCTTGTAGTCATCAAGAGGAATATCTTTCATTATTAACCTTTTTTGAGATTTTGTTCTCCATGCATTATGGTCACGTCTGCTGTTTTCTTTCTTAGTCTTCACCACCAGTTTTCTGCTGTGAATTTCTGGATATGTGGCAACTTCCAAATTTGAATCCTTGGTCATTTCCGTTACAGCTCCTGCTTTAACTGTCAGCTTTTCCTCCTTCACAAGTCTTTCAAGTTCTTTCATCATTAACTTTTCAATTGCTCTAATCCCTGTCTGCATGCTCAGCAAATCTGCAACCCCATCCGGTATTAAGATACTTTCATTTGCTCTTAAACTTTGATACCCATTTTGTTGGAGACAAGTCTCAGTCGCTATATCCTGGACAAACATTAATGATGGACATCTATAAGTAGAAAATATAGTGAACTGCATAAGTTGTTTTGATAAGACAAAAGGAAGAAAAAAACAGAAGCACATCTACTCAAGTCGAGACAAAATGCTACCTTTTGTTCTCCGTTGCCTGCAGCAAAAGTTTTATTGGTCCAAAGAAGGTAAATGTGCTCTAGAGATGCAAAATCCTCTTTCAAAGAAGTAATCATTGGAGTATAAGCAGATAACTGCCCCTTCAGTCCTCTAATTTCATTTTCCAGTAAGCCGTTTCTTTCTACCATCTGTTCAATCACCAAGCCTTTTCCAGAACTTTCATCATCAAGTCTCTTACAAACTCCAGTAAGCTCAGTGACCTTACTTTTCAACAGTTCTTCACTGATGGATGACATCTGAAGCTCCAAATAGAATGCAGCAGCCTCGGCCTCACAGACCTGGAATTCATTTGTTTTGTTCAGCAACTCTGAATTAAGTCTTTGTTCCTCAACCTTTTGTCGTTCAAATTCATGAAGTAATGATCTCATCACAGACTGAAGGCTTCTATTTTCTTCATCAAGGTGTTCAATTTCTTTTTTCTGATTCATGCAGCTTTCTGATAGTTCAAGAATTTGCTTGTCTTGGTTTTCTCTGATCAATCTTGATTCTTCTTTATCCATCTTCAGTTCCTCAATATAGCTGCTAAACTCCGCATTCAATGTCTCTGTAGCCTGTAGCCTTTTCGCCATTTCTAGCAGCTCTACACCTCTCATCTTAAGAAGATTCTCTAAATTCTCAACTTGATGACTTAAACGGAAATTGGCTATTTTGATTTCCTGCAGCTCTTTGTTCATCCTCTCAGTAGTCTCATTCAGATAAACATTCTCCGCTTCTTTCAACTCAAATTTCTTCCTCAACACACTGAGTTCTTGATTGAGGTCACCGTTCAAACAGCCAAGATTGCTGAGATGTTCAGAAAGTGCTTTTTGTTCTATGACTTTCTGGGTGAGAAAGCTCTCATAAACCAGGTTGAGGTTGCTTAGAACTACTACCTCATGGAAGATTATACTGTTTTCATCTTCAGCAGCAGACATTACATCTTTGAGGTCCAAAACATTTGTAAGCAGTGAATTTTTCTCTTCAAGCATCTTACTGTTTTCTTCCTGAAACATTTGATTTGTTCTCTGCAAATCTATCAGTTCCGCATGCAAAGCCGCCAATCTGGACTTTGATGCATTCTCTCTTTCATCTGCATTGGCCACTTCAGTCATCAGTTGCCTGTTCTTCTCTAAAAGTTCCACTTTCTCTTTGTGCAACATTACATTCTCCTCTCTCAGGTTCTCAAACTCTTGCTCCATGATCTTTTTCCCCGACTCCAGTTTTTCTCTCTCAGATCGATGTTGCTCAAGTGACGTCAGAAGAACAGAATTCTCTACAAGTAGCTGCTGCCTCTCCTCTAGGCTTTTCACACAAGAACTTTTCAAGCCCTCAATATTGTCCAAAATAAGCAATATTGGTATTTCCTCTTGCTTGATTCCTTTGTCATGCACGCCATATGTATCAATCTGGAGAGCCCCACACACTTGATGAATAGCCAATTTAAACTTTTTAATTTCATGTAACAAAAATTCTTCTTCCATCAGCTGCTTAAAATTTTCAGTCTCCAATTCACAGATAACTCTGTGAGAAAATTTTGATGCCTCAACATGCTTTTCACATTCAGTTAACAAGGCCAAGTTCTTCTGCTCCAGATCTTCTATGCAACTTTGCAAAATGAATATTTCTATTTGAGAATTTACTGCCTTGTCAACTTCTTTTTCAAATTCTATCTTCCCCAACCGTAGTTCTTCCTGTAGCAGATGAAAAAGATTCTCCAAATTTGTCAGTCGAACTTCACTCAAGTGTTTATGATTAGCATGTTTTTCCTTCTGCACCAAAATTGAAGCACGAAGTTCTTCTACTTGATTTCCTGTGTTTTCTTTGTCCTTCTCTGAGTCAGCATATTTTTCTTCTAATTTTGTAAACATCTTTTCCAGGTTACTTAATTTAGCCTCAACACTTTCCAACTGAGAAACCAGGATGCTTCTTTCGTTTAGAAGATTGTACTTCTCATCATTTAGCAACTCGCAGAATCCTTCTAAGTCAGTTGATTTAGCCTTCAAACCTTCAAGCTCAGTCTTCGCATCAGAGATGGACTTCTCCAGCAAGGCATTCTTCTCCAATAGCTTCTGCATACTTTCAGTGACAATCTGTAGCTGTGAAAGTAGAGTTGATTTCTCATCAACAAGAGTAGATTTTTCTTCTTCAAGAACTTGGGAAGACTCTTGAAATTTCTTCACTGTTGCTCTTAATCCATCTAACTCGTCATTTAATCTTGATAGGGAAAATTCCATAAAGACATTTTGAATCAAAAGTTCATCCATATCCTTTGACTTTTCATGAAGAGCTTTTTTCTCAATACGTTCCATCTTGCAGGCCTCCTTTAGATTTGAGTTCTCATTTTGTAAATCTTTCACAGATGCTGCAAAACATTTAGGATCCAAACCTAAAGTCTGTAGTTCTTCCAGCATAGCATGATATCTATTATTCAAGTGCTGGATATCATTCTTTATTTGTTGAGCTTCCTGCTGGAGGGTATTGTTTTCTTCAGTATTTACAGCAAACTCCCGTTCAAGTTTCTCTTTGATCTCCTTTAATTTAGAGATTTCCATTTGCTGTCTTCTTAACAATGACCTAGTGGAAGAGAAAGTAAGTTCATCCGGAATCCTGTGTTCTTCCACATTCTCTTGCATTTCGTCCTTGGAACCTTGTTTGGGAAGCTCCAAGTCCTTCAACAACTGAAGCCCATGTTTGAGTTCCATAACAAGAGTTCCTTGCTCCTGTTGTGACTTAGAGTACAACTTCTGCAGAGTCTGTAGAGTGGATTCAATTTCAAGAAAGTGAGAATGCTCTTCTTGCATTAGAGTCTGCAGCCTCTCCATCTCAGCATGCCTCTCTACAAGTGCTTGATCCTTCATAGCTATCTTCTGCAGCAGATTTTCAGCTTCTAGCCGAAGAGATTGATTTGATTTCTCCAACATATCACAATGTTCCTCGGAAGTCTTCAGTTTTTCAGCCCCTTCCTCAATTTCTCTACTTAGTTTTTCAGAATTTTCTCGGGCACGGAAAATTTCATTCTCCAATTCAGATATTTTCTCCAAGCACTGATGGTAAAGGACAGATAAAGATTCTTTCTCTTCGTTCAGCTCAGCAAGATTTTTTCTCAGTGCTTTAACTTCCAGTTCTGCTCTTTGAAGTTGCTCATCTAGCATCCTGGAATTCTCCTCAGAAAGGGTTATCTTGGCCTCCAAAACCGGAACCTTTTCAAGACACTGCTTATACCTAAGAAGACCAGCATCCTTCTGCACTTCCAACTGGGCAAGTTCTTGCTTTAGATTTTGGGATTCAATTTCAGCCTTAGAAGCTCTCTCATCAAGTCCCTTGCATTCCATCTGGGCCAGAGATAACGTAGTCTCCAGTTTAGCTATACTTTCTAAACACTGGTTGTACTGAAGTTGACCAGCATCCCTCTCAGCTTTTAGCTGTGCCAGGGCTTCCTTCAATACTCTAGTTTCAATTTCAGCTTTACTTGCTCTTTCGTCAAGGCCTCCAGCATCTTTTTGTGCCTTATTAAGATCTCTTTCCATTTCAGATAGCTTCTCCAAACTCTTCTGATACTGAAGACAGATAGCATCCTTGTCAGTCTGTATTTTGGCCAGGGCTGTCCTCAAGATTTGAACTTCACTATCTGCCATCTCTGAATGCTCAGACTCAGAATAAGTTGGACATGGCACTGCTGGTAGGGGTGGTTCAATGTAGGGTGAATCATCAGTCAGCATATATTGGGGTTGGTTTGGAAAAGCTTCTGCCATGGTTTTTTGGGCATGACGTAGCTCTCCCATTGCATGATCATATCTCTCTGCTAAAGCACGGTATGCTCGGTAGAACTCTTCCACTAATTTCATGAGCTCTGGCCTCTTCTTATAGTACATTTCTGCCATCCTTGCAAATGAATCTGCTTCCTCATCAATGAGCACGATCATTGCTTTGACTTTGGAATCTATGTCTGTAGAAACATAACATCACTTCAGTTATTGGATTAACCAACAGATGCATGGAAACGAATCAACCATCATTTCCTTAATTACTTGCAGTTATATGTGATAGCTTCCTTCACAAATTTTAACAACTGGATTTATTATGTAAAAAATGTTTGTATATCTTCAATGAACTCAAACTTTAATTTACAATATTTTTCAATTTCATTTCTATGAAATTTCTTAGATTTCTGTTGCAAATATCAAAATTTTTCATTTCTGCAACTTCTAAGTTCTAATGAACTCAAACTTCAATTTACAACAATTTTTTTAAAAAAAATCAGTTCCATGTAATTTCTTAGATGTCAGTTGCAGAGAGCATATTTTGTCATTCTGAGTGATTATGTTTAGAATAGTGACCCCATCAAAAGGAAATCCGGTATAAAACTTTTAAATGAGATATCCATTCTGTCTTTTGAATGGTGAATAGTGTACACTCATAACAAAAACAAAACAAAAACTGCAGATATTATTTAGTCTTCCCTAATACGCACATCTTTATATTATATGCTTAGATTCACTATCATTATTATTTCAATTTTACAGAAAGGAAAGTTAGAAGCAAATATATTCATACAAAGATACTTAACAATTACAACTTTGAGCCTTAATCCCCGTAATTAATTTAAACATGATAGATTCCAATTCCATGATTATGTTGGCACCCAACCAACAAAATACAAAGTGTATACATCATTCCTGCCGGGTAGTTGATGACTCACACTTCTGTGTTATAGAAGACTTACGACAAATAGACATAATGATTTACGACAAAATGAAGGAGGAAATTTGATTCCTGCACTAAAAAAGATATTACCAACCAAGGATAGATTGGAATGGATCAGCCAAAGGATGCTATAATGAAATTGGGTCATGTTAACCCTATGCTTAAGAGGGAAAAGAAAAACTATTGTGCATTTTTACTAAGGCTTTCTATCTGTAGTCTAAATTCTTCATTCCTGTAAAAACTACTTGAATGATATTTACCAAGGCTTTCTATCTGTAGTCTCTTATTGCGGATTGTGGAAAGTTATTCTTTTAGTAGATCTTAATGTGCAAAGTTAGTTTCAACTCAAATGTAGACTTGGTTCCATTTTTTTAGTCTTCTTGTTATGGTGCTACATTGAACACAAAGTTGCTAACCAGATAACGTAACAAGTTCAAACAATAGGTTCAGATTCCTCTAGCACAAATAGATAAAGAGAAAAAAGACACACCTGCAAGGTTTTCCTGAAGCCATTTAGAATTCTTTGGGCTAATGTGGCTATCCCACCACCAAGAATACGAGCGCCGGGGCTCAGAATCAGACAAGGTTGCCATGACTCCAGCAAAGAACAGCAACACAACTAGTATTGATTTGTCAAAAGCCTGATATTTGATCTAGGCAAGAGCAAGACTATAACATCATAGATTTCCAACACCAGTGTCTTTCGAATTTGAGACTCTTCAGGACTGTCTGACCATTTTTTGTAACTATCATCAAATAAATGTTAACACAGTAAGTTTAGTAAGAATTTCTCCAGATTCATAAGAAATCAAACTTAATTCTCGTGGCCTATCATATAAGAAAGTTACAAACTCTTTCCATATTGATGTTACTTTACCTGCCAAATTGGACACAGCTACAGCTGATCAATGAAGGAACCTTCTTGTTTTAGCTGTTCAGACAATTTGATACCGGTGGCGACTGCAACAAAGAAAGGAATAACAACTGTCAAATTCTTAGTACAAGCATCAATCCTTCATCATGGTGAACTGTATTAGATAAAATACTTCTAAATGCAAAAGAGGGTTTTAAAATCCAAGCACAAACAGAAGAATCACTTTTCTATATTTTGTATGAATACAATTGAAGGAGAAATTTGCCCTCAAGCTAGAGCAATTTCTATGATCAACAAATTCACTCACAAGACCAACAAAAGTATTACTAAAAACAGAGGAAATATAAAAAAAGAATATTTAGCAGTAGGATCCTAGGCAAATTTGATCAACGATCATGAATAGTTAAAAGAGAAGAAATGGATAAAAAGGTTATATCCAGGAAAAAGAAAGGATACATGCATGAAAAGGTAGTGATCATGAGGAAAACAATTTGAGCTGAGCAAAAAGCCTGTGTGAGATCAATCAAATACTCACCAAGTCAATGAACTTGATCAAAACACTTGAAGGAGAAAAATTCTAACAGACCAAGCAAAAGGGTGTTCAGAAAATCACAAAAAGTATCATACTTTGGAGCAGCTGTAATCAACCACACCCCAAAACAATGAAATCTGACAATGGAATCCTCATGGGGCTGATAACAGAACAACCCCAAACAGGAGCAAAACTTGCATTTCACCGCATGTTTTTTCTCAATCTCCAAGACACAAAGTAGCAACCTTTGAAGTGGGGTATTAGCAATATAAAATTGTGTCGTGTCGGCTCTGACACTGTGTGTATATATGACTCAACAACTGTAAAAAGGACAAGGGACGTGGACTGATCACGGAAAAGTAACAAGAGTGTGTTGTGTTTTACAATTTATATAATCATAATCATCTTGTTTCCCAGTGATTATTATAATTACAACACTTAATTAACGTTACAGTATCCTCTAAGTAAAGGATGCGTGCGAATGAATAGCAAGCAGAGTCTCTCATTCCAACAAACATTAATGGGATCCAAAATCATCATTATGTTTTAATCACTATCATTAATTTCGGATATTAAACATTACTATACAACGGTCGTATTCTTCAGGTTTTTATGGCCTTTCATTGCAATTTGCATAATTCACCTGTTCTTGTTTTCAAAATATGAAACCAAACATATTTGACAATTCCTTTTCTCACTCCTTCTTCTCTCCCTCATCAACTCCGGGAATTAAGGGGTTTCTTTTTTCACAAAAAAAAATAACACTTTTTTCTATAAAATGTAAATTAATAAAATCATATATATGTGATTCATGTAAGGAATTATACTACTAGATGTGTTTCTTGCTCATGAAAAAGTAATAATTAAATTCTTGAAAACATGCTTAAGAGAAAAGTAATTTAACAATCAGTTTAAATTTTACTCTAATTTTGTATGTGATAAATAATAACTATAAGTATAGATCATACAATCATAACTGAATGATGAAGATCAAAGGTTAATTAGTGATCACATGACTACTAAAATTATGTGTATTTTTCATTTTAATTAGTTAAATACAATTTAATATTTTATGATTATAAATCTAATTTATGACGTGTTTTTATTTGATATGTTTTCTCTTTAATTTAAACTTTTGAAGCAAACATGATACACTATATTGCTGAACTCTATATTTTGATATACAACTTTATTTCTTAATTAACTCAACTTTAATTCTTAATTAATTATAATATATAATGAGCTAGTCAATTTATATATATATATTATTTTTAAAATACACAATCAGTTAACTAATTCACTCGTTCTGATTATAAATACATATGTATTAATATATATATCTATCGTATTGTTAAATTTACATTATAGCTGTTTTATTTTTAATTATCGAGTGTCCCTTGCAAGATAAAAAAGAATAATCAAAAGAGAAAGTGATTACAATGCAATAATAATAATAATTTATAAGTAATGTTTAATTCATCTTCAAGATATTGTTAAAGAGATAGCAATGATCTTAGTTTCTTTCTCGTGTTCAATGTAAAAACAAATCACTGGTTGCTTCCAGCTACATTCTTTTTATTTTCTTTTTACCGACAGATTTACAGAACCGACACTATATGGAGGGTATGAGAGGAAAGGATGGATGGAATATAAAGTTTGTAATTTAATTATGAGGTTGGCTGGTTGATATATATTTCTTCATAGCGTGCAAATTAGAATGACAATAATTGGAATAAAGTGAGATGAATGCTAAAGTCAAAAGGTTTGGTAGTTGGATGAGTTTGTCTCTTGTAGAATACAATGCATTAAACAAATTGTAAATCCTATAATACTTGTTTTCAAAATATACATTAAGAATAATATTATTCCAGAGTATAATAATATTATTAAGCATGAGATTCTGGAGTGTACTAGTAATATGAAAATGCATATGAAATGATGACAGTCAATTGATGTTTGGTTAGGAAAAGAAAGTGTTCCCACTATATAATTAATGATTTTTCACAACACCAAACCCAAAAGGAAATACTTATGGTGACGGGTCAATTGGATGTGGTGACGCTGAACTTGTCATTAGCATATACCCTCATTTGGTAATCAAGAAAATCATTGAAAATAAAATACAGGCTCACTTATGAGTTAAGCTTATGTTCTGTAAAGTGCATATTCATCTTTACAAAATGTATTCCATCTGTAAATGATTCATCAAAATTAACAAGTTTCTTTGGCTTAATATTTTTCCAATTTCAATTAAAATTAGAAGAAACATAGGCCTATATATTGTGTATGCAATTTCATGACAGCTAATATTGATTTTAGATCACAGACTCAAAACCACGTGATGTATTGCAAATTGACAAAGTTTTTAAAAAATGTAATGTGAGAAAATTATCTTATACCAACTACTATTATAGTGAGAATTTGTCGAAGTCATTACCCATTTAAACTCGTACGGTACAAAGTGATCTCTAATGGAGTAATGATATTGTACGAGTGTAATGTTCTTGAGAGAATTAATCATGTTGTTATCTTTTAATAAATAAATTCATTAATAAATATGTCGGCTTCAAAACATTAATAAGTTCATTATGAGAGATTGTGGTTTTTTTTAGGGAATAATTTGTCACTTAAATATTCCATAAGTTAATGGGTCGAATTGCTTAATTACATTGAAAATTGGATAAAATATTTCTTTTATTTTTATAAATATACTATGTTAATACAGATTTTCAATCCACTCAAAAGAATTCACATAAGAAATCTGTTATCATCTTGTTAGATATTGGTCATTAGTTTTATGCTATCCAGTAAAGTTATCGTCATCGACATACTTACATGTTTCATACAATTTAACATTAAAGATTAGTGTGGCGACATTTCTTTAGTAGAGTTAATTAGGAGATTATACCAAACTAATGGATAAAAGAGAGAATAAATTGATTATTATTCTAACAATGTTTCAGTCATTTTCATCTTAATGATATGGCAAACACATGTGTACTTAGTTCTAGTTGGTTGCTTCTTAGACACTTAACATGTTAATTAGTTCAATTCTTTATAAAGATTTAAATGATGTTACAATATCAAGAATCATCATATTATTTCCTTCTCTTTTTTTCAATTTCAATACTAATTCAACTGATCATTACAATTTTGGGAATTTAATTAATTAACAGAATAAAGATTATTTTATCATTCTATTAATTTTGTTCCCCAGTTTAATCAATTATCATAATTTTAAAGACTGAATTCATCATTCACCTAAAAAGTACTTAGTGGACATGATTGTGTTAAGGAGGAAATCACTGTTTTATTCATGCATGAAAGAATGATCCTAGTCTTAGATTTAGAGCTAAAAAAATGTTAACACTATATTTCAATATTTTCTAATAGAAATTAGCCAATTAACTTTTTTTATGTGAGAATCAAACATAACAATGTTCACATCTCTTCAATGACAACAAGAGTTCTACAAGGCAAAGACAATTTAGGAGCCTATGGTGATGTGCCATATTTTTGAGCAGGTACTATTTCAAATTTTCATTTGATGTTACAACCTAACCAAAATGAAAATACTTTAATGAGAAAGTACTTGAAGAGGTTGCAAAGCACTGACCCATATGATGTGATCTTACTCCACACATTTGGCCAATCTCAAAATAGGTTATTGGTTGGAAGCAAAACCAAGAATAATACTAATGTTTGGTTCTCTTGTGAGAATTTAATTTAGGTTATCTTATGCACCTATCTTCATAATATGTGCTTCTAAGACCAGCCCAACCCTCACCAACCACAAGACCAACTAGTCTTCAAAATCTAGAACAAGAAAGTCTTTGTGCAAAAGGCACTCTTTCTATGGTCCCATCCCCATTTCATATAAGATTAATCAATCATATTTTTTTTGTTTTATTAGTAGCTAATAATTTGCTAGTAAAGTTTTATTAGTCTGCATAGAAAAACTATATTCATCAATTCTACAATGCTTATTAAAAGTTGCAGTTCCATGAAACTGAAGATTAAACAGAGAAGGTGGGTGGGTTTAGGACATAAATAACGATCCAATTTATCTTGTCACCACACATGCAGCAACATTCAAAAGCTGCTATATCATGTAATATAATATATTACGAAAAATACTTGACAAATAATTACAATATGCCGGATAATCGGACAATCAGACAATTAGTTATAAAATGTGAGAGAAAAATATTTTAATATACATATATATTATTTAAGTTGGTTAATTGGTTACATATTACAGTTGACTGCAAAAAAAATCTCATATATTATATATATCATACTCTTTTCTCACCCTTTTCTTCTTAAGTATTAATTAGCATTATGCAATATTTTTCTTTTAATAATATTTGATAACCTAAACAAGCTTGTTATATAAATTTTTTTAATTTAGGATGTAAAACCTTTCTAGTGAGTAATAAGAAGAAAAAGAAAAGAAAAAGATGAGACATGAGTGTCATCAAATCAGTACAGTATAGTACGAATTGTTAGGTTTTCACAATTATATTATGCATTCGACAATTCATTTATAAAACTGATAACGTATTCAATTTTCTCTTTGTTATTGCAGTTATTCTGTGTTTCTTTTCCCATGTTATGGGCATGTTAATAGATTCATGGGAGGTGATAAATACAGAATTAAAATTCCACAAAAGGTAGATATACATATATCTACCAAGATTAAACAACAACTTTTCCTCCCATTTTCATGGCTAATTAATGAGTACACTATTGTGTTCAATAGTGTAGTTTTACAAGAAAAAACAAAATATTTTCAAATTAAGAAAGCTATATAATATTTATAAAAATAAATAAATTATTACGACATTGAATTTATATTGTTTTTCCATCTTATAAGATAAGTAAATATTTATTAAAATGTAAATATACCCTTCCTTTCTTTTTCTTAAAAAACAAACTTAAAACCTTGAAACATTTCAAGTAAATAATAAATAGTGCATGTTGAGAAAACTTATTCATAATTGTGTGTTAAAGAATAGAGAAGGCCACATTCAACATTGAATGTCCATTATTAGGTTTAAGGCTGTCATACAAACAATTGATGATTGATCTAAGGAAGTTACCTAAGTTGGTTGGGTCATATATGTCACAACAATGATGAGAAATTAATCCTTGACTCCACAACTCTAGAATTTGATTTTAACAACGTAAAACTCTTATATACGAAAAGGGTTTGCATGTTATAGAAGCTTTCTAACTTTGTAAGTTTGATGCGTTTAATATATCAAAGAGCAATATGAGGCAATGGTTTATTGTGCTGATTTTAATGGGTGAAAAAACTTGCGTATACATATAACATAACAGTGTCTACAAAAGAATGAAATCTCACCTCTCTGAATAACTATTTCAACTAACACGAGTATGAGTACTCACCTCTTCCCCCTCCATATACACACACAAATTAACACATGATCATATCACTTTTTCTTTTTTTTTCAATGTGATTCAATTGTAAATTATTATATATTATAAAATTATTCATTTTGAAATAATAAATATTATAATTTTTAGTTAGTTAATAATCTAAAAGATTTAATCTTTCAATGCAATGAAAATTATGCTAGTAAGTAAATCTCCAATGATATATGATGCCTTTTGTAGAGTTTCTTAACACCATAAGTCTTACCATGTCACATAAAATTTAAAATTTTTAACAAGTTTTTCTCTAACTGTGAAATCTTTACAAACTTAAAATGAGTTCTACAATTATCTCACAATTCTTAACAATTAACAAAAGCCATTGCTGATAAAAGTAACTGTTCTTATATTGAAATGGTTATATCAATTTGCTTAATGGTGAAACAACATAAGAGAAGATATTTGTTTTATTTTTTAAGAAACCCATTTTTTCCTAACCCATTCATAGTTTGCACTAAATTATGTGAAATTTATTAAGATCGGTCCAGTGGTTGTATAAAATTTTACATTTGATTGTCAATGCCGTTTTCATAAAAAAAATCACTGATGGTGATAATTTAAAGAGAAATATTAGAGGGTAACACTTGACATCCATAATAGTGGTTTCCTGATTAAGATCAAGTAGTATTTCTAGATGGCTATGAATGAGACTTGTTTTATTAATCATTAGAATTAGACTTAGAAGGCTGAGCCTCTACATCAGCTATGACCAACATAGTGGGCTTGGTGAGGTACATTCTCAATCCAACACCAATTATTATAAGTCAAACCTTACTTAGCCATCTTGTCTGCTAAAATGTTGTCTGTCTCTAAGTTAGAGAAAGTGAATGATTTCTTGAAACATTCAAGCATCTAAGGTCGGAAGTACAAATAAAATTAAATAAAATGATAAAATCAAATAAAAGATTCCATGCACAATACCTAAAGTACAAATAAGCATTTTCTTTGTTTATATTTCAAAAAACATTCACTTATCTATAACATCTCACTTCCATCCATTTTTCATTCTCTATCACATCATTTGTCACACTTATCACATGCACACTTCAAACTAGGGTATGCAGAATGGAAATATATTTTCTTTTATATAATTACTAGTGATGAAGTTAGACAGCAGGCCTTAGGCTTCATATACGAATTTGTGACCTTTTCTTTTGCTGACAACACAAATTTGTGACTTAGAACCGATTGATTTGTCTCCTAACATTGGTTAAAAACTTTACATCCTGTTTGGTTGATGAAGTTGCAATTCACTTTTTGGGACTAATCAACAGCTTAAACTAAGATTATTCCTCCAACAAGGACCATTAAGAACTTAATCATAAGGACATGTTCGAAATCATAACAGAAAAACGTAGAGATTAATCCCGGGAATGATTATAACTATAAATTAAATAGTGCATTATGGATTATAACTATATATTAAATAGTACATTATGGAAAGAAAAGAAGGCAACATATTATTACCAAAGTAAAACGGAACTCAATATACATAATAAACCTAAACATAGTTTCTATTGCAAGTTGCAACAAACTAAGGACATGATTAAAAGAGGGGAAGGGAGGGGGATTAACTTAAACGAAAAATATCCCCATTCTAAGGGTGAGGGGTGAGAGAAGGAAATGAAGGAATGGATTGTAATATCAACTTTCTGCCACCCCTGCGACTAGGAGATGATCCCAAGTCACAGTTAGGAGAGGAGATTCTCTTGCCATTTGGAGAAGATGTTTTGATGCAAGTGATTGGAGAAGTATCATCTCGGAGAATTTCTGGCATTTCATCATCTGGAACACTTTGAAAATGCTTAGCTTGTGACCAAAGAGAATTTGATTTCACAAGCTTTTGGTTGGTGAATATTGCAGAGCCAGAGATGGTTGTAACAAAAGATCTTGGTGGTTTCCCCTTTGATGAAAATGGCAATGGAAGCAATGACCTGGTCCATTGAAATGAAATAACATTGATCAGTAAGGGAAATTAGTTTTATCATCATCTTTGTTGACAAAAAGTCAGCATATCAAACCTTGAAAGCCGTAATGGTGTTGACTCGGTAGCAGAATCTGGATGATCTTCCATATTAGGAACTTCAGTTTTCTGTAAAGATTTTTCTGCCACGCCCTTGTCAGATGCTTCTGTTTCTTCTAGCTCGGTTTCAACTGGAGCAGAACCTGAACCAAAAATAAAGAAGGAATTGATAACAAGCCAATTAACTAGACATTGGAAACCCGTTAAGATTTAAGAAATCACATTTAGAATGTGGAAGTTCTAACTAATGGCTTTTTAAAATAGCATGTGAAATGTGGAAGAAAATCACATTTCATACATGAAATGAAGCACACTGCTAAATGCTAATAGGTCAAATTGATAGCCAATTCGATGGTCCTAATAGAAAACTTACCATCTTTTCTACCAAAAGCATTCTTGCACCCTTCACATCTACAGCTAATGGAGCAGCCAACACCACCCTTCAAAAGAAAACAACCATTGGTAAATCATATTATAGCTGAAATAGGAGGCATGCATGATGGGACAAGGATGAAAACCTGATAGCATTCACAATATTTCTTTAGGCAGTTTGATTTTTTGCAGTTGCATCCTCGTTTGTGTCGTGCTGAAGCTGGAGTTTTATTCGGGTCATCCTGCAGGAAGATAATAAGTAACACTATAGAAAAAAAAAAGGTTGTTTAAATAAAATAGGTGAAAAATTATGTTTATTTTCTAACCCCAATTTCAGGTACAGGTTCAGAACTTCTGATGACTTTAGGAGCAAATGCAAGAGGGTTACGAGATTCAATCTGCTTGCGAGTTTGAAGAACAGTGTCTTCATGAACAGGTTTGTTGAAGCAATCCTGACAGGAGCAAGGTTCTATGCAGTAGACACCAGCAGCAAAGCACTCACAATAACTGATACAAAAAAAAAAAAAAAAAGATAAGGTCAATTTCAAATACAGTGAGGTCAATATGAGATGATACAATATGAGAATTTCAAGTTTGGCACAACATATACCCAATAACCTATTCCGTTGTTGCAACCAAAAGTAAAGAATATAAAATATTCATTTCAACTTACAGCTTCAAACACTTTGATTTCTTGCAATTGCAGCGTTTGCAGCCCTCAGTTTCTCCAGGTGTCTCCAACTTACGCCTGCAAATCCAACTTGGTATAAGGCTAATGAAGAAAGGAAAGTTTCAAAATAATGTGATGGAGTTTTTCAAGCATATGCATAGGTAATCAACAACTGCACTTACCTCTTCTTTCTGGGGCTATTCGGATTGAAGTCTTCACCGGCCATGTAAGCTGATAGCAGGGAACAATCTTCAGCAGGCTGAACCCCATTTTCTGATGGATCTAATTCTCTTTCAGATGACACAGGTACCAATGCTAGATGCTGATGTTCTTGGTTAGTAGAGATCTGCAAGGAAGTAGAGCTGTGCAAGCTGAGTTGTCTTCTAGAAGAAGATTTTTCAATTTGTATGCCCTTGTAATCTTTTAAGGCAGCAAGTGCATTCAAGTGTAGACCAATTCCTGGCAAAGTTCCCCTCTGTAAATTCCCATTGCGTTTTTTAGGAAGCAGCTGCTTTTCAGTAGCAACATTCCTCTCATCAGATTCTGATGTACTTGAACCGGTGTTTGAATTATCATCAGTGTTCTTCCTTTGCACATTGGCCATCTCAAAGTCTAGACAACGCCTCCGTATGGCACGGTTCTTGACAGAAACAAGCTGAAATCAAAAACACAAAAAATGCTTATAGATTGATTGACTAGTTAAATGCATTTAGAGAACAAACTTAAAAAAAAAAAAGAGAGAGAGAGATTAGTTTCAAATACTTATAAACCACAAAAGGAATACATAATGACATATAGCATGCTTCCTAACTACAGCATATACCAGGGAATGCAAAATGCAGCACAATATAAATTGGAAAATATGGCCTTCATCTACTTGTGGACTTGTGAAGTACTCATGCATTGGCTACAAACAGAAGTTATAAAGTATTGTGCTAGAAATTTCACTCTAACACAAACCATAACAAAAGGATGATACCAACAATAATATGCAATCATACACATAAAAATGTGGAAAATGTTGTACCTGGTCATTTGCTTCCTCATTTGGATTGCTAGTCACCAAAGTAACATTAGCAAGACAATCCTGTCTTTGGTCCGTGTCTGCTGCTGTTATAGGCTCAGAACAGTGATTTTCAATTTCATGTTCAGAACCAGAAGCAACTGAATCAACAGTGAGCATTTTCCTACCATTCTTGATGGTAGAAAGTGGTAGCACAGACGTATAATTGCTCATTCGGACAGAAGAGTCCAGCTGCTTGTGCATTAGACCCTTGAAAGCTTCTGTGTCACCTGGGGTATTAAAAATTAGCATATCAGGGGCATCAGGAATCAAATTATCCCAAAAACACTCTGGTCCTTCACTCTTTGACTCCATCTGACATATTTCTTGAAGATGCGCTTCACCCTCAACTGAATTTGTTCTACAGCCTTCCTGAACGTACCCAACATCCGATGCTGCTTCACCAGGAAATTCCAAAAGAGAATTAGCCTCATCACCACAAAATCTAGGATCATAGCTAGGACTACCACAATCATACTTCAAAGTTTGTGGTAGCTCAACTGAGAATTTTATGTGCTCAACTGAGAATTTTATGAGATCAACTGAAGCATCTCCTACTGAAATCCCTTTCTCAGTGATTTCCTGTAATTCTCTTGAGTTATGATGTGAGCATGTAGCATCTGCAAAAGTCTCTTCGCTGGAGTGAACTTTATTTACATCTTCAGAAGAAACCTTGGACTTTGATGTGCCTAACGAGTTATGCCTAAAGAAGAATAATTTCGCAACCATTAGAAATGAGTCACTAAAGCATTTACATGGATAAACTAAGTCATATAAGTAAAAGAAGTAGCATAAAATAAAAAGAGAAAATTTGAAAATTACCTCCGGAGAAATCTTGATTCCTTGAGACAACTGACATGGGGTGATGTGAAAACCGATGGAGGGGATGAAAAGCTTAGTGAATTGAAAGTTTGACTAATGGGAACAGATTTAACGGGCTTTATAGGAGACAAGCTATTGATATAGTTGTAAACAGGTGAATCCTGCATGTACCAAAGGTTAAAAATATTCTTAAACTGCATGAATTGAAGGATAATCTTATCTTATATA
Organism: Hylodesmum podocarpum; assembly: GCA_026586105.1. Taxonomy (NCBI): domain Eukaryota; kingdom Viridiplantae; phylum Streptophyta; class Magnoliopsida; order Fabales; family Fabaceae; genus Hylodesmum; species Hylodesmum podocarpum. The sequence continues at coordinate 740,242 of JALJEV010000646.1, forward strand.
CAAGCAGAAAAAACATGGAGAAAATCAACAATTACAGCAGATCATAAAATAATTCATGAATAATTTATTATCTGAACGTCCAGATCTGACAAGGAATGTTCATTGAACAATAAATATGTACATAGCAGGTAGAAAAGAAAAACCGGTGTTAATATAACCCATTATATGTGACTCTGAATATTTACCCAAAACACAACATTGTAGAAACTTCAAATTGAGACCAGCATGTTTCTGTGGTGAAACATTAGTGTTAAAACATAGCAAATTTACCAAAAAAAAAATTAAAAATTAGTTCAAAATTTAGAGTTACTCAAATCTCTCCTTAGCAAATTATTTGGCTCTCTGATATACATCCTTAGACACACTGAAACAGTGAAATTAAGTCAAAAACAAAGAAAAGAAAGTCGTGGAATTTTCTCAATTTGATTGCAAACAACAAAATTTCATTTTTTTTAAAAAAAAAAAAAAAAAAAGTGTTGCAAGCCGCAAAGTTTAGACTTGCACAAACACTGTAGCCGAAAAGAAAAAGAAGAGGAACAAAATTATATTAAAAAAAAAACTAAGAAAATATAGCAGAACATGGGAAAGTCGAAGCCCCACAAAACAAACTATAAACTGAACATGAAGAGAGAGATCTACACAAGTGAAGTAATTCACAAGTTCTGCTCTCAAAATACAAACACACCCCAGAAAACAAAAATGCAGAAGAACAAAATTCGGCAAAAAGGGTATGCAGAAAAGAAGAAAACTAAGAAACCCTGGAAGTAAAAGAAGAAGAACAAACTTAAAAAAGAAATTTTTTTTAAAAAAAAAAAAAACTGCATACATGCAGAGAAAGAAGAAACAGAAACAGAGAAAGGAAAAAAAATTGAATTAGACAAGTGAAAGCAAACCTCAAACTTAGAGAGGGTAGCATTGATCTGATTCCTCTCTGGTGTGTCCATGTCCAGAGAGGCAGCAACACTACATTCCTCTCTGTTTTTTCTCTGTTTCTCTGAGTGACTCACTCACTCATTCATTCACTCACTCACTCACTCATTCATTCACTCACTCACTCACTCTCACTTTGTTCTAAGTAAGAGAGGGTTTTGTTGAAAAGAGATGAGGATTGATGATTCAAGAAGCGTTAAGGCGGGAGAAGAACAAATTTCTGTTGGGGACCACAACAACAGCTGTCTCTTGTTTCTTCTTTTTTTTCTCTGCTTTCTATTTTGTCGCTAAAGTAACGTATAACAGTTAACAAATAATAACAATACAGATTCTTCTGTGTAACCATTTTCTCCTTCTACCCTTTCTTTTAATGTCATTCATTCTTTAATATAATAACTGTTACATCATCTCACTAATGCTTCTCTCCACTCATCAATCAATTTAATTACCGTCAAATTTCCTCTATTAAATTATACCATTACTATTAATATGGCTATTAACAACACTTTCTTCTTCCACAAGTCACAACTTTCTCCTTTTAGCGCCGTTTCTTTAGACTCCTAAACACTACTTATAACGTGATCGGTGACTAATTACTACGGATTATAACGTTTCCATAAATCTTTAAATCAAACTTTTTATTTATTTATTTATTTATTCATCATGCCATCAGTTTCTAATCTGTCCCAATTCATTTGATAAACAAGAAAAAATAAAACGTTACTTGAGAAAACTAATTCTGTTCATTTCTTTTGAAATGATCAAATGCCCATAAATGTGTTTACCAAACTTTTACTGAAAATTAAATCAAAACAGTAAAAAATGTTTTTTTTAATTGTGTGGGGGGAGAAAGGTAGGTACTAAAATCATAATCATATTCCAACCACAATAAATAATATACATAAGTATTTTTTTTATATAATAACTTTTATAAAATCATTTTTTTAAAAAAAAAAATCTGTTTATCATAACATTGATGTAAAAATATTGTGAAATATTGATATGAATATCTCCAATGTATTTGGAAGATTGCGATTTAAAAGAAAAAATTCCACGAGCTATTTAAAGAAAAAATCACATCCTCATTGAGATATGAATGCGTAAGAGAAAGGAATTGAAACCTAAGATATAATTATGAACCTACCATTTAGGAAACGTTTGAGGGTCACGAAAATTCATGTTTGACTAATTGATTTCATTTGATTAAAAACTTGTTTAATGTTGGTGGCGTACAAAGTGAGGCATCGTACAAACAATTATCCAACAAATAGTTGTTACCGTTCTGTTTTGTGTTTGACGAAATTATAGAAATTAAATTATTTTTTTGTGGTACATTAAAACAATAAAGTAGAATTTTCTTTTGATAGTATTTTAACAGAAAAAAAAAAAAAAAAAAGATTTGGAATCTGAACTAACTGTAGCCGTTAAATTGAATGTGTACAAAATAGGAAACGCATATATGAGATAAGATGACACGTCACACACTCTTACGTTTTAGCGCGCGGCGAATTTCAAAAGGGTGTAGTCTGGTGTAACTGAGGTGCACGGAACTCGTCAACACTCGCGTACAAGGTACGCTTGTTATGCATACCTAAATCTGAGACAGGTGGCTACATTCTCTGATGTAGAAGCGCAGCCTCATAACACGCACTTCCACGCACGGAATTTTATATCCTCGGTACCTTTGGTTAGGATCACAATCAACCTTAAACGTTATTCTCTGTTTGTTACGATGTTCCCATCAAACTTTTTTTTACAATTAACTAATGCATTATTTTTTATTAATAGTGAGAATAAAAATTATATTATATATAAAGGTCATATACTAAAAATATATTGTTACAAATTAAAAAATTGATAATATAATACTAAGATTAAATTTAATGCTACGCAATATATATTATAATAAAATTTAATTTAATTGAATAGTATATTTTAACAAACTTTACTTAACTTAAAACTATGCAAAAATTACAAAGACAACAACACATGAATATGTTAAATAAACAAAATTTAAATTCACTGCCAACCTCTAATTGACCAACAAGTCATAAAACAGTGAGTGAATAATATTATTACGTACATTCACATTCATTTACATAGAATTCCCATTAACTAACTATTTAATAATTCAATGATATGAACGAATTAATCAGTAGTTATTAATCTCGCACGCAGAGTACAAAACAACACACGAGTACTTTTACTGGTGTAATCAAGTTAGTTGATTGAGTTACAAAAATTACTAAACCCACCCCCAACGACCCTACAATTGTAGGGTCCATGCTTTGAAGGTTAATAATAATAAAAATATAGAACATTTATGTGAGGTAGAGGTGCAAAATTAAGATGTTCATGCTTTATGCGTCTACCTTATCCTTCTGCTCTCAATATCTTCCCTTTCCTCTTTCCCAAAGATTGGGTGCCAAATTTAGAGGTTCCCTTTAATTTAGGGCAGGTGGTCCCTATATTATTAAGTCTCAAATTCATATATTCATCCTTGTTGCTCACGTGATTCATCCCGCTCTCATCAATACAAAAACAACAACTTATTAAACAACAAATATATACATATAATGTGGACAAAAGTGGTCAAATAATGTTGAAAGATTCATGATCACCACGGGAAGAGATGTTATTTTGTGTACATTGATTGAACTAGACTAATTTCATTATTTTTGTTCTTACTGAATTCTGGGATGTCCGAGCTCAGCTCGGCCCTCAGAAATTCAGGTGACGGAGGGGTTGGTTCCCTCGTTGTAGGAGTTTTTGTAATCAGTCGTTTTTTGTCCTTTATTGTTGAATCCTTTTATAGGGATTATAATTGAGGTTCAATTATTAATTTAGGTCCGCAAATCCCGGTAACAGTAAAATAGATATACTGTCACACGCATAATCCCGGTAACAGTGGGATAGATATACTGTCACACGCATAAATCCCATAATATTAGGGAGAGGATGTTGTCCAATCTTGGCCGGCTAGTGGGGTGAGCCCGGCATTATTGGGAGGAGCTCGGTGACTCACCCCAGCCCGGTACATCAGCCCCCCGAGCTCAGGCCAAGCATTAGGTTGGTCATGAGTTAAGTCCGAAGCTCGGTCATCCGAGATCTAATAGCTCAGGCTCTTCAATGTCATTTCTTCACGTTATATTATCGTTTTATCTTCATGCCGCGCTCTTCTATTTAGACATTACCGATTTGTCTTATACTTGTTTTATCTGGATGTTCACTTATGCTGGGTATCTGGCCGAGCTCTGAGGGACTCAGGCCGAGCTCAGGTCATCTGGCCGAGCTCTGAGGGACTTAGGTCGACCTTTGAGGGACTCAGGCCGACCTCTGAGGGACTCTAGCCGAGCTCGAGGTCATCTGGCCGACCTCTGAGGGACTCAGGCTGAACTCTGAGGGACTCAGGCCGAGCTCAGGTCATCTGGCCGAACTCTGAGGGACTTAGGTCGACCCTTGAGGGACTCAGGCCGACCTCTGAGGCTCGTGGCCGAGCTCTGCGGCTCTCGGCCGAGCTCTGAGGACTCGGCCGAGCTCTGAGGACTCGGCCGAGCTCTGAGGGACTCAGGCCGACCTCTGAGGCTCGTGGCCGACCTCTGAGGCTCGTGGCCGAGCTCCGAGGACTCGGGGCCGACCTCCGAGGCTCGTGGCCGAGCCTCCGAGGGACACAGGGGCCGACCTCCGAGGCTCGTGGCCGAGCTCGAGGACTCAAAGCCGACCTCTCGAGGCTCGTGGCCGAGCTCTCGGGTGCACTCGGGCCGAGCCCGAGGACTCGGCCGAGCCCGAGGACCAAAGCCGACCTCTGAGGCTCGTGGCCGAGCTCTCAGGTACTCAGGCCGACCTCTGAGGCTCGTGGCCGAGCTCTGCGGCTCTCGGCCGAGCTCTAAGGACTCTCGGTCGATCTCTGAGGGACTCAGGCCGACCTCTGAGGCTCGTGGCCGAGCTCTGAGGGACTCAGGCCGACTTCTGAGGCTCGTGGCCGAGCTCTGAGGGCTCTCGGCCGAGCTCTGAGGGCTCTCGGCCGAGCTCTGAGGGCTCTTGGCCGAGCTCTGAGGCTCTCGGCCGAGCACTGAGGCTCTTGGCAGAGCTCCGAGATAACTTGAAAAGGGACGCGATGTCTCCTATAGCTCGGTAGCCGCCGAGCATGGAAATGACTTGTAAAGGGACGCGATGTCTCCTTTAGCTCGGTAGCCGCCGAGCACGGAATTAACTGGTAAAGGGACTGGTCGTCTCCTTTAGCTCGGTAGTCGCCGAGCACGGAATTAACTGGTAAAGGGACTGGTCGTCTCCTTTAACTCGGTGAGTCGCGAGCACGGAATTAAGCAGTAGTGGACCGGTCGTCTCCTTTAACTCGGTAGTCGCTGAGCACGGAATTAACTGGTAAAGGGACTGGTCGTCTCCTTTAACTCGGTAGCCGCCGAGCACGGAATAAACACAAGTGATGATAGAAATTCTTCTTTATTGAATACTAGTGTGGTGCCTCGTTAAAACCAATCGATTGCAACATGGCCTCCGTATCTTATTTGAGTCGGCGTGGAATTATCCAATTGAAATATTCATGTGATTACAAAATTTCGATTGAAATGTCAGTTCAATTTGTAAAATGACGTAGGCATGCGAATTGAATCATCGTCACCTCAATAATGGACTCGGCACGGTATTTACTTTAAGTGAAAAATTAGCCTCGGCATGGGGCTTGGTGTTGGTGTTATGCAAATTGGCAGCGCAATTGCAGGTGGCCTCGGGATGAAGTGGGCATCAGCTCGGTCGTGCGATTAATTCAATTGAAATGTATTTTCCAATCAAAATATTAATATAATTGCACAATTTCCAATGAAATGTTAATGCAATTGTATAATGGCATCGGCATGTGAATTAGAGTCGGCATGAACTTTTGTAATTGAAAGAATTGATATCGGTTTGTGAATTGGGGTCGGTCTGGAATTGTGCAATTAAAGAATTGGCATCGGTGTGGATGATGCTGAAACCGACTTTATCCTTTGATGATGCCGAACCGACTTGAGTATTTTGAACATGTGAGTGTAGGGTGATTCTGCCGAGTACATCAGCCTCAACCCGGAAAGGATTATTCTGCCGAGCTCATCCCAATCCCGACCCGTATGATCACGAGGGTGATTCTATCACCGTCCCGAAATAAACCTAGTTGCCCATGCTATCCTAGCCGACCTCGTAAACCATTGATGCAATTGAAAATGTTATTTCAATTAAGGAAAATTGGTACATACGGAGTTAACGACATCTCTCTAAAACAGTTCACGTCTGGCTCCGTCGTTCTCTCTTTCTTAACCGCAACCTTCACTTCCTCCACCATAGCCTCTTCCTCCTCGCGCCGGCGCTTCTTCTCGCCTTCGACGTCGGCGGAAGGCGCGTGTCGCGGCGCGAGAGCAAACTTCGAGGGGAAGTTGAGGATGGCTTTGGAATCGCGGAGTTTGAAGGCCGCATGGTCGCAGCCTTGGCGCACCGATGGCGTGGCGAAAGTTCCGAGCCACACTCTGGACCCTCGCTTGTTGGGGTCGCGGATCTCGGGGTGGCGGATCTCGGCGGCGAATTTTCACCACGGCCTTTGCCGGACTCCACGGTAGTGTTTTTTCTCCGATTGATTTTCCGGCGGCGCAGGCACTTCTGGGTTGGGATTGTGGGACCCGAACCGTATCCACTCGGTCTTGTTGGGGAGAGAGATTTGTAGAGAGGATTTGCAGATATCGAAATCGAGCACCGCGTCAGCTTGCAACACCTTAGAGGGAGAAGCGGCAAGGATAGAAGAAGGATCGAGATCGCTGAGTCGGAGAAAGACGGTGGAGGCATTGGCCGTTCGAGTCCCAACAGTAGAGACGAGAGGCCCGGTCCCAAGCAGAGGAGGTTTTGAGAAGCGGCGGCGGTGCGCGCCGCGTGCGTGCGAAAAGAGAGGGTGTTTGGTGAGTGGGAGCCATTCGAGTTCCTCTTTGGGAGTTTGAGAAGGGCTTGGGCTTGGGTCCAAGATCGATTCAAACGTAATGCTCATGGTTATTGGTTCATCTTCTTTCTTCTTCCTTCGCGTTTCGCCTTAGCTTAGTTCGAAAGAACCCTCGCTACTCTTCTTTTCGGAGGCCTCCGCAACGCAGCATCTATACGTGATTGTATAAAGTCCACCACGGCGGGATCTATAGTAGCGTTAAAGTGGTTGCGCGTACAAACCATCTAGATCTGGATCTGAGAGAATTTAGGTGAATCTGATAGAATTTAGGTGCGATCTTAGGAATTTTAGAGGTTGAGTATGGGATTGTGGTGGCAGGATTAAGAATTATCTGGCCCCACGGTGGGCGCCAAATGTTCTTACTGAATTCTGGGATGTCCGAGCTCAGCTCGGCCCTCAGAAATTCAGGTGACGGAGGGGTTGGTTCCCTCGTTGTAGGAGTTTTTGTAATCAGTCGTTTTTTGTCCTTTATTGTTGAATCCTTTTATAGGGATTATAATTGAGGTTCAATTATTAATTTAGGTCCGCAAATCCCGGTAACAGTAAAATAGATATACTGTCACACGCATAATCCCGGTAACAGTGGGATAGATATACTGTCACACGCATAAATCCCATAATATTAGGGAGAGGATGTTGTCCAATCTTGGCCGGCTAGTGGGGTGAGCCCGGCATTATTGGGAGGAGCTCGGTGACTCACCCCAGCCCGGTACAATTTTTATTTTATTTAATTCATGAAAATCTTTGGACTCATAAAATATTTTCAGAAATATTTATATTTATCTCATTTAAAAAAAAATAAGAATTCAAACTTGTGATGAATTAAATATGAGATGTTATGTTATGTGAGGATGCCTTATCATGTTGTTGAGCATTTGAGTAACAGGCATACTTGGTCTGTCACGTGTCAAGCCTACAAACTTTACTCTAAACACACTCACACACTTAATTAACAATTTTATTATCTATTTTTCAATAAATTATAATATATAATTAATTAATTAATTTTTTCATAAAATATATATGTAATTTTTTATTAAATTTTATAAATATAATTATTTTTTTCATAAAATATATATATATTACTTTTTTTTCTTTTCACATTTTATAACAAATTATCTAATTATCAATACACGTTACAATTTTCTATTAAGATATCTTAACTGACAAATAAAGTATATTCCATTTCCTTTATTAACAGCAACACAGTCTTTTGGGTATTACGTACAGTCATAAAATATATTCAACACTGATCACACTTTGCTTTTCTGATATCTTTGATTAGAAATTAATAAATAATGGAAGCATTATGGCACTAGTGAGGAGAAGAGGGTGTCGGGGATATTCTACATGTATGGGGTACTTTATTTCATTTCTTTACTTCTTAAATTTGTGGATGCTGTTTTCTGCATGGATATGTCCAAAATAAAGTCCAAAAGTTTAATATTAAAAATTAATATATAAGAGAAAGATCAAATATCAAGGTTTTGGTGTAGTATGGTTGTCAACTATTGATGGTGATTAATCTATTTGTGGTGTCAGGAGGAATATATAATCCATCCCTCTAAATTAAGTACTAATATTTATGGTACTTTTTATTTGTTTTGACTTTCATTTACGTTTATGGAGGAAGGTTCTTACATGGATATGACATTCCAAAGAGGGTATGCGAAATTGCCAAATTTGTCCATCAATTAGCTTCTCCACTTGTCCATTTCTCTCATGTCTTATTTTTTTTTATTTTATTTTAAGCTAAAATATTAAAAAATAGTTGATAAATAACTTAAATACGCAAAAACAGATAATATGTTATAAAATGTGAAAAATATATATATATATATATAATTAAAAAAAAAGAAAAATATAAAATGTATATTTTGTAAATAAATTAACTAGTTGTGATTGATTACAAAATAAAATTGTAAAATATTACTTAATTACCTCTTCGTACATAATTCGAGATGGATTTAATGTAAGATAAAATATTTAAAGATTAAGTTTTATATTAATAATAAAAATTTATTTTTTATTAGTTTTTATGAAGGAAAAAAGTACCATAGGTTAACAAAAAGGTTTTGAAATATTCATTATATAATTTTTTAAAAAAGAATTACTTTAAGTTCTACCTATCATTGGACCGCATGAATGTATACATGATAAATAATAACAACAATGATTAAAAAAAAAATGAATTTTAAGGTTTTTCTTATATATGACTTTTTGTATTCAAAACTATTTTTTCTCTAAATTTAAATAACTGAAAATGTTTAGAATTTAACTCTCCTAATTTATGTTTTCACATCTTACACATTTGTGACTACTGAATTAATGAGCTGAACATATTTTTCAAACCATCATTCCAATAAGACCTTTGCATTTTCTGTAATTTGTTTACTTTGCTTTTACTTTATTTTTTAGTACCTTATATTTGCTGTTCTCTACTTTTCAATTGCTTTTATATTTTTAACAAAAATATTATTATTTTTGGGGGCAGGGGCAAAACGTGGCCCAGGCCCAAGAAACAAAAATATATAATTATTAGACGTAAATAAAAGTTACGTATCTATCTTCACTATAAAAAATTCACAATTGTTTATTTAATTTAAAAATTTATTTCTTTAATTTATTTTGAAGTGATGAAATAAAATAAATATTTATTTTAATTATAAAAAATTAGACATAATTTAATTGGATATCATGGATGAAAGAGAAGAAGAAAAATTATTTTTTTTTTAAGAAAAAAGCAGAAATAATAAAGTACGGCGGACATAAGACATTGGAAATACATGAAAATGTTTGATAAAAAATTCCAATACAAACTTATCATCTCTTCACATATATATTTGTTTATTAATTTTTTTTTTATTTTTTTAATTGTTATTAGAATTTACTATCAAACATTTACGTGAAAACAATAATTCTTCTATGATAATCAGGTAGATCTTGTAGTTGAACTTAAAAATGGCCTGGTGTGTTTATTTCATTAACAATTTACAAACAAACAATACAATACACATAGCAGTGTATCAAACATTGATTTATTTACAAGATTACCATAAAAAAATACTCAAATAGAAAATTAGAAAAAAAAAAAATATATATATATATATATATATATATATATATATATATAGAAACTTAGCAGCTTCTGATGCATGAGATACTGAAAATTAAAGATGGAATCACAGGAGTGAATGAGCATATCAACCACGCCTGCTGGGCTCAACGCCAACTGTTTTCAATGTCTCAACGGTTCGCGGACTGCAATAACAAACCACCTTCATTATTGTTAACTCATCAAATAAAAGCATTGTATTTAAATAGTACCTTTATTTTGTAATAAACGATAATACGCAGTCAACCAGATAATTCATTCACAAAATATATACAAACTAGTTAACTCATTCACAAAATATATACATACACCATATTTTTTTTTCTTTACATTTTATAACTAATTGCATGGTTATACGTGTATTGCAGTTATCTAATAAATATTTTTTTTCAAATAAATCAAAACTTGCATGATAATTAAAAATTTGATGAAATATATATACCGGGTGAAAGGATCAGGGTGGACAGAAGGTAGGGTTCTGGAGTTTTTGTCTTGAATTTGAGAGACTTTCCTTAGGAAAGAACCATCAATGAATTTGGTGGCAGAGTTGATGGTGCGATCAGGATCAGACACCTCTGGCATTGTTTCTCTTCTTTTCTTGTTTACATGAACAGTTGGAGACCGTGCCAATTGTTGAAACGCAGTGTGTGTTCCCATTGCCAAAGCTAAAGTCACCATTCCCCATATCATATACATTGGTGCTAACTCTGCCTTCAGACCGCTCTTCCTACCATCCATGCATCACATCTCACATTTGTATCAAACATTATTTTAATTTAACATATATTCATATCAATATGTGTATATATACATAGGATCACATTAAGCCACACCTAGAGGTGGAATGAGCATCATCTATGGATGAGGATATGGACTTCAATTTTGGAGCTGTGGGACTAGTGAATGATCTCCTTGCTCCTCCCATTTGAGCTTGTGTCAATTGCCAAATTTTCTGCATTGATCCAAACTAATTATATCATTCACATGGTTTTTTTATACATTAATCTAGTTAGAAATGGTTTATATAAATTGAAATATAATTGACAAACAACTACAATACACAGATAATCGATTTATAAATTGTGAGAGTGAAATACGTATATGTATGTATATATGATTTTCGAGAAAGTTGACTAATTGCGTATTGTAATTGGCTGCAAAATAAAGTTGAAATAAATTATATAACTTTGATAGACAGCTGTAATACGGTAGACAATAAATGACATCTTTTTTGGGTTAGACACATTAGGTGTTTAGGGATTCAAGGCTAAGCTCATGTTAATTCATTTCAATATTAAATTGCATTGTTCGATAATCAGTTATAAAATGTGAAAAGAGAGAAATATATATATGTATATAAAATATGAAGAGAGAAGAATATGTATGAATGAATAAGTTTGACTGTTTAATGCGAAACAAAGTTGATAACTTTGATATCCATTAACATGTTTTGTTTTTCTATGTGAATAAAGTTAACTATCATGTAAAAATGTTAAAAAATTTGGCAAAAGGTGTTGATATACCACTGCCCTGAAAGCCATTATTTCTTCTTGTGCTGGAATCAAAACAAAAACACAAATGATAGTGTAATTTGTAGGTCATAATGTCATCTCTATTTATGTAGAGTTGAGTAAATGAATAAAAGGCCTATGAGAAGTGAGAACCAACCACATGGCCACTTTGCCGCTTGTGATTCAAGTACTTGGATACGTGGTTGGATATTATGGGGCAATATTTGTGACCTCAGAACAGAACCTTCCCAAAGTCATAATTTCAAATTCTATTTATAGAACTAACAAAGTTCCAATTGCTTTAAAGGGAGGTTGTGGATAATCCAAACGGCTAACCTTAATGAAAGGGTAAATATACAAACTGGTCAAATTAAATCCCTCAAACTTAAAGCCAATTTAAGAGAGTAGATGACTTTGATTCATTCAAACATGCATACATGTACATCCCGAAAAGAATGTTATAAAAGGAAAGTCAGTGGTGAATATCTCAATAAGCCAGTTTATTTACAGTATTAATAATATTTTGTGCTGAAAGCCCCCCAAAAAAGTATTAATATTTCTAATAAAAAAAATATTTTTAGTACTTTAATCTATGCCCTGTCTGTAGAATATCGATAATTGATAAACATTTACATTAAAAGAAGAGTTATGTTAAGGGTGCTTTTAACAAAGAAGATAAAAGACATAAAATCAAAATTTTCTATCCTAAAAACTGTGACAACCACTGAAGGGTACGTTTTTGTGTTAAGTCAAGATATAGTAAAGAAAAATATTTAGTAAATAAAGAGATATAAAATATGAGAAGAGATAAATATATATATTTATATATTTTATAGAGCTTTAATCAGTGTGAATTGCAGAGAGCTAAGTAAAGTTACCTAATAAATATTAATAAAAGAGACAGTGTTATGGGAATTGGAAGCTTGCAAATGGCCAAAAGTAAAATGTGAGAATTAAGAAATCAGGAAGTACAGTTACGTATACTTGTACAATGAGACAGTTATATGAGGAAAATGTGATGGTATGTGTGAAGTGCGATTGTGTGAAGCATGAACAAAAATGACTTGTGTTTTCTTTTTCTACATGTCGTGTTGCTAATGAACTTTCCCACATACACGATTCCTTTTGTATTTAATTTGTCCATTCTTGGTTTCGTTAATAAAACGTTGCATTTTATGCATTTTGAGCCATGTAAAGTAACATTCTATTCTATTTTAATAAGATTTATTAATAAGACTTATAATATATGTGATCTATGCTGTTGCGTACGGTTTTGAATGTCCCTCACTACTTTTTTCTGATATTTTATATAAGTTTCTGTCTTTATTTTTGGGTCCAAATAAGTAAGTTTCTTCAATATTGGAGTGGGCCATTTCATGAATATAACACATTTTTTATTTTTATCAAAATGGACCACTCCAGCTTCAACAGAGAAAGGAGTTATAGTAAAATCCCCCAACGTTTGAGCCCAAAATTAAAACCAATGTTAGAAAAGAAAAAAAAAATGAGAAAACATAAATATTTTTAATATTTTAAAATTAATTTATTTCGTAATCAACTGACAGCCAGCTAATTTATCCATAAAATATATACATATTTTTTTCTCTTCACATTTTATATATATAAATATTTTTTTTCCTCCATATTTAATTATCTGATTATTTATATATTTTTGTAGTTGTCTATCAAATATTTTTCTTTTAAAATAAGAATAATCGAAGAATTCTAAAAAAAATATTTTTGAATTTGTAAATATTTATGTAATGACACTATTGAGTAATAAAATAATGATATTATTTTCTTTTATTTTTGGTATAAAATAATATTCCTTAGTATAGTCTTTCTATGATTTCCCACATTCTTTACTTTACTCTAGTCGATTCTAAAAACCACTTGTTGATGTAAATATTGTTCTTTGGAATTTATTTTTTTTGGCTTTCAAACATTATTCTTTTTTGTATCATTCTCCAATGATCAATTGTTCTCCAGATTGTCAGAAAAAAATAAAAAAATTATTATAATTCAAACTTCAAAAAACACATTGCGTCTCGTGATTTCATAACGTAAACTTCACGATTCAATTAAAATGCAACAAAAAAAAAATGTCATTATCATGAGACAATGAGTTTTTCTATGATTATGATATGAAATTATATAAATCATGTCACATTAACTTGATCACTCTTTGTTGTGTAGTTTGGATTTTAACTATCACAATTAGGACTATGACTATTAACTTTACTTAGGTTTTATTTTTAATAATCATCTCTTCAATCCCAATACTCTTAAACAGTAGTTTTAAAATTATAAAAGAAAAACACTATTTTTTTTCATGTAAATTTTGAGCTTAGCCCCTAATTGTAAGAAAAAATATGGTAAATTTTGATTCCAAAAAATCAATAAAGAAAATAGCAAAGAACAATAGTTTGACACGCATCAAGTAAGGACAACCATAATTTTCGATGTAATTGATGGAACAACTGTGGAATAAAGCTAACATAGTTGACAAAATCAAATATTGGATTATAATAATGTGTATTGGGTATGACATTTTATTATAATGTCTCCAAATATTTTAGTCAATTCCCATTGTTCTTTATCTTTAATTTAAATATTGACTTATAAAATAGATGCATCAAATCAAAGCATGCCAATTGACGCACTACTCGTACAATCTTATAAAATTTATTAATTACTCTCCAATTTGACTTCATATATCAAATAACAATAGTATTATTGTTGTAATTGAAATTTATTAAAGTCAAAGGAATTAAATATTGGTTAGAGAAATGGAAGCAGTTTTGTATGGGCATTTCAATATAACATATTAACAAAAATATTTTTAATGATAATCCAAACATGCATTAATCTTAACCCGATGAATCTTATACTTAATTTTTGGTTTATTATTCATTAGGTTTATTGGTGTGTTGCTATTTGCTAAGCTAATAATTGATGCATATTCTGTCTAAAGAAAAAGAAAAGGAAAAAAATAATCTTTATTTTCGGTAAGAGTAAACGTTGTAGGATTTATTAATGTTTTTTTTTTTTTTAAATTTAAATGGATTCTCATTCACTTCTTGTGAAACAAAATTATAAAATTCTTTTAATTTTTCTAATTCCCATAACAAAGCAACTTTTTTTCACGTATCTCAATTATTATAAGATACTGTTACCGATATACTCTCTATTGTTGGTAAAATTTATTTTATTGAAATTAATAAATTATGACTAAAACTAATTAAACAAGAAGTAAAACGTGAAAACTTTCGTTATTTTAACAACTTTTAATTAATAATAAAAAAATAAATTCAAAAATTAAAATTTATGCCGTTAATATTTTATCAACAATCATTGTATAAAACAATATTTAATTATTAAGTACGTAAATTAAATACTATAAATAATAATTTCCATTTAACTGAGGATCTCAAGTTTAATTCGTAGTTAAATGTTTGGAGAATAAATCTTATTAATTCAAATAAGAATATATTTTTTTTATGTAAAAGATGCCTACTGTCTTTAATAATAAAAAAAGAGATCTAATTAATGAAAAAAATATTTTTCAATGGAAAAATCCGTTTCAGTTATATTATTCCTCATTTTAAGATTTTTTTTTCTTTTGAGGAAATCAAAAAAACTTTTACCAACGTAACTTATTAGTTCAAGTAATTATAGGCTCTGATTTTTCGGATTTATGATTAGTCAAATTTCTTAATAATATTCCGATATCAACAAATATGGAAGTTATTTAACATCAATGAAAATGAAATGAAAAGGAAGAAAAAGTCTTATAAACTTTCCATATTATACATGATCAATCACCATCTAACATTTATTAATTTTTATAATAAAATATTTAAAAATCGTAAAAACTTTAAATTATATTAATTAACCATATCAAATCTGTGTTTAAACTATTTTCTATCATATAAACAATATTTGATTTCATTATATATTTATAACATGGTTGTTTGGTGTGCAAATATTTTGTCTAAATTATTATTCTACTGCATGAAAATATGTTCGTTTTTGTTATAAAAGTATAATATTTTTTTTTAATCTCTGAAAAATATCATCACTAATTTAATTTGAACTTTCTAACTAACAAAAAAATTTTAAAAAAGGAGAAAAAGACCATGATTTTAAACTTTTTACTAAAAAGAAAATTAATAATGACTAACCATTAACATTGACAAAGAAAATAAAAACAAATTAACTGACACCGAATAAATAAATATAATTTTATATTTTAAAAAATCTTAAATTTTTTTTTAAAAATAACTTAAAAATTCAAAAAAAATATCATAAAATAGCAAACAACCATAACAGAAAGATAAAGTTGTTGCATGTTGATATTTTTAATAATAAAAACAGTGTTTGCAACAAATTAGTCCATAAACCTAAATAAGTAAAACGACAGAAATGAAGAGTGAACGACAAATTGTGATGCTAATGAAAAGAATGTAGGATGCATTTGTGGTTACTTAGGTACAAAAAAACAAGACGAATGGCGCGAGAATTATGAGAAAAAACTGTCGTGTCGTTTCTAACCGACTTGTCGTTAACAGACAAAACGGTACATTTTAATATGAAATTAAGATCTTAGAAGTGAACACAAACCTAAGCTATTGTATATTGTTCATTCTCTTCCATTCTTCTGTTACACCTATTTTGAAACATTCTCTCTCTTTCTCTCTCCTCCACCACATTTTAGGGAACACCCTGTGATCCTCTCACTGCTGTTTTCATTTTATTTTTTTTTTTCGTTTTTGGGGTTTGTTTATTTGCTGTTTTTTTTTTGTTTTTTGTTTTTTTTTTTTGTTTTGGGTTTGTTGCTTTACCCTTCAAAATCGCACCTTTCTACCAAATTTACCGTTGGGAACAGGGTTTGATTTGAGGGATGAATTGTTGGGATCAGGTTCTTGTTGGCATCTCAGAATTGGTGATGACAACCTCCGTAATGCTCATTGCATCAAAACCCAAAAGCCTTTGATTCTTACGAAAGCTAAAAAGGTATCATCCACACATAAACACTGACTTTTTGTTTTTGGGTTTTTTTGGGGCCATAAAAAATAGTCAATTTTTTCGTCTGTGACTTTTTTTTTTTTTGTTGCTCTGTTTAGCGTTATTTCTAATCTGTTTTTGGTTGTTTCGTTTGATGCTTCAGGTGGCCGTTTCATCGTTGCTGCTTTCAAGGTTTGTGCTTTGGAAGATACTTCTTTCTTTTTATTTTTATTCTCTTCACAGTAGAAAAAAAAATTGATTTTTTTTCTGGTTCATTAGTCTTGGTCATCGAATATAATTGGGTCGTTTTCTGATAGCTATACTTTTCTTTATTCCGGTACTATTTTCTCAAGGGAACATAGTCAATAAAACAAATGTTTGGCCAGAGAAAATTCTGGGTTTGAATCACAAAAAGTCAAATTTTTAGACAGGGTATAATATAGAGAAGAAGCCACGTTCTTCTGCGGGTGCTCGGTTCCTATCAATTTTAATTTTTGTTGCTTTTTCTTCAAAAAAAGAAAATCAATTTACCATTTTTCGGTTTGTCCTAATTGGGTTTGGAATTTGAAGTTGTGAGTGTTGAAGATGGATTCGGAACGTGAGGGTGTTAGGACACCAAAGATGGAAGTAGAAGCAGAAGGGGTTCTAAATTCGAAGATGAAGGGTTCTGGAAACGTTAGCAGTAAAGACATGATTTTCAGAGCTGATAAGATTGATCTGAAGAGTTTGGATGCGCAGCTGGAAAAGCACTTGAGCAGGGTTTGGTCCAGAACTACTAGCAATCTTGATGCAAAACGCCCCAAAGAAGAATGGGAGATTGATTTGGCCAAATTAGACTTGCGATATGTTGTGGCTCATGGGGCCTATGGTACTGTGTACAGGGGCACTTATGATACCCAAGATGTTGCAGGTATCTGCATTTCATTCATTTGTTTTATATGTTGTGTTCTGCACTTTTATTCTAGCTGTTTTTTTTTTTTTGGTTTTAAAAAGTGTATGAAAAGGTATTGAATATGTTATTTAGTATTTTTAATACGGAAATCTTCTGCATTCGTTCCACCAGAATTGGTTGGTTTCCTTGGAGCATGTGAGTCTGGAGTGTAATATTTTTCTTAAAATGGTGATATAGGGTTTTCTATGATGTTATTATTCAAATCTTTTCTTGAGTTGATGATGCTGTGAATCAGAGAACATGGCCTCAGTAGTTTTGAATTAGAATAACTAATGATTTCTGATGTCCTTCTCTTATGATTTTAGTTGCAGTTATTGTTGTTCTTCTTTTATTGGCAAAAGAAATTTTATCATTGAGAGAATAAGGCATGTTTTGGCAAAAAAAGAAATAATTCTCCATGTCGTTATATGTTGGTCAAATGACAAATCCATTTTTCTAGTAATGAAGTTAATTATTGAGATAACGTGTTTTAGAGCCACTTTGCTGGTTGGCTGCAAACATACAACTAGTACTAGTTGATAAAACTAATTCTATTATCCTTTTCCGTATGTGAGAGCAGGGATGAATGAGAGATAATTTCTATAACTTCCCTTGATTCTTGAATTTTGTAGTGAAAGTGTTGGACTGGGGTGAGGATGGTGTAGCCACTGCTACTGAAACTGCTGCTTTACGAGCATCTTTTAGGCAGGAGGTTGCTGTGTGGCACAAACTTAACCATCCCAATGTGACAAAAGTAAATACTCGGTCTATTTACTACTACTTGATACTTAACAAATTTGAAGAAAGAAGTGGCTGTTACTGATGGCACACTGCTGTTAGTAATGACATTTTTGGAACTTTGCTATGCTATCTTCCACATGCTTAGATTTCTTCCTTGTTACCTGTTCAAGAGGAGATATGAATTCAATTCATAGCTCTGCCCATGAATTTTGTTTTGACCAATCACTTTTCAGATTAACAATTGGTTTGTATTTATTTCTGCTACAGTTTGTTGGAGCTTCAATGGGTACTTCAAATCTTAAGATTCCTTCAAAAAATCCTTCAAATGCGGCTGAAGAGTCCCTTCCTGCTAGGGCATGCTGTGTTATTGTTGAGTATATCCCTGGTGGGACACTAAAGCAATACTTGATAAAAAATAGGCGGAAGAAACTTGCTTATAAGATTGTGGTTCAGCTGGCTTTGGACCTTGCCAGGGGGTATGTCCCATTTTTATGATCTGTACAATTACAAATGCATATATTCTTCCAAGATAACTTATTTGTTTTCTCCAATATGCAGTCTTAGTTATCTACATGCGGAGAAGATTGTTCACCGAGACGTGAAAACAGAGAATATGTTACTAGACACTAGCCGGAATCTGAAAATAGCTGATTTTGGAGTTGCTCGAGTTGAAGCTATGAATCCAAGTGACATGACTGGTGAAACTGGAACCCTTGGATATATGGCCCCAGAGGTAGGTGTTTCCATGGGATTACCTCTCTATTGTCCTAGTCTTTTTCATGATTTCGAATACAAATACTAGTTTCAACTTACAAGTTACTTGCATGGCACTATTTCTATTTTCTCTTGGTTAGTACAATGAGGATAAAAAGGTTTGAACCTGTGACCTCATACAAATTATGAGAACCCCTGCGCCATAAACCAATTCTAGTAGTGGCATATGGTGCTATTTCTATTACTATTTGAATGCGTACATTCAGGGTTGTTTGTTGAACAAAGCCAGTTACAGTTATTAACTTTAATTTTGGGATTACACTTGATGTAGGTTCTGGATGGAAAACCTTACAACAGGAGATGTGATGTATATAGCTTTGGCATTTGCCTGTGGGAAATTTATTGCTGTGATATGCCTTATCCAGATCTAAGCTTTGCCGATGTGTCATCTGCAGTCGTTCGCCAGGTCAGTTCATGTGACAAACTATTCTTTATGGACCCACTAGTCCATAGCCTAATTTAATGTTTCTTGTAAGTGATACATACATGGATTTCATATTGCTTTGTATTCTTGCACAGAATTTACGACCAGAAATTCCAAGGTGTTGTCCAGGTGCCTTGACAATGATAATGCGCAAGTGCTGGGATGCGAATCCAAACAGGCGTCCGGAAATGGAAGAGGTGGTGAGAATGCTGGAAGCACTTGATACTAGCAAAGGTGGTGGAATGATACCTGATGATCAGAGTTCAGGTTGCTTTTGTTTTGCTCCAACCCGTGGTCCTTAATTCTTGAAGCCAACATCCTTAACTGTTCAAGAGATGAGATGAAGCACTGCAACTGGCAATTGATATTTTATGGTTTTTGCCAGTTCACATTCCAGAATGCTTGTGAAAAGAAAGGAAGGGAATTGTATTTTATTTTATTTTTTGAAATGTTTGGCTAAAGGAGCAACTTCATGGCTTCTTACACATTCTATTTTGCACTGAAAACTGATTTCTTTTGAGCATGAAAGTGGGCTATAATCTCTCATCAAAGTTTCCCTTGCCAACTGTTGCTGCTACTTCTACTTGTGCTTGGCTGTCCAGAGTAATATTACCTCGTTTACTGAGTTCAGTTGAGTTTTCTCTGAAGGGATTCAGTGAATTCTGGTTTTCTAGCCAAAGAACAAGCTACATGTGCAAGTTTTTCAATCATATGTATATATTTGGTGGAAAAAGATGATGAAAAATAGAAAAAATAAATTGAAATAATACATATTAATAAAATATTTGGACTAACATAGTATTTATATATCATTATTCTATTTGACTAGTCATAACTCTACCTCCCATAATTTTGACATGATTAATAAATAAGAGTAGGTATCTACATATTATTGAGTCTACCAATGATCCAAACAATATATTTTTTGCCAGTCCAATTTGCATTCAATAGTAATAATTTATTTGTATCAATACATGTACACATTGTTTTGTACCAATAATAGAACAGGTAAAGATGTAGTAATTCAACCCAATTTGTGAAAGGATAGTTGTGAATTCTCTTGTATTGTCACATCCAGCAATTGAGATTTGCCTTACAATAATCGAATTACAAGTTGTCCTCATCAAGAATCAGTTCCACACCATAAGCTACAAATAAAGACTACAAATTTTCTAAAAGATAATTTTAATGTTTTGAGAAATTTCTTTTATTTCTAAAAGAATCTGTATAATAATGAATGAAATAATAATAATAACTATAAAATTATAATTTTATTTTCGAGTAATCCAATAACTAGAATTACTGTTTCCATAACACTTCAATTTTTTTCATAACCAATACATGACTTTATTTTGAATACTAGTAATATATATAGGCTAATGCGAAGAATATTGGTATATAAAAGGTTGAAAGTGAAACATTATGAGAGTGTTAGTGTAGTTGGTCGGAAGCGTTGATGGATGTGAGTTGAGTTTGAATCGCGTCACGGCCATGGCTGCCACATCTTGTATTGTTTTGGTTCCCACAAACGTAAAGGAACCTAAACCCATCACCACAAACTTATACCCCAACATGTTACTTGTAAACTGCAAAACCCTGAGGGAGCTGAAGCAGTTTCACTGTGACATGATGAAGAGAGGGTTGTGTCACAAGGCTAGTACTGACTTCAACAAGTTTGTTGCTGCTTGTGTTCAGATGGGTACCCATGAAAGTTTGGAATATGCTCGAAAATGTTTTGAGGGAAACATGGGTTCTTTGTTTATGTTTAATTCTGTTATTAGAGGTTATGCTTCAGCAGGGTTAGGTGAAAAATCAATCTTGCTTCATGTTCAGATGTTGGTGATGGGCATTGTGCCTGATAAGTACACCTTCCCATTTTTGCTGAGTGCATGTTCTAAGATTATGGCGCTTTCTGAAGGTGTTCAAGTACATGGGGCGGTTGTTAAGATGGGTTTGGACGGAGATATGTTTGTTAGCAACTCTTTGATACATTTCTATTCTGAGTGCGGGAAGGTTGAGTTGGGACACAAGGTGTTTGACAGAATGCTTGAGAGAAATGTTGTGTCTTGGACTAGTTTGATCAATGGTTATGCTGGGAGGGACTTGGCAAAGGAGGCTGTTTCTCTGTTTTTTAGGATGGTTGAGGATGGTGTGGAACCCAATCCGGTGACCATGGTTTGTGTTATATCAGCTTGTGCCAAGTTGAAGGATCTTGAATTGGGTAAGAAAGTGTGCGCTTATATCAGTGAGTTGGGTGTGGAATTCAATACACTCATGGTGAATGCGCTGCTTGATATGTACATGAAATGTGGGGATATATGTGCTGCAAAGAGGATTTTTGATGGGTGTACTGATAAGAATTTGGTTATGTATAATACTATCATGTCAAGTTATGTGCACCATGGGTTGGCTAGTGATGTGCTAGTAATTTTGGATGAAATGCTGCAAGAAGGGACCAGACCGGATAAGGTAACCATGTTATCCACAATTGCAGCCTGTGCACAGTTAGGTGACCTTTCTGTTGGGAAGTCATCCCATGCTTATGTCTTACGGAATGGACTTGAAGACCAGGATAACATTTCCAATGCCATCATTGACATGTACATGAAATGTAGCAAAAGAGAAGCAGCTTGCAAAGTTTTTGATCATATGCCAAACAAGACTGTGGTGACTTGGAATTCGTTAATTGCAGGTTTGGTTAGAGATGGTGATGTGGAATCAGCTTGGAGAATCTTTGATGGGATGCTAGAGAGGAATCTTGTATCTTGGAACACTATGATCAGTGCATTGGTTCAAGCGAGCATGTTTGAGGAAGCAATTGAGATATTCAGAGAGATGCAAAACCAGGGGATTGTAGGAGATGGAGTGACAATGGTGGGTATTGCTTCTGCCTGTGGATATTTAGGAGCTCTTGATATTGCCAAGTGGGTGTATGCTTACATTGAGAAAAATGACATTCATATAGACTTGCAGCTTGGCACGGCTTTGGTTGACATGTTTTCTAGATGTGGTGATCCCTCTAGTGCGATGCATGTTTTCAAAAGAATGGAAAAACGTGATGTATCTGCCTGGACTGCTGCCATCGGGGTTATGGCAATGGAGGGAGATACAGAAGGGGCTATTGAGCTTTTTAAGGAGATGATCAAACAAAAGGTGAAACCGGATGATGTTGTTTTTGTGGCACTACTGACAGCATGTAGCCATGGTGGCTCTGTGGACCAAGGAAGGCAAATTTTCCGCTCAATGGAAAAAACACATGGGATAAGTCCTCAGATTGTCCACTATGGATGTTTTGTTGATTTGCTTGGTCGAGCTGGGCTGTTGGAAGAGGCTTTCTATCTCATACAAAGCATGCCAATGGAACCTAATGATGTTATGTGGGGATCTCTGCTAGCAGCTTGTCGGAAACACAACAACGTTGAATTGGCACATTATGCAGCTGAAAAGATTGCACAATTGGCCCCTGAAAGAGTGGGGATTCATGTGCTGTTATCCAACATATATGCATCAGCTGGAAAATGGAGTGATGTAGCAAGAGTGAGGTTGCAAATGAAGGAGAAAGGGGTTAAGAAAGTGCCTGGGTCAAGCTCAATAGAAGTTCAAGGATTGATTCACGAGTTCACCTCGGGTGATGAGTCACACACACAGAACACCCAGATTGGACTAATGCTACAAGAAATAAACTACAGGCTAAGTAAGGCAGGGTATGTTCCTGATACAACCAACGTTTTACTTGATGTTGATGAGCAGGAGAAAGAGCATTTACTCAGCAGACATAGTGAGAAACTAGCAATGGCTTATGGACTGATCACTACTGATCATGGTACACCCATACGGGTAGTAAAAAATCTTCGAATGTGTTCTGATTGTCATTCATTTGCAAAATTAGTGTCAAGACTATACAATAGGGAAGTTACAATTAGAGACAATAACAGGTATCATTTTTTCAAGGAAGGATTCTGTTCTTGTGGAGATTATTGGTAACATAATTACTAAGAGGGTTCAAGGAAGGATTCTGAATGTATGTGTTGAAAAAAAATATTCTTTTAATTTAGTATTATATTATTATTATTTAATGATATTAAATAAACAAAAATATATCCTTCTTCAATTTTATAATCTGAAAATACTCAATTAACGCTGGCTCGTGTAATATTCAGTCCAGGATTTTTTTACTAGGAATGGAAAATCATGTGTCTGGTCTCTTGGGAGACATCCTGAGATAAGCCATGTATGAAACAGAAAATTGTCAAAAAGCCATTACGAGGTAAGAAGTCAAGTATTATGCAAGTAGTTCAATTTGTTTTAACAAAAGGAAAACATAGCAGAAACTATCTGCAGGATACACAGAACAAAGCTTCTAAACTAACTAGATTCCATCTTCCCAACATTTTCCACGGTTTTGTGATTCCATTAGTTTATCCACCCAAAAACATTAAACTAATTAGCTTCATGATGTGTGCACTAATGTGGGGAAAATGGAATCAACAGAACCATGAAACATTGGGTCCACCTGCCACAGACTAGCAATATGAAAATGTGATGAAGTTTGTCTATGGATTTCTTCAATGAGCCAGATGGTGGCTTCAGCTTTGCAGGGGTGAATTATGTTGTCCAGGGGCTTGTATTCATCCTCACTACCAATTCTCAATTGGTCCCACTGCTTAAGGAGAATATTTGTGAGGTAATGAAGAGGTTGTCCATATAACTGCTTAATGGATCTGCCTAATCCCATCCATGAGGTAAATGGGATCACAGAGCCTCGATGACTCGGGATTGGGATCTGCTTCATGTAATCCTGATACATTGCTGCCCGTCTGATGAGTGCATCTGTGTGAAAGCATGACCAAGTGTGTGCATAAGAATGACAATGAGGTTAAGACTAAGAAAGACACATACAGGCTATCTAAAAACCTAAAGAAAAAATAAGTTCAAAATGAAGGCTACAGTATTAACAGAACTTTTTCAAAATGATAACATCAAAGAGTTTGCAAGCTAACAATCTTGAAAGAGAATGTGATAAAGGCCTTCCATTTTCACCATGACTACAAATGAAAAATTTTCTATCTGTATTCTCTTCTTGATATGCTACTAAGTATTTGTAAGAGAATTGTCACAAAGGTCAATCATTTTCTGTGACTAGAACTGAAATTTTTTCTGTATTCTCTTAGCTGATATGCCTTGAAAGCAACAGTCAACATAAATATTTTGAACAACAAAAATGCAAAATAAAAAAAAATAATAAAAAATGCTCATTGAATATTAAATTTAAATGTATGTTATTGACACTATAAAGCAAAATTGACCTCTCCCTGATAATTAACATTGAATGAGAAAGCAACAGCATAGCATAATTTAAAACAGAACAAAAAATCACAGAATAATTCAACATTCTAACCATTTACCCCTTAAACTCACTTAGGACTTGACAGGTTAGATGGTTTCAGTTCTCAAGCCTTAACTACTACGCATGAAGAATACATAAATGACAAGTGATTTTTGGTTTTGATCTATCCTATGGTGCAATTAGAGTGAAATTGATATGCATGATCAACAATACCTTGGGACTTGAAATCACCGGAGGGACGAAGGGTGTTTGGAGAAAAAGACTCGTCAATTTGATTATCCCATGGAAATGACCTCTTCATCGCCAAATAGAATCTTGTTCACCACCGTAATATTGATATCTGAATAAATTGATTGAAACAAAAACCCTAAAATACAAGTGAAGTGTGAATCAAATACCCAAAAACCCTCGCGGGAAGTGACAGTGCAGAATATATACGCGCATTAAACTTTTTTTTTTAATACAGAAAATGCTGGTATATTTAAAATTTTGTAGTAAATAAATATATTTAATTATGTCATATTTTAGTTTTTTCTCTTTGGCAATGAAAAAAGATTTTTTTTTTTGAACGAAAAAATTAATATATAAATAGAACTTAACTGGACTAATCTTAAACCTGATTCTGAAACCTATTGTCTCTGAAAATGATGTCTAAGTTCCAAATCCTGAAGCTCTTGAGTCACCCTGTTTCTGTCAATGGCTGCCACCGTTTCATTTACGGCAACCATCTCTGCACCACGGCGGCGGAGTCACCGGACCTCCCACGGTGGCTCAAGTTCTCCGACACCCCGACTCCTTCGGATGCTGACTCTGATGACAACTTCGTTATCCCTTCTCTCGTTCATTGGGTGGATACCCACATACTCACTTCCAAGCCCAAACTTCCAAAGCAATCTCCTAAGCAAAACAACCTCGATCACGTTCAAGCATTAAGCAATGTTCTCAAAAAACACCACTCTTCTCCCGAGTCAGTCGCTGCAGAACTTGGTGAACTCAGTTTTCAGCCATCAAGTAGTTTGGTTGAGCAGATTTTGAAGAGATTTAGCAATGATTGGGTCCCAGCTTTTGGGTTTTTCAAATGGGCAAAAGATCAAACAGGTTATGAGCATTCTCCGGAACATTATAACTTGATGGTTGACATCTTGGGCAAGTCCAGAATGTTTGATCCGATGTGGGACTTGGTGGAGGAAATGGCGCAACTTGAAGGGTATGTGACATTGGATACTATGGCTAAGGTAATAAGGAGGTTTGCCAAGGATCGTAAGCATGATGATGCTGTAGAAGCATTTCGCAGAATGGGGGAGTTTGGTGTGAAGAAGGACACTGCCGCGTTGAACTTGCTCATGGATGCGTTGGTGAAAGGAGATAGTATTGAACATGCCCACAAGGTTTTTTTGGAGTTTAAGAGTTGCATTCCTTTGAGTTCTCATTCTTTCAATGTTTTGATTCATGGGTGGTGCAAAGTGAGGAACTTTGACAATGCAAGGAAAACGATGGAGGATATGAAGGTGCACGGGTTCGAGCCTTGTGTTTTCTCGTACACTAGTTTCATTGAAGCATATTGCCATGAGAAGGATTTCCGCAAGGTGGATCAGGTTTTGGAGGAGATGAGGAGAAAAGGGTGCACCCCTAATGCTGTGGCTTACACTAGTGTGATGCTTAATCTAGGGAAAGTTGGGCAATTGAATGAAGCTTTGAAAGTTTATGAGCAAATGAAGAGTGATGGATGTGCTCCTGACACAGCATTTTATAGTAGTTTGATATTCATTCTTGGCAAAGCTGGTAGGTTGAAGGATGCTTGTGATGTGTTTGAGGATATGCCTAAGCAGGGGGTTGTGAGAGATGTGTTGACATACAATACCATGATTTCTCTTGCTTGTGCACATTCGAGGGAAGAGACTGCTCTTAGGTTGCTTAAGGAAATGGAAGATGGGTCATGCAAGCCGAATGTTGAGACCTATCATCCGTTGCTCAAGATGTGCTGCAAAAAGAAGAGGATAAAGGTGCTCAAGTTTTTGTTGGATCACATGTTCAAAAACGATGTGAGCCTTGATTTGGCAACTTACTCACTCTTGGTAAATGGTCTGTGTAGTAGCAAAAAAGTTGAGGAGGCTTACTTGTTCTTTGATGAAATGGTCTTGCTGGGATTGACTCCCAAGCAAACCACGCTCAAGCGATTGGTTGCAGAGCTCGAGTCCAAGGGCATGTTAGAAGAGAAAGAACGTGTTGAGATTTTGATGGATCGTTTCTCGCAGAAACACGAGATTTAGTGGTTTTGGCATAGCATTTGCTACTTCTTATTGTGTTAGGTCCAGTGATTACAAATTTAGTTTTGAATGAAATTGATTTTGGAGTGAAGTAATTTATGTTAGTTAGTGATAGAACTCATTAATAATAGGCAATATGCACTAATATCAGTTCTTTTTGCTCAATGGACAGAGAGGAGTATATTTGTGTTTAGACACAGCCCCAATACACAGTTATTACATCAATTTTCATCAAATACGCAGAAACTCGCTTCTATGCAACATACATTGCATTCAAGACTGATACGGATACAAACACCCAATTCATGTAGTTTCTGCATCTTTACTTACTTTTGTTGTGAAAATGTGGATTTATACAAGTCTAACGTGTACTTTGCATCTTTACTCACTTTGACATGAAAATACGGATTTACGCAAGTCTTACATGTTTCCAAACACGTTAGCTTTCTTCGTATTTAATAGATGTGAGTATGGTTTACAGAGAAAATAGGTGTAAAGCCTAACATGCGAAATTTATGTTACTACACAGTGTAGCGGCCAATAAGGTATGTGTACGAATGGAATATTACTATAAGTATAATTTTTTCCAAGTCCAAGACGTAATTGTAACATGTAATTTGTGAAACCTTGTCTCAACCAAAAAGTTCTCTAAATACTTGTGATTTCCAGAAATAGTATAGAGCAGTTTTTGTGCATTTTAGTATGTTGGTTCTGTTAACCGATTAGTATAACACAGAACTCTCTAACAAGGGTGGAGCATGCTGATCGCAGTAGAAGGGAACACTCGGAGAAGATAGACTTGAGCTAGATTGACACGCATTTCAGTCTGGTCATTCTAGCTTGAAAATGAACAGAGACAAACAAGTTTGGAAAAAACGAATTCTAATAAATTATAATTTACTTTAACCATTTAAACTAAGCATTACAGAATGAATGAGTGTAAACATGACTGTCCTGATAATAAAAAATAAAAAATAAATAAAAAAACAACCGAAAGGTAGAAAAGAACCTAGAAAGGTACAACATATTTGATT
Source organism: Hylodesmum podocarpum (assembly GCA_026586105.1). Classification (NCBI taxonomy): domain Eukaryota; kingdom Viridiplantae; phylum Streptophyta; class Magnoliopsida; order Fabales; family Fabaceae; genus Hylodesmum; species Hylodesmum podocarpum. The sequence continues at coordinate 768,300 of JALJEV010000646.1, forward strand.
TTGTTAGTGAAACTTGTACAACGCCGTATTGTGGCAGTGGCACCAGAAGGGAATAACTCAGTATTTTTGGGAATACGTTCTGAACTCACCTCCATTTGTTTCTACACCAAATTGAAAAAAGGTGCAGAAGAAACTAGAGTAGCTTCTGGCCAGACGTGGATCAGTTGTGTGAAAACACATATCCAAACATGCACTTAGTTAGAGATATGGCCTCATGTGTTGGGATAATAGAGACCTTGACATTTTACGCGAGGGCAACCTTCTAGCCATTGGCTTCTGCCACCCAAGTCTTTCAAGAAATTCCTCAATCAACCTATAAATTCAAATTGATAGATAAATATATAGATATTAAAGGGTTAAAAGCAGTAACCACATAAAAATTACATAACACGCACATGCTGCAAATGGCCTTTTGGGATGAAGCCAGCTCACGATCAGGGAAAGATTCGTCCAACCGAAAGCTCAACCAGACATACAGATCCAAGACCTGCAGGTTTAGAACCAATTGAAAAAGGGAAAATTGAGGTCAATTGGTTCAAAATCAGTTAAAACTGATTTATTAACATTTTCCATCCAAAGGAATGAAGGAAAAAAGTAGTTAGCAGGGTACGCTGCTCATGGTTGTCAAAACGGCAATTGAACATGATCACGATTGACCCTTGAGAATTAGATTATCAAGATACAACCTTTGGTTTGTGCCAAAGCTCACCCTCTCACTGGATCATTCAAATGAAACTCAAAAAAGTTTAGAAATAACAAAAGAAACCTTGTGGATGGATTCCAGCTCCTGAAGAGCAGCAGGTGTCTGGGGCACTTTGAGTGATCCTGGCGTAAATATTTCTCGAAGCCGGACAAGGCCTTTCTTTGCATAATTCTCTGCAAACTGGTTTATCATAAGTTTTGTCATTTAATTGACCATTCAAACTGACATCGAAACATTTCATACTAACAATATGTTAATTACCTGTGTCAGGCCTTGAGCTGAAATCTCATCATCCATGTCAGCTGGACTGAATATCATAACCATCAGTTAAAAACTAAATAAAAAGGCTAACTGATATGAAATATAGACACCTTAATTTGTTTATTCCACTAAGTTTTCAATTCATAAAATTGTCCTACAGACATGGATATTGCATTCTCAAATTTTGTTAAATCCTCAAAAAGATAAGAATGTACCTGATACAGAAAAGGTATTTCTCATGTAATCCAAGGGGAAGCTCATCAATAACAGCTGCCACTTTCTAGTACCAGCATGTACAAACAACACCCACCAAAACAAGGGAACCCAGTAAATAATAATCAAGTAACGGAGGTATTTGACAATTGATATTACTAATGAAGAACAAGATAGCATTGACATAAAATAACCACAATTCAATGGCAAGGAAGCTATTAAAGGACATACCAGCAATTGTTCACAATTAACAATGAAATACAAATCAGATAATTTTGCATGGTCAAGAAAATGTGCCTGCAATATTTAAAGAAAAATAGGTAAATAATTATGAAGTTTGAGGAGAAAATAAGATAATGCATTTACAAGTTAAGACACCTAAGGATTTTCAACTTCAATGATTTGACAGATGAAGTTTAGTAGAATATGTTGCTTGCTGGTAAGTAACTAGAAATCAAATAATTTTCTTTCCACTCGTCATGAACAACAATGAACAATAATACAATTGAGTACTATGGATGACAAAATGGAAGATAATACAGCAACAAGAAGATATAATTTACCAGTATTTGATAGAAACCAGTTCTCGGGTGTACTAGCGAATACATATACATCAGATCAAAGGTAGGAAGTAAACCGGCACGCTGTACCAGAATAAGTAATATACACAAATTATCAATAAAAGATACAGTAAACCAAGCTCAAATAAAAGTGCATGTCTACTAGAAGCTTTCTACGTTTCAGTTTTGCCTAGGTTTCATACTTACTATAGGGTGGTTAGGTGTTAGGTTACCTCTAAAGTGGGTGATGGAGAATTCAAAGATGAATGGAGCAAGGGTAGATCCTCTTCCTCCATGCATGTTACTTCTCCTAAAGGAAAATTTGACCCATATCTACCAGCCCTCCCTGCAAATATAAATGCATTCAATGAAACCAAGTCTACCAAGAATAACATATGATCCAAATAGACAGGACATATTCATAAAATATAAAATTAATATCTGTTAGAATAGTGAATCATGGACATTTGATTTTAGTAGTTTTTTGAACCCAAAGTGGATTCCAAATCAGTGTTTTAAATAAACATTAAAATTGAATCAATGAAAATCTCAAAAACAATACAAAAAACACCATCATTAATAGGGATAGTCTTGCTGTCTAAAGAAGAGGTAGGCTGAGTAGAATGTAGAGAGAGAGAGAGAGAGAGAGAGAAGAGAAATATTAGGGGACACATTAACGCCAAAAAAACTAGGAAGGAGAACAAATTTAAAGTAGAAGTTTAAATTAGTTTTTATAATGTAGATTGTAGCAGAGTTTTCCAAAAAAAAATCTGTTGATTGTCCAACAGAATCATGAAATACCAAACTGTATACTAGAAGATTTGACAAGTATCATAGAAGCAACAGAGTCAAAATATTAATTCATTATACTCACGGTCTTAAACTTAAACACAAGTACCTACTCTGAATCATCCAGAAAAACTCAGTCATCCAGTAACGATAAGATAGATACAAATAAAACAGCCGCTTTGATGTTTACTTATCTAAGCTATCAAATTCAATAAATAGGTACAGCTGCAAACCTCGTCGCAAAAAGTAAGAATAGAAAATCTGTGCAAAGCTAATACTCAATTTTACACTGCTTGAAAGTTGCCGTAACATTTTTAGAATCTCCAAAAATTATTGAGTTACATAATTACTTAAACCATAATAATATATATTTTTATTGACCAAAAATATTTAAAACAACAAAAAACATCAGTGTTCATGTATGTGAGATACAATCCTTTAATCAAATTCACAAACAAGGCCAATCCACTTATATGAATTTCATGCTACCTGCAATCTGTTTGATTTCAGGTACGGTCAGGTCCCGCACCTCAAAACCGTCAAACTTCTTCGTGGTTGAAAATATGATCCTAGAGATGTTTAGATTAAGACCCATTCCAATGGCATCACTGGCCACAAGAACATCAAACTCACTACTAGCATCATTGAACATGCTTGCCTGCAGTCCTAATGAAACTTTAAACTCAGCAAACCCTTCGCATAGAGGAGGGACAATACAAAGAAAATGGAAATATTTATCAACATTTGCCACTAAATGTGGCAGTAAACTAAGACAAAACAAACGAAGGAATTTTCAAACAGAATTGTGAAATAACACTGAAACCACTTAAAATGATTATGGTCAGTATGAACATTTCTGACAATGAATGAGAAGCAAAAAAAATACAAAAAAGAAAAAAATAAATGGCATAAGTTTTGTATGACCCATAAATGTGAAAGTCTAAAGATTACATTACCATGAAACAAGTTTGGTTCAAAAGGAAAACACAAAACTACTTAGACAGCAGTAGGAGCTCACACCTGCCTTGTTCGAGTCTCTGGTGGCAGTGAACCATACACTACTGAACAAAGATGGTTTCCTTCTTTCTCGACTCTCTTCTGAGCAATATGAATATCAATTTTTACTAGTTAGTTTACAGTGGAGAGACTAACTCAGAAAACATGCAATTGAATTTGCTTAATTAACAATAAATAAGAAGCTTGCATTTCTTGAGATCAAATATCACTATTGGTAAATCAGTGGTGTGTCAATTTCGTGTGTGTGTGTTGGGGGAGGGGAGGGGGGCACAAGGAATTAATAATACAGTGAAACAAAAATCAATATTTCAACAAATTACCAACTTATCTTTCAGTGTTTCATACCAAAGACTTGTTCACTTCCATTAATGTTACAAACATGTAAAACACTATAAGAAGAGTTTAAACACCATTTTTAGACACTGCTTCCCTGGACCAGGTACCAAAGCTCAGTTTTTTGCTTGATTTAGCAAAAGACTAATGGACAGCTTCACAAAAATTTGCCCAAGAAAAAAATATCAATCATTGTAAATAGAGAAAACTAATGAAGTAAATCACTGAAACCAGTAACAACCTTTGCTAAATTGTTGATAATTTTTTGTCCTAGATCAAAGACCACGGGTGTCCCTCAACCTACTAGGTTAGAGACTAATCCCACTAGCAGTGCATAACTGCTGCCGGAATTTCATAGATAGAGGGAATCAAACACAGGTTCTCCCGCTAAATAGAATGCTTCCCCACATGTGTACACAGAGCAACCTTACACCACTCTATGACCTCTTGCTAAATTGCTAGGGTTTAATATACCTTTTCATTAATATTCTAAATAAATTCTTAAAAAATACCTCTTTTTCATATATATATATATATATATATATAAACAAAAGGGAATAATAAAAATAACAGTGAAAATGAATAAATACGTCCAGGAAAAAATAAAATATGAAAGCATACAAATTAATTCCAAGAACAGTTAAAACATGTAAAAGCTGACCTTCAGTTTGTATATCTCTTTACGTGAAAAGGTTACAATGCAATCACCATTTCTTACATTAGAGAAAGATCCAAGAGGAACCTCCAGTGGGACTAAAGGTGACAGTCTGTCATAAAATTGAACCTGCAGCATACACGATGAAGAAAACCTTGTCTTTCCCACAAAAAATGCTATTTTGATGTTATTCAGAGACTCGATGAAAGACATAAGTTTCAGTACCTCAACTGTGTCACCAGTAATTTTCAATATCTCCTGAATAAGGGGAACAGCAGCTGGATCACCACAAAGGTGAAGTTCATCAGCAGCAATTCCTAATAAAGCACGTGTAAATGAATATCCCCTTGTAGTACACCCTATCATCTGGAAGCAAAAAGAAAGATAAAGGTAACATGGGAAAAATTCACAATAACAAGCATACTACGGAAAGCCTATACACTTTTATTTCCATAGAATCACAAGTTATGGAATAACAACTAGCAAAGCCCACAATTCCTCCTCAACATAGATGTTTCAGTCATAAAAAAAAAATTATTCTAATTCTCAATCAGTAATGGTCCTAAAATTGAATAAATGACATGACAAGGATATGATAGGGTGGAACCTAAGTTCTACCATTTTTTAAATGTCAAATTTATTATGTTGATTGTTGATTCACACAAAGCCTAATAATTGCAGTAGCTATTTGCAATACATGAAAAATGAATCTCCAAATCAAAATTTTACTTGCCTGAATTTCATCAATAACAGCACATTGATAATCCGCTGATACATCAGCCATTTCAACTGTAACAGCCTTATGATTTGCACCATCAACTTCCTCTCTTTCCTGACCTGTAACAAGATCACAAGGAACTTGCGCCTTGTTCAATCGTTGTGCTATCTCCCAAGCCAACAATCTTAAAGGACCACAATATACACCTGCAAAGTAAAAAAAAATACATAATCTGCTTACTAAGTTTCAATCCTCCTCTGACATTATTGTTTACCTCTACCATTGCAAAAGATGGATAACCAACTTACCCGAAGCACTAGACTGAAGTTGCTTCAGAGCATGATGAGTTTTACCACTATTTGTTGGACCAACATGCAGGATAACCCTGCGATGTTTCTTTCGAGCTTGTGGATACCATGTATGAGGGCAACTAAACCAAGCAATGACCATTACCATAAAGAGTTACAATCACACAAAAAGTTCACTTAACAGCTTTTGAAAGCAAAAGCAAACAACAATACTCCAAACTGATAAAACATGGGACATCACGGTACTCACGTCAAGTCAGTAAAATCATTTCTGATGGGACCATTACAACTGCTATATGGATGTATCTTGTTTGCAGCACCACCTAAACTTTCAAACTTGAATTGAAAGTATAGACGAAAAGGCTCATTATTACCTGAATTAGTGATGAGATGTCATCAACACCATATAAACAACAAAAGTAAGCTTATATCGGAATTCAAACCAGAACAAAACTTGATTTTTTAGCGTTTTAATATATAAAAAAAAATTCATATGAAAATACTCGATTTCTCACATCCGAATTGAATGAATTATTCCTTAAATCATTAGTTATCAGTACAATCATGCAACCAATGCTTCTTTTCAATAGAGAATGGCGAATAATTCATTGGTAAAATCATGAGTTATGGTGTATAACCTAATTAGAATTCAGAATATTTAGAGGAAAAACAGAGAGGCGGAGAAAGAAAAAGGAAAAGGAAATGCAGAAACGAACCGAATAGAGAACGAGAGAATAGGTTGCGATTGCGGCGAAGAAGTAAGGAAACCATTGTTGTGATTGTTGAATTGGGAAGAGAAAGAGAGTGTGAAGAAAAGCATAACCTGCGATTATTTGCGATGGATGAATCCAAAACGGGTTCGTTGCTTTCACCACAGAACCTGCGAACCTCACTCCACGCCTCTTCAACCTTACACCATTATTACTTTCTCTGAATTATTAAATTTAATTTCATACTCTTTAAATAGATTAAATTAAATAATTTAGTCTCTCAAAAATAAAAATAATAAAATTATTCTTAAAATTATAATATATATTATTCAAATTTCTAGAAGATATTCATATTTTATTTTCTCATAATTATATCATTTATTATCATTTTAATATTTAATTTAAAATATTAAAATAAAAACACGTGATTAAATTCAAAAATTAATATGATAATAAACAATAAATTTAAATACCAATATAATAATAGGTATATTTCCAGAATTAAAATAATAAATATATTACTAATTTCTTAAAATCTTTTATATTTTAAGGACCAACTTTCGTACATTAATACAATGATTTATTCACCAATTATTCTTAAACTATCTCGAAGTTATTTCTTTTTTACCAAATTTGAAGATTTTTTTTATAAATTATTCATAGACTATCATACTAAATTAATAATTCCTAGTTTTGATATACTCTATAAAATAAGTTTTTGAACTTGATGAAATAAAAAAAGTCTCCAAATTTATATTACCATAGTATCATATATATTAATCAGGGGACCAGGATCTGCACTTTCATGTTCACTGTATTTCCATTTTGCTTTGGAACTCAAATATTTTTCTCACATAGAAGAACGAACCAATGAAAATTTAAAATCCAGCTAGCAAGTTTTTAAAATCATATTTGACTTCTTACCCATAATTTTCTCTAACTTAGATTTTATTTGAACCATGAAACTTGGAATCACAAGGAAGAATCCCTCAACACGCATCAAATACATATATCATTGTCAGTAATTGTCATGCGCTGCCAGATGCATGCACAAGCTTTCCACTGTAGTATGCTACAGTGAGCTTAAAAAGTTTACCGAGGGTATTTAAATTATTGTAACAAAAAAATTAGGTTATTTAAATTCAAACAAATCTAAATAAAAATTTAAAATAAACTAATATATATATATATAAATTAACGGATTGAAAGCGTACATAAAAATTACGTATTTACATGTATGAGATATAGTATGGTGTGAGATGAAGGTATATAATAAAAAATTGACACGAGACGAGGTAGTGAAAGATTCAGACAACATATGTAACATCTCAACAACTTAGCGGTTGATTGAGTAAGAAAGTGCGTTTCCCGATACTAATTTTAACAAAAGATATAAAAAATGAAGATGTTTTGGAGAAAAACAACGAGATTGAGGGCGGCGAGAAGAGCAAGATGCATGGGCAGCTACGTCATGGTGGATAAAAGTGAAAACAAAAGGATTTGATGTTAAGGTGATGGCTTTAATTGCATTATTGGTGGGCCATTCCATATAGGTCAAACCTGACTGCGTTTGGTTATGACTACGCAATGGCGCACGTCACCCTTCAACTCCCTCCTTTTATAAAGCACCCACTCTCTCACTTTCCACTACTCATTCATTTCATTCGTGTTGTGTTCATCACATTCTTTGTTTCTTTCTAGTTATCATGGCTGCTCCTGCTCAGGAATCAAATCCTCTTCTTACTCCTTACAACTTGGGCAAATTCAATCTCTCTCATAGGTTTTGAATTCCTTCTTCCAATTATCTTAAACTAAATTAAGTTACATTGGTGCAACTAACTACAACTGTTCTTTATCTACTAACTTGAATTTGCTTGTTTCAGAGTTGTTTTGGCACCACTCACCCGACAGAGATCTTACGGCAACGTCCCACAACCCCATGCCATACTGTACTACTCTCAGAGAACTTCCAATGGTGGCCTTCTCATTGCTGAAGCCACCGGCGTTTCTGACACCGCTCAAGGGTAACTATTCTCCTTTCATCTTCATTTTCATATACACACATTTAACTGTAATACGCAATCAATTAGTCAACAATAAATTATAATATGCAGTAGATTAGCTAACAGTGAACTGCAATACACAATCGGCTAGCCAATACTGAACTGTAATAAGTAGTCGGCTAATAGTGAACTATATTATGCAGTCGACCAGCTAACAATGAACTATAATACGCAATCGATTCGTCAGTAATAAACTGTAATAAATAGTCGACCACCAATTCATTCGCATAAACATATATACATTCATATTTCTTTTAATAATATTTCTTTTTTTTCATATTTCACAATTAGTTAGTTGTCTGGTTGAAAGTTATCTATTGAATATTTCTTTTTTATTAATATAACATAACTAACACATATCTGATGATATTGTGATTGTGAAGGTATCCAGATACACCTGGCATATGGACTAAAGAGCAAGTACAAGCATGGAAACCTATTGTTGATGCTGTTCATGCCAAAGGCGGTATCTTCTTTTGTCAGATTTGGCACGTTGGAAGGGTTTCCGGTACTGGTACGTGCACTATACCAGATAAATCTTTCTCTTCAATTCAGGAGCAGATAATTTTCCAAATTTTTGTTATGAATTAACTGTGATCTGGTTTTTGTATGTACATGCAGTTTATCAGCCAAATGGCCAACCACCTATATCTTCTACAGACAAAGCACTCACACCTCAACTTCGAAGTAATGGCATTGACGAAGCACAGTTCACACAACCAAGACGGTTAAGGACAGATGAAATCCCTCAAATTGTCAATGACTTCAGACTTGCTGCAAGAAATGCCATCGAAGCTGGTAATAATTTTGTTTTGCTCCTGCAAAATCTTTCAACTTGTTTTTAAGACTTTTATGACATAGTTGTGGTTGTGCAAATTATAGGTTTTGATGGAGTTGAGATTCATGGGGCTCATGGCTACCTGCTTGAGCAATTCATGAAAGACAAAGTCAATGACCGAACAGATGAATATGGCGGATCCCTTGGGAACCGTTGCAGATTTGCTCTCGAAATTGTTGAAGCTGTTGCTAATGAAATAGGAGCAGAAAGAGTTGGAATTAGATTATCACCGTTTACAGATTATGCAGAGTGTATAGACTCTAATCCCAAAGAATTGGGGCTTTACATGGTTAATGCCCTCAATAAGTATGGTATTCTCTACTGCCACATGGTGGAACCAAGAATTAAACTAGTTCAAGATAAAACTGAATGCCCTCATAGCTTGGTGCCTTTGAGAAAGGCCTTCAATGGCACTTTTATAGCTGCAGGAGGTTATGATCGCCAAGAAGGGATCAATGCCATAGCTGAAAACAGGGCTGATCTTGTTACTTATGGTCGTTGGTTCTTGGCTAATCCAGATTTACCAAAGAGATTTGCTCTCAATGCTCCTCTCAACAAGTATCACCGTGAGACATTCTACACTTCTGATCCGGTTATTGGTTATACTGATTACCCCTTTCTTGAATGAGGAAACCAGTGTTGTAGTTAGCATCCATTTTTAATGAGCTTTACTTCCCTAGTATATTCCTATTTGGAATTTTCTTTGGTCAGTGTCACCATGCTTTATTCACATAGTTCTTTTGGATCCAGTTGACAAATCGTCTGTATTGTGACTGTGAGGGTATGTAGTATGTTGAACTATTATTGTTGTAATAATGTGCACTTGATGCCTTCAAATGTGAGCCTAAAGTTATGCACCTGATTTTACAATACCATACTAGCTTTTTCCTCTCTATCTGAAATGTACTTCACTGATTTGGTTTCTGGTTTAAATATTTCGTGTTTGTTGTCTTTAGTGTATCAACTTTATTTTATAGCCAACTTTAATACACAGACAATTAATTCATTCATAAATATATATTTTTTATATTAATTTCTTTTTTCTTTTTTTTACACGATTTATAATTACTTGTACGTGTATTACAGTTATTTATTCAATATTTTTCATTCTGCTACCACATGTTTCTGTCAGAAGGGACTAAGATTCCACTATACTTGCATTTTCCATTGCTTACACCTACTATATTTGTCTCAAAAGAGTTTTTTCAAAAGCTGTGGACCTCAAATACTTTCCCAACTGGCACAACAGACTAAACTTAAAATCCACCTTACAAGTTTTCAAAATCATATCCGGCTTCATATGCATCATTTTCTAACCATGGATATTATTTGAACCATGAAACTTGAAATCACGAGGTGGAATCCCTCGACACAAACCAAATGGATGTATCATTGTCATATACTTTGTGAGGACGAGGAACACAGTCTTACAATGAAAGCCAAAGTTTGAAGAATAATTGTCTTCTATACAGTGCGCTTAGAAAGTTTCAAGGGTCCTTCACTAAGTTTTTGGCTATAAAAAAGAATCAAGTACCATTGTGCAGTGAGAGCATAGGTGCATATGTAATGGTTGTAATTTTTATCATATTATAATAATTTTTAGTTCCTTAATATCACGTAAAACTATGAGAAATTTTATCATATTTTCATTCTACGTAAGTTGGAATTTAAGTTGAGTTGTTAAGTTATTTTCAGCGTGTGTCTTATAATTATCAACATGTAGAATTCATATTATAAACTCCTAATTTAATTATAACTAATATTTTTATAAATACATTGATTTATTTGATTCTTATAGATATTAACTATTCTTACAAACGAATTGATTTTACATTACAATTTTATTACGCTAACAACTGTAATAAGTAGTCAATTAGCTACTCCACTCACAGAATATTTATGTATTTTCCTTTCTTCACACTTTATATATATACGTATTTTTCTCTCTTTATATTTTATAACTGGTTTTATTACGCAGTTGTCTACCAAATATTTTTTTTTTTTTTAAGATAATGTCTATGCCAGTGTTTCTATGCAATAGTAAAACAAAAATATATCTTTATCATAAGAACATGTTGCGGGTCGTACACGCGTCTAACTTTAATATATATAATAAAGTAAATAAAATATATTAAAAGATTCTCTTCTCTCTTTTCTTAATAATTGTCTTTCTTTTTAGAAAATAAACTTATTTAAGAAAAAATAGTAAGACAATTAATAAAAAATATTCAGTATATTTTTTTACAGGAAAAACAGGTTCATAAAAAACATCCAGCTTATAAAAGCATAAAATAATTTCATTTTATTTCAGGAATATAAAAAAAAATTGTTTAATAAAGTGCATTTCTTGCATGTGAGTAATAGAGGAGGATGAATGTAGACGATTTCATGGAGAAGTACACTTTGGTGGTAGCTGGTGACTGCTACAAACATATTTTTTAGTTTTATAAATATTATAATTTCTTTTTGTACTCATTATAATTTTTCCCTTTTTAAGTAGTCCAAGGTAACATTTTTGTGGGTATGTAACATGTTTTCAGACAGCAGTTAAAAGAAACATGTTTTTAAACCTATGACCTCAATGATTGTTTTAAAATAACATATAGATTTAGATGTAGATGACATCATAAGTGAAAGGTGAAAATCTTTTGTGTTTAAAATTTCAAGATCTACTGAGATAAAAATCAAATTTTGAAAATATAAAAGAAGATGAAAATTGATAATGTTTACAATAAAACAGGAATAAGGAGTGAATCAAGTTGGAAGTTGAGAAATGGCTAGTCCTCTTGTTACACCTTACAAGATGGGCAACTTCAATCTATCTCATAGGTTGTTGTTTGTTCTTATTCTATTTCTAAAAATTGATTTTGTTAGTTACTGAATTTGAATTTTTGTTTGTTTCAGAGTTGTTTTGGCACCTCTCACTCGACAGAGATCTTACAACAACGTTCCACAACCCCATGCCATTCTCTATTACTCTCAGAGATCTTCCAATGGAGGCCTTCTCATAGCTGAAGCCACCGGTGTTTCTGACACCGCTCAAGGGTAACTATTCTCTTTTCATCTTCATTTTCACACACTTTGTTTATCTTCATATAACAAATAATTGACCCATGTGATTGTGATTGTGTTTGTGATTGTTAAGTTATCCTCAAACTCCTGGCATATGGACTAAAGAACAAGTTGAAGCATGGAAACCCATTGTTGATGCTGTTCATGCCAAAGGTGGTATCTTCTTTTGTCAGATTTGGCATGTTGGAAGGGTTTCAAATTCAGGTTTTTAATTTCCCCCTTCAAGCTGTTTTTTTTAATAATCAACTAGTATTGTCAAGTTTAATTTTAACATGTTTTGGTACATGGCTGTTGAATTCAATAAGTTATGGTTTTTGCACAGGTTATCAGCCAAATGGGGAAGCACCTATATCTTCTACGGACAAACCACTCAAACCCCAAATACGAGCTAATGGCATTGATACAGTGCAATTCACAACACCAAGGCGGTTAAGGACTGATGAAATTCCTCATATTGTTAATGATTTCAGACTTGCTGCAAGGAATGCTATAGAAGCTGGTAATTTTAATGATATTTTTGGTCCTGTAAAAGTTTAAAATTGTTTTAGAAACTAGAGTAATTGGTTGTGCAAATTGTAGGTTTTGATGGGGTTGAGATCCATGGGGCTCATGGCTACTTGCTTGAGCAATTTATGAAAGATAAGGTGAATGACCGAACGGATAAGTATGGTGGATCCCTTGAGAACCGTTGTCGGTTTCCTTTGGAAATTGTTGAAGCTGTTGTTGATGAGATAGGGGCAGAAAGAGTTGGAATTAGGCTATCACCTTTTGCAGAATATTGTGAGTGTGGAGACTCAAATCCTGAACAATTGGGGCTTTACATGGTTAATGCCCTCAATAAGTACGGTATTGTTTTCTGTCACATGGTGGAACCAAGAATGAAAACTGTTGGAGAAAAAGTTGAATGCCATCAGAGTCTAGTGCCTATGAGAAAGGCCTTCAATGGCACTTTCATAGTAGCTGGAGGTTATGACAGGGAAGATGGCAACAATGCTATAGCTGAAGACAGGGCTGATCTTGTTGCTTATGGTCGTTTGTTCTTGGCTAATCCAGATTTGCCAAAGAGATTTGCACTCAATGCTCCTCTCAACAAGTATAACCGAGACACGTTCTACATTTCTGATCCGGTTATTGGTTATACTGACTATCCTTTTCTTGAATGAAGAAACCAATGATGTACCATCCAAGGATATGGTAGAGCCTCTAGTTTTATAATCATTTATTGTCTTGCACACTCTTAGTTGCAATTTGGTTGGTCATGATCAGTACAATGATGCCTACATGTAGTAGAATGTAAAACTATGATTGTTGTAATACTATAATATTGTTGTAATAAGAGGATTATTTCAGCACCAAAATTTGATCATAACTGAGCCAATGTTGAATGCATGTATAGATGCATCCATGATACCCTATGTCTTGAAACAATCTGATAAACAAGTCTTTTCCAGATGAGTGTCTAGCTAACTCATCAATCTCCGTAGTCCATACAATTTCTAACAGTGTTGCAAGACTTTCTTATTGCCATGGATCCATCCTCAGAAATTTATCTTGAGATAAATGTGGAGAATGTCCTTACTGTATGTAGGCTTACCGTAGAACAGAACAAGCTGGCATGCATGTGAATCACAAATGTTTGAGGTTTACGAATTGACAAAATTTGGTAGATAACTGCAATACAGTTATAAAATGTGAATAAAGAAAAATATGTATATATATTTAATTGACGGTGTATTGTAGTTAACTGCGAAGTAAGACTATCATGAAACATAAGCTCATTTTTTTAGATACATTAATGAATTATAATTAGAGATTATGACTCACATAATATATAACACAGTATAACTTTTGCAAACATTTTAAGTAGAAAGTGAGTGTACGTTAACGAACTAACACTCATAATCGGAACCTATATATATTAACGAGATATTTCACTCTAATAAAAATCTATATAAGTTTTTTCAAGGAATATGTAGTTGTTTTGAGGAGATAACATCTGCAAATTTACAAAGACAAGGTGCAAATCTGGTGTCATATATTAGGAAAAAATTATAAAAGGAACTGCACTAGTAAAACAAAGGGTGCATTTCTAACGTTGTCAAGTTGTAGCCCAAGTATGAAATATGACCCATTCAAATTAGTCTTGTTATTTGTCTGGGTCCAACTAAACTTCTGTGATTTTATTTTGGCCCAAAAGTAAGTCCATATAGTTAAATTTGAGTAAATAGTCAATTAGGTAATTATTTTTACTTTAGTCTTTTAAAATAACAGTGGTTCTTGATTTCAAATTTTGATACTTATGTTAATTTACTTGTGAGTATCTCTATCTTTGTGAATCCATGAATAAGATACTTTAATACTTTAGTAAAATACTTTAATCTATAATATACAAATTAATGCTTGACATATAAATAGAATAAAATAAAGTAATTCTCTTTGTTTCATTTTAATTTTATTAATTTTGATACTTTAATAAAATAATGACACCTTTTATACTTTCTTAAAAGAAATATCAAATAAAAATTTAATTTGTTTATTATACTTCATCTTATTAAATGAAACTCTTTCGAGTTTTGACCTAGATTTTATTTTTGTCAAAAGATTAGACTTTTATCTTTTTAAATATAATTGAGCAATTCCTAGTCCAAAAATAATTAGTATCTCAAAGTGGGTCATCATATTTATTATTTGGACCTAAGTGGATGAAGAAGAATGCTTGATCTAGAACACCGTGGATGTGTGAGATACTTTACACTTTAGAGGACCTAACATGAGTGTTGGCCACAGCCACGCAAACGTAATAAAAATTATTTTGTCGAAGAAAAATATTTGGTAGACAACTATAATATACAGAGAGAAATACGTATATATATAAATATATTTTGAGTGAATTCGCTGATTGATCGCGTATTTCAGTTGATTGTGAAGTAAAATTGTTTGTCCGATGTTCTTAAAAGTTTTTATTTAAAATAAAAGTTATTAACATATTTATCCTGAAATATACATAAAATGAACACTATTCACTTACCAATTTTTTTTTTTATTTAATAACTTGTTAGTTGAAAATACACCAACTGATTTTAGTTGTATCCACATGATAGTTAACTTCAAAGCTTTGTGAAAAGACTTTATAATTGTAGTACCTTTTTTTTACTCTAATACTAAATGTTTTGAATCTAAGAATAACGATCCACCTACATTTTGTAGTTTGTACTTGCACCTGGCTACTCAGTGAATTATTACTATATTGTTGAATTGTAGCTATAATTAGTTCTTGTGGTCCAGTATTGCATTTAAGATTTTACCCACCAGCAATAAATTTTTACCTCATTTTGAAAGAGAAGAACTTCAATTCATCCACGAGTGGAGATATAATTAAGTGAACAAAGATATGGAGCCAGAAAGAAGAACACATACATAGAAACTTAAAGTCACCACAAAAATTGGACATGCAAAATCACTATACAATTATGAAAAATGATTTATTTACCTGTATTTGCAGTTGGTGCAATGGGAAATGGGTTTGAACTAACTCTAATAAAACTGTTACCAAAAACTACACCACTTGGCCCACCTCAGCCATGTTTTCCTAATTATGACAACCTTTTCACCTTGTAATCAAAATTTTATAGCACCTAGGAACTACTACTACTACATAGATTTTCATATAACTCTAGCACTTAGGCTTTTATGATTAAAATATAATAAGTTGGTGGATTGTTTTTCATGTAAATTCTTTTTTTAATTGTTGGCACGTTAAAAGAAAAACTAAAAAAGAAGAGAGGTAGATTATTCTTTTAAAAAAATATTTAATAGACAACTATAATATGCATATAACCAGTTATAAAATGTGAAGAGAGATAAATATGTATTTATATTTTCTGTGAATGATTTAGCTGATTGACTGCGTATGGAATTTAAATTGTCTTCTTTTAACCTTGAGTCAAAAAATAAATATAAAAAATGTATGTATACAAGTGAGAGGTCTACATCAAAGGTATATCACTGTACAATTTGCTTGTGTATGTGTTCCTTTTTGATGCAAAAGATAGTGACATATGAGGGATGGCTTTGTCACATTTTGAATATTAAAGTGAACTCAAAAACCAAAATCCATTCCATATGGTAAGGCTAGGAAAGAAGAAAAAGAGCTCAAGGGGGTCTCATTCTCAAAGCATGTTATAAAGCAAAGAAAGAATCAAAGTAACTAGAAGACAGTAAAAAAGAGAAAGAAGAAAAAAAGAATTCATTGTTGCCACCTTTGACTGCCTCGATAATTTTACCAACGATTTTACGTGGATGATTTAAGAAGACAAAAAGCAAAAGCAAGAAGCAGATCTTCTCGCTGTTCTTTTTGGTTTTTTGTGACCTTTTATTTTGTATGTATGTCTGAACATTCTTCAATCATTTATGTGCAACATAATCCAAATTTTGTGTCACTACCAACTTCATGTTACTGTGTAATTTGGTTGCAAACATAGATTGAATATGTAAAATGTTGATCCAATTGTCATCATGCTTATTTTTCAAAGATTTGAATTCAAATTTAACTGCCAATGTGGGATTTTATTTATGGCTCAATTTGTTATTATCATTGTGATTGTAATACTAGTCTGTTATGATGAATAACTGCATGAGAGTACAGTAATGAATACGTATGGTACTATGGTCCCATGTTACACGCAGTCAATGCTGTACAATTATTTATTCAATCGTTCAAGCATTAAAAACTCAATCCTTTTCATCATCAAGATATGTATGTATCTATCTATCTTCCAATAACTATAAAATTGTCCCTTTTCTTTCTTCTATGTTGAATAATGAGTACCGTTTAGTTTCAAATATATAAGACAAAGGTTTGGTGCAATACCGTGTGGTGCAGTTTGATTCAAATCTATGCGTTCAATTTAACTAGCAGCGTTTCCCTTTATACCACTTGATGACAGATGACAGTACCAATATTATTTCTACTGCATTCTGTTCCGAAAACAAGTATTGCTGTTTCTTTTAAGATGTGCTTAGTGCTGCTATTTTTTACATCGTTATCAATGTTTATATATATATATATATACGGACATCTTCAATTCTTTTCAGATTTTATAACAGTCAAATATTTAACAAATATTTAACAGATAATTATAATACATATATAATTAAATAAGTAAAAGAAAAATATTTAATAAACAATTGTAATACGCAAATAATTAATTATAAAATGTAATGAAAAATACTTACATATATTTTTTAAGTGAATTCACCAATTGATTACATATTAAAGTACTCTCTTAAATATTTAATTACGCATTACAGGTCTTATTCCAAATGTCATGCAAAATCTCCCATCTTTTTACTTCTTCCTTATGTAAATATTTGTGGTGTTGAAGAATATAAGTCTGGTTATGATTATTTAAAACAAATTAATTGATATATAAACAAATGGGTCAATATATTTTTGGACAAATAAATTTCTCAAATTAAGTTCACTAACGTCTTAGAAATCATATATCTAAGAAAGGACTTAAATCTAGAATAAAAAATTGAAAAAATATATAGAGAGAGATAAAGTTAAACAAAAACAAAGGGAACAAAATTATATATCATCGAACGGGTCAGTCTGAAACATTGTGAAAAAACCCCTTTTAATTTGGGTGGACATTTTTAAATTCGACATATTATTAAAAATGAACAATTTATTACCAAAGATTTTGGCTGAAAATTTACTTGAATTTCTTTCATTTTGCCGCAAATTTAATATATGATAAAATAAAATGGACCAATTCTTCCCATTAAAAAGTGAGCAATTTATTATCAAAGATTTTATCATTTCTTTAAGTGGTTTAGGAGTAACAAGGATACATCCAAACGTACTAGTACATATTTTTCCTCAATTTTGGACAAAAGACTACACATAAATTCTAACCATTCACACGAAAGAAACACTATTTTCCTAATCATGTATGGCTTAAACAATTAATTAATATTTCATGATTAAAATACGCCAATATTAATTCTAATCTATTTTTTTAACCAAAGTCATTTTCATTGTTGAGTACTACTTACTTTAACGGGGGAGATTTAATTTCATTTAAATGTAACCCCAAATAAGAGAACTAAAATCATGTCAAATTAATAGGATTGAAATTTTTTTCAATTAACGACATGTCTGATATATCTCTTCCTCAGAATGACGTACTCATCAATGAAATTGTGCATCCAAATATCACCCTTTTCATCATATCCTCATTGAATCCAAAAACCTTGATGATTCAAGGTTAGATACCACTTAAGAAGATGCTGTATCTTGTAGGTTGTTGTCAATACTCAAAGATGGAAGACAAATGAATCAAGACTTTGCACATCTGAAATAGTGGGACCACTTCTTTTTTGCTTTAGATATATGCAATTACCATATGTGGCCCAAATCCTTGTGTATTTTGCTACCCAATTCTTCCCTTTACTAGTTAATTTAGACTATTCAAATACCCACTTTTTTCTTCATAGCTACCTCATATCATTCCAAAGAGCCACATTAGCAACGCATAAACGCAACCATACTCTTAAGTTCCCACAAAAAGGAAAAGTAGATCACATCAATAGAGTCATGTTGGTGACTCTACTCATTCATCAATATTAAATAGATATATTATATTCTTCACCCATTAATCGATTTTAAATTTTTTATGATTATATATATGATCTCATGTAATATGTTATATACAATTTGATAATTTATGTAACATTTATACATAAAGAGAAGATTATGTTTGCTGATAAGATAAGATGATTTGATCACTATGGAAGTCCACTCATTACTCATGTCATTGAAAAATTCATAAGGCAAAAAGTGGTTCCATCTGGGCTCTTCCCCATTTTGTGCTTTGATCCTATTTGCTTCAACCAAATAGCTTTTATTTGCATTTATTTCATTCACCATGATTTATTGCTGGGAATTGATTGGATTGGACCTATTTGATTTGTACTTATCCTCCAGATTATCACTGCTATTGCATAAATTCCTGAAAATTATGAATTTTGGAAATTGAAACTAAATGGTGGTTAAAGTCGTTAAACCTTTGACTTGTATTAAAATTTGTCATATTATTGAGGCCTAGTGATTTTAACTTTTTTAGGCTTAAGGTGTCAAAAAAAGCTCAATATTTTGTATGTGACATTGTGACCTGTGACCTGACTCCCAATCAAAACTGTTAATACAAACAGACAGTGCTTAGTGGAGACTTTAGGCTTATGGTTTGAAGATGTGATCATTTTGGACGGTTGAATTGAAAGATGTAACCCTTTTCTTTTCTTTGAGTTTATTCTAATAATAATAATAATAATATGTTCCAAATGGAAGATTAATGCGCCGCAGCTAAATATATTTAGTCATTCAAATTAAAAATAGTATTGGTAATGTGGTATTTGAGGCCCATCAATCATGAATGAAGATCAAACAAAACCCAAATTTAATTGACAAAGGAAACATAAATTGAAGGGTTGGGTTAGTTGATGTGGTCATGGAAGAAGTTCAAACTTGTGAACCAATGGCAAAAGTTCATATTGTTTTGGTATCATTCATTATCAATAGAGATAGATGCTTGGACTGTTGAACGCTCGAGGTATTCAAAAGTAACACCATGGGCGGCGCGGCGCCTCAGATTGTAAAGGAAAAATATAACTCACAAATTGATTCCTTTTTCTTTGAAAATAGAAATATGATTCAATGAAGCCTCCCTCCTAATGCATGAAATACTTAATTCTAATCCATACAATTTTTTATGATTAGATCACAACAAATTTTACATTATTATACATAATAAAATTGTATCCGTAAAAAAAAATTATGCAATCACGTCACCTGATAGAGTTTGCTAAATCAAGTTCTCAGCTGATTAAGAAAGTAGGATTGTTTTACCAATAATTAAAACTTAATCGGGAGATATTTTAGTTTATATTTTTATTGATGTAATTTCCATCATAGATAGTCAAATATTTTTATTCGTGGGTATATTTAATGTTAAAATCAGGTTCACTATTAATGTTAATATTTTTATTTTAAGAGATGAAAAATATTTGATAGACAATTATAATATGCAGATAAGCAGATGATTAATTTTAAACTGTAAAAAAATAAAGAGAAATATATATATATATATATATATATATATATATATATATATAAAATATAAAAAATATTCTATAAATAAGTTAGCTAAGTGCATATTACAATTAAAAGTCTAATCGTTAAATCTTATTCATCAGTCTAAATATATTATATTGAAAATTAAACTGTAGTTCTTTTTAGGAAATCTAACATATGATGTGGATTGAGTTGTACTTGAGGATGAAAAAAAAAAAGACTAAACCTACAAATATACTCTGAGTGCATTCTGAAACGCCACAAAGTTGGCGGTAGCTTCTAAGAGTTAAGTTCCAAGACCACAAATTTGGGTGAGTTGCCCTTGTTTCCAAAGACAGTGAGAGAATAGGTAAATAGGCAAGTGTCAAAAAGGCCTAGCAGTGGATTGCTGCACATAACCCCCCTACAGTTAGTGGCATGCACCATACCCATTTACCAATCCATGCAAGGAACATCACATTGCTCCATAAATTATTGAGTCCTAATAAGATTTGAAATATGAGAAAGACAAAAACCAGTTTTTAGAGGGATTCATTCACATACCCAAAATGGGACACTAGAAAAATTCAATTTTTCTTTTGTTTTATTTATTTATTTATTTATCTAAGGTTGGGGTCATCATATCATATTACATCATATCATATCACTCCTAAGTCCTAAGCAAGCAGCACATGAGCATATGCATATACAACACAAGTATACTTGTGTTGCAAACATTCTTTCCTTGTCCAACAAAAGACGAAACAAAATAAATATACACAAACACATAGGTATCTATCTATGTAGTCCAAATAAATACATAGATTCACAACTACCCTTTTATCTTTTTCCTAGTTCAACTGCTTTTGCTTTGGTTGAAAGACCAAAACGGGAAGAAAGATTACATTACAGCTATAAGATACTGCTAGATCTCACTCACTTTGCTGACCAGGGGCAGCCTTTGTTCTTCTGACCTGACCGAAATTAACGTTATTTCTTCTCAAACAACCTGCCCGTTGCCCCTCTCATGTTTCCCTTGTCTTCAACTAAGGTTACCATTGATTGTTTTTTTATAAAAAACTAAGACAATTACCATTGTTTTTTTAATTGAATAATAATAATAATAACACTCACTGCGCTTTATTCTGTTCAAATTCGATACTTTGCTGTTGTTGCAGAGAACGAGGCACTATGTTTTCAAGAGAGAGAAACACAGCTTGATTCTCTCTTTCTCTTTCTCTCTCTTCTTTCTTTCTCTTCTTTCTTTCTTTCTTTGCCTGTGGCATTGTCTTGTTCCACCTCAGAATCTCTCATCTCACTTCCACGCATTAAAGACTTAAAGGCGTTGCCTCTCTTTCTAGTTGGTTGCATATTTACGGAGACTTTATTTTCTTCTTCTTACATTTTTAAGAGTGTGTGTGCTTCTGTTGTGGTATCACAAGAGGGAAACAGAACAACACATTCACATATACTTTGGTTCTTCATTGCATTCAAGTTGAGTAGTTGAGCATCAGATGATAGCTTGTTCTTGTTTCTCTGCTCTCAAAGAAAGAAAAAGGGTGAAATTTGGGGAAAGGGGTTTCACCATAAGAGAATTTTGTTTTGTTCCTTGAATTGTTGAGAATTTTGGGTAGCTCTTGGAGGAAAAATAGCATACTTGAGGAGCTGTATGAGGTAGAAGATTAACAATGAGAGATGAGAATTCTAAGAAAAGCAAGGTTTATTTTTTTTACACTCTTGACTTAAAAAGATGATTTTTTTTTTTTTAATGTTCTTCTGGGAAATTAAATTCAACATTTTGATTGTGTTGTCGTTTGCATCTTTCAATTTTTGGCAACTTGTTGATTTTTTTGTGTATTTGGGTCTTGTGAAGCTCTCATGGTCGAAGAGAATGGTCAGAAAGTTCTTCAATATCAAAAGCAAAGCTGAGGACTCATACCAGTCAAATGGTTTTGCTTATGGAGGTGGGTGTCTTTGTTTTGTTCTCTTAAAAAATTTCACTTTCTAAGAGTGATCGTTTTCAACAAAAATTGGGCACCAACATGCACATGCTTCAATTCAATGAGATGCAAAAGCATTGCATAATTCAGTGGTTCTTTATGGATGGTGGCGAAACTAAGGGAAGCATAAAAATTACACCATTTAGAAAAGAAAAAAAATAGAAGCCTATTTAAAATGCTTGTTTGTTAAACCCATATTTGGGAATAGTTAACTCAAAAAACAAAGGCATCCTCACTTTTCTTCCACCGAGCTTTTTGAACCTGTTGTGAATTGTAATTTGATGCATTGAAACTTGTTTACTTCTCCAGGAGGTGACGTAGAATACAGAAGCAGAAACAGCTTCTCCGAGAGAGAGCCTGTCAAAAAGAGCAAAACAGGTACATAATTAACTAAATCCATTCTTTGAATGAATCATTACCCATTTGAAAATCTCATTTTTTGTTTGTTTGGCTTAACATTTATACAAAATGCTTACAACCCCTCATTATAATGTGCAGAGAAGTCTAGCAGGAGCACGGAGCAGGTCAGAAGAGGAAGAGTGAGTCTTGACCATCCTCGAATTATTGATGTCCATAACTACAGGTATGCTGCTTCTGTGACTTAACTTTTTCACCAGGAAAAAAAAAGAGTCTTGCTTTGATGTGTCCAATTACTCATGAGTGCTTCTCCTTTCTTTATGAGCAGCGTTTTTGTTGCTACATGGAATGTGGCTGGGAGATCCCCACCAAGTAATTTGAGTATAGATGATTGGCTTCATGCTTCACCACCTGCAGATATTTATGTTCTTGGGTAGGATTTGTCACTTGTTAACATTTTTTCTTTTCCAATCAAATTTAGTATTAGTAGTTACTAATGAGAAATATTTGTGTTACAGATTTCAAGAGATAGTTCCCTTGAATGCTGGTAATATCTTAGGTGCTGAAGACAATGGCCCTGCCAAAAAATGGCTAGCTCTCATTGGAAAGACCTTGAACAATCTTCCAGGTACTAGTGGAGGTGGAGGGTATTATACACCTTCTCCAATCCCTCAGCCTGTGGTAGAAATAAATGCAGATTTTGAGGGATCAGCTAGACAAAAGAATTCTTCATTCTTCCATCGGCGATCGTTCCAGACAACTTCTAGTGGCTGGGGAATGGACAATGATCCTTCAACTACGCAGCCACGACTAGATCGGAGATTCAGTGTTTGTGATCGTGTGATTTTTGGTCACAGGAAGAGTGACTTTGATCCTAGTTTTAGATGGGGTTATAGGCCTAGTGACTATTCCAGGGCAAGTGATTACTCCAGACCAAGTGACTATTCAAGATGGGGTTCATCTGATGATGATAATGGCCTTGGAGATTCACCAAGCACAGTCTTATTTTCACCATTGTCTTATGCTGGACCTGCCTCTGCTGAAGATGGATACAGCATGCCAGGGCGTTCCAGGTACTGCCTTGTTGCAAGCAAGCAGATGGTAGGAATATTTCTTACCATATGGGTAAGAAGTGAATTGAAGGATCATGTTCGTAACATGAAAGTGTCGTGTGTTGGCAGAGGATTGATGGGTTATCTTGGAAATAAGGTAAATTTTAAATCACTCACATTTTCCTTTGATATATTCAAGGCAAAATTGCGGATTACTTGAGAATGGTTTACATGATGAGTGTTATTCTGCTTGTGTTTTCAGGGATCCATCTCAATTAGTATGTCTCTACATGAAACGAGCTTTTGCTTCATTTGTAGCCACTTAACCTCAGGACAGAAAGAGGGTGATGAACTAAGAAGAAATTCTGATGTGATGGAAATTCTTAAAAAGACGAGGTTTCCTCGTGTACATGGTGCTGATAATGAGAAGTCTCCGGAGACAATCCTCCAGCATGAGTAAGAATTCAATCACATACAACTTAGTATATCTAATACTTTTTAACATATGAGTGTATTGGATGTCCTTGCATTTGCCTGTTTTGCATTATGTTCTAATTTTGGATTCGTTTATTTAGTCGAATTATATGGCTTGGAGACT
Organism: Hylodesmum podocarpum; assembly: GCA_026586105.1. Classification (NCBI taxonomy): domain Eukaryota; kingdom Viridiplantae; phylum Streptophyta; class Magnoliopsida; order Fabales; family Fabaceae; genus Hylodesmum; species Hylodesmum podocarpum. The sequence continues at coordinate 792,663 of JALJEV010000646.1, forward strand.
TGAATTATCGAATAGCCCTCTCCTACCGTTCTGCTAAGGCACTAGTTGAGATGCAAAACTGGAGAGCATTGTTGGAGAATGACCAGGTATGCCTATATAACTCTTGTTGTTTAATTTCTATTTTACCTTAAGCTGGATTGCTACAATCAGAAATAGTTTATGTTAATATTATGTATCTGCATTATTGGCATTCTTGGCAGTTGAGAATAGAGCAGAAGAGAGGTCGTGCTTTTGTAGGATGGAGTGAAGGGAAGATTTATTTCCCTCCAACATACAAGTACTCAACTAATTCAGATAGGTATGCAGGAGATGATATGCACCCAAAGGAGAAAAGGAGAACACCTGCTTGGTAAGGATCATCTTCATTCACCTACCAAAGCCATAGGAATTCAGTAAAACTAAAACACCTCAACCTCATAAATGCTAAAATGAGGCAATTATGATATGGTTTTTCTGAATTGTTGCAACTTATGCCAATGTAAATAAATATCTTTCTTTGCATAGGTGTGACCGTATTTTATGGTATGGAGAAGGTCTCCATCAATTATCCTATGTCCGTGGAGAATCAAGGTTCTCAGACCACAGGCCGGTTTATGGCATATTTTGGGCTGAGGTTGAGTCAAGTCATGGAAGATTGAAGAAAAGTATGAGCTGTTCTCGAAACAGAATTGAGGTGGAGGAACTCTTGCCATATTCCCATGGATATACTGAACTAAGTTTTTTCTAATGGAAGGACTACTACATATAGCATTTCAGGTACATTCTTATCCCCTATGCATATACTCAATTCCAAAAATACAAGATTCTTGCTTGTATAACAAACTTAGGTACCTGAAATGAATTATTATTTCTTTTGAATTCATGCACATGGCTATAAATAAAATTATAAATACAAATGAAAAGCAATGACTCTACCAACCGAAAGGGCTCAAGGGGCCTCTTTTTTTATTATTTTATTATTGGCTAGACCACAAGTACAAGGTTCAGAAGCTGTAACTGAGTTATATAATATCTGAGCATATAATAGACTAGAGATACTGATATGATCTATGCCACTAGTTGTACCTTTCTTTTCTAGATACACAAACTGATATTTCATCAATCCGTTAGCCAAAATAATCAGAATATGTTCACTGCATAGTCTGATTAGTCTATGTCTCTCTTTTCTGCTTTAATGTCCTTTTTCCCTCACCTCTTATATATTGTCATTCACAATTATTTCCCTCCCTATGAATATGAAATCTTATTATATGCATGCACCTATTACAGTTCAGCACTTGGTCAAACAAGCCGGAGTCACCTCACTTTGAAGAATTTTATCCATAGAGATTGATAGAGACAACCCATTTCCCATATACCGAAAAAGGTTAGTTTAGTTTTTTTTTCTCTCTTTCATGCTTTTCTTTGTTTTGCTTTTGGTCACAACCAACCTCTTTTGTCTAAATTTTAACTTTACTTTATCTTTGTGAGAGGTGCTAACATGTAATTTTACTATACAGTCATGCCTTGCCTAACACATAGTGAGTCCCTTCTCATCATGATCTCGTTAGCAACTCACGCCAGCTTCAGTAGTACTGTGCAAGTGTGCATTATTTGATAGCCAATTAACAAACACTCAACTTTGCAATGTCTCAAAACTCCGTACCTTCATTGGCACAATCATTAGGTACTACAATTATTCTTTTCTTAATTAATGTTGGTTTCTGTTTCCATAAATTACTAGTGATACGCACGCTGCACGCATACTCATGATACTAAGCTCTTCTTTTTTGTGTGTGTGTTGTGCAGGAAGCTGAACGAGACCATTTTTTATTAGATTAATGATTCTTTAATTGTTTTTGGAGAATATTCATGATGACTGAATGAAGCTGAAAAGATAGTCAAAATGATCACTAGGGTACTAACTTTTTTTTTGGTTTTCAATGAAGAGGAAATGAGAATTTTGATGTATACTGATTGCTACAGTGATGAAAAAGAAATTGTACAAAGAAAAAGAAAGAAAGGAATATTTTTTTTAACTAATGATAGAATTCCATAGCCTCCACTCGGTTTCTGACTCTGTCCACATGATTAATGATTTTACTGATAAAGGTGCCTTTGGTATCAAATAATGTTCCTCTTCTGTTGCGTGCTCTTCTTTTTATTATTGTTCAGCTCATTAACAAACAACAAAGCCTTAAACGGTTATTCACAGGTTTCGAACTTCAAAGCTATATGGATATTCCGATTGAGTAATAATACATGGATAATAAGTCTAAAATTTTGGAAAACAGTAGTTATTTTATGTCACTAAAATAAAAGCAGATATGTTCGAGAAAGAAAAATATTTAGTAGAAAACTGCAAATAATCAAACAACTAGTTATAAAATGTGAAGAGAGAGAAATATGTATATGTATACATACATATTCTTTGAGTGAGTTGATTCATTAATTGCGTATTGCAGTTGGTTATGAAATAATTGATACAATTATGTATAAGCCCTTATAACATGAAGCAGAAAACTACAAGGGGTAGCCAGAAATAGTCCAAAATAATTGAATGCCAAAAAAGTGAAACAACAGTTCCACAACTCTTGGGCAATGAAAGTATATAAATAGCTTATCTAGTCATATATAATTTGTAGGAATTGTTAGTAGCTTATCTAGTCATATATAATTTGTAGGAATTGTTAGACTTGTAACAAATGAGAACATTGATAAAAAGACTAAGCATTGGTGAGATTTGGTAGCCGAAAAAGGAGAAAGATAGACAGAATGATGGTTTTAATAATAGTGTTCTACTTTTGGTCAAATTTGTTGTTGAAGAAGAAATCAAAATAATTAGAGGAGTTTGCATGTGTTATGAGATGTTCTTGCGAGTGGGGAACTAAGTCATCCTTAGAGTTTTGATAGAGACGTGGCATGGTCCATATGAACTGAAAAAAAGGTACATTTGTCATGACTTTTACTAGTGCTGATGCTGCTATAGTCCTTCAACCACCCAGCGCCATATTCTTAGACTTCTGCTTTGTATTTCTGAATCCAGTCCTTTATGCTTACTCTCTTTTCATCTGTTTTATGATTCATTCAACTTGTTTAGGACCATACCTTTTCTAAAATTCTAACAATTTTCCTAGACTTGTAATAAAAATATGACCATGCACAAATGTCACAAACAATTGAGTTCAAGCCCAATCATGGCCAGCATATGTTCCCTTTGTCATTGTCATTTGAATTTTGAAGCAACCAAAATATAAATAATTAAAGTAGCATTTAGCTTGAAAAAAAAAATGTTACTGATGAGTGCCTTGGTAATTCCTGATGCTACAATTTTATAAACATCCCTTTGAGTCGGGTATATTTTATTTTCATCACCAAATTTCTGATATCTTGAAAGATATTTGTGTTTCAAAACCTAGTTTATATTTTATTAGGACAAAATTCACTATTTATCATTTTTGTACAAAAAAATGACAAATCTTGTTCAGTATTTGATGAAATTCACTACTTATCTTTCAATGAACTAAGTCAATGAGTTATACATATAGGAAAAACTTTGAAAAAAAAAAAACTACACAATGACAAATCTCAGTATTTGTTGCACACTACCCTTAACACTCCTCTGTAGATTTGAAGGATATGATATAAGTGATGCAAACCTATCAACTCTATTTTTATATAAATCTTTTACTCTTCTTTCATTCTACTTTTTATCAAAATTTAAAAATTTTAAATTAACACGACACACTGCCTGGGAGACATGACTTTACTTGAATGTTATGGGTAGAAGTGGTGTGACACTTTCCTTGGGCTTGTAACACTCTGCAATAAAGAAAACCAATGGGCTTGTCATAGAGTGAGAGATAGTATATGGGCATAGTGTAGTGGGCTGGTGTGCAAAGCCCATAAAACAAAAACAATAAAAAATGGTATGAGAATGAAGTGACTTGCTGAAGGGACAAAGAACTCACTGGTTGGGACTATAACATTACATAAAATACACATTTCTGCACTGCATTCAATTGAATTGTATTGCATAGATCTACAAGATTTGAAGCAAATCCAGCGATGGAGTGCGTATTCGGATTGGTCGGAAATGGTTTCGCGATCGTGGTGGCGGATTCATCGGCGGTGCACAGCATCCTCGTCCACAAGTCCAACGAAGACAAGATCATGCGTCTCGATTCTCACAAACTCGTCGCCGCCAGCGGCGAACCAGGAGACAGGTTACTACCTTCTTCACCTCTTCAATTTTTTATTTATTTATGGATCTTCAATTCAATTCATAAAATTCTCATTCCTTTGCGTTTAGGGTTCAATTCACAGAGTATATTCAGAAGAACGTTTCCTTGTATCAATTCCGCAACGGAATCCCTTTGACCACTGCCGCCGCCGCCAATTTCACTCGCGGCGAACTCGCCACCGCCCTCCGCAAGGTATATTTCATCTTTTCCAAACCCTAATTTATTCATCTTGTATATAACCTTAGGAGCCTCAATTTAATTTCCTATTAATTAGTCAAATCTTGTACTTGATTATAGAATCCATACTCTGTGAATGTTCTTCTTGCTGGTTATGACAAAGAGACGGGTCCTTCACTGTACTATATTGACTACATTGCAACACTTCACAAACTTGAAAAAGGGGCTTTTGGTTATGGTTCCTATTTTTCACTATCAATGATGGACAGACATTACCACAGTGGAATGTCAGTGGATGAAGCAATTGATTTGGTTGATAAGTGTATCAATGAAATCAGATCGAGGCTGGTTGTGGCGCCACCAAACTTTGTTATTAAAATTGTTGATAAGGAAGGAGCAAGAGAGTATGCTAGGCGTGAATCTGTCAAGGATGTTCCTGTTCCTTCAGCTTGAGTTAACTCTCTTCCTTGTTTTCTATTTGCCTTTGCTTTTATCTTTTCCTATAAATTTTTTTTATAGGTCTTGTAATGTTTCAGGAAATCATGCTCCATGAATATTCTCAAGTAAGACAGTTTATCTTTTGAATTGATTTGCATGATTACTAATTCTGTTCACAAATGGATTTATGGCAATGTAGGAGTAGTCTTGATTTAATGGATTTGGATTTTGATATACTTTCAATAGTAACAAAAATCTTTTTCTACTGAAAGTGTGTTTAGTAAGTCACACTAATAACTTACCTTAGAGTAAGAATTGCTGAAAAATATTCTGTAGACAACTCGAAAACGCAGATAACTGGAAAATTAGTTATAAAATAGTGAGAGAAATACATATTCGTATACGTATTGGTTGGTTGACTGTGTATTGCAGTTAACTGTGAAGTAAAATCTATTATTTGTCAAGGGACAAAAGACTTACTCTTATCCCTGTATTATGCACAAAAGCAACTGGATATGGTGATTTGATGCAGATGCCTATATCACTTTGTGCTATGAATCGACCAAGCATGCATAATTTGTCTCTTAAAATGAATTAAGCACTAATTTTTTAACTTGGTTCATAGGTTGATATATATAAAAAAAAAAATTAATCACAATGGGCATCTGTCTCTTCAAACACTTCTCAAGGAGCTACCTCACATATATATACATACAAGCATTCCAAAATTCATTTTGCATTTTAATTTCTCCCCAACTCTCACAAAGGGTATATGGATATTGAATTTAAGTGGATTATGAAATAGTGAGTATTTATGTACTCAAAAGAGGTGAAAAAGTCTATAGCATAATCAGATTGTGTGAATTTATATTATGAATTTAGTGGATTTAGTAAAATATAAGTAGTTTTTGTATCTAGAGCAAAAGTCAATTCCTTCTAATTTGTTGCAGTTTATTATTTATATACTGCTAATTGTTATTGAAAATTTGGAATTGATAGAATTTTTCTCCTTAAATTTAAGAGAGATAGATTTTAAACTAAAGTTTTACAAAGACATTTTTCATTTAGGACGAGAAATTTGTCTGTTCACCTGACGATATCTCAATGATTTAATTTAGATTCTTGAATTTAAAATATAGAAATTAAAAATATATATCATTTTTTTATTCGATAGTGAAATTAAAGTTAAGTTTGTATCTTATTTTTAGCCAGCCACATAATACATTAAAAATAGCAAATATGAGGACATAATAATTTTAATGTCTTTCTCATTGTAAAATTTGTAAATTATTATGGGATCTTAATAGAAAATTTTTTCTTCACATTACATCTTCGATTCTATATAACAATAAAATTTGACTAAATTACCGTTTTCATCCGTGAAAATGTATTAGTGGGGTAAATTAGATATTCATATAAATATGTAATATTATTTTTTATGCAAATAAATATGTAATCTTATCGTCAATATTAATTTATATTTTCGAAAATTTTATCATGCGAGTTTAAATAAATTCAGTATCAAATCATTTATGAATTATATGAAATTTTATATGCTAATAAATTATTAAACCGACAGTGAAATTATCAATTCAATTCAATGTCCATAACAAATATTAAGTTTGAATTAAATATTCTTACTCTTTCGAGTAAGGTGGTTGGTTCACTTTTTCACCCTCTCTACGCGTGAGTGATGCTATTTATATCATTTATGTATGTTGTAAATGTGACTGTGTATGTACGAAGTTGTTTTTGTCGTTATTAGTAGTTTTTTTCAATAACAATGACAAAAATTTAACATTTATTTAAATATTTTTTGAAATCTATGACTAGAATTAAATTATGTAAACAAAATTCTTATGAATTTTAGTGAAATTATTTATTTCTATGTAGAAAATTTATTCATACGCCATTCTGTTGAGTTTTCGAATATTATTTCTCAAAAAACTTTATCATTTCTTTACTCTAACCACGAAAAAGAGAGAAAAATAAGTATTCTACGACGCGAGTACTCGGTTTACCCCAACCATATAAATTAGAGAAAACAATTTAATTGTAAATTAAAAATAAAATATTTGAGAAATATAAAAAAAATATATTATTTCTTCTTAATCAACTAAAAAACCATTATTCACAAAAATTACTGTATAATTATTTTTTCAAAAAGGGCTAATATTTTTAATTACACACTAGTATATAAAGTTTTACATGCTAGAGAAAATTGAATTTAAAGTCAATTTTCTTAATTTTATAATAATTATGTTAAAAATTATGAACAGACTTAACATAAATTAAAAATAAAATAAAATTGTATTATGAGAGATAACTGATTAGTACATAAAAACGTGAACCCAATAACAGGAGTGTGAATGCAAGTGTGGGGATGAGTAACTGAAAGTGTCATTAAAGTATAACATTATAAAATAAAATAAAAACAATTTTTTAATTAAAAATTATGAAAAAATATTATGCAAATGTAAAAAATTTCAAAAAGTATATATATTATAATTTGTTTATATATTACCGAATGAAACGAAACCTACGTAGTGGCTCCAATGAGTTTTGAGTACGACTAAGTCACTATCGATTCCACTGCAGAAATTTAATTTCATTCTTCATTGTTAAGGTACAGAGTAAAGTTCTTATCTTTCATTCTTCTCTCTTTCAATCAAAACCCTTTCTCTCTCCCTTTTCTCTTTTTACAATGCGATTTGCACAGTCACGGTTATGCTCTTGTTAGTGTCTTCACCCATTCATTCATTCTTCTTTGTTTCAGATTTATTCTTATGATTTACTGCTTCCATCGTTAAAAAAAGTGTTTTTTTTTTTTTTGTTGTTTGTTGTTGTTTCATATTCGTAAGGTTGGATATTTAGAGAGACATGACGCGACGAAAAACGAAATGTGAAATGGGGTGTTCATCGTTTATGATTATATCTGAAGCAGTATAATAATGTGTAATTTAGGTTTTACTGACAGAAAATGTGTAATCTAGAATGAATTTGGATCTTATGCTTTTACTCAACAACAGGGTTTAGTAAACTGTTGCACAAATTTTATACTAATGTACTTTAGCAATAGCAGTTTATCAAAGGAGAACAAAACCTTGTTATTTTGTAGGTTCTTCTGTTTGGAATAATTTTGTCTGTTTTTGCTTTTGATAAAGTATTGTGTAGTCCTATTTATTTGTTTTTGCGTGGTGTTTTGTGTAGAGACAAAACTTGGAGGTGATCTACAATAGTTTCTGATGAGTACTGCTGGATGGTCAGATGAGGAATGTTCTGTGATAGGAGAAAAAGCAGAAATTGGATTTCTGGATTTTGAGGAAGAGAAATCTGTTTGCAGCTATGTTGCTGATGAAGGGGCTCCGGTTATTATATCTGCCCCATTTGCATTTGTGAATGGCAAGCCTCAATCTGTGTTTGTAGGAGATACTGCTGTGGATTTAGTAACCATTAGGAATACTACTTCTGAGCCTGTGGACTTGTGGAGTGTTCATATTTTCGCCTCGAGTCCTCCGGACACTTTCACTCTGTCTCTCACAGAACCTCCATCTGCAAAGGCAAATGCAGATGGAGATGAGGGCTTTTTGGAGTCTTTCTCTTTGGAGGACAGGGTGCTTCAGCCCGGTGAGAACTTGAAAATATGGTTGTCATGCAAGACAAAAGAAATGGGAATGTATTCATCAGTTGTGTATTTTGATGCTGGAGATGAAAAAATTGAAAGGGTGGTTTTCCTCTTAGTTGAAGACAAAATCTCCAAGTCTTTGGCTTCTAACAGGCCTTATTCAAGAGGAAGGAGAAAGGAAAAATTTGTTGTGGATACATATGTTGCGGGTTCCCGTCCTGCTCAGAAGGCAACTCGAAGGTATGTGAATAGACTTCCAAAATATAACATTCCCATGGATATTAGACAGATGCTTGAGAACAATCAGGTTCCTGAAGTTGTTGAAGAAGGTCTTACAAGAAGGAGTTATTCTTCTTATTTCAAAACATTAATAATAATGGAAGAGATACAATTGGAGGTAATCTTATTTGTTATACTTTACAGCAGCTTATGAGTCATCAAAAACTTCAAGAATGATCTTTGTTTCTTATGTTCCCTTGCCACTGATTTCTACTTTCAGGAAGACATGAGGACTTATGACATGGAACGCATATATATGAGAAAAAGAACCAATCATTTCTTGACTTTGGAGGTTCCTGGGCTTGCTGAGAGAAGGCCCTCACTGGTTCATGGGGATTATATCTTTGTCAAGCTCACATCTGATCATAGGAATAACACCTCACCTGTTTATCAGGTTTGGTCCTCATTTTGCTGCATGTCACATTTTCACTTAGTAGTCGCTGGATAAATCAAATCATTACCTAGAAATTGCTATACCAGAATCCAGTCACCATACTCACTTGATAGTTCTCACTGTGTGTTTGATACTTATTTTAAGGAAATAATTGCTGTTTTTGACAGGTTATTGGGATATCTTTTGAAAAAATAAGCAATAATTTCTGAAAATCTAAGCATTTGCAAACAAGCACTATATGAAGTGCATTTTTTTATTCACTGATTTTGGGTATCTTCTGTTGTTCATAAAATATGATTATCAAATTCACTTTATTTTAGTCTACAACTGTATTTAACTATTTATTCATTTATGGTTAGGATTCTTCCCTTTAAAAAATTGTATGTGAGTTTTTGCAGGGATTTATTCACCGAGTTGAAGCTGATGAGGTCTATTTGAAGTTTAATCCTGAATTTCACTTTTACCATAGGGATGAAAATCGCTATGATGTTCACTTCACATATAACAGGATCAACATGAGAAGGTTGTATCAGGCAGTTGAGGCAGCAGAAAACTTAGGAACTGAGTTCCTTTTTCCATCTACATCAAGAAAGAGGCGCATCAAAACCACCGCTCTGGCTCCCATATCTGGTACTTTTAATGAGGAGCAAATTTGTTCAATCAAAATGATTCTTGGTTGCAAAGGTTCACCACCTTATGTGATTCATGGCCCCCCTGGTACGGGAAAGACAAGGACAATAGTAGAAGCAATCCTCCAGCTCTACAAATATCATAAGAATGCTCGTATTCTTGTTTGTGCACCCTCGAATAGTGCAGCAGACCATGTGCTGGAGAAACTCCTTGCTCAACAGGATGTTGACTTGCGAGAAAATGAAATATTCAGGCTCAATGCATCTACCAGGCCTTATGAGGAACTCAAACCTGAACTTTTCCGCTACTGCTTCTTTGATGAAATGGTATTTAAGTGTCCCCCAGCCACTGCCCTCTTTCATTATAGGATCATAATATCTACATATATGAGTTCTTCACTTCTTTACGCTGAAGATGTTGACCGCGGTCACTTCTCTCACATTTTCTTGGATGAGGCTGGCCAAGCTTCAGAACCTGAAACCCTGATCCCTGTATCCCACCTCTGCACAAGGAACACTGTTGTTGTTCTGGCTGGAGACCAATTGCAGTTGGGTCCAGTAATATATTCCAAGAAAGCAGATGAATATGGGTTGGGGGTTTCATACATGGAAAGGTTGTCTGAATGTGAGTTATATGCCTGTGGAGATGCAAATTATGTAACTAGATTGGTTAGGAACTATCGATGTCACCCAGAGATTTTACATCTTCCTTCAAAGCTGTTCTATGATGGGGATTTGATTGCCTGTAGAGATCCCACAACTTTCTTGGTGATTGAGGATTTGCTACCTAATAAGGAGTTCCCTATTCTTTTCTATGGCATCCAAGGATGTGATGAAAGAGAAGGGAATAACCCGTCATGGTTCAACCGAATTGAAGCAAGTAAGGTTGTTGAAGTTGTCAGGAGACTGATAGCCAGTGAGAATATAAAGGAGGAAAACATTGGCATAATAACTCCATACAGGCAACAAGTGCTGAAAATAAAACAGACGCTTGAAACTCTAGATCTGCCTGAAATCAAAGTGGGTAGTGTTGAGCAATTTCAAGGACAAGAGAAGGAGGTTATTATCATATCAACAGTTCGATCAACTATCAAACACAACGAGTTTGACAGAGTTCACTGTCTTGGCTTTTTGAGCAATTATAGAAGGTTTAATGTGGCTATAACCCGGGCTATATCATTGCTGGTTATAATTGGGAACCCACATATTATCTGCAAGGTATTGTCTTTTTATCTACCTCATCACCTTTTGTGCTATAAAAGAACATTTTCATTTATCCTCTGATTGACTGCATCATGTAAGCAGAAGTGTTCTACTTTCAAGGTGGTACTCGTTGCATTACTATTACTTTTACGGTTGTACTGAGAAATGGGAATGCTTACAAATATTAGTATTACTGTTTTCTGACATTAAATGATCAGTTTGTCTTTCTAGCTGGATAATTATGGTTACAAAATATTCAAAGAAAGATGAAAGTAATATAAAAACAGGTTGAAAATGTGGTTGTTAGCTTGATCATTATCCTGATAATTATGGTTGTTTATGAAATTATTCTCCTCTTGTCATTTGGCAGGACAATCATTGGAGCCAAATGCTGTGGCACTGTGTGGACAATTCATCTTATCAGGGTTGTTCTCTTCCTGAAAGGGTGGAACTTTATGATGATGAAGACACTAGAGAGGACTCTAGCTTTGCCGAAGATAATGCTTTGCCATCGAACAATGTAGAATGGGTTCAAGATTCATCTCAGTTAGAGTTGCCTAAACCTGTTACTGATGAAGCTGAATGGTCTGATGGCTGGAGAAGTAATTAATTCAGCACTTCGGACTTAAACTTGATATAAATATTTATGTTTATACTATTTAGATGCAGTTAGGCACTAGACCTTTATAGACCCCCTGATTTTGTGCCGTTTAGCCTCCATTTATCACGCAAAAAAAAAAAAAGTTTATTTGGATTTAAACTTCTTGTGTTTGATACGAGGCTTGATGCATTTTTTAAAATGTTACGAAAAGTTGTGACCAAATTGTTTAGTATCAGTTGTAAATTGATATCAACTGTTATCTACTAGCAGATTGGACATTTCTATTTTGCGAAGATTTTTTTCTTTTTTTATTTACGTCAATACTCATACTTCTATTCCAGTGATGAGGGCTATTAGGTAAGAACAAACTTGTATATTCTCAAGAACCTGGATATCACAATGAAAAGTAAGTTAAATGTTATCTTATTTTACTGTTATATAATATGCGAGACATGCTATACATTGAGTTATAATTGTGATTATTTTACTATTTGTTATAATACATAGTCAATTAACTCATTTTTTCATAAAATATATATAAATATATTTATGTATTTATCTTTTTTTATATTTTATAATTGATTATTTGATTGTCTGTATATTGTAGTTGTTTACTAAATTTTATATTTTATAATTAGTTATATGCGTATTGCAGTTGTTTATCATGTTGAGTTATTTTTTTGGAATAATGAGTATCATCTAATGCAAGTTTTATTTTATGATCTTTTTTCTTTTTATAATTTAAACGGTACTTTTAATAATTCAAGTTTTCGAACAAGTAACATCTACCAATTTCTAAAAATGCAATTTTTTTTTTTCCTTTCTGTGTTCTGTTTGTTTCCTACTAATCTACAAACACGTGAACGCAAACGACAAATTAAGACCGCGTTAGTTGTTACCATTTTTGAATTGTACAGCTTCAAAAACCTTTTTTACTGACGTGATATATATGGTATTAAAAACAAACAAGAATAAGTGAGGTGGAGGGCAAGAAGGTAAATTCATCATAGACTCGTTGCTAAATGTAGTCAACAGTAATAGTAAGCATAGTGCAAAATGAGTGGAATCAAGATAGAAGAATAATGCGATGAAAGTAATGTAAATGAGACTCACGTGTTGAGTAGTGTAAGAATCATGGATGAAATTTGAAGGAAGACGAATAACGTGTTCAGTGTTTCAGCATTGGATGAGGAATGTCCTTTGTTGGCGCCACCATTTCCCGAGCTCCCTATCGGAACTCTTCTCCCTATAACATTACCGGCCGGCGCCGATGGAACTCTTCCCCCGATAACCCTACCAGGCGTCGCCGATGGAACTCTTCCTCCGATAACTTTATCAGTCGTCACGGATTCGCCGTTGAGAGGCGGAAGACTCGGTGACACTGTTAATCAACGTTATCAATAACTAACGTAACTGTTTTTCAAAGAAAGAAAAAGAAAGAAAGAAAGAATAACAAACCTGAGCAAAGAAACGAGAGAGAGGTTGAAGGTGAGGTTTGAGAGGGACAGAGTGAAGAGAGAGAGAGAATTCTTGTTGTGTTTAGAGGAAAACCTAACATCAATGGCTCCTTTATCAGATGACAAAGGCAAAGCGAATCCACGCCTGACCAGAACGCGTTGCAACATTTTTCCGTTGCATTCTCTGTCAGGTTGTTCGGCGGATTCGACACGTATTCAAGACAAGCGGAAAATGACGTCACCTCTTCCGTGCAACCTCCTCCCTCCGCCGTTAATGCCGCCGTACTTAGGAGGATAACCACCACTAACACTGCTGCATTCATCTTCATCAACTTACGCTTAGCACTTTCGGTCTTCATGCTGCATTCACCAATCACTCTCTATTTTTAAGGGAAAATGTAATTTCACACTTTAAAACTGAGAACGAATAGGTATACATATATATAGTAAATGATATGCTTCTTACTGCACTAACAACGCCATGCAATTATTAGAGAATTTCATTACGAGAATATCTTTCTAACACTGTCCAATTTTTGTATTTTTAGTATTAAAAACTTTATTAAGCAATGTACAACTTTATCTAATCAAATTTGATTTTTTATAGAAAAAATATTTAATAAATAACTTAAATACACTGAACAATCACACGAGAAATACATACGTGTATATATAATTAAAAAAGAAAAATATCGAATGTATATATAAAAAAGGAAAATATCGAATGTATATATAATTAAAAAAGAAAAATATCGAATATATTATATGAGAGAGTTGACTAATTGATGGTGTATTATAAGATAATGATTTGATACCCATGTTAAATTTATAATTTTATATTATTACGGTTTTAAAATTTATTTCTCAATTAAGTTTTAATTTTGAAAAAGTTATATGTTAGTGTGTATATATATGCATAAACATAATTATGATTCTATAGAACTATTTAAAAATTATAAATATACGGATGTTTAAAATATATGAAAACATTTATCAATTATTTTATATTAAATAATGTTATTTCAGATAAACGTGTATTTTTATTTCACACCACATGCATCTATTTACAGCTTTTTCTATTTTTGTTAAATTTTTATTTATTCTCGATTAAATGATTAAAATAAATCACGCTAATACCTATTAATAGCAAACCTAGGTCGCATGGGCTGGATCATTTTTAGAATCTTCCATCAACTTCAATTCATTATTGACATTGTTAAAGAGGTATCAATCTTCTTTCAAAGTTCAAAACAATTAATCGGGTTTTTCATCCAGAACTTGTCAATTTTTTTTTAATAAGCCTTTTACTTTTTTTACTTTCCAGAAAGCCCAACAAGATAAAAAAAAAAAAAGGGTTTGTGCAGGAAATAATTTTTCAATGAACATCTACATTGAAGTTTTATTTATTTTCGTTAAAATTAGAAAGTATTTTTACGAATACAGGTGACAAATCAAGACTGCATTATCATTCGAAAAGGCAAATTGTCTCTAATTTTCGATTAGAATATTGAGAAAATGCAAAGTGCGTTTAAATTATACCATTTCTTGAATTGTGTTTGTATGTGTAGTGTAGAGAGATGTTTACAAATGACAAATCAAATCTTATTTTATCACTATAGATGTATTCTTGAGCATATTAAATTTTTAAACAACAGAATTAATAGTAATAATATATATTAAATTGATTAAGAACTAAGAAGTAAACATATCAATCCACACATCACACTTGAGTTCATATATATTACAGTAGATGAATTTGATTGAAACAGACAAATAATAATTGAAGGTTCATAGAGAATGAAAAATAGTAACAAGAATCAATAGGAATGTGTTGAGTGGAATAAGTGTATGAGAATTGGAGGATTGTTTATTGTTTTTGCCAGAATGAGAAGAAGAAGAAGATCCTGTTCCGCCGAAACCTAGAGGTATCGCTCTTCCAATTGATCTTCCTCCTTCTGTTAATCAATAAAACCTAATCAATTAACTGTTAATTTGTGTTAAACTAATAATAATAATAATAATAATAATAATAATAAAAGTAATAATTAATTACTCACTTCGAACAGAAATAGCAAAATCTCCTTGAATTTGCGTAGGAGACGCCGCCGGAGTGAGAAGAAGGAAAAGGAGCAAGAACAACGCCGTCGCCGCCGCTGGTGTTGCTTTCATCTTGATGAAAAAACGCAGAGTTAATTATTGATTAACAGAGTTTCTATCTTGGTCACATGTATTTATGTAAGAACCATTCAATCCCTATTGGTTAGGTAAGGACAATAATGACCACACATATCCCACACCTAAACACCTACTACTTTCAGTACTGCACTCCACTTGCTTTTTGTGTTGTTCTTACCATATATATGTAACGGTAAAGAACAACTATGATGATGACCTTTATTTTCTTTTAATGGCATATTATTTAAAATTTATTAATTTTGTTATTAATTTAATTTAACGACTGATTATATATTTATGTATTGTAAAATTATTTAAATTTATAATAATAATGTCGGATAAACGTTTATCGGTGTAACGATCCAAGACGAGTTGACTAAGACTTAGTTTATCATGAATTCCGCCATAAATCAATTGACGTATACACATAACAATTAAGAATATCTCCCTCAGTAATTACACCCGTTGAAAATCGACTCGTGATCTTAATTCTGATACTAATTGTTGGATCAAGCGTTTAGTACTAGACTAAATATTAACTATAACTTTTAACTTTAAAATTATGTCTAAAGTGATTTTAAATGTTCATAGTTTTAAATAATTGTCAGCTTTGAAATCTTTAATCACACCGTATATAAAATATACTCTTCTATTATGTATTCCAACGCACAATTGTTAAATATACTATTTATAAATTTTTATATTATTATATGATTTTGTAATCTGTTTGTGAATAAAGTTTTAATTTTACAACAACAAAAAATATGTTAGTATATATGTAAATAAATATTTGTGAAGTATAGATAAAAAATAATTACCCATCTATAAAACTATAAATAATAACCATAAATATATAAATATACACCTTTTCTCAATTGCAAAACTTGAACTCCTAATTAACAAACTTATTGTTTTCCATGCACTCAAATGCTTAATTCATTACAACAACGTAGATGCTTTTTTGATTTGATAAATAATCCCCCAGTGTGGGTCTCAAACAATCTGAACAAAACATAATGCTATAGCACACTGCACATAATGGCAACCTAAGTACAGAATCTACATTCACAAAGGATGTGGAAGCCACAGCAACCTAGTAGTGTTTAAGAACAGCAAATCCTAATGCAACCAATGCAACTGAAGGTAGGAGATGGTAAGACCACATGGCAGATGATGGTGTCAGATCAGAGCGGCCACTTCCAGTGGTTGCAGATGATGGAGTTAGAAGAGGAGGAGTTGTGTCAGACACTGGTGCCAAAGAGGGTGAAGGAAGTACAGACGAACCTGTTCAAAGAAACCAAGATGCTAACATTATGAGTATCAAACTTTAGAAGCAATTATATTAGTACTCAATAAATTGCCACAATGCAGGTCAAAAAAATTGCAAGGGAATTTTGTTGACTATGTGTAAGTACCTTGAGGACTAAGAGATGGAGCAGATGGAGAAAGGGATGGCCCAAAAGCAGCTGGTCCTGACAATATGAATCAAAACATTAATCAAAATGGAAAGGATTTATAGTTAATATAATATATAATAATTTTTAGGCATATGGCTTTACCTGGAGCTGGAGCTGGAAGTGGTGAACCTGAAGCTGTAAAATAAAAAAGAAGAAAACAATTCATCTTGATCTTAGCCCCATTGATAATAAGATAGAATAAAAATAATGTTTTAGAAACAGATAAAGAGAATAAAGATTGAAGAAATTTGTTTATACTTTTGCATTGAACTGGAAGACGAGGCAAATTGCAAGCACGAGGAAGAGAGATGGCTAAGGTTCGGTTGATTGGTATTCTAAAGGGAACATTGCCAGTAACAATGAGACACAAACAGTCCATGCCACCACTTGTGAGGGACTTGAGGGAATTGCAGCATTCTGCAGTTGGTGAAGTGCCATTGCCACTGCTATTTGTGAGGAAATTCATACAAGGGTTGAACAAACTGTTTATCATTGATGTGTTACATGACGTGGTGATTTGGGCGTAGGTTGGTGCTGCCATCAACATAGCCATGGCTAATACCACAGTGAAGCGCACAAAACGTTCCATGTTTATGTTTTAGAGTTTTTGCTTGTATATTCAAAAGTACAGTTTGGAAGTTTGATGGTGGGAAAGTGAAGAATAAGGACATTTATAAAGAGAGAAGGGAAGTGGAGGGAAAAAAATAGAGTTGATTAAGTTGGCTTAAAAGTTCAACAACCATAACTAAAAAATGGGAAAGTTGGATTAGGTAGCATTGGTATTTTGTGTGTGTTGTGATCTATGCAGAACTAGAAATTTCAAGCTCTGCAACACAAGTGGCATCTGAAACATCCTACCAAAATCTGTTATCACACAAAGTTGTTTTTTGATCATTAGTCTGCTAAAAAATGTCAATTCAAATCATTCTTTAATTTATTAGGTTCGTCTGCTCAGGTGGATAACCGAATCATAGTAGTAATTCCCTCTTTACTTGCTGGTCTTTCTCTGCCTTTATAACATACATATATATTCTTTATTATTAGATCATACCACTTCCATTAGTGTAACAGTAATACTAAATTAACTCATACAACTTCCATTAGAGTTACTCAACTCATTTAAGTGTGCACAGAACCCAGCCCTCACCTTTCGTGCTACATACTGGCAAACTAAAATGATGCGTGTGTGTATCTACATGATTTTTTTTTTGTGAAATCCAAGCACACTTTTTTCTCAAAGACCCAATCAATAAATTCACCCTATCAAACTGTTTTTGATTGCGACTCTGACAATCAATGAATGAAAATAGGCGATACTAAATTTCCTTCAAATTATTTTATACTAATTATTTAGATCAAACATATTTTAAATTATTTAAATTCTGTTAATTTAGCTAGTAGAACTTGGCACAAGAGTGTAAATCAATAGCTTACAATGCCAATTATCCCATACCATTTTATCAGAACTTACGTGTATGCTCTGGATTTTTTTATTATTATTATTCACAAGGAATAATTTCTTAAAAAAATTCTCAGAGAACTGTTAACAAAAATGTCATAAGATATTGCCCATCTCATAAGACACGTGGTTCTTTCTTGATTGGTCGTGTTTTTCAAAGGTGCTGCTTTGAACAAATAAAAGATGTAGTATTACTGACCCTATGCAGAGCCTCAAGGTGCTTTAGTTGGTAACCTGTTTAACCGACTAGCCTTTTGAATCTTCTATGTAAGCTTATATTATGGAAAAAGGGTCCCAGAGTTCAGTTTTGAATACGTAACAACGTGTAAGGCCGCCACCAAATACCAAATACCAAATAGATCCCGTTAGAGAGTAGGAGGAGTTGTTCACCCACATAAACTTAACTTTGTCATTTTCTGCCCCCCTTTCCCTACAAAACCCCATGCCTCGTTCTTCCAAGATCATCCTCATCCAAACTATCCAATACAATTATTTTACCCCTCCCAAAAAACAAAAGAGATTCCAACATATTTGCATCAAACAATTCAAATGGCACACAGAAAAATGAAGATGGGTTTGGTTTTGGTGGTAATGGCCATGCTGTGCGCAGGAGCTGCAGCTCAATCGAGTTGCACAAATGTGTTAGTGAGCCTATCACCGTGCCTTAACTATATCACAGGGAATTCTTCAACCCCAACTTCAGGATGCTGCTCACAGCTTGCCAGTGTGGTACGCTCAAACCAACAATGCCTATGTCAGGTTCTTAGCGGTGGTGGATCATCACTGGGGATCAACATCAACCAAACTCGGGCTCTGGCCTTGCCTGGTGCTTGCAAAGTGCAGACCGCATCCGCCAGTCAGTGTAAAAGTGGTGAGTAAGAGAACAAAATTTCTATTTCCTTACATTGAATACAAGAGAACAAAACACATTATCCCGCTAAAATGCGTTTCCAAACCATGAGTATCAGTATTAAGACTCCAGCAATACTATGTAAACATCAGCCATGACCCGCTGTGGTGTACGGAGGCGATGAATAGAAAGAAAAAACAAATGAGTATATGATAACTAAGCTAAGCATAACCTATTCTAATCAATATCCTGCTGCTAACTTTAACACTGTGTTTGGTCAACAGTTGCCGCTTCACCACCAACAGGAGCTTTGTCACCAACAGGAACTGTAGCGGAATCTCCAAATTCAGTTCCATCAGGTACTGAATGTTAGTTTACCATGTTTTGGGGGAGTACTCTAGTTGATGCTTCCCGGTTTGATTATCCAATTTGTCCATTGTCTGTGTTAACCATTCAAGTTGACATTCACTTGCAGGAACTGGATCCAAAAACCTACCCACAACTGATAATGGCTCATCCAGCGGAAATTCCATCAAGTTATCGATTCCTCTGTTACTTATTTTGGCAGCAACATATGTTTCAACTTTCACAACATAATGATTCAGTGAATCTACAATCAGTTGGTTTCCCAGTTGCTATTTTTTTTTTTTTTTTTTGCTTGTTTGTCATTTGTCATTGTTTAATCATGTATTATTGAGTTCCCTTAGGGTTAAGGGTTCCATCTATTCATTCATGACCCCTACTGGGTTACATAGTTTTTGTGTGATGAGAGATATTTGTTCTTCCTTTTTCAATAAAGATGGGCTGTAAACTTGTGGTTTGCTATCATGATCTTTATTCACATGGAACATGTCACTGGATTCTAACCACGGAAAGCAAACAAGACTTGAGTGTCGCACTTTGCAACACTATGAAAGGAAAACAACTTTTAATTGAAACTCTGATCAATGAACTGAACTATATAAAAGGCAATCCATAAATTACAAAGCCATTAGACCACAGAAAGTCCTTCAAGAGGGACTCAGCTCTCATTCAGAGGGGTCAAAAGAACTTTTCCCTTTATTTTCTACTATTTTTTTAGACATGGGAATGAAAGGATTGTCTCTAATTTCCTTAGCCATAAAAGAGTTAAGAACATAAAAGCTCATTTACACATTAATCCTCACAAAAAGCTGTCAACAATAAAACTCAAGCCAAATTAACAGGTCCCAACTTCAATTAGATTACTACTAAATGAAGAAAGTAGCAGACTAGCATGGCTTCCACATAGACACAACAACAGGTAGGTACAGCCACGTTTGCATCTCAACCTAAAACCACATCTAATGGAGATAATTAATCATTTGTTTGAATTCTCATTCACAGAGGTATGTATGACACACATCACTGAAGCGGCAAATAGTTGCTTTTAGTGTGTGTTGACATGAGAATGGGTTGAAACGTTGATCCCAGATGAATAAGCAAATACACATGGATCACAGATGAAAAAACAAACACACATGGATCATAGATGAAATAACAAACACAGTAAATCTTAAATGTCCAACTTGAAAGAGATAACTAAGTGGTGTTTTTTCTTTTTCATCATTGATCCCATTTCAACCTACTCTCGTAATCTAATGTCAAGATGCACCAAAAGTAATTAATGGTTGCTTCAGTGACGTGTGACATACCTCTGAAAGAGAATCCAAACATCTGAATCTTTAACATCCAACTTGAAAGTAAGAGAAGAACTGTGAAACCAATAAAGAACAAGCTAGAACTTTGAATCAACCAAGTCTTTACATAAAGCAATTCCGGCTGAAAAATATAAATATTTCCAAACACTGCAAAGAAATTAATCATAGGACAAAAACTTCAGTAAAAATTTGAGGTAAGTAGTCATAAAAGTTAGCCACGGGCATAAACATTTCCATCCATTATATGAAGCATATCATTGGAACTATTTATCTCATATCATCTAATAAAACATGATGACAACAAAAGATGCAACATTGTACAAGGATCTCAAAATCAAAACAAGGCACCTACATGATCTCTAAATATGATACAAATCAAGAATGTGATCGTGAGCGTGAAAATTCTTCTAATCTCTCCCACACATCCAATGCTGCAGCCCTGTCTTGATGCCGCTTGTTCTTACTAATCTGCCAATGACATCAAGTTAGAAACGTGTGGTTAGACTACAAGTTCAAGAGCACCGCAATACTTGAAACAAGGTTTCAAATTTAAGCAAAGGTAGTAGAATAGAAGCAGAATAGAACCCACCGAGACGATCTTAACATTCCACTGCTTCACATTCTTTGCTGACTCCAAGCTATCATCTTCAAAACGCATGTAAAATCCAATAACTGCAAGAATGAACGAAAAAGGGTTACCAAGTAAGTTGAGTAACTAGTATAATATGAAGGGAGGAATGAAGTGACTGACTTTTGTTGAAAATCTCAACATGGTCTTTGAAAGGCCAATCTTTGAACTGCCACTCTTTACCCAACACAAAAACAGCAACGACACGATCCCAATCCTCGGGTTTGAGGGAAGAAGGTTTATCCCTAACTTCATAAGCAGTAACAACCCTATCCCTACTGAGCTTCTTCTGGACAGTGACGCAATCGGGTCTGGCACCTTTCATTTGCTTGACCTTGACATCAGTGGGTATATAGACACCATCTTCCAAAAACTCCTTAACATTGTAGATGGTGATGAGGGTCTGAAAGGCACTGGGGACAAGAATAATGGGGACACCTTCCCCAATTTTGGAGCCTTTAAAGTGCATTTTGGGTTTGGGATTGGGGTCGTAGGGGCCCATGTCATCGGTAAACCCTAAACCCCTGTCATCAGCACCCATGAGACGACTCTTGGCGACGAGGCCGTCTTTGCGCTGCTGAGATTCGATCCTCTGGCGCTCCTCCTCGCGCTTGGTGGCGGCGACGAGGACGCTGTAGAAGTCACGATTTTTGCACTCGAGGAGGGATTGACGGTCCTTCAAAGGCCTTTCGGCGGACCTTATCATGGAGATAAAGTCCAATTTATCGGGTTGATCATCGGGATTGGACTGGGAAAGGGGATTTGATTTGGGGGCGAAGGAAGGGTCTTCGGGACGGTATTCGATGGAATCAGTGGAGGTGAGGGTGCCTTGAAGGTATTGGAGGAGGGGTTTGCGGTCAGGGAGGGTAACGGAGGGGATACCGACGGCGAAGGTGTTCTGGAGGTACTCGGTGTGTTTGAGCTGATGATTTTTTATATAGTGGACTAGGGTTTCCAGTGTGTATCGGTTTCCCTTGGTTGAACGGTATGCAGTCTCAACCCAGCATGGGAACCTGTACTCCTCACCGAATCTGAACTCACCGTTCACACGCACTATCTTCTCCACATCTCCTCTCATCGTGAACTCTCTTAGAGCCGACAGCGGATCCATTCTCTGACTCTGATTCTCTCTCACTAACCCACTCTAACTGCTCTTTCATAATTCATTCTTAATTCCGCGTAAATCTTTTATATTCATGCTCACGCATTAAACCGTATATATTACTAGAACAAAAACAAATGTGTCTATAATACCTTATCATATTTCTCTTTTACCCAAAAATATCACTTGAAAAAAAAATAGATTATAGTAATTTAGAAATAGATTTCTTTTTACTCACCACTTCTATTTATTTTAATTTATTTACTCAATTTTTTATTAATAAGAATCATATATAGTTACCAACTAAACCTATTTAAAATTTTATTCATTCCACAATACCCACAATATATGTATGCGTATCATATGCTTTCCATTTTCTAAGTCTCTAGCACAAACTTTATTAACATAATGAAATTTTCCTTGCTTCCAACATCTTTACAAAGTAAAAAAATATTTGTTAATATGACCAGGAACGTTCAACAAGCATCAAATGACATTGGTCCTCATCCTAGAATTGATAAATGGTCCCGTTTGTAACATAAGTAGGAGTACTGATTTTATTCAGCACTCAGAATTCAGATGTAGTAGTCATTAGCGATTAAAACTGCAAAATTTGACAAAAGCTTTTTTTGTCTGTCAGGTAGTGAGAAAAAGAGAGGGGTCAAACCATTTACTAACTTCTAACAGATTCAATCAATCCATTTCACTATGTAAAAGTACATTCTATACGAGGAAGGAACACTTTTTAAAGGAGTAAAATCATAATAGCCTTGTGCCAAAACCACATTTACAAAGACTAGCAGCGCTGTGCAGAACACATTGTAGAGCTTCAATGTTTCGTTATCTCTCCAGTTAGTTATACTACTCTGTAACTGTTATGCCTTATTGTCAGTAGCATTCTTCCCACTTGATGCAGGAACAGTACTCTGGTCCAAATCCACAGCCTTTCCCAGCAAAATCCCAAGCTGTGCAAAACATTGCAAAATATGCAGACGTGTTATTATGGTCATCCATACATAGCGTAGCAAATGAACGATTGATAAGAAAACTGCAGGTGGAAAAACCTACCTTAGCCTTTGGAATACGCCAACCTTCCTTGTCTTCCTTGGCATCAACAGTGGATGTCTTAATATCTGCGTCACATACCAACTTGAAAACCAAACTCAAAATAAAACGTTTAGACATTGGCAAGCTTTGTGAGGAGAAAACTTACTTTTCTCAAATGCCCAGCCATTGCTTTTCAAAATCTCAGAGATGATTACAACAGTTGGAATAGCTGGGATTTAATTTACAAAGTAAGTTACAAAAATAAGAGGCAATTGGTGAAAAGAATGCACAATACATACAGTTTTGGCATTTCTAGGGTGTGATTAGTTTCAATTAAGTGAATAATAAAGAATAGATTGAAAATGATTTTCATGCAATGATGCCATTTAGATTGATTTTATTCTAAATCTTTTACTACTCACTTTTCACATACTCTAATAAATGTTGAAGGTTTAACTTGCTATAACACGATAAGTGCAACAAGAATGTATGTATCAAGATTCTAGAGGGAAATAAAAACGCGAAAAAGGTTGAAGAAGATTATACCCATGCCTAGTGCACATAGCTCGACGTCATTGCCCTGCTTTATGTACTTCTGCATCAGAAAGAAACACACGATCGATAAGTGAAGTCATTTGAAGCCAATTTCACAGAATAATTTGCAAGAAAAAGGAAACAAGAAATGATTAACAAAATCAAGAATGCACAAAACTACCGATAACCTAATTCGAAAGCGATAAGAAGAGTGAAAGAGATACCTTGGCGAGATTGAGGTAGAAAAAGAAAGGTTTCTTGTTTTTGGAAACCTGAATTCGGATGATCTTCTTCTTCGCTTTTTGTTCCACGCCATTAGTATTGGCGTTCTTGCTCTTATCACTAACACTAGTCATCTCCATTGCCTTTTCACTCTCTCTCTGCGGTGATTGCAGTACTATCGCTACTCTCACTGAGGATATTCGAAGCTTCTTCAACAAGAAATGAATGCATTTTCTGATTCTCTGTTGACGGTGAGCTTTTATAGGAGCTCTTAACCAATCCAACATGGACACGTGTCCCCTTCTCTTCCCTCATGTCTCATTAATTAGTTAATACTAATTACTTTTGTAAACAATGAGTCACAGTTCAATCTCTAAGAATAATCTGATTAATCTCAAACTTACTAATTTTATAATCACCCGCAATATTGACCCAATATATTTTTCAAGGTCCCATTATGTTTTCGGTTATCTTTAAAGTATCATTCTATTTCTTAAATCATTTTTAAAATAAATAATTCTCTAAATATTATAAAATTACTTAATAGTCTTATGATATATATCAACTTAGAGATCAAACCAAAGTATATTCAATATTTCAAAAAAAAATATTATTTAAAGATTATGCAGGAAACAGTAATATTAAGAAGATTAAATTGATAAATTATTTTTATCAAGAAAAATCTAATTAGGATACATTTATTAAATTATTTTATTTTTCCATTTTTGTATTAGTTTCATTCTCTCCCTCCTCTCTTGAGTCATTCTCCCGTGAGTATGCCAATATTGGGTTTGAGTTGATTTGGGCTTCTTATAACATGGCCTCAGTCAACGCCCTTTGTTAAAACATCATTAAAAACATAAAATTAACGATATAAGCACATGTCAATATAAGAAAATACACCTTTTATCCTTTAATTATTCTTACACAAGTCCACCAAATAACATTTTAAATTCCACTACATATTTTATTCGTGAGAAAAATATCTAATAATACAACCCTAACAAAATTCAATAGTTTATTACCCGAGTATTCTCAGGGAGAAAAACTAGCAAATAAACTAATCTTCATTACAAGATAATCAAATTTTAAACGTAAACACAGCTAATAAAGAGCGTTTTATGGATTTAATAAGACAAGGTTGGGGACTTGTACT
This sequence comes from Hylodesmum podocarpum, assembly GCA_026586105.1. Classification (NCBI taxonomy): domain Eukaryota; kingdom Viridiplantae; phylum Streptophyta; class Magnoliopsida; order Fabales; family Fabaceae; genus Hylodesmum; species Hylodesmum podocarpum. The sequence continues at coordinate 817,998 of JALJEV010000646.1, forward strand.
GCCAAACCTAACAAATCGACGGCAGATAGGGTGCCACGTGGTCATTTTCTCTCAGAGGGAAAAAAGAAAAGAAAAAGAAAGAGGGTATCATGTATGTGTTGGTGTTAGTTGAAGAATGGAAGGGGAAGAGAGAACTCGTTGTTGGGTTTTCTTCGTCTTCTAATCTAATTCCATTTTCAGTTACTAACATAGAGAGGGAAAAAAGAAAACACACAGAGATATAGAGATAGAGAGATAGAGAGAGAAAGAGAGGGATCTTTCATTTTCTCGGGAGAAAATGGAGGATTCTTTCTTTGACGTGATGGAGTTTCTGAAGAAACCTTCGATAGCGGAGACATTCGTCGACATTTTGCTATGCGCGGTTCCGATTTGGTTGGCGGTGATGATCGGCCTCGTGATCGGCTGGTCCTGGCGACCGCGCTGGACCGGACTCGTCTTCCTCGGACTCCGGAGCAAGTTCCGCTTCCTCTGGACGGCGCCGCCGGGGTTCGGTGCTCGCCGTCTCTGGCTCGCCTTCACCGCGCTCTCCGCCTTCTCTATTTGCCGTACCTATTGGTTTAATTTCAAAGGCAGGTCCAAAGCCAAAGCTCAAGATCCCTCGCCTTCGCAATCCGATAACGCCGACGCCGACGCCGTCGCACGTGCTACGTGGTATTTGTTCAATTTAGGATAAGAGATTATTGGAAACGTGCTTTATTCAGGATTGGATGAATTGAAGTGTTGAATTATATAATGTGTCAGGCGTGTAGTTTTTGTTTTGTAGTGATTTTTTTGCGTTTAGTTTTTCAGCTCTTTTGGAACTAGTTTTATGAATTTATGAATTGATCTAGACAATTCAATTTGGTTTGGCTCAGGATAAAGATACTGTAGTGATAACCCTAGGGCTCTTATATGTGTTTTCATCAGGTTCTTTGTAGTATTAGTAGTTTAGTAATCTTGTTGTATTGATGTTCAGTTATTACTTTTGTAATTGCTTAATTCTAGCTTTCAAATTTTGTGATATATTGTTCTATTCATTTGGGAATTTGGTTTTTGTGAATGCATTAGGTCTGGTGATAGGGCGGAGGAGAGGGACCCGGACATTGTTACACAGGCTGATTTGGAACATTTTCTTCATCTTCTTGAAGGGAAGGATGGAGTGATGGACTGGCAGAGTTTTATGGAGAGGTCAACACCAAACATGCAGTACAAAGCTTGGCGTCATGATCTTGAGGTTCATTTTTATCTCATTTCAACTGTCTATAATCTGACAAAAATCATATACATTTGTATTAGTTATGAATTTGGTTTTTTTTTTTTTTTTTTTTTTTTTTCTGTTAGTGGCATGTTTACCTCCTAGTTTAAGATAGATTTATTTATGTCATCGAGTTTTTGTGTTCTATATTTCCCACCCAAAATAATCAATACATCTTCACCATCTATGTTGATGATTATTTCTTTTGTATTCACCACCATAGATTAGAAATATATCACCATCTGATGTTGGACCTGGATCTCTTAACAGTCGGGTCCTACAGTCTACCGCAGTAGAACTGTCTTTGAAGATGCAAGTCCAGAGTTGGTGAGGGATTTCTTCTGGGATGATGACTTTCGTCCTAAGTGGGATGCTATGCTTGCATACTGCAAAGTATTGGAGGAATGCCCTCATAATGGGACAATGATTTCTCACTGGATTAAAAAGGTATTTGTGCCAAAGATCTTAAAGACTATTGTATTTTAAGTGTGCGATGCTATGGTAACGGTTCACTGATTCTTCATTTATTCCTTTTTTTTGTAGTTTCCCTTTTTCTGTAGTGACAGAGAGTATATTATTGCTCGGAGAATATGGCAGGCTGGAAACACATATTATTGTGTGACAAAGGTATGGTTGTGACTTATGACTTGATTCATTACAAAGTTATGGCATTTCCTCTTGTTTCTGTTCCTCTGGCAATGACTAGCCCTCACTCTTCTATCGTTAGAAAAGAAAGTGCCTTTGATGCGAAGACACAAACAGTGAATGTTTCAGTTTCTCTGTAGAAATAACTGATTAATGAATTACATAGGCATAAAGGAAAGTAACAAGTGGAAAATGGTACTGCACCTCCCCCACAAATAAATCATTATTCTTTTAAACCCACTTTCACATGTCGACTTGGTTATATAGTAGTAATTTGATCTAGTTATTCATCCTAGATAGCAGTGGAATAGCCAATCCCGAAATTGCTATGGTCTGTATATGGAAGGTTTTAAAAAAAATAGTCTTATGACCAGTAGCTCACTATTTGAGTAGGTTACAAGGATCACACAACGTCATTGGGCTTGGTTAAAATCAAATTATCGGGGATATTATTCACTATTGGATCTCTTTTAATGATATCTTCCAGTGCTCTTTTTAAAATCATGCTATCTACTGATTCTACTTTCCACACCAGTGCCTTTAGTAGCTTTGTTTGCCCATGTTCAAACAATTTTAGCCAATTTTTCCATCATCTTTTCCTCGATAGGCGCTGTATCAATATCTCCAAAGCTTAAGTTTAATCTTTTCCCTTTCCTTCTCCATAAAAAATATACAATATGCAAAATCATGCATTTATTATGTTCCTAGGAAGCACATTCATGACTAGGTTAAACAAGTAAAGACTCGAGGTTAAAACCTGATGCAAACCTATCACATCTCTTGTTGATACAGGCCATGTGAACACCTAATTTTTCCAAAGCCTTCCACAACAGTCAACATTTAACACTCAATCATGTGTAAATCTCTTTCTTTACTTCGGTACCTTTCCTTCAAGCCCCATAGAAGATCATTAGCTTCAGTATTAGACCTTCCTAACAAAAATCCAAATTGATTTCCCTCAATCCTAGTCTCTTCACTTAATCTATATGCTCAATCACCTTTTCCTATAATTTTATAGTGTAACTCATAAGTTTTATTTCTATGTATTTTACACAAGTCTAAATATCTTCCTTTTTCTCTTTATCTATGAACCAAAGTGCTTTTCATCCACTTATATTTGACATTTTCTTATAAATAATAAACAATTTTCTCGCATATTAAATCGATACTAAACATGTATAAATGCTAAGAAATGAAAAAAAAAAAACCCAGAGCATAAAAACATTCATGATTGATAATAAAAAATGAATAGTAATTCAAGCTAAAACCACGAGTGGATATTAACAGAAGTCAAGGAAAACCATGTGCTACTACGCAAGGCTTTTCTATCAAAACATAACACAAAATAAATCAAATAATAGGGGTGAAAAAACAGACATAATTGGGAAAAGAAAAGATAGAAACCTCTATAGTACAAGAAATGAGTGCCGTGTGTTTTCCAGAAATGCTGCCAGGGTTTTATGGATTACCTGAGTGCCGTGTTTCAGATGATTTGCATCTCATAGAGGAGAGCCATGAGAATAGTACAATCTAATGGCATCCTCCAAGTTTTCATGAATTAAAAATTTAATAAAGCTTCAATATTATGTGTTGCAAGGATTGCTTTGGGACTCTAGGATGACACGACGAAACAGAAATTAGTTTAATGTCATTCATTGCCTTCACTTAACAGTTTCTCAAGGATATGTTTAAGAGTTGGATTTGGAATGAAAAGAAAGGGATGAAAATTTCATTCCTAATTAGTAATATTCTCTAGTTTGATCATTTTTTTAAATTGAAAAAATAAAATAAATTAACATAAAATTAATGCCCTCATCTTTTTCTTTTTTTTATTTATAAACTTCTATACTTCATTTAGAAATAAAAAAGAATGTTCAACGCTTTCCCTTTCTTCAAGAACCCAACTTCCAAACATACCCTAAATCTTTTAATCATGTTGTTCATTAATTGCAAAGTATTTCCATGTTAATTTGGAGAATTTGTTAAGATGATTAATTGCTTTTCATGTTTTAATTGATTAAAGAAAAAAGACACAAAACAAACAAGGTTTATTCCTCCTCAATCTAAAATGTTGCAGGGAGTACCCTATCCAAGTTTGCCAAAAAGGGATAAGCCCAGACGTGTGGAGCAATATTTTTCTAGTTGGGTAATCAAACCTGGTAAGAACTCTGAACAATTATTATTTGCATGTTAACCTCAAAACAATTGAATTGCAGCTTACAACTGCTGAAATTTTGGGAAATTGATGCAGTGGAATCTCGCAAAGGAGATGGACAGCTTTCTGCATGCGAGGTTACCCTGTTACATTACGAAGACATGGGAATTCCCAAAGATGTTGCGAAGTTGGGAGTCCGCCATGGAATGTGGGGAGCTGTGAAGAAATTGCACTCTGGAATGAGAGCTTACCAGAATGCTAGGAAAACAGAGGCTTCTTTATCAAGATGTGCATTGATGGCAAGTAAAACAACCAAGATTTCTTCTGACAGAGACATGCATTCCTCAGAACCGGCGTCTAGCAAGGAAAAAGGAGTGGAAGCCTTGAGTAATGCCGCACAAAAGGGCAATAGCATCGACTGGAAGTGGTTAGCTGTAGGTGGCACTGTTGCTCTGGTTTTGGGTCTTCATACTGGTGCTGTAGGGAGAGCGATGTTAGTGGGAGCAGGGCACAGACTTGCACGGAGGTGAGGGATCTTCTCAATGAGAATTGGGAAGGTTCACTTATCAGCTATCACCATTCGGAATATCCATCATAAATATATTTAGACTATCATTTATCAGTATCAAAGCTAATTTTGTGCTTATTATTATTATTTTAAATTTTTTGTAATAGTTTCAGCCTGGTCAGATTCATCTCGCGGTTGCGTCTTTGAATCCAAAGCTGCAATTATATGCCATTGTTTTTGTTTTTTCCCCCCAAAAAAGGGACGTTGTTATCAAATTATTGACCACAATTTTATATATATAATACCATGATCAAATATTAGACACAAAATGCTTTCAGCAACAAGGTAACCAAAAGAAATAAAAATAGAATAAGCATAAAGTACATACTAATAGAATGTAAATTGATTATTTTGTCGGATTGAAGTTGTAACTTGATGATTGAGTGTGTAAGATTCTGTCTGGATTAAATAACACAAGGTAAAAACTAGTGTTGCTACTATATAAATAATGATTAAATAATTTTGCAACTGATCTTCTGAATAGTTAATAGATATGATACCGATGCACTGAACACGGTTATCCAATATTTTGTCGGGAAGTCTGATTTAGAAAACATGACATTGTACGTGTTGTTTTTTCTATGGTACAGAGTATTTTATTTTAAAATAATGGCGACAAAATGTTTGCATTTTAAAATAGGAATTGTGAAATTTCCAATGCCTCTCCAAAACAGAAATAAACAAGAAAGATTTCAAAATTGATAAATAAATAATCATCCACAAAAGGAGAAAATAAACAAATAAGGAAGCATGAATCAAGCAATGCAAATTGTTGCTTATGATTGGCGGTCCATGGCATTCTAAAGAAAACGATTGATAATATAATAATTTTTTATAGGTAAATAATGTTGTTTAAGGGTTCGTCCCATAATATTTATGGTATGCTTGAACGGATTTCATAATCAAGACAGGGTCAATTTTCTTTGTTGATACAGATATAAGCTGCCCTTTGCAATTATTTCTATATATGATTCACTAACTCAGATTAAATTAAAAATCAATAAAACGACTTTTAAAATTATAAAAGAATACAATTAATTGAGGTAAAAAAAATAAATAAAAATACATAATTAATTTTTAAGTTATAAAATATAAATATTCCACTCCCCTAATACTCTAGAGAGAATATTGTTTTATAATATTAATTTTTTCAAATTACATATATATTATTGTTATTATATATTATCATCAATTTTTATTTTCTTCACATTTATTATTATGGTTGATGTCACAGCATATTATTAACAAAATATCTTAATTTTATATGTTATTATATTTTTAAAAATGTATTTTTTTATACTAAAATAGTTTTTTAAAATCATAGTTAAATACTTCTTAAATAAAAATTGTGATATGATATTAAGAGAAAATAATGTCACACTAAGGTGAGATATGTAAAATCGATATGAATTTTCTAGTTGCGAGTGTTTAAATTAAAATTTTATTTGAGATAATTGGATTAAAATTCTGTCTTTAAATTTTGTTTACAACGATACTAACAAAATTTGAACCTTAATCCTTATACATACTACCTAAAAATTTAAGCTGCCATACATATTGAATTTAAATTTATTTACCCAAGTTAAAATAACTACTTTGGTAGTTTTCTTTATTTATATATTTTTAACAGAGACTACACATATCTTTTGTTGAAAATAATTTTACTTAAATTAAGTGAAACTAATACTTAATGCAACTATATGCTAGATACTCAAATTTAATACGCTCGTTCAAGTAAGATAATTTTACACTTATTAATTTATAATTTTACATGTAATACTTCAAAAATAAAAACAGTTAAATTTTATATAAACAAATTTCCCATTCAATGAGTTATAACTAATTAATAATCTAAAAATATTAGAGTGAATATAGAAAAAGAATCATAATTTTTTTAAAATAATTTTATCTTTAAAAAGACAATATTGTTTTTAAAATATTTTTCATTTAACTGATATTTTAATTTTAACATATTCTTTATTCATAATTTAAAATTTTAATAGATGAATTCTTTTAAAAAAATCAAATAAAATAAAACCATGTTATTAATTTTTTAATTAACATAAATTAAACCTTTCATTTTCTTAATTATATTTATGTGAGAGAGATATATATATAAGAGAAATGTTGGAAATTGCAATAATCCAACATACGTGGGTGGTCAGTGGCAGATAGTATGTCCACGTGGCAGATTCTTAACCTCATACAGCAGAAAAAAGGTAGACAGCTTCATGTAACTGTTGTACTACAACTCTTGTTTCTGCAACTGCACCTTAACTTCATTCTCTTTCTCACTCTCTCTCTACCCTTTTACTCAACCAATTCCTTTTTTCTTCTACTTTGTTAGTGGATCACATCAAACCAAAGTGGTACCCTTCTTCTTCAAGCTTGTGAATGGAATGAACTCTTCTAATCTTATCATTATGAGGTGAGTTTGGACTTTGAAGTGTAACTACACACACAACATGTTTCCTAGTTTCACACCCTAATGTCTAGCTCTACCATGGTTTACTATTTTCTTAACAACTCTAGCTTATCCTATGTTTGATAGAATCTATTGGCTTGTCTTAGCTTATCCTAGAGTTTGTTACTTTCCTTGCTGTTAATTGTTATGTCTTTGTATCAAATATCAATGGTTATAGTGAAATGTTTCAGATATGTAGCCAAATGATCCAGCTGAATCTTTGCTGTTTCTAATTGAATTCAATTTCACAAGGTGATGATGGTGACTGACCTTGTTCTTTGTCCATGATTAAACCTCACGTGATGCTCATAGATTTTGTCATGAGGAAGTGTGTGCAAGAGATAAAAACCATTCATAAAAGTTTACCTAGCAACATGAGCTTTTGGTATGTCTTGTCCTTTACATTATCCGTGGCAAGAAAGAAACAATTTTTAACCTTATTGGAAACTTAATGTTATCCTTAATGTTGGTTGTTTCTCCCCCTCCAAAGTTTATTAGATTCATGTGGAACACTTGATTTAAGAATGTTGCAGAAAGGAGTTAGAATAGTGGTCCTTTGGAAGTTGACACACTTAAATTTGCATGAGGAAAAGTAGAATAAATGTATCTATCCAGCAAGCTTTGTAAAATATGATGCATGTTAGAAAACTGACTAATGAGAAACCCATAATCAGTCAAGTAATTTGGTGCTAGGCTTAGTGTTATGTAACTAGTTCACTCAACGTTTAACCTGTATTCAGAATTTTGATGTTAAGCACTACGAAGAAGGTTAATTTCAATTGTAATAATATTTCAGGATCTTTTTGTGAAGAGTTTATCCTTCTGAAGATGAGTGCCCAAAACGAGAAAATAAAACCAAAGAATGATATTGAACTCTTTCTCAATAATGCTAACCAGTGCGCTTGGAAAAAATTGAATAATGACTCAGGTGCAGGTGCAAATGCAGCCGCCAGGGTGGACATGACATTGGCTGCCACTGACCCCCTATCAGAAATAGTTTGGTCTCCAGATAAAGGTTTGAGTCTTAAATGTGCCGATTCAAGCTTTGCTGATAAAAGTATTTCTCTTTTTCGGGATGTTGGAACAAGCTGTATGGTTCTTGCTCCGCCAGAAAATTTTATTGGCGGTAGTTCTACAACCAATAAACCTATAGATGATGATTTTGTGAAACCTATAGCAGTTGCATGTGCTGAGAGTAATATCGCTGAAGCAGATGCTCCTACTATGCATCCAACAGATGATTCAGATGTCAAGGAAGAGTGTAAAGCCTATGAAGAAGATGATATGGGTAAGTGTATAGATGCAAGGAAAGGAGACTTTACAGTAGATTTTTGGATTCAAATAAACCTTACTGAGGAACTCAGAATTAGATCTGTTATCCTAATTGGTTAAATAATTAACTGGGACATGTGAGTTTGAATTAGTATATTTCTGGTCACTTTTTCTGGAATCATTTACTCAAACCTACGGAACGCTCATCTGGCAGGATTTGTCTGTAATAAGGACAAACTGAACAGTGCAGCAACAGCTCCTAATTTGCCTAATGATCAAAGTGGGATTCTAATTGGTGATCAAACCAAGATTAGAACTGGTAAAATATCTGGGGTAGAGGGAAACAAATTTTCTGCTATTTCAGGATTGTGCTGTCATCAACGTAGTTAAGGCTGTGTTTAATGCTTCAAAAAGAGAGCCACCAAAAAGCCTAAGACTTACAAATGAAGGTGTTGAACATTAAAAGAAATTAAAACAATTATTGACTGATTTGCATTGATTTTACATATAACTTGACTGTTCAAGCTTAAAATTCTTAGTTAAAAATAAAAGGTTATGATGCTTAATTTACAAGTCCCTAAGATGCTTGCCCAGTAAGGTCTTGCTCCTTAGTATCACAGTTCGCAAGTTACATGGCTTGTTTTAGAGATTTTTAGTTGTTATCCAGAAAGGTACTGACCCCTTCTAGCTTCCCGCCTCAGCACCTTAGATGCATCTTTTTAGTGCCTTTCTGAGTACTGTGAGGATAAGAATCCAGAAATTTTAGACTATTTGTCACTCATGTTTGTAGCACATTCTAATTTGTTTAATATTTGCTACTGTTTTACACCTGAATAATAAGAAAGAATACCTGATACTTCTAAATACAAAATGTCTGAAATTTAAGACATGTCCTTTCTGTTTAAAGAAGGAAATTTATTGAAATTTTTGTTTTTCTTTTCTGAAGAAAATTTCAAGTTCTTCCTTTCTGTGCATACCTGAAATGTATTATGCATTGATTTTACTGCAGGCCAGGCTGACCAAAGGCCAGTTGATGATTTATTACTTCAATCAGATGAAAATAAACCTAGCATAGGTCCATCTACAGGAAGACATTCTGATGGACATGTGGGTATTGATCTTGAAAAAAAGGCTGCAGTAACTGATGATGATTTACAAAGTGCAGTTGAGCCTATGATTAAATGCAAAGGCTCTGGTGCTCCAGGAACAAATTTAGCATCCTCCAGCAGGAGTCCTTTAGAAAAAATGGAACATAGTGCAGAGAATGATTTACTAACTTTCAACTGTGGAGCTGCTTGTGATGGAACTAGTGGAGTTAATGTTAATGAGATTGAAAACAAATTTCAGGATGATGAAATGATGCTACCATGTGCTAAGATTCTTCCAGTTTTGCAATCTCCTCGTCACAGCAGAATTCATATGGCAATAAACAAAGGCAAGGAAAAATCCTTATCAGACGGGGATGCAAATGCAATACTATCAAGGGAGGAGAATGACAGCCATTCAAGTGTTGAGAGCTGTAACAGTGCTGGCTTTTTTTCAACAGGTAAGAAGAGATGGAGCCTTCAACAGCAGTTGATAATTGGATGTAAACGAGTCAAAAAGCAAATTGAAGAAACTTCTGGTTCCAAATCCTATGTTAAACAGGATAGCTCATTCATGAACTGGATTTCAAACATGGTGAAAGGACTCTCACAATCAATTCGAAATGATTCAAATACTTTGGCTCTTACCTTTGCAAATCCTGCTCTACAGCCTGATCAGAAACTTATCACGTGCGATATAAATCAAGATCCTGAGCCAAAAAATACAGGATTCAAATCCATTTTTCAATCCATATATTGTCCAAGATTGAAGAGTGAAGGAACAAGAATGTCTCATCATGAAGGAAATAATAGCGAGGATTTAGAGCCAGGTAACATGGAACATGGAATAGATGCTACTCCAATAACCTGTTGTCTGGGCAACAATAGCCTTTCCAAACTGGGTGTACAATCAAATATGTTTGAAGTATCTACTGAGAGATATGATGTTGGTCCGTCCTCACAGCCCAATATTAAACCTCTAAATTTTTTTAACGGTCAAGATAGCCGCAAAAGTGACCCAGTGGAGAGTAAAAATCCTTTCATCTTGGGCCACAGTAAGGACAAGGAAGAAGTGGCATCACATTCATCTTCAACCAAACAAAACACAGATAATAATGACAACATTGATTCTAATGTGCTACCTGACAGAAAGGAAGAAGAGAATATCTGTCACAGAAGAGATAATCTAGGAAGTCTGTGGATAACTCGTTTTTCTCCAAAACTCACTGCTTCCTTGAGAGAACAACCTGCCAATGACACTGAGGCCTCTACTGATCTGAAGGAAGATAAGGGAAATAATGATCATAAATCAAAGTATATGTTCAAACCCCTTTCATCTTCCCCAGGATTCAGAAAATTAGAGCCAATGGCTTCACTGTTTGCAAGGAGATTTGGTGCCATCAGACATACTATACCTACAAACACAACAGATGATACCACACAGGTAAATATATTGTGTTTGTTTTGTGGAACAAGAGGACATCAACTCTCTGATTGCTCGGCTATTGCAGAAAACAAGCTAGAAGATCTGCAGAAGAATATAGATTCACATGGAAGGTTGGAAGGACATTCTTGTGTATGCATCAAATGTTTTCAACCCAACCACTGGGCCATTGCGTGCCCCAATTCAATCTCAACTAGGAAAAATGGATTGAAATCTAATTCCTTGGCCAATGACAGCGGAAAACATTTCATACCAAGTAGTGAAGAGAATGCCAGACTGCTCACTGATGAGGATGACCGAGTTATATCCGGCGGTTCCATTAACGGTGAAACAGATCACCGATCAGGTCAAAATATTAACTTGAAGCGGAAATCAAATGAAATTATAAGCTGTATGGTAGGGTCCAATGCACCATTCAAGAAATACCTTTGTTCAAGTTCAGAGGAAAATCCTGTAACATCTCCATCCAAATTGGCTGAAAGGCAGATTTCACACATGCCAAAGGAAATATTTGATGCAGTGAAAAAGCTTAGGTTGTCCCGCACTGACATCCTGAAGTAAGTAATATCAGAAATCTAACTTATACCTTGTCATTTCATGTAAATGGAGCTAGTTATCATGTAGTTTTATGATCCATGCGTAATACATATGCTATAAATAGCCTATGGTAATTGCCAAATTACATCAAGGATGCAAATTAATTATTCCTGATCCCAGTATTCATGCTTAAATCATTATGGATTGATATAAGGGTAGTTTGCACGCCCTTTTTATGGCAAGAAGTTTTAATAGAGAACTTTCTTTTTCATCTTTTGACAATTTTCTTTCCCTCATTGTTTCTCACATTTCTTGCACAATCTGATTAAACAAACATTTAAGAATATTGAATTAGGGTGCAGCTCCGTCAGTTCAATTTTGTATTATCATTAGGTCACCCTGGACTCTTTTTTCATCTATGATCATAGGGACTACACCAAAATAACGTACAAAAAAAGTAATTGAATTGTGGTATAGGAACCTTTCCATTTAATGTGAAAGAATGAACTTCTGGAAACATTTTTTGCAATGTCCTGATAGGAGCATTTTGTGAAAATTATAGTGTAACACTTCAAAGATATTCACAATTAGTCTTACATCTGCGAAAATATAAATAATCTACTTAAAGCAGCAACATGTAAGTTAACTGAAAAAGCTATCATGGATGTATATCTGTTACAAATTATCATAGAGTATACTTTTTTCACTTATGAAACAAATGGGTCTTTGTGACTTATACTTAACAGAATGTCATTTACATCAGATGGATAAATACTCATGGATCAATCTCACAACTTGATGGTTTTTTCTTGCGCCTCCGGCTTGGGAAGTGGGAAGAAGGGCTAGGGGGAACTGGATACCATGTGGCATACATAAATGGTATAAACTAAAATCACACCTTGTTCTTTGCATGTAAAGCATGCCTGACTTATGTTACTTGATTACATTATAAATTTCCTTGTTCTGGTGTATCTTCAGAGGCCCAATCCCAGAGAGAGTATTCAGAACAGAACACAAGAAAATCTCTCTCAGTGAAAGTGGGGAGTATCAAGTGTATGGTTGAAAGTCAGTACATATCCAATCATGATTTTCTTGAGGTAATAATCAATGATTATTTATTAGCTTTTCCTCTCATTTTCATTGTGTATTGAAGCTATTGGTTTCCAAATCACTTTGACTCCATAAACTACTGAGATTCAGGCTATGATAAATTATACTAGCTGGGATAATATTCTTATGGGTATGATACCGGTTTACTTCTTATGAATGGTTGTCTAATGTTTTTTGGATATCTGCTTCAACTTCACCTGATGCCCATTTCTCTCCTTTTGAGCAGGAAGAAATCATGGAATGGTGGTCTACCACCTCAGAAGCTGGTGCTGAGATTCCATCTGAAGAAGATCTAATAGAAAAATTTGAAAAGAAAAAAATGTTAGGTCTCTAGGCATATATCAAATAAAATGTTAAATATATTTATTAACATAAGCGAGTTTGTTCTCTCACTCTTATAGACAAAAGTTCTATTTCCTTTTTGTTATCCAATTAATTGTATATCAAAGGAAGCTTACAATTGAAGATGGTGATAAATCGTCATCATTAGTTTGTGCTTGTCATACCGACATTCTTATACAAAGAATTGCTTCATATTGTGCAATGGAAATTATTCTGATTCATTACTCAGTAATTTCACCTTCCACTGCAAATTGCATCTGCCCCTTGCAAGTTTCTTTGTAGTTTATGTTATCCTGGTTTGATAAAAACTAGTGAGTATAACTTGCATTATACATACTATTTTAAATTTAGCTAGGTTCTGGAAAATACATTGATTAAAAAATCATACTTGATTGAAAGAAAACATAAATTTTGTTTTCTGAAAAATGATTCCATTCTTTGGAAGATAATACAATGAAAGACACTACAACGAAGCTAAGGTGAATGAAAGATACAACTCTGTTAATAAATATACTCACTCAAAATAAGTGAATTCATATACCACATTAGAATTTACTTCGCAATCAATTGTAATACATAATTAATCGTTCAACTCTCTCACAGAATATATACATATACGAATACATATTTTTCTCTTTTTATATTTTATAACTAGTTTTCTAGTTTATATCAAATATTTTTCAAAATATATTGGCATGTGTAAGAGAAAGAGTGCACTCTTATACCTTCAATTGATTTTTTTGTTTACAAGGCCATGTGCCTTAGAACTTTCTGGTTGGCATGGAATTAAAAATATTGTTTAGCCAATCAGCCTAAAATTTAAATACAAGTGGAGTAACATCATTCTTGAACATCATATCTTTGCTTTACTTAATCCAGGGGATAGCAGTTGTAAAGAAAGTGAACAGAGAATTAGTCTAGTACCTTTTATTTCTTTTTGTTAATCAACAGAGCCTAAGCCCAAAAGTTAAGAAAACTACACTGAAACAAAGCAGGGTGAAGCCATTATCTTTATTATTTTTTACTCTATACAAATCTCTTCCAGTTAATAAGCACCCGTTGGTTTTTTTTTTTTTTTTTTAATGCAGATATACTAACTAGTTTGAAGAATATTATCTTTTAGGCTTATGTATATATTGGACTGGCTCTGAACAACTTCAGTTCAAGGAACCAAAGATGAGGAAATCTTAATGAATCTAAGAACGTCAACAAAACACATGTCATCCATCATCTTGGTACTACTTTCCGGTTACCATGAACGAGAACAAACACGTAATGACTGTCAAACAGTTACTGCCAAACAACTTTGGCAATATGGTTTCAAATAGCAATGGTATCTATATATTTTTTGAAAGTTAAAATCGTATACTTCTCACATCAATACAGGCTAATAAATAAAAAGCTTAGTCTCATTTTTTTGTAACTGTATGTCCGTTTCTTCCATATTAGTAACAATGAAGGCTTCAATAAAATATTCAATATAAAGTGGTACCTCCTTAAGGTCCTAGGGAGGTTATCAGCCAATAAAAAATGAAATACATGATGAAAAGCATTTTCTCTGAAATGCCAATGTAATACAGTAAAGAATACTATTACTCACTCTAAGATAAGTTATAAACTAGCAGTAATTATACTCCTATTCTCATAACACGCATCATCAGATGCAGATTTTGCACAACAAATATAACATAAAAGAATAATACATGGTCGTTATTAACTCTCAACAAATGATTGAATCTAAGTGGCAGATTCTTTCTTGACTTGCTTCTTGTAATCTTCCATTTCATTGAGCCACAGATCAGCAAAATCACAATGCTTCCAAGCTTCAAACCATGGCCCTCCACGAGTATAATGGATTGCCTTGGGCAAAGTGGTGGGATCATTTTCAACACTCTTGTTATGCCCCTCAAGAAAGTTCCAAACAAAAGGGACAGATCCAATTTCATCATCCTCAAGCCATTGAAACCTGTGAAGAAAAGCACCAGTCTGTGTGTTAACAGTGTCAGGTGTGAGAACCTTGTTCTTTGGATGAGCACAGTTGTAGAGAACCATTGAAGACCAATTCTTTCTTGGATACACAGTTTGCACAGCCCCATCCATCTTAGTTGTCTCTTTGGGAGCATAATCATGTTGGACACACATAATTGCATACTTGTCCTCAATCAAGTCCTTCAATTCCTTGATATCAGCCAAGTAGAGGAAATCACAATCCACAAACATGGCCCAACCTTGATAATTGGCAAGATGAGGTGTCAAGAATCTTGAAAATGAGAACTCAGTGCTCTCAAATTGCCCCCTCTCACGCCAATACAAGCCACTATTCCTCAGATCTGATTGCTTAATTGGTATGATCTCAACAGGAATTGAAGACCTTTTCAAAATGGAGTGTTTGCATACCTCATAAGCAAGATCTTCGCGCGGATCATACCCAACAAAGATCTTGAAAGGTTTCTTCTCATTGTTCTCAACCCCACCATTACTGGTTGCTAATGGTGCCCCAATTTCTCCATTACTCAAAGTCATTTCTCAATGTGCCTGCCATACAACAAATCAAAGATAAATATAACAAAAAATAAATAAAAATCACAAACAAACACACATACCCAGTTGAGTCTAGACAAAAACCATACAAAAACAAAGCCAAAAATCTAATCTTTTTTCATTCCCAAGACCACCCAATTGATGTAATGTAATGTAAACAATCTACGAAAATTCATAAAAAAAAAAAAACAAAATCTGGAATTGAAACATGAAAGGTGAAGGGAAAGAGAAGGATAACATACCAATTGAGGAGATTGAAGCAGAGTGTGTTGGACTTGATTGGAACAGATATAGAAAAAAAGAGATTTTATTTTGAAAGAGATGAAAGGAAAAGCGAGGATTCAGCTATATCACATGCACACCGACACCAAGATAGTGTTGCTCTTATTTATATTCATGTATCTATATATATAGAGAGAGAAAATTAGAATAAAAATGGGGTTAAAATTAAAAGACAGCATGGAATTGCAATGCTTCAAGAACACGGTGGTACATTGATTTGGGAGGCTGCATTACACGGGTTTCTTAATCTTTCCACACTCTCATTGTTCTGATTCACAATTCAGCAATCTCAACCCATTGTTTTAGGCAAAAAATTATCTTTCAAAATATAAAATGTTAATTCATAAATGAAATATTAAATTTTATATAGTTGTAATTTTTATACATGTTGTCATGTTATATTATATGCAATATTTATTTATTTTAATAATATAATATAGATATTCTTATCTATTTAATAGTAAATAATTATAATCATAAATTATATATATTAAATATATCTGTGCATCATCATGCAATATAGACAGATATTTTTGTGTTTGAATTCTACAAAGTTAATATTTTGTCAATGTAGTTGTTTTGATGATTATATCTGATTCCAGTCAATAAAATTAGTCATGTACTTCTTTTATATAAAGAAAAGAAAATGGGAGAAGATTTTCAATGAAATAAATAAAAAGAAAATAGAAAATAATTAAATTTTGTTTTGAAATTTATTTTTTTCTCATTTTATTTAACAAAAATATTTATTAACATCTTTATATTTAAAATATTTTTTATTTCAATAAATGGATCATAAAAAATATTAACTCATTAATGAATATCCTGAAACAGTTAATTAAACCATGATTATTTATTGAATGTAATGACTAAAAAACTGAATATTAAGTATTTTTTTATATTTTTACATTAAAAATATTTTTCTTTATAAAAAAATTAAAATAAATTACAATAAATCATCGGTCTGATTGATAAAAAAAATTCTTGTAATTCCTTCTGGGCCTTATGGTGGGCCGTTTACCGAATATTTGATGTAGAGTCGCATTTCCTTGTTTCAATATTTTTCTTTATTTCAAAAAATTAAGGCCGCCTAGCCCAAGAATTATGGAAACAGTTTCGCATTCTTAAGTACAACTCGGTGAAAATAAGCCCAAAATATCTCGATTGAAATATATTTAGACTCGTTTATAACTAGGGCATGTAAAAATGAAGCCCAAAATATCTCGGTTGAAATATATTTGGATAAAAAAAACGATTATAACTAGGGCCTGTAAATTTAGACTGTGATATTTCCATATAACTGAATCTAATTCAAACAAAGAAAAATATGAAAGAAAAAGAAAATAATATTTTGTACAAGTAGTATTATCATATATTATTTTAATATTATTCTGACACATGAAATATTCTAAAATCACATCTAGAAGTGAGAATTTTTGTTGTCTTACTGTTGAAAATATCATTGACCTTTGAATAAAGTAGATAACATATATTTGGCAGAGAAAAACAAAATATGGGCTTTTAATTTCTAAACCTATTATTGTGTTTGTTGTCATATAAATTGGGAGAGATCACAAAAAAGTTGTAAGTTACCATATGAGTGTCTTGTCTTTGGCCTCCTTAAAGAAAACATGAGTAATATTTATTTGTTAATGACTGAAAGTAGTTGGCATGTTATGTTACTAGAAGCTGAGTCATGTCCTAACTCTCAAGAGACAATTCAATGAAGCAAAATACACACAAAGAGATGAAGGAAAAGATAATAGTTGCTAAATTCGAGATAGGAATAGATGATGTGGTCCATGAATGAAATAAATTAACCGATTCATGACCATGAATTGAGTCAATTCATTCAATAATTGATGTTAATTACAACAGAGTCCCCACAGCTATAATACATAGGTATACAGAAGCCCGAAACTAGAATCTAGTGCATTTACAAATGCATGAAATTGGACCACATTTCAGTGATTTGTATTGTGATTTGGGTTTTGGGTTTTTTGCAATTGTCATGAGAGTGAGGCCCCACGTGGAATGTTACCTGCATTCCAGCAACTAAAAGGTGGTTTCCTGGAACTGTGGCTATTTCAAATATCATTTTCATATTTAGTTGTTGCTTTGGGCTTATGGGCCCTGCCCTCTTCCGCCCATCACGTGTGGTTGCTGTCAGCTAAAGGGGTGGCACCAAAAACTGGGTGAGGTAGACACACATGTGATACATAAGTACATAGTGTATGTATTTGTGTTTGATTTTGACTTGGATTCAAATCTCTTAAACAAAAATTACAATTTAGAGTTTTGAAAATTATACATTGGAATGTGTAATTTTTTTCATTCAAATGTAACTTCAGCTGAAAAAAATTATTTGATAAATAACTGAAATACATAAACAATCAGATAACTAAAAATAATATATATACATATATTTTGTGTGAATAAAATGGTTAATGAAATTAATTGTAAAAGAAAATTATTTAGGTCATGATCTAAATAATGTTTTGTTTATAGGACATTTTCCTCTCCCGGCCGTTGTTTGATTTCAAGAACATTAAGTTGAATGTATGTTTAGAGAAGTAATGTAACTAAAAGTCTATTTTTTTCTTTTATAATTTGCTAATATTCTTATTTCTCAGTTGATGATTTGGAATGATTAAATAGATGTTTGATTTATTGTAAATGACAATTTAAATATACAAATACTATACACTCTACTAGAGTATTTTTTAAGATAATCTTACTTAATGCAAAAATTCAGATTCAATATCTAAGTTAAACAAGATTTAGATAATCACAAACACTAATAGGGTAGTGAGTTAGGAAAAAAAATCTAACAAGACAAGAAAAAAATAGCTAGAGATTAATCTTTTGGTAATTTGATGTGTCAAAAATTAAATTTACAAAAATGAAAAATATTAATTTTGGTGTTGTACTGTACTTTGAATAAGAAGTTATTATTTTTGCCGAAAGAGAATACTTGGGGTAGGGGGAATTGAGATTGTGGGTACAGAAATAAAGGTACTCACCAAGAACAAATGGTTTCGTGGAAGGAATCACCTATGAAATTTAAAGGTAAGATTTTTCATTTTAATTTTTCTATAAAGGTAAGGAAAATAAATATACAACCATAGAAGACTGTCGGTTAGGAAGAAAATTAATAAACTCGTATCATAACAGTGTCACAGATAATTGTGCTTTCTCTGTACTATTATTATCTGTTATTTCTCAGTTTCTTTTTTTCACCTTTCACTGTGAATACAACTAGTACACATTTTCTAACATTTTATATCTGTATTTGTTTTAAAAAAGAGTTTTTTTTTTTTCCACTTAATACTATATTCTTTTAGTACATTGATCAAGCTTGCATAATTATGTTGGGGATGAGTGGTTTGGTGAATGATGGTAATCATCAGCATCATCATGACACTTGGTTCCACAACAGTTTGACCAATATCAGTTTACAAGGTGATTTCATATTTTAAACACATTCATGGTTATTTGCTAGCCTAATTAATTGAACCATGTGTAATAGTGGTCTTCATTTTTCATATCTTTGGTTTAAACTAGTTTTCAAAGTATAAATTTAAGCTAACACAAATAATTCTTCATGCACAATTTATTTCCCCAATTTCATATCCTGGATGAAATTTCTTTGTTAAAGCTTGAAATTTGAAGAGTGAAAGTAAGGTGGGAAAAGGGGGGAGGGGGGGAAAGGGAAAGAAGTAATTAGGTGAAGAGTGATGATAATAATTACAGAGAGGAGTAGATGAGGGTTGCAATAAAAGGAGAAGAAACCAGACCTACTCACTCACCAAAACTAAACTAAACTGAACTAAACAAAAATAAAAAGGAGAAGATGATTTAGAAACTGTGTTGAGAAGAGAATAGTAGAGAATAGAAGAGGATGAATAGGAGTGAGGGAGTAGAGATGAGTAAGTGGCCATTCACAGTGTCTCAGTGGCAAGAACTGGAACATCAAGCTTTGATTTACAAATACATGGTTGCTGGTCTTCCTGTACCTCCTGATCTAGTCATTCCCATTCAGAACAGCTTCCATTCCATTTCACAAACCTTCTTTCACCACCCCTCTAACACTAGTGAGTTTTTCTCTATTCAAAGTTTCAAACTTAACCATTCCACATTCATTGTTTCATTATATTCTCTTTCTTTTTGCATAGAATGTAGATGTAGAGTGTAGACAAAGACTATGACTGTGATGTCATTTTATGTCCCCCAAACATTGCATTAGCATTTTGCATTTTGTATGTTGTATATTGACCCCCTTTGTTTGTACCTAAAACACCTGCACTGAATTTGCGGTAGGGTAGGGTAGGGATACCTCAACTCTGTTTTTTAAGGGTAGGATGACAACTCACCATACCATATTTGGTATTGTCTTTGCAATTAAACATACATGTGCACTATGCAATTATGTTCCTCATCTTTCCTGAGGATTTTATATATGAAATTGATGAGAGAAGCACAGATTTGTGATTGTTGATTGGTAATTTGTCTCTCTTCCCTTTAGCTTTCTTTACTTGTGACTGTGTGTTATGGTGTGATACTCAATGAACTATGCAGGTCAGCAGTTTCTCACCTTTGGATATGTACTGCTACTGCTCATTTTGATAATGTCTTGTTTGTGACCTAGGGCTTGTCTAGATATTGGTGATAAAGTAGAGTTGAGAAACTAACTGTGCATGAAAATTTGCAGTGAGTTATTGTTCCTTCTATGGTAAGAAGGTGGACCCAGAGCCAGGAAGATGCAGAAGGACTGATGGGAAAAAGTGGAGGTGCTCCAAGGAAGCCTACCCAGACTCTAAGTACTGCGAGCGACACATGCACCGCGGCCGCAACCGTTCAAGAAAGCCTGTGGAATCACAAACTATGACACAGTCATCATCCACTGTGACATCACTGACTGTAGCTGCTGGCAGCAGCAGTAGTACAGCTGGAAATTTCCAGAACCTTACCACTACAAATACTTATGGTAATCCTCAAGGGACTGGTTCTGGAACAGACCAAAGCCACTATCAACTGGATTCCATTCCCTATGGGATCCCAAGTAAAGAATATAGGTATGGACATTTTTATTGTATTTCACACTATTTGTTTGTTTGGAGAAAGGAAAATCACTTCAAGGGAATATATCTTACAAGGATTGTTTATTTAAGAAACTACCTATGTTTGTCAATGAGTTTTAATATTGTTATCCAAATTTGATGCAGTTCTTTGATTTTTTATTCCATGCAGATGGATTTCTGTTATATAGATGATGATATGCTTAGTTTTTATAATTTGAGCTCATATTGTTGTCAATTAGTTTCCGGTTCTACCTGCCATACTTGATAATTCCAGCTAAGCATTGGATGTCAGAATGACAGCTTTTTCCTGGTTATTTCATTCTAATCACTGTTCTGGGTCATGATGTCTTTGTGCAGCTTTCAAATCCTGTAGCAATTTATGAGAATGGTGGGGTTGTGTATGTCTTCTGTTATCTTGTTGCAGAGATCTGAAAACTCACTTGATCTTGTTGTTAGAATGGTATTACTGTAGAAGTATCCCGTACATATTTTAAAATAAAAAATAATAATTGTCAAAGGAGAGACAAAGCTGTTGACTACTTGAATTTGCTTCATCTTCTGTCAAAAAATGTTTAGAAGTGTTCAATATAGGAGTTATAGTTTTTTTTTTTTTCTTCTAAATTCTATTCTCTTTTTGGTTCTTTGGTCCAATTTATGTTTTGTTCTATGTTCTTGTCTTAGTGATGCTTTAACACAAACAAGGCAAAATATGGAAAGCCTCATGAGTTGAAATTGCCTATTGGGTTTCCATTGCATTAATTTATTCCTGAATTATGAAGTGAAGTGTGAAACATCCTAGGATGCTAATAGCCTAGTATGCTGTCTTTCTGCACTATCTGCTGGGTAGGGATAATGGTAAAGGTTGGTGCACTGTTTTAATGCCCTACATTTTTTCTTTTTGGTAGAAAGGAAGTATTATGTTTTCCTTTATTCATTTGCAATCCACTTTTGATTGTGTTTCATGTGGTTGCTGTCTGTGTAATAATCTCAAAATCAAATAATGGTGCATTTATGTGCATATTTTAATAAAAGATAAAGATAAAGAATATGACTCCTCTAAAGTGTAGGATGCACCACCTTTGTTAAGAAAATCTAGGTATTTAATTTTTCTGAATTCATACTTTGCTATCATAATGCATTTACTTTATACAAATCCAAACAGATGATTTGTTGATTAATAATAATACACTTTTTACTTTAGACGATCCTAATTTTAACAGAAGGGGCAATGTATGACACCCCAAAGCATGTCATATGTCAAAACTTACGCTAGTCCTCTGAATTGAACTTTAATGTGATGTTCCAATAAATACCTAGTTGATAATGCACATGCTTAAGGGTTCTCACTTCTCATGGTAAGAAAAAGGAAAGATGGAAATTATGCTTAAGTTTTTAGCTATACCAGAGTTTGTTATAGAGACTTCGAATTTAAGAAGTCGTTGAACTGAGATGTAAGAGCTTCTATGTTAGTTTCAGCACCAATGCTTCCTCTGTATATGTTTGAATGAATGCTCATTTCTTCTTCATTACATATTTTACTGTTACAAATCTGTTGAAATAATGAGTCCTGAAATGCTTCAGTTTCACTGAATAATACTAACTTCATAGGTGGCTATGCATTGACGACCTTGTCTTGTCCATTCTCTTTTTATCGAGTTGTTATTGTTCTGCTATTGTCAATCAGGCACCTTGTTCCACTTATATGATAAGTTTGGATTTTTAAATAAAAATGATTACAGAATATTTTATCAAGATCATTATTTTTCTCCCATTGAATTGTGAGTAATTTTATTTGAACCAAACAGGTATTTTCAAGGACCTAAATCTGAGGGTGGTGAACATAGTTTCTTGTCCAAAACTTCAGGAAGTAACAAGGTTCTTCGCATGGAATCGCAGATGGATGACACTTTAACTCCAACTGGAGTTGCACAATTCTCTACATTGAGATCAAATAATAATTCCATGTTGCAGGGTGATTACCTTGAGCCTTCTTTCTTATCTAGTGAATATGCCTCAGGAGAAACTATGAAGCAAGAGAGTCAGTCCCTTCGACCTTTCTTCGATGAATGGCCTAAAAGCAGGGAGCCATGGTCTGTTCTGGAAGATGAGAGATCTAAGCGAACAACTTTCTCCACAACTCAACTCTCAATGTCCATTCCTATGTCATCATCAAATTTCTCTACAACTAGCTCTCAATCCCCACATGGTGACATTTAAACTAGTTCAGATTCAAGTATGAACTCACCAACCACCTGAATCATGTAATTATATTGTTGCAGATAACATAAGAACTACCCTTTAGCTTTTTCAATGCAATGTTCTAAAGGACCAGAGAGACCCGCTTTCTCCTATTATTATTTTTTCTGTTATTATTATTATTTCTGCTGAGCAAGTTGTCTAAAACTATGGAACCTAATTTAGTGGGTGGATTTTAATAAAATCCATCAACATTATTATTATTATTATTTCTATCTAATGAACAAACAACAGTATTTCGTCCTGATGTAATAGATGTGGAATGAAATTGCTGGTTTTGTTCATCAATTAACTCATCCTTGGAGCACTGAGGTGTGATGGCTCATTCTTTCTTTAGGTTTAAGGTGGGAAAAAACCTTGAAATTCGGTACTAGACATAAGAAATAAGTTGAGGAAGTAAGTTGAACTTTTTCAAAATTTACATGAATTGTTAGGATTCAGTCAAAAGTAAATGAAAACATTTAATATTTAACATTAAATGCAAGCAAAAAACAAGTACCATAAAACAAAAAGGCTAACATATGTTTCTAGTCCTAAAATTGATTAAGTTTAGAGTTACTCCTTCTGATATTTTTTGGATTAATTTAATTCTCCAAATTAAAATTTTATTTTTATTTATTTGTTAAGTTCCGTTGCATAATGACTAATGGAAAAATATATTGGTACTGTAATTTCTTTTCATTAGTCCATTTCATTCATTAAAAATTTTATATTGATAAAAAAATTTATTCATTAAAAAAATAATTTAAGAAGTCAAAATAATAAGAAATTAAAAGTGAAACTTTTTATTGATAAAAAAGACAAAATAAAATTTAAAATACTTTCTTAATATAGACAGTATTGAATTTTTTTAAAGCATTAAATACATTTTTTCTACTTGATAATTTTCTTTAAAAATATTAAAAATAGATTTTTATAATCATACATTAATAATATAAAATGATTATCATCAATTATTACGATGATATATCATTGCGGCTGCTTAATATTTTTGATATTTTTGATAGTTATAACATTATTATATGTTCTTAATGTTTTTTATATTTCAAAAAGCATTCAGTATTATCTATATGTTCCCGATATTATTTTTATTCTCTTCTCCTTATTATGAATTATTATAAATATTATATTCCCTTATATATTCTCGTATTTTTTTCTACTTTAAAATATTAAATAAAAAATAAATATTTAATATCTTAAAATTATAAAATGCACCCAATATTTACCATACAACATACTTTGACAAATATTATTGTATGCATGAATTTAAGAAACAAATTTCACAAATGAGTACATAATTCATTTAATTTCAAATATTATTATATTTATTTTTTTTAGCGACAGTTTGATACAAATTAAAGTTGAATCTTATTTATTAAACAAAAACACATTCAATAGCGCGACGATTAATTCAACAATTTGATGTATATTGTCTCAATATTCAAACCAATACTCTACGGGTTCATCGAAAATGAAGATTACAAGTTTCAGATTTTGGATAGTCAGCAATCTCATTCTTCAACTTTTGTAGATTGTCTTTATCTTCGTCTGTCTCCGCAGGAACTTTGACAAACAAGTTGAATTCAGACACAACCTTGGCCCATTTCAACAAAAGTTTTACAGCAGCCTTTTCTTTATCAGTTCCACCAAAATTTTCAATTACAATGGTCTTGATATGTGTTTCGAAACACCTCGGAGCTGAATCAATATCTTCGGGCAGAACCACCTCCTATATATATAAATAAATAAAACATATATTAATTATATCATGAAATTAACTAATAAGCCAGATAAATAAAAATTGATTGATTAATTAATTTCTGGTTTAAACTATAGTTACCTTATTGAACCAAAGAGATTTCAGAATAGGCGTGTGCCGCAATATGATCTGCATGGCATTGCATGCCAAATTCATTGGTCTCGTATCGGACTCCACTTGAAACTTATCCAATTTACAAAACATTGGAGTCATCCCGGCTAAATGTGATGAATGGTTTAGAGCCTGTGACATTCACCATAATCATAGTACTATTCAAATTAAAAGGCTCTCCAAAATATGTTAGTAAAACAAAATCTATATCAATATAATATAAATAACAACAATAATATAATTAAGTGCGTAGAATATTAGAATGAGAGCATGCATACATACCTCAATAGCATAGTCATTAATGGTTAGAGTTTTCACATTCGATAAGGCCACAAGAAAATTGAACACGAGTTGACCGGGGTGCAAGACATTGTTTACTTGTTGTGGGTGAAGTTGAAGAGTAAGTGTAGCAGGAGTGACAACTGGTGCGAAAGACAATTCATAAAGATGTACGGCTCTACCGCCGTAAGAGAATGTCTTGAGTTGATTATTCCCATTGATCACTATTTTGCAGTAGCTTGGGGGATGATGACCTTCAAAGTGTTGCCAATCCTCGATGTACAAGCTTTGAAGCCATGAAGAATCAATACGAATAAGATAAAATAAAATAAAACAAATAAAAATAAAAAATAAATAAAATAAAGTAAAATCAAAATATCTTAAAGGAGTAGTTAAGTTTTAAGTGAGTGGGTAGATAAATAAAATAAAAGAAATCAGAATATCTCAACGGAGTGGGTGAGTGGGCTGTTGCAAATTCTCATCAGAAAATTTATTTAAATCAAATTTTTTTTATATCTTTTCTCCATTCTCGTATATCTCTTTTCGTTCTCACTTACTTTGGTCAGGGTGGTTCTTTATTTTAATAATAATTATTTTTTTTTGCTATTATGGTTAATTATGCGTCTTTTCTATTACCGTGCTCTTTTTATTTTTTTTTATGCCCGATTTTTCTTATTATTTATTGCTTTGGATGAACGTTCTTATTGTCCTGTTAATTTGAATATTGGTGACCTTTTATTTATTGAATTAAGTATTACTCGCCTTGTTTTATGGATTGAATTGAGTATTAGTGGCTAGATCCTTTTTATTTTATTTTCTTCTCGATAGCTTAAACCTGGTGCCTCTACTACATTACCTTTGTGTCTGGATTGTTCATGGTGATTTTCTTCTTTTTTTTGGTTGTGCATCCGTTGATTTTGTTATTCGAGAATTGTATGGTTATGGTGGTAAGGAGAGGCTAGAAAGACAGATAAGGAAGACCATAGTGAAAAAGTAAAAATAGGAAACTTGTCTTATCTTGAATTAGGCCTTTTAGTTTATTGTAGTGATAGATCCTGAGTTACGCCTTTTATTTTATTGTCAAATAATAATGGAATTTTGTAGTGCAGGTAGTTACACCAATGACATTAAATGTTACTGAAGGCAATCAAATTTTAATTAGATCCCTAAAGAAAACCAATTTTCTTCGTCGTATACTCTGATGTTCTAGACATTTATATGTTGTTTTGATTTCATTTTAGCCTTATCTTTTTATTTCTATTATTTTAATTGCAAAGTTCCAAGTTGTGGAAGAAATACATTACTGAAATACATTACTACACAGGAGTAATTGTTCCCTTTTTATATTATATAAAAGTTAAATTATTTTATTTTAACACTTATTTTAATCTTGGCAAGTCATTTTAGCAACGATTCTTTTTTGTTATTTTAGTCGTTTAGATTAGCTTTATTAGTGAATTGAATTCTTGTGTGTATTATTATTGTAATTATTTTATTGTATCTATTTTATTTAATTTAATTGACAATTGGAAGTCTACGAGGTTTAATTTAATTCTTGTTTTTGTTTTTATGATAAAGTATATGTCATATTTCTTACTTAACTGATTCCATTTCCTTATTTACACTGATTTTTACATATGATTATTTGTGTATGATGATCTTATTGGATTTGTTGTATTAAATATTTTGTTATGTGAGCTGAGTTATATGGGGTGGGAGATTAATTTTGTGGGGGCATGTTGTATTGATAAATTGCTTAGGTTCATGATAATCAATTGTGTTGTTGAAAATGAGAGGGATGGATGCCTACTGCGGTGGAGAAGCAGTGAGGTTACCCCTGGTGGACATGCTTAAAAGGCATGACGTTTTGAGAAATTGATAACGATTTTCATGAATACTAAGTGAAACGAAAATATTTTTGAAAAATGAGGATGAATGGAACTAGAACGGTTGGTCCCTGACGGGTCGATGTAATGGCCTAGGACTTTGAGGGTATTCGCGGTGGGGAAAGCTTCCACTATTGTTGATCACCAGGAGTGGGAAGTGACTCCCTTTGCAACACCGGTTGCCCTGATTGTAACTGTCTAGTATTTCTAGTGAGAATGTCAGAGGTGATATGTACTCCTAGACATCGCACATGGCATGAGAGGGAATTGTGAGTAACATGCATCATATTGGGTTGCATGATATGATTGATTTTGATAAATTTTGAATTGAGTGTGGGTACCTTCTTATGTTCCTTGTGTTGAACTGTTCTTGTTGGTCTCGTCATTATTATTAAAATGTGAACTAACCCTGTGTTGTGTCTGTGGTTGACACCTGTGAGGCAAAAATAATGTAGGCTAGGAAAGGAGCTCGATTGCTTGAAGACTTGGCATACTGTGGTCCTTGTTTTTCCTTTCTTGATTTTCAGTGGTTGCTTCTATTTATACATGTTAAAAATTCTCTAAATATTTCGTTATTTGAGAGTTTTTGAATTGTGGAGACATATGTAGTTGTGAGATCTCACTCTAATAATTACTATATGAAATGAAGTTAATTCCCTTCATTTAGTGGCGTATTTATTTTCCCCAACCATGGAGATTTTATGTCGTGGCGTTTGTAGTAACTAGGAGTGTTACAAATGTGGTATCAGAGCCTTGTTTAAATTCCTCGGCTTGTGAGTTATATGTTTGCTATGCTTTTTTGTGTACCTTGATGTGTAAAGAGATGTTTAGTGTGATTTTGATTTGACATGAGTACTATGTTTGGGTGATTTGGTGAATTGCTATACCATAAGTCTTAATTGCCTACATGTGAGATATTGGGATTGGCCACCTCGATACCTCTAAAGAAGCAAACAAGACCCTATGGCAAGCAAAAGTTATAATTAAGTATACTACATCCAGAGATTTTTGTTGTATGTATTGTTTTAAGTAGGTGATATATGTCACTTTGATTAGGATATACTTTTTATTCCCTGCCAATCTAGTGTTGTATTTTCTTAATTGCTAGTGTATTATGCTTTGAAAATTTCACATGTTCATGCATTTAACTTATATGTGCCTATGTCAAGGTGTTCATGTTGATTGATATAATTTAAAAAGTTATAGAAAATATAAGGAAAGAAGATGGGTAAATTGAATATATAAAAATGTGATTGTATTGTCTTTTCAAGGCTAGCATTCTTTAAAAAAATAATAATAATAATTTAGAAACTATTATGGATTTCCAACCAAGACATCAAGAATTATTTTTGTGACAAATGACTTTTATGATTGAGTAAATGGGTTAGAAGTATAAATGGGAGCTTAACTATTTAACGAGCAAAAGGTGAGTGAGAGAGTTGAGAAATGACTTGTTGAAATGAATGTGTATCTCATTGAGAAATGCAGTTGTTTATGTAAAGGAAGTTTTGCTTGAGTTAAGAGTTTGATTTTGTAAAAATTAGTTTGTCAAAAATTTGATAAGGTGTCTGACTTCTTTATTTCCCTGACAATTCTCTTTCCTTCTATACTTTTATTGTTTTATATTGTTATGGGTTAGTAGAGGAAGATTTATGGTGGTAAAATTTTATAATTTGTTATCTAAGGAAGCAATTTTAACTCTCAAAATTTGAATTTGAGCTTTTAAATTTGATTTCAAAACTGTCATATTTTCTTGATTCTCTATTTTTCATTTTAATTTAATTAATGCATAGTCTATTCTAGGATTTGAATTTTAAAGCATGTTATAAAAATTCTTCTCACTTCAAGCCATTTATTTAGTAGGTTTTATGTCAATTGTGTTTGTTTCTGAACCTTAGATGCATCAAGCTCTATTTTTTTAATAGTTGATTTCATTATTATTAAAGTATTCAGACACTCCCATTTTAAGGTTTTGGTCCTTAATGCATAATTAAATTGTTCTACCCAATGGCAAGTTAAAATTGTTTAGTTTATTTTGTATATTTTGTTTTCAAGAGAATATTTTTTTATATTAAGATTATAACCTTTAGTCTGTTTAACTTATAAAAACTACAAAGCTCTTTACTATATCTTAGTAATCCTTTCATTTTTACTATTGTTATAATTTCTTGTCTTTCTTTTCATGAATAATTTGATTTGACAAGCTCTTATTCTTGTTAGTAAGGTCTTTTCTTATTATCATTTTGTCTTTTTTTTTTTTGTCAAACAAAAGCATTGAATTCAACCCCTTAAACTTGTTGTGACGTCGATGATTAACCTATTGTTATAGAGAGTAATGAATATTTATTCTTCCAAGTTAGATATACATTTTCTTGAATCTACTTGTTCATGGGTATTTTAATTCATATGAGATAGAGACTTCATACTCCCAGAATTTTAATCTTGTTTGAGTCTTATGCATTTCAAAGTCCAAAGTTTTTATATTAAATACAGATTCATCTAATATGTTTCAGTCTATTTCTTTTCACTATACCTTTGACTATTAGAGTTCTTTCTTTTTGAAACACATTTAAGAAGTGCTAATTTAGATTATTTTTTTTCTTTACTTCTAAATGTTAATGTCAGTTGTTCCCTTGATTTATCTTGATAGATCAAATGTTTTATCTGTTATTTATTGTGTGGATTCATTTAGTAGCTTAAAAGTATGAGAATAGAATTTTAATGTTTTTATTTTGTTTCATGTTTTATGACCATTTCATGTTATTAGTCATTTTATGAACCATGCTGATATGTTGTGGACATTACAATTATACGTCATGTGACTTACTCATATTTTTGGCAAAACAACTTTTTTGTATTGGTCAATTGTTTTTAATGTGTGCTTTATATGACAACTCTATGTTATTAGTGTTCCAAGAGTTGTATGCTATAGAAGTATATGTAGGAAGAGCAATTGTTATCCACAATATTCACCAAACCAATTGAAACATGACACAATATAATCTTGAAAAAAAAAATCAGTATCAATTCTTTAAAAAAAAAAAAAAAAGTGAGAACCTTTTATAAAAACCTACATGATTTTGAATTAGCGGGAATATTAAGCCTTATGTTATTTTTGTTAAAGCTATGAATAACCATGTACTGAACATGTATAGTTCTCTTAATGTGTATTTCGGATAAATAACAATTTGGATTTTAATTATACCATATGTGGGTAGAAGTATAAGGTAGAATTGGATAAAATTATTGATGCAGTTGAAGTGACTAATTGTTGTTATGTGCTCAAATGCACTCTTGATGATAATGTGGTAGTTATAATGTTATTAGCTTGATTTTGAGTCATTCCTATCATGTATATTTAGCATATATACTTATTGGTGTGATGTGTCGTATAATGTATTGGAAGGTATTTGTATATGGTGTTTTATAATAGGTCTAAGTATATTTGATATGGAAGAGGTGAGTCACACCAAATGCATGGAACTTAAAGTTTGGTTTTGAAACAACATTTTTTGTTAGTTAGGTAATAGTCTATTGTCCACAATGTTATGTGTGAGGTTGTTTGTTAGTTAGGTAATAGTCTATTGTCCACAATGTTGTATGTGGGGTTGTAACTAAGTTAAGTCACGTTAATCATATGAAGTCATAGATTATCAAGATAAGATGACTTTAACCTTGACCCTTTGATATTAAATTTATTCTTAGAGTAGTTTTAACAAACTAGTTGAATTTGAGGTATCCTTCCTTGAATGACCGTTAAGTGGTAAGACTAAGTCAGGGTGATCTTAGATCCCTAAGAAGAACTGCTCAATGTAATACCTGGCATATAATAGTCAAAAGAGAATTTGAGAAGCCTAATGGAGTATCATAAAGAATTAAGTTAAGAGTAAATGATATGAATGAGAAGAGGCTCTACTTCGGAGTAATAGTTGTAGCCAGGTAATACGAATAATCTTATCCTTAGCTAAATTTCAGGTACGAAATTTTTTTAGGGGAGTGGGGTTGTAACACCCTGGTTTTTTGAAAATAAGATAAAATAAAATAAAACAAATAAAAATAAATAAAATAAAGTAAAATCAAAATATCTTAAAAGGAGTGGTTAGGTTTTACCAGAGCGGGTAGATAAATAAAATAAAAGAAATCAGAATATTTAAGGGAGTGGGTGAGTAGGCTGTTGCAAATTTTCATCAAAAAATCTATTTAAATCAAATTTTTTTTATATCTTGAGTTATGTCTTTTAATTTATTGTCAAATAATAATAGAATTTTATAGTGCAAGTAATTACACCAATGACATTAAATGTTATTGAAAGTAATCAAATTTTAATTAGATCTCTAAAAAAACCAATTTTTCTCATCGTATATTACAAAGTTCCAAGTTTATCGATCTGAGGACCCTCAGTTTATCGAAATGAATGAAAGGAGGAAGGATTATACGATTGAATTGAACATTTAACTTTTCAACATTTGACTTGATGAAGTCATTCAGCCATTAGTTCACCGTAAAACTATTCTCATCTATGCTACACATTAAAGTAAATTTCTTGAAGTTTGAATGACAAGATGTTAATAATATGTTCCCCACGTCTAGGAACTCTTCCCTGCTGTCGTATTCATTTTCTATCAGCTTAATACTAGGCATACCCTTCCATTTATTCTTCCAATATTTTGAGATGGCCGGTTCTCACGGCCTCTTTAACACAGAGTATGGATAAAATCTCCCCCGTGGGTTCATCCTCAAGATTTTTCAACCCCTTATTGCTCTGGACGTTGTCATTGATCAGAGGGTCCATGTTCTGATTTTCTTTCCCTGTGTACAATAAATTTTTTGAAAATAACTGTGGATTTTAACAACATTTATAAAGAGGTGGGAAAAGCAATAAACTATTGTAATAAAGTAAATTGCATCAGTATACATATGGATTGTAACAAAATTATGAAACTAATATTATTACTAACATTTAAACGCATAAAATTTTTGGACAAAAAGATGGAAAATAGTGTATCCAATGGCCCCTGACAGGCAAATTAACACAATCCTTGACTGAAACCCAATAAAGCCAAGTGGACAAAACTCATCCTCTTTAATTACTGAATAAAAAACTACTTGAATAAAATTTTGTCGTTCTTTCAAAAAGATGCATTTGTTGATAGAAAATACGTTACACTAAAACCATGTGAATTCTTGCACTACTAAATCACAGGCACTCAAATTCATCCCCCTTTCCCTGATTTGGATCCCGGAAATGGGGGCAGAAACGCAACTTGCAAAATGTTGAAACCTTAACATCCTATAAAGAAAAAAACTGGGTTTCAGTCTTGGAAACCATGGCACACTCAGGCACAGCAAAGTCATGTTTTTTCGACTTGCATTGAGAGGTTATGAAACCTCTTGCAACTGATGGTGTGCCACTTACGGTTTGCATGGATTGGAATCAACAATCTCAGACGAAAGAAACTAATAGCATTAGAATTGAAATAACAAAAGGAAAATAATCGGTTCAAGAATCAAGATAAAAGATGCATCAAAGTGAAAGCAAAATGAAAAGAATATAACAGAAACAGAAATTCAAGGAAATGATAAACTCAATGATAAAGATGAGAGCAAGAAGTAAAGTAACCTTTCTTGAGAACGGAGTGTGTGAGGAGTTGCAGAGGATTAAATTTTTTATTAAGTAATTAAATAAATATATCTTATTAAAGTTAAATTAAATTTTTTATAATAAAAATAATATCCATTTAATCGCTTAACGAAATTGTTAACAACAAAATTGAAAACCAGTTTTAGAAAAATTTTGAAAGACTAAAAAATTTAAAAATAAAAAATAAAATGCTAGATAAAAAGAGTGAAGAAGCATTTAAAAATAAAAGAGTGAAGAATGGAATTGGACTCCCGCGCTTTTTCTCTTCGTTTTTATCCTATATATTAGTTCCTTCACAAACTCACTCAAAGCAAAAAATCAATGATAGAAAGTGAAAAAAGAACGCAATGAAAAGAAGATCTTACGAAATTTACTATCGTATTCGTAAATCGACTTCTGAGATGTTGTGTGACAGAGGCTACCATGCCGTCTCTGAATTAATTCCATCATTGGAGGACTTCCGCATACGCTTCGGCCCGAAGGAAACAATGAAACCAAGATCTCTGGATTTTCGTGTTGCACATGTTTCCGACCCCTCCAACACGGTATTTACACGGTTTCTTTTAGTCTATATATTTTATATTTTAATTCCTATTTTTATGATAGATATTAAAAGGGATTAAAATAGAAATTATAAAAATAAAAAATGTTGATTTTAAATGAAATGAACGAAAGTTATTACTTTTAAAGATGAAAAGATAAACAGTTGATCCAAAATAGATAATTAAACTAAATTTAAATAATTGATCCAATGAAATAGTCAAGGCCAAATAGTGTGTTGGCAGAAACAGATATAGACTTGGCAGAAACAGATATGCACATGCACTGGGTAGAAATTTCCGTAAATTGATTGATATTCTTTATAAACAGAGCAAGAGAGTCGCAACTAACTTTAAGGAAAACAAACAAAAAAAAAAAAGAAAAAGAAAAAGAAAACAGCATTTTCAAACCAAAACGCAACCATGAAGAAGAGAACCTACGAGATGTACTACCGTTGTCGTAAAACGGTGGCGGAGATGTTGTGCGATAGAGGCTACCATGTCGACTCGGAGTTGATCCACTCATTGCCGGAGTTCCGTTCACGCTTCGGCCCGCCGGAAAGTCTAGCACCTCACTCTCTTGGTTTCCGCGCTTCACATATCTCTGACCCCTCCAACATAGCATTTACATTAACCTTCTTTTTTTTTTTCTTTTTTTTTTCTTGATTCTCAAACAAAGTCTCTTTGGTGTGCAGTTGCAGGTTTTGTTTCTGGGCGACGATGATGTTTCAGCAAGAGATATGAGTATCATATACGAACAGTGGATTAAGAATACGGAAAGTTTGAAAAAGCTGATTATCGTTGTGTATCTCATGCGTGAAATCGATCCAATGGCAAAGAATTTGATGAAAGATTGGCCTTTTGAAGTTGAGATTGTTAATGTGAGTTTCTTGCCTGATTAACTACTCCTTTTTCATTGATTAATGCTTTCTTCTTTATTTTTCCTTTATGCGGAATTAAATTAAATATAACTTTTTAATTAGTTCTATCTTCTTGTCATCTTGTTCTTCATATGTATGTTCAACAATTAATTAACTAACAAAATATGTGGGTTTCTTGTTGTTGCGAATTTAGTTTACTTAACAACGGGAGAAAGAAAAAAGCACAAGATTAACGTGGTTGAGTGTCTCAAGACCTAGTCTACGGGAACAAAATTCACTATGTGTAACTTTTGAACGAAAAATCACAAATCCTCGCAATAGTGTAATTTTCGAACGGAAAAATCATAAACTCTCACACCATATAGTTTTTGGACAAAAAAACTACAAACTCTCGCACCATATAAATTTTGGACGGAAAAACTACAAACCTTCGCCACATATAGTTTTTGGACGGAAAAATTACAAAAAGATACTTAACAAGTAGAAGTATTACAAGCAAAGTCAGACGGAACAAGTACATACGGAAGATGACCCCTCAAAGTTGGAGTCATTCGTCTGTCTCAAGACCAAGTAAAGGGTCTGTATCCTATGGTTTAGGCAAAGTTAAAATTTTAGGCATTGGGACTCTTGGTAAGACACTCAATCCTCTTATCCAAAATGTGTTATACGTTAAAGGTCTTAACTTCAATCTACTTAGCTAGCATAAGCCAATTTTGTGACGTGGATATGAAGTAACTTTTAACGCTAATAAATATATAGTAAAAAACAAGGATAAATCCATTCTATTTATTGGGAAAAGAAAGAACGATCTCTATGAGGTTTGTCTTTCTTATCTGAGTGATCAGAATGTAACATGCTTAATTTCAATCTGCTACAACTGCTTGAACAATTTTTAGAAGTATTATTTTTACGCATGATTTGGGCACTTGCAATTTATTAGTTATGAGAAAGGTCATTTTAAGTATGTAACAACATTTTCCTTTGCCTGTAGGCGAAAGATTTGCTGAACAATATGGTAAGAATAAATGAGGGGTGGAAAACGTATGAGGTGCTGACTGATGATGAGAAGAAAACCGTGGTCAATCTTCATGAACTGGAAGGCAAGGAGGTAATGAATGTTTCTAAAGATGTTCTAATATCATTGGAAAATTTTAGAAATGTAAATTTTATGGTGCATTCTCTACTTCAAGTGCATGCATTCTTTAGTTATGCAAATTGTTGTATGATTAATTTATTTAGTATCCAAATAACATTTATTTATTTATTTATTTATTCAGCTCCCTTTAACGTCAAAAACTGGTCGCCTAGGTCGCTACTTCGCGGTGGAGGAAGGGCAAGTCATTAGAATTACTAAAGTTAGACCGATTACAGATGATGATCCTGAACGCGTAACTTTCCTACTTGTCAAAGATTGATACTTGAGCAACAATCACAAATTCAAATGCTTTAGTAGATGCAGTGTCATTCATTGGTAGAAATAACTGTTACATAAAGTGGGATTGTGTTGCCATTGAAGCAAAACTTGATCTTAAACTTGACCAAAAGTTGAGAAGAAAGGACCCAAAAAGTTGAGCTTGTTAAAATCATTTGATGCTTGTTAAAATCAAATTGTTGCACCCTTTAATTTCATCATTTGATGCTTTAATTTTCTTACTAGATATTTCATTGTTTTTTATTAAGTGTTTATGAGTAGGAGGATCCATTAATTCAAATTAAACCAAGTTATCCAAATACTTTAAATTGAACAACTGAATCAAACTCATTATTTCATAGTATTAAATCTACGTGCTGATCATGAACTCAATGCATTAAGACCACATTTTAAATCATAATTTATTATTTATATATCTTATAAGAATTAAAAAAAAAAAAAAAAAACACGTATACGTAACATGATTATTTAAACTCATACCTTTTTCTTTCCTTTTTCTCTAGGATTTTTACTTCTCTTCTTTTTGAGCCACTTGTTAAATCTATAACATCATTTTCAACTTTTTTTGTATTTTACCTCAAGAATAATTATTATTATTATAATTCACAATAAAAATATATTGAAAACATTAAATATATTTTTATAAAAAGAATATATTTATATTTTAATTTTTACTTAGTGGTATTAAGACATTAGTAAATATTATGGTGAAAAAGAATTATAACAAATGTTTTTGGTACACACATACGTGTGTGTATATATATATATATACTAAAAAAAATCACATTGATAAGGAAAATTATAAAGCAGTAAATTAAACGTAAATAATTTTTAATTACACAAACAAAAATCATATTAGAGATGTGAAAAGAATTCAAGTTTTAGAATTATTTTAGTTATACTATGTTTTCAATCTGGGGTTAAAATGTATATACACATTGTTAGAGACAACTTGTTCAATAAAGAGCATCCACATTATGAAAATATTATTTCTTTAAAGCACATATTTTTATTTTTATTTTTATTTTCCATTCAAAGAACTTAAATTTAAAGAAATCAAGAGCACGGCACTATTTAACTATGCATCTTTTAATATTAAATCTTTTGAAATATTATATATTTATCTCATACTTGAAGAGACGATTAAAACATGCATATATAATTTTCATTCATCAAAAGAAATAAACATGGATAGTTTTTGGGATGCAAGAGAAGATGCTTAATTTTAAATCTAAGCATGTGTTTGTCTAACACGAACACAGCAACTTTGAACTTGAAAAGATGGAAACTAAAACAGTGCAGAAAGAAACATGCATGCATGCTGTAAAATGATGAATGAAAAGCGCTCTGATCAACAGCGTCACAATACAAGGGTTCTTCTATTCAAGAGAAATTGAACGAATTTGAGAAGCTCTTGGAAAATTAAGCATCTCCTCCCACAATTCCTGAAGCCTCTTCTTCCCTTCTTCACCGTCATATTATATCCCACACGCACGTACAGTTCATCCAAAACCGTCGCCCTTTCAACATAACCTTAAAATTGAATTTATAAATAATATGGACTAATAAACGTAAAAGGCTAATCAACAATCAAATATACACACAGAAAACTCACTCGTCAATGGAGGATTAAAATCCTCTCATCACCCAGAAAACCTTCGGCCGAGTTCACCTTGGCCACCCAAATTCTACCAAGAACATTTAGCGTCCACCGTGAGGCAAAATAATTCTTCATCCCACGATCACAGAACAGAGATGGTTCGCACACGTAGCCACTCGAATACAGTAATGGACCCCGCCGTCAGAGAACTAATCCAGCAACATGTAGACGCGGCGTTGGCGACATCGCGCAAACAAGTGAACGCGCGACTAGAGACCCTGCGACTACAAAATCGAGAAATAAATCGGGAACTACAAAACACTCAGGCTGACCTACGCACGCTCTGACGCCAGAGGGACGAAGAGGTCTTGGAATTGCAAGCCTTGCGGCAGAGGGTTCAGATGAACTCTAATCAGGTTCAGCCTAGCCAAAATGAAGAAGGAAACCTAAGGAGTATTGAGCCAACTCGCTCCAATTCACACGTAGGTCCCTCCTACAGCCGCCACACGGGTGAGAATGTGCCCGGTGCTACTTCTATGCCCAGGCATCAACCTTCCCAAGCCCAACCATTCACCGACCTCGATCTTCCCCCAAGGGGCGGTGGGTACAGGAGATTGGCTGCCCTTACCCCTTTTATCCCGACTATCATAGAAGTAAGAGTGCTCGAAACATGGAGGTGGGCCAAGACAAGTACGATGGCACAACTGATCCGACAACACACATCCAGGCGTTCTTGACACAAGCTTTGAATTTGACTAATGACGATCATGTCCTCTATCGAATGCTCCCTGCTTCTTTCAAAGGAACATCACTCAATTGGTATTACGCACTCCCTTTCATGTCCATAGATTCATTTGACACCCTTTGCAAATACTTCCAAGCTCGGTTTGTCGATGCTAAACCCACTCCGACCACTGCCATCACCCTATATCATCTAATCCAAAAAGACAGAGAATCACTCAGGGATTACATGACATGTTTTACGGAGGCACGTAGGACGATACCGGATCTCCACAATTCTCGCTGGATTTTGAGGTGGCCCGAGCTGAGCTCGGCCCTGAGAAATCCGGCGGCGTGAGGGGTTGGAACCCTCGTTGATTTGTATGAGTAATTTAGGTTTTATTTCGTGTGTTGATTTTGAGTCCTTTATCAGTATTTATAGGGATCATAATTAGGGTTCCATATTCGTGGATTTCATGGGGAAGATTGCTTCAGGCCCAAGAATCCCGATAAATCAGGGAAAAGATATATGTCCATATTTGTCCAGATATGTTCTGTTTATGTCGAGCTCAGCCCGGTCAGTGAGGTGAGCCCGGAATCCAGGGAATGAGTTCGGTGCTCATCCTCAGCCCGGTACATCAGCCCCCCAAGCTCAGGCCAAGCGATCAAGTGGCATGAGTTTAAGTCATGAGCTCGATCTTCCGATGTCTATTGGCGGAAAACTGCCGAAACGGTTGGCATTCCTTCATTTAATTTTATTAAGTTTTTTATTTAATTTTTACGTTAAATTTGGTTAATGGGCCATTAAGGGGCCTTGCGGTTACTCTGTGTTAACTGCACCCCTCTAACGGCTCTTTTCCTTTCTTAAAATACCTTGGGCCCTTCATTTTCTCCTTTACTCGCCTCCTTGCCCATTTCCTGTCGCCTTCTCTCCATCGTTCTCTTCTAGCCCTAGGCTTTCACTTTCCCAGTCAAACTCCACTCTTGTCTTCCTCTTGTTCGCCGTTGCTTTCTAGTGGTTGGTTCGTGCGAAGCATTTTCTTCGCCGTCTTCTCGTTCGTTCGTCATTCTCCACTGTCTCTGCCCCACACTTACAGTAGGTATGTCTTCATCACATTCCTCTGCTACCCATAGCATAGAAAGTTTGATTCCCCCTTCTGTTTCGGGCTCTGAACCCGAATCAACGGAGGCTTCTTCCCCCTCCCTTGAGGTGTCTACGGCGGAGGCCGATTCCGGGTCGGGACCCAACTCCGTCGCTACCGGGGTCTCCCCTGTTGGGGCCGCGGTAAGGTCCACTGAAGGTGTCGCAAGGGCACTAAGTGGTAAAGACAATCCCAAGGTCCCCCTGACCGAGGCCGAACTATGTTACAAGAATTTACAACTCGGCCTAACTTAGCTGTGGTGTCGTACATGGACACCTGGTTCGACACCTCACCCATGAGCCACGAAAAGTCAGGCTCAACCGCTCTGGGAGGGTTACGACGAGAAGAGCAGGCCTCATCCTCCTTCCCATGTGCCACGGGAGGAGACCCCACTCCCCCACCTCTCTGAGAACCCCAACGGCGGGGGCTCGAATCCTACCCGCTGGGGGTGAACCCATCACCTCGTTTGCAACCTTAGTAAGGGAGGTTCGACACGAGCAGCAACAGTAGCATTCTCCTCGGCAGAGGAGACTTCGCGAGAAGGTGATCTAACCCCTTCCGGTGACTCCGCCGAGGAAGCTTCATTGGACACAATGTTGCGGCGAAGTGAGAAGAAGAGGACGAAACAGAAAAAGGTCAAACTCGAAAAGCCGGGAAGACGAAGGCGCACGAGTTGCGACAGAAGGAGAGAAGCGAATGAGAGAAAACCCTGAACTAAGCCTGGAGAAGAAACGAACGGAAGGAGAAGCAAGAAACAAGAACACTATAAAAACAAGAAGCAAAGGAGGTAAGAAACGGTGAAATGATAAAATACCCTATATTTATAGGGTAAGAAAACCGTTTCAAGCAGTTAAACGCATTCAAAAGATAATGGAACTGCCCCGGTGCGGTTACCAACGCGTAATCATGACCCATAACTGCCACTTTTCAAAATTTTGATAAATGAGAATACCAACCATTCAAATTCCCACTCCAGGCAAACACCTTAGTCCTCGGATGGTCGAAAAGCTCTTGAACTCAAATCACAAATCTGGGTTTCGACCTCAGGGGGCTGGGCTGAGTTGGCGGAGCTGAACTCCCCTTCTGCTCGGGACCTCGGCCCGTAACCGTTCCTGAAAAAAAGAACTTATGGACTTATGTAACTATCTTTGCAAGATCCATGGAGATAGAACCCTAAAATTGAATCTATAAATAACATGGACTAATCAAACGTAAAAGGCTAATCAACAATCAAATATACACAGAAAATTCACTCATAAAGGGAGGATTAAAATCCTCTCGTCACCCAAAAAACCTTCGGCCAAGCTCACCTTGGCCACCCAAATTCTACCAAGAATGAAAAAGAGCATTGAAATCTCTCCATTCCCTTATGATCAAGCTCTGGAGCAATGGACAAATAATTCTAACTCCTCGAACATTCACCCAGATACAATCAATTAGCTCCAACTCCTCAAGGGAGGGACAACCAGCGAAAAGCTGCTGGGTCCGAGGTGTATCAGGGAATATAACATCTTTCAACGTCAAACTCTTGAGATTAGGAAAATGGGTAGAAGAAGGAAGGTTGATAACATGGGACATGAAAAGACAAAGATGTGTAAGTGATTGGGAGGTAAATAGGTGAGAAGGGAACACCAATGGTTCATATACTTTATCAAAACGAAGTTTCAGTTCCTGAACCGTTGGGGTGATGATACCAGTTAACAACTAGTTCACCTTAGGAGTGTCCTTACGTACGTCACATTTTAAAGAGACCTTTCTGATGCGTGAATTAGAGAGTGTAAGTAGTTTGTCCATGAAGTCTCTGAACTGTGGCCTGTTTTTTAACTCTTTTTCCTTCACCTCAATTTTGGTCATAGCCTTCCATAGATCCTTCCACTTTTTGGCGAGTATGCTTGTTCTCACAGCATCTTTCAGAGAGAGAATATATATGACTTCTCCAAGAATATCTTCAGGTATAGCATCTAACTTGTTCATGCTGCTATTCTTCTTGCACTTGCTATTCATCGAAGAATTTGCTTCATCCATGTCCTCGAACTGCTTCCCTGATGTGTACCACAAAATTTATCAAAATTATTAATGAGATGGAAGAAAGCATTAAAAAGGAAGAAACTCTTGTAATAAAGTAAATAGCATTAGCATGGTGTAACAACATTTATAGAACTGATATTATTATATTAACATTTAAATGTATAATTGTTTTCGGGGCAAAAGGATGAAAAATAGTGGATCCAAAGGCCCATAGAGGATAACACAACCCTTCACTCCAATCCCAATAAAGCTTAGTTGGTTTCACACTGGAACCTTGTCAGCAAAACCAATCCTCTTCAATAACTGATTAAAAAGTTGATTCATTTTTCTGTTTTTTTCACAAAGATGTAATAATGATAAAAATATAAGTTACACTAAAGCAGTACTAAACCAAAGGTACTCAAGTTCACCCCCTATTTTGAGCCGGGAAGTGAAGGAGAAACGCAAAAAACCGTAACACAATCCTACCCTCAAAGCAATGAACAAAAAAAAACAAAACTGGTTTCTGTCATTGAAACCATGGCACAATCGGACACAGGAAAGTCACGTTTTTTACGACTAGCATTCAGAGGTTAAGAAACCTCTTTCAACTAGTGGTTTACCATGGTTTGCATGACGTGGAAACAACAATCACAGACACAGTAAAACCAGCAACAAGAGAATTGAAGAAAAAATTGGTTCAAGCTAAATGATATATCAAAGTAAAGGCAGAAATGAAATGAATATAGCATACAGACAAAAGGAAATAAAAAACTGAAGGGTGAAAGTGAAAGCAAGAAACAACCTATTTAGAAAACGGAGAATGTAAGGAGTTGCATAGGATTTTTGGCAGCACTGGCAGTGAGAAAGAAAGTGAGTTGTTTGAAAGGAGAAAGCAAAAGTTATAATGATTTGTTTTTGTAAAAACATGTTACTGTCAGCACTATTTATAACAGTTGAATGCGTTTTTGTTTGACAGATTTTTGCCCGGTCAGATTCAGTTTCAGGCATATCCTAGACAATTATGAAAAAATTTCAAAACTGAAGGTTTAAATAAAAAATAAATTAGTAAATTAATATTATCAATTAATAAATTGAAGAAGGCAAGAAATTAAATTGCAAATATTTATTAATTTATTAATTTTATTTAATCTACCGTATATTTTAAATACAAACGTTAAAGATGTAAGATATTTTCTCTTTTACTTTGTTAACACTTACATAATATATATTATTTTTTTCTTTTATATTTTATATACGTACGTATATTTCTTTTAGATATTATAATCTGCTAGATATTTCTCTTTTCTTTCTTCCAACACAGTTGTATTTTTACATGATTCAGTATGCTGTTTTCATATATGTTTAGAA
The DNA here is from genome assembly GCA_026586105.1 of Hylodesmum podocarpum. Lineage (NCBI taxonomy): Eukaryota > Viridiplantae > Streptophyta > Magnoliopsida > Fabales > Fabaceae > Hylodesmum > Hylodesmum podocarpum. The sequence continues at coordinate 860,382 of JALJEV010000646.1, forward strand.
TTTTTAGAATTGATTTAAAATAATAGTAAGTAAATAACATAATTTTGATTTAGCTAACACGTGTAAGAAAATTGATTATGAGACATTTTTCCTAATATTAATAATCATATTACTAATGGTCAATGATGTAATTAATAATGAGTCAAATACAAAAGAATAAATAAAAATATGTAAGTCGTTGAATCATTGACCATTCAAAATAAGGATATTTGATATATAATTAAAATACTACTTTTTTCTCATTTAAGTATTGCGTTACATAAAACAAATGCTTTCTGATTTTTTTTTAAAAAAATAATAAATCAAATGGAACCCCGCCTATTCAATTTATAAGAGTATTTGCCATGGAAAAAAGAATCTGTGCTGGTTACTAATTCTATAGTAAATTAGTAAATTCTGGGATTGTCAAGTAGAATACCAGAAGAGTATTGATGTTATATATTTTTGTAATTTTTCATTAAAAAAATATATATTTCATAAAAAATTAAATTTCATAAAAATATATTTAATGTCTTTGAAATATAATATAGAGTTAATATTTAATATGTAATGAAAGTAAAAAAAAAAAAAAAGGCAGTTGGAAAAAGTGATTAAAAAATTATAATTATTTAATTGCTTTTCTTTCTTCTTCTTTTTTTTTTCTAGACGAGGAAGTAAGTTGAACATTTACGCTGTTGCGGCTGATCTTTCTATTTTGCTATTTGGGGTCAACAATATCATGATATTTTTGCATGTTCTTATCTTAGGACTATTTTTTTTTCTTCTAGATTTCTCTATTTTGAGTTAATGAAGGTATATCAGAAACGTTGATTACTAATATCTAATTTCAATGCATTTTTTACAACAATATAAATGTTAAATATCCATCAATTTTATTGATAATTAATCTTTCATAAAAAAAATTAACTAATCACTTTCAATAAGATTTTTTAAAAATATCTAAACACTTGATATCAATGTATTTTTGTAATATAAAGCGTTATTGATACAAGCTTTGACATTATCGAGGACATTTATAGCAAACCGAAATTGTTCCCACTAACACTATGACTTTTCCAGTAATAATACTCACAATATTGAAAATAAAAAATATAAATTATTTGATGTGTGTCTTTTTAAGTAATTAAAATATTTAATATGATGCATATAATATTTTTAGTTAGTACTTATTTAACTACAACACTATTTGCAATGAGCCATAAATTCTCAGCCTAAATAAACATTAAGTCTAAAAATTTATATAAAAACCCTAAATATATACATAAATGTGTTCATTGTAAGTGTCAACAAAGAAAAACACAGCACATTCATTAAATAATGATATGAAAAGCAAATAAATGAAAAGAAGAAAAATTGAAATAAAAAGAAAGTGTAGATAATAAATATTGAATTCATTAAATATATTATTTAGTCAATTGATTTAAATAAATATTATCATCACCTGGTTATGCCGGTTAATTAATATCGGAAATAAAAGAAAAGCATAAATAAAGAGAAAGGAATCATGTTCTCCCAGTTTGAAATGTTCGAGTTGTTGAGAAGTAAATGTTTTGGATCTCTCGGAGCATCCGAGAAATAGTAGAAAAAACATGTGTAAGAGTGAATTCGTACATCTATGTGTTGTCAATGTCCCTGACCATTCAAATTAACAAGAAATATAAAGCTTTATTAAAAGGAAATAATTTTGATGGAAAATTGGAATAGTAGAATCCAATTATAAAATGTAAAGAAAAAAAAAATGTGTATATATAAAATATAAAAAAAAATATGTATATATTTATAAATGAATTGACTAGTCACAATTATATATATATATATTTCTTCATTTTTACATTATTATAAGTGAAAATAAATAAATAAATAAGAAAAATTATTAATACAACAAATATGGGTGTAACTCTCTTAATATTTATATAATTTGACATAATTATAAATAGAAAAATATGTGTGTAAATTTATAAAAATAATTGTATCTAGATGATTTAAAAATAATTTTTTAAAAAATTTTACTTCACCGATAAGTGTAATATAAAGTTAATTTATTCATAAATTATATATGTATTATTTTTGCTTCACATTTTATATATGTACATATTTTTTATATTTTAATTTTATAATTAATTGTCTACATATTACAGTTATCTACTAAATATTTTTTATCTCAAGTTATATTTTAGTAATTTCTTTGATTGATAAAAAAAAAATGGGTGTAACTCTCTTGAAAAAAATACTTTCGTTCTGATACTATCTGAACCAACCACTTGTCGGTGTAAATAAAATACAAATACAAATCCCTTAAAATAAAGTAAAATACAAATAACTAGTGTGTATGCAATTATATAAGTGCCTAACAACTACTGAAAATCAGATCTTTCTTCTCTCACAAATATGAGAGGAAATGCAATTTTTTTTTATTAAAATGCAAATATGAGAATAATACACTACACAATCTTGATCCATACATACCTAAATGTAGTTAATTAAATGACATAATTTCATCTTTATTAGTTTAAGACTAGGTGCAGATTTTCAAAGAACTAATTTGAAATATTGAATTCTCTCCAGCCTTGTCCCCACAAAGCTTTAATAACTCCAACAGGTGAGGTCACATTTTAAGACCTCTTGAGAGGAAAAAATTAATATTCACCATATACAAACTTAGGTGTGACTTTATTATTTAAATAAAAGGGAAAGTTTTTGTGTTAAAAATAATCTAACATGACAACTGTGTAAAGCAAGTTATTAGATTATACATTATATTAATAAAATAACAATTATATTAATAAAATAACAAATTTTTAAAATGTAGTAATTAAATTGAACAGATAAAAATCTATAACGATTAATAATAAGAATGTAATAACTCAGACATCAGGAGTTGATTATGATATAGGTTATCCAACCTTTAGGATAATTGAAGTATATCTAAAACAATAGTTAAATAATTGTTATTTTATATTTATTTTAATTAAAGTCTTAATAGAGATATTTTCTATGCTTTTTAGAAATATTCAATATTACTAGTTATAATTTTTAAAAATTATGAAACTAAAGAAAGATATATATAATTTTTAAAAATAAATTTTCTAAATTCATATTCTTTCTGTCTTGACCAACATGTACTCAACAAAATAATAATTGTTTATATTTGAAGTAATTAAAGTGAGAAAAAATGAAAATGTGAAGATATAGGTAAGACTAAACGTGAGGCACAGACGCCTATGAAAGAGGTGTGATTAGTGACCCACGCGCATCTTTTTTCCACGCGTTTGCCTTCAACTAACCTCCCTCACACGTGCGGGATGCTCCCTTCATGCATCTTGACTTCTTTCTTTTGGTGGTCCTTGCTTACTTTTTAATAATAATAATACTAAATAATAATAATAATAGTAGATGGCTGAAGAGAACATAAAATATGTTCTTTGAAATATAGTAAAATTATATTCAATTTTTTTTTTTACCTATAGAAAAACAGGATGTAAACCTCAAAACGTTAAAAATTAAATATCAATATAATATAAAAAAATGTTGGAGCTGTGTTCTCCAGATACTTAATATTTTATATTTAATATTCAATATTGATATAAATGAGTCCAGTAAATTAAAACATGAAATTATTTAAAAAAGTTATTTGTTCAATTTTGATTGAACTATTTAAAAGAACCTATAAAAGGTTATATTTTTAGTCAGTCAAAATAAACCTCAATTGGAGCCAAATATCAATTTTTTTTTTAATTCATTTGTAATTGTGTATTATATATATATATATATATATATATATATATATTTGTATTTGATTCTTGCCTATGAAAAACTCATATAAAATATTTTCATTTATGTTTTTAATTACTTTTAAATTGATCAATTTAACATTTAACAAATATTTTAATAATTAACAGGATTCACGTATGATTTTTTATAATTTTTTCTAAGTTACAGATAAAAAAGTTTATCTTAACACTATGAGATAATTTATAATAAAAAATATGTGCTAAACTTGTGCTATATGAAACTATAATATTCTTCTAACCTATTTAATTTTCATAATTTCGGGAGAAATCATTTTTTTTTTCACATAATGAATAAAACTGATTTTAGAAAATGTAGAGAGAATGAGAGAGTTGGTTAGATGGATTTGGATTCTGATCAGAACAAAAAAGCCCATTTTCAAGATTTTTATTTTTAATTTTATTTATATTTATATTTTTGTTCAGATCACAGAGACAGAGAGAAAGTGAGGAGAGAAAAAACGGAAGAAAATTTTATATAATAATAAATGATGCTGCAATTAATTTTATTGTGTATAAATAATAAATAGAGAGAGTTTGATGTATGAAATTCTGTGTGTGTGTGTGTGAAATTTGCATGCTCATCATCATCATCATCACCATCACCACCATCATCATCAACATCATCATCATCTCATTCTCATCTTTTTCTCTTCTCTGAACCCTTCATTTTGAATCCCCCCATTTTCAATTTGGTGGATTGTCACAGATATATGCTGTGAACTCTTATGCCCCAAAACGCAGATTTCTGCGACTTTAAACGACGTCGTACAACCAACTTCGCTGTTTCTTGACATCGGAATTTGCCCAACGCGAGGTAAGGTTGTGCAATGTAACCAGGATGATTTGCATCTGAATTTTTCTTACCAGTTAGGTTTTTGTTGTTGTAATTTCCCCTTTTTTTAATCGAATTTTTGGTCGTTTTTGTTTTTCTTTAAACTGTTCTGGCTGTGTTGAGATGAATTTATTGGAAAAGTTGGGTGCTTGTTGGTTCTGACAGGAGCTATAATTGAGTGTGTGGTTTGGTTAGGGTTTGATTTTGTCTGTGAAAAGGGTTTTGGGACTTTGGGGTTTTTATTTTTGTTTTGGGGGGATGGGGACTTCTTGGCACAGTTCAATTAGCATTTGCAAATTTGTAATCTCTTTTCGATTGTGGGTTGAGAGCAGTATTTCATTGAGTGGTACATGCTTAGTACCCTTTTTTTCTGAAAAAAGTTGGGGGAATATTTGTTATTGTGGTTTGGATGTAAATTCTGCATGACATTGAGGACTTTGCAGATTCTTGAACTCAGGTATGAGTCATCAATCATCATAATATTCAGGAGAACGTGCTGAGATAACAGGGTAATTTACAGGCTGTTCTTTTTCTTCTTTAATTGCAATCTATTGTTATTTTGCAATTGTTTTTATGCTTTGAAATAGTAGCCGCAGTTGAGTAACATTGTTGTTTATGAAATTGGAAGGATGGGAAGATCAAATGTTATTAACATTATTCCTGGCAAGTTGCCATAAGATAATATTTTAAGAATTTATTGTGCAAAAACCATGGGAGTGGAAGATTGGATGCACTGTCATCTTTGAACTGAATTATATACAGATATAGATTGAATGTATCATGTATGTGCATTGGTATTAGTATATTTCTGGTCTGTTGTTTTGTTATTCCCTATCATCCTAATTGAGAAGCCGGTGAGTAATGCAAAATTCTACGGGGGCAAAGTATATTTCTGGAATAATTATAGTCTTCACCTATCGTTTAGTTTAAAGAAAAATTAATTAATAGATAAATATGGCTATTAAGAATTAGGATTCTCCCTTCAAAAAATATGTTTCACTAATATGAAAAGATAAATACAGGTGCAGCTTCTGTGCTTGTGAATTGTGATAAATCATTCGGTGTTAATCCTATGGGGTAGCTTAGTGAGACCTTGTTATTGGTGGTGTCCTTAACCTTGTAAAAAGCATTAGTGAGAGTCTGAGCATCTTTCTTTTTACTCATGTTTTGTTTTGATTATGCGCCAGCTGAATCTGAAAAGAAGTTTGTCAAACATTCTATGATTCAGAACATGGATATGAGACCTGAATCGGGAACTTGCAATGTGTGTTCGGCTCCTTGTTCATCATGCATGCATCTTAACCATGCTCTCATGGGGTCAAAGGCTGAAGAGTTTTCTGACGAAAACTGTCGTTTAGGAGAAGGTAATAACCAGTATTCTACAGATGAGGGTAATGCATATTCTCTTCGGAGCAGAGCTTGTGAAAGCTCACATCACACTGTCAGTGAAGCAAGTAATATGCAGAGTGTTAATTCCAGTCATGATTCTCTGTCTGAGAACGCTGAGAGTAGACAGATCATACCGAATAAGAATCAGGAATCCAAGTATTTAGAAGGTCATGACGACAACACTTCTTGCATTAGTAGAGCCAGTGATGCTAACCTAGTGAATGGTAGCCATCAAAGGAATGCAGAGACAATAAATATATCTTGCACTTCTGCTTCAGTTAGCCATTTAGGGGCAGAAGGATCTGGAAATGCTCCGTCTGTTGACACCTCTGGCTTGGAAATTCCATCTCCTAAAGAAGTAGACACTGGCCATAGCTCACCTAAGGTACAAAGGCTGCATGGACAATCTGAAAATGGTAACTCTCTCTCGGATAGTCCAAACAAAATGCATGTCCCAGAAAAATTGTCAGAATGCTCCATTGAGAATTCTAGTTCATCATTGACCAAAGAGAGGGAGCCTATTGTTTCTGGTGAGAAATGTATTTCTGTTAAGGATGAACTTATTGAGGGTACTTTGAAAATTTCACCAAAAGTATGTCCAAAGTCAGAAGCAGAAACTGATGTCTGTGATGCTGAAAAAGAAGATCCAAAACATTCAGTTCATGACGTACATCATGAGAAAGCTGTAGAGCTGGTTAAATCGCCTGTCAAGCAGGAAACTCAATCTGAAGATGAGAGTGATGAATCAGATGTTGTGGAACATGATGTGAGTATCTTCCCTTTTCTCTCTTTTAGTTTGTCTTTTATTGAATCTAAACTTGACTGAGACTAAAATGAGAGGTGTCAAATGCAATGGCATCTGTGGAGATGCTCTCCTCAATTTCCATTTCTGATTTCATTGACTGGAAAATAGGTAAAGGTGTGTGACATCTGTGGAGATGCTGGTCGTGAGGATCTACTTGCCATATGTAGTAGGTGCAGTGACGGGGCAGAGCACACGTATGCAATGGAAACTTTCCCCTTATTTCTTAGTTTCTATTATATTGTTGCAAATTCCTTTCTCTGAAGTTTAAAATGAATCTTACCATTTTTATCTGTATCAGCTACTGCATGCGAGAAATGCTTGAGAAAGTCCCTGAAGGGGATTGGCTTTGTGAAGAATGTCAAGATGCCGAAGAGAATGAAAATAAAAGACTGGGTAAGAGTGAAGTTGTATATGATATTACAAAAAAAGCGTTCTGGGGTCCGACATTTTACACTTTTGCGCTTACATGTTCCAATGTTTTCATGCACCCATTTCTATATCTATGACTGTATGCTGACATTTGTCGAATTGAATTTTGTGGTTCAGATGTTGACGAAAAAAAAATGGTTGAAGTTGGTTCAACCTCACAAGTTTCTTGCAGAAGACTTTCTGATAACATTGAATTAGCTCCTGCAGCAAAACGACAAGCTCTGGAATCGAGTACAGGATCACCAAAGACATCAAGTTCCAAGAGATTAGTTCCGCTGTCCCGAGAATCTTCATATAAGAGCCTAGATAAATCAAAAGTGAAACCTGGTCTTGCGATGCCTATTCGAAATTACTCTGGTGGTAATGACACAGAGATTGTTTGTTCTCCTTCCATTGGTCCTCGGGGTCAAAATCCCAAAGGTATGGATTTGTTTTTCATTAGTTGTGTTTCACCACAACTTCCTATATTTGTGCGTCTTATGGTCTTTTGAGGAACTGGATTCCTTTATGAATAGGTATACTGTTGAAGTCTAATTCATTCAACAACATAAATTCCAAGCCAAGAGTCAAACTTGCTGATGAAGTTGTTCCATCAAAACCTAAAGGTGGTAATGAGCATACTTCAAAGAACATGGAGATTCCTACTCGGATGACTAGCAAATCAACATTATTCAAATCCTCAAGTTTGGGGAGATCAAATGCAAGTGAATCAAAAGTTAAAATGCTTTCGCCCATGTCTGCAACTACTCAGGATTTGAAAGGATCTAGACACTTAAAAGAATCAGGTGCATTCGACAGGAAATTTCCATCTAGGATTGATCGGCCCATGGCTAGTTCTGTTGTTTCCACTCATAAGGGTGATCAAAAGCTTACACCTCGTGCTGAAACCAGTAAACCTTCAGCAGTGAACAACAATCGAGAATTGAAGGTTAACCAGGATGGAAAATCAAGTACATTATCAAGGTCAATGAGTAATATAAGCCGAAAAAGTTTGGAGCCTCAAGTTAGTTCAGGTATGATCGCAATTGGAAACATATTATTCCTGCTATTGTATTTTCTTTTTACTTTCTTTTAGTTTATAATTTTCTTCTTCTTTTTTTTTTTTTTTTTTTTTTTGTGTGTGTGTGGGGGGGGGGGGTTAATTGTTGTTGCTCTTGATATTTTTGTTTCAGCTTGCCTTTGTTTTAGTTTCAGCGTGGGTATCTTTCTTTCACTACTAGATTTTATGCTTTAAACTATGTTATCCTCAAATATTATTTCTTATTTGACTGTTCTTTGAAATTTACAGAGACAACATCAACTAATGTTGATGAAGCTCAACAGGATGTGCTGCCTCAATCACGAGAGGCAGCAAATCAGGTTGAGAAAAGCAGTTCCAGTGATCGTTTAAGGCCAGTTGTTCCTACTTCAAAAGACCCGTTCTGTCAAAGATGTAAGGAATTTGGCCATCCTTTGGAATGTTGCACAGCTGGTACTACACAGGAATGTGGTGCTGAAATATCTATCACTGCTTCAAGTAGTTCGAAGGAGGAGATGCATAAAGACAATATATTGAAAGCTGCAATCCAGGCTGCTTTGCTTAGAAGGCCTGAAATTTACAAGAAGAAAGAAGTATCTAATCAAACTAATGAGGTTTCTACCTCGGGCACAGAGTCTAATTGTGAAGTGACTTCAAAAGACCAAGTGTTGGTTTCCAGCACACTGAAGAATAGTATATCAGCTGATGAAACCCACGAACAACAGGAGTGCCTTGAGAATTCTACCTCAGATTCTTCCAAATGTTCATCTGCTAATGACCTGAAGCAACTTAACTCTTGTCCACCTGACTTTCAATCCCAATCAGGAAAGTCAGATGCCATTGGTCTTGCAGGTGGAAAGTCTTTAGTGAGAGACTTGTCTAATAAAGTTGTGACAATGCCAAGTGTTCCTTTGAAGATGTTGGCCTTTCCTGAATATGAATATATATGGCAGTATGAAACATCTTTTGATGAACTAGCTTGTCTTTAGTTCTGGATTGTTCTTGCTGTTTTAAATGTCATGTTTTGCAATAAAGTGCACTGTACATAAGCTTTGTTGTTTGCTTGCAGGGGTGTCTTTGAAGTGAATAGAAATGGAAAGCCTCCTGATTTATATAGCGGACTTCAGGCACATTTATCATGTTGTGCTTCTCCTAAGGTTCATGGGGTAGTGAACAAGTTTCTACCTAAAATTTCCCTCAATGAAGTTTCTCGCTTGAGCATGTGGCCTTCACAATTTCATCATAGTGGTGTTAGTGAAGATAATATTGCTCTTTACTTCTTTGCCAAGGATGTTGAAAGGCAAGTATATGGATATAATTCTTATATTGACAGTAGGGCCCTGGAATGCAAATAATTCTTTGTTTTCTTTGTTGTAATAATTGTCTTTCTCTTGTTGTTCTGACACAGTTATGATAGACACTACAAGGGTCTATTGGATCACATGATTAGAAATGATTTAGCACTTAGAGGAAGTTTTGATGGTGTTGAGCTGCTGATATTCCCTTCCAATCAGCTTCCCGAAAATTCACAGCGTAAGGAATTATTCCATACTTTTGTCAAACAGTCCAACATTGTAAGGAACTTGTGAAAAGATACTTGTGGGTTTGGGGCTTGTGTTGAAGTTTATGCCTTGATTAGTGTTCATGGACTGCTGAAATTATTTCATATGCAATTTTGTGGTGTCTTGGGAAAAGATGGTTGGAGAATTCTCTACAAAGAGGATCATTCTTCTGTTCTAGAGTGCACCTTATGTGTATTTAATTTATTTATTTTTGGTAAATAGTAATTTGTCATATGCCGGAGTGGTTATCCATTTATTTTGATTAAGGATTCTATATTGCTTTATATGATGTGAAAATTCTGAATAAGACTGGTAGGTATGGATGAAATGAATTAAGGTTGAAAGCGATATTTTGGCCTTGCATTCAGTAGGTATTAGTGCTAAATTTTTTCAATCTTTTATTCCCCTTTTGATAATTAGTAGGTGTCATATATAAAATTATTCTTTAGCCTCAACCCTGTAACTTATGTTTTTGGGACAGTAGGCCCTCAATTGGTATTAGATCCTTCCATCTTGTCTTAGTTGCAAACAGGAAGCAGATGTGGTGCATTGTTGTTTATACCAATGACTTCTCGAAGGACTAGTGTTAAGTCTGCTTGTGTGGGTGCAGGGGATAGCATGGTGGAATGTTAGGATCCAATCACAAGGTTGGAAATTGAGCCCTACATTGGAAGTATGAGATTCTGATGTGGGATTTGAGTTTGTACACCACAATGGCTGGCTTTTGTGGTGTGGTTCTCCCAGTGGTTGTATCAATTGGGGGAATAAAGGCCTTTATAGTTTATAATGAAGTTGTCTTGAATTTGTTCTTGCTTGTCATTCTTCTAATAAAAAATTGAATATTAGCACATGATAGGTGTGCCTGTGCATTGTTCTTGCTTTGAGGAGGCATGTTCGATCTAAAACCATTCATGTGACTTTCCATAATTTGTTAAGCTTTTCGGGGTAGAGTTGGTCCTTTACAATTGGTTGCCGCCGGCTTGCATTTAGATGTCCAATTATTCATATCACACATGCTTAGACTTCTGATGGTCCTATGTTTTGGCAGGTTGGAATATGTTGTTTTACTTATGGGGCGTATTTAGGGGGAGGAGGATCAATCATTCAGATTCTGCAAAAAAGATTTGTATTCCCAGTTTGAATGGAATGCCAGTTGAGGAGAAATCTTCAACTGCTGTTTTGACTGTGCCTGAAACACATTGTTCGCCAAAGTGCAAGGATGAAGCATCAATTGATTGTGATAAAACATGCAAAGCACTTCTCCCATCCACTTCCATTGACCAAAGTCAGACTACTGGAAGCAGAAATGTTGATGTCAATGACCAGTCACATTTAGGTTCACAAGTAAACTTAGAGAAGCTAGATAGTAGGATTGACTCAAAATGTACATCAAGGGTTCCAACAAGCAGTACTCTGTTAAGTGAAGAAATGAACTCCACTGGTCCATCCCTGGTAATGTTTTTATCCTGAAATACATAAAATTTGATTGACTGAAAAGTTTGTTTTTTCTATTAATTGAAAAATCTACTTGCATGCACATGTGATGTCAACATTATGATCTGATCAATGTATGTTTGAAGCAATGCTGCTAATGGTGTATGTCAGCAAGCCAATGAAATCCATTATTCCCTTGATATCACTATTTAAAAACCCATTTCATGGGGGAGTAGTTGTTATCTTTGATGCCAATCATCTCAGTTTGTTGAAAGATGTTCTTGCTTTTTGCAGAAAGCTAGTGTACTTGAACAAGGACAGTGCAGAGAGTCTAAGCCTCCAGAAGCAATGGGAAAAAGTGCAAGTAGTAGGATTGTGGAAACAAAAACTGATTCTGATGTATCTGTCAAGCAAGAGAACACCTTGTCTTTGATTCCTTCTGAAAAAGTTGCTGCAAGCAATACTAGTATTAGTAAGGATAAAATTTCAGAGAAAATGAACAGTGATGAAGACCAGCCAAGGCCTAAGGCAAATCAAAAAGAGGATCGTCGCTATATTGATTTGGAGTCAACTATTGACAATAAAGAAACAGGTGCTGCAAGCAATTTTAGTACTGACAAAAATTCAGTAACCATTATCGGTGATGAAGATCAGCAAAGTCCTAAGAGGAAAAGGAAAAATGATCATTATATCGACTTGGAGGCACCACTTGAAGATGAAGAAACAGTTGCTGTAAGCAATACATGTGAAGATAAAAAATCAGAAAAAATGGACATTGAGGAAGATTGGCGAGGGCTTAAGAGGAAACAGAAGGATCACTATATTGACTTGGAGGCAGTTTTTCAAGAAGACCCAAGTGAAGAAGGGATTAACTGTCAGCTACCTAATGATAAAGTTCTGCATGCAGATCTTTCTGACAGAATTATGCAGGGTTCTTCTGTCAGTTGTCAGAAAATGCCTTGGAGTGAGGGAAATGCCAAGTTAGAAGACAGAGAACTTTCTAGCAAGAAGCTAAAGACAGGTTTTGGTGGGATTTATGGTTCTGGAGGTAGAGACTCTTTCAATGACAGTTTTACATCTCTTGGAAATGATCTGGGGTCTTGCTCTTCAGTTGAGGACAAAAGATGCGTGGAAGCTTGTGATGAGAAAATCATCCGTGAGGACTTGGGAACGATGGAAAGAACCTTCTTTCCAGTTGGCACACAGAATATTAGCAACTCACTTCCAATACTGCAGGGCATGTCAACCAACGGGGTTGGTGTGTGCGAGGAACGATTTCAAGACAGGATTCCCAATCTAGAGCTTGCCTTAGGGGGCAAATCAAAACCACCGCGGGCTGCACCTAAGGGAATGCTGCCTTTCTTAGTTGGGCCCGTGGACCGGCAAAATAACCGCCCAGAGAGCTTGGGGGCTGCGCAGGAGGATGAAGGTGTTGCTGCATCGCTTTCCCTTTCTCTGTCCTTTCCATCTCCAAACAAGGAACACACAAAAGCCACAGAGCTTTTACCCGATGAGCACCGTGTGAACAACTCGTTTTTCCTTTTTGGGAGAAAATAAAACTGCTAGCTGCTTATATGCTTCCAATCATGTAAAGTATCTTGTTCGGATGTCTCATCCTGTATGATAGATAGATATAAACTTCCCAGTTCCTCCCCTACACAAAAAGGAGCCACTGTCCTCAACAGGCCTCAATAAGTTTTCTTTTTTCTTTTGTTAATCCTTTGTCACATACATGTTTTTATCTTAGTTTTTCTTTTTTTTGTTTTCAGAATGCATAGTTACGGCTGTTTGTATATATAGAGAGAATTAAAGCCGGCATAATTTCAGATATAATGTTACTAGGAACTTGTGGATGACTATTTTTATGGCAGGGTTTCCCCTCTGTTCCTGGCTCCATCCTCTGTTTTTTTTTTTTTCATCGTTATACTTGGTATGCACTTATTTATTGAACGACTTGTCGAAATTAAACCCTTTTTGCTAGAAGCTTTCTTCGTGATTTGGGTGGATTTGGAAAAAAGTTTAGTTGGACGTAATTTACATTTTTTTTTCTGAAGTAATATTCATGTAATTTTTGTATCTGTTCATTACAATACGTGAAATTTTCGTTCAACATGGTATCATCGTGTATCCAACATACACTATATGATTAGGACAAATCATAATGGCAGTTTTGTAATGCTGCTTTGTTTTCCTGCAGTGTGATTTGTAGATATGCATTAAACATCATCTGAAGTTTGCATATAGTACTAGAAGTAATTCAACTCAGAATTTACACTTATTTTGCTTCAAGAGAAAACTCAAATGAACTTATAAATCAGTACTAATTAATAAGCTTCTTTCCTCGAAAGAAGAAGGGAAAACTCAAATTCAAAGGAAATAATAACCATTTTTAAGAAAAAAAGAATTACTTGTTTATTTATCAATATCATATAATTAGCCGAAGAAATATATCTTGTATGAGTTGAAAAAACATTTTCAATAATGATTATTTCTTTCAAAATAAATTTCTATTTACATTTTCGATAAGAAGAATTCAATATACTCAATTACTTCATTATCATAATTCATAACAATGACAAATTTATCATGACAGTGAAGGGTAGCTTTCCAATTTAAGAAACTGCAGATAGAGATAAATAAACATAAAATTGTGGTGATGAAATGAACCGTGATTATTTTATACATAAGTACAATATTTTATAACTAAAAAACCTACTTGCGTTCTCGTAATTTCCTATAACAACGCACTTGTTCACTAGTTCTCACTATTTCTTCATTTCCACACTCACTCGCTCTCTCTGTTTCTCTAATGGCAACTTGTTTCGCGCCGTTCTCCATTTCAGGTTAGCTTCTTCCTTTTTGTTTTTTCCTTTTTTTCCCATTCATTAGTCTCTTGATTTTTAGGGTTTCTTTTTCTGGTTTTGTTATTTTACATTTGTTTTTACCATTGCGTGCTTACTTATGCGATTAATTCCCATCATCGAATTGAGCGTAATTTTGGTTTTTTTTTCTGGGATTTAATTTGGGAGTAGGTGGATCTCTTGTGAAGTCACATGAACCGTGCTTGACAAAGCGTAACTCATTTGGGGTTGGAACTAAGCTCTGTGTTCAAAGAAGATCAAACCTTGTGATCAAGAAGAACCGCACTTCATCAATTTCTGCTGAATACCGGTACCATATTTTCATCTCAGTTTTTTCTTTTGGAAGATTTTATGTTTTCAAATAACCCTAGTTAGATTCCTTATTGTATTGAGACTTTGTATTTGGTTATTATGACAACACGGTTAGGAAATTTTATGAATCTTTATATCTCTGTTTTATTTGTTGGTGTTTCTTTTTTAACCTTGTACAGTCCTAGCTCATTGTAATTTGTTGAATCTTCCTGAACAGTTGGTATGGTAAAATTTTTCCATGAAACACGAGGAGTGAGGAAAGATTGGTGTTTTGCAAAGTTACTTTCCACTTTTCATTCACTTCTATGATAACAATGTTCTGATTTTTACTTGTCAGTTTTTCATGAATTTTAGAGTAAATGGTGAATGGGTGTTTGAAATTGAAACTGCTTTCTCAGTAATGACTCAGAAGAAAAATGAAAAATATTTGGTAGACAACTGAAATACGCAGATAACCAGACAACTAGTTATAAAATGTGAAGTAAGAGGAAGAAAGAGAAAAAAATTAACAAAAGAAATACGTATATGTATATGTTTTGTAAGTGAGTTGACTGCATATTGGAGTTGACTGTGAAATAAAGTTGAAAATAATTACGGTAGCCACCGGTTTAATTCATGATTTTTTAGATTATTTTGGGGCATTGTCTTTTGATTTCTGGGTCATGTAATTGTTGGAATTTGCATGTCACTTGATCATATTAGTTGCTTGTTTTGAAATATAATGCAAAGATTTATTATTCTTTCCATTTACTGTCTCCCTTGTATAGTGATAATAACAGGGGAGGTGGAGGTGGGGATTTTCTTGCTGGCTTTCTTCTGGGTGGTGCAATTTTCGGAACTGTAGCTTATATCTTTGCCCCACAGGTGATTACTTATTTTAATTTTTAATTTTATTTATGAAGCAAAATTTAACTGGAAACAATGTATGGTGAACAAGCTTGATTATTATACAATTCAAAAAGAAAGGGAAAGGAAGATTCATTGTCTGATAGGTTACTTCTTTTGAAAAAAGGCTTTTTGTTTTTGCTAAACATGGAAATGCAATCGTGACAGGACTGATTCACCAACGAGCTTCGCATTATTATTAGCTTTATAACTGCTGTTTCATTTCATTACTAAGTGGGATATTTGTTTCATGCTCCAATGGCTAAATTTTCTCTTCTAAGAAGAAATAGAGAATAGAGAATTGATAATTTTTCTCTTTTATATTCTGTATTGATGATGATATCAATGTGCTGTGTTGATGAGTTAGAGTCATTTTTTTAATTGAAAATTTTCATAAATGTTTATGTCGTGTGTCACTAACTTCCCAAGTTTGAATCTAGTCTTATGGTTATGTTCTATATATTATAAGCATTCTCTTGGCAAAATTTTGAATGGCCTTATTTTTTGGACAAGTTGAGTGGCTTAAAGTTAGTCATATGTTATTGCTGTACTCCTCTTACTATTTACTCATGATGTTATTGTTGCCATTTTGATGGCTCTTAATATGCTTGTAAGTTTGGACGTTGACTTTATTTTGGAATGCAGATCAGAAGATCTTTGCTAAATGAAGATGAGTATGGGTTTCGCAAGGCCAAAAGACCAATATACTATGATGAAGGGTTAGAGGTAATAATTAATCTTGATTTGGTTTTAGATTCAACTTTTCTGAGTTATCGGAATATGCAGAGCTTCTTACAATTATGCTATGCTGTCTCTGTAAGCAGAGGACCAGACAGACCTTGAACGAGAAGATAAGTCAGCTAAATTCTGCCATCGATAATGTATCTTCCCGTTTGAGAGGTGGCAACAACGTGCCTGCTGCAAAGATAGAAAGTGATCCTGAGGTCGAAGCTACCATGTAATGTGAGACGCATTCAGTCTGATACTGTGATCAATGATGCTCTGAACTGCTGAATTGAAAACCGAGTTTCTCTCTGTTTTTTTTTTTTGACGGATTTAAGGATAAAATCTTGTTGCTGGACTACTACAGTTAAAGCTGTCAAATTTTCACTTTTCTTATTTTCTTTAATAATGGATCATTTTGTTAGTGCATGATGTTGCAGTTTGAATTGTGGGGCATGGATGATACGTACGATGCCAAATACCAAACTCAGAAACCAACCAAACTCAAAATGAAGAAAATTAACAACTACCACAATTTGTTGCTATCAAAGCTATAATTGGAATCTCCGCCGATTTTTTTTCTAAGAAATGATAATTTATTTAGAAAAGGAAAACGTGATTAATGAGGAGTGTAATGCCAACAAAGTTGCAAATATGTAAATATTACATATTTTCTATGTATTTACAAAGTGTGCAAAGTACAAAATGAAGAAAACGAAACGACGGATAAAGTTACTTTCCTAGACAAACATTACGGGTGCAGCATATTTGAAAATGAAAGAAGTACCAAAAAATTTTTAGAAAATGAAAGAACCATTTAGATTTGGGACTAAAATTGTCCTCGACTTGTCGGATTCAGTATAATTGCTTTGTGATTATTTTCTCAATTATTCAAAGCCTTTAATGGCCAAAATAAATGTGAGGAATGACGAAGTGATGACAGAACTTAAATGGTAGCAGTAAGTTAAAAACTAAAAGACCTTTTATTTTGTATTATAATATAGAAACAGATAAAGAAATCAATAATCAGTAATATAATTAAAAGCATTCATTGTTTTAACAAGAATCTCAAGGGGATATGAGTATATTGCATTTTTATGCTTTAGCATCATTATGTTATTTACAATGTAAAAGGTATTTGATTAGGGCGATGTAATCAGATATTCTCCTAGCTCGAATCGAGTGTTTATTGAATTTGACAGGTTATTACAACTGGCTAGTGTCTGTATTTCACCTATGCTTTTGTCCACTCCAACTTAATTTTAATTTTCTGATTTTATTGACTTGAGGTTGATTGTATCATCTAATTCTTTTTTTCTCCTAGGTGCTTCTGTCATCAGAATTACATGTGCAGCAAGTTATATACATTTACGAATGTGTAAGAACAAATACTGCAAATGACTCCGGCATAAGCTCTGCATATTCAATTTTCAATTGTATACATAGAATTATAGACATTAAAATTACCAATAATCACGGCAAGAACATATACCTGAATTAATATGATGAAACCTGTTGGCATCTCTAACAACTAATTCACGACCAGTTACTATTGAGACTCTTTTTGCAAAATCATGGCAATCTTTGCATGATCGTGTGTTTTTGAATACCATAATGGGGGTCTTATCTGCTGTGCATATTAGACCATAAGCAATAGCTAGTCTCTCACTATGATCAAGAAGCTGCTCTTTCCGTTCCGTAAACTCACATAGAGCATCCTCTTCATTGAGAAGACGCTCCTCACCCTTTTCAAAAGAAAAAGTGAGTTCTTTTAATTTTGAGTATATTTGGTCTGTTTGAGGGTGGTGTCTATCACCTACCACAAAACGGTGGACTTTACCCTTCACAATAATCCAGCTGCAACTGACTTCCTTCCTCAATTTCCTTTCAGCCATCATCTTTCTAAATCGGGCTGCTTCATCCCACTTCCCAGCCAAAGCATACATGTTGAACATGATCACATAAGTAGCAGAGTCTTGTGGGTCTAGGTGAAGGATGTTGTCAGCAGCAATCATCCCAATCTCAAGGTTCTGATGGCTCCAACATCCTCCCAATAAACTTTTCCAACTCAGAACATCAGGTTCCATTGGCAGACTCCTTATCACCTCCAGAGCCTCCTGTAGCAGTCCAGCACGAGAGTATATATCAATCATGCAATTGTAATGATCAATAGTTGGGTGCACACCATATTTGTCATTCATTGAATCCAAGAACTGCTTTCCCTCTTTAACAAAACCCGAATGACTACAAGCATTTAACAAACCTATGAATGTGACAGCATTTGGCCTTACACCAGACCTCTGCATCTCTTTAAAAAGCCTTAAAGCTTCAGAAGCTTTGCCATGGTAAGCATAAGCACATATTATTGCAGTCCATGCAACAGTATCAGGTTTATCTATTGTCGAAAATGCTTGATATGCATCATCCATTTTGCCGCATTTTGAGTACATAGTGATCATAGCACTCTCCCCAGAGAGGTATCCAACTAACCCCTTTTTTATTGCATCTGCGTGAATTTGAGCACCGCAAATCAAATCTGAGACACCAGAGCATGCTTGGAAAATGTTGGTATATATGAATGAATTCAATAACACTCCTTTACTTCTTATTCTCTTAAAAACCTCAAGAGCCCTCTCAAATCTACCACTTTGGCAATATCCAGCAATCAAAGCACTCCACGAGAAATCATTTGGTTCACGTATTCCCTCAAAAGCTTGACGTGCAGCTTCAAACCTTGCACACTTAACATAAAAGTCCACTAGTGGAGTGCCAACTGAGACCTCAGATTCCAAGCCAAGTTTCATACAGTGAGTATGAATCTGCCTTCCTGTGTACAAGTGTCCTAAAGCAGCACAAGCCTTGAGCACTATTGAGAAGACAAACTCATCCAACTCTACACCTTCACTTATCATCTTGGCAAATAACAACAGAGCATCGCTGTGCCTTGCAGCTTGAGTATAGCCCACCATCAACCCAGTGCAAGCCACAGCATTTTTCCTAGTCATCTTATCGGTGGCAACTTCAGCACCATCCAACCACCCACACTTTACGTACATATTGGAGATTAACGTCTCAATAGAAATATCCTGCGCAAACCCAATCCTTATCACCTGAGAATGTATCTGCTTTCCAAGGCCTAACATTGAAGGCTCTGCAAAAGACATTATAAGAGTATTGAAGATAGAAAAGTCAGGTATAATCCCCAAATCCAGCATTCGCAAGAGCACTCTAACAGCTGCATATATACGCCCTTCCTCAGTGTAAGCAGATATAATGGTGGCCCAAGAGGACAAATCCCGATCAACCATTTTATTCAAGAATCTCTCTGCAGCTGTGAAACTCTTACAGTCACAATACATTTGAAGGATGCAATTGTCAATGAACTTATTGCTATCAGCCATTCTCTGCAGTCTCTTATGAAAAAATTCTCCATCAGACAGTGCTTGCAGCATTCCACACATTTTAAAGAGGTATTCATACGATCGTGGATGAATGGAAACACCTGCTTTGTCCATGCTTCTAATGAATTCATGCACTTCTCTAAGCTTCCCTTGTTTGGCTAAAGAAACTAAATGCAAGTTCTCAACCTGGCCTTGTTGATTTTGATGGGTCCTTGACAAAGAATGACTTTGTTTCAAAGAGATCCATGAAGGAATTTGAGCAAAATTAGTATGTCTCAACTCATTCTTCTTGTCATTATTAGAAAGCAGCCAAGAGCACTGGCAAGCTATTGAAGACATTTAGTTTGTTTGATATGAGAAAAATGTATCCTAGTACAACTTTGGTTGGTCAGATCCAACAAGACCCAGCCTAGAAAAGGGTGGATCGAAGCCAGATTCCACACAAACCCAGCAATAATTATGCACAGGCAATCTGAATATTCTATCTGATTCCTTGTGTTACATAAGACTAATGCGATCTGAAAAGGAAAAAAGAGAGAGAATGAAGGGTTAGATAAAAGCCTAAGAAGTTCTAGTCACTAGACTCACTCCATTGAACAAGTGATTAATATCTTCAATTTTTATTAAATTTAAAATTTAACTTGACTCCCTTACAAACCCCACGTGCTTGTTCCAATCTGAAATACTCAGAGCCGTGAACAGAGTCAGAAAGCAAGGCAAATAGCATAAGAGTTTCAAACAAGCTCCAAATTATTGTAAACAGATGCAGAAAACAAATGAATGGATTCCAGTTGAGACATTTTATCAAACATATGGCGTGCAACATATCCGACTCCTAAGTCCTATGTACCCAAAACACATTCACTTATAGTTAAACATAGAATTGAATAATCCCAGAACGCAGAGACAAACAAAGGATAGAATCCAGTTGCAAAGTTATAATTTTTAATGTAACTGTTGCTTCAAATTTTCAAAATCATGAAACATTTTTTCATATTAAAAATAGAGATATTGGTGCAAGACAAGTGGCACTTTATACCTTCTAGAAAGAGTGATTAGAGTAATTATCCACCATGGATAAGATTTTAGTGGCAATGTTTTTGAGAAGGACACCCTTCAGTAATTGTGCTTTTCCAGTTATCAATTTGGTCAAAATCAAAGGCAAATAAGTGTTCCCTGCCACATGAACTAAGTCACTTTCCTTTATAAATATTCACAAACAACCTTAGACATAGGACTTCTCCAACACCAAGAGATTAAAGTAACCATAACCTGTACAAAAGTGGAATGTGTTATGTTTTTCCTTTTGGACACACTTTCATAAACACAATGATTTTTTATTGAAACTTTTAGAAATTTACTCTCCATATTCACCTCAATTCTCTGTTCTAATTTAATCTAACTTTTTTTTTATGGTTTTCATTATGTTCTTAGTTATAAAAAATTTAATTCAGATTCTTCCAGTAGTAATAACCCATTTGCATCTTTTTTATTAAAAAAAAAACAAATACTTTAATAATAACTTAAAAAAATTTAATCTTTATTTTTATTAGAAGTTGTAAGGTGATTCTATTCATGGCCCTCTCTGAAAAAAATGATATTAGGGTTTGGATCATCTTGGATTTAACATATTATAAATTATTGAAAAAGAGTTTAGAGACTACAAATTTGAATAATTTATAATATATCACTAATTTCAATTAATATTAATACTAAAGCGTGCATCTAAAGTTATGTAAAAAAAAGTGTTACTAATATTTTGCATTTTCCATTACACATAAATGATGCAATGCAATAGCTGTTAAACTAATGAGAACATTAACAAATGCAGCTAACTTAGATTCATCTCAAATGTAATTAGAAATATTTTAAAATTTTTGGAAAAGATATAGTAGTAGAAATGGAAAATTTTCTAAATCTAAAAGGAAAAGTATTCTAATAATACAAATGATTAGGAGAAGATGGATATGCTAAAATAGTAGCTGGAATTGAAAAGCAAGGCTATTAACAACCCAACACATGGCCATTCATTTTTCATATATCATTCCATTTAATAAATGCTGACTAATCTTTCTATTGCCCCACATGTCTACATCTTAACCTTCCAAGTGTCAATCATGTACATACACACTTTTTCCTACCTTTATTTATCATTTAATAAATTAATTGAATTTTAATAATTAAATAAAATAATATTTAATAAATAAACACAATACATAAATAATCAGATAATTAATTATAAAATATGAAAAAAGAAAAATATTAAATATGTATTTATATATACTATATTAATAAATTAACTAATTAATAAAGTAAAATTGAACAATAAAATTAAATTATTTAACAACTTATTTTGATTAGAAAATTTTCAAAACATCCATGATCATAAATTATTTTTAATGTAAGATGAACTTGACCAAACATACCCACTTTATAATAAGTAAATAAAACCATGAGACTGTCATAGTCCATGAATTGTTCCTTGTGGAAAAGATATGGTCCTTGGTTTGGGTTTGGAGTGAGGTTTGGATGTAGACTTTGAAGAAAGCAAAGATAATAAACACTACCTTTACTTTCTCCTTTCATCACCTGCCACCCACCACTACAAACTTATAGCTCCATTCCTATACTTCCAAACCTTTCCATTCTCTCTCTCTCTCTTCTCAACCAAGAGAGTAGCATATTGAAAAAAAAAAAAAAAAACTTTTTTTTTTCTTTTTTGTTTATGCCTCCTCCAAAGCATAAGTTATCATAGAGGATCAATTACAATCTTAAGAGAAATCAAAACCAAAAGTACATCAACAAAAAAAATCATGGTTAGTGTTAGTACCAATAAGTTATGTATATATACCACACGTGGGGCATTTCTTTTTATTTTTCAGTTTTAGTTTTTTCATGTTCATTTATTTTTCTTGATATAATTCCTCAATTGTTTGCTAATTAATCTTTGTTCATTGTTCTTTGTTATTTGTTATTTTGTTATATGGAATTAGGGGGGTGGAGGAGGTTTCAATGAAGATGATATTGGAAAGAATGAAGAAGAAAACAAGTGGCCACCATGGCTTAGGCCACTTCTTCAAACAAGTTTCTTTGTTCAATGCAAAGTCCATGCAGATTCTCACAAAAGTGAATGCAATATGTATTGCTTGGACTGCTTGAATGGAGCCCTTTGTTCTGCTTGTCTTGCTTCTCACAAAGAACACAGAGCTATTCAGGTAAAAACTTTGGGTTAAAATTTAGTACTTAAATAAATGTCTTTGAGGATCCATGACTCAATTTGATCCAATTATGTTGGGATTCCAACCCAAAAAATCAAAATTTTTACTCATTTGGATACATGTAATCTGATTGTGTTGCCTTCCTACATTATTTACTTGGTTTATCAGGATCAAAACCTTTTTGATTGATTCTAAAAATATTTGTCTCTTGTATTGGTTTTATCAGTTTACACACGTGCCAATCAATGCTGAATTTGATCAATTCCAAGGTCAACTATGGATGGCCAGTTAAAATTTTGCACTTTGAGTTTTCTTCCATTGAAGAATTGATTATTGTCCAGTTTAAATTAATGCCAATTGCTTCATCCTGTGAGATAGACTGTTTTATTATTTTAAAGTTTTGGCATTTTATTTTAGCTAGAATAAATAATGTTGATATAATCTCTAATAGCTTATTCTTGTATTCTTTTTAAATTTTTTTTTGATTGTTTTTCAAAGATAAGGAGATCTTCTTACCATGATGTGATAAGGGTGTCGGAGATTCAGAAATTTATGGACATAACAGGGGTACAAACTTACATTATAAACAGTGCTAAGATTGTGTTCTTGAATGAAAGGCCTCAACCTAGGCCTGGCAAAGGAGTCACCAACACCTGCCAAGTCTGTGAACGTAGCCTTCTTGATTCCTTCAGCTTCTGTTCTCTTGGTTGTAAGGTATAAATATAATAAATATATGTAATTGCATTATTATACACAATCATTCTTTTCTTTTCTTTTTTGTATATTTTTCTTTAGAAAAATGTTTGGTAGAAAACTGCAATACGCAGATAATCAGACAACTAGTTATAAAATGTGAAGAAAGAGAAATACGTATTACAGTTGGTTGGTTGGCTGCGTATTGCAGTAAAGTAAAGTTGTTTTGTTTGTGCCTATACTTAAACCATTAAGCAGTGGATTCTTCCCTTTGAAATTTCTATTTTGACACATTAAAAAGGAATTTCAAAGTTTAAACTAATATCTGCATTACATTACTTGTAGCAAATCATGCTGAGAAAAATAATTTCTGTTGAAAATAATTAAATGCATCAAGGGTATTATTACTTGCCCCTACTTTTATTTTTTGGACTTTTCCTTTGTAAACTACCAAAACATTTAGGCTTACCTACTTTGTTTCCCTTGAAAAACATTAGGGGAATGACTTTATATGAATAGGAAGTACACCCTCAAGTTTTTGAATTGTTATTTATTTGTTTATTTATTTGCAGATAGTTGGAACCTCCAAGAAATTCCGGAAGAAGAAAATGTTAGCTGAGACAGATGGATCTGATGGTGAAGAATCAATAAATGGCATTATCAATGAAAGTGGAAGAAACAAAATCCAGAGCTTCACACCATCAACACCACCACCAACAGTGGTAAATTACAGGACTGCTAAGAGAAGAAAGGGAGTCCCACATAGATCTCCAATGGGGGGTGGCCTTATTATAGAATACTACTAATGTTACATACTATTGTTAGTTTCAGTTCATGGGTTTAGGTGACTTACCAAACTATAACTATACCCTTGAAAGATACAACACTTGTGACCTGTGACACTTTCCTAAGTGGCAAATATGGCACATACTTAGAGACATATATGCCTTGTAATAGTTACAATACCTGAGCCTTGTTCACTGAGGCCGGTGTTGGGGACTGTTTCTCTATCTTGTATAGAACAAAATATAGGAAGAAAATCCCCAAAAAGTTGAAAAGAAATCATAAAGTGAAAACTATAAGGTGAAAATGAAATAACTATAGAATATAGAATGGGAGTAACTTATGGTAGTGTAAGAATAGCAATAATATGTGTTGGTATCAGATGCACACAATGTTCAAATTGGCTTGTAGAAAGTTGTTGTATTTTACTTATTTAAACAATAAAAGTCTTTATCATGATTATTAAAATATTCCACTGGTTTGGTATATGTCCATAGCCTGTGTCCTTTGAAAGACTTGAAAGTGCGGTGTTGAATTGTTGAGATGCTTATGAGTGGTTTATATTGCTGCAATGTATTTCCCTTCTGTTTCTCTTTCATGCTTTTTATCATTGACTTCTTGTGCTTGGATAAATTAAGAAAAATTTTGGATAAAAATACATACATTTAGTCATAAAATGGGAAGGAAAAAAAAAAAAAAAAAATATTTACATGTACGCGTTGCGTAAATATAGTTCGTAGTAGCTGATTGTAATGTATACCAGTTCTGTGAATTAATTGACTGGTTGACTGTGAAATAAAATTCGTAGCTGATTAATTGACTGTGAAATAAAATTCGTAGCTAATTAATGTAACGTATACATGAATAACTAATACAGT
Organism: Hylodesmum podocarpum; assembly: GCA_026586105.1. Taxonomy (NCBI): domain Eukaryota; kingdom Viridiplantae; phylum Streptophyta; class Magnoliopsida; order Fabales; family Fabaceae; genus Hylodesmum; species Hylodesmum podocarpum. The sequence goes on from JALJEV010000646.1 coordinate 885,396, forward strand.
TTAGCTATTTATCACTTAAAATGTTATCTTAATTTTTGGATTATCTCTCACAATTTTTTTTCCAATTCATTTACTCTATAAGTTATGAACATCATACAAAAGTTATACAAGATAAATATTTATTCGATGTATAAATTTATTACATATAGAATATCTATTTGTCTAAAATTTTAAAAAATAATCAATTGTTTTCCAAGAGAAACTGATTCTCACTAAAATAAGTTGAACAAATAATACACGGAATAATTGCTTGATAATATAAATTATAGCTATTATTAAATATGAAAATGCCACCACAAAACAAGGTAAGATACCGAAAGTGACAATATTGGAATAATTTAGGGACCCACTAAAGAAAAGAGGCCCACTTGTTTTGTTTTTTGCATATGGTTGACGTTGTTGGGCCTGGTTGCTTTGCAAAGCCCAACCTAAGCCCAACCTTGAACATAAACATTATACCAAGTTTAATGCTACTAGTAAAGTAGAATTGATTGATTTTGAAAAAACCTTAAAAAACATAAGGAAAACAAATTATGATTATGCTCAGAAGCATGTAATGTAAAACATAAAATGCATTTCCTTAATGTATTCTCCGACGAAGGAACGATGAGAGGGTTTTGTTTTGTTTTGTTTGGTTGATGAATGTGTCTTAAACCCTAAAAGTTTGGGTTTTTTTTTTTGTTTGTGTTATGATGAGAAAGATTGAGTTGAAGAGTGTTGTGTGTCGCTCTTTTCAATTCTTAAACCCAAAACCTCTTTCCAAATCTTCTCACCATCACCCTCTACCAGGGCTTCTTTCTCCCAATCATGATTCTTCCTCCGATTTGTCCCAACACTATACATTCCTACGCAATTCTCTTGTCAATTCCACCACCCAAACCCTTCCCTCTAACGACGCAGTATCCATGTCTAACGCAATCAAAACTGGGTTCAGCACCGAAACCCTAAATTTCCTGAGGCAGTTCCGGGGTAGATTAAGCGACTCTCTCGTCGTTGAGGTTATGAATCATGTCAAACATCCTGAGTTGTGTGTCGAGTTTTTCTTGTGGTCGAGTCGCCAAATCGGTTACACTCACACTCCTCTCGTGTACAATGCGCTAATTGAGCTACTCTGTTGCAGTGGTGATGATAATGATAGAGTGCCTGACAAGTTTTTGATGCAAATTAGGGGTCATGACAATGAACTGCTTCGTAAGTTGCTCAATGTTGTTGTTCAAAAGTGTTGCAAGATTGGGTTGTGGAATTTGGCGTTGGAGGAGTTGGGTAGGCTTAAGGATTTTGGCTACAAGGCTTCTCCGATAACTTATAATGCTTTGATTCAGGTTTTTCTTAGGGCTGATAAGTTAGATACTGCTTATTTGGTTCTTAGAGAGATGTCAAATTCTGGGTTTTTCATGGATGGGTATACTCTGAGTTGTTTTGCTTATTCCCTTTGTAAATTGGGGAGGTATGGGGATGTGTTGGATTTGATTGAAAAGGAGGAGTTTGTGCCTGATACTGTTTTTTATAATAGGATGGTTTCTGGATTGTGTGAAGCTTCGCTTTTTGAAGAAGTTATGGATATGTTGGATCGAATGAGGTCTAATTCTTGCATTCCCAATGTTGTGACTTATAGGATTTTGGTTTCTGGTTGTTTGGGTAAAGGGCAGCTAGGAAGGTGTAAGAGGATTCTTAGTATGATGATGACTGAAGGGTGTTATCCGAATCGTGAGATGTTTAATTCTCTTGTACATGCTTATTGTAAATCGAGGGATTACTCTTATGCGTATAAGTTGTTCAAGAAAATGGTTAAATGTGGGTGCCAGCCCGGGTATCTGGTTTATAATATATTCATTGGTAGTATATGTGGCAATGAGGAGATGCCTGGCTCAGACGTGTTGGACTTGGCCGAAAAGGCTTACGGTGAGATGCTTGATTTGGGGGTGGTGTTAAACAAGGTTAATGTCAGCAACTTTGCTCGGTGTCTCTGTGGAGCTGGGAAGTTTGACAAAGCCTTTAAGATTATATGTGAGATGATGAGCAAGGGTTTTGTTCCTGATGATAGTACTTATTCTAAAGTGATTGGTTTTCTTTGCAATGCGTCCAAGGTTGAGAAGGCTTTTTTGTTGTTTGAAGAAATGAAAAAGAATCGTGTTGTTCCCAGTGTTTATACTTATACTATTTTAATTGATAGCTTTTGCAAAGCTGGTCTCATTCAACAGGCTCGTAAATGGTTTGATGAAATGTTAAGAGACGGTTGCACCCCAAATGTGGTGACTTATACTTCTCTAATTCATGCATACCTGAAAGCAAGAAAGGTGTTTGATGCAAATAAACTATTTGAGATGATGTTGCTTGAAGGTTGCAAGCCTAATGTTGTTACGTATACAGCTTTAATTGACGGTCATTGTAAAGCCGGGCAAATTGATAAAGCTTACCAGATCTATGCCAGAATGCAAGGTGAAATAGAATCCTCTGACTTGGACATGTATTTTAAGCTAGATGACAACAATTGTGAAACACCAAATATTAATACATATGGTGCTTTGGTGGATGGTTTATGCAAAGCAGACAGGGTTCAAGAAGCTCGGCAATTATTGGATACCATGTCAATTCATGGTTTTGAGCCTAACCAAATAGTGTATAATGCTCTTATAGATGGGTTTTGCAAGACTGGAAAGCTTGAGGGTGCACAAGAGGTGTTTGTAAAGATGACAGAGTGTGGATACAATTCAGATTTGTATACCTACAGCTCTTTGATTAATAGTCTGTTTAAAGAAAACCGAATGGATCTTGTCCTGAAAGTGTTAGCCAAGATGCTGGAGAATTCTTGCACTCCCAATGTTGTTATTTACACAGAGATGATTGATGGCCTCTGTAAAGTTGAAAAGGTAGATGAAGCTTACAAGCTCTTGCTTAAAATGGAAGAAGTGGGTTGTTATCCAAATGTGATAACTTATACTGCAATGATCGATGGCTTTGGGAGATTAGGAAAAATTGAACAGTGCCTTGAGCTATATAGAGATATGTGCTCAAAAGGTTGTGCTCCAAACTTCATAACCTATAGGGTCTTGATAAATCATTGTTGTTCCACCGGCCTTCTTGATGAAGCACACAGACTTCTAGATGAAATGAAACAAACGTATTGGCCATGGCATTTATCAAGTTGCCGTAAAATTATTGAGGGCTTTAACCGTGAGTTTATAACCTCGATTGGGCTTTTAGATGAGCTGAGTGAGAATGAATCAGTGCCAGTTGATTCTTTATACAGAATTTTGATTGATAATTTTATCAAGGCTGGAAGACTGGAAGTTGCCTTGAATCTACTTGAAGAGATTTCGTCATCTCCAAGCCTTGCAGTTGCCAACAAAGATCTATACACTTCTTTAATTGAGAGTCTGTCACATGCAAGCAAGGTTGATAAAGCCTTTGAGATTTTTGCAAGCATGATAAATAAGAATGTTGTTCCAGAGCTTAGCACATTTGTCCACCTCATCAAAGGCCTTACCAGGGTTGGTAAGTGGCAAGAAGCACTGCAATTATCAGACAGCATATGCCAAATGGTTTGTCACACTTGCTCTAACTTTGTGAAGTACAAAACAACACAAGGATAAATTTTCCATGACATTTTGCTGAGTTATTGTAAATATGTTAATGTTATGCATTTAGTGGTAAAAAGGTTGTTGAACTTGCCATGGCATTCCTTACAAAGCTGTTCAGTAGATATACTATATCCTTGAGTTATTATTTTGGCATGTTTATTCTGACCCCCTTTCTTTTGCATATTCTATCAACATTGCAGGATATTTGCTGGCTTCATGAAGAGGCAATCAATGCTAATTAGATTTCTGATGAACAGAACTGCAGATTGAATGAGTTATGTAACTGAAGGAAAATGAATACCGGTGGGATAGAAGAAATGGTTAAGCTGGTAAGAAGTTGCTCTCTCGTAATCTCTAATATCTTATGATGCCTTTCATTTATTATTGATCTTCATTTGCAGATGTGGGTTTTGCAGTTCAGGAAAAAAACAACATCGATAATGGAAGCAGAAACATGGGATTTTGAATAAATCTCAAAAAGATTTTCTCTGTAATCCATCAAGCTCCAAGTTTCAAAATCACGTGTATCATGCCAGGGTAATGATTTTATGATCTATGATCAAGCATACTAATTGATGCCAAGGTATATAAAACTTATAAGCCATGTTCATGTGTTATATTTCTTGTCTGTTTTTGAAGTTCAGAGACATAATCATCTGTTTTCTTAATTATGAAGTAGCTTGGCAGCAATGGAATCAGCTTTTTGAGGAGCAAGGAGTTTGGAAAGTATATCCTTGGCTCACTTATTCATTTGAGAAACTGGCCATTTGAAGGAATGCAAAATGGTCTGTTATTGTGCTCTTTATGCAGAGTGTGGTGTCTACAGGAGGACATGTATGGGTTAGAGTAAACACTCTTTTTGCAAGGCATATGGTATCTATATATGATCATGGATTAGGGTCAAGGGCAAATAACCTCTCCACTCGCTGTGTACTCCTGACCTCTTCGGACCTTGCAATGGAAGAGATCTTCATGCACCAAACTTGTCTTTTATTTTGGTGAATATACATAGATTAAACCGCCAGGATTTTTAATCAGAAAGCAGCATCTCCCTCATCTTTGTTGCTGAGAGATTTTCTTCCTTTTCATTTACTTTTAGCTATATTGGGAGTACTTCTTATCCTCCTTCATGGTCCTCTCTCAAAAGATGATTTTATTAAAAAAATAATAATAATAAAATAAAGAATGCATGTCGAGAAAACGATTCAGAAAGTGACCAAAGTCAATGGGTTATCTTTGGAATATGTCTAGTGCACAGAGGCTTCGTTGAAAGCTTGAGGCAGAGACAATCACAACATTACTCTAATCACTTTCAGATATATGTTTTCCGGGAATGCAGCCACTGAATCCGTCACTATCTAGAGTGAGAAAATTGATGTACTTCTAAAACCACTATGGAAAGTGATCTTATCATTAGCTGAGCATGAGCTGATCTTGTGTATGTACTACCATTGTCATTCATTCTGTATAAATACATACAAGGATCGAACATGATTGAAGCCATGGGTTTAACCACTGAGGTCAAAGTTTTGGCATCAAAGATTGATTTCCCTGTTTTGACCGTGTGTATTGATGTATTCCATGTTACCCGCTGGGTTCATGACGAAGGGTTGTGTCAATGCAGCATGACCCAGGCGTTTATAAAAAAGAATAAATCAACTATGCAAATTGATCCAGAGTAATAGTTAACTAATAAATCATTGATTCTTTCCTTAATTTTATCTCATTTTTATTTTTGTTATGTGTTCTTTAAGTATTACTTTTGAGAGAGATTGATATCTAGGCCATTTATAAATGACGAGGAATATCAGAATTTTAGTTGGCTATTTTTTTTTTTATTTTGTCTTACGAGTAGTGCTGAGTATTTTTTTTATCAATTTTAAAATATTTACTGTCAATTTTTGTACTGTAGAATATATATATATATCATTTAAGAAGACTTAGATTTATAATCAATTTATGGAATCTATTTTTCTTAAAAAGAAAGTGAAAAATTATTCTAATTACTTTTATTTTTTAAAAAAAATTAAAACTATTTTTGTTTGTGCTTACAATACCCTAGGTGCATTCTGCACTTCGTTCCAATTAAAAATTTGTGTGACATTTGTTTTGTTTATAATATTTTGAGTGGTTTATATATATATAGTGATAAAAATTGGTATAATACTTGATTTAAATGTGCGATATATGTTATGAAAGTGTGCGTAATTACGCAGATGCCAGGTGGATGGTATATTATATTTATTTTACTAAACATGATTATTAATAATTGTATTTATTAATATAACTTATAAGAATTATATATAATATTTATTGTAACAAATATAATTATTAGTTTAATTTTAATGATATATATATATATATATATATATAAATAAAGGCTAATCTATTAAGTTTAATAGACTTTAAAAAAGTTTAAAAATATAATTTTATTATTTAAATTTTTTAAAGAAAATTTTAAATCTAATCTTTTAAATAAATAGGTCAGGTGCTAACAATAATCTGACCTACTTCTATGAGACAAAATTTTAAAATGAGAAATCTTGAAATTGTTTCTAAAATTATTAAACATATTTATTTTTTATTTAATACTTTCTTTTATATAATATTAGAGATTACTTTTAAAATAATATATTCACCTTAATTTCTTAAATAAGGTTATTAATTAATAAAAAATAAATAAATTGCAGTGTCATGACTGATTTTCTTCCTCCTCGTCTTCAAATATTGAACCATGTTGGTTCTCTTTTAACTGCAACATCGAATTTTTCTCTTTAAAGGTGCGATTTTGATTTTCTTTTCCTTTCTCTTCTTTCACTCCCATAACAAGGTCTATGGTATCCTGATTTTCCCAATTCTATTTGCTGCCAATGCCATGATCTTTTGGTTTTTCTCTTCCCAATTTGATTACAACAGTTATTAATTACTAACTGTTATCATCGTCATCAGTTCCGTGTTTACTGTGTTTAGCTATTACTGTTAAGTGTTCATGGCGTGTGATTTAGTTTCATGTTCTTTCTTCTCCTTTTCAAATTGATGAATTTGTTGTATTCCATACTTTTAGGATCAATGGATTTTAGACATGGAACTCGCAAGTTGACTTGTTGTATTGTTTCTGTAAGTATTCAGTTTTTCGTATCATTGAGCTCAATGTTCATGGCTAATTCTTTGCACACAAGGCTCTAGGCTATAATTATCTTAGAGCAATTTGATATTATTTATTTTTCTTGCTTTTTTTGTGTGCAAAATCAGCTATTTATAGTCAAATTTAGGTTCTGATTTTTTCATGATAAGTTTTTTCTAGACATTTTTTTATTCAGAGGACAAATTAAACTCCAATACCAGGGGATTTATAACAAAACGAGCATATTTGAATGCAAATATCATTTTTTTTTAATTTTCTCTCAGCTGAAGTTGTTACAATAACTAGAATAGTTAATCATGTTTAGAAAGTTCATATACTTTTCCATTCAATCTAAAAATTAAAAGTTTATTCATTGTGGTTTTTGAGGCTTGTACAGATTGGAAAGTTCGGGCTTCAACTGCTATGGTACTTTCTGCAAATAATTGTGAGCGCATGGTATTGCATATCAGTTGTGGGTAATTTGTTTGAAAGCTATTTCATCTCTTGTGGACTATTGAAGAAATACAAGTCTCTTCATCTAGAAAAGCTTCGGTACCTTGCCATTGCCATAGAAAGTGAAGAAGCTTGTCAGATTTCAAAAGTTGTTAAACTTTTGCAGTGGCTGGAATCTATTGGTGTGAAGAATGTGTGCCTCTATGACATGAATGGTATGATAGGTTTGGAGAATCAGTGATGTTGAAGTTTGTTTTAATCAGCTCTTATAAATAGTGCTTTTTTTGGACTCTACACTGTAGGAGTATTGAAGAAGTCTAAGGAAACCATATTTCGAAAATTGAAGAATGCAAGATCCATAGAGGTATCATATCAATATTTTTCCAGCAGATTGTTTCTTTCTTATATATTAAATTTGTCTCCTGCTTTATGATCTTATCCTGCCCGTGACCCAATCCCAGTGTCTGACATGGTTGCCATATTAATCATGGTTTCCGTATTTCTACCTTTACCTCATTTTATTTTGACTGATTCTTTGATTTCTTTCTACTGTCCATATATGGTGGATGGGAAGGATATCAACTAACCTTCTTTTAGATCCTGGGAGATGAGGTGGTGATGTGTCCTAGGTTAAGTGGTTTTACTCATGAAATTGATTGAATACATCTTATCTCATTCTCAATCGTCTTTGGTTTAAGAAGTTTGTGAATGATGGGACTTACCCAGAGTATTTGACTATTTGTTGATGTATTATGTAAAAAAGTATTGGTAAGATGAAATACACGTTTCGGAATATACATTTTTTTTATATTCTCTCAATAATAAGAAAACTGTTTATATTTTCTTTTCTTACTCCTCTAAACAAAATGAGGAAGAGATGATAATTCTTCGTATTTCTTTTCCTTGTATTCAAAAAATGCACGAGTAAAAATATTGATCACTAATGACTCATCCAAATGCCATAACTGTGAAGCCTAAATGGTAACTGTTATGTCACTTCACTTGTTTGATCTGATCTACCATTAACTCAGTGCAGGAAGTTAGTGAAGTTGTCACGCACCATGCTCCAGATTACATGACTTTAGAATTTCTTTCTTATGTGGATGGGAAGGAGGCAGTGGCCAAAGCAGCTAACTTGATTTTTCTGGAGAACTTGAAACGACATAACTTGGGTGGAGAACTACATGTTCAAACCTTGTCAGAAACTCACTTGAATGAGGCATTGCAAATTGTTGGTATGTTTGCATTCTAAACCTACTAATAGTTTAAAGAGTTGATTACTTGTACAATAAAACATTTATCATTGTTATCAGGTAGCAAAGGCCCTGAGCCTGACCTTTTACTGGTTTGTGGACCTGTGAGGAGCCATCTTGGTTTTCCAGCATGGAGAATTCGATACACAGAGATCATGTAAGTTCTTTCTAGGAAAGTAGTATTTATGATCAGCACAGTAATAAAATGACTGTTTAATCACGTCAAGTGAAACTATGGCTTTGCATAGAAGCTTAAAGCAGTAGCTCTGTTACATCATCTTTCTGCTCTGTATTAGGTTATCAACCTGGAATAATCTGTTCATCATTTAGCTGAAATAGAAGTTTTTCTAAATGAAATTAGTTCAAATCTCTTGAGTGGTACTGGGTGGTTAATATATTAAGATCTGATTTAGTTTCTCTATATTTGCTTTTTGTTTCTCTCTCTTTTTGTTATTCTTTTCCTTCTCCAGTTTTAAATCTGTGGTAGAGTTGCTACTCCATAGTTTTAGGAGAAGTGCTAGTAACATATCGTCTAACATACCCCTTCTCAACACTTTGATTAGTTAAAATGTATGGGAAACTGCAAAATTTTGTAATTTCCCACAAATCTCAGTCAATAATAATGTGTTCAAAAGAGTATGTTATAGAATGTGTTGTTAGTCTTTCTCAAGTTCTATTGCCGGGGTTTTTATTTCTCATAGTAACAAGAGTGGTCACATAACTATATTTTTTTAATTTAGAAAAAAAAAACTCACAAACCAACAGCCTCAAGTATAAGATGTTCCATTTTGTACACAGTTTTTTGTTTTTTCCTCTGAATAGATTCTGACTGATGTTTGCGTTTATTACAGACATATGGGATCATTGAACTTAATGAGATATGGTTCCTTAGTGAAAGCCATTTACAACTTCACGAGAGTGCACCAAAATTATGGTAAGTATTTTCTTTACTGAGAGCCATTTACTGGTCTGCCATGGTTTGCATCTCTCTATTTGCTAGATCACATGTCATATTAACCTAAAATTGGATCCCAGCCCTCAAGGAGAAGAAATAAACACAAACATATAGTCCAGTGTATTGAAAGACATCTCCGTATTATTATTTATAATGTTGTCTTTGGAAATGTGCGAAGTTAGTATTAAGTATAACTATGCACAATATATAGATTATTGCAATTTTTTTCATGATTTTTTTTTCCCGAATTGCTAACAGGTAAGTAGAGAAGAAATTTGGAAGTGGTTGATTGTGCAAAACACAGCACAGGCGGGAAGAATACAAAATTACCAAGCTAAATATCTTTGTGGAAATAGGGCCTTCTCACTAGTATTGCATAAATGTGTCATCACTAGATATAGAATTGAAAGCCATGACATATCCGTTGTTTTGTGTAGTAACCAGGGTGTATTTTTATTTGATGGCACTACAAAATTTATATAGCGAATACATTTCTTCTCACTGTTATATCAAAGCCAGGTTTTGTCCATATTAATGATCTTCCCTTCAATGTCTGAATAATACTTGATATCGAAAACGTGCCCCGGTGGAAATGCATTTTTTTAAAATTATTACACAATATGATCAAGACCTTTTTACTGAATAAAGGATATTACTTTGTGTGACGATTAATCAGTATCGAGTTAATGTCTCCATTATTTGCACACAAATATTTGAGATTAGGGTGAATCTGGACCCAAAAGTTGATTGGCTCATGTATGTAGAAATAATAATGATTTTTGTACATGCAAGGGAACGGGAGGAGCCTTGACTGTAGTTGTGGATGTGTTTATAAAATTGATTTTGGTTAAAATTAATTTTGAAGTAAAGTTGAATTTTATATAAATATTTTTATTTAGTTAATTTCTCTGTGAAAAAAAAAAATCAAAACCATTTCTTGAGGAAAGGAAATTATTCATGTGATATTTGTCTTTTCACTCTGTTATAAGTTGTCATTCACAATGCTTACATCCATAGATAAGCACGTCCGAACTTATATTGACTAAAATTCAAGCAGGTTCTTTATGTTTCCTCTTATTCTCTATGAATGCAGGTGATGTAAAGCTTAATGAATGATTGAAATTTCTAAGGTTTAAGTTCTGGTTTACCTAGGAGCTTTCCCCCACTTTTGTATATTATAAAGTGTGCACTGGATGCTGATCCTTGAACCCTGTATCCTTCTTGGAATTCCTATAAAGTGCATACAAACTGCCAAAAGTCAAACATTCTTTGTATGTAATGTCATAGTTTTGTCTTATGTCTGCAAACCCTTGTAAATTTTGGTAATTTCCTGCTTTAAGTTTTGGTAATTTCCTTATCTGCATTATTCTTTAGTTCATGATCAGGAAACATTGTTAATGCCAGGGTATTTAAGGCTGGCAAATAGACTACATTATAATTTCATGCTTGGGTTTCTTCCCCCTTGATTTATAACATGTTTTGCCATCTGAATATATCATCTGTCATCCTCTTATTCTTCTTATAACATTTGTGTCTCCAACTTTCAAAATGTGCATCTAAAAGAGTTTGTAGAAAAACGTACTGACACATGAATTTTGAATTCTTGCTCATGAGTCCATCCCCAAAATTAGGACTCCCACAGTACAGTGAAATGTGCAATTCCCTCGTTGAACTACTTTACAAGCTAGAAACACTAAAAATTGAAACCAAAATTATGTCAAAATTCTAATGCCTAGTCACATGAACTGTTGCTACATACACACAATATTAGTCCTTTGCTTTGAGTTTTAGTGGCCCAACACTTGCTGAAAAGCCATGTGCACTAAGTACGATAACATTGTAATCCAGAGGCACACAGCTTCTTTTGTCAAGTAATAATTGATATCAACTTTCATCCCCCAATTATTTTTAGCCTATATAATATTTCCACCATTTTCCTTTTCCACATTGTAAGATTTTTTTTATTTATAATTAAAGAGAAAAGAAAAGTCATGTGTATCAATTGTTTGCAGTTGTCATTGCATTGTTAGTTTGTTATGCACGATTTCTTACAAAAGAATGATAAATTCCAATTTAACCAGAAAAATATTTAATATACATTGAATGTTATTTGGTAGAAAAGTGAAAAGATGTGAGATAGAAATACAGTGGAAGTTAATTTTTTAAAATAATATATATATATATATATATATATAAAGTGTGAAGTATAAATTATTTTTTTGTCCATAGTTAATTTTCTTCATTTCATTTTTCACGTATTCTAAAAATTAAAATAAATCACCTTCCCAACAACTATATCATCTTAACTAAATCAAGGACCACGGTTGAAAAGGAAAAAAGAGAGAAACTTGTAATCTCAAGAATTAATTAAAGAAAAAATATTTGACATATGTAATACGCAGATAATTAGACATCCGGTTATAAAATGACGTCCAGTTATAAAATGACGTGAAGAGAGAAAAATAAATATATGTATATATTTTGTGAGTAAATTAAATATATATATTCTGTAAATAAATTAGCTGATTAAATATATATTGCAGTTCCCTGTTAAGTAAAGTTATTAATAAAATATTTACTCTAAAATCTAAAAAGAAGCGTGTATGCAATTACAATTAATGATAGCATCCATTTACCAGAAAAATACACTACCTTAGCAGGAAAAAAGATGGACTTTAAATAAATTATCTTTAATGCTAACTAGAAACTGATCAGATCACTAGTGTGAACAAATAAAAAAGATTGATAGAGCAAAACACGAATCAATAATGGTTAAATGTTGAACCAATATTTTTGGTGGTTTTGAAAACATTGATTTTCTTGTATGTGTGGTTAATCTGCTTTAATTCTTTGTTTCATAAGAACCCTACCCTGTCATGCTCTTTTTCTTATTTATGAAGGTATCATCAATTCTTGTTTGCTGTGTTTCAACTTTCAATGATTTGCCGTATGCAGCCAAGTTCTATCTCTTCTGTGGGACCCCAGTTTCACGTCTTTTATCACCACATTCATAATAATTTCTAATTTCAGAAAAAAATTCTTTATTTCATGCAATAAATTTTGTTTATTATAATATTTTTTTAAAAAAAATATTTGGTAAATAATCAAATTACACGTATAATTAAATTAATTAAAAAAATATGTATATTTTATGAGTGAGTTAGGTAATTAATTACGTATTAGATGTAAAAAATTTCTTGGGTTATATGAATTTATCACTTTCCTTTTCTTATGTACCCAAAAAAATTATTTGTTATTATATCTGTGTTACATGAATTTTCCATATAAAATTTAGCATGAATAGAATTTGTCTGCATGCGTATATAGATGATAGATATCACTTCATCATCGTATCTATGCTTTTTAAATACATGAGCAAAATACCTGTCACATGCACGCACAAAAAGTTTGATAATCTTATTCTCTTCATTTCTTTACTATTTTAGCTGCATATATTTGTTGTAAGCGATGTCCATAAATTCAACTAATTGCATTTTCTTGTTGGATATTACTGGTCCCCTCCACTCCCAAATTTTAAAAAAAACATCCCAACCCAAAAGAAAAGTGGGGTCCATATGCATTTTATACCACTAAGAAGATCTTAGGCCAATTAAGTTCTAATTGGGTTGGGCCTAATTCATCATTTATCATTTTAGAAGATGATGAAAAATAACATGCTTTCATTTTGCTCTTCACTTCATGGTGAGAATACTTGAGGACATGTTAGATCAGTTCAATGTTTGATAATTAAGTTTGTTTTCTATTTGATATTAATATATGAAGGATTTAGTTTGACCTATTTACAAAGTTTAACTTGTGTAAAACTTATTAAGGAAGTTTGTTTTCAAAATATGTATATTTTAAATATAGATATAATGTTTTATAACATTTATAACAACAGAACATTGAGATGTAATAATTAATGAAATTTTGAATCTTTGTACATGAACTGAGTTTAAATTTTATTTTTGTCATTGGACAATCCTAATATATGAGCAGTTCGTGTTAAAAGTCTAATATTGGAGGGGTGTAAAATCCTACATCACTTAGTGATGAGACCTGTTGCATATATATAAGTGGGGTGTGAAGTCCCACGTCACTTAGTGATGAAACATGTTGCATATATATAAGTGGGGGACAAAACCTCACTTCACGAGCTGGTTTTGTGAAATTGAGTTAAACACAACTCACAATTTTTACATATTTTTTCAATAATTATAGTATAAATAGGTGAGACAAGTACCTTTAAACTAAGATAAACTAATATACGATATTAGTTTTTTTATATATATTTATATTATAAATGACAATGAGTTAATTGATGTGTAGTACGTAATGTAAATGATATTTAATTAGAACAAATATGTAAATTGTTGTTTATAATTAGAATAAATGATATGCAGGTAGCTGAAATTAGTCATTGAAATGCATATGAAAAAGAAACAAGAGTTCAACCTTTGTACTCATGGTGATAGGTGATATTAACGTTTTAACTTTTATTTAAACCACTTCACATGCATGTTTTGATTTTTAGAGGTTCTTCCATGTATATATATGTAATATGGCCATAATGACAACAGTCCACAAATATCATTAAATTTGTACCCCACTTTTTACCAGAAAATTGATGATTCATATTTAAAAGAGTAACCAAGCAAAGCTGTATTTTATCATCAACTCAAACGGTTGTCTTTTTCTTAATTTGTAGCACCCCTATTCACCAAAACAATATTAATTATTGGACCATTAATCGAGTAATTTGGTAAAACCATAAAGTTGTTAATTATGCTTAATTAACTTCTCCATTATTATTGTTACAGTGAGATGTCTAAACAGATCGATCTACAATTAATTAAATCCATGTAACACATATTTAATTAGTAATTAATCTCATAGATGTTATAGTTATGGGCAATTAAGAAGACAATTGTATCAAAAACTTGATTCATCTAGCTTTAAAATACGAATATAAATAAGTATTTTGGGTTAAGAAGTTTTTGTTACTCTTTTTAGGTATAGAATGTGATTGAAAATTGAAATATCTCACCGCTTTAGAGTTGGGACCAGTTAGAAAAAGAGAGGAATACATAAAGAAAAGTTGGTGGAGACAACTGAGGGAAGGTTTCAAACTTTTTTACTATAGTTTATAATTCTCACGACTTTAGTATATAAAGAATTTGATTCTCATACAATGTTATATAATTTTTTTTTCCACAGAAGAACCAAAATTCTTGATTAATATAATAAATTATACGTAGATAATAATTTAGTAAATTATATTTTTGTATTTACCAAATGAATTATTATTTTCGGTATGTCTAACTGGAAAGTAAGTCTCATCGAAGAAGTTGATTATGGTGGAAGGTAGAAATGTCTACACAAGACATTCTGTAAACTTAATTAGTGAGAATGTTTAAAAGGAGAATAATAATAAATAGTATTATTAGATTAAATATACTCTATTATAAGATATATAGATGAAGTAATTTTAATTTGTTCAGTCGAGTTAATACAACAAAGTGTTAATTTAAATATGTTCATATTGATCATATATCTTTTAATTGTTGATTAATCATAAAAATTAATGGAAAAATAAAAATTGACTAATATAACTTAATAATATTAATATTTTTTTTTATAGTAGGAGCTTGATTCTTGAAAATATAAGAATTAGATAAGATAGAAAATAATAAAATAATTATAAATTTTTTCTTATAAATTATCTTTAGTCGAGTTAATATAACAAAGTGTTAATCTAAATATGTTCACATTGATCACATATCGTTTAGTTGTTGGTTAATCAAAGAAATTGATGGAGCATAGAAATTGACTAATATAACTTAATAATATTTATGTTTTTTTTATAGCAGGAGCTTGATTCTTGAAAATATAAAAATTAGACAAGATAGAAAATAATAAAATAATTATATACATTTTATTTATAATTTTAGTTTTAAAAATATTCACAATAATTTTAACATTTGAATTATATTAATAGACATGTCTTAGTCTCTGATTCATTAGAATAGAATGAAAATGAGTAATTAAATTTAGAAATTAAAATTATAATAAATAATTTAATTTAAAAACTAAAATAATAATAAATATTTTTAAAAATTATTTTATTGGTTTAATTTTTAAGAATTAAATTATCTAACTTTTGGATATCTATGGATGAAGATGGTAATTTAAACAATAATTTGTAATAGATAATTGTATAATATTTTATTGATCTAATGAACTAATTATTGGTATAATTAAGAGTATATGATTGAAGTCTATAATTAGAAAAAACTTTTGCATGGGAAACGGGATCGTGTGAATTTACTCTTATTTATTGGGAGACATCAAATATTGTTTCCGTTCCGTTTTAATAGCGTTTATGGTTATGCTTCGAATTCTGAATAGATTTTTGTTGGGGTTCTTCGGGCCTCCACTCATTAAGGTGTTGATTTGTACCAATTTCAAAGTAGATGCAACTCTTAACTACACTTTTCCTACTAATTATCATCAATAATTTACAGGTAAATGATGAAAATTTATGAGATGAACAAAATAATAAAATGTTATTATTTTTAGATAATGATGAAATCATGTATCTAAAGAAAATATATATATATATATATATATATATATATATATATATAATAAGATGTGTTTGGATGGTCTATTTTATTATGTGAAATTAAATTATAGAAAAAAGATTTATAAAATTAAGAGATAAAGTTTAGAAATAGATTATTTAAAGGATGATATGTGATGTTTATATTTATTAATTTCATGCATCGTATCTAAATTTAAAATTCAAAGTAAGGTTAACTTAATTTAAAAATTATAATAGAATATATGAGACACATAATGTGGGAAATGCCAATATTTACCGGAAAAAAGGGTTCATCAACAAAAAATAAATTAAATTTATAAATTATATTCTAACTCAAGTCAATGTTTTTATAAAATATGATATGACATCTGTATTAATAAATATAATTTATTTCATAATATAATATGATTTATTTGTATGTTTTTTAAAAAAATTAGTTAAATTAACCAAGGATGATTAAAATATTCACACCCTGTCTGAGTAAAATTAAATGAATTTAGGTATGGGATTTATCTGTTCTGATATACAAATATGAATTCATTAATAGGGATAGAAGTATTTTTTTTTATTCAACTATACTGTATTTATAAATAAATAATTGAAATGTTTAATTAATAAATTTTATGTATTATTGATCAAATTTAAATTTAAATAAGTTAGATTTTAGAAAAAATTTCTAGATCTAAATTGTTAATTGTCTATAGGAAATAATTTGGTAAATAACTGAAATACACAGATGACTAGATAATAGTTATAAATTATAAAAAAAGAAAAATATATATGCATATAAAATATTAAAAATATATATATATATATATTCTGTGAATAAGTTGATTGATTAATAACGTATTATTATTATTAATGAAGTAAAGTTAATATTTATAGGATATAAAAATAATAATTAATTTTCATACTTATACCTCCGTATGAAGATGATGATTTTTTTGGTATCAACACGTAGATATGTGAATGGAAAAACTTAAAATTCAATCATCTATTAAAAAAAATAAGAGAAGAAAATACTGAATTTCATATTCTTTAATCATACAACACAATTTAATTTCATCATATAAAACAAAAACAGAGAGATGAGGAAAATGATTTGTTCGGAATTAAACTCATGATGATACTCTCGTCTGGTCACTTTTTAAAATCCTCAAACCTAAAAGACTGAGAAAACAACACAGAAATAATAGGACAAAATGGATATATATGATTCATGCGGTGTTTTTTCAGCCATTTTAGTGGAAAGACCAATATTAATCAATCTTAAAAAAATATTTGATAGGACACTATAATACATAAATAATTAATTATAAAATTTAAAGAAAGAAAAATATTATATATAAAATATAAAAAGAAAAAAATAATATATTTTTTATAAATAAATTAACTGATTAATTACGTATTATAGTTGTTTAACGAGGTAAAATTGTAAAACTTAATACATATTCACAAATTAAAAGCATGTTGAATAAATATTCAGAATAGTTAACATCTCTTTCAAAAGATGTGTAAAGTTGCACCTAATATATGAATATGATACATTGATACACACAAAATATGATAATCATGAAATTTGATTGCCACAGGTACAAGATAAGGAAAGTGCGTTGGTTACAAGTCAGTTTCACACCATACAAAAAGTTGATCCAATGCCAAATTTCTAAACCAAATTTGTTTATTACGCCATTTACGTAAAGCAACTTCAGGTGGTTCCCGTTATTCAACAGTAATTCCAACTATCTTTCATTTTTAATTAATAAACCAGTTTAACAATCATAATTCGTTTAAGTTGATGTTGAAAGTTTTTATTATGTTTTAATTTTCTTAATTACTTCAACTATCCCCACGTTTAATTACTCGACATGCCATATACCACAAGCCACTCAACTAATCATTAATTTTTAAATTTTATTGATTTAAGCAGAAGACAAATTAGCTGCTTCATAGGTTTCATTAAAAAAAAAAAAAACAAAACAAAAATGGCTTCTCGTGGATTAATATCTTTACTCTTTATAATATTCAGGACACGTATTTGTAGTTAGATCCTATATTTTTTATAATAATAAACTATGGGTTAATAAAATCTTTCTGCATAAGTTATATTAACTTCCGTACAATTTATTTTGAACACAAGCTAAAAGGGGATAAAACCTTCATATTTTAATTCAAACAATTCATATACTAATAGTAACACTAATATTATATAATTGAGAATTAGGGGTACCAAAATCTATATAAAAAATAATTTTCCTGAACAGGACCGGTATCTTTTCTACTGTTATATTAGATTTATGTGATCCATTAGCATAAATATCCGATAACCTCTTCTACTTGTGTGTGGGGTTGGGTTTGAATAGTATATAAATAGTCATGGATTATAATTTGTAAATATTATGAAAAAAACGGAAATATAGCACTTTAGAGGATGTGATTATATGAAGCACATAATCAAATATATTTAGTAATAAATAAAAAGATAATAATAACAAAATATACAAATGATATGAAATTATTTAGAAAAATATCCTCTTGACGTCATATTAAATATGGATCAAACTGCATCATGATGTTCTGAACTCAACTCACGTACCGCTTTAACGGGCGAATAGTCCAACTCTTGAAATATACTACAGTCTCAGGTGGCGAAGAACCGGTACCTTTCTCGTCAATGTGAGCTCTTAAAAAAAATCAGCATATAAGAGGGATAATTCTTTTTCTTTTTCAACATAATTTTACAAAATTGAGTAAAATACTTTTAATCCGATATTATTTACATGATATCAAGATTTATCTTAGAATTAATTAATGTTAAATTATCATATTATAACTTTTTTCTAACTTATCTAAAAAATATACAAATATACTATTTTATTTATTAATTTTTTTATTCACATTTTATAATTAATTATCTTATTTTTATTATGTTATTTATTTAGTCACAGATGTTCGATCTTTTATAAAAAATATATTGTAAATTATACATTACTTAAAAATATTACATGTTTAATGTATATAAATAAGTTATTTTTATTATTATTTTTTTTAACAAAATTTCTGGATATCCAATAGATCTCTCATTAGAATTTGAATTCAATAAAGCTCTAACCATGCGTGAGTTCTCAATAAATTAAATCCTAAACTCATATTTTTAAAATGAATTACATCACATCATTAAATTTATTCAATGCCTATAAAATATAAAATATTAAGTTTGATTAAAATCTACACGGTGATTGTGACTGAGTGACGAAGTGAAAATTTATTTTACAGTGATAGTATTTTTTTAATGAAAAAGGAAGAAAAACACAAGACAGATATGAAGATAATAAGAAGAAATGATGAAGGATAAATTATAAAAGAGATAGACTGATTGACGTATTAGATTAAGATGTGGAAACTTGCCTGTTTTTGTTATATTATAGAGATAGAGACTATCGAATAGTAAAAATATAAATACGAAATGAACATGTTCATTTCCAAAATAGAGGCTGCTTCGTGTGATTCTCATTGTTTTGGATTATGTGCAATGCAAAAACATGTTGTTGATTTTCTAACAATATCCATTTCATGAATGACTAAAATCTTCTGCATGTCTTTGCATTTGTCCTCGCGTTGCTACAACGGTCTTCTTGTTGCATTACGACTCACAAGACTTTTTTTTTTTCTCTCTCTAAAAATAGTACTTCATAAAAAAATATAGTTACTTTGAAAGTTAGAAATTTTGGTAAATTTCATCAGCATGAAAACCTCTAATAATATGTTAAAATAGTTTTTAATTGATTACTATCGGAGTTTTATTGACATACATATAAATAAAAAATAAAATCAAGTTCACATTCAATATGTATAAATATTTGATGCAATGTTTAATTTATAACTTTATATTATTTACTAACTTCATATCACATTTATCTATTTCATTTTATTTCGCAATTAATTGAGACTGTCACTTAAAATTTATTTATTTATTTATTTATATTGTATGTTTTATAATTACTTGTCTGATTATTTACTAAATATTTTTCTTTTAAGAAATTCTGCATTGTTTAATTATGGATGTATCAATAATTGATTTAGATGCACAATAAATATCAATAATCAATTTGGATGCACAACCTTTTTAAATAGTTGAGGAGAATGATAATAACAATCAAATTTTAAGTGAGAAAATAATAGTTAAATAACAAAATTAATAATCTATACTAAATTTTAAACGAAATTATTAGTTACATTTTGCAAAAACACTCAACATTTTATCATTTGATAAGAATAAAGTAGTAAAACATTTTATCATTACCAGGTATTTTGTTCTTGGATTATGTTTAGAAACATGATCATGACTTTCTAACAATATCCATTGAACCCGGAGAGCATAGTGTTTTATGTGCTTTTAATTTATCCTCAGGTTTGGTATAACAGTAAGTCCATAGTGCTAAGAGAAAAAACAAAAATGTGGTCATCTCATTAGGATAATAAAAATGTTCATTGTTGTTTTCATTGATGATTAGTCACAAAAGAGTGATTACATGTTTTTTTTTTTTTCATTCTTGAAGGAAGAGAGATTATATTTTATGTTTTAAAAAGTAAAGTATAGACCAAAAAAAATAATCTTGAAGGATTAAGAAAAGTTGACAAAAGTAAAAAAATATTAATATTATTTGGTCTGATGATTTAAATAAACATCACATGCTTCCTTTATAATAAAATCCAACCTGGCAAAAGCAATGTGCAACATGCAATGCTATCTCTTTCAATTTAATTTTCTAGTTCATGAAATAAAACCAAACCATTTTCATTTGAAATTTTCGACACATGCACATGTTGTTAATTCAATTGCCATGATATTTTATTTAAATTTAAATTTTCTTTTTTTTTTTTTTTAAAAAAAAGAGTTTGAGGGGCAGTTTCTAATCCCATGGCAGAGTGTCTCTTTTTCCTGAAAAGAAGGGTAGGGTTGGAAGAGACTCAGACAAGTCTTTGCCTCTGAAAAAGCTACACATGCCTTTGGCTTTCACAGATTTAAGAAAACTCAGGGTTACTTTTGTCCTTTCACCATCTTCAACCTCAAGATATACACTAACACATAACATAACTTTTGCTTCCACTGAGAGAGAAAGGAAAATGAAGTGTGTCAAGAGAGAGAGTGCATAGTGTGTTTCTGTGGCCACTCTTGAGACAGGAAAATCAACTCATCTTATTTTGTATTGGTTTTGTTCTGTAAATTCTTCTTCATCATCTTGTGCTTCAGATAGTTTCTCACAAACTAAAAAGAAGTTAAAAAAAAAAAAATCAGTTTTTGAATGTTTTTATCTCTCTTACTCTGATCCTGAATTTGTTTCTGACAATGTTGGAACTTCAGCATTCTCTATTCTGCTACTGACACTTTGAGTTTGAGTGTGCAAGGAAAAGAAAAGCTTTCTCACGTTTTGGTTTTGTTACTAGAATTGGTTACTTTACGGTTTTCTTCATCAACATGGCTTCAAAATCCAGGTTTGTCAAGTTCTGTGCTTTCTTTTGTGTGTGTGTTAATTGCTTTAAGATCTGATGTGGGGTTCTTCATCTTGTTTTTTGCTCTGGATGATTTTCTATTTGATGGTTTTGATCTGTTGTTTGAACATTTTTTTTCATTGAGTATGTTACGTTGTGTGAAACGCCATTTGATTTGTCTGTTTAAATTTTAGTGCTTCTTTGTTTTGTATTTGTTGTGTGTATGTGTGTGTGTGTGAAATTTAAAAATGGTTTCACTTCATTTCCATTTTTGGTGTTTTTTAAGTCTTGATCTTCTTTTTCTGGTGTAAAACAAAAGATCAAGACTTGACAAGAACCAAAAGTGGAAATGAAGTGAAACCCATTCTTTCTGTTATTGTTATCTTATGTTTTTTCAGCTGTGGTTGCATTTCTAATTTTGTACGTGTTTCTGGCCCTAATTCTCACTGTTTTGGTAATAGTTACTGTACCTTTTTTCTTTCTCTCGGTGGTTGTTTCTTGTTTGATGAGTTTGGCTTGACAATGCTTTTAGATGCTGAGTTTGGTATAAAGAGTTGGTTAACTTAGGCTTAGATCCATGTGTCTGATTGGATGCAAATATGGCATTTTGTTACTTTTTAGTTTCTTGTCTTTTCTTTTCATTCAATGCATTTATTGGTGTGGTATTGACATTGTGAATCTGATAGATCCAGTTTATCTGAAACTCCCAACAAAGCAACCCCAGCTACTCCCAACAAGGCACGACCATCAACTCCCAACAAATTATCACCTGCAACTCCAAGAGCTAGTAGACTCAGCAAAGGAGTGCCCAAACCTGAATCAGAGACGCCATCGCCTCTGCAAAATTTGTCCTTGTCTGCTGAGAAAACATCTTCGCCACGAGCTTGGAAAAAGCCTGTTGCTGAACGGAAATCACTGAGACCTTCTCCCACCCCACTTGATGTGAGTTACTGTAAATGCACGTTGTGTTGCCCTCTTATCTTTGAGATTGAGTCATTTCTGGGCCTATTACCATATGGCCACATTTGGACAGTTGGACTATTTTCTTTTCCAATTTTGTTTTTGGATGAAGCATTTGAATTTGCCAAATGTATCAAGTGTGTTAACAAGTGCAATCAAATAATTGAACATGAAAAACATTTTGCCATGTGTTTGTTTTAGTTATTTGACATTTTTCCCCCTTGAAATTTGAAATTTTGGATGTTCCACAGCTCCTTATCCATTTTTACATGATGTCCAGTATGTTTTATGTGATAGTTGATACAGCAAAAAAAAAAAAAAAAGAAAATTGTTTAGTCATGCTCTATTTTTTGGTTATCTGTACTCTGATACATGTTTATTATGTTCCTGGAATTTTCAGAAACAATCCCCAAGAGCTGCAAAGGGTTCTGAATTGCAGGACCAGTTAAATCTTGCTCAAGAAGATCTAAAGAAAGCGAAGGAACAGCTGATTCAGGCTGAGAAAGAGAAGGAGAAAGCAATTGATGAGCTAAAAGAAGCGCAGAGAGTGGCCGAGGAAGCAAATGAGAAACTCACGGAGGCAATGGTGGCTCAAAAGCGAGCTGAGGAGAATTCTGAGATTGAGAAGTTTCGAGCTGTTGAGTTGGAACAGGCTGGAATTGAAGCTGCCCAGAAGAAGGAAGAGGAATGGCAGAATGAGCTTGAAAGTGTGAGGAACCAGCATGCTTTGGATGTGGTTGCTCTTCTTTCCACTACTCAGGAGCTTCAGCGGGTTAAGCAAGAACTTGCCATGACTTGTGATGCAAAGAACCAGGCACTGAGTCATGCTGACGATGCAACTAAGATTGCTGAGCTTCATGTGGAGAAAGTGGAGATTCTTTCAGCTGAACTGGCACGGTTGAAGGCCTTACTTGATTCAAAGCTGGAAACTGAGGCTAGTGAAAACAAGATTGTAGTGGAGTTGCAAGCAGAGATAGAAGCCCTTAAGGAAGAACTTGAAAAGGCAAAGGGTTATGACGCAAAGTTGATAGAAAAAGAGAATTATATTGAACAGCTTAATGTGGAGCTCGAAGCTGCCAAGATGGCTGAATCTTATGCGCATAGTCTGCTAGAGGAGTGGACTAAAAAGGTTGAGGAGCTGGAAGTGAAGGTTGAAGAAGCAAATAAGTTGGAGAGATCTGCATCAATATCTTTGGAATCTGTAATGAAACAGTTAGATGGAAAGAATGATTTGTTGCATGATGCAGAATCTGAAATTTTAAGTCTTAAAGAAAAGGTGGGATTGTTGGATATGACCATTGAAAGACAGAGGGGAGATCTTGAGGAGTCAGAGCGTTGTCATCTTGTGGCCAAGGAAGAGAGTCTTGAAATGTCAAAGAAGATTGAATCTCTTGAATCTGAACTTGAGACTGTCAAGGAAGAGAAGACTCAGTCTCTGAACAATGAAAATCTTGCAGCATTGAGAGTGCAGAGCTTATTAGATGAGAAAGACAAACTAATTAATGAGTTGGAGATCAGTAGAGATGAAGAAGAAAAGACTAAAAAAGCAATGGAAAGCTTAACTTCTGCTTTACATGAAGTATCTGCAGAAGCTAGAGATGCCAAAGAAAAGCTATTAGCCAGCAATGCTGCACATGAAAACTATGAGACTCGGATTGAAGATTTAGAGTCGGACTTGAAAGCTACTAATGAAAAATATGAGTCCATGCTTAGTGATGCACGCCACGAGATTGATGTCCTCACATGTAGTGTTGAAAATTCTAAGAACACCATTGAAAACTCCAAGGCGGAGTGGGAGCAGAAAGAACATCATCTTGTAAACTGCTTAAAGCTAACTGAAGAAGAGAACTCATCCCTGGGAAATGAAATAAATAGGCTGATTCAATTACTCAAGGAAACTAGGGAAGAAGCTAGAGCCAAGACGGAGGAAGAAGTGCAACTGAAGGAAAATCTGAAGGAAGTTGAGGCTGAGGTGATCCACCTGCAGGAAGAACTTAAAGAAGCAAAGGCCGAGAGCATGAAGTTGAAGGAGAGTCTATTGGATAAAGAAAATGAGTTTCAGAACATTTTACAAGAAAACGAGGAACTCCAATCAAGGGAATCCACATCAATTCAGAAGGTGGAGGAGTTAACTAAGTTGCTCGATGAAGTTACCAGCAGAAACCAGACCAAGGAAAATGGGGATCTTACTGACAGTGAGAAGGACTACGACATGCTTCCTAAAGTAGTCGAGTTCTCTGAAGAGAATGGACATGGAGGAGATAACTTATCCAAGAAGGTAGAGCTTTCAGCCAATGAAAAGGGACTCGAACAAAGCCTACAGGAAGAAACTGAAAGTATTCACTTGAATGACAAGCCTGAAAAAACTGAATCTCCCAAACCCGAGAATGTGAATGGAAAAGTGAAGGAAGATGTGGCGGGCAAAGAAAAAGATGATTTGGCAGAACCTGAATTTAAAATGTGGGAGAGCTGCAAGATAGAGAAAAAAGAGTTCTCACCAGAGAGAGAACCAGAGCCTGAATCCTTTGAAGAGGAAGTTGACTCAAAGATAGAGGGTGGTGAGGGCTTTGACAAGATAAATGGAACCACTTTAACGGAAAATGTTCATGTTGGCGGGAACTCGCCATCAAAGGAACAAGTGAAGAAGAAGAAGAAGCCTTTGCTTGGCAAGTTTGGAAGTCTGCTCAAGAAAAAGAGTGGTAGCAACCACAAATAGAACAATCTTTTACCTTGGCAGCAGGTATATTGAACATCAAATTGTTTGCATGTATTTGCTTTATGATTTTTGCTTCTTGAATAGCTCTTTAAGAATGACGAGGCATGTAATATTTTTTAGGATTCTTACTCTCTAGTCATTTATTTTGGGTTGCGGTTCTCCATGTTGGCAGTAAAATTCTATGTGGTGGAATTATTTTTTTTTGCCCCCCTTTATTCTGCTTTTTCCTCTTGCCCTTCAACATAGATCTTACGAAAGAAGTGGCAAGTTGGATTGTATTTTTTTATTATCTTGATTCCAATGGAAGTCTAGATAGAAGTTCTGATGTTTGCTACCCTTTGATACTATATTATATAATGATCACTTAGTGTTTCTCTCAAGATACATAGTGCTAAAATTGCCATGTATTTTTCTTTTACCTCTTACCTTATATCAAGGTTTTTTGAACTTTTGCCCTCCAAGGCCTTAAAATACTGTGTACTGCAACATTACAAGTATAAAATGATAGAGCATATTGGTTTCTAACGAAGCAGCACGATGCAGTTGTAGAGAATAAAATACTCTGATAATTATTGATTAAAAATAAACTGCTGAGATTTCTTCAAAATATTAGCAAATAACACCTTGGCATCAATTAGTATGCTTGATCACAGTTCATAAAATCATTACCCCAGCATAAGGTAATGATAGGTGGGGAAATGCACGAAATTTTGAAACTTAGTGATTAATGGATTGAAAATAATTCTTATACATGTAATGTGCAGACAATCAGTTATAAAATGTTAAAAGAGAGAAATACATATCTATACTGTAAGTGAATTGACTGATTAATCGCATATTCTAGTTAGTCACGAAATAAAGTTTTAATAGGTTACAAAGAACATCTTTTTGAAGATCACCAGCAAATGAAGACATCATAAGATATGGAGAGAATTGGAGAGAGAAACCTCTTACCAGCTTAAGCATTTATTCATTTTCCATGAGTGTTACATAACTCACATTCAATATGCAGTTCAGTTCTGTACATCACAAATCTAATTAGCATTCATTGCCTCTTCATGAAGCCAGCAGATATCATGCAATGTTGATACAAAATGCAAGTATCTAGTGCACACATTTATGAGCAGCCTCTGGCCCTTATCTATGAAAAGAAAAACAAATCTGTTCTTAAATGAAATTTTGTATTTCAAAAAATTAATCCACAGTTCTCAGTTGAGAGAAATCTTTGGTTAACATAAAAAAACAGGTTTATGTACATAATGTTTTCTTAAATAGGATGTTACTTGTCTATAAACTGATATTCAATCTTTACTCTCATCATTCTTTTTCAAACTAAAACTTAACAAGTTTTTAAAATGTTATAAGAAAATAATTCTTTTTCTTGCAAATAAAAATTCATTAATTAATAATGGATCATTGACGCCAGAGAAATAAATTAATTTTATCAGTAAAAAAACCAACTGTTTAATTTTATAATTATACTTTGAATAAAGTGTTATAAACAACCAACTCATTTATAAAATATATATATATATTTCTCTCTTTACATATTTTTATATACATATACGAATTTTTCTATTTTTTCACACCTCTCATAATTAATTGTCAATTTATTCCTTATTTCAGTGGTCTATAAGAATTTAGATATTTTTCTTAGTTTTAATATTTCATTATTGTTAAATAATTTCTAATCAATTAAATCAAAATTTTAAAAAATCTTATTTACATATATATCTTTTTAATTAAAAATTAGAAATTCAAACGGCAAGTACGAAAATTCAAAACAAAAAAACCTTAACGAGGAAGGTAGAAAGTTGAAATAGTCATAGGTGTACGCAGATGTTTGTCGGAGACTGAAGAAGAAGAAGAAAAAGAAGAAAACATTAAAATTTAGAAGTAACGATGTGGTTCGAGATTATCTTAGGTTTGGTTTTGTACAAGTTGTTCCGACGTTTCATCTACGCCGACGACGTTTTGGACATCGAAGGATCTGATTCTTCTGTTCTCTTCTCCGTCGCAGATAGGTATCAATCTCTTGTTTTTTTTTTTTTTTCTTTATTTCCTTTTATTTTTTTTCTGTTTAGGGTTAGGGCATAAAGCAATTTCAATTTTTTTCAGGCTTAAGAAACTTTACGGAGCAAATGTGTATGTGGGTCTTCGAATTCCCGATGCTGATACCGCTTCGAGACAGAGCATTGATATTGTTCTTCTCACCAAACAGTATTGATATTGTTCCTTTCAATTTTTTGAAACTGTTTTCTATTTGTCTTACATTTTAGTGATTTTACTAATTGGCATCACTTTTGGGTAATTAGGAAGTTCGATTTGATTGTATTTCGAATTTGACTTTATTACTGTAGAGAGCTGGTGGTGGTGTCTGTGAAAAACTTCTCAGGAATTTTGACAATTGCTGGTGATGGTAGTTGGGTCTGTGAAAAACCAGACAAGCATAAAGCAGAGCGTCACCCTGATCCTGTAAGGAAATGTTTTTGTTCTTGTCAATGAAGAACACTAACGTTATTATTTGCCTGATAGAATGCTGTTTTGTAAGATTGTTTGAATTAGAATGTAGAAACTACTTTTGGATGTTTATTAAATTATAATGTGAAGAGTGGTTGGGGTTTATTTTGTTTGTTTTGTTACTGTGGCTGCACTAGATTAAGGACATGGGTTGATTGCGTAATGAGTAGTTTTTTTTTTGCTAATTGTTTTCTCAAATTCTGTACAGGTGGAAGAAGCAAGGAAGCAAGTTGCTATCCTTGAATCATATCTTGAACAAAGAGGGGTTGCTCTGCCTGAAGGATACATATCTTACAAAATCATACTTCCAAATCCTAAATTATGGTATGATTTTGAATATCCTTGTGATGTCGCTCTACTTGGTATTAATAGTGTCAATTTCTTCTTCTAATCTTTTAGGTGCTACTCTCTTTTGATTTGTAGTTAGTCAGTATGTGGTTTGTGATGTTCATGATTTCAAGTAGAGAAGTTATTGTTACCTTTATATATCATTCTCTTTTGTTATTTTAACCTTGTTTGGTAATTTTTGTTAAAATTAAATAATCAACCTCGTTCTTTGTATTTGCAGTACCATTCCTGCAGGTGGTTTTCCATCTGAAGTTATTACCCATGATCAATGGATACAAATGAAGCCAGAAGCAAAGAGTATGCTGTCTAGTTGGGTAAAAAGTGCCTTACGTAGTGGGAAGAAGGATATGCAAGAATCTGTTACTCAGAATCTTGCTTTTGTCCTTAGCTCAGCTCCAATATGGGATAGGTTAGTTATCATTTGTGCTTGATGAGTCACTGTTTATTTTTCTAGTAAAATTTCTTGCAATTTGATGCTGTTAATTGGTGCCTTGAAAAATCTTTGGCTAGGGGAAGTAGTATGTCAATCCATATGTGATCTTATGGGTTGTTGGCTTGTTAAAAGTCTGGGTTGTCTTTCGTTGATATGTGTCAAAATCGAATTCAACCTTGAAGCCCTATTAAGAGAAGGCTCAATGATGGTTTTCAATTATGTATGTGACACCACAGAATAACTAATGATCAAGCAAAAGCTGGTTTGAAGCCATAAAGCATAGGCCCACTCTAACCTTGAGCTGTTTTTTTCCCCCCCTTTGAAAAAGATTTTATTGACACTGTTATGGAATTATTAAATGAGTAGTTCCATTAATTTTACTTGTATTTCTTTTTGGTGACATCAGTATTCCTATGCATTCTTTTTTGGATAATATAAAACATTAGCAAAAACTACATAAGCAAAAACTATTTTGGAGCCTAGAAAATTCTTTTGAATCAGAATATGCAATTCTGATATTGTTTTTGGTTAATTGATAAAAAATGGGTTTGTATAATTATTGGTTAATTGATGCCATTCTGAATCAGATGTACTTGCCTTCATAACTGTGTTTTTCACTGACAAAAAAGGTTGTTTGGTTTGTAGGGTGGAGCTTAAAGGCAACAAGTATGTATTGGGTGAGTTCCTGGAATTTAAGGGAAAACAAGAAGATGTTGAAGCCTTGAGACATATTAAAAGATCAAAAGTTGGTCATGTGACGATCCAAAAGACCAGCATGTTGGGACTAGGTAATCTTTTGGAAATAATTCATGATTTTACTCTCCAATTGTATTCATATGCGTTAACACACCAAAATATAGTAATAATAATATCCTGCTATAAGTTAAAAGTAGATGAATCAAGATCAGGAATCAGGGCACGAAATCATGGTGGAAAGGGAGAGAGTTTGTTAACATTCTACAATAGGCTCTTATATTTTAGGGGTGCCCTTGGTTTGCTAAAAAATAAAGGACTGCATAGACAAAAATACTGGCTTTGTGTTTGATTTTAAAATGGACATGTTACAAAACAATAGATGAAACACTAGACAACAATTTTAAAATTTGTTTCTCTATAAACCGAGGGACTAATTTTTGTTTCATGGAGAATACTAAAAAAAAAGGAAAAAAAGAAAAAACACCTTATCTTTGATAATCCTCTTTCCCAAGTCCCCCCTCTCCCTCGATCCTCCCACTCTTTTCTTCTCCTTGAAACTGCGTGTGTGGTTGTGCTGTGAATTGAACACCAAACAATAAACAGTACAAAATTTGTGTCGTAACTCAACTACTTGGCACTATTTTGGTTATATTGTCACTCAATTTCCATCAAATGCATCTTAGTTGATATTTGGAAAATGGGAAAATTTGTTTTAAAATTCGCTCATTGCTGATTATCAATGCTGTGGTTCATCCACTTTAGATATTGAAATAACAACCTGTGACAAAAATGATCTTCAATAAAACTTTAGTCTCTGATGGAGGGAAAAACATTCAAGAAAGTAAAGTTGCTATAGCTGTATTATCTTGCCGTATAGTTTGTGGTTTCTCTGATTAACTTGGAATGGTTTGCAGCTCCTTCTAGGCTTCAAGTTCTATCCTCCTCGCGTGACTATAGAACTGAAGGGGCATCAGAACCAGAGTGGAAAGAAGAAACCGTAAGATCAAGTACTGAGATTATCTTCCAGCCTGCAAATGCCTCGAAAGTTAGAAAGTTTAAGCTATCTTCAGTGATCTCTATGGTTCTCAGTGCTTGAATCCCAAACTAAGGAAAGTTATTTTAGTTTTGACTGCGGATTTTTGCAGATGCCATGCATCTCTAGTATATTTTTATTCCTCTTCAATGATGTATATTCTTCTATAAGCTATAACATGAAATGGATATATACTTCAATATAGCCTTAGAAAATATAAATGAGGTCAAGTGTCTCTTTCCTCAGCATAGAAACTTACTAGTTTTTTCTGCGTGCATGTATTGTGTATATTTTAATATAATTGACAATTTTATTTACGTGTGAAGTTTATCTTTAACTTTCAACTTCTGATATCCCATATAGTGATTAAGCACTTTTTATTTTTTCTGCCTCATTTGCAAAGAAATATTGCGTTTCCCATGGTTAAAATTAATTGGTTGTATCAAAATTTCAGATAAATTTACGGCAACAGGTAGCAGATAAATTTCCCTCGAGATTTTGTTATATTTTTGGTAGTTGATGGAATTATCCATTGCAAAGAGAAGAGTTCAACCATGGACAGCATTAGATATTTGAAAACGAAAAACATTTAGAACAAAATATTTTTCAGGGAAAAGAACTTTAGAGTGGAAGGTTAATTTTCAAGCATTGTCAAAGAATTTTATTCATAAGAAAGCTTGCAAGTTATTTTTTCAATTAAATTGAGTTCCATAACTGCACTGAAAATTTTCTAGTTAATCATAGATTTCCATGTGAAAAAAAAATCAGTTTTATGACAGTATAAATAAACCAAAGCAAATATCTCACTGAGAATTTTACCTTCATATCTGACTTTCGTTTTCGACAGTTTTTTTGTTTAGATGGGATCAGTTGTGCATACTATGTGCTCTCTTCCATGTATTCACCAAAGTGAAAATAAAAATAGATTAACAAATATGAAAACAAGTCCTTTTGTTTTAAAGATGGTGTTGAGCTTGAAAGTTTTGTGATTCGATCCACACAGGAAATAGTTTTAGGTCACTAAAATTTCTCAAATTCAAATTTTATCCCTCAAAAAAAATAAAAAAAATTGTCCTGGTTCCATCTTTCTAATTTGAAAATGTATTATTTTTGGTCCTCAAAATATTTTAAATTATTTTTTATAAATTTTATAAAATGTTAATTTAAATATAAAAAATGATTCATTTTTAGAGAAGAAAATAAGACATTTTTTTTTTTGAGGAAATAAACCTAAATTGTGAAAACTTTTGAGAGACAAAACAACTTATTTTAGTTTATAATATTTTTATATATTAGTTTAAATTCAATTTAATAGTTACTATTTTGTGAAAAATAATGATTGATATTATTCATTTATCAACGTTTCCTAGCATACTAGACAAGAAAAGATTAATATTTGAAGAATTAATACAACTTGTGATAAATTATTATTATTATTATTATTATTATTATTATTATTATTATTATTATTATTATTTTTGCCTTGTTTATTGGGTCAAAATCAATAGAGATAGTCTTACCTAACATATAACAAAAACTCTTGACTTTTGATTGAGAAAATAGATTATGATCAAGTTATAGAAGGAAGATCATAGCAACTTCACATGGAGTAAATTATATATATACCGTTTGATATTCTAGCTTGATTTCTAATTAGTGTCAAAGAGAAAATAATTGCATAGACAAAAATGGTTTGAGGGAAATGTTATTATTAAGAATCATTGTTAAGTTGGACTTGAGTTAGTGTCATATTTTTGGTCCGAATCTCCTTTATTTGAAAACATATATAAATGGGTCATTTTCACAATTGTACAATACAACTAATCCTTTATAATATTCATTCCCTTTTCCCATTCTTCAAGTTTCAACTCAAGTCGCCATTTTTATTTTCCTTGACTCTCTCATTCAAATATGTTATTTTATGTGGAAAAAAGATGAGACAAACAAGTGGATTGCAAGCATTTTCTTCATGCATGGCTTAATTCCAACCATTCACATCTAATGTTTGATTATTGTAATAATATAAAGACTTCAATTAAGAAGAAAACCCTACAAACAGCATTTTATTGTTTATACAAAAAAAGATGAACATCATAATTAAGGCCACTAGTCCATGATAATTTAATTACAATCTCCACGTTGTACATATATGATATAATGGTTTTTCTTTTCTATATTTGGATCCGAAATTAATCCATCCTAAAAATAATACATATGAACCAACCGATTATATATAACTAGTCATAGATCAGCAAATAAATCCCGTTATTGATGACCTTGTTCAAATGCCTTGCATCTTTTGATTCATGGGACTGTTGACCATGGCTGGTTAGAATGTTGGCTACAAATAAACAGAAAGAGAAAGAAAAAAAAAATGAGTTTGCATGCTTCAAATATAAACGAGTTTAACAATAATGAAAATAGTGATGCAAAAATTTAAATATATATAAATCATACTATTACTTACATTGTTCTTCAAATAAAAAATATTATATTAATCATTAAGTCGTATTTATTGAGATTCAAACAGAATTAAAGAATATAGTAATAATATGTGTATGGTGGTAACCTTATCGTAAAAGTTGATAATAATAATACAATTTTATTTTGCAATTATCTGCAAATACGAAGTTAATCAATCAATTCATTTATATATATTATAATATATTTCTCTCTTTTATGACTGATTATTTAATTGACCGTATACTGTAGTTGTCTAACATGAAAGTAAAGATAGAAAATGAGAAGCACTTACTCAATGAAACCTTTCCAATAAGTTTCGGTTGGTTCCTCATCCATGAAATCTCCCCACGTTAAGTCAAAGTTGCTGGAACAAGCAATATTAGAGTTGGAACACTCCTTTGAGTTTGCATTAATGTTTTCTGCTTCCTTCATTGGGGAATGTTGAGGTGAGACACAAACCAGATTTGGAAGCGAATTTGTGGAACAATTGCTATTCCTACCACCTTGTGTAGGGGCTTCAAAGTTTTGGAAATTGGGTTGGATTTGAGAAGAAATATTATGAGCAACTGAATTACCATCATAAAGCAGGTTTTGGAGATTAGTGTGATTAAACCCTAAAAGATCATTTAACAAAGAATCTGGCAGTGAGTTTAATGACGATCCAAAAGGGTTGAGAGGTTCTGAGATATTTGATGATGAGGAAGGAGAAGCCATGACTTGACATATGTTTTGCAATAAGTTGAGTTTGGCTAGTTGTGTGGCATCTGAATGTAGCCTTAGAGCATTATTTATGTCACAATTAGGGTTTGTGAAAGTGTTGACAATTTTTGCAGCAGCCAATATTTGTTGGAGATTGCTAAGAAGGTTTAGGTGATCAGTTCTTGGACGATGAGTGACTGGGTCCAACCCCATTTGCATTAGCTTTTTCTTCAAATGAGTGTTCCACAAATTTTTTATCTCATTATCAGTCCTCCCTGGCAAATGAGATGCTATAGCTGCCCACCTAATTATTAATTCAAACAAATAAGTTAAGTATATCAAATAAATAATTTAACTCAAAAAGATTTGACAGACAACTTTAATACACAAATAACGACAACTAATTATAAGATGTGAAAAGAGAAAAATACATATATACATACATATATATTCTGTGAGTGAATTATCTTGAGTAACTGTATATTATAGGTGACCAAGAAATAAATTTAAATAATTAACATGTATTGTATTATTCTATGTATTGTATTGTTTTTTCTCTCGTTCATTCAGAATTATATATGATTAATATAATTTTTAAATATTTATCTAGAATCAATAAATAATACTTCTAATTAAACGACGATATAAAACTTTTTGTATTTTTGTAGATACTAATTAAATTCTTTAAATAAAATCATGATCATCAGTTTATTGGTTATGAATTAATACTCTACAAGATTATATAATTTTACATAATATATGAAGTAATTCGACTCCTTTCACTCCCACTAGCATTGTTGAAGTTCTAGCACATAAATTTTGCTTAAAGTATGCTTTTGAGTTTCAATTATAAGCAATAGATAGATAGAAATTGTAGAACAGCATATAGAATATGAAGAATAAGGTATGAGAATTAATTACTTATTCCCAAGGACTGCATGCAAATTGATTATGAGTTGCTCTTCTTCATCAGAGAATTTTCCTCGTCTGATATCAGGCCTGAGGTAATTAGTCCATCTTAGTCTGCAACTCTTTCCACACCTGTTCAACCCTGCAAGCTTTGGAAGTGCTCTCCAACTTCCATGGCCATGTTTCTGAATGAAATCCACCAATATTTTATCCTCTTCTGGGCTCCAAGGTCCCTTCTTCAAACCACTTTCATCACTGCTTGGTGTTCTCATCATCACTACTACTGCATGCAAATATTTCATTACAAATTTACAATAGTATAAGAACATATATCTAGTTTGATTAACTCAAGACTAATTTCCATCACCAAAAAAGAAAGAGATCAGCAGAAGAATCCTATTACCTTACAAGTGTTGTCAAGAGGAGGATAAAACTAAGATTTACCAGACAAGTGTTTGTTATATATAGGTGATGATATATGTTTGGAAATGAACAATTACACTTAATTAATTATGTATTATATATACACATAATCATGTTGTGATGGCTTATTCCTAGTTGGTCCTGTATTTCGTACACAAAGTCATATAGATAAAGACCTTTAAGGAATCATCACACACTCACTCCTTAAATTACAATTTCATATACTTTTACTCATAATAGTGGTTACCAAAATACAAACATAAAATCAACCCTCTTCAATGTCAACCAACAGTTACGTCAATATTTTCCTTTCCAAATCATATCTACATTTTAAGACATTCTATAAATACAGATAATTATGACAGTTAGGGAAATATTTTCCTATGAAAAACCATATCTACTCGTCTTCGTCATTCTAAAATACAAATATTATCTTCAACATGCTACATTGCATTTATTAAAGCATATTATTTTTCATGACCACATATATATATATATATATATATATATATATATATTCATCTTTCTATATTAATGTTGAGCACTCCCTATTGAGAGTTAGATAATTATAGTTATGTTATTCTCTTTATTCAAATGTCGTCATATATATCTTAATGCAACTTGAAATTTTTTTGGAGTGAGTTACATGGTGTTATTTGGATTTTTTTATATATATTTTCAATCTTAACCATATGTTTCCAGTTCATATAGAATAAAATAAATTAAATTACTAAAGAAAAATATCACTTTCTTAAAATAAATAATACATATATTAATAATAATCATGCATTAAAGTTTACAAAATACGAAGAATATGTTTAGGATAAGATAAATATATGTACACAGTTTCATATTTTCTTGATCTCATGACGCATAAGTTTCCTTAACATTCTGAATAGCTTCTCTTCTCTCAAAAACTTTAGTTATAATTTGACTTTATTAAATTTGTGGTCTAAATTTTCCACAAACTCGACGTACAAAGTAGCAAGAGTATAAAGTCAACATAACTCGAAAACATATACATTGTTTTATATAGAAAAAAGCAAGAAAACTATCAATTAAAAAGTGAAAAAAAAAATGAATGAATTGCAACGATATGAGAAGTAACATATGATGCAATTTTCAAACGTGGTAGAGAACGATCTTCACTTGTCCAACAAGAACAAGGCACATATATATTATGCGTATAGTAAGGGCAACATCAACATGCCAAAGACATCATAAACAACAACGAACTTGAACTACCAACAAGGGTTGGTTTCCACGTGGCAATCATTTAGTGAAAGTGAACCTCACTTTTCCATTTTCATGATAACCCATTTGTAGAAGAAACTTATTAACTTGAAACTTGAAACTTGAAACCATCCATTATATTTGTCTTAGTAACATTGCTTTAACTTTTGAGTCTATTTTATGTGTGTTTTGTGTCATGCAACTCAATGAACGCAAATTAAAAAACAACTTAAAAGGTCCACTTGTGGGTCCCTTGATTCAACGAATCCACATAAGAACATTTGTACACGATATCATGTCTTATTGGTAGCTAAATTATACATGCATGGATTTATACTTAACAATCATGGCATAATGTTTTAACAAAAATACATATAAAAAATGATTATACTCATAATTGAACATGATTTGTTGATTGATGTTATATAACGAAATAGAGGAATAAATTAGGACAAATATCTTAACAACTTCATTATCTTATCTTATATATAACCATAAATTTTAAATATATATGGCGTGCTCACGCTGTCTAAAAATTTCCATACACATGGAATAGTGTTAATATATAAGACTATAGAATTGGCATGTGTTTGATAAAATGCACGTATATATAATACAAAATGGTAGATGAAGCAGCCTTCTATTCAATCTTGTTAGGTAGTACAAGTGAAAAATGATTACGCATTATAGTATCCCACCACAATATTAAAAAATAAATAATCATAACATATAATAGGCATAGTATCCCACCACAATATTAAAAAATAAATAATCATAACATATAGTAGGCAGTCAAATCCCTTTATACATAATTAAAATAAAAATATAGTAAAACTTTATTTTGTCAAACGATAATTAATATGTAACTGTCAATTTATTTATAATATATATATATATACATATATATATATATATATATATATATATATATTTCTCTTTTTATAATCTCAACTTCTGCATATTACACTTGTTTATTAAATATTTTTCAATATATTATATAAAAATATGAAAACAATACTCTTTCTTTCTAGTCTAATCTATATCTATTAATTAGTTCTAATAGAAGAATCACCTCTACTTTTAGGTGAGAGTGAGAATAACAAAGTCTTGTACCATCATCAATTGCAACTTTTCACAAATTAAAAGGTACGTCACATGCTAAAAGTAAAACGCCGTTGATTTTAATTTGATTTTTAGTATTTGATTTTCCAATCTCATACACTATATATCAACAGGTCTAAGTAACATTCATTCTGTATTCTCTATCTGAGTTACCAAAATCTTTCTCAATAATATCAAAACCATTATGGCTGTTACAGAAAGTTTTGGCACTATTATCTTTTTTTGGGAATCTCCAACTAATCTTGAGTGTTTCCATAGCAATAGTTCTTTCCTTTTTACCAAAAAAATTAAGGTTTTTTTTTTTAAAAAAAATGCATCTTCATTACTTTTTATACATTCCTTGGAGAGTCAATTAAATAATTGAACTAGAGACATAAAATCATCCTCATGGTATCTAAAAATTTAGTTTTTAATCAAATTCGATCAATTGTGCTGCATTGTGTAATCATGCAACAAACCTAGCTATTAGAAATAAGGTTAATTATTAACTTATTATTTTAATCTTTCTAATTTAAAAATGTTTTTTTTTGTCTTTTAACACCGGTTTACATGATATTGTATAACTGTTATTAAATACTATTCAAATTACTTACAGAATTAAATATAATACATTTTTAAATAATAGAAACAAAATAAGATAGTGCTTTTGAAACACTAAATCCAAATTTTTAAAATTTGAAAGAAATTAAAAATATATTTACCCTTGTACTTTTCACTGGATAATGTGTAATAAAAAATAAGATAATCGAGATCTAAAATGTATTTGTCTAACCTAATCTCAAATAAAAATGTGATTAACCTGCTAACTCAATTAGTTCAATTTTTTTTTTGGTATATTTTAAAATGATATTAATTTCATTTAATAGTTGTATCAATATTTTTTATTAGATTACTTAATCATAATTTTATTTGAATAAGTTAGATTCATGAAATATGTTCGGTCCATCCATTTTCACGTGTTGGAGACAAACCATAGGTATAATTCCTTGGTACATGACCATCACCATCATGAAAACAACAAATAATGATAATGATGAAGAGTTAATAATATAATAATAATATGATATGTCAATATATACCAAATCATACGAAAGAAAATGGGAACCGATTTGACAGTCTTCCATTAAAAGTAAAAAGTAAAACTACTCCTATACCTGCAAGGTAACATAGTCAATTGATCCTACCTTCATGCATGTATGACCCATCACATAAACTTTAATTCAATACATGCACAAACGAGAATTGAAGTTTCATTTATCTTCAATGAACCCATTGTCAATTAGGAAGAAATTGTATTAGACATCACTTTTACACCAATTTACACTTGATTGTGATAATTATTCACTAAAGTTTGTGTAAGCAAGCAGGAAGTTTATAATAATTAACAAACAATTTTATTTTACAGTCAACTTTAATATATAATCGACCAATCAATTTACTCACAGAATATGTATGTACTTCTTTTTCTTTATATATTATAATGCTAGTTGTTTGTGTATTGCAGTTGTCTATAAGATATTTTTCTTTAATAAAATTGCTTTTTTATTGTTGTACTAAGTGCCCTAAGAAAAATAGTTATATATATGCTAGGTAAAAAACCAAATTAAAAAAAGGTGTACTGTGTGTTGTTTCTTCTAGACAAATTAAGGAGTGTTTAAATGTTGTTTTGGAAGCAAAGTCTCTATCATTAGACACAATAGTCAAATTGGGGGGTTAAAGGGATAGTAGACCTTGCCGGATCAAAGGTTTTCTACGAACATTACCTCATTATCCACATTTACAAGCCACTATATGTTTTTCATATGTTTACTATATTTTATATCATCTTCTAATTAACTAATGACACCTCTTTTTCCAAAGATTTCGTGTAAACGGAATATTATGTAAAGAACAATAACGAGATCTTCCCTGTTACTTATTAAACTTGATTTCTTTTTGTAGAAAATTAGAGCGTTTAATATAATGCGTGTTAACTTGCGAACTTGGTACATGTTTGCCACAAATAGACTAATTTCGTTAAACTAAAATACTTTAATTATTTGGATAAGTAAAAGGGATTGGTCGTTGTTCCGAAACTAAAAGTTGTTCAACTTCAAAATAAAAAATCTTGTTTACAAGTCCAAACCATCACAACCATTAATTATTATCAAAGGAGTTGGTAAAAGGAAAGATTCACGTAATAAGAAGATTTACCAAAGGTTAGAAGGTTAGTTGAGAAGACGATGCAAGACGACTTTGAATATTTGCATTCATAAATATTCTAATTGTGTCATAACGTGCAAAGAGGAGCTACCACAGTAGAATATTTACGAATAGTTTTGTATTGTTATATTTTGTTTAACTTATTTTCACAAACAAATTAACCTGAGAGATTGATAAAAGCTTGTAGTGTTAAATGCAACTCTATTAAAGTGAGTTTAGTCATCGAAACAATGTATTATTTAGTCCTCGTAAATTATACACCATTTTATTTTAAACTCTTTAAATACTAGACGATAGTTAAAAATAAGTCGAGTGTGTAGAATAATTTTTATTTTAACAAAATCTCAGACTTTGTAGTTAGCTGCAAAACCTAAGTGCCTTCAGCCGAGTTTATATAATCAATCCCGAGTTTTGAGATATCTTAACGTTATCTGCACTTGAAAACACGTTAAGTTTTGCTGAATATGGATCTCCAACACAGTTAGTAATTGTTTCTGCGTTGTTTTTAGTATAATTTGACAATGAATGTAATCCCAAAAAAGAAGCCAAAGATGCAATTAATTCTTTAGGGTGCATATGTACCCTGGATGATATTCTGACGGGGTGCTGCCTACCAGTATTCCACCTAATGCAACGTTAATTTTCAACAAAGGAAATCTATCCATGAAAATTCGTAAAATGCACGCACGCAAAACTCATTAAACTCGATAATCACTTAGGTTTATTTAAAATTTACTGCATGTTCACTCCGCCGGTTTACCTCATCGTTTGGCATTAGAAAGTTTGGAAAGTGTTGTCATCGATTCATGTTGAGAAAATATTAGATATCCCCCTGCTTTGGAAGCATGCCTGGTCGAAGCACCACCAATGTGTATATACATACATGAAAATATTTGGTTAATCTGAATAAACTAGAACAGTAAAATTGGATTATATTTAAATGACTCAAATTAAAAGAATATGTATAACATTTTTAAGTATTCATGTAGCCAACAACTAATTTATAATCTTATCTACTTGTGTGTATAAAAATATGATTTGGATTTATAAATCTCACCCCATAATAACCACAGGATTCACCTCATAAACAAGATGTGTTCAAGTAGACTTATAAAAAAAATAATTAATGGTCATCTATAGGTCTTTTTTTGTTTTTTTCAATCTTGATCATTCAACTTCGATTTAAGGTTTTATATTTGCAGTCGCACTTTATGTTCTAAGGTTGATATTTTAATGAGTTATCCCAATATATTCCTCATTATTTTAACGCGAGAAAGATAAATTTTAATCATATACCCGATCTACTTTCAAAAGTCGCATAAAATGTCATCGACCACCCAATGAAAATATGCTCAACAAGGATATGGATAAACCAACTCTAGTTCACACTAAATACTTAGACACATCTCCCAATGAAGAATTGAACTTTTGCTCATGACTCTGAAAAACTAACTTTTGCTGAACTTACTCCCACTCCCACTCCCTGCTGGTAAGAAATGTTTGCCTGCCCTGAGCACTCTTTAAGATGTGATAATTGCCTAGCTTTCATTCAGTTCAGGTAAACAAAATGTTGATAAAATTCCCGTTTCGATGGGAGGAGCAAAAAACTTTAGTATACAAGCGCGGAAACAATGATTTACACGGTAATTGATTGACTAATTTCCTACGCTAAGATATGGTCGGCGTTCCCCCGGAAAAAATATATGGCCGACAGACAAAAAATGGCACCTATACATCTTCATGGTGGATTCTATATTTTCTTTATTCTAATCCTATGATAGTACAGGTAAAGAGCATTTTATTAACGGTTCCACTGTAGATAATAAAAGCAAGGATAATTGAGGATTTCAATCACACGCGAGTCAAGAACCGCCGCCACTTCTTAGGTTGATCCAACAGCTTCTATACTAAGTTGTTTGAACGTAAAATGAATGCAGCAACTTCTTGTGACACGTGCTGCTAATCCTTTGAATGCGCAACTCGTAATCAAATTTCCAGACACAGCTCCTGTTTGAGAAACACAAAAACTTGTATAACCCTCATTGCCCAACAATTTGCAAGAAAGAAAACAAACTATCGGACAAAAATTTGTGCGACCCTCATTGTCCCAACCCCAAAGTATACAAAAGGAAACAAACTATCAGAAATTAATCGAAAGGATTAATGTCCATGATTACTGCATAAGCAAAAAGATGGACCTCTGCTATGAAAAGAGAAAAAAAGAAGTTATATAACATGCTTACCTCCAGATCTTAAGGCATGCAGGCCAAACAAAGTCCAAAAATATCAGGTAGTTGGCCGTGTCATTGTAGATAAACCTCGTCCTACTGGAATAACGCCTGGATAAGCATCATCAGCTACTGCCTCTTCTAAAGGAGCTGCAAGAATTGTTAAAGTTATTTGTGTATTTTTTCTTCCAAAATGATGCGGTAGAGCTATGTAATAGGATTTTCTACTATTTATCAACATACAGCCAATCCACAGATACCTGGACATATTTGACTGGTTTACTTCAGAAGCATCACTACAGTTGTCTAGTTCTGAACAGAAGATTTGTTTCTGTTACCCTAAGGAACGTGTTTAATTTATTTGATAGGGACTTAGGTATTATGGAGTGCCCAAGTCCCATGTTAAATAGTATGGGATGCTTGGTGGACTATTTAAATGGTTTGATTCTTCCCTCCTTAACAAGGGGTGAGTTCCCGAAATGCTTGGATACTAATCAGTATCTAGATACACCTTGCAGTTAAAAATTTCAAGTTCGGCAAGGGAGAGATCCTGTTGATGCCTATGTAATTAGGTTCCCGTTTCTCACTTCTTATATTTGAAACATTCTTTTTTCACTTCTTTTGTTTGAAATACTCTTTCAAGACTAAAATTTAAATGCTCAGACATCAGAATTGAAGAAGCAATTGTCAAAGCTACTACCCAAATTGGAAAAGATGAAGGATGAAATGGATTTAAATTCCAAAGTTGTGATACATATGAATCTAGAATAAATTAGCAAAGCAAGATCCAATATTACTATACCTGCTATATCTTGTGCAGTCTGAGCACCAGCAATTCCAATGCATGAATATAGAGAATTCTCATCCACTTTCAACTGTTCATACGCAAGGTATATATCCTCAATAGTAGCAGATTCATACAGAAATGTTAGGTCCTTGATACATGATATGTCCTGGATCCCAAGTAACAATAAATCAGAATCAAGAATGACAGATTAGCAGCATAATTGAAAATTTTGAAAAGTTTAATTTTGGCAGGATAAAGTCTTAAACCCAGTTTTCTTTTGAAACAAAATAAAAAACTTGAATATCTCAAACTTCAATTCAAGATTTGGACATTCTCAACTCACCTTCCTTGGAACGGAAGAAGCTTGTAAATGAGCTAATAATCCTAGCCAGTAGGCATTTGACTTTATTTCAGCTTCATGTCTCATAAGAAGGGTCCGTTTAGCCTACATTAGGGAAATAACCAGAGGGATTCTCAAATTTTCAAGACATAATAAAATATGAAAGCAAATAGCAAGAAATTTAGACCATATTTGGAAGTAGAATAACCAGAAAAGGTTTTTTTTTTTTCCATGAAGTAAGAAACAATCATGGAGAAACATCATACAAAGCTAAAGGATCAGTTTATAAGAACAGAAAAAAAAGGAATGAAATTAATCAAATTTGAACAGATAGTGTATGCTAAGAAGAAAACTAGTATCTAAAAGTGCTTATATGAAAAACAACTTGACCATTTCAGTAACTAACCCTGTCCAATTCCCTCTCAGTAATTTTGTTGCTATGCAGACCTCTAAGAACATTCTTGCATGCATCGACAGCTTTGTGCACCTGCAAAATCAATTGACTTTGACATGAAACTTTTGAACAGAAAAGACATTGGCAACAAAAATAAGAGTGAATGCTATAAGAATGGAGCTCACACCTTGCTAGGAGTTGATGTCACGGAGATCACATACCATCCTAGTTTGAGCCTATCAAACAAGTTTAATTCAAATGACACGTCATATGTCAACCCCAGAGAATCCCTGACAGTTGTGAAGAGCCTGTACAGAAAACATTAATCAGATTTCAGACTAGATAAAATTAAAAATAACACTCATGCATTTAGCATACACCTAGATATTTTTAAGATTTCATCCCAAAAGTAATGAGGTTGGCC
Source organism: Hylodesmum podocarpum (assembly GCA_026586105.1). Taxonomy (NCBI): domain Eukaryota; kingdom Viridiplantae; phylum Streptophyta; class Magnoliopsida; order Fabales; family Fabaceae; genus Hylodesmum; species Hylodesmum podocarpum. The sequence continues at coordinate 928,789 of JALJEV010000646.1, forward strand.
TGTTTTCAGGATGAAGATGATCAGGCTGGTCTAAGACCAGAAGTTAGCATGGTGTTTAAAGTTTCTCTGCAGGTGAGTAGAAACAGGTACCTAGAATTTATAATCTCAGAAAGCAATCCCATTGTAATACCAAAGAAAAGAGGATGACTACGAAGGCTCTTCTGCAAACGACCTTGTGTCAGTTGGCCATCAGATTTTGACTGATTGTCTGCACAAGCCATTTCCAGCATTCAATATTTAGCAGTGGTTCTGAAAATATAATTTTTGAAATACAAAGTAGGATATGATGCCACAAGAAAAAAATAAATCAACAGCTCGACCATTGATTGTTGATGCATTATTAATTGACTCTAACAAGTCTTCTCCATCAACAGTAAAACCCCAACGGTTAGGCGCTGGTCCAGCTATATAAGCACATGCCCTCTCATCAGTATCTTTTAAAAATACCTGCAAAAAAGGCGAAAGTGGATAATCATGTCACAGCTTAGTTCATTGATGTATTGCCTCTAACTCTGGAAGTCTATAGAGAAAACCAATTTGACTATGCAACTAAAATTATACTGCAAATGTACTCATGATATTATGTTATTCATGAAGGTAATTTATGCTTAGCTTCTCACTTCTTGAAACTGCAAATCAGATGGAGATGGTCGAAATAAGGGTGGATTGAATTCTAGCTCTCTTTCATGATTTCTTGTGGCCTGAGCTGTACCAAGGTAATCAAGAATGCAAGATTCAATATCCTCCTCAGTGAAGTCACCTACAATGCATACCTGAAGAACAAAAAAGATTTTAGTGTTTGGATGTAATTGTAAACATTTCATAAATTTAATGGTAACAGACCTCCATGTTATCACCAACAAATTGATTCATCACTGCATCCTTAACAGTTTGCAGGGTCAAATTTTCCAGTGATTTTGGTGTAGGCTCAATAAACCGCTCATCCCCATCCAACATTGCTACCATGAGTTTGTGAGCAGTTGATCGTTCCAAGCTCTTGGGGATGGATCGGTAATATGACAGATACAATTGCCTTGCTCTATCAAAAGCATCATCAACCCAAACACTATGCTGCATAACAGAAACATCACAAGTACATAAATGCAGTAATACAACCAGGAATTATATATATGCTGCATATGTGGGTAAGCAAAGGCTTAATAGTTACAAATGGAAAGATGTTTACCTCAAGCACCATGTGAAGCAATTGAAAGGCCGCACGCATCCCATTGTCTCTTAAAGTAAAACGAAACTCCATAGATATGAATTCTTCCGTAGATTCCAAGGAGCAATTTATCAGGTGATTGACACAGAAAAGTTCCACCTGGAATATTACACATGTGAAATACAAGATATTCATTAAATGGAACTATGGAAGTGCAGATATGTTCTTAGGTGTGTATATGACATATGCACAGCCATGAGAAGTTCAAATAATAGAATTTATAGGGGCGAAAAAAAAATGTGTGCAGAGTTCTCCTGACATGAAGTGCAGTTACCAACAAAATTCACAACATGAAAAGAATGATCTAATCTGCGCATTCAGTATAAGATATAGCCACGCTATGTATTGAGAGGAAAACATTTCTCCCATAATTATGCACTGCAATAAGAATGTCCTGTTTAACATTTGCAATGCAGTTACATCAATCTGAAAATCATATGGACATTCAATATTGTTCAATATACACACATGATTAGTTTATGACACAATTTTGCTTAAAATTTGGTGTGTATTAGAATTTTTTACGTTTCTACTTTGCAACTTAGAATAAGCATTTCTACATTTTTATTTAACCATGAATGAGCCTTTTAATGCATCAATTTGAAAGAACTGAAACAGGTATCATATAGTTGTCCATATCAGCAACAAATGCAAACACAACAAGGTCTATATATGCTAATCATGGTCTCTCTTGCTCCCTCAATATATTAATAGAAGTTAGTTACCTGCTCCCTTGAGAAGTTGCCAACACGACCTCCCTCACTGAGCGTCCTAACACCCACAATCACAGATCCTCTTGAATCGGAACTCTCAGCTGCTCGTCCACCACCAACAATCAGCCGCATCACACCGCTTTGTGTTTCAGTTTTTGATATCTGTCAGCCATAAAATGCATTAGTAAGTTCAAGAAAACTGATAAGTCCTCTTTTGTTTTAGCAGTCCTGAACTCTTCATGCCAATCTCAGATTGCATTAGTGAAATCAGCTAGAAATTGAATAGCAATAGAAACATAAATGAAAGTGACAATTAAGTTTTTGGCAAGTACTGTCTCTACACAATCCATGATGGCAGAAAAGAACAAAATGAAGCCATAGCAGAGTAATAGAGTTAGGAATCCATGGAGACTGAGTCTATTTTAAACACAATATTGAATACAGCACAATGACATAGAAATGGAAAATAATGTATTGTACTAGTATCATGAGAATCTCCATATAAATTCACAGTAAATACCTTATAATTAACAGGAATTCCATTTGAAAGACGGCGGCGAGTGATCCCGGTTTCCCCATCATGAAGCTTTGTGGCAGTTGTTTCAGTGTTTACAGGAATAAAGGCCGGTGCCCGCAGCTTTTTCAACTCATCTAGCTTTGATGATTGTATAAGTTCTTTTGGCACCTCAAGCTATACACATATACAAGGAATTAGCTGAACAGAAATCATGTATATAGACTACACACACCCAGTTCATAAAAGGATTGACTCTCGTTACCAGAATTTACTATCTATATATAATGAATCAAATTTGAATCAGTGGCAAATTCATATCATAACATATGAAAAATATAGATGCCATTCACAGGGAACAAACCAACTTTAGACAAATCATCTATCACTAGGTGAGAAACAATTCTTCTAAACCCAATTCAGGATCAACTAACAATAAAATATTTGAAGGAAGAGATACCTCAGGCTCTGGCTGAATAGGTTCATCCAATCCAGCTTTGATAGCATCCGTAATTTCAGTTGATGATATCTTGAATTCTGTTTCACCAGCTTCCTCAATGTGAACTTTTTTGGGAACACATGCAACAATTGCTGCTGGAAGTGGTGCAGTAGGCTTTCCAAAATCTGCTATAAATTCTAACACCTTGGCACCAACAGAATTAACCTGAACCAGAAGATATTTTAAGTAAATGATTAGAAGGTACCAGCCATGTTATTATAATATGATGGAGGAGATATATCTGCACAAGAACTTCGAATCAGCTCACAAGAGATACTATGAGTTGTTGTAATTAAGAAAAAGAGTAAACAACAGCAAAAAGGGAAGGAGTTTATATGTAATATAACAATCTGCAAAAGGTCCAATGGATATCAATGAAATTACCTCCTCAAGAGTAACTGTCCCAGCAACAGCAAGTAAACTTTCGTGCCCTTGTATCTGATCCATAACTTTATGGCCAAGGGCATCACTTTCCATGATAAAATCCAAGTTATCAACAGAAGATACATTATCGATCATGGCAGCTAGGTGTTCACTATCTTTAAGAAGGGCATCTAAATATCGAGTTAATTCACCTTGGGTAACCCCAAACTCTTTTAATCTCCGAACCTGTATGACACAAATTAAGATTAGACTCTTGTCATAGAAAGAACGAAGTAAAGGTAGGCTATCATTCAAGCTATTTGAAACCTAAAACAATGTAGTTTCCTCTATGCAACCCAAGACCAAAAGGATCCTAGGAACAGTTGTAAGATTAAAAACATCATAAACTTCATGTTAAATAATTGTCAAAAAGTTTATTCATTTTATATCTTTCTATGTTAAACCAAGTAAAAAAAAAAAAAAAACAGCAGAAAACAAACCTCTTGAACAGCAACTCTAATTGCATTTTGCCAATTCTTTGGTTCTGCAGTAATGGTAAGAGTGGTTACAGTGCATCCTTCCCTTCCAGAGTCACTGTGATCCAATTCGACTGAAGTGAACGGTGGATTTGAACTCTGTATATTTCATGCATTAGTAAACATTTAGATGCTAAGATTATTTTATTTTCACTTTGTTTTCTGTTTTCAAATATTTGGATACATTAGTATTAAAAAATACTGGATTAAGAAATATCACTGTAGCAGATACAAAGAATTTCATCTCACCTTATATCGAGTATTAATTCGAAAATGAAGAGCAGACAGAAATATCCTTTTCATCAAGACCTTGCGCAAGTCTCTGTATGTTTGAACCTTGTTCACCGGAATCTGCAAAAGATTTCAAAAAGATAATTAATAGAGGGAATATAAATTTTAAAATATTAAAAAGCATATATCAATAAAACACTAAAGAGGAGATATAAAAGAAAAAAGTATCGAGGAAGAAAAGTGATGATCATTGTGGTAAATTTTTGATAGCTATCAATCCCGAAAATGGTATATAAAGAAGGCCAACATACCAATGATTATGGATACAAGATAAATAATTTATACTATATGCATATAAATGCTCCAAAAAATTGAAAAAAGAACCCCAAAAACTAAAGACATATCCATCATCAATAATCAAGTGTCATGGTGTAGACACACAATTACCATTGACTTAAAGGATAACTAAGAAGTCAATAACAGTAAATATCAAGGAGCACAGTGGGGAAAAAAAAAGACAGCATGTTATCACTTGATTTGCAAGTCAATCACCATTGATTTGCCAAAAAAAGAGGTAACAAAAAATTCAAACTCTTCGTACCTTGCAGAACATATTAATTGAAAAGTTCTGAAGTAATTCATGTTGAAATATTTGTGGTGGCTTCAAATCAGCACCAATCCCAGGAAGTGACCAATTATGCTTCACAGGAGGACGTACAGCTTGCCTTTCCTTATTGAATATTTTTGATTGATCCATTGTATTGGCTGATCTTTCAACAGAATTTCCACCCAAACCAACAGATAGCTTAGGAACAAGAAAACTAGTCATTGCACCAAATGCACTGGGAGTGGCCGCAGAACCTTTCTCATTGTCTACACCAGTTTGTCCAAAAACTGCCTGTGACAAAAGTTTTTTGTATAAGATTTCTAAATATTGTAAAAATAGTCATAACCAATCCTACTAATTTGCAAATGCATGTTGGACATACTTCAATCTGGTGAACAGTCTTTGAGATGTTTTCAATGTCCCCCACAATGTACAAGGTAGCATTTGCAGGGAAATACCAACGCTCATGAAACTTCCTTATTTTGTCTGCATCCCACTTCTTTATCTGTTCTTCTAATCCAATGGGAAACCTTTTGCTCAGCTTATTTTCAGAATGCAGATGCTGTAACAACTGCAATGGAAAGAAATAAAAGTAATGCAAATAGGAAACAATAAAAATCAGTCAATATTATGCAGAAAAACAAGTTGATAGCTTGAATTTCCAAGAGATATTTTGTTCCTCACCTGGCAATCAACTCGATACTCTATTGTATTCATCATTTGAAGCTCTGACAGTATAGCACGCCGTTCTTTTTCAATTCTAGAAGCAAGAAACTTTGGGTGGAAAGCTATCTGCATGCATCAATAACAATAAGGTGAGTCAATGCCAACCTAGAAGTACCATATCCATATTTACTCTATTGACCCCTATCAAGTAGGGTCAAACCCAAAGCATAAGACCTAGATCAAATGAAACACCATGTTAAAGCAAATATATCCATTAGTAAAAAAGTGGAAGAGGGGCATGAAATAAAAAAAAGTTCAATAAAGCATACCTCATTCAAGGCATCCAGAACAAATGGAAGTAGATCACCATCAGAATCCTGACACGCAACACTAATTTATTATCAACATCAATAAAATATTCAACAGTTAAATATGATTAACGAATATATACATATATAGGAAACAAGACATACATGTTCACTTTCAGATTCTTCTTAAAACATAAGTCAAAATACTCTGCACAGTCACATACTGTGCTGTTCAAAATATGAATTAATCATACTCAGCATAATTTCTGCATATTGCTAGGACAAAGGTCACACAGCAAACAACATTTTACCCTAGTCTCATGCTTTATTTAAATTAGTATTTAGTAACATAACAAGGTTCAATAAATGTCCACAATTCTAAATGAAAAATATCAAAGAACAAATATTTAAATTTGAATACATCACAAAGAACTGCACACGAAATGGCCAATACCTTGGTGCTTGTAGGAGCATGGATGTGAAACACTGTATGGTGGAAATCAGTATAAGCATTTGAACGGGCTCCTGTTCCCAAAAGCTTCTCACGTTTTTTACTGCCTAGGAAAGCAACATGTTCAATCATATGTGCGATTCCTTGCTCATCCTCCTCCTCATCAATTGATCCTGCATGAACTTCCAGATGTGCTTCAAACCTACAATTGAATTCGTTGATACTAAGTTATTAGCAAAAAGCACATTCTACAGAAACTGCAATGCATACTGTGCACAGTCCATTTTGGACTTCTTATCATCATTGGTATATTGCAGCAAAACACAGTTTAAAAGAGAAAACATACAACTATAAACATTAGACTGTATCAATCCTATTAAGAATAAAATGTGATTGCAAACTAAATTATTCACTTCCAAAGTGTAGGTGTTATACATACATTTCAACTCAGAACACTTCACAGTTTCATTTTTAATTTTTAATTAAATACAGTTCACAATTAAAAACAATGAACTGTTAACATGAGACCATGAAAGTAAGGCACTGCAGTGAGGGGCCTTAAGGAGGCATTGAAAAACACAGAACAATATGCCCCAAACAAGTGCCACGAGTGTGCATGGAGATATCAAAACATCTCTCATTTTATCCTTGAGGCTTAAATTTGATCATTAATATGAGAAATCAGGAAATCCACAAATCCACATTGGAAACACATCCTATTTTTGGAATGAATCCATAAAAAGATTGAACTGACCTATTTGGTGGAACTTTATTTGGCAAAATCAGGTAGCGCAGCCCATTCTTCAGCTGACCACGATGCAACTTAGGGTGAGATGGAAGTTCAGAACTTAGAAACCCCTCTATCTGCTCTAGCTGAGATTCATATACACTTAAATCTTGTTTTTCATCAATACCATCTGGCCAGGCCGTACTTGCTGCATGTGGCTCATCTGGACCGACTGTTGCACGTGGAATTTGAACCTGCTTAACCAAAGAAAATACATTAACACAAACATATTTGATATTTGAGACTAAAGAAAATGCACCAAAGGACATAAATTATGCACAAACACAATCACATAGTAAACATACAATATACAAGGCAGATAAACAAACACAAGATAACGTCCTTCAAGTTTAGTCACGTGCACCAGAAGCTTCAATATAAAACATGAACATGCAAGCATCAAATTACTCCGCATATTGATAGCATAGAAATCCTCTAAGTTAGAGAAACATGACACAATCCAAGTTCAACAAAGTAAAATCTGATACAAGAGACACTTCCTTCATTTCTATTCAGATAATAAGAAGTAGTAATAACCTTAACTTAAAAATTCAGTTTCTATTTTCTCCAGACAGAGAGTTATCTATCACTTAAGAGCTAGAAACGAAGCTAGAAAACTTACAGAAGAACGATGAAGTCTATTGCTAGATAGAGGAAAACACGACGATTTATCGAGAAAAGCTCCAGGTACAAACGACGCGAGATTCGAACGGCGTTTCCTAGCGATACAGCAAGAGGAACAACTCTGTTGCTGCGGCAACAACAAAACCGAGGGTTCACCAACGACGAAGGTGTGGCCATGAGGCTTGTTCCTCCGCAAACCTAATCCGCCGCAAAGAGCCTTAATATTATTATGCCTTCTTCATTCACGAACACAGAAACACGAATTAGCTAAAGAAAACACACAGAACAAGTTCGAATTTCACATTGAAAATATAACCGTGAGCAATTGAAGAAGAGAAGGAGAAGTAGTACCTTAAGGAAGAAGGTAGGAATAATCGGTTGTTACGGAATCGAGGACGAAAACGAGCAGAGGAAGTGGCGTGAGGATGATGATGATGAGGAGGGAAGGCGAGGCTACTTCCGAGGAGAGAGAGAGAGGTTGAAGTGGAAGCAGCCATAGCCATAGGCATAGGCATAGAAGAAGAAGAAGGAAGACAAGAGATAGAAAGAAAGAAATGAAAAATCGAGAAAGAGGGTAATAGGGTGGCTTATATAGACACCGCCACCCGCTACGAGTCACACACAGACAGACACAGCCTCTCGATTTTCAGATTTTTCTTTCACTTGCTTCTTCCGCATCCTCTCTTTTCCATATGTGTAGTTCACAACTGTCACGTGTAAACACAAGCTAAACGCTATAACCAATTATCAAATCAAATTTATGCTTTTATTTTTAATTTTTTATTGTCCGAAAATATTTATTAACATGTCTGCCTATCAATTAATTTTTACTAATAATTAAAAATTATTTGCATCATCACTTCTCATTCATCATTGCTATTTTTTTTTTAATTAATTAACTCGTGGACACCATAGTTGGAGAAGATAAATTATATTTTACAGCTGATTTATTTATAAATTAACTAAAAAGATATTTAGTAAAAACTGTAATACATAAATAAAGTTATAAAATGTGAAGTAAAAGAAATACGTGTGTATATATATATATATATATATATTTTGTGTGTTGAATTGGTTGAGTATTTCAGTTAATCTTTTTAATACTACAAGTTATACAAATAAAATAATTATTTACATTTGTCATTACAAACATTTTTAAATATTTAATATTATTCATGTTAAACTTCAAATAGAATGTCATTTTTATTTTCAATTAATTTCTAATTTGTGAATAGATTTTGCTAAGCAGTGTCTTTAAAAGGAAAAAATATTTAATGTATAGATATATCAGCGCAGAAAAGATTTATCATTTTATTGGTTACCGAATATCTCAGCGGTTCATTCCTTCCTCAAGATTTTATTCTTGCTTCATTCATTCGGTGTAGAATATGCAACAGTCTTGGATAATCAGAGATCTATGTGTTACGTTTGATGCTTGTCAATTGTCATGAATGGTTTTATTGCTTGTGTATCATATTTCAAAGTTTATGCTTTCTTAAGTTTTAGACCAAAGATTCAGCATTCATTTGATAGTTGGCACTATCACAATTGCTAGCATTTCGCTAGTAACAGATCAACAGAATCACGAGTTTCATTGAACGCATAAACTTAAAGATAATTATTATTTTATTATTATTATTATCACCAACTTCTAACAGTATGTATGAAATCACAGGATCGAGGAAGTTTATTATGGCATCATACCAGATAAATGTAATTTTTGGCTACAATATGACCTTTCTAGAGGGAATCAATAGTGAGGTTGAATGATACAGGAAAAAAAATAGCAATAGTTAAACACACTCATAACCGGTACACTCGATTGCCGTGTTTCTTTTGTGGGGTGTTGCTGACACGAGAGAATGACTTTCTTTACACTTTGCTCGCCTTGAGATCTTCCTGCCTCCGTTTCTACACAGCCTTGCCGCCACTGACTTAAAGCCACTCCTCATGTAGCTTACTATTGCAGTAAGAAGCTCTCTGAAATATGAACAATGGAAATTACAATTCTGGAAAGGATTTACATTTTAGATAAAAGTATCTACCAAAGGATGCTTGTGACTGAATACACATTATATTCAATTAAGTCAGTCGATAATCATTTTGACAACAGCATGATTGCATCATCTAATTGCCACATCGTATCATCCAAAACAACTAACAACATAGAAATGAAATATTTTTCACACAATCAAGTCAAAAAATGTATCTATCGACAAAGAATATGAAGACCCTTACTGGTTCAAGTTCAACCTTATCGAGGTTTCCTAGTTAAGAGTAATAGTGTAAAAATTTCTACACTGTGTATAACAGGATTCATTGAAAGGTGTTTTGTACTTACAATGGTGAGCAAGGAGACCGTCCCCCATTTACATAGTACAAGAATAAGAACGAATCATAATGTTGGCCATTGATTAAATAAAATCCCTGCAACCTTCTCACACACTTGAAAGACATTTTCTTGTACAAATTGATTGCAGGGTTGTTGTAGGAGATTACATGCAAGTAGACAGCTCGGCATGTAGGAATACTTGAAGCATATTTTATAACCTCCCGTATCAAAGAAGCAGCTGCAGATGAGGAACATATTAGACAGCCAATTGTTATTATAAAAGATTTGAACAAACTAAAGTGTTGAACTCCTACCTATTCCAAGACTTCTATATGCTTCCACTACTCCCAGTGTCAGAACGTAGACTAAAGTTTGGTCAGATTTAGCTGAGTCATATCCAAGCATATCCACTATCTACAAGAATAATATTCATGCAATAAATTAAGCTTTCAACCATTCACACTTTAAGTAGGGCATAGCTTATGGGACAGTTTGAACAGGTTTATTGCAAATTAAGTTTTAGTAAGTCATCATCTAAAGGTTAGCAACAGAAAACTAGTCTGTTGTGGTCGTCTTCAGTAATGATTGATTGGATCAGACTCTGGATATTAAGAGATTTGTCTTGGTGAGTCCACGACTTGTACATTGGAGTTAGTTCATTTAAACAGGTTTATCGAAAGGTACTCAGATTGATTGACACATTTCAAATAATTTTTCCAACAAGAACTTGCTACATAAATATACCCTTGTAACCAATTAATAATTCGTAAAAACATTAAATAGCCACACTTTCCACATGAAAGATGCATTCACACAGAGTAGTAGAAACAGAGCACATGTTCTCTTTTCAGCACAAGTTTTAGCAATGATGGACAGAACTTTTTCGTAGTATGCTTCAAGCAATTAGACTAAAGGCATGTAGTTGAACATAAATGGGGTCAACCTCGCTTTCTTTTGCAAGAACAATCCGTGCTGTTACAAATCCAATGAGTTCGTCAGTTCGACCATCCGGCCTACTGCTGTCAACAGCTCCCCATGATACAATGTCACGTCCATTTACAACATCATGGAAAAAAGTAGATTCGTATCTGAGAATTGTAGATATCTTTGGGTAAACACAAATTCAAGAGCTCATACTTGAAGTCAATCAAACAAGAGCACATGATCTCACCTGATGGGAAATAATCTGCCATGGATATGCTCTAAAATGTCAAGGTCAGAAGGTCGAATAGGTCTGTAGCATATTTTTGGTTGAGTTGGCGCTTTTGGGTTTACCATCGAGTCTTTTTCACTTGATGAGTTAGTCCCCGGCAAATATCTGATATACTTGGAAAAATCGTTCAATAACAACTGCTTCCATTTACACAGCAACAATGAAAAGGGTCATCATATAGTTGCTATTACTGCAAATTAAACAACAGTGTCAAAATTTCTTCACATATATTATGAATACTGAAATGAAGAATAAAACAAGTGGGTGTGTGCATGAAAATTTGGCTCAAATGTTGATGGAATTTTCCTTTTCTACAAGTGTCCATGTGGCACACAGAATCAGACATCGAATTAGGGTTGGGAATGATAATTTAACTTGGAATTTCAATTATGATTTTCAGAAGTCCTTTCAGAATTGGAATCACAATTTCAAGTTCCAATTTAATGAGTTATAATACAACTAAAACTAACTATTCCTAATTTAAAACTCCTAGTTCTAAATTACAATTCCAAACTTCACCTCCACACTATACAACTTTTTTCTCTATTTTTGCCATTCCCATTGCCATCACTACTCCTACCCCGATCATTGTCACCACAATCATTGTTGCCATTGCCACCAACCACTACCTCTCCGTCATCATCACCACCACTATTAGTCGGCCACTAACGTTTGTTGGTGCTACCACTTCCACAGTTCAACCACGCTCTCTATCACCATTGCACCCACCCACCTCCAGTATTGTTGTGGTCTCTACCCATGGACCAATTCTTCCATGACTACCTAATTAGAGGTGTCAAAATGGATAATTTGGCTTAAAATCATAATTCTATGCTCTTAATGTTTTGTACAACTCAAACATAAGAAGAATGATTCTAAACCAATTCCAATTTCATGTACCAAATGGACCCTAACAACTTTGGTCTTTTGGATAGATAGAAAAAGAAATATTTTTAGAGCAAATCCACCTTAGTAGGACAAAGGAAAGTACAAAAGGCAATACATGTAGCAAAATTCTACAATATCTATCCAAGTCAGACAAGATGAGTCCCTTAAAAGTTAAAATAACTATTGGAAGAACACTTCAAAGAGGTCATATGCACAATCCTAGCCCAAAATAAGCTGTTGAGCATTAAGAATGAGAGTATTTCTCTCCACTAATTTCTTTTTTTTTTAACAAAACCTTTGAACCTAACCGGTAGAAACTACTCCAAAATACAAGTTCAGACCCACTGCTTGGTACTAACCAAGCACTCAAAACAAAATAATCATTGAAGAAGTGAAAGCCATAAAATGTAATAACAAGTGTCCAGATGTTTATGAATTACAGCAGCAAATAACACGTGTGAAGAAAGATTAACAAAAAAGCACTATAGAATAATCCAATATCCAAATCTCTCTCTCCTACCAGAATAGAAACGGAATCAACTCAATTTAACTCCCTTTAACTGAGTTATAGGCTTAGACCATAGTACAATATACCCTTAATTGTGAGATTCCTTTCCACTGCTCTAGATCTCAGATCCAACATGCCTTTCCATTCCATCTCTCTATCTCTCTCTTTTCCATATCCAAGCAAGAGACATCTACACTTCCCAGAGTTAAAACTAAACTAAAATCATTCCTCATGCAATTTTATTCACTCCACTTCCAATTGTTCTGAGCATATATCAAAATCATTCCCCAAGCAACTTCCTTTGAAACTCAACACTCAATACACAATATAATCTATCAAAAACAACAACTAATATCTGAGTCATGATCGCATATGACAACTCCATTTCCTAAATAAAGTACTAGCAATAAAACTACTGACAATAACAAACTAAAACAGTAACAACCGCAAGATAAAATTTACTCTTCTGCATAGTAACAGCACAGGAAGCACAACAATACGAAGAAACAAGCAAACTAAAATCAATAGCACAAAAGTTGCACAGTGATCGCAATGACCTTAGTTGAATACACGAACAAAAGATTAATCTTAATTCGAAGAAATAATAGAAAAAAAAAACGGAGTGATCGAGGAAGAGGAAAGAAAAACAGGATTTGATTTGAGTACAGATTGGTAACAACACAATTCCGTAAATTTGGCGAAGATGAAAAGGGATTGGTATATACCTAATACAAGTTTTTGAAACAATCATTGCTTCATAAGAGTTTATGCTGAACGTGGTTGAAAATTAAATTCAATTGAAATGAATGCGTTTTCACCCTTCACTCTCTCTCTGCAACGAAACGAATCTCTCTAACAACCCTCACCCTCTCTCTCTGTTTTTTCAATATATATTTTTATTTTATTTTATTTTTACCTTTTTTTTAATTATTGGTGTTGATCCAAAAAAAAAAAACAAAAAAAAAAGTGTTTGATTTGCAGAAAAATTGATTCGAGTCTTGTGTTTGATGATTTTGTTTAGGATCTCGTGATTCCGTTCTTCCATCGCACGATAATTCTATGCTATGCTAGATCCATGGAATAGAATAATGCACAGTTTATTCCTATGTGTGTGTGTTACATGCTTAGTATTATTGTTATATTTTTATAATTATTTTAAATAATAAATAATATATTATAATGTGTAAATTCAAGTATAATGATTTATTGTTTTTATAGGTTGCAAATTTGTATATTATTATCGTTTTTAAAATATTTCCAACACCCAAAAAAAATTAAAATGTTTTTATTACTTTTAAATTTTGTAAAAATGTAAGTAAATATTATTTGTGTATAAAATGTATGTAAAAAGAAATATAGATGATGACATACATTCAAATAGTTTTATTTTTGTAAATATATTGTATCATTTTAAGTTATATAAATGTTTCCTTTAAAATTGTTGATTTTATAGATATATTTATCTTTGTATATAACTTAAACATCTACATTTCCTTAAAAAAATCATAATTTAGTAAAAATATTAATAATAAAAAAATTAAACAAAACCACAGATATTCTATACGAATGATGATCTTATTTAAAATTGTGTTGAATTATTACGGGCAGGTAAGTAATTTATTTTTTTAAGAAAAAGTTGCATGTAATGAATAAAAGACTTATTGATCTTAATAATAATATTTTTAAAAATCACATAAAAACTGGTTTATAACCCAATGATCTTGTAAAGTTGTTTTAAGTTTTTTAAAATATCATATTTAATACTTAAATTTAATATTATTACAAGAATTTTTAAACAGGTAATTTACTTACTCATCAACAGCAATAATAACAATAATTTAAATAACATTTAACAGTTATTAGTTTTTCTATATGAAATGAATAAATAGCAATAACTAAAAAAACAAAATAGAATTGAAAACTATTTAAACTTTTAAATTGCAATCAAAAACTAAGATGATGCTTGCATAGTAAATTTGTTTATTTTATTTTATTTTGGTTGATAATAATTTTCGTTGCTAAATTTGTTTAGACATGGAAACTTCCAAACTCAAGATAACTGAATTTTTTGGACAGTGCATGTGATTGTAAAAGAAGAAATACATTGTTCAATAGTCTAAGATTAATATTTTTCTAAAGGATATGTTAGCATTCAAGAGGATTTTCTTTATATAAAACGGTTCGAATTGGAACTCGGTGCTTAGATAACCTGAAAATTAAATTTGTGATTTATCATTTTTGTGATTTACAATGATAAATTGTAATTTATTTCTTGTAAATGTTACAATATAAAGTCAATCTTTATTTTTATTTTTAAAAAATTAAAAATATCCAAACATAAAATAGTAGATATACATATTTAACACAAATAATCTGATTAGCTGTGTATTCCTATTTATTATGTAATATTTCTCTTTATTTTTTTAGTTTCTAAAGGATAACATCTAGATAAATAGAACTGTGACAATGTGACTAACTCTGATGAAGAAAAACTCAATTTATACATATTTTAAAAACGAAACTCAAATCTATACATTAGAGATTTATTGAGTCAATACAGGTAAACATTACTCCTATCCTAAACTGTAATACAAGATCTTCCAAAGTAGAATGATACTACATAATAAATGACTATAAATTATTCCAAAGATAAAATTTTGAAGCAGTAATGCAAACTAATAGCCAAATTTACATTATGTAGTGAGCCATGTTCTAGATATGTCATAAAAAGACACAAACAACTGTGTTCTTTGACCTTGAAATTCAAAGGACTGCCCCAGTCATAAACCGATGATTGAGGACAGCCTCAGCTGTTGGTCTCTTTCGAAAGTCAGCATTAAGCATTGCCTGCAAATCAAGAGAACAACAGCATGAACTTGTGTAATAGCTCCTGAATTGTATTAGTAATGAAAACATGTTTTCTGTGAACCACAAAATGGCAGCAGAAAATGCATAATTACATTTGAGTTTGATTTTTATACATTGTCAAACAAATATTTTTACACTATCAACCACACACAGTATAGATGTGACATGACTTTTACAAGACGGACCTAACTCAACCATACAAACTGGCTTGTATGCATATGGGATTTCCAACACACACCCTCACGCCAAGCGTGACAACAGGCATGATAAATCCCACAACAACAAAGAATCCCCTACAATGGGGTGCAAAGGGTTCTAGGATAGGATGTTAGAAACGTGAATTGGGCCTAACTCAACCTTGTTAGAAACGTGAATTGGGCCTAACTCAATCATACAAATCGACTTGTACGGTGAGGACTCCTTCTCACTTACATGCATGCCAACAGACTCTATCTCTAAGCGATATGGGATTTTCAATACTATGCAATGACAATGTAAAACTGTTTTACACCGTCATTCATTCAAAATCAAATTCGTTATAATTTGTAGGAATTTTGTTATCAAAGTCAACAAACCTAATATACATGGTAGGTTGTAATTGGTTGATTATAGAAAACGATTTACACTGTTAGTCAATTTATCAACTTTTTTCTCTTTAAACACATTCCCTCAAAACTATTCATTACTACCGATGCTAACAGAAATAAACACCTGAAGTAACTCCCAACCAGCACCATCGCCTAGATCCAGGAACTTGACAGCATTTACTAATTTGTCATCTGCTAGACAATACCTGTCAAAGGAAGAAATGAGACAAAAACGTAAATAAACACTTTCACTTTGAAGTTTTTTCTTCCTAGTTGAACTTGTTTGTTATGTATGGACTTGTATAGCTGGTTCCATCTTGTACTATTCCAAAGTAAACTACTTTTCAGGATCACCAAACACCCCTACCAGTCTTTGCAGCCATTTGTTCTTATGAATAATGCATGTACATAATAAGTATACCTCAACCAAAGGAAATATTAGTTTATAAAATACTACTGCAACATATGTCTAGTCTGTACAAGATTAAACCAGAAATCAGGGTAGATGATAACTTACTCTCGTGTAGCTTCAAGATCAAGTTGGAAAGTGTTCTCCAAAAGTCTCTAAATTTCACAACCAAAGAAAACTTTAGTGAAGATAGTCATACGGGAAGGAAAATTTTCAACAGAGAAGAGTTATCAGCTATCAAAGACAAGGTCATATTGGCAGCATAACTTACTTGCAAGGAAAGGCTATCCATTGCACCAGCCTCACAAAATGGAACAAAAGCCAAGTATGCAAAAAGAAGACCTGCTTCATATCTGCATTGGAACTCATAAAAGAAATAGGTAATCTGAAAAAGATGCTGAAACAAACTTCTGCATTGACCCAAGTTCTGTCAAGTTACATGTCATCAGCTATTCCAAAAGCTTTTTTCTCCATTTGTGTGAATGCACCAGCACCTGATGCTCTTCTCCAAAGCCCCTCTGCAAGTTGTCCTGAATCATCTAGTTCTGTGTACCTGCTATGATTTAAGTATATGTAATGCTATTTATGTTGTAAACTACTTCAGCTTGTGTGTAGAATGTTAGTCTGCAGAGGCAAATAAGGCAGCAATTTTGAGCAGTGGATGGCCTCAGAGTGAAATCCAACCTTGCTAAATAGACTATCTAGGAAATCTAAATGTACAAAATACACAACAGAAAAAAAACATCTGAAAAAATAAATAAAAGCCATGCAGAGTACACCAATGATCGTAAATAAGCAGTGCAACATATTACACAAAAAAAAAATCAAAATTCACATAAAATATAGAAACATCTAAACGAAAAACAAAAAGAAACT
The DNA here is from genome assembly GCA_026586105.1 of Hylodesmum podocarpum. Lineage (NCBI taxonomy): Eukaryota > Viridiplantae > Streptophyta > Magnoliopsida > Fabales > Fabaceae > Hylodesmum > Hylodesmum podocarpum. The sequence goes on from JALJEV010000646.1 coordinate 945,994, forward strand.
AAAGAGACAAACGATAACATTTTTTCATGCCATATGCAAGTGAACTATAATGTTTTATCAATGTATCAATAATAGGTTAGTTTGAGATGAAAGAGCTTGACAAACCATTATCTTACCTGACATTAACAGAAAAGGCTAGATCCCGAAGTCTTGGAATCAAATAAGAACCGTCTCTTTCCGAAATTGTGCTGCAATCATATAACCAACACATTAAAGGTAAGGTGAGAAGGTATAAGGCAAATGAAAAATCTCAGACAAAATTAAATGCTTCCTATTTGCATACTTGAGAGCCACAGAAAATGGTCCTAGACTCTGGTGCAATCTATCATGGTCATGCAAGTAAGCTAGACCCTTCATAACACCATGAAGCAGCCTTATAACAAAATATTGTCTTCTTTTGGTTTTTTGTGCTTGTTCAAAGGGATTCCAGGATGACACTTCTTGGTCTTTTGATACCTTCTCACTTGCAATCTTTGCGTAGTCTGCTGCACTATATTTCCCATCATCACGAAATGCAAGCCACTGGATCAAACATATTGCTTTAACATAAACAACAGAATTGGAGCCAGGAAATGTGATGTAAAACAATAAGTTAATTTATCAGAACAAACCTGCTCTCCAGTAGTCGTTTCAAATCCACCTAAAAGCAGCGCAAGATGCTGACCAATACCTTTAGAACTGCTCTGCAAGGAAAATTGTAAACCAACAAGAAGGATTTACTAAAAAGAAAGAAAAGTGTGTACTATGAATTGATATCATATGATCAAAATATGCAGAAAGTGATACACATCCAATTATCTCACTCACCTGAAGAAACAAGTGTGTATTAAGCTCATTTGCGGCTAGTGCATCAGCCACAACTCCCCCAGCTCGTCTTCCAGGATAAACCTTCATTGTCATATGGTAAGAGTGCCAATGCTCAATACAACACATTATGTAAAGATGTGCCTTGAACAAGTAAAAAGATAGATCATAACACTTCTTAGCACCTTAAAAGTAACTGGAGTTCCTGCAAATGGACCCTTAGAGACTCTCCCTTCATAAAGCCTGCAAGGCCAAACCCCCATGAGTATGTAATATGTATTATCACTATCACTATCACTATCCAAAATTCAGGGTAGTAACCTTTTTCATACATTCACACAATAACTGAATTTGTATGGTAATTTGTAATCATTGGATAAAGACGAGTCATTTGAGATCTCAAATGCAAGTTTGAAGTGTGATTTACATACATAAAATATGAATGATCCAATCTTCATCAAACAGCTCCAAGTTGTTGAATGTGTGAATGCAAGGAAGGAATCAAAATTTTCATTCGTTTATTTACAATGCATACCTGATTTTGACATTTCCTTCTCCAACGTCTTGAGTTTTGAGTCCTCCCAAGTCTTCAAGTGAATACTCAGTGGCAGACCCAGAAGGAAATGCAGAGTAGCTGGGTAAAATACCAAAAAATATTTAAAAAAAAAAAAACATTTTTTTTGTACCCAAATAGATATTAGTTGAAAAGGGAAGTACCTGGTGATATTGATGAAGCCATAGGTGCCAATGAGTCGACCCACTTGAAACGAGTCCGAGTCAGCGAAAAACGGAGCCTTAGCTTGAACTATGGGATAGTGGAAATGGAAAGTGGAGGTGGTGGATCTGGATTGAGGTAAAAAGTTTGTGTTATTGCAAATAGAACGGTGGAAAGATAAACAATCAAGATGAACCAGCACAACCATGTCTTTCTTTTCTGATATGTGTGTGAAGATGAAGAAGAAGAAGAATATAGCGCCAAATGGATAAGAGAGAGAGAGAGAGAGAAAAAAGTTATATTTTTGTTATATCACTTTTATTATATTTTTGTTAAATATTAAAAAAATTGAAAATTTAAATTAGATTGAGACGTCAGCAATTAATTAAACTATTAAGTATTTATTTAAGTATAAAGAAAGAGAGAGAGAGAGAGAAGCGTGTGATAGTTTCTTAGTTTGATTTGATTCATCTTCTGCGAAAAAAGCAAAACCTAGAAAAGTTTGGTATAGGAATAGGAACGAAACAGTGTTGATCTGATATGGAAGGAGCATCATGGACGAGTGTTTGTGTGGCACCGTTTCTGAGCAAAACCTATGACATGGTCGATGAACCTTCGACCGACTCTGTCGTTTCGTGGGGTCAAAACAACAACACCTTTGTCGTTTGGAACGTTCCTCTGTTCGCCACTGAAATCTTGCCGAAACATTTCAAGCACAACAATTTCTCCAGCTTCGTCAGGCAATTGAATACTTATGTGGGCACCGTTTCACTTTTATTGTGTTATTGTTATTATTGTTGTTGTTATCGTTCTTAATGTTTTGATTATTCAAAATCCCTGAAAGGGGGTGAAAGGAATCGTGTTTTGTGCTTTATGGGAAACCCAAACCCTTGTTTTTATTTCATTGGATTTGGCACATGCTACCTTTCAATACTGTGGCGTCTCATTCATTTGTATGAATCTCGAATTTGCAGGTCAGTATTACACCTTCATTGGGTATGCTCGACTTTAGTAAATTTGCCTTTCGTTAAATCTGAGTTTGCATAGTAAGTTAGCAAAGTGAACTCAATTTTTCCCTCAATTCATATTTATTTTGTTTTACTTTTGCTCTCTTGTTATTTAGGTTAAAAGATACCTAGTTGTGTATGAGGAGACTGAGTTTGAGCTTTGATAGAATATGATGTTTCTGTTTGTTTATCTTTCTTTCTGCTTTCTCTGTTTCTGCACTTGTATATGAGTTAGGTCCTGTAAATTCAGTATTGATCATGAGAAATATGTGTGTAAGTTGTGGTTTTTCGCATTAGCTAATGCGATTTTCGGGTTGTCTCCCCCATGATTGAAACTGCCTTGGTTTGGTGTTTGGCACTGAGACGTGCTGCTTAAGTTGAGAGTTTTATGATACTTGGTGTTTATTTAGGGTATAAGGAACAATTATGCAATTAGTAGTTCTAGGTCCTCTTGCTTTGCTTAATATTTCTTAAGCAAGGATAGTTTCTTTAAACAGAGTCCATATTCTGTAAGTTTGTAGCTAGTACACATGAATAATTATATATCCTGCAAGTTAAATATCACAAAATCTGTTCTACTGCTATATCTAAGAAAATTTACTTGAATCTCGTATGCACGCAGAGATAGTTGTTTAACATGTCATCTCCCCTTCACGCATTATTAGCATTATGCGTGGTTATAATCAAGCTAGATTGTTTGTACAGTTTACTTATGTTTTATTTTCTTACTTTATTATTCAATGATTTCCTTTTGATTGACAAGCAGGGTTTTAGAAAGGTTGACCCAGATCGATGGGAATTTGCAAATGAAGGATTTTTAAGGGGTGAAAAACAACTTTTGAAAAGTATCAGTAGGCGGAAATCTGCTCATGTAAATGGTAGTCAACAACCATCTCAAGTGCATAGCTCAACTGCTAGAGCATGCGTTGAAGTGGGGAGATATGGGCTGGAGGAAGAGGTGGAAAGGCTGAAAAGGGATAAGAATGTTCTTATGCAGGAACTTGTTAGGTTGAGACAGAAACAGCAAGTGACTGATAACCAATTGCAAAATGTTGGTCAACGTGTGCAGTCAATGGAGCAGCGTCAGCAGCAAATGATGTCATTCCTGGCAAAGGCAATGCACAGCCCAGGCTTCTTAGCTCAATTTGTACAGCAGCAGAATGAAAGTAATAGACATATCCCTGGAGGCAATAAAAAGAGGAGACTCCACAGGCAAGAAGATAGTTTAGCCACCAAGGATCTTCATAATTCTCCTGATGGACATGTTGTCAAGTACCAGAGTTCCTTAAACGATGCTGCAAAGGCATTATTTCGCCAGATATTGCAAACAAACAATTCTGCAACGACAGAATCATCAATTATGAACCCTGATGTTTTCCTTATTGATGATGTTCCTTCAGCCATTGCATCAGAAACCAGTAGTTCTTCCACTCAGGTTCCTGATGCAACCCTTTCTATGGTTCCACCTATGTCTGAGCTGACATCTATGGAAGTAGGATCACAGTTTCCTCTCAACTGTATGCCCAGTAGCATATCTGAGGTGCAGTCTTCACCTGCTGGTTTGGATTTTTGTAGAAGTCAAGGGATGGAGACAGAAAGCAGTTTAGGGAATAATGATCTAAATGTTCTGGGGGCTGATACTAGGAACATGGATGAGATAGAACTGATGTCATCTGTTTTAGATGGGGCACACAATGTAGAATCTGATTATTTTTCACCTGATGCAGATGGAATTTCTAAACTCACAGGAATCAATGATGAGTTCTGGGAACTGTTTTTCAGGCCAAGCCCACTTACAGAGGACACGGAGGAAACTAAATGTAGCTCTCTTGGACTTGGTTTGACTGAAGATCTGGGTTCGCCTTCAGAAAACAAAAATAACCAGGAAAATTTTGATAAGATACAGCATGTTGACCATCTTACTCAACAGATGGGACTTCTTGCATCAAAATCCTAATTGTGTGTATATATGTTTTTTTCAACTGAAGGTAAAAACTTTTTAGCTTGCTGCCTCTTACTTTATACATCATCATTACGAGCATACTGGCTCTCATAGTTCCATGAACTGAAACAAGTGTAAATTCTCCTGTCATTATGCCATATTATAACAAGGAAAGTTCACTTATACATCATACACAATTGCTGTCATTGAAGAGTGAGAAAAAATGAGGCAGTAGTATAGGAATATTTCAAACAATTACTATGAATGTGTACAAAAAATGTCATGTAATATGAACATGCACATTACTAAGATTGAAATTTACTACATATGTGCTCCTAAATTATGTTACAAACTTACAACGAGGTATGAGAGTGGGAGTTTACTTTCATTTCAATATATATATACATATATATATATATACATATACATACATACATACATATATATATATATATATATATATAATCTATTGTATCAAGAATGGCAATTATATGCTTCCTTTCTTTGTTCTTAGAATTTCATGCATGCATTGGTATATCTCTCAATTGAACATGGTTGGATATTATTAGTGTTAAACTGGGTTGGTTGGAGGGAAGAGGAGATGAAGTTGGGCAGTGTAATGTTTTAGTTTCCAATGCTTTTCTGTTCATGATTCCTACACAGGTTGAGGTCGTGTGCTGCCTGGGCAGACAAAGCCATCTTATATATACAAAGAAAGCTGACAGATATCATCCAACAACTTGATCCCTGCTTTTATCTTGTCATGTAGTGTGTTCTGTTTGTCATCAGGGGTTGAATAACAAAGTTTACAAAACTTCATATATCCCCCGTGCATTTTAAATTTTGACAAACTCTGCCCAACGTTTCCCATACTAGCTTGCTACCTGTCATTACCAGAACAGTATATTTCTTTTCTATCTCACCTCCTTTTTCTCATGCTGCGGTTATATTTTTTTTCTTTTTTTGGGATGTTACGTATAATTGGATCATGACTTTTCTACTTCTGCTTTTATAGTTTTTATCAACTCTTGATTTGCTGCTGAATCATTACTGCTTACTGAAGTATGAGTTTAAGCCAATTAAACAAAAGAAAAGGGGAAAAGTTACTTTTAATATCAGTGGTGTAAAGTGCCAACTGAAAACTTTGCCCTTGATATCTAATTTGGACCAATCTCTCTAGTGAAAAGATGTTAAGATGGTTCCCACATATTTGGATCCCAATCAATAGCCACTACTTTGCAGTTAATTACAATATATAGTTAATCAGCCAACTCATTTACAGAACATATTAGTATTTTTCTTCACATTTTATAATTAGTTGTCTGCATATTATAGTTATTTATCAAAATATTTTTTCAACTCATTAACATGTACACCCTTTGGTATGGTGTAGCCGTTGGCGGAAGTGGAAGTTTGTGGTTGGTTTGTCTTCTTGCATGAATTAGAGCTTGTATAACACTGCATCTCAGTAAAAAATAATAGATATTCAAAATTTCAAATAATCGTATTGTTTCATCACGAAATAGACATAAGGGACTAAACAATGTATGTGATAATCATTTGGTTCACAGATGTTAACAATGGAATCTTGTATTACTACAAGAGTATTCAAATACAAGTTGCCGGGAATAAAAAACCAAAATAATTCGCAGTGGAACTATTAATAATGCCTTGTATTTAACGACGTTCTTTGACCAGCTTGTCAGGATAAACTAAAAATACCTTCAACAAAAGAAATGAAATTTCACCGGGACTTGGTCAACGCCGGACTCAGAGACCAAAACCTCTATATATTATCCTATGAATAAGATGATTACATGATGAATTTCTTTTCCCATGGAATAATATAACTGATCTTGAATCGACATTTATTTAAATTAAGTGTATTTAAATCAGCGTCGATGTTATTTTGCATTAGAAAGGTGAGATATGGGTTTTACTCAATCCTACAAAATCGACTTATAAAGTGAGGTTTGCACCCCACTTGTATACATGCAGCAAAGGACGGGACTTCTCGGGTGTGAAAACTATTCAACGAGTGGTCCAACATCTTCATCAATCCTAAGATAGACTGTGATACCATGTTAAATACGTGTGATAGGACTAACTCAATTTTATAAAATCGGTTTAAAAAATGAGGTTTGCATCTCATTGTATACGTGCAACAAACCCTATCTTTAGGTGACATAAGACTTCCAACATGTATATAAGAACCATATTTTCTCTTTGAATTTGTCGTGTATAAAAGCAATGAAATGAACCCAAAGAATGTAAAGCTAGCAAGTATAGAAAATGTTAGGGAAAAAGTTGCAACTCCTAAATTGCATTTCTTTTTACAAAAGTTGCAACATACACTTTTCAAATTTAAAAAAATTACTTACATGAGTATAATGCAAAACAATGAAAAACTGCAAATAGGATTAATAAAGTATGTATGACATAATGATATTGATAATGAAGGATGAACTTGTATAAACCCCCAATTAAAATATAAAAAACTTGTAAACAAATATGAAAATGGAGCAGGTGGAAGCAACATAAATATAACCCAGTCTTTCGGCCCAACCTACACGCATTTGTCCAACAAATCCATCACAATACCCCACACTACATTTTAGTTCAAAAAATGAAAAACAAAATAGGATGGTTTTTCTTTTTTAGTGCCATTAGGGTAGCTATAGACTCTTAATATTTGTTTTGATAAAATTTTATATGGATTTTATGGTTAAAAAGAGTATATATAATATTGTTATTAGCATATATATATATATATATATATATATATATATATATATATATATATATATATATATATATAATACCAGCACCTCCACATTTTTCTTGCAAGTGGGTTGACTCACAAGTAGACTAGAATAGTAATAATTTTAGAATAAAAGTATTTAAGAAAATAAATTTGGAAAAATAATATTTGAATGTGAGATAAGTAATTTTGGGAGTTGAGTAATGGTGTGAAATAGATGTCATTAAAAAGGTTGAAAACGAAGTTTGAGAGGTACCCAATGGAGTAGTTTATGTATTGAAATGGAAATCCATATATCATTGCTTCAGCCACACGATACACCACTAATTAAGCAAACTAATCCATAAAGTCCAAAATAAATTAAGGAGAAACTCTTTATTTCAAACAACTTAACTAAATTTCTATCTCTCACTAACAACTTCTTAATTTTCATCTATTTTTTTATTTTTAATTTTTTAAACGAATTCCCATGAAAAAATTCTATCAATTTTTTTATAACCTTTATAAAAAAAAAAAAAAAAATATTTATATTTTTTTCCTTTTCTTTTTGAAATATCACCAATTTCAAAATTGTTTTCTTAAAATATTGCTTGTATCTTGTTAATAAATAAAATACATGCAAGAGACTTATTAATGATTAAATCAGAAGGAAAGAATATTTTTAAAAAAAGGTTTATTTAAAGGGAAAAAATAATAATAACATCAAAATAAGCAAATTATAATTTTTTAAGCAGGTAATTAAGATCTTATTCTCTCAGTTAGATTCCAAGATATTTTTTATAAGTAACACTTTATCCACTATAGATGAACTTTTAGTTTAAAATTTAGTTTCAATTTTTCATCTATAAGTTCATCACGTGTTTTAAGAACAAAAATTTAAATAATTTTTGTAACATTTTTTGAAGAAATTTCAAAAAATAGAAAAAGAAGAGAGAGAATGGAGCGTATTAAATAAGTTAAAAAGAAAAATCTGAACAGAGAAAGAGAAAGAGAAAGAGAAAGAGAAAGGAAAAGGCTTACGATAGAGAGTGTTGCGCAAGGTAGAGACTTTACCGAGTCCTTACGCGTTGTTTCGAGTTTGCAGCCACCAAACCAAACCCTTGTCACTTCTAAACCCTTTCTTTTGTTTTTTCTGTTGATTCATTGAAAAATTATATTTATTGTTCTTCAGTGAATTGGAAATTGAATTGTGCGAGAAAAGATGAGCGATAATTTGATGGAAAAAGTGAACGCCCTAGGCGAGCGTCTGAAAATTGGAGGAGTGGAAGTTGGGAGAAAGATGAGCGAAGGAATGAGTTCGATGAGTTTCAAAGTTAGGGAATTCTTCAATGGGCCTAATCAGACCGATAAGCTTGTTGAGGATGCTACTTCTGAGGCCCTAGATGAGCCCGATTGGGCCCTAAACCTCGATCTCTGTGACCTCATCAATACCGAGAAAGTCAACAGTATTGAACTCATCCGTGGTATCAAGAAGCGAATCATCATCAAAAGCCCTAGGGTTCAGTACCTTGCTCTGGTTCTTCTCGAAACCGTCGTCAAAAATTGTGAAAAGGCTTTTTCTGAAGTCGCCGCCGAACGTGTCCTCGATGAGATGGTGAAACTCATCGATGATCCTCAGACCGTCGTTAATAACCGTAACAAGGCGTTGATGATGATCGAAGCTTGGGGCGAATCCACCGGCGAGTTGCGATATCTTCCTGTCTTCGAAGAAACTTACAAGGTTAATAATCATTCGTCTCAATTCAATTCAATTCAACCTAGTTGTTTCAATTGAATTTCTAGTAGAGTTCAAGACTAAGTATACAATTTAGGTTACAGAATTTTTCTGTTTATGATGGTTCTGTGTGATTTCAGAAATGTACTGACAACCAGTAGAGAGAAATTCATGTATACAGCAAAGCAAATCAGTTATAAAACTTGGAGAGAGAAATATATAGCCAACTAGTTATAAGATGTGAAGAGAGAAATTCGTTTATAATTATATATTCTGTGAGGGTGTTGGCTGTTCTGCTAATGAGTTGGCTTGTTGGCTGCATATTGCAGCTGCAAAGTAAAGTCTTTCAAAAATTTGATTTTTGATGTGTTAGTTTTGTGGTTTTTCAGAGTCTGAGATCGAGGGGGATTAGGTTTCCTGGTCGTGATAATGAAAGCTTGGCTCCGATATTTACTCCGCCTCCTTCAGTGGCTGCTGCAGAGGCTAATGTGAATCTTGAACGGCAGTTTCAGTATCAGCATGATGCTCCTGAACTGAGTTTTACACCTGAACAGACAAAGGAAGCTTTTGATGTTGCGAGGAATAGCATTGAACTTCTTTCCACTGTGTTGTCGTCTTCGCCACAGCAAGATGCTTTGCAGGTATATTGTGGTTGTGGTATGATGTTATTAGTTGCAATTTTTAAAATTTTCCGTTTTGATGATTTTGATGATAATATTGGACTGATGTGTGTTGTTTGTGGTGTGATAAAATTTAACTCGTTTTTGTATTTAATAGCTTGTGTTGCGTGCTACATTGACCTTTTCTGTCTTCAATTTTTACTGTTAGTTGTGGCCAGGATTTTGGCCTATTGTTTTTCTCTATTTAGTATATGCGCGTAGAAGAGGTAATGTAAACTATGGTGTTAAATTCCACCCACAAGTTTTATCTTTTACGATGTTATGCTTGGACCATTAACAATGTCATTTAAGAGATCAACAAAAATAGTTTACATTTAACTATAGGAAAAGGGGACATCTTTTAGTATTTTAAATTTGATTGGCTGTTTGTTGCAATTCCTTTGCCTTCTAAAATTGATTACCTTCAAAAATATATATCCCGATCCTAAGTGCAATAGTTATATGACATTGGATTGTTTTTAAAATCTAAAAGCATGTCAGTTTGCCCAAGCTGGCTGGCCCTTTTCCGATCTGCTGAACATTGTAGTAGAAACTGTGGTCTTTGGAAATTTTATCTACTGAACTCCTCCCTTGGGTTATTATCTTAACAAAGTTCTATAAATGTTATCTAGTGAGTCACTGTTTTATTCTGATCCATGTGATGTTTATCTTGAACCCCTTTACTGTGTAATTAAATTTTTGCTTTTAAAACATTTTTTATTTTTTTTGCCTAAAAATATGTATTATGATAGGTAGATATAGTCATAAAACAATTACCGTGTGTGTATATGTGAATTAAGAGCCTTTTATTTGTTTTTGGTTTATATTTTTGAGGTACGGAAATGTAATAGAAGTGTTGTAAAACTTAATTGTTCTTTTAATATTGGTCTTCGTTTGAGACAGTTGAGGGAACGGATTTATTCTCTTGCGCATTCCCCAAATGACAAGTATAAGTTTTAGTCGTTTGACATTCCTTGTCAGTGAAGAAGCATATTACATCGGGCATTGGTAATTGGTAAATTACAGAAAATATAAATGTGATTGTTTCTTCCTTCTACAGGATGATTTGACCACCACACTTGTACAGCAGTGTCGTCGGTCCCAAACTACTGTCCAGCGAATTATTGAAACTGCTGCAGATAATGAAGCACTGCTTTTTGAGGCCTTGAATGTTAATGATGAGATTCAGAAGGTTCTCACCAAATTTGAAGAGTTGAAGCAACCTGCAGCTGTTCCACTTCAGCCTGAACCAGCTATGATACCTGTTGCTGTTGAGCCTGATGAATCGCCCCGTCAATCTAAAGAAGATGCCTTGGTTAGGAAGCCAGCTGGATCAAGAACTGGTGTACAAGGAGGGAACAATGATGACATGATGGATGATCTCGATGAGATGATTTTTGGGAGAAAAAGCGGGGATGCATCAGATGGGGGACATGATACAAAGAAGCAGCAATCATCGAAAGATGATCTCATCTCTCTCTAAGCTGCAATACTAATCTATGCTGAATATAGAACATAAGAGTGCCTTTGATGTCTTGCTACTTTTATATCTAGATGTTGATTGTGAACTTTGTTCAGAATTCAGATTGCTCTTTCCATTATTTTTTGCACACGGTGTGCAACTTATGTTTGAATTATGGTACATAAGTTCTTGACAGGGTATAGATGAGAAACTTTGGGGAGAATTTCAATGAGGTTTCATTCAGTCTTATTGATCTGTTGCTTTGGATGACTGTGCTGCTTGTTGATGTATGGTAATGCCAAACTAGAACTTCAATCTACTGTATAACTACCTCACCTAAAATTTTACAGTTCTGCTAATATGAGGTGTCAAATTGGGCCAAACTCGCCTGATTAGTTCGTTAAATGGGTTGGGTGGGGCCGTAATCAGATCTGTGTTCATTTAAGCCCGATTTGGCCCAGCCTAAATTTTTGTTGGCTCCAAACAGGGTGATAGACAAATTGCCCAATTTAACCCAATGGTGTATTATTGCAAGATGAGCTAATAAAGAGAAAAAAGTGAAAGAAATAATATTTAATTGATACATATTGATGAGATAAAAATTTTGCAAGCTAACAAAATTTATCTAAAATAATTTTTATAAAATTTAGACACAACGAAAAATTATAATTGGGGTTTGAATATTATATGTTATTAGTATAAAAGAATTATGTTGTCAATCAATCAAATATCACGGTTCATATGAGATTAACAAATTTATTATAAATGAATTTAACTAATTCATTCATTAGAAAAAATGAGATTTACAAAAATTTACAATTTAAAAAAAAAATCCTAATTAATGAAACAAATATTAAAGTTTGTGTTCATTACGTTTGATTTCCCTTAGATATTTTAGTGTATTTGGATTCAAATTGGATAGCTGAATCTGGATGCATAATTAATATAAGATAAATTTTGACATGATTTCACGCGGAAGAAGAATTTAAATTGTTTTTTAAAAAAAACAAATAACTTTAATTAATGTTAGCATTGAATAAAAAAATTATCAAATACAAATTAAATCACTTTAAAATTAATTTTATAAAATCAATTATATTCAAAATCAATTCTAATAACTGAGACACAACCTACAACTCATAAAGTTTAGGTATGCATTACCTGTAAATAGGGAGTATATCAAAGTCGATGCAACAGGACGAAGAAACATATGAAATTTGAAGTCCGTGTACATTTATTTATTTATTGTTTTTACAGATTCATACAAGAAATATAAATAATTATAATTTTATTTTATTTCCTATGTAAATATTTGAAAGAATAAAACAAAATCAAAGACAAATTTATAATTAAAAAAATAAAAAATGCATAGGAAATTGATTCAAAATCAAGTGCGTAGCAAGCAATGGATTTGATTCGAATTGAAATAAATCTCTAAAAATCTTTCATTCACAACATAGTTGGCAACAGTGTCACGTCACTTGAGAAACATAATTTGTCTATAAAAATGGCATATGATGATGATGATGATATGAACATGTGAGTATGCACGTCTTGTGCCAAAAATCACAATCATTCATAATACTAAATATTGTAAACTAAGTTGGCGAGTACAATATCACTGATTAAACAAATGAATTAGTAATATAATATATAGAAAGAACAAATCATGCAAGTTTCTAATGAGATGAGAAGAGAATAAATTAATTAATAATATAAAAAATAAGAATGAAGCACGTAACGTTTTGAGAAAGAGGATATGGCGTGCATTTGTAATGTAAACACGTTTTTGCATTATCACAGCCGGCACCTGCTATGCTTTAACGCGTCAACACCTAAACAAACACCTTAAACGCTGTTTTCTTCTTCTTCTTTTTTCAAATTAGAAAGAAAGAAAATAGAAGTATCTAAAACAATTTTCTTTTTAGTTAAAGAATAATTTTATTTATTTAATTGATCATTTAGATTATTATATCTCTAACTGTGTGTAATTATTGTAAAAATTAAATGAATGATAATAAAAGATATTTTTAAAATTTTGACTATAACTTTCAGATAAATAACCGTACTACTAAGAAAACCTGGTATTAATATATGAAAGTCTAATTTAAATTTGAAATCTTCAACATTTGAAACTTTCAGTACATGCTTAGTTTTTAAATTAAAAATTTGGGTGCGTAGGTGGTAAAATGGTTGAAGGCTTGGAAAGTTTAGTTAATAAAACAAAATGTAGATATGATTGACCACACAAGTCCCTAAATGAACGTACTTTAATTTAAACTTAAATGAAGGCGCGCACTTGTGCAATTTTTGAATTAAGCGATGGAGCAAAGTATATGCAAACTAATAATGATGCATTACAATTCATATGTTGAACCAATCTATAACTTCATCTACTAAAAATTAAAATCTATAAGTTCATACACGATTAAATAATAATTATAAGTGAACTTATAAACAAAAGTACTAATAATGGGGGCAAGCTATATTGTACGTTGGTAATATAAATAAAACTAAATTCAAATTTTGTTCCAAAATACATCTCCAATTTATACTCGATTTTATTTTCAACCAAATGTTATTAGTTAAAAAAATATTTGATAAACAACTAAAATACGCCAACAAATAATCATTTATAAAATATATAAAATGTGAAGAGAGAAAAATACGTATATATATAAAATATGAAGAGAAAAAAGTATGTATATAATCTGTTAGAGAGTTCGCTGATTAAGATTAACTATGTATTCTAGTTAATTGCGAAATAAAATTATTATTTTAATTTTGATACATTGACAACAAGTTTGCATGTATAATGATATTTTAACAAATCTATAATGCACAAATAATAATGATATAAAAGAAATTTATAGTGGAATTTTAATAATATTTTTTAATATTTTAAAAGAAAAACAATGATGCTCTTTTTCCTTGCATTATCATTGTATTTCTTTTAATATTTAAAAAACAAAGATGCTACTTTTCCTTTTTGTTTTATAAAATTGTGATAAATGTTATTTTTGAGCAAGTAATGATGCACTCTTTATTTCTGTCTTATAATTGACAGCAAAAGTTCACGAATTTTTATGGTCACAATTCTGACTGGGACCCCTACTTCGCATGTTCTGTCACTCGTGAAAAAAGTAAATGAATTTTGAAAAATGGAGATTTTTTTGTTCCTAAAAAGAAAAACAAAATATCATTTCCCGAATAAAATAAATCCGGATTCAATTTTTTTTAATCAAAGTTTTGAATTTAAATTCTGTAAATAAAAAATATGATTAAAGTCATAAAACTCACTAAAGATGTTCAGTCACAAAATTAAATTGTCAACAAAAATGAATAAATATACGAATGTAGTAAATAATAATCATAATATAAAACTATACGTCAGATAAATGCATTTCTTCGCATGACATTATTATATAAAAAATTATGATTATTTATTTATTATTGGACTAAAACTTATAATGGTTAGTAAGTCTGATTTTTTTCTTCAAGTATAATAATTTAAACATTATGAATCGATTATAACTTAATCTATATATCAATTAATGTATATATATAATAAATAATTTAGTTCCATCATCAAACATCGACTAATAATTTTGTAATGTAAAACTTAAAAATAAAACTAGTGATGAAATAATTTCTTTTTGTGTTTCTTTTCTTTGATAAAAAAATGCACTTTATTGAAATAATTCATGTGGAAGTGTTGGGGTTATATATCCATTTAACAAATCAATTATCCAAGACCTTCCCACCCAACTAGCTATTGCATGTGCTTCCTTATCAAGAGTTATGGGAATCCAGGAAAAGTTACATGATTCAATTTTTTTCTCTAAGTTCCTTAAATTCATCTATAATGGTCCCTACATGTGATAAAGTTGTACACTCATGTTAGCTACATGTATGAAATAATTGAGAAAGCATCCTCTTCAATGATAACTTTATAAGACTAAATTCTTATGTACTAACTAACTGGTAGAAATCCCAAACCAATGGTCATTGTTTCTAAAACTTCTATTTAGATTGAGAGAGCATCCAAAAAGTGCATTAGAGAATTGGCTAAAACAAGTTTTGGGAATAACTATTCCTTGATTTGGTAATGCCATGTTAGTTAGAAGGATATTTCTAATTAGTAATTACTAATGTTACATGACCCATTTTAATATTCAATTAATTAGTTAATTCATAAAATAATTAATTAATTTATGAAATAGTTAATTAATTCATAAATTATATATATTTAATGTAATTTTTAATAATTTTTTTTATTTTTTATTCATGTCTTATAAATAGTTGTTTAATTATTTATGTATTAAAATTATTTATTAAATATTTTTGGTTTCTAATGGAAATAAATATATGTTTAGATGAGAGTAAAACAGAGAGAAAAGAACAGATAAAAATATCATTGAAATATTTGTATAATTTAATAGTAAAAATAATTTTTTTAAAAAGAAATAACTTAGTAAATTACATTATTATTCTTTATTGATAAGTTACCATATATTATAACAAAATTGTATAATCCGTGATTATGCTAGATATAAAAAAAGTTGTGGAAACCGTGATATTCTAATATTAAATATGATGAAAATACATAATTAAATTAATCTCAAATTATAAAATTGACTTATTACATGACATTTGACTTTAATAATCACTAAACCCCAACTTAACTACATAGCTAAATATGAGATTACGAGTAAAGAGGAAGAAATTATTGTTTAGTCATGAATTATCATGTCAGCCATTGTTCCCACCAGTAGTATTTGAATACGTGAAAATTATAATCAATTGATTATATTTAATTTAAATATCCTTAATTGCATATCGTGGAACAGATTTAAAAACGGAAAGTTGATAATAAAATATACAGATTATATGCAAATGTTTTAATTAATTATATATCTATTTTAATTATTATTATTCCTGTAACTTACAATAATTATCAATATTCAATACTACTATACTAATAAGAAGGACAATAATAAAAGCAATGGAAAAAATAATAAATATCCTGATTATAATAATAATTAAAAGAAAAGGACAATAATATTAACGATTTCAATAAACATAATTAGTAAAAATATAAAATAATTCGGTTATTACTATATTAATTAATTCAGATTTTATTAATTTTTTTAATTTTAAATCTTCTATTTAATGCATGTTGACTAATAATTTTTAAAATGTGTTTAGTGAATTAACTATATTTAACTACATAAGATACGTTTTAAAGAATTGATTTGGTTGAAATGAATAATTCTATTGAAAATATGGCTGATAAAACATTCCAAAATTAAGTAACAATTTAATAATATCTCAAAAAGACAAGAGAGTAAAAGAAAAAAAAAATAATAAAAATTGATTTGGTAAGATAAGAAAAGGCTTAGTAGTGATGAAGTTTTGGGCACGACCAATTCTATGTGTGTCTTGGTTGTGTCTTTGTGCGTGTGACTGTGTCGTGTATGCGCGTTTCTTTGTTTGTTTTTTGAAGCCTATAAGGTGACAGTTGTAGAGCAAGTTCAACACTTTTAAGCTTTTTTCCCATTTTAGATTCAAAACACAAACACCCTTCAAACCAATCTCTTCTTTTCTTCTCAACAAGCTTCATCTCAAACCAAACAGAGATCACAAACACACAGATCTGAACACAAACAGGTAAAACTAAAACCACTTTCATCTTTTATCCTCTCTGCACCACCCTTTTCCTTTCACATCATGCATTCATCTCTGTTTTTTTTTTAGTTCAAGGTTTCGACTTTAGTTGTTGGATTTTCCTGCATATGTGATGAGATGAACTTAAAAAACTGTGAGAGTAGTGAAAAATGAGAAATGGGCATTTTTTTTTTGAATTTTTTTTTCTGGGAATTTAGATTTATGTTGATTTGTGGGTTCATCAAAGCAGGGAAGTCAAAGGGGTTTACCAACTTTGCTGACTTGTTAATGTCGTTGTTGTTGGTTTAGCGGCATCAGTGTTTTGTGTTTTTATTTTTTTTAAAAAAAGGTTTTTTTTTTTTTTTTTTTTCTTTTTGCTGCTGGTGTTTTTGCTTTTGTGTAGAAGGGTTGTGCACTTTTTATCAGAATCTAGTTGTGTTCTGAGCTTGTGGGCACTTCGAGTTGGTTTTGTTGCTGAGATATTCTGTGAGTGAAACAAAAAAAAGAATATTTTGGGATCTTGTTTGGAATAAAATGTCTATGGCTTGAGTATCTGCAGATTCCAGTGAATCTGTTGTTTTTAGTCTTTTGAACTTATTTTGTTTTGGGTGGCAACCACGCCACATGAAAGTTTCATTATTTGGGATTTCTTTGGTGTTCTAGCATTATTTCTCTGATATTTGTGCGAACCTGTTTAAATTATCTGCACTTGCTGCAGGATTTAACTGAGATCCAGTGCAGTACTTGTGTTTCGTTTGTATTACAGGAGAGAGAATGAGGGGAGAGGGAAATTTTGATTTTTTTCTTCTTATTTTCTCTTCAATTAAACAAGAGAAAATGCATTAGTACCTGTGTTTTTTCTCATCTCTATTTCTTTCCACCATTCAAACAGATTATTACACAAGGATATTGATTTTAGAAGAATTGCAGGATATATTTTGATTATCGGAATAATATGTATAACTTTTCACAAAAGGAAAAACTCTAAAGCTTGGATTTGTTTCAGCTGTTTGATTGATACTTGAATAATGTGAATTCATTCATTGGGTATAATTCATAATTAGTCTTTCTCTATCATAGCACTCATAGCTATGGATTAAGATTCATCTTCAGTATTTGGTTTCTGTCTTTAACTTCTATGTTATGAGTATGTTTTTAGTGAATTGAATTAAATATAGTTTTTGATGAAGTTCTGATTTTATAAATTTCTGAGTTTCAGGATATTATAATCAGTCTTAGTTGTCAAATATGACATCGAAATTTAGAGCAAGTCGGTCATCTATATCAAATTCGTCTGATGCACCTGATGGCCAGAAGCCTCCTTTACCTCCACATGTACAATTTGGCCGGAGAACTTCCTCAGGTCGCTATGTCAGTTACTCTAGAGATGATCTTGACAGTGAGATAGGGAGTGTTGACTTCGCTAATTATACAGTGCATATACCACCTACCCCCGATAACCAACCTATGGATCCATCAATCTCACAGAAAGTTGAGGAGCAATATGTTTCAAATTCTCTTTTCACAGGTGGATTCAACAGTGTCACACGAGCCCATCTAATGGATAAGGTGATAGAATCAGAAGCCAATCATCCACAGATGGCTGGCGCAAAAGGATCTTCATGTGCAATTCCTGGTTGTGATTCTAAGGTGATGAGTGATGAGCGTGGAGCTGACATTCTTCCTTGCGAGTGTGATTTTAAAATATGTAGAGATTGTTATATAGATGCAGTAAAAACTGGAGGTGGGATATGCCCAGGATGTAAGGAGCCATATAAGAACACAGAACTAGATGAAGTGGCTGTAGATAATGGACGTCCCCTTCCACTTCCTCCACCAAATGGAATGTCTAAAATGGAGAGGAGATTGTCTTTGATGAAGTCAACGAAGTCGGCATTAATGAGGAGCCAAACTGGAGACTTTGATCACAATAGGTGGCTCTTTGAAACAAAGGGAACCTATGGCTATGGCAATGCTATATGGCCAAAGGAAGGTGGTTTTGGAAATGATAAAGATGAAGACGTTGTTGAGCCAACTGAATTGATGAGCAGACCCTGGAGACCACTTACAAGGAAACTGAAGATACCTGCTGCTGTTTTGAGCCCATATCGGTATAAATCCTTTAATCATAAATACTTTTTCTTTTCTAATTATACTGACTTGTACAATGTAAAAAAAAGTTATCACATAGATGTTTTGTATTTAAATTTTGATAGATTATTAAATTTAGTTCACATATGATATGCTAATTTAGCAATAATGACTTGGTCCCATTCCTTTGTTCAAGGTTTTCAACACATAAAGTTAAAATGAAAGGGAGATTTTGTGATAACTATTTACTTGCTTAATCCTATTTCTTTATATTGTGTATGCGTGTGAGTATTTTGGTCTTAGACTTTTAAAACTGATGTTCTCTTCACATTTTCTTTTTCTTGTGTGTTTATTCTACAATTATGAACTGTATCATGTAAACTAGTCCTGAACTTGAAAAGTAATGTGCAAACACATCAATCATCTACATCATCTGACAATTTCCTTCTTTCTTTTGTGCCTGTTTGTACAGTCTTATCATTGCTATTCGTTTGGTTGTCTTGGGACTGTTTCTGGCATGGAGGGTCAAACACCAAAATACTGACGCAGTCTGGCTATGGGGAATGTCCGTTGTTTGTGAGATATGGTTTGCCTTTTCCTGGTTGCTGGATCAGCTGCCCAAACTATGCCCAGTAAATCGTTCTACAGATCTTAATGTTCTGAAGGAGAAATTTGAAACACCGACCCCTAACAATCCTACTGGAAAATCTGATCTTCCAGGCATAGATGTCTTTGTTTCTACTGCTGACCCTGAGAAAGAACCTCCTCTTGTCACCGCAAACACTATCTTGTCTATTCTAGCTGCCGACTATCCTGTTGAAAAGCTTTCTTGCTATGTTTCTGATGACGGAGGTGCACTTCTAACTTTTGAGGCAATGGCTGAAGCTGCCAGTTTTGCTAATGTGTGGGTTCCCTTCTGTCGTAAACATGATATAGAGCCCAGGAATCCTGAATCATACTTCAACCTAAAAAGAGACCCTTACAAAAACAAAGTGAAGCCAGATTTTGTCAAGGATCGTAGACGGGTGAAACGTGAGTATGATGAATTCAAGGTTAGGATCAACAGTCTGCCTGATTCTATCCGTCGCCGGTCAGATGCCTATCATGCAAGAGAGGAAATCAAGGCCATGAAAGTTCAGAGACAAAACAGGGAAGATGAACCTTTAGAAACTATAAAGATTCCGAAAGCAACATGGATGGCTGATGGAACTCATTGGCCAGGAACTTGGTTGAGTCCTGCATCTGAGCATTCTAAGGGTGACCACGCTGGTATAATTCAGGTACTAAATAGGTCCTCGTACAGTTTTATTCAAGGTCAAATTAGTCAGTCTTAATGTGATGAGCATAATTTGTCATGAATGATGCAGGTGATGTTGAAACCTCCCAGTGAAGAACCTCTTCTTGGAAGTGCTGATGATACTAGGCTCATTGACCTGACCGATGTTGATATCCGTCTTCCGCTTCTTGTTTATGTTTCTAGAGAGAAGCGTCCAGGCTATGATCACAACAAAAAAGCTGGAGCCATGAATGCCTTGGTTCGTGCCTCAGCTATAATGTCTAATGGTCCGTTTATACTCAATCTTGACTGTGACCACTATATCTACAACTCAAAGGCAATGAGAGAAGGCATGTGCTTTATGATGGATCGTGGAGGTGACCGCCTTTGTTATGTCCAGTTCCCCCAGAGGTTTGAAGGAATCGATCCCTCTGATAGATATGCTAACCATAATACTGTCTTCTTCGATGTCAATATGAGAGCCCTTGACGGACTGCAAGGACCAGTCTACGTGGGAACAGGGTGCCTTTTCAGACGGATTGCACTTTACGGTTTTGACCCTCCCCGTTCTAAAGAGCACCACACAGGTTGCTGTAATTGTTGCTTTGGCCGTCAGAAGAAGCACGCATCATTGGCAAGCACTCCTGAAGAAAACCGGGCACTGAGGATGGGTGACTCTGATGATGAGGAAATGAACCTATCATTGTTCCCTAAGAAGTTTGGAAACTCAACTTTCCTCATTGACTCGATTCCAGTGGCAGAGTTTCAAGGCCGGCCACTAGCTGATCACCCTGCTGTGAAAAATGGACGTCCACCTGGCGCTCTCACCATACCCCGTGACCTTCTTGATGCATCAACTGTCGCGGAAGCAATCAGTGTTATCTCCTGCTGGTACGAGGACAAGACTGAGTGGGGAAATCGTGTTGGATGGATCTATGGATCTGTGACAGAGGATGTTGTCACCGGTTATAGGATGCACAATAGGGGATGGAAATCAGTTTACTGTGTGACTAAGCGCGATGCCTTCCGTGGAACTGCTCCCATCAATCTCACTGACAGGCTGCATCAGGTCCTTAGATGGGCTACTGGCTCAGTTGAAATATTCTTCTCTCGAAACAACGCCCTCCTTGCAAGCCCAAGAATGAAAATTCTCCAAAGAATTGCATACCTTAATGTTGGAATCTATCCATTCACATCCATATTCCTTATTGTCTACTGCTTCCTTCCTGCACTATCACTCTTCTCTGGCCAGTTCATTGTTCAAACCCTCAATGTCACTTTTCTTTCTTACCTCTTAGGCATCACTGTCACTTTGTGCATGCTTGCAGTGCTTGAAATAAAGTGGTCTGGTATTGAACTAGAAGAGTGGTGGAGAAATGAACAGTTTTGGCTGATTGGAGGGACCAGTGCTCATCTAGCTGCTGTGCTTCAAGGTTTGCTCAAAGTCGTAGCAGGAATCGAAATCTCATTCACCTTGACTTCAAAATCAGGTGGTGATGATGTAGATGATGAGTTTGCTGACCTCTATGTTGTGAAATGGACATCCCTTATGATACCACCTATCACAATTATGATGGTGAACTTGATAGCAATAGCAGTTGGAGTTAGCAGAACCATATACAGTGTGATACCACAGTGGAGCCGTTTACTAGGTGGTGTTTTCTTCAGTTTTTGGGTGTTGGCTCATCTCTATCCCTTTGCAAAAGGTTTGATGGGAAGAAGAGGAAGGACACCTACCATAGTTTTTGTATGGTCAGGTCTCATAGCTATCACAATTTCTCTCCTCTGGGTGGCTATCAACCCCCCTGCTGGTTCTACACAAATTGGTGGTTCATTCCAGTTCCCATGATAGGTCATTCTTTTTGTCAGATGAATCTGTCAGCAATTTTTTTATTTAACATTAGTTTTTTTTTTCTATCTTGATTCTACATATTGATGCTACTCCTGGATGGACTTAAATTATGTTATCTGTTGTCCTTAATTATAAATTTTGTTTGGAACTTAATACCAGAAATGTGATATTAATTTATTATAGCCTTCTGCTGACTTAGACTTTCTCTCACTGACTATTTTCTAAGTTTTTTTAACTGTTTGAGTTAGCATTCATTGTAAAGAAAAAATGCATGCAGTAACAATATTGAAGATAAATATTTTTTATACAATTATCTTGTTATAACTTATCATTTAAGTATTTATTTTTATAATAACTATATTAGAAGTCACACTATGAACGATTCTTGATTGATTGATATTGGACAGAATTAAAGTCTAATATAAAAAATTTAGTAATTTTAATTTTTTAAATAAACTAAAAAATCGTAACAAATTAAAAAAAAAAAACACATGAAACTAAATTAATTTTTAAATTTTAACAAAATAGACAAACAGTAATTGAAATATGAAAACATAAAAAAATTATTTCACGGGAAATCTCATGTTATAAATTATGTAAATGTCACTTTTAATAATTTATTATTAAAATTTACTCCATGTTAATTTATTTTATTAATTATTTGTTAAATAAAAAAATAAAATTAAATCACAAAAGACTAATTTGGTTTAGTTCATATTTAATACCATTATATTTTAGTCAAACTAAATTAAATTAATTTGTATATTATTTTTATATTTAATTCTTTGTTGAAAAACTTGGGAAACATCCCTATTCTTAAGTCAAATGTCACCAAACCATGATTCTTTGTCATGATTTGTTAACTTACACATCCAAAGTTGACCATGCATTACACATGCAAGTGCTGAATTGGTATGGTTTATTTGACTTTATATTTCCTTTGGACTCATACGATATGTAGTCGATATTGACATTTCAATTTGTAAAATTATAACTTATTAAGGTAAGTAACCAACCTCCAGCAGCAATTGCCGAAACCAATTTCAAACAACAACCAACCATTCGTTGCCGAACATTTATAATAGCAATTCACATGGCAATCGGCTACATTTATTTATTTATTTCATTTTAATTTATTTTATTTTATTTTTCATATTTTTTTCATTTTCAATAGTAAGACTCGATTAAACGCACGTCAATTAATCACACAATAATTTTTTTTAGGTTAAGGTACTAAAATAAATTTAAAAGAAATTAAAATTTATTTTTAATATTATTCCACATTTGTTTTATTTGGCTTCGTCATTAGGGATGGATATGCTAGGACTAAGTTCATTCACCATGCAATAATGGTTTTTTTAAGTTTGAAAAAAAAATTTAGAAAAGATTTATATATATATATATATATATATAAAAGTTGGGTTCATTGTCCCTGTTGCGCAACTATTAATATCATTTGTTATCATTGGGCCTATTATATTACTTATTGTTGGATTATTATTCCATCATTAGTTTTTTTATCTCCACGTTTTACATGTTTAATTTTTGCATGAAAGAGTGTATCACAACGTCCAGAAATGTATATAAACAGAAGACAATTTTCATTTTTATAGAGTAAAGTTATACTCGTGATCTTGAAAATAACTAGTTAGGAATCCTTTATTTTTTCAATCCAATCACTCTTTTAATTTTGAAAAAAAAATCTTTATCAAAATACTCTTTCTTTTACATATACACATTTATTGTTATCTAAAAATATAATGAAAAATCGCGGACTCACAACAAAAATAAATAATCCATTAACAGGAAAAATTTTTCCCCATAAAACACTAACCTCTTTTTAACGTACAATTAGATAGAGTAATCATTCAAATATAAAATAAATGAAAACTAATTACTTTTTGTTTCCCTATAATTAGCTGCCAAGCTCTATCCCTTTATAAATAAAACCTAATTAAATTTTTTTGTTATCATTCAAGTTATTGGATATAATAACTTACTAAAATAAATTTTTATGATGAGAGATTTAAAAATCTTGTTTAGAAAAAATTTACATCTTCCTTGGGCAGTAAAATTTTTGCTACGTAATGTCGTTAACATATATTTATGGTATACTTGTTAGGGTTACAATTTGTGTTCTCAAGATCACATGTTTCTGGAATTTTGTTAGCAATGAAAAGAATGGACATATCTGATAATCACCTAACCAGGTATCAGAGGAAACAACATGGATGATAAAATAGTATATGTTGTAGCAAGTTTGACCTTAGTAGTGAGCACCATACCTCCTTGACTTGACGCGTATACAAGATAACTCCTCCCACACCCACCTGGAGCAGCAACTAAGTTTCAAAAACCAAAACCAATGAATTAAGAGCATCTGTTGACGACCAATTATTGCTGCATAAAATTTTATTATTTTATTTATTTATAGAACAATATTTTTTTCTTAAAAATTAATTTTTATGAGATTAAAATTAGTTGAATAATATAATGAAACATATTTTATCTTAAATAAATTAAGCTAAAAAATAAGAGTATATTGATTATTAATTTTAAAGGATATTGAGAAAAATAAAAAACATAGATATTAAAAGAAGTTGAGAAAAACCATAAGTATAAATCATCCAAAATAAAAACAATTATCAAGACAAGAGAATGAAAATATTAACAACAGAAGAAATCATTGTTCAATACTTTACTAAGAGAGTGTTTAATTGAAAATAAATGTGAAAGAAAACGACGAGAGTAATAAGTCATTTTGAACAGATAGTTTTTCTAAATTTATATATAGTCAGAGAATATATATATAAATTTATCATTAGAGGGACTGTGTTCTTGGTTAGTTTCTAAAGATATAATTGGACCATCTCAATCGAGTATCAAAGTATCATACTTAGTTCTAAAGATAATATGAAAATTATCATCAGAGGGACTGTGTGACCCTCTTGTATTCTAGGTTAAAATCTACAATTATTAACACAAAACTCTTAAGTATTAATCATGTACATGTTACAAGTTACGAATCAACCATCCACAAATAAGTTAGGAATGAATTGGACACACGACAAGCCTGAATTCTTACAAATTAAACATCTATATATTTATTAAATCCAAATATTGATCATTCTTTTAAAATATTTATAGAAAAAGAAAATAAGAAGTGTTAAATTTAGTTAATTCTCCACATGTGTTAAATAACTTAATATATCAAGTAATTCCTAATATATACAACTACCCATGCTCGAGGAGAGAAACTATAACCCAAGTTGAATCTTGAAATCATAGACCATAACTTGACCCCACTATTTATTACATAATAACTATTATTTATTATATAACAATTGACCTGTCAAACAACAAAAGAAATAGTAATAATATTTCTTAACTCTCAATCTTAATACATTCTATTTTATTGATTAAAATTTATTGTGAATTAAATATTTTTCTTAATCTTTTAAATTTTAATAAATGTAACTAATGATTAACGAGTGTTGAGAAGAGTATATAACAAATAGAAAAATATAAGCGTGTATAAAAAATGTGAATAAAGAGAAATACGTACATATTTTGTAAGTGATTTTGCTGGTTTAACATAAGTTGAAAAAAATATGAGCTACAACAATTTTACTTGCCAGCCAACCGTAATAAATCAACCAACTAATTCATTCACAAAATATATATACATATTTTTCTATCTTCACATTTTATAATCGGTTATTTACGTATTTTAGTTGTCTACCATCAATAAAATGCACATGTATATGTATTTGTTATTAATTTCTCTTGTATTTTATAAAGTAGTTAACACCAAACATTTCTCGAAGAAAAAGATTTACAGAGAAATGTAATATGCAGATAACCAATTATAAAATATGTAAAAAATGAAATAAATACGTGTATAAAATGTGAAGATAGAAATATATATATATATATATATATATATATTCAAAAATATATATATATATATATATATTTGAATAAATTGGTTTGTTGATTAGTATTGGATCACAAGTAGTTAGCTAAATAAATTTATTTCTCGTATCTTATAATTCCAATTTGAGTCGACGAAAGTTTGAATATAAATATTTTAAACATGAACTAAGCCAGATCTTCTGCAGCAAAGATCACAGCCATAGACTAAACTCTCCCTTGATTAAAATACTATCTAAGTTAAAAACAAACCAATGGTTGAGATTTGGCAGGAAGGTAGGTGCAGAGAAATTTCGATTAAGAAGACGGAGCTGAGAGATGTATTAGTAATAGAAATATATAGTTTAGTTTGTAAACGATCCACAAAGGCAGGCTGAGAGAAAAAGACAAGAAAAAGGGGTAGGTAGGGAAGCAAGAGTGGCTATAAGAAGAACGCTTGTTTTGAACGTGACAAAGGCGTGGCTACTTCTTCTCCATCTACTCCTTCACATTATATCCCTACCTCATTCATATTTTCACCTACCACCCTCTCTCTCTCTCTCTCTCTAACTCTACATTTCTTTCCTTTATATTACCTACCACACTCCTCCTACATTTCTTCATTACTTTCCCTCTCCCAACACTCACACTTAAAAACTAGCATTTTAGTTTTTTTAGAGGGAAATTAAAACACAACAAAAACATCACAATGATAACGGTAGCACCTTCAGTTGATACCAAAGAGGTGTCAAAGCAAATTAATAATTTAGTTTCCCAAACTACCCATATATTTAAGTCGAAATTACCTGATATACCCATCTCCAACCACCTACCTCTCCACGCTTACTGCTTCGAGAAACTTTCCGATTTCGCAGACCGTCCCTGCCTCATCGTCGCAGACAAAACCTACACCTACTCCGAGACCTATCTCCTCTGCCGGAAAATCTCCGCCGGCCTAACCAACCTCGGAATCCGCAAAGGCGACGTCGTCATGATCCTCCTCCAAAACTCCGCTGAATTCGTCCTCTCCTTCCTCGCCACCTCCATGATCGGCGCCGTCGCCACCACCGCTAATCCGTTCTACACCGCCGCCGAGATCTTCAAACAGTTCACCGTCTCCAAGTCGAAGCTAATTATAACTCAGGCAATGTACGTCGACAAGCTCCGCAACCACGAGAACGCGAAAATCGGAGAAGATTTCAAGGTCGTCACCGTCGACAATCCGCCGGAGAATTGCCTCCACTTCTCAGTCCTCTCGGAGGCGAACGAAACCGACGCGCCGTCGGAGGTTGAGATCCATCCGGACGACGCGGTGGCGCTGCCGTTCTCCTCCGGCACGACGGGATTACCAAAAGGAGTGATTCTCACTCACAAGAGTTTAACCACAAGCGTGGCGCAGCAAGTCGACGGAGAGAATCCTAACCTATATCTTACAACAGAAGACGTGCTTCTCTGCGTGCTTCCGTTGTTTCACATATTTTCTCTCAACAGTGTGCTATTGTGCGCGCTAAGAGCGGGAAGTGCGGTTTTGTTGATGCAGAAGTTTGAGATAGGGACGTTACTAGAGCTGATACAGAAGCACCGTGTGTCGGTGGCGATGGTGGTGCCGCCGCTGGTGCTGGCGCTGGCGAAGAATCCGATGGTGGCGGATTATGACCTAAGCTCAATACGGTTGGTGCTATCCGGTGCGGCACCGTTGGGGAAGGAACTCGTGGAAGCTCTCTCTAGCAGAGTTCCTCAAGCTGTGTTGGGACAGGTAACTTACACTGCACTCTTTACTTCCCTTCATTTTCGTTAACGTAACATTTTACAACATGTTTTCACCGTCTTTTTAATTATCATAATTATTTTTCTAATTATCCATTTTCTCTTAACGTAGACGCATAATATCTCTATTTTTACTAATATATAAATATAAAAAGAATTTGGTGCATGCAAAATAAACTAATATTCTCTTTTAGTTCTTAAAATATTATTCTTTTTCCAGTTCTCGTGTATTAAAATATGTAATACTGTGTAGTTCTTGTTTATACAAATAACTAATTAAAAAATGTTTTGTTTTTCAAAAGACATAAACCTCACTTGCTATATTTTTAAAAAAAATTCAGAGAATGAAAACATTTTCTTAATTTTTAGTTTAATTTTATGTATTGTTGGTATAGTTTTTCTTATATATAGTATCAATCCATTGAAAAATGTTATAACTTAATTTTTATTAATTTACTTAAAAAATTAAAACTATCAAATTTATTATCTCTACCAATTTAATTTTAAATCAAACATATACTATTATTCACTTTTTTCATAATTTTTTATATACATTCATTATTTATATAAACAAAATTAATACGCAGAAGTAGAAATGTAATCATACTTACGCATTAGTAAATTATAATATAATTATTATTAAAAAATAACTATAACTAATGGCATTTAATTATTTTCTCTAAAAACAAATGTTTATTTGTGGTTTTTATTTTGATTTTTTTTTCATTTATCGTATCTGGGGTCTGAACTGTGAACGTGGCTATGAGAACAAGCACTCATAATTCTCTTGAGTTAAAATGGACAATATATTGGGAATATTTTGAGACATTAATTAAGAAGGAGACAGGAAAAATAAATTTGGATGGACAACCTGGTTGTCCTTACACTGGAGTAAACAAATGACTTAAGCTGTCATGGAATATTATTAATAATTTTACTTTATTAATTATAAAACATAATTTACTAATTAATTTATTCACAAAATATTTTTCTCTCTTTATATTTTTCTCTTTTTATATTTTTTACACATATATATATTTTTTCTTTTCACATCTTATAATTAATTATATGTATATTTCAATTGTCTTCTAAATCATTTCTTATCATTAATCATTAATGCTGTATCTCTAATAATTAATTATATATATATTTTAATTGTCTTCTAATTCATTTCCTATCGATAATCATTAATGCTGTATCTCTAAATCATTTCCTATCATTAATGCTCTGTCTCCTTCTTCGTAGCTGAGTTTTCAAAACATTAACATCTTCTGATATTGATTTTAAATACTGGTAATTAAATGGAGTATAATATACGTGTCATTAAATAATTAAGATCCTTACTTTATTACTAGAAAGTTTAACACGAGATTTGTTAACAACAAAGCTACAAAAGCATGCACAAAAGTATTAAAATATAATATTAGCATTTTTAATACTGTGTGCACATGCAATTTTTTATGATACCCCATGATATTTTGGATCAGGAGGAATAGGTAAGTTTTTCTTTTTATTTTATTCCCATTGTTTGACGTTGTTAAACCTTTTGAAGTAGGTAGACTTATTCTGTTATAAATTCAAACTTGAACATGTCTATGGTATAATTTAATGTACTAAAATAATACTCACCAAACACCAAAATATTGAATAAGCCACACAGTTGTGTAAGGTCAAACTTGGCACCTTCATCATATTTTGGTGGTAGTTTG
Source organism: Hylodesmum podocarpum (assembly GCA_026586105.1). NCBI lineage: Eukaryota > Viridiplantae > Streptophyta > Magnoliopsida > Fabales > Fabaceae > Hylodesmum > Hylodesmum podocarpum. Next base: position 975,332 of record JALJEV010000646.1, read on the forward strand.
GGTTAAGTTTATTTGACCGTGTGAGTGAGTGACATACAAGTAGTCTGGTCAACGTTTCATTGGCAATGTGGTCTGCACCAGTGCATAGTGCATTGCTGCCTAATTGCCTAAATCTCAAATAAATCAATATTGGTATTATTTTAAAAGAATAATTTCCTAGTTTTTGTATGTTTTATGAGAAAAAATTTAAAAGAATATTTGCATTATTTGAAAACATTATAGAAATTTAACTAATGGTTGAACTAGATATTTTAATTCAAGTAAAAATAAAAATATAGATCGAAAATTAAAAGTTAAAGATGCATAATTTAAATAGTTCATATTTAAATAAAAATATTATATTTTTAAAAATCAAATTAAGAATATAAGTAATAAATTTTTGAGAAAAAAATATAATAAAAGTGTAAATAATTTTTACAAAAGCTAACTTATTAAAATTAAATATGAATTTAAGTGTGTAGTAAATTTAATATAAAAAAATAGTTTTCTACTTATAATTTATCATTAAATATAAAAAATACTTTTCTACTTAGTAGCCAAACAAATAATTTTTTTAAAGTCATTCAATCCATCGGAAGCTTCTGATTGTTCTTAGTATGAATATACAAAAATAACTTGTTTATGCTTGTGAGCAAAATCTTGTATTTGTTTTTGGTTATGCTTTTAAGGAACACTATAGTTCAAATAAAATTCTAACTTGGGACATGTTAAAATGTATGTATGTTTAGGGATACGGTATGACCGAAGCAGGACCTGTTCTGTCCATGTGTTTGGGCTTTGCAAAGCAACCATTCCCAACAAAGTCAGGTTCTTGTGGCACTGTCGTTAGAAATGCAGAGCTAAAGGTTGTTGATTCTGAAACTGGTTGTTCTCTTGGCTACAATCAACCCGGTGAAATTTGCATCCGGGGACAACAAATCATGAAAGGTATCTAAATATGTGAGGCTTATATATAGTGTAACAATTGATTTTCTTTGAAATATATGTTAATTTGGCTCTGCACTTACACAGTTACACTTAATTAAATATGTCAGGATATCTAAACGATGACGAAGCGACAGCATTGACCATCGATTCAGAGGGTTGGCTTCACACCGGTGATGTTGGCTATGTAGATGATGATGAGGAAATTTTCATTGTTGACAGGGTTAAAGAACTCATCAAATTTAAAGGCTTCCAGGTATATAAACATTTAGATTAAATTTGTCTCATAAAGTTTTGTAGAGATAAAAATTTTGTGACAAGTAACTAATTGTGTTTATTCTTTTGTTCTGCTCTAGGTGCCCCCTGCAGAACTTGAAGGGCTTCTTGTTAGCCATCCCTCTATTGCAGATGCAGCTGTTGTCCCGTAAGCTTCTTAATTTGAATTTGAATGAATAATTACTGTGCACACATAGTGGAGAATACTAACTAATAATTTTATCAATGGAACCAAATATGTTAACAGACAAAAGGATGTTGCTGCTGGTGAAGTTCCTGTTGCTTTCGTTGTGAGATCAAACGGCTTTGATCTAACTGAAGAGGCTGTAAAGGAGTTCATAGCTAAACAGGTATATGACAGTGCAATAATTATCTGTTTTGGTGTTATTATTAAGGAACTTATACATTATCTACTTCAATATAATTTGATTAAAATGAAAATTTAGAAAGAATTTAACTTCATTCATTTCAATCAAATAAAAATATTTGATAGACAATTGAGATAAGGAGAAATTCAGTTATAAAATGTAATGAAAAAAATAGTATATATATAAAATGTGAAGGGAGAGAAATATATATATATATATTCTATATGACGAGAGAAAAAGGATATAAATAAAATGTGAAGCAAGAGAAATTGTATATATTCTGTAAGTGAGTTGACAGATTGGTTATGTATGACTATGTATTACAGTTGACTGCAGTTAACAACCAAAATACATAAAAATGTGACTGATTTACATTAGCAAATGTAAAAGCTATATAAATTTCATGGAAGTTTAATCTTTACCATGCTTTTAATTAATTGAATGGTATTTTCTGTCAACAGGTAGTGTTTTACAAAAGACTGCACAAAGTTTATTTTGTTCACGCTATTCCCAAGTCTCCATCAGGAAAGATACTAAGGAAAGACCTCAGAGCAAAGCTAGAAACAGGCGTCACCCCCACACCTTAAGGGCTAGAATTGTGCCCATCTATTATTTTTTTTAGCAATAAGTTCCTTATTTTTTATTTATATTAATAGTTTCATTACACGTTTAATCTGTGTATCGATGCTTCACGGCATAAGGTAATTAAATCCCAGAAGCAGTTGTACCTGCACATAATCATTGTATTGCCCTAGCTTCTCTGTTTGCATTATGTCTATTTTGTGATTTTAGATTACTAGTTTTCGGGACCTTGTTTTATTGGTATTATCAATCCCTTGTTCTTCTGTCACATCAGTCCAATTATTAATTTTTAATGTTAGGACCATTGCGCAAAATAAAGAGAAATGATACCTATTTAAAAAGATGATAGAATTGTACTTAAAATAGTCAAGCGAAAAATAAACTCAGCTGTTAAAATAAGGGGAAATTAGAACTCGAGCAATTCAAAGATCAAATACTGTTTTATATAAAACAAGTTCAGGTTTTGGAACATGTTCATTTTGGGTCCATAGTTAGTTTTATATACTCAATCAATCAATAAATATATATTGTTTTATTAGCATCCAATATCCAGCTATCTATGTCTCCCATCTATGCACTGTTCTTTGTTCATTTATCTTTTTTTAAAAGACAAACACTAATGCCTATTACTAAACAAACTCTAGTCAACTCAATTCTTAAACTAAATAACAATGAAAAAAAAATAAACTATATCCCTAAATTATATAATTAAAATTAAAAAGACGTAACTATTCTTAAAATAACATAACGATTAAATATGTGATTTATCACCTTTTTGACCTACTATTATTTTTTTATTAACTAATGTTGGTTCACCGGAAATTCAAATTATCTGACGAGTCTGATGACTTTTATAATCTTAATTACTTTTCTTATATTATTATTATTTTAAAAAGAAAAGTCTTAGTTTAATTATTAATAAGATGAGATAAAGTAACAAAAAATCACCAAAGTGACCACAATTCAAAACCAAAGAATCTAAATAGGTTAAAGTAGAGGCTTTTCCTTTTTTAGTTTGGTTTTTTTTTTCACATACATATTAATTCTATGATTCCTTACATTAAAAACAAAAAAGTAGTTTCAGTAAATTGTTTACTCAAAATTGAGAAGAAGAAAAGTTGCATTGGAGTGATTTGCAACTTGTTTAAGCGGAGAATGGAGATTAGAGAAGAATTGAAATCGATTTTGCCATATTTACCGGTGGTGATGCGTTCTTCCTCTCCGTTTTGGCCGTCGCAAGTGGTTGAAACACTTAAACAACTCGGTACCGGCCGAGTCAACTCGGGTCAGCAATTGTTCCGCGTCATTTCTGAACTCAGAAACGCTCTTTCTCTCTCTTCCGAACCCTTAGCCCCTTCCGCTTCCCATGGCTATTCCCTGTTCTTCGATGAGGTAATATTAATATCTCTTTTCGTAATTTCTGAACTCAAGTCATGAACTATATAAAACGTCGTCGTTTGTTTCAGGTTATGCCTGTTGAGGAATCTAGCAAGTGGTTCCAGGTGGTGGTTCCGGCATTGGGGAATTTGCTTTTGAGGTTTCCCTCTTTGTTGGAAGCACACTATGAAAACGAAAACGAAAACGAAAACCCTAGCACTTATAATGTGGATGCAGATGGAACAATTGTCACAACTTCACTTCGGTTATTGGATTCACAGGAACCAGGGATAGTGTTCCTTAGCCAGGTTAATTGATTTGTTTCTTATCAAACTTTGTAGGATTCATGATTTTGACATGCATGCATGCTCAAGATTGTTTTAGTTAAGTAGCATTATTAAATTTTGTAGGATACATGATTGAGACAGCATGATTGTGACATGCATGCATGCTCAAGATTGTTATAGTTATGTAACATTGTTAAATTTTGTTTTTTCAGGAGTTGATTGCTGCTCTTCTTGCCTGCTCATTGTTTTGTCTATTCCCAGTCAATGTGAGATTTGAGAAACATCTTCCAATCATTAACTTTGATCAATTGTTTGGGTAAGAAAATTTTTGTCATATATTTGTGGATTTCCATATATTCTTATCACCTGTTCATTTGCTTGTTTTTGTCTTAATTTGATTTTGGGACATGTCTTGGATGCATGTTGTGTGTGAGTGACTACATGAGGATGAAAGAGGGAGAAATAGAATTGATCTATGTGTAGTCCATATCAAAGACATATTGTCTTATTTCATATGTCATAATTGTTTCTTACTTCATGTCTAAATGACCAGTTTTCTGCGTTTTCAGGAGTCTGAGTGATGATTACAGTCAAAAACAGGAAAATAAGATTTGGTGCATCGTTCACTATTTTCAAAGGATAAGTTCTGAAATGCCTAAGGGTATTGTCTCATTTGAGCGAAAAGTACTTCCCTTCGACAATGATTCTATTCACATTTCTTATCCAGATGCTAACTTTTGGAGCACTTCAGCTATACCATTATGCAAATTTGAGGTATGTGAAGGAAATTTTTTTTTTCATTTGCCAGAAAAAATTAATTTCTTTTAGTTTTTATTTTTTAATTATACATTTGACTTGTTATAGGTAATAGTTTGGCATTTTAAATAGGTTCACAGTTCAGGGCTCATAGAAGATCAATCAACTTTAGCTGTTGAAGTAGATTTTGCAAATAAATATCTCGGGGGAGGTGCTCTTGGCAGGGGGTGTGTACAGGTACAAATGTACAATATGTTTTTATTTCCACCTGTAATAACCTTTTAAATCTAGTTTTTGGTGATTATGATTTATGATATCTTTATACCAGGTTTCCTAATATAAGCATATGCATGCAGTCAATTCAGTCTTGTGTAGATATTGTATTTAGCACCTTTCATCACTTTTTAGATTCTTTAAGTTGAAATTTTTTTGTGACTTGAACATTTGTTGTATTGATGTTTGATGCATTTGCTTTTAAATGTCTGATATAGGAGGAAATCCGCTTCATGGTCAGTCCAGAATTAATTGCTGGAATGCTTTTCTTGCCAGCCATGGCAGATAATGAGGCTATAGAAATTGTTGGTGTGGAAAGGTTTTCGAGTTATACAGGGTTAGTGTTATTCACTGGATCTAAACTTGAATAAAACATTGATATTGTTGATGCCTACTAGATTTATTTACTTCAAAATGTGGTGGAAGAATTCTTTTTCCATTTCTATTTGAAGATGGAGGAAGAAAAACATGTTTATTGATTGTTATGCTTTGCATAGTGAATTTTCTCATGTTTTTCTGTGTACATTGGCCAATAGTTTGCGGTAGCTTGAAAAATTTAAGTTATGTGCCTATTTTTCATCTCTGTAAGTTTTGTTTGCACACCTACATATGACAGATTCTTAATACTTGAGTTTATATGCTCCCAAGAATAAACATTTTACTGTTATGTGTGATGATGTATGTACAGTATATGACAGGTTGAACTACATTAAAATAAAAACACTTATTTTAATGTGACATCACTTTGTAGGATTTTGAGCTGTTTACTCATTGTTATAATTGCTGGGTGCTTCCTTCATAACCTAATGGTGATAATATTTCCTGATGTCTTCAGGTACGCATCATCATTTCGATTTTCTGGTGATTATGTGGATGAAAGGGAAGTAGACACTCTTGGAAGACGGAAAACCAGGATTGTTGCAATTGATGCATTATGTAGCCCAGGGATGAGACAATATAGAGCAAATTTTCTCCTCCGGTCTGTTAATATTGGTTTTTGTGGCTACTTTATAATCGAAAATTCATTATGTTTGATGTTTGCACTTTGGAACTTGTTATTGTTTATAAAGGGTGTGTTTTACATGCATTTGCATTCCCTGCAAAGTGAAAACTAGTTTGTTTTTCTCAATGCTTTGGAGGAATGTACCTGGCTTACTACACGGAGTATCTATAATATTACCCGTACTTTTTGTTTCTTCCTAATATTATTTCTTTTATTAAAACAAAGCTTGCTTTATGTTATCTCAGTTTTATACCCATATCGAGACTTCAAAAAAGAAACTATTGGGGAAATTATTTCTAGTTTAGTAATAATGTTTCAAGGTGGGTTGTATACAATAAATTTGAATTAGCTTCTTCATTCCTGCAGTGAGATCAATAAAGCATTCTGTGGTTTTCTATGCCAATGTAAATATCAGCCATATCAGAAAATATTGCAAGAGCATGGATGTTCTTCTGGACAGGTTGGTCTTTCCCATATTTTTAATACACAATGATACTGGTTCTTAGGTTAAGAATTTCTTTTAGAGCATGTTTAGGAAAGCTTAAATTTCTCACTTTTAGCTTTTTTAGTAAAAAAATGTTGGAAGACGAGCTGATTCTTTTGCATCTGCAAATTTGAAGCTTGTGATTATCTTTCAACAGGTTTTTTTCTTTTCAGCTATTTTTATACACTTACTATGTAAAAACTTTTTGTTATACCCAAACAAAATTAATTATCTTCAAACCATTTTTCAGCAAACTTATTCACACACAAAAAAATGATTATAATTATAATTGATTATAACAATAATCGATTATACATATAAAATTCTCACAGCTATCTCAAACGCACCCTTAATATGAAATTCTCAAACTTTTGTTTTTACTATCTATCTGCATTGGTCTTTTTTATTTATCTTTTTTGAACACTCTTTACTTCACAGTTTGATTCTGGCACCTCAACATCTATAGAAACAAGTGAAGAAAAAATTTCAGACCACAAAATCAGAAATTCTCAAAACGACTATCATGGGATGGATCAAGGCAATAATATTGGGGTTGCAACTGGAAACTGGGGATGTGGTGCCTTTGGAGGAGATCCTGAGGTGAAGACCATAATTCAGTGGCTTGCAGCTTCTCAGGTAATTTTATATGTTTAATTAATGAGTATGTGGAAGATATCATTGTGTAGTTATCTGAATGAATTAGAAATGCCTATGTTTACCCGTAAATCAAGGAAAACCCACTTATCTGAATGAAAAGATGTTGTATACTAGGGAACTGTGACATAAGACAAAAGGAAACTCGTATTTGTTATCACAGCAACTGTGGTATTAGGCTCTATACTTGCTTACCTTTGACTTATCATGCCTGAAAACCAATTTTATCGGTACATGCCTTTCAGGCTTTAAGACCTTTCACATCATACTATACATTTGGCTTGAAGGCATTGCAGAACCTAGACAAGGTAATTTGATCTTTCCTTTGTAGTGACAGAATCTTGGCCTTCTATTTCTGAATTGGAAAGTAACAGAAAATAGGAGACATAACTCTCCTCCAAAGGTTTCCCCTTCACAAAGGATTTCTTCTTTCACAAAGAGCCATGGCTCAATTTACAAAATGATAATAATTGCCATCCATCCTACTGACCTTCCCAGTTTATATCAATTAAACTCCTCTAATTAACTAATTAATATTCTAAACTTCCCTTCTCCGTATATCCTAATAGAAGATGTCTTACTAGGCACTTTGATTGATGTTGTGGCAGGTTGCTCATTGGATTTCGTCACATAGATGGACAGTTGGGGACCTATGGAATATGCTAATTGAGTATTCAACAAGTAGATCAAAAGGAGAAATTAATGTTGGCTTCCTTCAATGGCTCCTCCCATCAATATATGGCCATGGTGCTCGAATGGATTTGCCAAATCTGGACTAATCTTCCATTGTCGTACATCTTTCTCGTTTGTCAATGCATGTTCTCACTTTGAAGGAGCTGTGAAAAGGTATGCATCGTGTAGTTTGTTTTGGGGGCTTCAAGTGTCACCTTGGTTATATGGCTAAACTGCTGACTGCCAAGGTCAAATCTACTGCACAAGGGATATCATAATTTTTTTTTAGCTAAGAGCCACCAGAGACTTCTTTTTTGTTGTATTTAGCTTTGAGGTGGAGAGGGTGGATTCAAAAAATAAACTATCCAGGTTCTCATCTGTGCTATTTCAGCTTCAGTGAAGTCTACAGCAGCAGAATGCTTTGTGGTAATGGAAGCAGAAAGCAAATATCTGGAAGGGGGATTTGATCAATCAAACACTTACTCAGCTATACTTACCCTTCGTTTCTCAGTCTTGCCATTAAAAACTGTAAGGCATTTTCCAGAACTACAAGATAGCCAAAAGCTAAGTCCATGGTGGTTTAATTTGTGAAGAGTATTGATGGATTTCCATCTGCTGTTGACAAGCTTTGCCAGGACCTCAAGGAGCGAAGGGTGACCATGCCATTCTTGTCAGCAATTAAGTTGCTTTGCTCCCTCGAGAACTTGTCCTTCTAGTTGCTAACTTGCTGTACCCTGCAGTGTGATGCCATACGAAATCAAATATTGAATACAACGAATCTCATCTCAAACTCCATTTTGTGGTGTTGATCAATCAATTTAGAAAAATCATAACAATAACATGGCCGTCTGCGATTACTTGAAAGCTAACCAGATGAGATATTCCAGCCTCTGTAAACATTGTTCTCTCCACAGTTCTCTCTAACCATATTTGATATCGGTAACTGAATAAACATGTGTCATGTGAGGAAATGCTTCACTCGGGGGACACGGGCTAGGATCACATTTGTTGCACTGACTACGAAGTAAACTGCTCCTTAGATCATCAGCACCACACTAGTCATGGCAGGCACAGGCAAAAGGAAAGGCATGGTTTTTCCACCTGCATGACTGATTTCTAAGTGCCTGTGATGATACTATTCTCTTAATCATATTCGTTGATATTTACATCTATTTTTTTGTCTCATCTTTGTTACGTGGTTGGAATAATAAGATATTACAGATGTTTCCTGCATAGCTTGGAAGTACTTGTTCCTCCTTGTTGTTTGGTGATGATCTAGTTCAGTTTGTTCTACTCGTTCATAAACCGTTTGGAATGGTAGATTATATAAATGAAAGACATGTTTATTAGGACTATGTCTATTGACACGCTCCCTCTTTTCACTTTTTTTCTTTTTCTAAACTTATCTTTAAGTTTTTCTTTAAACAGAAAATCGTATACGGTAACTTACATTATATCAGCTGTGTTGATCAACCGATTCAATCTAATATAAATCTACAACTGCCGAACCGATTGAAAAACTAATAACCAAGCAAATTGAAAGATCCACGATGTTTGATTCATCGATAATAATGCTGATTTCAGTATAAGAGATTTTATACTATTATCCAACTATAATTAATATGTATAAATTCATTAATTTTTTATATTAATTATCTTAAAAATTAATTATGATTGGTTGACAGAAATAATTTTACATTGCTTGTACATAACCATTAAACTCTAATAATGCACTGATATTTCTTTTGCATTGAAAGTTCTCAACGAGTTGAATCTAACGAAAGAATTAATAGCGTCAACGTAACAAACGGCACTCAGTTCTTTTTGAGAGAAGTTAATACAACAGCATCTCAAAACTACCTTCCACCAGAAAAAAGTTGAAAACTTTCATCTAATTTAAACCGTTGCAATCATGTGCTCATACATCGGCGCTTCGGTCCTAAGTATGTCATTATAACGAATTGTTAAAATGCTATGCAGGCAAAATCATCTTTTGCTATTAAAGTGAGTCTCGTATACGGGCAAAAAAAGAAAAAAAACCTTTTTAGCATGACTTACAGTTTTAAAAAGGAATCGTTCATCAACAAAAAATGGTTATGTTCAATCCTTTTCATATTACTATTATTTAGTTAGTGACAAGTGTCACAATTTTTGCATGCCCACTTTGCACCCACGAGAAAAGAAAGAAATAAAGAAACCACCAAACATTAACAAATTTCTAGACACAAATATCCATTTAAACAGGAAATACGCAAATTATTCCGTTGATAGCCTTCCAAAAGAATAGTGCAAGAAATATTTGTTGAATAACTTTTCTGTAAGTTTTTCACACGATGCATTCGCCCAAATATCAAAATTGACATAAGAGGGAATAAATTACACTAAAATATGTGAATTCCAAAATTAATCCTATGCTGATGTATAGCATTCCATGATCTCTATGGACTAGTAAAAGCAATTTCTCTATTATAAGTACAAAAGGGCAAATACATGAAGAAGAAAAAATTCAGTTAAGGTCTGAAGGTAGTAAGTAATGGTTAGTAAACAATTTCCAAAATCAACTCAGGATTATAGACTCAAGCCAACCAGTTTGCTTCTAACCTACTGAGTGAATTGGCTGTACTGATAAACTATTATGGAGGAAAACTAATTACTGACAAATTACTTTACAAAATATACAAACTTGCTTATATAAGGCAATGCAGTAAAGAATTGCAGATCAATGCTCATTCTTAACTCTTGCCTTTAATATTCCAGGGAGGGGTGGAGATGAAGGAGGCCTAATCAGAGTGTTTGAAACTGTAGTAGGAACCAGGGTATGGTACAAACCTGACATGCTAGAACCTTCACCACCGTCTGTAGGATTGTCTGTTGCATTATCATTCTGAGATCTCTCACAAAATTTCATTGCCTTAAGAACATAGTTGTCATCATGTAGCTCAAAGGGAGTGCTACAGAGAGAGAGAGAGAAGAGGAAGTAAGCATACTTAGAAAAGATTTTGAAGTATAAAAAGTTCTAATAATAATGATATGACGAAAATGATAGATGTATTTAGCAACACAGCCTCTGTTTGACCATAATAGTATACACCGATGCTTGAATGTATGATACTAGTGAAATAGGATCACATTCAGATGGTTGAAAGAAAGCAAACTAATTGAAGCCTTCTTACCTATTGAAATCAAAATGCACAAGCTGCATATCTTCTGATATTTCCACTTCAACAGTTGCATGGGGGCGTGTCTATAGTTTCCAAAAGCCAGAAAGGATATCAATTAAGAACATGTTTGACTAAACAACTTAATTAAATACTTATTCAATAAGCTTTTACCAAATAGGAGTTTTATTCATAAGCTTTTTGAAATAAGCACAAGACAGTGTAAATGAATAATATCCTTCTAATAATAATAATATAACTATAGCAAGTACATTTATTTTCAGTAGAAAATTTATAACCGATGTCCATAACAATGGTGGAAAAAATGATTCAAGTGAATTTACTCAAGAAGCAGGAATGAGGTCTCATCTGATAATACTAGACTGCATGTAATCTAAACTTTAAGTCAACTGATTAAGTAAATGCTGACTAGCTACATCAGACTTGAGACCAAAAAACATACACACATTATCTGACACTGACAAATTGAAGATCAAAAGGGAAAAATTTGAGAAACAGTTTCTAGTGGACAAAATAACCAAAAACAGAGCATCATAGGATACCTGCACCAGAATGAAAGGCAAGGATACACCTCCATTGGGAGCATTTCCTGAGCTATACAATTGCTCATTCCGTTGTATAAGTTTCTGAAGACCTATGTACTTGATAAATTAATACATGAAGTTAGCAAACAGAGCTAATTATATCCAACAATAATCATACGGCTTTCATCATATGAGCCAATTATAATTTTCAAAATGCAAAAACAAAATAAATTGCATGGGCTTGCAAATTGGATACAAGAATTCAACCCCAGATTAAATTCATTTAAGAGAGTGGTCCTTACTTGGTCTTCCAGCTCTTGCAAATATGCTGCTTTCTTTTCAATTCTATTCCTTAGCCCAAGACGCTCCGTCTGTTGAAATGATTATATTAGTTAAAATGATCCTTTTATTGTACTTTGAGAATAGCCGATATCATCACTGTGAGGAAAGAATAAGCTACTCAGCCAAAAAAATTACAACTCTACTGTTTGCAGACCTTTAGCTCTTCAATATCACTTAGACTAGTGCGAGGAAGACCCTTCCATTGTATTTCCTTTTTATCCTTAGAAATAATATCCATTGCCATGAGAACATTCAAAGCATCATACACCCTTCGACGAATGTTTTTCTCGTCATATTGTTGCTGTCAAGTGTTAAACCTCAAAAATTAAGTCCATAATATTTACCTATCTTTACACTCAGTCAGAAGTCATTTATACAAAGAGAATACCTGATCAGGAGTTGAAACACCATTGCTTGGATCAGCAAATTCAGCCACAAGTTCATCAGCTACCTATAATATATCCACAATCCAAATTAAATTTTAAAAACTACATTAGGAATAAATATTATATATGAGGAATTCAAACCAGAATTTGTGTGGCAAGTTGAATTACAAAGAAAGTTTTTCACTTTTAGATTATCTGTCTTCAGAAACATTTCATTACAATACAACTGATAATAGTTTTTTTATAACTGATAGTGTTCATTTGCTAAAGCCTATAAGAAGATATATGAAAATGAAACCATGCAGGCCTGTACAAAATTCAGAAGCTATTAAGAAATACATTTATTTTAGAAGCTATAATATTGAAATTATACATTTATTTTATGAGCAGATACCATATAAAACTGAAGCCAAATTTAATATCAGTTTATGCAGAGTAACTGGCTGACCTCATTGTAAGTTGTTCTTCCTTTGCTTTCTACCTTCTCACACACTGGAAAACCAGTAAGAAAATATATCATGACATTGACAAAAACAATGTCAATCAAAGGAGCACAAGCAACTAAATATCACAGATGCAATTTTTGGAGTTAATGCATGTTTGGTAAGAAATTATTTTCTGGGGAAAAAATCATTTATTTTAAAAAGTTCTTTCAATGGATGGTAAAAATAAGCGATTATTCCTTTTGAAGTAAATTAAACCGAACACAATCCCATAAACTGCACAGCATGCTATATGCAACTTTGAAAGACCAGAGCTATTAACTAGAAAATATCAATGAACCTTCTCTTTAAAGAACAAACTGGTCGAATTGGGTTAGATTATAGACCTTTCATACTAAATTGGCGGAGACCTCTTCCACTCTTATCACCTCCAACAGCACGTTGGCCCCTCTTTTTCTTCTTGCTACTGTTTAAAAATTCATGACAGGTAAGAATGAAAAGTGTGGAAGCACAAGCAGATAATTGACACTAGCAAGTAATATATAGAATTTCATGCCCAATATATCATCCAAAAAGTATAACATAACAGGTAGTTCTTAGCAGACAATCTTAAAAAAGAAAGTACAGAAAGTAAAGTTTACTGCCAGAAAAACTTAGTTAAGCAAATACACTTTCCTATCCCTGTATATAATTATTAACAAGCTTAAGATGATTTCACTGTAATGCTCAAAGTATAAGACAAAAGAAAAACGTCCCTTATCAGGATTCAGGAGACATAATCAAAGAAAAATTTAAAAAACTCTGAAAGCCCAGGATCACCATCCAACAACATAAACTATACCACTGCATGCATGCATAAATTCAAAGAACCTTCTATTGAATTTTTGCCACAAATTCCAGCATCAAAGAATAACAGAGAACTCACGCAACTGCGCCCTGTGATCCAGCATCATCACCATGTATATCAAGATGGTTTAACCTAAGAAAAGTACTATCACTAGCCGGTGTTGCCATTGTCTGCTCACTCCGGCTGGATGGTGACCCAACACTTCTGCTTGTTGACATTGATTGACCTGAGATTGTAGCTCCACGGCCCGGCAGCTCCTCCTCCTCTTCCTCTCGAAATGTTTCATGGGGCTGTGTTCCCATGTTGGTAATTCCTTACCTCAAGCCCCCGAAACAAATGCTACCGACGGAGGAACTGAACCCAATTGAACAGAAATCTTCAGGTAAACCCGAACTGCTCAATATTAACTGTGAATAAACCAATAGTGCTCCCAGCATCAGTATATGATTCATGTAACAATAATAAGCTTAAAACAAGATAAACCACCAAATTGCTAACACGAAAGGTACACATAATCCATCAAATAGTTCCACACACACTCATACTTTACACAGGTTAGTGAATATGAACAAGGAAGAATTGTATTCGTGCAATTCTTTTTTACAGCAAAGAAATACATAAGAAAACAACTAAAGTGTTGTATGAATGAAAATACAGTGTCCATAATTAAAACCTAACGTCTCAATCCTGCAATGAATTCAAGCATGTCCAAATAACAAAATTCCTTAATTCAATTATGGATATTATGAGAAGAGAACGAATCCGTTAAATATAATAAGAACTAACACAATTTCGAAATTAGGTTCCCCTAAATGTTAGATACAAACACCAAAGCAAGAGAAACTGATAGAAAGTCCTAGAAATCGAAAGGTAAAAATACACACTCACGAGAAAAACGTTGAGCAGTGTCGACCTCAGACTCAGACACAGAGAAGACCTAATACTCAATATCATACAATACAAAACAAAACTCATGCTTAGGTTTTAACATCCTCTCATAACCGAACCCGTCCAATATTAAATTATATTATATCATTAACCAAAAATAAATTAGGTTTAAATACTCAATTCATTCCATTAAATTAATACGTGAAATAATTGTAAAATGAAATTAAACTATAAAAATAAATAATAAGATAAAATAAATATTTTTAAGTCAAAAAATTACATTAATTAACACGTGTTTAAATAAATAAAAAAATAATAAATATGCAATACAACCTAAAAGATATACAGGAGAGGAGAGAGTGAGTATAATTTATTTTCATAAAAGTTTTAATAACAAAATTTCCGTAATTCTTATTAACAAAAAATTTAAATTGTTATGCGATTAAATTTTATTAGATACATAAAATAAAAAATAAAAAATAAAAAAAGAGAAATAATATAAAGAAAGTAGACAGTAAAATGGTTGAAATATTAAAATATAATAAATAGTTTTACAAGAATTTTAAAAAAATTTATCTAAAAATAAAAAAAATTATAAAAAATGAAATCTTCCTTATTATACGTAAAAATATACATTAAAAAGATAAAGAGAATCTATTTTTATATAACGAAGAAGATTTCTGCGTTGAGTGTGAGTGACCATAGCACGTGCCCTAAGTAAGAGAAGGTGGTGACTGCGAACGCCAAAGACCAGAGTTCCGTCACCGGCGCCGGCGCCGGCACCGTTTCCGGCAACGTTAAACTCACAGCGTAGGTAAGATAAAGCCTGATCCATAATTTGTGCTTTCTCTTTTGTTAATTTTTTGTTTAACAACGTTTTGATTTGTGTCCAACAAAATCCTTCACCTATCTTATGCTTTTGCTATAATAAGAACATTGACCTACATAATTATCTAACTTAGGGGAAGGGAAATCATTAACAGTTTAATAAATGGAAATATAAGATAGTTATAACGATATGGGCCTCAATCGGGCCTGGCCTACTGGGCCATTTTTATTAGTGCGGGCCCAAGTTGGCCCATTATCGTCACACTACTAGCCACGAGCAGACAGCTACTGTGCACGAAGACATTCGTGCGGACGCATACATGTAACTGTTTCTCCGAAACCAAATTGCTATTTCTTCTTTTTGGTTTTTTGTCTTCTCTTTTGGGAGCAACTTTGTTAGCTTTCGTACCCTTTTTCTCTACCAAATCTGTTGTATTATAGCTATTTAGATTATTACATTGATGTATTCTATGAACAATACATTTCTGATGATGACCTAAGGTTCGTTCCTGCGTGATTTAATTATTAATTTTAATGAACTGTTTCCTAGTTTAACTGCCTCTGCTGTGAATGGAAAATTGGTATTTTAAATTCATAATCTTCATTCCAAGTTTGCAGGTAGATACTAAACTGTGTGTGGTGAGCATTCTTAATCTTGTGCTTAATGGACAATTGTTATGTTGTTCTTGTTCCAGCTTGGGATTTGTTACTTACAGGGAGTGTATGCTAAATTAATTGCATCATGGATCCTTTTGATGATGTTCTACCTGTTGCTCCTGCTGCACGCTGTAAGTTCTTCACTTCAATCATGCTTGGAATGCTATTTTATTGTTATTATTATTTGATTATGTATATTGGGTGGTTTTTCATATTGTTTTGTAGCACGGCCTGGTGCCAAGTTTATTCCCAAGGCCAAATCTAAACAACTTCCTCGAAAGGAAATACCATCAGAACAGGATACCTCTTCTAAAGAAGGTGTTTCTGGGAATAAATGTCAAAATGCAGTTGCTTCAAGCTTAAGTATGCCAGTCGAAGAATCCGGGGGAACTCTGAATTTGAAGGATGCCACTATTTCTGAAACAGGAAATCCTGAACAAGTTAGTGTGAAAGGAGATAGTGCAGCCTTAGTGGATGATTCCACAATCACTGCATCTGAAGGTGATGCTGATCATAATTCTACAAACTTTTTAAAATCAGCATGTGAGGTAAATGTCATCCTTTTATTGGTGGTTAAGTGAGTCTGATAATGAGGTTGCGATGCTTCAGAGAAACTTCGAAATCAAACTTTGGAAGAGAAGAAGAGCTGGATTTTTTATATTTTTCAGTCTTTTTTCTCTTTTAATTCTATTGGTTAAGATAGGTGTGATCACTAATGGAGGGAATTCTTTTCAGGTAGCATCTGCAGAATTTGAATTGGATCCTTTCAGCAACATCCTCCCTTACCCTGGCACTAGGAATGGTTAGTGATATTGATGATTTTATAAATATGCTTCATATCACCGAGAAGATGACTTATCTTTTTTGTTATTATTATTATTGTAGCTCATAAGTTTCAACCCAAGATTAAGCCACGACCTAGAGTAGGCAATACGCCAACAATTGCTTCTGCTTCATCTAATGTTGTAATTGAAAAATCTGTTGAGTTGCCTACTTCTTGCACGAATGACTTTCAATCTTTTCAGACTGATGGTAATGACATCAGTGGACTAAACCAATCAACCAGTTTACCTTTGCCAACATTAGAGATTTTTAGTGCAACTGATTTACCAAATAAGTGTGATGATATGAGCATAAGTATTCCCATGGCTGAAGACAATGAGAGCTTGGCAGAAGCAACTCCTTCCCAACTGGATTCCCTAAATGATATGCTTTCAGAGGATGCAATTCATGATGGAACTAGAGTTTGGCCTTCTAGCTTTGCTAAATCATCCGGAGAGGTAATGGAAGAGAAATTAATATCGGTTGTTTTTTCTATTTCATTAATTTGCTAGACATTGATAAATTTTGTACATACAGGCTGGAGACATTTTTTCTGGGCTGGAATCCCTTGATGACTTTCTCACCCAAACTGCCACTGATAAAGGTGAATTACTATACTCTTTGTCATTTACCAAATTACAGCAGCTCTAGTCAGACTTCTTATTTTAGCTTTCAAGAGCATCACTTGTTTTGTGCTTCCTTTAAATCTCTGTTATGTTTAACTGGCTCCCAGCCAACTGTAATTTGTAAGATGTGACAAGGGTTCCTTAAGTGATAATTTGAAAAATTATGTGTAGGAAAACCACTTCATTCTTTCAATGAGAAGTGTGCAGAGGAAAATTTGGTCACATCTACTTGTGATTCGATTAACAATTTTGGGGAATCTGATACTATCCAAGTTCAAAGGTGTCCCGAGCATCATACCACCCAAGATTCATTAACCTTCAATGGAGCTGCAGTCCTCAATGAGGATGGTTCTCACACTAACAATAGAAGATCAGAAACAGAGGTGAAGATTATGTGATTATGAAGACACAATAATTTTCTGTAAATGCAATATCTGGTTGATTTCTTTTATTGAATAATTAATATTGGTCATGATTATTATTGGTATCAGGAAGTTGTGAACATGAACCCTGCCTGCCCAGGTGATGATGTCTTTGACTATCAATCCATGAAATCTGGTGAAGATCCAATTTCTGGAATTCCAGTGCATGAAGAGTTGAGAAATGCTGCTGATAATCCCACATTGGCTGAATTTTTGCATACAGATGTTACAATGGAAAAAGAAGTTAATATCAGTTACTATGACTTATCTTTTTTGTTTCCATTTTTCTTTTGTGAATGTGATTGTAGATAACTTTACATTTTATTTACCATGATTTTCAGGATGATAATGAGAGAAAAATGGATGGCTCAACATCATATTCTCTGAGGAAGAATAGAAGATCTTCTGTTGCTGGTGAGGATGATAAAGGTGGCAAAACCTCAAGGCAGCTGAGAAAACAAGCAGCCCGTAAACCTGCAAACAGCTCATTGCATGAGGATGTTGAGGGTAATAATGACCTTGACTCTCCTTATAATTCTAATGGGGATGAAATTCAAGAAAATGATGATGACTATGAGGTTGATTGTTCATCCAAGAGGAAAAGAGCATCAACAAGTTCACAGAAGAAATCTGAGGGTAAAAGTGGAAAAACATCTCAAAAGCGTAAGAAGACTAATGATGATTTAGAAAAATCTAAGGAACCTCCTAAAAAGTTCTCTCATTCAACCCGACGAAGAAAAAGATGTGGTAGAATTTACTAGACTGTTTGCGTTTAATTTTCATTTGGTGATATATTTATGCAGAAGCTTTTCTTTTTCATAGTGGACAAGGCTCTCCTGGAAATTCCTGAGGATGAACTTGAACTTCGAACATTGCCTATGAAGGATATTATTTTACTTGCAGAACATAGGGAGCGGCTGAAGGTGTGCATTTTAATCCTTGTGCTACAATGTCTAACAATTGTTAGTCTCATAGTATGGCACTCTGGCTTAAATTTTCACCAACTGTTCCATTTGTTTGCCTATGTAGAAAAAAGATCCAACTACTTCAAATACGTCTTCCAATCTTCAAAGGTACTCAGCATTAATATGAGTATACATTTACTGTTTATTTAATTCGCTGGTCAATATTTATCTTTTTCTAATACAGAATAATATAATTATATTTCAAAATCAGCATGTTTTGAAAAATATATTGATGTAAACATCCTATTTACTACAATGTCCCTGTAATTCTTACATGTTATTATCCTATAGAATAAAGGGATATCTGAAAAAGTGGAGAAACTTGTTCAATAAAGGGAATTTTGTGTTCATTTTTTTTCTTGGAGACATCCGGATGATCTACAGAAAATCCATCATATAGCTTAAATTAAATTTTCTCTCTTTCAATGATTCTATGAATTCCTTCACCAACTTGTCCTAATGGGTTTTGACTGAATTGATTGCTATGCTGTCACTGTACTGCATTATCTCCATTGCTACTTTGCCGAGGGGGTGGTAAATGGAATAGTGGTCCATTTTTCACCAGTTCATGTTGGTGGGAGGAGGAACTGGAGGTTGTGAGTAATTTTACGGAAATAAAGGGAAGGTCCTTTACATTTTTGGTATGATGGTATTTATCCTGGTACTACATGTTTTTGGCTCAGTTTTGGTATCTTAGAACAGAAGGGAAAGGTAAAACATTATAAAGAAAATGCACTGCATATTATTCACTGGCTGGCTGTTGATACGGTCTCCTTTGAGTGTCTTGTGGACTAGAAAATAAATTTCAGTTGCATAATATTTATCTGCAGTGATGGAGATTCTCTTCATGAGGCCACTGCATGTTATCCACCTACTATTGTTACTGTCTCTTGAGTCACGTGGACTAGTAAATAACTTTCAGTTGCATAACATTTATCTGCAGTGGTGGAGATTCTCTTCATGACACCAATGCTTATTTTAAAGAGGCTGCTTATTATGATGAGGAGTACGCTGGTTCAGAAGAAGATGCTAGAAACCCAGATGATGATCAAGCCAATGAAGAGGCTCCATCAACTTCCTCGTTATTCAATTATCAATCTTTGATGGAAAAAGCACCCCGGGGAAAATGGTCAAAACAAGATACTGAACTGTTTTATGAGGTATTTGCATACTTCTCAGAAAATGTCTGACATTATTATTTCTCTTCATTGCAACTATTCACATAGTAACGTTGTTTTTTCTTGGGCTTGGGAGGAGGGGATGCAAGAAAGACTGTACATTACAGTGAATTAACTAATGCTTTTATATGTTTATTTATTTTTACATAGGCTGTTAGAGAGTTGGGCACAGATTTTTCTATGATCCAACAGCTTTTCCCTGGTAAAACACGCCATCAAATTAAGTTGAAGTACAAGAAGGAAGAGCGGGAGCATCCTTTACGGTTAACCGAAGCCGTAAATAACCGTGCAAAAGGTTTTACCCTTTAATTACTTTTTTTTGTGCTGTTACCTGTCAGGCTGATGTGATTATTGGTTAAGTTGTTAGAAATAAGAAAAATATTTGGTAGACAACTGCAATACGGAGACAACCAGATAACCAGTTATAAAATATGAAGAAAAAGAAATACGTATATGTTCTGTGAGTGAGTTGGCTGGTTGACTGCGAAGTAAAGTTGCAGAAATAATCCTCAAGATTACTTCTTTAACTTTTGCCAAATATAAGTAATCATTGCTCTTCATTTACTCTTTGATGAGGCAAACCAGTTATTCTAACTCAAATCTGTACTCCTTTCTGGCAGAACACACTCATCTTAAAATGTTGATTGAGAAACTGCAAAAAGTTTCCCCCAAAGCAGAAGAAGACCCTGGTAAAGATGTCTCAGATTTCATGACAACAGAGGAGGTTGTGGACCCAACACCCGGAACTATAAATGTATGCACTATTGATATCTCCCTAGTTATTTTATCACACCTTGAGTTTATGTTAATCTATCATTTAATTTTTTATTTTAAAGAAGTATCAAATTATAGTATATTTGTTAAAAATGAAAATTTTGTCCTCTCCTATTTCCTCCAAAACTTATCAGTTTTAAGATACCTTAATGTGCCCTGCAAATTCTCATGAATCATTTTATCTAAATGAAGGAGGCTGCAGAGGTTGCAAAAAGTAGAGAAGATGTTGATGTTAAACAACAGGAAGATTCTGAGACAGTTCATAGTCCAGAGCACTCTGATGAAAGTGATGATGACTTCCAAAAATGGTCGCAGTATAAAAGCTTTTATTAATTATATGAATCATTATGATTTCATTTAATATTTATATTAGTTTCTGTGAAATGTCCTTTGACTGCTGAATAATTTTGTGAAATCATTTTACCCTCTTCCCGAGCATATTTTTTTTTTCAATTTTGCTTAGTGTACAATATTTTTCTCAATAATACAGTGAATTTGTAATCGACATTCGAGTTCATCAATTCCTTCTATATTTTGTTATTTGTTCTTATACGAAGCATATAGTATATAAAAAAAATTCATTTTTCTCTTCTATTTTCATGTTTGATCCAATAACTGTTTTGCGCTTAAAGATTGTTTGAAAACAAGCAAGAAAAAAATATGAATGGGAAAAAACCTAGCTTGAAATTTTATTTTATTTTTTATCAAAGTATGGAAAAATACGTATATGGACATTTTACCAGGTTTATCTTGAATTACTACTATCTTGTAGATATAATGTATATTTAAAGATGGATAATATAAGAATTATAAAACTATCAAAATAGAAATGAAATCTTCACTTTAGTTTGTTTTGAAATGAAACATTCAAACAATAGAATCGTTTTCTAATTATCTATTATGTTTGAATTTACTCTTTCATTTTTTTATCATTAATATAAACCTGTGATTATAATTTCAATCCATAACTATAAATGTGTGTACAAAAAAATATCAATTAAAAATCAACCTCTTAAAAACATTAATTAGAGTAAAATTCTGAAAAAGATTTATTTTCCTAGAGATTACTTTTAACTTCCGATTTGAAGAGAAAAAAAAAAGCCCAACACGGTCCATTACAGTGGTTGGGCCGGCCCAATTATGCCGTGACCCATTATTCCGAAGTTGCAGTCACTCACTGTGACGACAGAAACAAAACGAAACAATGGCGGGTTCTGAAGCTTCTCCTTCTCCTTCTCCAAAAATCCTTCTAGCAAAGCCTGGTCTCGTCGCCGGTAAATTCGGCCGTGGCGGCGGCGGCGATGAAGATTCCACTCAGCTCCGTTCTCGTCTTCCTTCTGTCGCATCCCTTAACCTTCTCTCGGATTCCTGGGATTTCCACATCGATCGATTTCTCCCTGTACGTAAACCTAATTTCTACTTTCCTTTGTGAAACTATTTACAATTACATTACACGTTTATCTGTAGTTGAGATAATTCACTTACTGTAATTGTCTTTGGATTTTGAAAATGTTTCAGTTTTTGACTGAGAATACCGACTTCACTGTCATTGGAGTGATTGGACCACCTGGAGTGGGCAAATCCACTATCATGAATGAACTTTATGGATTTGATTCAAGTTCCCCTGGTCAGTTCATTCACACTGAGGCTATGTTTGGATAAACTTTGTTACTTACTGCTATGAGAGAAGAAAATTAAAAGGATTTTTGTTTGAATAAACTTATCTGAAAGCATTTGTAGGAGAAAAAAGGAACTTATCTGACTTAGCTTTTAGAGAAATTAAGTGAAAGGGCTTCTATGAAAGTTTATTGCATTAGTTGATTTTAGCTTATGCAAGAAGTTTCATTCATCTTAGCTTCTTATTTTATTTTCTTAGTGTTAATGAAAAAATTTATCCAAACAAGACTTAAGTTAAAATCAAATTGTGTTCCTTTAACTGTAAGTTTTTTTTTTTTTTTTTTGATCGGCAAATGTTAGTTGTTAGTAAATGTTAGTAAATTAAGTGCATAAGTTGAATTTAACTTGTTGAAAAGATCAATTCATTTTACCTTCTTAATTTCTTACAGTGAAGTTTATACTAGCATGGTGTTCATATTTCCCTAAATTTTGATTTTGTTTTGACTTTGATGTCTAAGCCTACAGGGATGCTACCACCTTTTGCCATACAGTCTGAAGAAACTAGAGCTATGGCAAGGCACTGTTCTATGGGCATTGAACCAAGGATTTCTACAGAACGCATTATTCTTCTTGATACGCAGGTACTAGTGCTACCCATAATATCTTATTCATGTTCCCTTCTCTTTTTAAATGTTTTATATTCATTCCTTAATTTGCTTCATTTTTCATTTGGGACTTTGTTTTCTATTGCTTGTATCGTTCTTCTTTCTTATCTTGTAGTTTGTGTGATTTCCAATTTTAATTTTGCCTTTTTTAACCTGTAGCCTGTATTTAGTGCCTCTGTTTTAGCTGAGATGATGAGACCAGATGGCTCTTCAACAATTTCAGTGCTAAGTGGAGAAACCTTGTCGGCTGAATTGGCCCATGAACTTATGGGTATTCAGGTAAAAGTGACTCCCAAGTAGGACAATATATTTTTTATACAAATATTATCTGTTTATAAACTTTCTAGCTTGATGATAGTTGGTTTTTTTTCCCTTTCTGGGACTGTTGCTGTATCCGATTAACTTGACTATGTTGAGTTGCTACAAGGACTTTTCTAGCTTGCTGTTCTTCTAGCATCCATATGCCATATTCTGCTGGTGGTGTCAGAGGGAGTCCATGATGATAGCATGTGGCATTTGATGTTGACGGTATGTGTGTTATATTGCAAGATGCTTGAAGTCCTGTTTAATACCTCAATGACTATTTCATGTTATGCAAATTATGTAGTCATGTGAAAAGAATCATGTGCAGACTCTTGATTCTTGTATGATTTTACTTTGTAAAGAATATTCATATATTGAAAAGGACTGATGACACGTGCTTGTGTTGTGTAGGTTGACTTGTTGAAGCATGGCATATCAGACCCCTCCTTGATGACTTCATCGCTATCACAGAGCTCTAGTTCAGGGCTTGAAAAAGATAAGCTTCCTGAACATGAAGAATACGTGGCTACTCCTGTGTTTGTACACACCAAGTAAGAAACGTATCTCTGCCTTGGACGAACATGTTTTCTTCTATAACTCTGCCTTCGAAAATCCTCTAAAATTAAGGTTTATGTCACCTATGGCATGTGTGTCACTGACTGTTTGAAAATATATAAGAAAATCAAGAACCAAAGATGAAGTGTAGGAGATTGTAATTAGCAATGAACCAGTGATTATTGGTAAAATGAAAAATAATTGCAAAAGAGGCCTAAAAGTAAAGGTTGAAATGGTTCAGGTAATAGTTTGACTAAGTACTGGAACTGTGTATCACATTTGCTTTGCTCACAGTGTGAACCTCCCGATTGTATGTATTAATGTATTATATTGGTCAACTTTGATGTTTCCATGACTGATTTGGCTCACATGCATATGTTGTCCAATTAAAAAAATTGTAATCTTATTCTCATTTGTCACAGTTCTGTCTTGTATCCACTTCTTTTCCCCTATTGGAATAATGTTACTGCATAGTGAAGCACTCATCGGTTTTTTCGTTTGACTTGTATAGGTTGCAAGATCAAGACTTTACTCCAAATAATTTTGTGCAGTTGAGGAAGGCACTCATGCAGTATTTCAGACCATCTTCTTTTGTGAAAGAATACACTGGAAACAAACTGGAAGAGCATGTTTCATCTTCTATGGTTCGCAGCAGTCGAATGGATTCTGACTTGATAAAGCTGTATGCAATCCCTCTCAAGAAAAAAGAAGAAAATCCAAGAGCTCAGCATGAAAGCTACGTTTCTGCACTATGGAAATTGCGAGATCAGGTTCTCTCTCTCTTTCTATACATGCACAAACAAATGCCTCTCAAACACTACCGTGCTACTGTTATATTGCTTACTTTCTTATAGACCAATTAGTTCTAAAAATCAACAAAATTTAAGAGACGTGATATGTTTTCCTGTTTCAGATTTTATCCATGAAGTCTCCATCTTTCACGAGACCTGTATCAGAGCGTGAATGGTTAAAGAATTCAGCCAAGATATGGGAACAGGTAAAGAACTCCCCAACGATATTGGAGTACTGTAGAACACTTCAACATTCGGGTTTGTATAGGAGATAATTACGAAAGATAGAAGAAAGATTCAAGACAATTAAGCCAAGCAAGAAGTTAAAAATCTCAACAGGGACCTTGCTACCCTTCCCAGCTTAAGCATCTACACCTCCCAACAAAATGAATGTACCTTCTCCACCAGTTCTTCGAATTTGTATTTCAAGATGTATCAATTGGACATGCTTTATGCTGATTCTATTGTTGGTCAATACAAATTGTTTACATATTTTTTAAAGAACTCATAACACTTTAATTTTTTATGTTTTGCCCTTAATTTTATATATACAGCAATCGTTTCGGTGTGAGATGACATGAATTTGTGGGTAGAGAGCGATCATATACAAACCAAATTTCGGTAACCTGTATAATATAAAATGGTATTTATGTTTGTTTGAGTGAATTTTTTTAGAATGACTTTCAGAAATAAAAATAAATTAAATTTCTCTAAAAGTCAAGATTAATATTTTTTTACTAACCAATTTGTAAAAGTCTTCTTACCTTTCATAAAAATTAAACAGAAATTTTTTAAAAAAGTAGCTAACTAGAGTAGTATCTGTCATTTTTTCTTTGTCATTTTGCTCTGTCCGGACGTCAACGTAGTGTCTTCAAATTTTGACAATTTCTTCTTGCTCATTAAATGGGTTGATTCAATCTTTTTAGAGTATAAAAAAGATGCTACTTCTCAGGAAAATATATTTCTTATTTACAAAAGTATAGCTAATTTCATTGATTACGAATGAAAATAATGTATGAACAATAATACATAAGATGCCGGAGAGTTTTAAATGTCAGTATAAGGAGCATGTTATTTCTCGTTTGAAAAATTAAAGTCAGAATTTACAACAACTCAAATTCTCTTCAACTAACAAGACTTGATCACTTAAATAGTATGTTTGAGACATGTATATTACTTGTGGAAAAAAAGTTTTTTAAAAAATAATTTTTCAAATAAGGCATTAAGTTTAACGATTACAAACTCTGGATCAGTCAATTAAATTAAGAAAAAAAAAATACCCTTACAAATAATAGAAAAAGTAAGAGATCATTGTAAACAAGAGCAGGTCCTTTCAACACAATCACGAACACAGTGATGCCAAGATTTAAAGTTCGAAGCGAATTTATCTGTTTTGAACGCTAATAATTCGTTTTATTAGTGTTAAAAAGAAGAAAAAAAGTTTTTCACCTCATTAAATCAAGGCAAAACAAATTATCAGGATTAAAAAACCAAATATCCAGAACATCTGCAACCATTCATGATTCAGGCTTGGACTCCCATGTTTGGTACCTGGTCCAGTCTCTTTGCCCTGGATTAAGTGCATGTCCTTTGGAATGATAGATGTACTGTTCACCTTCTCCAGACAAATTTTCTTTGTGTTCAACACCGTACCTTTTCGGTTTCAGTAAAAGAAGCTGCGACAATTTCATTGTGTTATTATTATTATCTTGGAGCTTCAGATTTTCTTACCATGTGGCATTACCAATGAAGAAAATAGAAAAGAAAAGAATTACCTCATCTCCTGTGTGATCAGTTATGAAGTGGAGCCAGCCATGCCATTCAGCTGGAACCTGGGAGGCATTATATCTACTCTTCTCTGCATATTCAACCCACCTGTGTCTTCCTGTCAAATGTTAAGAAAAGCAAGACATTTATATATTTTTTATGTCAAACATGGGGGTTTTAGATTGTGTTTGTGTAAAGCATTATTTAACAATTTAAAAGTTGCCATTTTTTATTGATTCCCAAAAACCCATTTTACACCACTCATCTGACCGAAGGCATCTCAAAAAGCTTCAATATCTTTCAGTTTTCAAAGACTGTCTCTCACGCTCAATTGGTGTGCACACACAATCCTCGTAATTTTACTTGACTGCAGTTCTGGTTGCTATGTTTCTTTAACTGATATTTGGCTTCCATGACCTTTACTCTTGACCTAATTGAACAAATGGAAAGATAGAGAGATATTGCTTATATCTATCTTTCTTGTCCTGATCGTTGATGTGATCTTTTGACTGCTTACTTCCAAGGCTTGTAGTAACTTCAAGACATACATATCATCATTCTACTGTGTAACAACTGTTTTGAGGTAGCATTTGAAAAACCCATACATTTCACCATATCCTTTTTCTAGTAAACTATGTCGTAGTGAGATATCTATGTGCAAAAATTGTAAAGCTTGATGTTAATGGTTGTTGCCCATGTGCATGGTAAACACCTTCTTGGTTCTTAGCTAGTCTTGGGCTCAGGGGATTAGTTTTATTGATTTTGGCCATACATAAATTATTTCATTAGACTAAACCACAGACACATACATATTGAGACAAAGAGCAGGGCACTTACCATACTGTGTGTCTCCAAGCTTCTCATAATACTTGTTACCAAACTTATCAACACCAACAAGTGTTGCTCCAATATTGTGGATCTTGGTTTGCCTGCATAAATTCAGAAAACAATTACATTGGCAGAAGCAAACTGCTAGTATCACAGGGGAGTTAAGATCTCACAGTAAAACACCAATAAACAGCAGAAATACATCACTATATAGATATAAAAGCTGAGCCCTTACAGAAACTTGATCTCTATTCCGACAACTAGACGCCATCTACAGGAAAAAGAAATCTAAATCTAATAGCAATGAACCGTATACATTCACTAAACTCAACCGAGAAACAAGACATCTATATTTGTTGCAACCAGCAATCAAAAACTCAGATATTCTCCTTTTATCTTTTGAAGTGACAAAGCTAATGTCATGCATTTTTTTTCACACACTCTAGTCCTAACCATATTCCTCCCTGAATAACAGAAATGGCTCCTCCAATCGCATCCACAATTCTACTATGCCTCTCTACATCCTACCCTTTCATCAAGCATATAAAATTATAATAACTTGGCTTCCAAAGAATGATAAATATAAATTCCAAAAAACTGAGATGAAAAATGAAAAGATCAACCAAAGCAATTGACTTACAATAAATTCCCATCCGGAAGGCATCTCCTGAAAATTCAAACAATAATCCAAAATATATCAGCACAGCACAACCCTAGAGTATCAATATACATAAATCTACTTTGTTCATGGAATCAAGGAACCCTCAAAAAACTTCAAATGTCATTTCTCCAATGAATAAGAACGCACCACAAAATTCCTTTAACAAGCGCAAAATTAAACTAACAAAGAGCTATTAAATCAAATCTGAGTTCCATTTCAACTCCTAAATTGCATTTTCCGGAAAAAAAATAACGAGAATTCAAAAAGCATTGGCAAATTGTAAGATGCAACAGGAACATCGAACTAAACAATCAGAAATCGAAGCGGATAAAAAAAAAATGAGAATCGGAAAATTTGAATGGTTCGTTTTGCATTATGTTAGGGAAAATTCAGAAACGAAGAACGAAAAAGAACAAACAGGTAGCCTTCATCTTTGAGCTCTCTGAGAAAAGCCCCGAAACCCTTTTCTCTGACGGATTTGAGAACGTTCTTCACCACAGACGCCATCTCGTTCTTCTTCTTCTTCTTCCCCTTCTCTCGTAAACCTGCGTTTGGTTACACCAAATAGAATAAAAATAAACTTTTTATATAAATTATTTTTTAAAATTTAACTGTTAGATTAAAAAATTAAATGAGTAAAGCCCAAAAACATTATACAATTTTAAATTATTTAATTATTTGTTGAGTGGATTTAATTTAACGCATAAATCAATATAATTAAAGGTTAAAAAAAATTATATGATGATAAATAATCAAATTCAATTGAAAATTTAGTTTATATGAAATCATCCTAGTATAATAAAGATTATTTGTTAAATACTGAAATACGATTTTATTTATTTTTACGTGTAATGTCATAGCATGTATAGATCAATGATATTTGTGAGTGGTGGATAATTAAAATGATTTTATTGTTTAAAGATTATTTATGAAGCTATGAATCAAAATGGATTTTTTTAAACATATTTAGTGATGACCGGACTATGATATATTGAGTAATTGTACATTACGTTGTAATAATATGCATAGATAAATGGTTTATTATCAAGCAATGAATAATTGAAATGATTTTTTTTCTTAAAGATTAAGTGTGAAATTAAGGATCAAAGTGGATTTTTTTGAAAATTATTTTATGACACGTTGAGAGCTACATTTAGTTTGTTGAATGATCTGGTGAATTAAGTTTAAATGATTGGTTAAAGATACAGTGTCTTGTAGAAGATTAAGTTGAAGTATCACCGATTAATAATAATATGTCATGGATTAAATAGAATTGTTGAGAAATTTAAATATAAAAATATAATAAGAGGTTGAACCATGTCAATTCTTTAATCATAATTAATATCCCAATAACTTTAATAATATATAATATATTTTTATCCTAGTTAATACTTTTGTTTAATTTAAATATTTTTTAATTATAATCTTCTCAAGTTAATTTAAATATTTTTTCAATTACATAAAGAGAAATATATATAAGAACACAAAATTTGTTTTAGTAGAAATATTTAAGTTTGTAAATCATAAAAACTTAAAGTAATTTCTGTTTCGAATCTTCAAGTTATTACTCGTGGTTATTATTAAATTTAATAACTCTAGTATGTTTAATTTATTGACAGTGAGAAGTGATTTGTATCTTCAAATTTATTAATTAAGTAACTAATTATTTTCATTATTACGCATCAACAACACTAATTCCATAGTATTTCAAATTGATCACAACTATTAAATATATTTCATTTTAAGTACTAGTCAAAATATCTCATAAAAATGTTTGAATTTAGATGTTTATCTCGGTCCATATGTTTCAATACAGTGTCTCGTGATATTTCACTCAGTCCCCTCTACATGTAACCAAATATAATTTAAAATTTTCATTTTAATCTCTATAGTTATCACATTTTCTATAATCTTTTTAATTTGGTCCTCCTCCGTAACTTTTCCGTACATAATTTTAATTAAATCCTCTACGAGTTATTCAATATTTTATTAAAAAAATCATTTTAATTTTTAAAGTCCCACTTGAATGCAAACAAGAATGCAATTTTCCAACACTAAATTAAAGGTTTAACTTTAATTTATCTATTTTTTTTATAGTACACACGATCCACACAGTAATATAAACATTATTCAACTGTCATGTTATAAAGTTTAAACTATAAACAAATGTTTTTACATTTTACAAATTTTATTTTCAAAATTTCACAATTTTATAAATTTTACTCCCACGTAAAAAAAAATAATATTTTAGGACAATATTCGAAGTTGAGATTCGAGAGTAATATTTTTCATCACTATCTTTGCTACTATTGGTTTGTCAGCAACAACAAGAATACGTGGCGAAATATGATTGGATAATGTTACATCATTTTCGTTCAATTTTATTTCTTTATGAAATTGAATATTTAATATTCAGGATTTAACGATTAAAAGCAAGAACATTGGAAATGCACCTTGAAAGCGAAACAAGGTAGAGAAGAAGTTCACCACCGACGAGTTTCACCCTTCAATCTTAACATAACCTAATAAGGTACTTCAATTTTTTCAACAATTTTTTCGATTATATATTTTTTTTTCATGTTTTATTTCTCTCAAATTCGTTTTATTCCGCGTTGATTTGATTCCTAGTTACTTAGGGTTTCTTTTTTAATTTGCAAATCGTTAGTAACTTGTATGTGTGTTTCGTTTATTTGATTGATTATTCTTATTTTATGAACATCTAAATGCGTGTATATTTAGGGTAGATTAATTGCATCTGTAATTGATAAAATTGGGGTTTGGGGTTTCAGATGTTGATTTTATGATTATTGTGGCTTTGTTTGTTTTGTAGAGAAAAATAATCATGAGGTTGAAGACATATGCGGGTCTTAGTTTCATTGCAACTTTGGCTATTATATATCATGCATTTAACAGTAGGGGTCAGTTTTACCCAGCAATGGTGTATCTTTCAACTTCCAAGATCAGTTTGGTGCTTCTTCTCAATATGGGTTTGGTCATTATGTGTATTCTATGGCAATTAACCAAGAAGGTGTTCCTCGGTTCCCTTCGGGAAGCCGAGGTTGAGAGGCTTAATGAACAGTCATGGAGGGAGGTTATGGAAATCCTCTTTGCAATTACCATTTTTAGGCAGGACTTCTCTGTGACCTTCCTTGCCATGGTCACGGCACTGTTGTTGATTAAGGCTTTGCATTGGTTGGCTCAGAAGAGAGTTGAGTACATTGAGACCACTCCTTCTGTGCCCATGTTGTCTCATGTTCGAATTGTATCTTTTATGGGCTTCCTTCTTCTTCTGGATAGCCTTTTTCTTTACAGTTCTATGAAGCATTTGATAGAGACGTGGCAGGCTTCAGTTTCGCTATTCTTCTGTTTTGAGTAAGCTTTCTTCTTCCTTTTTATCCTCCCAAATGAGTTATGACACGTAAATAATGTAAACTGAAAACTATGAATAGCACTGCAGATGTATTCCTGGTTGGATGAGATTTATAATGAGCTATCACACGATACCCAATAATAAATCATATTATTATGTGTGGCTATTATTTGTATAATAGCATGCTTAACTAGGAATATATTTATAATTATCTGCAGCTTCAAATGTACATGCTAGTTTTTGCATTATTTTCTCGGGGTTGTGGTTTTGAAATGATATATACTTGACTATTTTATTTGACAAACTATCTGTTTCTGTCCCAGGTACATGATACTGGCAACCACAACAGTGTCAATTTTTGTAAAATATCTTTTCTATGTCAGTGACATGCTTATGGATGGACAATGGGAAAAGAAACCAGTCTTCACGTTTTACCTGGAACTCATTAGGGACTTGCTTCACTTGTCTATGTATATGTGCTTCTTTCTTGTAATTTTTGTGTAAGTAATCACTCAACTCTTCTTTTGTATGTTTATGGTACCCTTGATATGTCAGCACTACTCGAGTCATTAGTCATAGTCTGTTTTTGTCTGCTTGGATTTGTCATTTACTCATTTAGCCATTAGACTGCACTTCAAAACAGATTTAATCATAATTGACAATGATACTTATAGTTTCTGTTTAATGAACAAGTATACAGTTGGTTTACTTGTTTTTCATGGTCATGCTATTTTGGTTATATCACATGTTAAACTTTCACAGGTTATATTTTTTTGCCTATACTAACTTTAGTTGATCTATTAGAAACTATGGTATTCCCTTGCACCTGATACGGGAGCTGTATGAGACGTTTAGGAACTTCAAAGTCCGTGTTGCAGACTACATACGATATCGTAAAATCACTTCAAATATGAATGATCGGTTTCCAGATGCAACCCCTGAAGAGCTTACTGCGTGAGTTCTAAATTTGGTTTAGTAGCTGTCTTACTAAGATAATATTTGTGCATATTAAATATATATTTAAATGGCTATGCAGAAGTGATGCAACCTGCATTATCTGCCGTGAAGAGATGACTACAGCCAAGAAACTTGTATGTGGACATCTCTTTCATGTTCATTGTCTCCGATCATGGCTGGAGCGTCAGCATACTTGCCCCACCTGCAGAGCATTGGTTGTACCAGCAGAAAATGGAACAACTGCAGCTGCAGGGCAGCAAGGATCACAGTCAGATGGTCATCGACAGGGTAATCATATGATAATCACTCACTATAGTTAATTAGTGGTCATGAAACACATGGGAATAAATATGATGTCAGAAATGAACTTACATTATTTCCAGAGATAGAAACAAAAACCTGGTTAAATAGAGCTGGGAGCATGAATGTGACAAATGAACACTTGCTACATTCTTCTTTTAAGTAATTTGTTGCATAATTTAATTTTTATTCACCTGTGAAGATTTTCTCATTATTTTTTTGATGTTATGTGTGAGCGTTAGATCTTATTATGTATAACTTTCATGCAAATTAGTTAAATTTTAAATTTATTTTATATTTTAAAATTTTTGGTGATTATGTTGTCTGCCTGAGTCCAATACAATTAGACTGTTTAAAATATTTTGAATATAATATCTGTGCTATTAAATAAGCGTTTTAACTCTTGTAATTTTAAACATTTTGACTCTCAATATATGTTTGGTGAGTGTATTATTTAATTTGGTTTATTTTCATCAGGAACGGGAACTGGTACGGGCAATGGAAGCACATCTCAGACTGAGGCTACTGATAATTTGAGTAGACATCAAGCTAGACTGCAAGCTGCTGCTGCAGCAGCTTCAATATATGAGAAGTCTTATGTGTACCCCTCTGCAAATTCTTTTGTATGGTATGTCATATCTGCTTGGCCAATTTGTACAACTGCTTAATCAATCTGTATTACAGTGCATCTTGCTAGTTATTAATACCACAAGTAGTGTTAGTAACACTCTCTTAACATATTCTTTTCAACACATTCTCTATTATTGGTTAAAATTTATTGAAAACTACGAAACCATGAGTTGGACTCATTATATTAGAAGTGAGACTCATAAAATTTTGATTTTGGACCTCATGAGAAGCATTGCTTACTCCCCTTTGATAATTCAACAAAAATGAACATTTGGATAGAGTCTGGGAACCCCGAAACCCTGTGCCTGAATATAATTCAGTATTGACCCGATTTTGAAAAATATAGACTCTTAAAATTACGAGTCTCTGTTTTGATATAGAAGTATGATCTGTACAATTATTGGCTAAAATGGTTTGAATATGTATTGCATCAATGGTATCATGAAATTGGATTTCCAGATCTGATTTGTGTAATAATCACACTAGTACTCTATGGATTTTGTTACATTACATTTTTACAATTATTCTTCCTCTTGATTCACCCTTTGCTAAGATGACTGATTAACAAAGCGAAGTACCACTTTGTGATCTTACTCTTTTAGTCTATAAAATGTTTAATTGAAAAGACTTGTTAACTCACAGCTCTCCTGGGTACACTCTTCATCCCCCGGTTCAAATGTCTGTGGCTGAATCTACTAATACAGACCTAACTTCCGGTGAACAACCACAAAGGCAGTTTATGATCCCTGGTGGACCATCAAATGTATCCTTTCCACCAATGCAGCAGTTCCATTTTCTACCTTCCCAACATGCGTTCCCAGTGAATTATGGAGAGGGGTTTGAAAATGATCCAAATAACCCGAGCTCTCAGCAGCTGGAAGCTCAAAGAAAACTTCTTCAATACCAGATTGAGGTATGC
The DNA here is from genome assembly GCA_026586105.1 of Hylodesmum podocarpum. Lineage (NCBI taxonomy): Eukaryota > Viridiplantae > Streptophyta > Magnoliopsida > Fabales > Fabaceae > Hylodesmum > Hylodesmum podocarpum. The sequence goes on from JALJEV010000646.1 coordinate 1,009,232, forward strand.
AGCTCTTTCTTTTTACTTTACCCCTGCACAGTGAGTGGTATGTTTCATCTTTGTTTTACCTGAGTATTAAAAGGTCACATTTGATGACGGTGATCCCCAAAAGAATGTTCTCTTCTCCTGCATGTGTGCTAAATTCTGCCGTTCCAACAGGGTATATTTAAATAACTATCACAATTAGGCTTTTATAAGCCAAGACATAACAAATGAATGCATGGTCTCGTTCACTGTGATTAAATTGTTCGATAATGATTGAGTTTACATGATTTTGAAACAAAATGAAATCAATAGTAACAGCAAAATCCCCCCCCCCCCAACAGGTTCTGCAAAGTCAGCTCCAGAGTCTGCAGAGGACAAAGCCTGATAAAAGTGTAGGTGAGGGAACATCGTCATCAGATAGCAGAGGGAAGGGTATCATTTCCTCGTCATCTGAATCTGATCATGGAGGTCACCGTGAGGAGATTCAAGATAACAAAGCATAAAATCGGCTATTTATTTCTGGTTTATGCCAGGAGGAGACTGCCAAATGTAGATATAGGAAAATACAGAAATCACAGCATTGCTCTAATGCGACATCTGTTATTCCTGATGATACTAATTTTGTAAATGCATAGTGCCCCTTAAAAATTTGGCTTCTTTTTTTTTTTTTTTTAGATGTGGATGGCACGCTTACATTAACCTTTTGATCAAGAAATTGGGGATTTATTTTTTTGAAGCTTTGTATTCCCTTTAAAGTGGGAATTTCTCATCAATGTTTGAGGTTTATCGTTTTCCTTTTAAAGTGGGGATTTACTCTAAGAGTCATACTTACATTTTTTCCGATAAAAATAAATGTTCATAAATCATTACTATTTGAGACAATGAATGAAACCCAGATACTCCAAAACCTAAAGTATATATGTAACTTGTGTGTATTGCTAGATTATGCTCAGGTACTTTAAAAATAACTTAAGTATACAATTGTCAATTCAAGTGTAGCACATATTCGTGGCATAAATTGACCAAATGTGGTTGATAAGTATCTTATCATGCCGAACATGACAAACCTTGTTTTCAATATCTTAACTCTATTCTGGGGATGGTGTTAGTTGTGATTATAGTTCAGCATGAAGCTATGACTTGACCCATTCAATTATGGACTGGAGTAACCTGGATTGTTTTTTTATTTTATCATTTTTGCTGATCATGACATTTTTGTACAAAATATTCATTTTCGGATGGATGCAATGATTATCCTGGATTATTTAGTGAAGATGTTAGGCTATAATTTTCAAAAATATATTTTTAGTTAAGTACGTAAGTTGGCTAATTAAGGGCTTTTAGAAAAGTCTAGTGGGTTGACTTGTTTATAAACAATTAAGTTCTTGGCATATAATTATTTGTTTTTTTTTCATAGATGCATATTATTCGTTTAACAACAAACTCATCCAACTATTTAAAACATTAGTATGAGTTAGGTTTTTAAACATAAAAATAGACAAGACCAACTTTATATATAAAGACCACATCTTAAACAAAAACATGTAATAGTTTAATAGGTGATATGAACCAAGTTAGGTCAAGTTTAGGCAAAACCCACCCTAGATAATTTCTATCCATATCCAAAAGATATTTGGTATGTTGGCAAGATGAAAAGAGTGATGAGCTTTGTGGTTTTATATATATTTGTTGTGAAACTTTGTAATTTTTTATAATATGAAGTTCTAATTTCTTATATACATAGATACATGTATGTGTCTTCTATTGACCTAAAAATGGAACTATGCATCTTCTGCACGTACAAACAAATCTTTATGCTTTAAAATATCACATTTGATACTCGTATATGTGTTGACTACAAAAATTGTAGCTGTATTTATTATACTTATAAATGACAATATGTAAAGTATTTAAACATGACATGATATTAATATATATAAATATTGATACGAAACTCAATACAGATTATAGTATTAATATTCATTAATTTTATGAATCTCACCTAAACTCTTCAAATCCATGTCCAATTGCAACCTTATTCGATTTCTCACGCCATAAATGAGTTCATCTTTTTTTTCGTTTTTATATTTTTTCTTTGTACTTTTGTTATCACATATTACAAGAATCAATTCTTATTGTCTGATAGAATTGTGTAGATTAACATTATTTAATTATTAGATTAAATTTTGAATTATTATTGTCAATTATAAAAACTAAATATATCAATTTTGGGTGTTCGGTCAAATCGAAGTAATAAAATTAAATTTCATATCTTTTTCCTATATCCATTCCTTAGTCTTCTGATAATTATTATTAATTGTCACTGGAATGCATCAAATAATTTTTTTTCATCCATAGGTTATATCTGACACGATCAATAAAAATGGATTACTTTAAAATTTGACTGCTTATTCCACGAGGGTGTTTATTTTATGACTAAACCAATCTTCTACATGTCTAAATTGAAGCATGTGTTTTAAATTTTTTTAAAACAAACATTTTTCTATATACAAATTTGTGGGATAATTTTTTAAAAAATGAAAAGTGATTATTTAAAATAATAATAAAAACGTCTCTGATTGATACCAAACTTATCCTTAATCCCCAATACTTTATCTTCAATTGTGACTAACCACAACTTCAACTCTGAGGGGCAAGTGGATCCACCACTCAATCTTTGTTTTTGTTCATTTTAGCTACCTCCTACTCATAACTCATAAGTGGTGGCTGCCATTAAAATGAATGGATTAGCTTATGAGTCAAAGAGATACAATAAACATTGAAAAAAAAACTATTATTATTTTAATTTTACTTCATAGTTAAATTATTCACTTAAAGAATAAGTTATTCACTCATAAAATATATACATATATATTTTTTTCATAATTTATAATTTATAATTAGTTATTTACGTATTATAATATTTTTTTTATACATTTTATATCTAATTGTTTACGTATCAGAACATTTTTTATATCTAATTATTTGTGTATCAGGACATTTTTTATATTTAATTGTTTGCATATTAGAAATTTTTTAAGAAAATAATATTATCATATGATAAAATTACAATAAACTTAAATCCTTTGTACCTAACATAGTATACCAATATTTAATAATATTTTATTCTTATACCATTAATTTTCCCATAAACCAATGTATATATAATTTATTTATTTTTTAAAAAAAATTCTTCATTTGAAGAATGTATCTAATAACTAATGTGTGAATAGAGCATCTAAGTAAACTTAAATGCTTCTTATGAAATGGGTAGGTGGGTTCTCTCTCTTGACAATTCAAATTCAACTAATCACTTAAGAATCTATATTCAAAATATTCAGTCCTTATATATTATTTATTGTTTCAGAACTCAGTCTTCTTGGCATTTGCGCCAGCCAAACAGAAAAATATATGAATAAAAAATAGTTAGCGTACGGGTCAAAAAACTCGGGTACACGTCACACCCCGTGACGTGGTGAAACTATAGCCGTAGATTTCACCTACATTTACTCTGGCCATTGATATTTTATAACAGGCTACCTACCAACACAAAGTGATTGTTTATGTTCTTGCGACGCCACGACCGTTGACCCAAATTAAAATGCCAGAGTTAACGTGAAAAGTGTTTTCATAGTTCCTTCGTTTAAAGTTAAAATAAATACTTACAGAAAAATAATTCTAAAAACACGATTTTTATACTTGTTAAAAAAATAGAGTATTTTTTTTAAAATAGTAAATTAGTAAAAAACTGTGTTTTTAGAATTAGTAATAAACTAGAATTTCTTTATTTTTTTCCAAAGTAAGAAAGTGGAAAAAAATCCCTGTGTGACGCATGATAGTGTGAGAAGAAGATTTCAAAATTAAAATATCTTATATAAAATAGACAACAAGCCATTTAAATTTTGTTTGCATTGTATTGATTAAATTTAACCCGAAAATTAAATCAATATAATACAAATGATCTAATTATCCTTTTTAAAAATGAACATTAAAAAGTATACTACTATATGTCAACACGAGACGACGGCAATTAAAATAATTAAAAATTATTGTAAGCGCAATATTTATAAAACCTAATATATCTATCCAAAACCTCATGCAAATTTTATGCAATTTTGTATTTTCCATCTTTATGTTTTGATATTTTTATTGTTTTCTAAAATAAAAATACATATTTAACCCGAAGTACATGATATGATAAGTTGATTATGTATTTTAGTTTGTTGTGTAATATTTCTCTTAGACTTTATATATTTATATATATATATATATATATATCAATTTTATTTTATAGTTAAATCTAATACGCATTTAATCCGTTATTTCACTCACAAAATAAATATTTTTATTTTACATTTTATAACACCTGATTACTTATGTAATACGGTGATTTATCAAATATTTTTTTATATATATTATTTAGATATTCCATTTGATCCGATTAATGATATTACATATACGGTTCCAATTGACATGAACGTGGATTCAATTCAAAACAAGCATAGCGAATCATTTTGCAAAATGTCAAGCACATGTTTGGTCGATGGTAGGAGGATGTTACCAAACGAGAGTTGGATGAACTTAGCTATTAATGTTATGATAAAATAATAGGGTGGACGTGCATGATAAACTATGCCAAATTATTGTTATAGTAAATTAAAAATGAAAAAAATAATAGGGGGTAGAGATGGTCTTCAAAAACATGCTAGCATATGCTACCAAACTCTTAGGTCAGAGACTAACAAGTAGTCATAGTAAACGGTGGAAATTGAAGATTGGAAATTATGTTGTTTTGTAAGGTGGCACATTGGTCATGCACGTGATATTCACCTACCCTCTCTTCCACACTCTCCTTTCCACCCTTTACATATACATATATAAAATGCTATCTCCCTTCACAACTTCAAGCCACACCCTTTGAGTTGTTCTCTTCTTCTTCTAACTAGTAAGTGCTGTGAATTGTTCTCTTCAAATCACAGTACTTTTTTTGGTATCTGAATATTGTCATCGCTTTGAAGGAAATATGGTGAGTGTAGCTGAGATCCGTCAGGCCCAAAGGGCTGAAGGCCCTGCAACCATCTTGGCCATTGGAACTGCTAACCCACCAAACTGTGTTGAACAAAGCACCTATCCTGATTACTACTTCAGAATCACTAACAGTGAGCACATGACCGAGCTCAAAGAAAAATTCCAGCGCATGTGTGAGTATTCTCATCTTTGTTTTTCTCTATTTCATTGTCTTTTTATTTAGTTATGAGAGATAAGGTTGTTGCTATAACATGCAAATACCAACTAGTAACATTCATTTTACACCTCTTGTTTCTTTGTTTTTGTCATGTTATATTACTTATCAGATCTTAAAAAAAAGTTGAGATAAAATATCTAAATGGGTGCAAATATTAAAAGGGATCATGATTTGTATAAGTTTTTTTACTATCTTCAATCAACCTGTTAGTGGATGTATTAAAAAATTATATTGATAAGAATTATTTGCATTATTACAATAGTTGTCATCATGTAAGAATCTCATTATCTCTAAAGATTAGTTACTGGTTTTTGTTGGAATAACAAAAAAAATGTGATTGATTATGGTATTGTGTTGTTGATTTTAGAATATTGAGGTTGTTTCTCTTTGAAAATTTCAGGTGACAAGTCTATGATAAAGAGGAGATACATGCACTTGAATGAGGAGATCTTGAAAGAGAATCCCAACATGTGTGCATATATGGCACCATCTTTGGATGCTAGGCAAGACATGGTGGTGGTAGAGGTACCAAAGCTAGGGAAAGAGGCTGCAACAAAGGCCATAAAGGAGTGGGGGCAGCCCAAGTCCAAGATTACCCACTTAATCTTTTGCACCACAAGTGGTGTGGACATGCCTGGTGCTGATTACCAATTAACCAAACTATTGGGCCTTAGACCCTATGTGAAAAGGTACATGATGTACCAACAAGGGTGCTTTGCAGGTGGCACGGTTCTTCGTTTGGCAAAGGATTTGGCTGAGAACAACAAAGGTGCACGTGTGTTAGTTGTTTGTTCTGAGATCACTGCAGTCACATTCCGTGGACCAAGTGACACTCACCTTGATAGTCTTGTTGGCCAAGCATTGTTTGGAGATGGTGCTGCTGCAGTCATTGTTGGGTCAGACCCAATTCCACAAATTGAAAAGCCTTTATATGAACTTGTTTGGACTGCACAAACAATTGCTCCAGATAGTGATGGGGCTATTGATGGTCACCTTCGTGAAGTTGGGCTCACGTTTCATCTCCTTAAGGATGTTCCTGGGATTGTCTCAAAGAACATTGACAAAGCACTTTTTGAGGCCTTCAACCCATTGAACATCTCTGACTACAACTCAATCTTTTGGATTGCACACCCTGGTGGGCCTGCAATTTTGGACCAAGTTGAACAAAAGTTGGGTCTCAAACCTGAAAAAATGAAGGCCACAAGAGATGTGCTTAGTGAATATGGTAACATGTCAAGTGCTTGTGTTCTTTTCATCTTGGATGAGATGAGGAGGAAATCAGCTCAAGAGGGACATAAAACCACAGGTGAAGGACTTGAATGGGGTGTGTTATTTGGTTTTGGACCTGGTCTTACCATTGAAACTGTTGTTCTGCATAGTGTGGCTATATGATATGCCTACTATTATTATTTCATTATTATGTACCTCTTGCTGGAGTTTGTAACAAAAAAGAACTCGTTTAGAGTTTGTTTGTACGCTCATATTAAAAATAAATATATGCTTGGTCTTCTTAATTTTAGCCTAATGATAACAGGCATTTCTTTGAAAATTTTGTCTTTAAATAATTTTTATTGATCTCTTCATACATACAATATTTTATTGATTATAACCCACCATAGACTTAGCAATGCATCATTTTTATCATCTTGGACTCATGAAGTCAATTCATCATTGCAGCTTGAAATTTTTTGTGGTCATGAACAGTTTTAGCATTTAAGTAGTGCTTGGTTAATTTTTTTACTTTTCTTTTCCGGAAAGGAGAAGTTGTGTCAAATACATTTAGGAAAAATATTAAAACAAAAAAACCCTCAAAATATTAAGAAAACTAGCTTGGGAATACGTTTTGATGCACGGCAAGAGAAAAGGTAAAAAGGGAAAAAGAATATAAGAGAGGGCATGTAAAAGAGGAAAAAAAATGAAGAAAAAAAATCGGTAGGTCATAGTACACCGATAAGTATTTGATAAATAACTGTACTAAGTAGATAACTAAATAACTAGTTATAAGATATGAAGAAGAAAAAAAAATATGTGTATATACAAACATTTATTTTGTGAGTGAGTTAATTGGTTGACTGCATATTGTTAATTGTGAAATAAAATTGTTATAAAAATAGTGGCAAAATAGTTTTTATCTGTGATAGAATATTATTTATAAAAGAAAAACTTAAAAAAAAGAGAATAAAATTAATAGTTTTATAATTGATTTTAACTGATCTTTTAAACTAAAAATGTAAAACAAGTTCTATTTTATTTTGAAGTTTAACTTAATTTTAAAAAACTTTTTTTAAGTTATATACATAACAAAAATTAGACCAAACATTAACTTAATGTTTTCTACATCACCTTGGATTAAACCCATCTTCTTTATATTTTTATTTGCATCCAATATGAGTGCACAGATATTCACCACCAAACTGTAAATGATAAATATGAGTAGAAACTGAGAAAAGCAAGTTATGGCAACCACCATATTATTCATTAAGTGAGTTCAGGTACCATTCCCTCTTTCAATATATATACTTCAATATCATTAGACCTTACGTGATGATACAATCAACACTAAGAATAAGTGGGGAGGAGGGAAAAACACATAAACACATATCTTCATCCACCAAAATGCAATAATAAATGAGTAGAAACTAACAAAAGCATTCAATCTACCTTACACGTTAAGTAAATTCGGGTACCATTTCCTCTTTCAATACTTATTCAGTTTTTTTTCCTCTCTTTCGTTAATTAGTTTCCAACATTCCTGGATAAAGCATTTATATAGAAGGGTAAGTTATTCAAGTAATGATTTTAAAAAGTCTTAGTTATTTTTAATCTAGTAGAATATGGGGGCAAATTAAAGCAAATTATCAAACGTCAGTATCTACATTAAATTGCCTGATAATCACACAAAAATGAAAGGAAAAAAAAAAGAGAGAAAAAATAATTGGAGAATAAATTTTTCATCATAAATTCAAGCATGGTTGAGGGTTTTTTAATTTGAGAAAAAAGCAAAAACTTTCAAATTGTTAGCAACACAGAGAGAGAAACAATAGTCAAGCATAAAATTAAAACCATATAAAACATTAAACTCATTATATAGAGTATTGAAAATTTGCATCAACCTCTATATTGATCCATTGAACCTCATTTTATCTAACTCAACAATAGAATTTTTAATGCTCTAATCCATTCAGTCCAACTTAAATTGATTATGATACAACTATGATTTGGACTAGCCAATATATTTATTTGTTTATATTTAATTTAATAGTTTTAAAAATAGAAAACATAATTATTAAATTAAGAGTCATATGATTTTGAAAAATATATTTTGTTTTTAAAAGAAAAAAAATTTTTTTGGGTAAGATTTTTTTTTTAAATCATTTTCAAAACTATTTTAATTTTTGAAACAGTAAAATAAATAATAAAAATTTATCTTTAAATCTATCTTGAGTTTTTTTATTAACAATTTATTCTTTAATTTTATTACATAAGAAAGAAAAATACCATAAATAAAGAAAAATATTATATATATATATATATTTATTTTATTTTATTTAATGTGTGAATAAATAATTGAAATTTATTTAAAACTGTGATGTAATATTTTTTATTTGTAAAATTACATAATCTATTTTCTCCACTTCATTTCTTCCATCTTTTCACAAACCAAAACAAAATTTTCACTGTCCTGAGATTCCTCTCTCTCTTTCTCTCTCTCTTCTCTCTCATGTGTGTTCGTGAATCGCATTTCAACGCGCGATTCAAGATTCAAGGATTATGACCCGCCACCGCCTCATGGTATGCTTCTCTTTCTCACCTTCTTCTGCTTTACATTTTTCTGCTATTTTAATTGAAGCAACTTTATCTGATATGATAATAACATTTTTTGATTCACTTCACTCGTTTATCTGTACATGTTAGTTAGTATTCTACCATTGCTTTGCTTTGGTTTCCAAAGCTTGATTTGACTCATTATTCATCTTAAAATATTGTAAAGTGACTAGTATTGAACCTGAATCATGAGTTTTTGTTTTTGTTTTTTTTTTTAACTTTTCATAACTCAATTTTCCGTGCTTGTATTGTATGTGTGTAAACCTAATTATGAGCTTCAGGGTATAAATTGATTTTTACTTAAAATAAAAGAAACGCAGATTGAGGTTTTTTCTTTTGGCCTTTTTACTAAATGTATGTTACCTTTTTATTATCTAAAAATTAATAAAAAAATTATATATTTTTTTTTGTTGTGGGTCTAAAACTTGAGTTTTGCTTGCTTTATCTTTTAGCTCTGAATTGAGCTTAGTAATATCATATTTATAAGTTATTGGTATTAAAAGCCATTTGAATATGTCTAGCATTTGTGTTTTAGATGTTGAATATAGTTAAAATTTATTTGTTCTGTGATAGCTAATGTAAAATAATATGTATTTTACTTTAATGTCTAAACAGGGAAGAAAACAAGTTACTTTCACATCTTTAGAAGCCCAGATGTAGAAGCATCAATGGAAAATTGAAGATGCTGTTAACCAAGTTCAATCCTTCCTGTTCCTGGTGCTGGAATTAACATCTCTTATTATCACATTGTCCAAAATGGCTTTTCGGTCACTCTTTTCCAGGAATAAAATCTTGCCTTCTTTCGTTTGCACTCTTGTCCAACACAAGCCCAGCTACCATTGCTTTCACTCTTTCCCAGTCCCACAAGTCTCAGGGCCATTGTTACCAGACCTTGTGAATGAGATATCTCGTCTACTCAGTGATCACCGATACCCTCACCATGATCTAGAGCTTTCTCTCAATCCATTTTCAGAACAGATATCCACTGATTTGGTTGAACAGGTCTTGAAGAGGTGTAAGAATCTTGGCTTGTCAGCCCACAGATTCTTTCTTTGGGCTAAATCAATTCCGGGTTTTCAGCACAGTGTTACGAGCTTCCACATTTTGGTGGAAGTATTAGGAAGTTGCAAACAATTTGCCATACTCTGGGATTTTCTCATGGAAGTGAGAGAGTCTTGTCATTATGAAATCAGCAGTGAAATTTTCTGGCTTATTTTCAAGGCATATAGCCAGGCTAATTTACCAGATGGTGCTATTCGGTCTTTCAATAGAATGGTTGAATTTGGTATTAAGCCAAGTATTCATGATTTGGATAAGCTTTTGTACATTCTATGCAAAAGGAAGCATGTCAAACAGGCTCAGCAATTTTTTGATCAAGCCAAGAATCGTTTCTCCTTAACTGCTAAAAGTTACAGCATCTTGATAAGTGGATGGGGTGAGATTGGTGATTCAGAGAAAGCTTGTGAGCTATTTCAAGCAATGCTTGAGCAAGGTTGTCAAGTGGATTTGCTTGCATATAATAATCTGTTAGATGCTCTTTGCAAAGGAGGTCGTGTGGACGAAGCTAAAAATATTTTTCATGATATGATGTCAAAAAGGGTTGAGCCTGATGCTTTTACTTATTCAATATTCATTCGCTCATATTGCAACGCAAATGATGTGCAATCAGCTTTCAGGGTTCTTGATAAAATGAGAAGGTATAACCTTTTGCCTAATGTGTTTACATTCAATTGTATTATAAAACGACTATGTAAGAATGAACAGGTGGAAGAAGCTTATCAATTGTTGGATGAAATGATTTCAAGAGGAGTAAAACCTGACACTTGGAGTTATAATGCAATACTAGCTTACCATTGTGATCACTGTGAGGTCAACAGGGCCCTAAGGTTAATGTTTAGAATGGAAAAAGATCACTGTCTTCCTGATCGGCATACGTATAACATGGTGCTCAAATTGTTGATTAGGATAGGAAGGTTTGATAGGGTAACTGAAGTTTGGGAGAACATGGGGGACAAAAAATTTTACCCTTCTGTCTCAACATATTCTGTCATGATTCATGGTTTTTGTAAGAAGAAGGGAAAGCTAGAGGAGGCGTGTAAGTATTTTGAAATGATGATTGATGAAGGAATACCACCTTATGTTACTACCATTGAGATGCTGAGGAATCGTCTATTGGGTTTAGGGCTTTTGGATGACATTGAAATACTGGCTGGTAAGATGAGGCAGAGCACTTCCTATGCAATCCAAGAATTGGCGAATACTATGATTGGCAATAGAACAGCTCATACTACTTCGAGACATGATGAGACAGACATAGAAAGTGACTGAAGAAATGGCTTTATTTGTCGTAATACTATTTCAGATGCAAGGTAATATAAAGTTTAATCCCCTGGGAAATTTTCGTGGAACACCTCAGTTTCTGTGTCGTGAAGAAATGGCTGCCATGCTATGCTGGTTCAGGAAGGCACAGAAATGACAAGTTTTATATTCTTACAGGATATATCTTGTACCATAGGCCGCAGTATTATTTGATTGACATGTCTTCAGCGAATTCCATTATGCCTACCATTGCCACAGATGGGTTTTGATTTTAATCAGAATAGAAGTTAGTGTTTTCTTTCATTGATTTTAACATCAAACAGGTAAAGTTATGTCGACCCTCAAGTTATCTCTTTTGTGCTTGTGTGCGTGAGATTTAGCATTATGAAACTTCTTATGTGTTGGTTGCTCGTGCATGTGAATTTTGAGTAGTTCTCATTTCCCATAATGCTATGGATGAGAAATTTCTCCAGCATTTGGATGCTTCCTAGGAATAAACATTTGTCAAGAGTTTAAGATACTTTAATCAAAACCTTCATTGCCAAAAAAAATAAGACAAAAATTTAAAGGGGAATAATTGAAAAAAGAAAATAAAGTATAAGTAAGGTGACATTTTTCTATTTGAAATTAAACAAAAGATGAAAACAGAAATCATTTTCTTAAACCAAACCACTTGGTCAGTTAAAATTGCAAGAGTTCATTGCTGTGTAAGATCGACCAGGCATAAATTTGTGTTAATCCTTCAAAACAGGTAGTTTCTTGTATGTTATACTTTCCCCATAAGGGTGGAGACACATTAGCAACTCTTTAATATCTGTAGCTAAGCGCGTTTTAACGTTCCAAGTTCAATGGCTCATACATAATCATATCTTCGAGTATTCATGGTTCCTTCTCTTCTTTGTTTCACATGAATATATTACACAATCACTTGTATGGGCTTAGGTAGTTTTGCATTGTTTACATTTTCTTTGTTCTCTATAATTCTGAGTCTGTATTATACCTCCTCCTTTCTTACCTGATCCCCATAATTTCAACAACTTTAGTTATTTTGAATATCAGCACTAAACCATACAGCTTAAGTCTTGGTTATTAAATTACAAAATGAGCTTGATTGAATCCTTTTCTTCAGGTTTATAAAGCATGTTTAATCACAATGATCTTCAATTTTTGCAGTGATTATTTATTTTTCCTCAAGAATAGAACTGTGGAAGATTTTCTTGCACATGTTCATTGCCTCCAATCATGCATAAAATGGAACAACTGCAGCTGCAGGGCATCCACAGGGGTAATCATATCATTATCACTCACTGTAGTTCAATAGTGGTCATGGAACACTTGGGAAATGTATATGATGTCAGAAATAAATTTATATTATTTCCATATAGATACAAAAATGGATGAGATTCTTAAGTGCACAGTTAAGTATATCTTTCATTTGGAGAATTGAATGTGTTCCTGATGAAATACTTCGCCAGTGGAAAGCAGTGACATGATTAAAAATATATTGAGTTAATTAAGTTTTTAATCTCTTGAATTTTCAGGGTTTTTTCTTTCTTTCAGTCTATAATATTTTTTTTTTATAATTTTTAGTCCCTATTCAATATTTTTAATCTTTAGAATCAATTTAATAGTTTAATATTGATTTGAAAGTGTCTTGGGGTCTTTTCTCGTGACCATGCAACAGAGTAGATTTAATTTAACAGCATAGACTAAAATTATTGATAAAAATAATTAAATGATCAAAAGTTGGTAAAAATGTATGAAGGTCCAAAAGTTAAAATCTGAGAAATTTGAGTGATTAAAAACTTAATTAACCCAAAAATATTATAATCACTTCAATATTTGAGGATCATAAGACAGACAAGAGGAGTTAAAGAGAAGAACCAAAAATGAAAACAAAAGCATGTCTAAGCCCTTAGAATCTGGTTTCTGACATGGGGTTACTTTTCTTGTTGAAGAATTAACGTTATTAACATTGTTAATTGTTAATTGGTAATTAGATTAAAGATTGCTTGTTAATTACAGCTGGGTTTTGGATGACGTGGAGCCAAATTATTAGTGTTGAATTTGAATTTTAATTCTACCTTTATGTTTTGTTCCATGTTTCTTTCTTGGGGAACGATATGATTCTATGTTCTTCCGAGGAGCCCATTTTCACATAATGTCGCTAATGTTACTGTGCCGTCTTTAAATATATAATCTTGTTCTTCTGCTCTCTATCACACACACACATGTATATATATATATATATATATATATATATATATATATATATATATATATATATTATTCATAATATTAATTTAACATTTTTTATTAAACAGTGTTCATTCATTTTTTTCTTTTCTTTTAGATGTTGTTAACTTATAGTTATAGTATACCAACTTTAGATGTTAATTACTCGTGATTAAGTTTCATTGAGATCAAAGACAATTAAGTAAGTTATATATCTTAATTATATATATATATATATTAATTATAAAAATTGAATGTGAATGTCAAGATTTACAATATTAATTACTTTAGTTTTATGTTTTAAAATATTTTATTTACCATTAATTATTAAAATATATACTAGTCTTTTACTAAATTCCTATATTCATTATTAATCTAATTTTTGTTACCTTAATTATTATATTATATATACAAATCTTCTATAAGATATTTTTTGTGAACATTATCAGAATATAATTCAAATTTACTTTATTATTTCTTACCACATTATATAGTTGCCATATATAATATTAAATGGTTATAAATGTAATTGATTTGTAAGATTAAAAAAAAACATTATTAGATAGATATAAATGGAATTGTTTCGTTAAATTATAAAATTAATTATGTTGGTCATGAATATTTCAAATGAGTGAATTACGCCTTCTATGAAATTTTTTATTCATAGCCATTAAAATTTTGGTGTTTTCACTTACAATATTTAAATTTATTTTCATAAATAAATAATATATATATTTTTTAAAACTTGTATTTAAAAACCATAGGTTAACAAACCCCTGACAAGGACGCGCTGGGTTTACATACACAGTGTCGAGTCTGAGACTCGAAAGTTACCATATTTTGTGCACAAGAAAGCGAGTGACTCAAAAAAAAAAAAAAATTTTAAAAAAAATATTTAAAAAACATGAATGAAATAATTAATGGGTGAAATTTACAAGTCTGCTTCAAATTCAAGCTGTCATATAAATTCTCTCTCTATATATAACGTAGCAAGTCCAAACTCCCTCTCCCTCGTTTCCCTCTTTCCCCTCTCTCAAATCAAAATCGTTCTCCACAATCTTCTTCTCTTTTCTCTCTTCTTCTCTTCCATTTTCTAGGGTTTAACACTCCAATCTTCCATGGCCGCCGAGAAACTCAGAGATTTGAGCCAACCTATCGATGTTCCTTTACTTGATGCTACTGTCGCTGCCTTCTACGGCACTGGATCCAAGGAACAGGTTCCTCGCATTTTTTTCTTCTTCTCTTCACTCTCTTCTTACTAACATTCTTCCTAATTTCTCACGTTCTGTTTCGCTCTCGCTTTTACTTCACGCACCTTTTCGCTATATACTCTTTGTTTTACTCTCTCGCGTATCGTAATGTGTGTAAATAGTGACACTATACGGAGCTAGCTTACGGTGTTAGGGTTTAGTACTACTCTCTATGCTGTAGCGAGTTGTTTTTGTTTTTTCTCTGTGAAATTGTTTTGGTATTGAGTAATTGCACTCGTTGGAGCACTGACTTGGTTTGCTGAATGAGACTTGGGAAATAAGCTAGGGCTAATGTTGTTGATGTTGACAACGTGCTGTTTTTTTTATGGTTGTTTGAGTTTGTAAGTAACGATTGTTTTTGTGTTTTGATAATGCAGAGAACTGCTGCTGACCAGATTTTGCGTGATTTGCAAAATAATCCGGATATGTGGCTTCAAGTTATGCATATTTTGCAGAACACTCAAAGCCTGAATACTAAGTTCTTTGCCTTGCAGGTTAGTTTGTTTAATGATTTGTTACTTGGGGTAAATTGCTAATGTGGATTGTTTTTCATTGTTAATATGCAAAACTCTGTCATGTCCCATAAAGTGAATGGAACTTTTGGATTGTTTTTATTGTTATGCCGTTGTATGGACTCAACAGAACTTTTCTGCAATCAAAATCTAGGAATATAGTACCCTAAATGCTTTGTATGTAAAATCGTTATGCATTGGCGTCAATTGGGGAAGCATTTTTTGGTGGCCAAAGGGAATATTCAGGACTGGCTATATATGTTTTTACTAAAGAACCTGATCCAATGAAAGACCTTATTAGAGCATTTCCGATGATTGTTGCTTAACGAGTTCTTGAATTTAAGAATCTAACTGCCGCACAGTAGTTCAATGTTGGAGTGTGACAACATCCTTGCCACGTGTAAACAATGCTGCTTATACAAATCAATGATGGTTACTTGTGAATAAACTGTGAGAGGAAACGTTAGACGCCTGCTTTACATTTTGTGATGCCCAACATGCCGCAAATGTTGAAGTTATCACAATAGGACTGTTCGGAATTAAGAATTACATAAATACTGAATAACGGACGTGCTGAGGAAGGGAAGTTACACTTAATGCCCATGTTGTTTGCTGAACTTAATATTTCTTTAGCTTTCCTTTCCTTTCCAGCAGATTTTCAAAAATTTCCAGTCCCCAATGCTCCGAAGTCCACTATTCCACAAGCACGGAGCCCGCTTCTTAAAAGTTATTGCATCAGTGTGATTTCCCCCCCTAAAAGTTAACATGGTGCAATAGTTCACCGGAAAGGAGTTAAGCAACTCTCATAATTCATGGTTGGAGATACTTTTGGCACTATATAACCATAGAAATAAAATAACCCTGTCCTTGCTTGTTTATTATTTTTGGAAGCAGTTTTCTGTTTCCTATAATTTGTTTGCCCTTGATTACATTTGGAAGTGTTTGTCTAAGCACATTTTTGTTTTCTAAAAGTTTGTCTCCCTAGCAATTGAGGAGAAACAAAAGAAGATGATGAGAAAACATCTCTGCCTTGTTAGGGATCTTTATTTCTATAAGTTTGTCTTTTGAAGCAACATTATTAGATGTCAAACAAGTTCTTCTCTTTGGATTTCTTAGATATGTTTTCTCTATGCTTTTATATACAGGTTCTAGAAGGCGTAATTAAATACAGATGGAATGCATTACCCGTGGAACAGCGAGATGGGATGAAAAATTTCATCTCTGATGTTATTGTACAGGTATCAGCCACATTTGGAGAAAGCAGAGACCAGATCCAGTGACACTTGCTTCGCTGTTTTGTCTGCTTACTTTCTTTCTGCATCTTTTGTATTGTTACTTATTGACCTCTTTTCTGTATAGCTTTCTGGCAATGAGGCCTCATTTCGAACGGAGCGGTTATATGTCAACAAACTCAATATTATATTAGTTCAGGTGCAGATAATACTGTACTTGCTGAATATTACTTCAATCTGTTATACAGTGCAATCATTTTCTCAAATTAAAATGTATCAATTGTATCTAAAAATAAAAGCATGTACTGTATAGTTTGTTGAGAATGACATGTAATTGATACATTTTCATGTGATTCTCAACCAGTTATGTAGTGCATACATTTTATTTGTAGATGCAATTGATATTTTTCTTTTGTTTTTCTAATGAATATGTAGCTTTCTTTGACCTTCCACTTTATAAATCTTTTGTAATCTTTTAGTTCTTTCTTTTGGTGTTTGGGTTACTACATATTTATGCTTAAATACAACTTACACGCACAGATTTTGAAGCATGAGTGGCCAGTGAGATGGAGAAGCTTCATTCCTGACCTTGTTTCAGCAGCTAAAACTAGTGAAACAATTTGTGAGAATTGTATGGCAATACTGAAGGTAATTCTATCTTTATTTCCACTAAAATTTGTTCCTTTAATCAATGAGTAACATTGCAAAAGTGTTTTTCAGCTCTTGAGTGAAGAGGTTTTTGATTTTTCAAGAGGAGAAATGACTCAGCAGAAAATAAAAGAGCTTAAACAATCATTGAATAGGTAACAGTTAATGACTTTGTTCATATAAAAACTGGGAGCCTGATTATTTTGCATGCTTTTTCCCTTCTCTTTCATTTACTTTGGAGATCTAGCAAATTTTATGGTTCAAGGGGAGGAGTAGGACATACCATTGGTGTAGGCCCTGACCCTCAGGAAGTGGATGATTGAAATGGAGAGAATTCTGAACTAAAATATGTACAAAATTCAGAAGATTGATGAACTTCTGTTACAGGTCCTATGTATAGAGCAGAAGCTCATCATGAGAGAGATGTCTGTTATAACTGTCTTACAACAGATAGCTAAACTATATGGCAAAGTTTTACAGTTATTGAGAAAAGCATATCTCTTACAGGGCATGGCAATCTCCTTGTGCTTGTTTATAACTGAAACTGATGGCTGAATGCTGGATATCAATTGTTGATTTTCTTACTGCCCCTGATTTTCAGGCTCTAGTTTTTTATTTAATGAGTTATTAAAGAGTGTCTTTATATTGCTAAGAATTATGTGGTTGTTTGCAGTGAATTTCAGCTCATACATGAGTTGTGCTTATATGTGTTATCAGTGTCCCAACGGACTGAGCTCATACGTGCAACCCTGTCTACTTTGCATGCCTTCCTATCATGGATTCCATTGGGCTATATATTTGAATCACCATTGGTAGGTGCTGTTTTTTGCTTAAGTAACAGTGCATTGGAGGAATTCTGAAATCTTGTGGTCATTTGTTTATTGCAGCTTGAGACACTACTAAAATTTTTTCCAATTCCTGCATATCGGAACCTGACATTGCAATGTTTAACTGAGGTCTGCTCTGTCTTCTAATTCTAAGTGCTTATGATTTTAGCTGAAACTTTCAAGATCAATATTATTTACTTTTTATGCTTGTAGGTTGCAGCCCTTCAATTTGGGAATTACTTTGATGCCCATATCAAGATGTATAATATATTCATGGTTCAGTTGCAGGTGCTTTTGAATAACTTTACATTCTGTTCAACGTTGTATTTTGTTTATTTGCTTCATCGTATTCCTATAACCATTCTGTTCTATTTTTTGGTTATGAGATATTTTTGTTGGTTGATTTTGGGAGAATGCCATGTTTATTGCAGACCATACTTCCGCCCACAACTAATATACCCGAGGCATATTCACATGGTTCAAGTGAGGAACAAGTAAGTCTCTGTAATTTGGCAAAACAAGAAGCCTGTTTACTGCTAAATTACTTGTGAAGCATCTGACAGTTTTCCCCCTGTTTAGGCATTTATACAGAATTTGGCGCTGTTCTTCACCTCATTTTACAAGGCAGGTTTATCTGTGATTCTCAGTTTTTGTCTCTGATTATCTGTGATTACAATATATTCATGAAATGTAATGAGACCAGGTGAAAGAATTTGGCCTTGTTTTGGGTACTCTTTATGCATTGTGTACCATATAATGCTTGTGGCACATTTGAGAATGGACCCACCTTTTGTATCTTATATTATTGTCTGTAATTTTTTTATAGCATCTGTGTAGCACCCTCTTCTTCCCCTTGGACCTCCACTTTTTGATCTTTCTTCTGTGTTTAGCTCATTGTTTTTTAGTTTGCATGACGAGAGTTCTAGTCCCTGTTAATAGTGGTGTGGTGTGTATGCAGGCTCACATTCGAATTCTTGAATCCACTCAAGAGAATATATCTGCTTTGTTACTGGGCCTTGAATATCTGATCAGCATCTCATATGTGGATGATACTGAGGTTTTTAAGGTATGATGATGTTGACACTTGACGTATATGTCTTCCCTTAGCACATTTCTTATGTTATGATTGCTCAAACTTTGTGTTTTCATTCTTGAGTTTTCCTGACTGACCTCTTCCCCTCTATCCCCAAATGTGCCCTAACAAAGTGTTATGAATAATACATGATTTTTACTTGTTTTGTGAAAAATATCAGGTCTGTCTGGACTATTGGAATGTTTTGGTTTCAGAACTTTTTGAGCCATGCCGTAGCTTGGAGAACCCTACTGCTGCAGCAGCAAACATGATAGGACTCCAGGTGCTGTCTCTCTAATGTTTGCTTATATAACCTTGGTCTTGATTGTTATAATCAAGGCCTGGAAATTCTTTTTTCCCTCACAAATGATTTTTGTGTAGCAAAATAGTATCCTTTCCTTTCAGTGTACTTGGTCTTATTATATTTGTATTGAACAATGAGAGTTGATAATATCATTGTCATTGTTGTTTTGACTGTAACAACATTATTTGTTGTGTGCTTGGTACATTTTTGACCATTGGAAAGCAGGTCCCCATGATGCTTCCTGGTATGGTTGATGGCCTTGGTTCACAGCTTCTTCAGCGCCGACAGCTTTATGCTGCTCCCATGTCAAAGTTGAGAATGCTTATGATCTGTCGTATGGCTAAGCCAGAAGAGGTTCTCATAGTTGAAGATGAAAATGGGAATATAGTCCGTGAAACAATGAAAGACAATGATGTTCTTGTTCAATACAAGGTAATAAGGTGAAATCTGACCTTTACAATTGATGTAAAAAAAATATTTTGAAGCCATTTCTCTGAATATTGTATTTTATTAGATGATAAATTGATAAAAATGAGTGATTTCTGTCATAACATTCTCTGATTAGTCAAAGTTCAATCAATTATACAGATTATGAGGGAGACTCTTATTTACTTGTCACATCTTGACCATGATGATACAGAAAAGCAGGTATGTGAATTAGAAAGCAGCGAGTCTGTTTTTGTTTTGAAGGGAGATAAAAGAGTTATTCTCTGGCTTCTTTGTTATCTATTTCAAATTTGATGATTGGTAATTTTATATTCAAATATGAGCTGCCTTTGCTTTTCATCCAATGGTAAAATCAGGAAGGCATTTTGTGTAGTTGTTTCTTGAAAAATCATATTAATAAGTTGAACTAGGAAACCCACCATGGTTGGCCTAGTAGTGGGGGGCTGGGTAGTTTGCATGAGGTCTGGGGTTCAAACCTCGTTGATGTCATTGTGCACCCAAAAAAAGAAAAGAGAAGCTAAACTCCATTAAACCAAGGATTCACCAATGTTGTACGGATATGTTATTTTCATTCAGGTTAATATAATATACTGATTGTCGATCAAGAAGTTGATGCATTTTTGTGCTTAAATAAATCATACCTTGATGCAGTGGACTTTTTATGTTGTAATATGCAGATGCTGAGAAAGTTAAGTAAACAACTTAGTGGTGAGGACTGGACATGGAACAATTTGAACACACTTTGCTGGGCAATAGGATCTATATCTGGTTCGATGATTGAAGAACAGGTACTGTGAGCAGCCCAACATGCTTTGTGTTGCCCAATGTTGTATCTATTTCTAGTTTAAAATTATTAAATTAACACTATGTTAGAAGTTATTTTTTATTGTCTTTTAAACTTGTGATTGAATACAAATTTCGATGCACAATAAAAAAATAGCTTGGCTATTGACAATTTGAATCCTGCTTTGATAACCTTTGTCTATCCCCCCATCACAGCAGGGAGTGGCCAATGCCAAAAATGCCAGTGACTGTTGAATAGTGGTTAGTTGGAGGGTCACTATACCAAAGATTATAGATACAAGATAAATAATTTATACCATATACAAATTTTGAAGACATTCAATTGTTCATAATAATTAGTAATCAAAAGTCATAGTTTAATAGCAGTTGCATTAATACCTGATCCTGTTCAATGACAACTTTCAACTCCTGTGTGATGGCCAAAACCCTTGATTCTATCAGAATACTTTAGATTGCACCAGCCTCCTAATCGTTGGTACATAGTACATATCAATATTTGACCTTTTTAGTATGGACTGTAAACTGCTCTTCCTAAATGTAATGTATTTGCATGCCTTGATCTTGCTTTATTCTAATTTTTTTTGAGGACCGATGCATGCATAAATTCATTTTGCAACTGATTAAATTTGGTTAATAATGTAATATTGTTTGAATTTATGGTGTGAACAATTTGAAAGAGAGAATTTATTTCTTAATATTGTTTTCATCTGATATGAAATGGGAAAATTACAGATATTTATATGGTTACAGTACAGTTGCAACTGATATGTCAGCTAACTGAAACTCAGCTGAATGCTAACAGCTATACCTAGATGATTAGGCTATCAGTCAGCTGGATTTTCTAGATTATAGGAGAATTGCCCCCTACGCTGGTACACTTAATAGTACACAATTCACAGGTCCAATGGGCTATATTACATATGTATATTAACAAATATCTATGTTTTTCTTGTGGATTCTCTTATTGGTTTGATTTTTTAAACAATTATAACTCACATCTTGGTCTTGTGGCAGGAAAACAGATTTTTGGTTATGGTAATTCGTGATTTATTAAATCTATGTGAAATCACAAAGGGAAAAGATAACAAAGCTGTTATTGCAAGTAATATCATGTAAGGGATGTTTGTGTACTCATTTGCTTTGTGTTAAATGATGCCTCCTTTGTTGAAAAGTGCATGGTTGCTTCTGTTGGCAGGTATGTTGTGGGGCAGTATCCGCGGTTTTTAAGAGCTCACTGGAAGTTTCTAAAAACTGTCGTGAATAAGTTGTTCGAGTTTATGCATGAGACACATCCTGGAGTTCAGGTTTTGTTCTTTTCCTTGATGTATCAAAGCATATTTTTACCTTCAAAAATATATTTGCTCTTGGGAATCCATTCATGCATAATCTTGTTGATTTTTAACTTATTTCAGGATATGGCCTGTGACACATTTCTGAAAATAGTCCAGAAATGCAAGCGTAAATTTGTAATCACCCAGGTAACATTCCATTCCTTTTCCATCCTCCCAAAAGCAGAGTTTAGCATGTCTCTTTCATATGTGGTCGGTATTTCATATCTGATAAAATACATAATAACAATCTTGATTGCTATGCCAGGTTGGAGAAAATGAGCCATTTGTTTCTGAACTTCTAACTGGCCTTCCGAATACAATTGCAGACCTTGAACCGCATCAAATACACTCATTCTATGAATCTGTAACTGTTTTTTATCTCTTAAGTTGATTGATAGTTTTAGTTGTATATTATATGTTTATATCTGTGCATATTTTTAAGTGATATTATTATATTCTAGGTTGGTAACATGATTCAAGCAGAGTCTGATGCCCAGAAGAGGGACGAGTATCTTCAAAAGTTGATGGTGCTCCCAAATCAGGTTATCCGTTTGCTTGAAGAGCCACTTGATATCCTTTATCTCTAGAATGTTACGTACATGAATTCACATGTTTTATGGAAGCCAAGTGTTATAATGCCAGAGATCTGACTCATTTTCTTCTGCAGAGATGGATGGAAATTATAGGGAAGGCACGCCAAAATGTTGACTTTCTGAAGGATCAAGATGTAATCCGAACTGTGCTTAACATATTGCAGGTATAACTTCAGAGCATTTTTTGCTTGATTCTGCTGTATACTTTTTAATATTTCACTGTGCATGTTTGGAAGCCTTTTGAAGTGGAAATTACACAATGCCATCTGTAGTAAGTTGTTTGATCTTTTATTTGCAAAATTGAAAATTTCGTACACATTAGTCTTTGTCGAGGGATGAAATGTTCCTTTTATATTATATCTTTTTATATTGTATATGTTATTCCTTCCATTACTAATAAATGAACTGATAGAGATGGTTTTGGTTTAATTCCTGCTGTTGCTGATGGACCTTCATGGATAGGTTAATATAAGTACTGCCCTAAGCATTTGGTGACTTGTGGTTTAACCTGACTTGGAAGTAGGGAAACAGGCAACCTCCCTTCCAAATATACTTGCATAAAAATAATACATCAAATGACTTGGGCACTGAATTTTTGGTAGGAATCCGTTTATTAGAAGTTTCCATACTAGTTGTTTGATCAATAGGGCCAAGGTTTTAACACCTTTGCTTTTGTTTGGTTTCTACTGAGCTTTGATATAAAATTGTTAGGCATCAGCTATTATTTCAAAAGCTTACGCTGTTTGGTGAAGACATTAATGGTTTCGTATTACTTCTCTAATATGTGATATCCCTTCATGCAAGACATCTTGTCTTGCCTTTTGTTAAAATTCAACCTTTTAGTATAAGAATTGGGTAGCAAGTATTGAACTGTTGACACTAGGTAATGTAGGCTTCTGATATTTTGATACCATATCATGAACCTATTATTCCAATAGGACAGGCTGTTAGATGAAGATACATGAATGGTATAGTTATGTATTACATCCAGCCATCATGATCTGTTGTCAAGTCCAAGGTCTGTAGTTTTGTCTTCCCTGCCCTCCAATTTATGATAATAAGTTTGTGATTGAAGTCTCTTCTAAATTGCAGACAAATACAAGTGTTGCATCTGCTTTAGGAACATATTTCCTGCCACAAATCACATTGATCTTCTTGGACATGTTGAATGTGTACAGGTATATTCTGTTAACTGAAATGTCTTCTTTATATTGTTTTGGCATAGATACTTGTTTTTGCAACAAATATTGGGTTAGATTCTTTTCCCCCCAAGTAAATACTAAATGGTATCTGTTTTACCCGAAACAGAATGTACAGTGAGCTTATATCAAAAAGTATAGCAGAAGGGGGGCCTTTTGCATCTAGAACATCCTATGTGAAACTTCTGCGGTAAGATTAATTAATATTACATTGGTTTTGCAATAATCAGATTGCTGTTTAGTGCTTGATAGTGTTGTTCTTGATGCAGTTCGGTTAAGAGAGAAACACTTAAACTGGTTGATGCATTCTTGGACAAGGCTGAAGATCAACCACAAATTGGAAAACAATTTGTGCCACCAATGATGGATCCTGTACTTGGAGATTATGCCAGGAATGTGCCTGATGCAAGGGAATCAGAGGTTTTGTCACTTTTTGCCACAATTATAAACAAGTATGTCAATTTTTCTCAGTTTTGTGTAATTTATTAAGAGCAAATTGTGCTCACACCCCCACAGGTTTTGGAGAATTGTATAAACACCTCCTGCTTCTTAATCATCGACTAATCTCCTTATTTGTTTGAAAAACATTACCTTGACTCCCCTTTATACTACACCAACCCTCCCTAATTTTGAAAAACATTAAACCATGACTCTCTTTAGTCTTTAATGGGGTAAAAGTAATGTTAAACAACGGAGGGGTTATTGAGTGCAATTTTAAAACAAAACGGGATTTAAGTGTGATTTACTCTTCTATTAGTTAATATATGAGTAGTATGAATTACAAATAGTATGTATCACTCATGGGAAGATTATGCTAAATGTTTGCTTTGTTAAGTATGAACAGTATCACTTATATCTCTCATACTTGCAGATATAAAGCTACAATGGTTGAAGATGTTCCTCAGATATTTGAAGCTGTTTTCCAGTGCACACTAGAGGTAATAAATAGTACATGTGATTTCGCTAGGATGTGGACATTTTAGTTGACCATCATGCTGATAATGTCTGTTTTGTCATCTTCCAGCTTTTCCAATCCACATTGACTTTCTTTGTTTTTCAACAATTCACTTTTACAAGTTTACTATATGACCCAGATTTTTTTTTTGGGTTGGTGGGGGGGGTGGTAAGGGATGTGGGTTTTGTTAACAGAGATGTAAATTTAAATTTACAGGAACTGATTTGGCTTTGGGATCATTGAGAAATTCTGTTTGTGATGGAAAAATCACTTAAGTGGTTCAGTTTGGATTAAAAATTATGGGAATAGGACCAATTCGAAACTATTTACGGCTGGGGGGTCTGTTTTAGAGGAGGCACCAACTCTCATGGCGCCTCGTGGGTGAACAGAAAGGAAGGTGTCGCTACCCATGGCACCTCCAAAGAAGGAAGGCGCTGGGGCCTTTGGCGCCTCCATGGTCTTGCTTAAAAGGAAAAAAGTAAAGAAAAGAAAACGTATACAAGATATAAAAAGAATCTCTTTTCATTTTATGTGGTGTAATTGAAAAAATGAGTGACTTTTTGAGTACCTCCAGGTTGGGTTAACAATAGGGTGCAGATTTTGAAAAATGAATAAATATGTGGTTTAATGTGTAGCGGATTTTGAAAAAATAATAAATGCGTAGTTTAATGTGCAGCATATTTTGAAAGAATAATAAATGAATGTACAACAGATCTTGAAAATTTTGACTAATTCAATGGGATTCGATTCACTCCAATGTGACCCAATATAAAGTGAAGGCCCAAGCACCCCACACCTTCCCTCCCATTGGTTCACGAGACTTTGACGAATATAGACCGTGCCATTGCTTGCACAATTTGAAGTTGATACATGGGCCAATCATATGGGAGGCGCCCCCCGCTTGTGGCGCCTTCTTTTTTGCTTTAGGCACTAGGCAAGCTGGCGCCTTCACCCAAACAAACCCATTTTTGTATATATTTTCTAATTGGACCCATTTCCGTAAAATCTTAGCAAAATGGGTCCATTTACGTCATTTTGCCATTTGTGATTCATGATCAGTTATTTTTATATCCGTTGTGATGATGTATAATTATTGGATAACTGCAACTCGGTATCAACTGATTTGTATCTATTCTTTTATTCTTACACAGATGATTACAAAAAATTTTGAAGATTACCCCGAGCATCGGCTGAAGTTCTTCTCTTTACTTCGTGCCATAGCTACTCATTGTTTCCCTGCTTTGATCTGCTTGTCAAGTCAGGTTGTGTTTCTTGCTCCCACTTCATCTATGCTAAGCCAATAGCATGGCAGTTTATTTGATTTTATCTAATGTCGACTGTTCTTCAATATTTAGTTTTTGTAGTCTTGTGTGTGATGATGTTTGTAATCTGTTTCAGCAACTGAAGCTTGTTATGGATTCAATCATATGGGCATTTCGGCATACAGAAAGAAATATTGCTGAAACTGGGCTGAACCTGTTGTTGGAGATGCTGAAGAAGTTTCAGGTGTGGTCTTTGTATTATTTTGTTCATCACTCTCATTGTTGACCTTCATTTTCTTTTCCATAGTTTTTCTTGTTTCAGGAGACTTCTAATTCTCTCCCATGTTTATTTATCTAATAGATTTTTTTGTTGGTCGAATTTCTATTTGCATATTATAAATAGGCATCAGAGTTCTGTAATCAGTTCTATAGGACATACTTCTTGACAATTGAGCAAGAGATATTTGCTGTCTTGACGGACACGTTTCATAAGCCTGGGTTCAAATTACATGTCTTGGTGCTTCAACATTTGTTCTGCCTGGTACAGTTTCAAAACAACGCATTTTTTTTATTTTTTATTGATCAGTGAGAAATTGCAATAATAAAGAGTTTGGCCTTTTGTTCTTTTCAGGCAGAAACTGGTGCCCTAACGGAGCCTATTTGGGATGCTGCTACAAATCCCTATCCATACCCAAGTAATGCAGCTTTTGTGCGTGAGTTCACAATAAAACTTTTAAGCACTTCATTTCCCAACATGACTGGTACAGAGGTAATTGAGGAAAAGCAACTAATATATAGCCCCCCTCCTTTGCCTGAATAGATTATTAATTTCAAAAAATTTGCAGGTTTGTCAATTTGTTAATGGACTCTTTGAGTCCACTAATGACCTATCCACATTTAAGACTCACATACGAGATTTTCTTGTACAGTCAAAAGAGTTTTCAGCTCAGGTAATACTTCATGTAATACTGTTTGTTTTACCGTAACTCTTTGAGCAAAACAATTGAGAATGTTTGAACATGTGCCCATAGAATATTGACTACTGCATCATGTTTGCTCTAACTAAGCTGGTGCATATGACAATTGTTTAATTTAATTATTTCTGCAAGTTTTTTGGGCATTTTTTTAGTATTTTTCTCAATACCAGTTTGGCATATCTGTGAAAATTTCACTTTTATGAAAAGCATTTCCTATTAAAAAAATGCAACTAAAAGGAAACTAAATTGTCTAAAAAATCCTTCACTTTTCTTCTCGCATAAAAGCACTCGTATCTTTGATGAATTAACCAAGAAATAAAAGTCTGCAAAAGTAGCTAGCTTTACTGATTCCACAACATGCCTCGTATTCTAATTCAAGAATGTAGTGGACGGCTGATGTTTGTGACTTGGATGTTTTCATTAATTAAAATTCGTAATGCTACTGCTGGTCACTTTCGGTTTGCTTCACCTTGTAGATTATTTGACTACACAAACATAGCATGATATTTCAGCATCTAAGGTTTATTAATTGTCCCCCTCTGCTTCAGGATAACAAAGATCTATATGCTGAAGAGGCTGCGGCTCAGAGAGAGAAGGAACGACAAAGAATGCTTTCGATTCCAGGTCTTATTGCCCCGAACGAGTTGCAAGATGAAATGGTTGACTCGTAAATATAGACTATACAATATGAGAGAGTTAACACATTACAGCAAGGGCATTTTGACTTGTTTCATAATAGGGTCTTTGAGAATACATGTCCTCTTTTAAATGTAGTTTTCCCGCTTTTCCCAATGTTTAATGTTGGGACTGGTTTGGCATAGGTTCCTCCTGGTTTCAGAGGTTTGGCTGGCTGGTGATACACCTTGTTGTTCATTGGGTGAGTGTAGATTATTCAGTTGCTAATTTAGGTTGATAATAGTTTTTGAGGGATTGATTCTTCAAGGCAAATTCCATTCAATCACACATGGATGACTGCTTAGGTCTCACCTCCCTAGCCTCTGGCAATTTGTGCAGAAAACCCTTGTGGTTTGATATTTTGTATTTTTTTCACCAATTAATTTTAGGCAAATTAATGTACCATGACTGCATTTAATATATTATGGTTTCGATGCTATTATTGTTATGAAATGTTTTTATTTCACTACCTATGTGTTGCATTCCAGCAATTAAATCCTTGCTAAATTGTTGAAAGTGACGGAAAATATTATGGGTGAAAGATTAGTTTGATGTATGTAGCTTTTTGTTGCATCTCATTGGCTAGTGGAAATTATGTATAGCTCGAATAAACCGATTGTACATTATAAAATTTTCCCCATATTTTTGGACGAAATTTGAGTATATTGATAGCATAACAATAATTTTCTTTTTTGGATAAAATTTGACTGATAAAGAAAAAACAGAAATCTTCTGAAATTAGGTGATAAAAAGTTGGGAAGAAGTTTTGCATTAGTTTTTCTATTATTTCAACCCTTGTACATTTGAAAGAGTATGGTTATTTAATTTACATTCTTGTTTTTATATTGCACAAAATAATTATTTATTTTACATAATTAAAATTCATAACAAAAGAACTTTTGATTATAAAAATTGTTAATTATTGTTTGTTATAAGAGATATTTTTAACTTATAAATTATTTTAGATTTTTGATATAATATTATTTTAATTATCGATAGTTTATTTTAAAATACATAATAAATAATAAAAGATCGTAAAATAATAACATCTCTGAAATCATTCTCGTTAAAAAAAGAGACTACAACTCTACAAGTGAAAACAATCTTATAGGAAATAATTATTCTTATTTATATGTATGGAAAATTGTTTTATGCGTTGTTTTCTTAATTTGGTTCATATATTTTGTAGTAATTTTATAATGTAAGATGTTATAATAAAATAAATGATACTAAAATCAACACCAAAATAATAATATGAATTAAAAACATTTCATACAAGGTATAAATTAAAAGTTAATTGTCTTCAAGATTAAAAATGGTTGTAACGAAAAATATTTTGAGTTTAAAATAAAAAAAAATGCATTTTGTATGTTTGTTTTTTTGGAAATTTCAATTCATGTTGTGATTTTGTTGTCTGCTGCTGCTTCAGAGGTAGAAAGTTCTTAGAAGGACGAAAGGGGAAAAGGTTGGTTGATTGTTCAAAGTTGAAAAAAAAGTCTCTCTTTCTCATTCATTCATTCACAGTTCAAATTGCAACCAAATTAGACAAAAAAATCAAAATTGAAACCTCCCAACCCAACCCACCGGAATGGGTCAAGCTTTTCGGAAACTCTTCGATACCTTCTTCGGCAACACCGAGATGAGGGTACTTTTACCTTATTCTTTTGTTTCTGTTTCTGCTTCTTAATCATTTTTACTTATACTCGATTATTATTATTATTCAGGTTGTGATGCTTGGTCTTGACGCTGCTGGCAAAACAACTATTCTGTACAAACTTCACATTGGAGAAGTTTTATCCACTGTTCCTACAATTGGTGGGTGCCTAGGGTATCATTAACTCCTTAATTAACTTGCAAATTCCTAAATATATATATTTATCTACTAGGGTTTTTTATTTTCTTTGATTGCATAAATTTGAGGATTAGCAGAGTTGTATATTTGGTATCTTGACTTTGTATTGACTGGTGAAGATTTTTTATGACAAAGCTGGTTTTGTAGAAATAAGTTTCTTGTGATCAAAAGTGAATTTCCTATCTTGATTCATTGATAAGGGAAATATCAACCAGCAATAGTGTTTTGAGTTTGTCCTAATTTAGTGGAACAAAATTTAGAGCTAGAAAATGGAAATAAATGACTGGTTTACTGGGTGTTTTCTTTTATGACATAGGGTAGAAGCCACAAGGCTAGTATGTATCAGAGATCAGAATTTCTGTGCACTTTCAAATTGTACAAAAAATTGATTTAGACTACAGATGTGAAAGTTGAGCTATAAGCAGAAAGTTTTGTTAACAATTATTCTTATAACCTTCCTTCTTTATCTGCTCAATATATACTTTTTCTTATTTTGCTAGTTCTAGTGGATGGTTATTGCAATAGTTGTTTCTTAGTTGTGTTGAACTCTGATGAAAATGTCAACAGTTTCTTAGTCATGATAGTTTTAAATGTCTGTATGGTGGCTTGTTAATTTTGACTGGTGAATGGGTCTATATATTGTTTCTCTAGGTTTATAAATTTATATTGCGTTGCAGGTTTCAATGTGGAGAAAGTTCAGTATAAGAATGTTATTTTCACAGTTTGGGATGTTGGAGGACAAGAAAAACTAAGGCCACTTTGGAGGCACTACTTTAACAACACAGATGGTCTGGTAAGAATTGATTTTCATGCTTTTATCTCCGTGAAAGAAAAGTTAAGTTTTGCTGGCTGTTTTGTGAAAAATTCTTGCTTTCATTATCATTAATCTGTTCAGTGGGCTAGGAAAGAAATGTCTACATAAGGTAGCTAGGTTGATATATTTGTTGATTTGTGCATTTATGTAGATTTATGTTGTTGATAGCCTGGACCGTGAGAGAATTGGTAAAGCAAAGGAGGAATTTCAGGTGATAAAAATCAAATTTCGCTTTCATATGTGTGTATTATTCTAAAAGACTTTTGAATTAATTCTTGGATTACTTGCAGACTATCATAAATGACCCATTTATGCTCAATAGTGTGATCTTGGTATTTGCAAACAAACAAGACCTGGTATGTCTTTGTTACTTTTTTATCTGTGTTCTTTGAGTTGCATGATCTGCGTCTTAAATGAACTTTGGAATTTTGTTCCCTTACTGTTTCTTGTATGATATATAAAATTATTAATTATTTATATCCTCTTGAATAAAATACTCTCCTCAAACAATTGAGTTTTGCCTTTGTGCTCTAATGTGGTTATAATTGTCAATGTCTTTTTTTTTTGTAGAGAGGGGCGATGACACCAATGGAAGTATGTGAAGGACTAGGTCTCTTTGATCTTAAGAATAGAAAATGGCACATACAAGGCACTTGTGCTCTTAAGGGAGATGGTCTTTATGAGGGCATGGACTGGTTGGCTTCAACTCTGAAGGAAAGAAATGCTGTTGGATACTCTTCAATAGGAACCTCATCCTTCTAATTATCTAGGTTTGAACTATCTTACTGTTCTATGTTCTTGAGTTACCTTCCTATTCATGATTTTTATGGGGTAATGTATTGTATACTGCAGGTATTTTGGCCTTTTTCAAACAAACGAGAAGATTGGGCCAGTTTCATTCAAGGATGTTGTAAAAAAGTAATCAAATTTTTGGGGTTGCATTAGATTACCTCTATACCTGATGAAGTATATAGATGCTTTGACTTTCAAGGTGCTTAGGTACGAATTTGCTACAATGTATAGAAGTTTGAACATGACGAATGAAACCTAGATTGTGACTGACGAATTCTGTAGGCATATTGATGCCCCTGATTGTGAAGTGTGTCATTTGGCTTGATTTACTCCATGGTTTTCATTTGGTTCATTAGGTTACCTCTGACGTAAAAGATTAAGGTACAAGAGTAATTGCTAAAATCACCTTTATAATATCATCTTTAAATTGAATAAGCTTCTTAGTAATAAACTACCGAATATCAAAAACCAAAACTTACATTATAATTTACCCTAGAAGATACTCATACCAACAAATTAGTCCTCCAATAATAAATACAATAGTTTAGTCCTTTAATGCTAAGGAATCATTTTTTTTGTAGAGAATCCATCTGAAAACACATATATTTAGAAGACTAGAAAATCTTTATTTTTTAAGAAATAATGTAGTGTAAACAAAACTTATAATCTTTATCTTAATGATTCTTATATAGAGTTTAATACTATTAGCATGCAGCTCTCGTAGCTCAGTTGGTTAGAGCACCCGTTTAGTAAGCGGGAGGTCTTGAGTTCGACTCTCAACGAGAGCAAGATCTTTAAAATTTTTGCAAGCAAATTTTCATAGAATCATCAAAATTAACAGTCACATTGGGACACCATAATGAATTTGAGAAATACACGGACAACAAATCCTATTTTTCACCTTACTCTCTTCTATAAACACACAAAACAATACTAGAAGCACCACCTTACTCTCTTCTATAAATACATATAACATTCTCTCTCGGTATGAATGTACAACATATAATTACAACATTTTTGGCATAGAAAAACAATTTGCCAATTTGACCAATTCGTGTGATATGTATGAGCTTCATGTAAATTCACCATCTTTCATCTCCAAACCAATTATTTTTCTCTTTTGGCCCTGTAGGACCTTCCTCACCATACAACTCCACTGGAAGCTTTTTAATCAAGTTACCAAATGGATTTCTAAGCCCCGGAGGAAGAGCATTTATTATCTTATCCAGTTCAGTTTTTGAGTCATAAACAATTTTTGGACCCCATTCTCTCATGTACTGCAACCACTGAGGCTCTTTGACAGCATCTCCTAAATACTCAGCCGCAACAACCTCATATTGAACACTAGAATCCACATACAAATTACTTCGTGTAGCATCATTCCTAATGCCAATTCCAAGTTTTGAAGACCCTTGGATATATGTTCCAGGGTGGGGGTAACTTGCATGTCCATTTTTTGATGAGTAGACCACAGCTTTGTTGCCATCAATATACTCCAAGTCATAGGCATCCACCCATTTGCCACCACTGTGCTGTGAGAAATATATACTCCACAGTTCTCCAGTGAAGTTGCATATACGAAGTGTAAAATGCTCCCAGTCACACACATGCTCTCCAACCTTGCTAAAAGCCATACTTGTAATTCCAAATTTCAGAGTGGAGGGTCCATTGAAGGGGCAAAACACCCACATAGCAATATCAGTAAAAGTTCCACCAAGAGCAGGTTTCACATGAACATAAAGTTTAGCACTCTTCAAGTCCCCACGTTTGACAAAATCCCTTCGATCATCACTTGGCAAATCAATCCAAAACTCCCCATCATTTGTTCCCCCACCTGGCAAATTTGAGCCAGCTGCATCAATGGCCTCTCCCGTAGCCACGCCCTTTCGGTACAACAAGGCTCCATTGCTGAAAAACCAATCAACAGAAGAAGGCAAGTAAACTTCCTCCGGATGAAAGAAAACGGTAGGACCATAGTGCTCTATAAGTGCATGTATTTGGTGGAGGCATGGCATTGCTGGTATTGCAGGATTTAAGTTCTTCAAGCACACAACAGGTAGCTCTTCTCCCTTGTTCCAAACACTAGTGCAGAAAAATGTCCCTACTGAAACTCCTTTCCCCTGCAAACCACGTTCACGAGGTCTCAAACTCCACACCTGAAATGGAAACTCGGGAATTAAAGAAGCAGCATCAACCATTAGCCTGTAAGGTTCACATTTATCAGTGAGGTCAGCACGAACGCAAAACATTTCATCCAAATTTGGCTTATCAGGGCTGTTAGTAACCAGATAGCCAAGGGCACAATAACCTTCAGGAGGCTGGGGCACCCAAAAGTAAGCAGAACCAGTTGCCAATTCCTTACTTCCTGCATTAGAACACCATAATAACATATAGTCAAGGGGATTCTTCAATGCTGGTAACTTGTCACGGTTGCTTGTTTCAGACGAACCAGTTTCCACTTTCCTAACAACAAGCACAAAACCCCATAGAGGTTTGCCGCTAGGTTGACAATAGTGTCCAAGAATATGAAACCCATCTGGTATTCCCACAGGTTTATAGAACACAACAGATTGTCCAATGTTGCTGCTCCAAACAAACTCAAACTTGGTAACCTTGTATACTTCAATTTCGCCAAGGTTTATAATTCCAGAAGCGAAACCTTGTGCTGTAATCACAAACAAAATCACAAGCCGGTTTAATCACTAATCAAGTGACACAAGTTACCAGAACATGTTTCTCAAATTCTGATTAGAGAACAACATTAAAAGCACCGAAAGAATAGCATCTTAGTTTTTTACAAATACATTCCATGGACAAAACTTAATGCAGTTCCAGTACATGTTTAGTTTTACATTACAAAATTGATTCTGAGACCAAAATTGATTTTAGATAAATATAACATGTTTTGTTTCACATTGGAGAAGACTTTAGAGTTGATTTTAGACCCAGAATTGATTCTGAGTTGAAGCAACTTTGAATAATTTTTACATCAGATAAAAAAAATCTACATTGAGTTGTACTACAAACTTGATTTTATGATTAAAAAAAAATCCAAACATAAATCATATCACTTCAAAATCAATTTCATTCAAAATCAATTTTACCGACGCTTATCCAAACACCAACTTAGCGATATTTTTCAGTCAGAATTAGAGTTCCACACCAGTAAACTGCATTAACCTTAAATGAAAATCGTTGTTGTGCGGATTACTCAAGCAAAAATCCAATTTTTAATGTAAAACAGCAACAACAACACTTCTCTAACTGCATGCAAGTTTTGCCCATATACCATACCCAATTACTTTCTTCAATGAATAACAATTTAACGAACAGCAACTATAAAACATGGTATTAATGATCAATCACGTAAAAAAGAAAGAAAAATATGAAAAAGAGTTTGTGTTGGTGTGTTGGGAAATAACCTTGAGGCCATTGAGGAAGCGAAGAGGGAAGAGAAAACGATGAAGGAAGAGTGATGAGAGTGTTGTTTTTCCCTTTGGAAGGAAAACAGTAACATTTGCAGCGAAGCATTTGAACAAGACGCAATAATTGCGGACACAGAGACACACAATAGTATAAAATCCTCAACAATCTCTGATTCAAATTCATTTTCAGATTAGATCGACCAAAACCCCTCATCATCATCATCATCATCAATTGCCAAAAAATCTCACAGTTGAACAGTCTTTTTCCTTTTGATGTTTATTCAATTCGTGGGACCCTCTTGACCCTCTTTCTGTCTCACACACAAACAAAACAATGAAATGAAAAGAAACAAGTTGTTCATAATCAAAGTTACTCATGCTTGCGTGTTAATTGATTCTTAATTATTGCTTCTTCCTTTCACCATGTTTGATTCTCACATTCTCCAATCCATTACCTTTTCTTTTTCCTGTCTTGTTTTCTCCGAAATTTCGGGATAAGTGGTTTCCCTGTTGTTAAACTCTTTGTTTTATTATGATTCCTATTTTTATAATAATGGATCGAATGTAAATTCCACTGTTCCGCGTACCATGTTGGAACCACCCTTGACATAATTTTAAGAATGAATGACACGTTTAATCCAAGCTAATAAATCAATAATTTTTTTAAAAAAAATATTTAATAGACAATAACATTATACTGACAATTAAATAATTACTTTAAATATAAATAAGAGAAATATATATATATATATATATATATATATAGATATATAAAATATATAATAAAAAAAATATTTATATTTTATGTAAGTGAATTGATTCTTTAAATAATTATTAACTGAATAAAGTTGTTATATTAATAATAAATTCAAATAAATATGTTATGATTAAGATTAATTATTTTTATTATATAAAAATAATTTTATTTAATTAATAATTACATAATTAATTAATTCATTCACATAAAATATATTTCTCTCTTTTTATATTTTATATACAATAAAATTATTTTATATAAATACATATTTCTCTTTCTTTAAGTTCTATAACTAATATTTATATATAACACTTATCTACCAATTATTTTTTTTTTATTCTAATAATCATTTGAGCAACCAACAACCATTTGATCACACTAAATAGGTCAACCTTTAATTAATAGTTTTTAGAAAGAAAATTAGTTGTTGTAGCCACCGCACCAATTATATTTTTTTAAGACAGTTGTCATGTACATTAAAAAGTATATAATAATTTAGTATTATGAATAATATAAATATACTATAGTTAGATATTAGGATTAACCTTATTATAAATATTTAAGATGTATCTATTTTTTAAAATTATATTTTTCAAAAATATAAATAAAATTATTCGAGTACGCGTGATTCATTTGGGTTGGGCGAGGGCCAATATATTTTTAATTTTTTATTTGGTAGATATTATAAATAAAATTTAAATATTAATAAATTAAAGAAAAATATTTGATGGACAATTTTGATATGCACATAACTAAACAATTAGTTATAAAATGTAAAAAGAGAGAAATATATATATATATATATATATATATTCTGTGAATGAATTGACTGATTGACTGTAAATTGTAATTATTAGCAAAGTAAAATTATAAATTAAAATAGTTAATGAGAAAAAAAGTAAATAAAATAAAGGAATCTTTACAATGTCATCTATGAGAGAAGCAAATGAAGGAGCAAGCAATAGCATATTTTGGTTTGAGAATTGTTTTTCTTATTTTTTTTGGTGCCATAGAGGTTGAGGGAACATGTGTTTTTAGTTTGAATTAAATACTTATATATTGTGCCAATTTCAATAATATTGTATAAATAATCAAATGAATATCAAGTTAAAAACGAGTACAAAGATTTTTCATCCCTAACCAAGCAGAGATGAACATACTTTGTTCCTTTTACTTTCTTTTCTCTACTAAACAAGTTCTCTTAAGAGTCCTCCTTATGATGTTGAGGGTTGAGCATGGAGTGAGGGATGGTTCCTATTCTGCCACGTTTATGCAAATTCAATACCATTGCTTCACTCTATGTATTTACTCTTTTCCATACCTGCATTGGGTAAATTTCACACCTAAGAAGTTTATCTTGTAACATTTACAAAAATCGCAGTGGTTAGTATATATCTTTTTGGTTGTGAAGATTGAATGAACACGGGGAGAAGAGTCAGAAATTCAACAATACGCACGTGTCAAATCTCAGTAGGTCATAAATCATACATCGTCTAAAGATATAATCTATTACATGTTATGTTATATAAGATTGAGTTAAAATCATATTAAACATTTAATTTACATCTAATATGTCATTTTAACGTGCTTCATGTTTAGAGAAATAATTCCGAAACATTAATATGAAAAAAATAAGAAAATATATTTAAATAAATTTAGTTAATTCTAAAAAAAAAACATCTTAAAATTCACTTTGAAGCATTTATAAAGTGAATACTCTAGAATTGTATCTCGACCTTAGTTTGTGAGCTGCATCACTGTTATGCCACATGGCCATCCCACGTGGTTCATTCTAACTCCACATTCTCCAAGCCTAGGTGGCTCAATCCTCATTCACTTGCTTTTCATCACATTTCAAAGAGTTTAGACTCACAAGTCATTTTCAATTTTAAGTTTTAATTTTTCAAAAGTAAATCTAGTTTTAATTTTGAGCAGTTATAGTTAATTATTTATAAATGTGTTAATTTATTTTATTTTATATTTTTTATTATGACTACAAAATAATGATAATAATAATAATGGATTATGGAATTATAAAATATATTTATATTATTTTAGAAATTAAATGATAAGTATTTTAAGTTTAAGTAAAAATTAAAATTCAATCCCATTTTATACCATCAGATTAATTTCTCAAATTAAAACTCTCTTTAGTTAAAAATTATTCATATAATTAAGACGGTTTTGAATCAAAGTTTGCAAATAATCTGGGCATTCAAATTGTCAATTGTGGTCATTATATTACATGAGTTTGCCAATCAATCATTATCAATAATGAATAATAATTTACCAAAAATCATGGTACGAATGTGACGCAAGAGAAGCTCTACCTCTTTTCTTTACTAAAACAAGAACAGATATTTATATTGCTTTCGGTGAGTGACGCAGATTTTAACATTTTATAGAATTAACACCTCACATCACATAATTGTTAATTTCCAACACAACAATTCAGAATGTTCAAAAATATGCTGAAAACAAATCATTCTCTTCACGCTCCATTGTATACTTTTCTTGGACAAATTTTATATGCTAGTTTTTTCTTTAATAGGAGAATATATATTTAATATTTAGTAAAATATGTTGAATCAAAAATAAGAATATAACTATACAATTAATTGAGATACAAGATCAACCAATTAATCAATGAGTTAATGTGTAAACAACTGTAATAATAGGTGGAGGAAGTGAATTGATTGATTTCTGTGTATAATAACTTTGAGTTTACTTTCAATGTTTACGTTGAAAAATTTTGATAACATCTAAACGTTAATTTTAAATTTAATTTTTCTTAGATGTAATTTAAACTATATTTTGATATCTTCATAACTTTTATAATCTTTTAAGTTATCTTTTCGATTAAAATATTAAACATGATTAGATATTAAAATTGAAAAAAAAATTATTTTAAATAAGATACGAGACTAATTAATTAACCAATGAGTTAAGTTAATTAGTTGATTTTTTTTTTTGGCTAATAATGGCTTTGAGAATAAATTGGTTAATTTTTGCCTACAATGACTTTGAGTTCCCTTCAATCCTTTACACTTGCTGAAAATTTTTTATAAATTTAAACGTAAATTTTAAACCTAATTTTCACTTAAATGT
The DNA here is from genome assembly GCA_026586105.1 of Hylodesmum podocarpum. Lineage (NCBI taxonomy): Eukaryota > Viridiplantae > Streptophyta > Magnoliopsida > Fabales > Fabaceae > Hylodesmum > Hylodesmum podocarpum. The sequence continues at coordinate 1,047,668 of JALJEV010000646.1, forward strand.
AAAATTTTGATGATTTCGTAATTTTTATAGTTCTTTGAATTTTCTTTAAAATAACATTAAAAAATAATTTAATTGGAGTTATGTAATTTAAATTATACTCCATATATACTGAATATAATCAAATATTAAAACTAATAATAAATTTATTTAAAATTCAATTTAAAAGAGTAAAATATATATTTTTTTATCTAAATATTAACCTCCTCGTCTAACTATGCCTCTACCTCTGGCTTTAATTTAACTCGGAGAGTTTGTTCAACTGCAAAAGTAAAATTGATTTTTATACAAAAAGGAATACAAATGTTTTATATTAAAACTTGTAAAGGATAGTTATTGGCATATGGCTGGTTCCTACAAGGTGTGGAGTCCTTATCCACTAAACTAGAAACCGTTGCAAAGAAACCAAGTGGTGAACAAAGCAATGCAGTAAATGACAAAATGAGATTTCAATGTGAAATCACCACTCACAAGCCATAGATTCCTCATTTCCATTCCTCTAACCACTCGTTTTTCTCTCTCACAAAATTTTCCCGGCAAAATAACTGAATCTGCACCAATATCATCACTATATTCACTTCACTTTACTTCACTGATTAGTAACAATTATAAGCACAAGCATAAGCATGAGCATGAGCGTGCTCTCATGCCAACGCTCCACAATGTTAGCAGCACAAAACAAATCTCCTTTCCTTCGAAGATTTCGATCCTTCAAACCTCACCGTTTCAGATTTCAATGTTTGCTCGACCAAATCGCTGTTCCGACGTCGTTTACTCCTGTTCTCACATCCGAGAATGTAATCGCCGCCGCCGCTAAAGCTGCCTCCGTCCACAGCGCCGTCTCCTCCGCCATCACTCAGGTCGCCGTCACCGCCGTCGCTATTGCCTCCGGCGCTTGTCTTTCCACCAAGGTTGACTTCTTATGGCCCAAACTTCAGGAACAACCAGGTTCTACATCTTGAATTTCTGCTTTCGTCTCTTTATTTCGTTTTTTTTTTTTCCGTTTGCTTGCACGATTACGTATTATGAATTGCGCATTACGAATTAGGATTTTACTTGAGAAATGAAAGCTTCGATTAAGCGCTTATTAATTGTTTTTACTTCAAATATTTGAGGACTAAAGATCTTGTCTATAGATAGTGTTCGATGAAGCACCGATACTTGCATTTGCTTTGTGTATTCGATGGTGATACTCTTGGATATTTGACACGTATATGAGAAGTATCCAAGCCTTTAAAAAGTGTTACGAAATAGAAATATTTGGTAGACAACTACAATACACAGAAAACAACTAGTTATAAAATGTGAAAAGAGAAAAAATATGTGCATATATACTATTTACGTGAGTGAGTTGACTAGTTGGCTGCATATTACAGTTGACTCTGAAGTAAAGTTGATAAATATAATATAGCTACGTATTATACATAGAAGTATGTATAAAATAGAAACATTGAAGCATTGTCATTTGATAAACCAAAATTGGAAACTATCCTTTTTATAGATGATGCTTCAGGAAAGAAATGAGATTGTTGCTATTCATATTTGCAGATAATAGGAAATGGATTGAATGATTTTTGATGATAATGATTTATAATTTTTATTTTGTCTTTTAGTAATGTCCAGGAAGTATGTTCTTAATTTGGATTTGCATAATTCAATGATATATTTATCATGTTTTATGAGTTCATATACTTGATATGTATCTGACACGTTGGATCTTATATATTTTTAGGATAGTCATAATATTGAATAAGTATTGTATCTGATGTGCATATCATTTCTGATAAATAGAGTCGGCCTGTGATATTTCTTTTTTTAGTTTTGTAGCAAAACATGCTTGAGGTGGAGTGTGGAGTCATATCATCAAATAATGCTGCGATTGAATGTGATATGCAATTGATAGTTCTTTCCATTTTTAGAAATTTTCTGTTGCTGGTTGTCATTACATGATGGGTCGATCTATTGATAAGTTTTCTAATTGACAAAATTTATGATCTTCCTTGTGTCTTATGTTAATAAATGTAAATTAATAACATGCAGGTACCATGGTGCAGGATGGAGTAGATGTTACTGGCTACCCAATTTTTAATGAAGCAAAGGTTTAATATTCTACTTGCGCTATAACTTGTATGTTCTCTTGTTACATCATTAAAATACCTTATGTGTGAAGGCAGGTACAGAAGGCTATAACATTTGCAAGAAAAGCACACCGTGGCCAAATGCGGAAGACAGGAGACCCTTATTTAACACACTGTATCCACACAGGAAGAATTTTGGCTGCGTTGGTTCCATCAAGTGGTAAACGAGTATGAACTCCTCTGATTAGCTATCATGCTACATTTCAAAGTGACCGAACTTGTTATCTGTGTTACATATTCTTTAAACTTTTAGTTGATATTTAAACTATTGGATAATAAATGATATATTTTTTCTGGGTAAATATTTTCAAACTTTTCTGCTGTTTCCACTAAGTCTCCCATATGTTTCTCACGCATCTCAATTTCCAATTTGATTGAAAAAAATATCTGAAAATATAGATTTTAGTTCCATTTTAAACCTTGAGTTCACTGAGACAGCTAAATTGAACCTTTACTACTATGAACTGTATTTAGTATGACACGTATGTAGCAATTAAATTTCATGTTAGTATTGGCTTTTGTGTTTCTAAGCTAAATACATTACTTAGAAAAACATGTTTTTATTTAACTGTTCATTTGTTTGAGATCTTGATACACTGTTTCAGGCTGTTGACACTGTGGTGGCTGGTATTTTACATGACGTGGTTGATGACACTTGCCAAAGTCTGCGGGACATTGAGGAAGAGTTTGGGAATGATGTGGTGAAGTTGGTAGCCAGTGTATCAAGGTTAAGCTATATTAATCAGGTACCATGAATAAAGAATGACTCTTTCTTTCTTTTTATCTTGAACGAGGTGGGTGGAACATTATAGTTTGCTTGGTAATTGTTATATTTCAATTTTGGTACACATTTTGACTGAATTAAAGAAATAAAAGCATTTGTGTGAATTCATCTTACAAACTTATTCTTGAGCTTTTGGTATGCATCGGTCATTGACTTGGTATTAAAGCCTTTATTATGTAGTTGCCCCATTTTTCATGATTGAAATAAATTTCAATACAAGGTAGAAGGTACTATGAACCTGTGAACCGTTTTCATGTATCCACCTAATATCTTAAGTTTCTATCGGTTTTGTTCTCTAAAATATGATGAAATGTAAGAGTTTAGTGACGTATTCTGCTGTTCCATCATATTTGTATATTAGATGCTTGAAACCCAACTCTCTCAACAACTCTGGAGAATGTCACTGTTTTCTTTTATTACCATATTATATAATATCTGCATTATCTTTTGCAGCTATTACGTAGACATCGGAGGGTAAGTGTGAACCAGGGTGTCCTTGGTGAAGAAGAGGTAAATAATCTGCGTTTGACATGTATCAATTAGCTACTGAGACCTTTAAGTATACTTTGTTATTATGTTAATAATCAGTATCCCAATATCTGAAAAGATTGCCTGGCTAACATGGTTTAGACTATACAAAGATTAACATGTGAAGAGAAGAATGTACCATATGATCCTCTTTCTGCATTGTGGATATTTGAAACTAAGCATCCATAAAACATGTTAATGCAACAACTTTTTGTATTTGTCAAAATGATTCATATGGCAGTTGGCTTAGATAATATCAAAACTATATGCTTTATGAGATTTGCAAAACATGTCATATTGGGTGGTGAATTAGCAGAAGAGTTTTCTGACATGCTGCATTCTTTATCTTCTTCTAGGCAAGTAATTTACGAGTTATGCTTTTGGGAATGGTTGATGATCCACGTGTGGTGCTCATCAAGCTTGCAGATCGTCTTCACAACATGAGAACAATGTACTGATTCTGAGCTTCTTGAATACTTTTCCCCTTTATTCCCAGTTTTTGCTTGTCTTCTTTATTTCCCCCTTTTGGTCCTTTACTTCAGACTTGTTATTCTTTGAAGATGAAGGAAAAATTATTTTGATCTTATTGGCTTTCTCAATCCTTAATGGTTTTGGCCGCGAATATTTACTTCCTTGCTACAGAAGCCATCTTTAACCAACAAACTTGAACCATACAGTGCTTTTGACTTTTTGGCTAAACAGCTTTCAGTTTTAGGTATATTGTATAGGTCATTTTATTGGATGACAATCTATCTTTGCAGTTATGCGTTGCCATTGCACAAAGCTCAAGCCGTTGCAGAGGAGACTTTAATTATTTGGTGTTCACTTGCATCAAGATTGGGTCTGTGGGCATTGAAAGCTGAACTGGAAGATTTATGCTTTGCAGTGCTACAGGTCTTCTAATAATTTCTACTTTATATGTTTCTTTTGCTTTGAGAGCGATCAATTATATTGATGTAAGAAAAGGAGACAGCGAGAGCAGACAGACAAATATATTGAAACAGTGAAGGTCTTCAATCCCTATGAACATCTGCTCACCTCCCTTAAAAGGAATTTAGGGCTGTGCATCAAATAAAGCCCAAAAGGCTATCTTGTTCCAAAGTACTTTAAGGCTTTTTGAGCAAAACTTAAACTCTAAAGGGTTTATGAGACATTAATAGGCTCAATTTGTCTATTTGAAAGTGAGTTATAGCTGTTGAAAATATACTTTTTGCTGGAACTTTATTATTTTATCTTATTTTTTAAAACATGAAAGTGGATGATCAAAAGAAATTACTGCATTATATTCTTGCTTCTGGATATAAACAGCAATAAAAGTAGCATTATCTAGATGACATGACTTAGAATTATTATAATCTTTTGACACTTACACATCTATGTTTATATTTGTATACCAGCCTCAAATATTTCAAAAGATGCGAGCTGATCTAGCTTCCGTGTGGAGTCCTACTAGCAAAACAGGAAACCCCAGAAGATCTTCTATAAAAGGCAACTTGATACCTTTGGACAAGAACAGTTCAACTTCTTTCTACAGTGAATCATTGACATTCAATGAGGATGCAAGTATTAAGGTAAGAATTTTCACGTGAAAGGGTTCATTCTACTTGTTTGTATGTATGATCATGGGATTCGATTAAATTATTCTGTATGATTTCCCTTGGTAGTTGTTTTCTGGGTTATGCTGGAATTTTTGCAATTGTTTACACCCAAATGCTTGTTTTGTGCCTGGCTACGCAAAATTGAGAAGCAAAAATAAATTGTTCATATATTTTTGTCTTTTTTACTTGAAGAATCACCAGATGTTTTCTACTACATTTTTAAAGCAATATGGGTGAGGAACTGGAGAAGTGAGACTGAAAAGCATATGAACTATGAAGTGATGTTACCTTGACTTATGCTCAATATCCCACATGCTGATAGATCATTAAAATAGATAGTAAATCTTAAGTTAGAAAGAAGGACAATCAAACACATTATTTTAAGATCTTATCCTCAACTATATTCTGGTTGCACATTGAAAAAAATTTCTAAAGATATCTTTAGGTGACTATCTGAAGTTACTCTTTGGTAAACCCTTATCCTGCTGTCTGAGATATTCATGATTGATAGTTGTATGTTATTACTGAGGCAGTTCATTACTTCAACAAGACTTGGGAGAGGGTGAGAACAGAATTTTCATTGTAACACATCACTTTATTATTTTACCTTTCAGGATCTGCTGGAAGCTGTAGTCCCATTTGATATATTGTTGGATCGGAGAAAAAGAGCTAACTATCTCAGTAGTATTGGGAATAATGTTGAGACATGCACAAAGCCAAAGGTTGTTCAAGATGCTGGGGTAGCTTTGGCATCATTGGTAATTTGTGAGGAAGCACTTGAGCAGGAATTGATTATATCAGCTTCGTATGTTCTTTTTGACACTTATCATTTACCACTTTTGCAATCTGATATTGTCCATGACAAATGCATGCTGAACTATATTTTTGTGTTTTATGCATCACTATTTATTGCTGACTACTATTGTGCTATGGTATAATCAATTTTTTTAGTTCCTAAATGTTTCCTTTTGTATCTGCAGTTATGTTCCGGGAATGGAAATCACATTATCAAGCCGATTGAAAAGCCTGTATAGTTTATACAGCAAGGTATTGGCCAATTCATGTTTGACCTATGAAATAAGTATGTATCTCCACACGTGGTTTAGCTACACTCACTCTGCAATTGTGTAGAATTGTGGCATTATATGAATAGCTAGGTTAGTTTGAATGGAGCAAGATACTAGTGAATTATGATGCATAAAAAGAAAACTGCTACTAGCTCCATGGCTCCCTTCAATTTTGTGGGGACTTAATTAATTCACATTTCACACCGACCACTTCTTTACTACACGATCAAGAAGTACTTTTGGAAGGATTGTGGATTCACTAACAAATAACAATCGAGTGGGCAATGTTCATTGATGGATATTCTCCCTCAAAACACTCCCACAAACTAGCATAGCATCTAGTATTTTGATGTTTGTCTTCATTTATTTTTTCTTGTGCTGGTGAATATGACCAAAAAAAAAAAAAATTCCATGGCAAATAGTCACATACTATGCATGATCTTACCTGAAATCTGGGATGTTGCATTTTCTGCTACTCCAATGGTGATTAGTCGTGGGGTTTGTACTAGCCAAGGCACTCCAATGCTTAAGTGAACAAAAAGTTTAGCGGTGTATAGAAATATAAGTGAGTGGAACTTATATAGTGTTTCACTATGTACAAATAAGGAAAGTAATAACTTAGGTAAATAGGGATTCAGGTATATCTCTGATAACAATCCAGAACTAAGCAATTCCTTGGCCTGTCCACTTTCAAAACATTCTGTCATTGACTTAATGATATAATTTTATGCAGCTAGTCTTTAATGCTTTTCTATCCTACTGAGTGATCTTAAATTTTTGTGGAGATCCCTTTGTAATAATAAATTGAATGGTCAAAGTCATTATTGTGTTGTGATCGTGTAGATGAAACGAAAGGATATAAGCATTGATAAAGTATATGATGCACGGGCATTAAGAGTTGTTGTGGGAGACAAGAATGGAACTTTACATGGTCCTGCAGTTCAGTGTTGCTATAGTCTTCTTGACATTGTACACAGGTAAACAGTGATCAAATTTCAGACTTTTTTATAATCCTACGACCCATACATGAGTCACTCAATGCAATCGTTATAGGAAGATAGATGTGAACTTATTTGATCTTTTTCACATGCAACATATAGGTTGATTTTTATTCTTTTTAATTACAATGAAAGAAATCCAGAAAAGAATAAATAAGTAAAGCAGCAAAGAAGGAGAAGAGGATAAGATATCCTCTTATATTTTCATCTTTTTTTTCCTTTTTATTTATTTTGGTGGGCCTAAACTTGGATGCTCGTTGTCTTTTATTATTTAGGAGTAGAAGGTTGGACAAATAGATCTTAGGGATCTTTTTCATTTCATTAACCCTGTTGGCCTTGGACAATGGCTCTTAATTGTTATGTATATTTTATATTTTACTACACAGGCTTTGGACTCCAATAGACGGTGAATTTGATGATTACATCATTAATCCAAAGCCTAGTGGCTATCAGGTTAGGCTTTCCGGTCCATGTTTTCATTAAATAAAATTAAAATGGTCTTGTTCTTCTAGTCTTGAGAATTGTTCTCGTGATTGTATTAACTTGTTGAAATTGCAGTCCTTGCACACTGCAGTTCAAGGTCCTGACAACTCACCTTTAGAAGTACAAATAAGAACACAGGTGCTAAGTTATTTCACATATGATGCAGTTTTTACTCGTTTATGTTTTAGTTCTTGATGTTTTCATTTATCATTTTGCTTGATAGAGGATGCATGAGTGTGCTGAACATGGACTTGCTGCACATTGGCTTTACAAAGAAACTGGGAATTCTTTTTTATCCGTAGATGGCATGGATGAACCTGAAACAGAAGCATCCTCCTATTTTTCCAAAGATTTAGAAGAAGGAAATTCTTCAGATATTTTCTTTAGTAAATACAAATCACTGAAGACTGGACATCCAGTTCTCAGAGTAGAAGGAAGTCACTTACTTCCTGCTGTTATTATGAGGTATGTAACACTTACATTTCTAATGGATATTATGTTGTAAAACTATCCATGCTGATTGATCACTCTTGTTCATTATCTTTTCAGTGTAGAAAATGATGAAAGAGAATTGCTAGTTGCTGTGAGCTTTGGGCTAGCTGCTTCTGAAGCAGTTGCTGACAGAAGATCTTTCCAGATAAAGAGATGGGAAGCTTATGCAAAATTATACAAAAAGGTTTGTGCTTAAATTAACATATACTGATACATGACTTGAGTATAGATGGCTGGTTTATGCGAAGGGCATGCATTGACTGATTACACTTCTTGAGAAGGCAATGCCTGGATGGATCACTGTATGTGGTAGTTGTTAGTTAGGCTTACTAGCTAGCTCCCTGCATGCTGTACTGTATTGCTCTCGCCATAGCTAGCCGCTGATGCGGTGTTATCTTTTCCTTTGTATTGTATTTTAAATTTAAAATTACCTGGTCTTGCTGACTGTTGACTTGCTTCAGGTGTCTGATGAATGGTGGTTTGAACCAGGACATGGGGATTGGTGTACTTGTCTAGAGAAATACACACTATGTCGAGATGGTATGTATCACAAGGTATGTTTATCCAAGCAGTTGAAAATATAAAATTATATACTACTTTTTGGTTTTTATTATTTTTGTACGATATACATACACTGGAATTTTTTTTCCTTCTAGATATGTGAATTTGTCTTGTGCACGAATGTATTCTAATTCTTAGTGACCGACATGTGTTGGATATGTATATGAGGTGCAGAAATTACTTTATGAGTAACCATATTCATTTTGGGAAGTCTTTTGCTTAGTCGATATTTGACGGCTTAACGCTGGCTACTAGGTGAAGTAATCCAGGAAATTTTTGTAAGAGAGCTTATTCTCATGTTGTTTAGCAGTGATATATAAGGATAGGATACTTTCAATTTAGGAAAGAAGAAAAATCAGATTTAAACATGAAGAGTGTGGATATTGTATTCAAAGTAGCAGTATATTTCTGTACCTAATAATGTCATGATTACATGTTGCTACTTCTCTGCATCCATATTATTCTCTGTTTTTCTTTTGGAATTTTCATCAGTTATGCCACCCTGTATCATTTTATGTCGTTTTAAAGATAAACGGTTCATGTCAGTGTATATGACTTTACAACTGCCACACGATGGATATTGTTTTCGAAAGAAAGAAAATCAGCGCATATTATTTTAAATTTAAACTCATTGATGATGTGGTGACATATCAATGGATGACAATGTAAAATTATTTTACATTAATAATGCGTCAAAATTAACATATTATAAATCATGTTGACTGACTTCATTACTGGTTTTCGTAGACATTGGTTTGTAAGTTATCAGAGCTTTATATTATTATTATTTGCATAATTTGCAGAAAGATCAATTTGGGCGGCTACTCCCAACATTCATACAGGTAATCAATTTTACTGAGCAAGAAGAATCTGAATATTGGGATGTTGTATCGGCTGTGTTTGAGGGGAGGCAAGTGGATAATATAACATCTCGCTCAAAGTTTGATTTCGTTGCATCAACTTCTGTGGAGGCTAGCATCAATAACAAGGTATTTCGCCAACCATCTTTCCTCTCTTATGGAAATTGCTTATCTTTGTTTACCTTTATTTTCTTTTCGTCTCAAAAATCACTGCCATTCAAATATAAAATATAAATATTTTTTTCTTCTTCTTTATTTCATGTTTAATGACACTGACCATTAAGTTGTTTACCCACTAGTCTGAAATTTACACTACCCAAACCATGCATTGTTGCTGAATGCTGATCATTTCTTATAATTTTTGTGAAGAGTTAAATATGTTTTCTGTCTCCCAATTTTTTCAGACGAAGGATTTTAATCTCGAACATTTTGTTTGCTCCCAATTTTTGATTTTTAGTACTTTTAATTATTTTTAATCCCTAGTTTATTTTTGTCAACATTTGCCGGTCCTTGACATTAAAGTGGAAGTCTAAGCGATGATAAGGAAGTGACATGTGATACCTTCAATTTATGGACACATTAACATATAACAATTTTAATTTAACGATAAAAATTAAAAAAATAAAAATTGACAGCCAGTAAATGAAGGGTGAAAGTTTTGCAAAATAAATAAATAAATAAATAAAAATTGTAGGGAAAAAAAAAGCTTGTTAAAAGTAGCCTCTTTCAAAAAGACAAAGGGAAAGTTGATATTTTATTTTCCCCCTTAATCCAGTAGATTTATGAATTGTATATGAATGTTTCAGTGACTCAGTATAATTGATCTTTTAGGTGAACCTTTTGAGAACAATGCTTTCCTGGGAAGAGCAATTGCGGTCTGAAGTAAGTTATAAGCAAACAAAGCACGATGCTAAGCATTATGATCTCCATGGGTCTCTGGGGGAAGTGGTGATTATATGTTGGCCTGATGGTGAAATTTTGAGGTTAAAAGCTGGCAGCACTGCTACTGATGCTGCTCAAAGAGTTGGTTTGGAGGGAAGGCTGGTTTTGATTAATGGAAATTTAGTACTGCCTAACACCACACTCAAAGATGGCGACGTTGTTGAAGTTAGAATTTAAATCATTCCTTCTTCAAAAAATGTAAATAATTCCTCATGATAAGTGGTTAAAATAGTTTTTTTTTTTTTTAATTTCATTTTATTTTATTTGGGGTTGGGGGTTCTTGGTAGAATAACGTACTTCCAAGCAAATTTGAAATATGGTGGGTTTAGACTTGATTCCAAGAATATGTTGGATAACCAACCACATGCGCTATCATACAATTACTTTTTTGTTGTTATGTTGGTTGTATGTGTGGTTATTTACTCATTTTTGTAACTATATGTTTATTATTTGGAATTAAGCATTAAACCACTGCATTCTAAAATTTTTGTTTGAAGCTGCGATAATTTATCAAGAAACATTGGAAAAGGGGGAATGCTGTGTATTTAATTATTAGGAATAGTTGTATGACGAGACATTTAATTTTATAGCAAAACATAAGCTTAGGATTGATTTGTACTGAACAGCCCTTAAAGCATGGTCACTATTAAATATCTGACCAGTTCAGTGTAGTGCCACTTAAAGTTAACTACAACTTGATCAGTGCCCTCCTACCGTTGTGTATGATCAGTGGCTGTTACGACAAGGTTTCTACATAAGCAATCTGTTGATCAGCTGATAAAACATTCTTATCAAATATGGCCGCATGTCCTTTTTGCCTCGGGATCATGACTACCGTACAACAAATATATAGACAAACTAATTAGGGCAATTCTACGACCCAACTTTTCACGAGTTCTTATCAAACCAGTTTATAGGCCTATTTCAGTATTTTGGCAATTTGTATAATGTTTTACCTACAGTTAAAAAAATCCACAAAACTACCTTAACTAATAATACTTTAAAATGTCCACAATTTAACATTGCCGACAAATTTTCAGCAGCAAAAGGCAGCACCAATTTAGTATATCCTGTACGAAGGTTCACTAAATAATTCAGTATATCATGTACCATCACAAAAAAAGAAGAAGAAAGAAACTGGTAGAAAAATTAGGATTTAGTATTTAAGATGTTACCTACAGTTGAAGGATCATCACCAATATCATAATCCAACCTTTCTTGAACCAAGTTTATCTCCATGCAGGGTGACTTTCCAGCAATCAACTTGGAATACAAACACAGAAACCTTTTTGGGAACAACTGCAAGTTACCATATAGAGGAAATATTTAGTCAATCACAGTTTTGAAATGAATAAATTATAGAGAGATCGATCCCAAAATCTATATAGTGTAAGGATTACCTTGGAATTTATTATCTTCAGTAATGATCCCGAATGCTTCTGCAGTTTCACGAATCATGATGCCACAGATTCCTGTAAAATGGGTTATTTTACACTCCACAACTGCAAGACATAGATGGAGATAGTATAATTAGTGATAACATGCAGATTATTATAGGAGAGAGGCCAAAACCAAAACAATTATTTTTTTATATAGACATCTAAGAAGCCCTACTCCTTTTCTAAATTGAAAAGATTAAGCATCTTTTATTTTAATTCTGGATGAATGACCATGAAAAGGGTTATGCAGGCCAGTGGAATCAACACCCTGAACCAAGCAATAGATCATCTTTACTATTGAACTCATTGCGATAATTTAAACACACTAAGTGCATGCACTAATTATGATGCTCAAAATCGTTAGCTCTTTCTAAGAACACCAAAAATAGGATTTGACAATTCTAGTACACCAGTAACAGGAATTTTAGCACACCTTTTGAATGCACATAAAAGAATTACAAATTAAAGCATAACTATCTTTGAGAAAATAAAAACACCCTATCAATAGGAAATAATTGTCCTAATAGACAATGTACTAAAATGTAGTAATATATTGACTAACTCAAAAATGCTAAAAACAGGACCGGGTATGGAAATATTTTAGTATTTTTACAGTAAGATAATCAAATTCAGAAGTAAAAAGAAAAATGTGCCCAAACCTAAAATAATAGCACCATGTAGATCTGCACCAAGGAGACACTGAGCCAATTGATTTTTCCTGCAATATCAAACGAGTTCATGGTCATAAAAGCTTTAAGAGGAAAACAACATAAATGATCAGGACATTTTCCCCTCTCTTCAGTCGACAATTTGAAGATGAGAATCTGAAATTTATCAACAGAACAGAAATAATACAAAATATGTACCCAGTGGATTTAAGAAGCAGCATTATGTAATCTTTCCACATTTCATGTATTGGCTTGAAATTATCGAATCTGCAACCAGAGTAAACAATATTAGGGGGGAAACATCATGACAGAAAAATGTAACCAATTAGAATAAAAATGATGTACAAAACACTAATAGCATGAATCTAAAAATTCCCAAACAAAAGCTGAAACTGAAGTAAAAGATTCTGCACAACAACAGCATACACTACCACAATTGCAGAGCTATGGCAATAACACTAGGGATCAACATACTCCCAGTCTCTCAGGAAGTGTGTTTTTAACTTACTTCTGGAACTCTTGAGGAAGATCTAATGATCCACACTTTTTATGCTGTTTCATAGACATGTGTCTCTTAGAGCGTTTTGAATGAAGTTGCAAAGCCCTAGTATGAGAATCAGAAGAAAGCACTCGTCCTTGTACATAATTATCAAGAAGGATCCAGCCGTCAATTTTCATGTTTCTAGATCCATGCATGTACTTTTGTGCTGCATCTCCCTTCTTAAGAAGCTCATGCAGTATGCCATCAATTGAACATCTTCTTTCAGCAGAAAACTGCAAAATATATACCAATGGTAAACAAATACATATTTCCACCAACTTATCATTGAAATCAAATAATAATGAAAATCCAACTACCATATTTAGTAATGGAATAAAGACCTTCATATTCCAGCTTTATGTGATAGTTAACAAGTTAAAAGGTTGCTTTTACTATCCATGAATTAATCCGTGTATCGGATTATAATGGAATTTGATCATAAAATGCTTTGATTTTTTACTATTCTTGGTCATGACATGAGTTTCACACAAAGAAATACCTCCTCATTAGTTGTGAGTAGATTCTCATTTACAGGCACAGAAAGTTGGGCATATGCTGGACCATCTTCAATATCTGCAAACAAATATTAACTTCAATTTTTCCATGTATACTAAAGTTATAAATTTAAAAGGGTTAATTAAGTATTTGGTCCCTCTAGTTTCTAGAGTTCCGACTTTTACTCCCTGTAAAAGTTTTTGACAACATTTAGTTCCTTATTTATCTTTTTCAGCATTTTTAATCCTTGTCGTTAAATATTCCACGTAAACATTTAACAGTTAATTTGACATCAAAAGTTGATTTTGCTGATGGAAAATCAAGTGAGAATTATTTGTTATCAAAAACTTTTCTAGGGACTAAAAACCAGAACTAGAAGGACCAAAAACTTAATTAATCCAATTTAAAATATATTTTGCATAAAACCCTCAAAATCAAACTAAGAAAATAGAAAAGGAAAAACTTATATACTAAAGGGTAGTATTACATTGATTGTCTAGTACCTTGTGAAGTGGTATGGCCGGAAAAACTGAAATTCCCTAAAGGGGCAAAAATGAAAATTGTAAGCTAAATGTCAAACAAGATATTTAGAGATGCAAGTATTGTAATGCAAAATTCTTAAATTAAGAATAAAATATAAAACTTACACTATTTAGGACAGACAGATGAGATGCAAATGAATTACATAAGAAACAAGGCATAAAGATAATATACTTCCTGAGGTAGACATTAAGTATTCATGATGCTGAAGAAAAATAACATGTTTGAGTGAAGCATCCTACACTATTAATTTATTTACAGGTTCTGAAGAAGGAAATAAGAAAAATCTAAAAAATTAAAAATTGAAATACCTTTCTTGGGCGCGACTGATGATGAATGATGCAAATGCGAGGAAGAAGCATTTGAAGTAGAATCTGCAGGAATTGTTGGTTTCCCATCTTCATTTACAGTCTTTTTGTTTTTCTTTTCTTTTTGGAGAACCTCAACTTTAGCAACAGCTATTCTTCTCTCCAAAGCCTCCAATGCGCGTTTCCTAGAATCTGCAGCCATGGACACCTCTACCTTGGCACAATAATAATAAAAAAAAAAACGAGGAACGAAGAGAATAAGTGATATAAAATACTAAAAAAAAACTGGTAATTAACCCTCATTGAAACTAAGTGAAACAGTGACGAGTGAGGAGAGAAACGCTGTGTTTGAGTAATTTTTCTTTGCATGCTTTTCATCATTCCTGATTTTTATATATTTTTTAATTTTTATCTTGTATATTTTATTGATAATCTTAAAGATATTCTTTAAACAAATAAATATTTAAATGATAAATAAAAATATATTTATCACTAATTAAAGTTAATAAAATTACAAAATATTTTAATTAAAATGAATGATATATTTTTATCTTTTCATTTTTTTAAATAAAAGTTTTAACTTTTATATTTTCAGTTTAATTTTATTATTCAAGTAACCCCTATTTTTTTTAATATTTTGTATCACTTTTATATATTCACAGTTCTTCATCATCGTCTTGACTTGAATTTCTTATCAGAGCTTTTCTTATCAGAGCTTTTCTTTACTAATTGTTCAATAATTTGTAATCAAATTAGAGAATTATGAAAATTTGCATCATACCTCAAAATTTTAAGTCAAGGATGTTAGATATAATTCTGATTTAATGGTCTTAGTAGTTTTTTCATTCAAATAGATATGACAAATATGATATTACAAAACTCCTCTCTCTCTATTTTGAACCCTAACTAGTTTCTTAGAGAAACTATGCATCTTCCCTTTCTTCTTTGCATGTGAGTGCAAGTGAATCAGGATTTAACAAAGGAAACAGAATTGAAATAACATCAACAAACACAGAAAATTAATTTATTTTCATTTATTTTTTCCTAATTTTTAAGTGAAATTTTCTCACACAAATTCAGATATCTAGTATAGACAAGAACATCAATTAAGAGGAACTCAATACTATACTGAAAATCTTAGAGTAAATTAAACTAATATTCAATGTTTTTGAAGGAGGACATTTAGTATCTCCGTCGTGGAATCAATGTAATAACAGAGACGAATGTAATGCATATAGAAGAGACGAATCTAAACACAATATCATTCATGTTTTTAATCACAATAACATTCATGTAATTCAGTAAGAATATTTCGCCGCATCAGTGCAATTCGGGAATTTCATAAACACCAGCAGAAACAGAGCACTTTAAACCGTAAACAAGGGATTCAAAATCACATGATAGAAACGAGCACAGTAGAACGCGAAATCAAATTGCAATTGAAAAGCACAGCAACAGAAAAAGCGAAACAAAAGCGAAGTATTGAAAGGAGATAGAAGAGTGAACCTCGCGACGCAGCTTCAGAATCGGAAAGATAGAAGAAAACAGATGCTGAAGCTCGAGAGTTAGGGCACTAGTTTCAGTGTCGCAATACAAAAACACAATAACTACGCAAAATCTCAGAGCCGGTGAACCCTTTTATAAGATATTTCGAAAGATATTGTAGCTAATACAATCAAATATATTCCAATAAAAAAATACAATTTAATGTTTTTATTTATACTTATTTTATCGTGAATATAAAGATTGAGTAAATCTGTAAAAATTAATGTAATATATTTGTTTTTTGAAATATTTTTAAAAAGAATATAATAATTTTGCATCCCATCATACTTTACCCAGCGATTTTAAATTAGAAACTAAGATTTGTTAAATTGTTCAATTTTAAGGCGCATATATTTTAAAGTTGAATTAATTTATTTTGATAAAAAAAAAAAATAGTTTGAAATTTATTAGAATGTGTGTTTAAAAAAAATAGTTCACGATTGTAACAAAAATAAATAAATATATATTGCATTCTCAATCAGAAACTAGTTACTATAAAAACATTGAAAAATTGACGTATCACAAAAAATTTCCCAACTAGGCCATGAAAGACCTATTCTATCTTCTTCTTCACTCTCATCATATCAGACCAACGAAAAGAACATTTCAGCATGTTTACAACTCCAAAAACATTCATCCAACAAAAATGATGTTAAATAAGACAAAGCTAAAAACCAAAAGAAAACAATAGACAACAGACTCTATCCTTTCAGAGCAAATCGTTATAACAAAAGTTTTAAATTTCGGTTGCAGTTGCTGTTGTCGTTCCACTGATATTGCAGAAAATTAAGAATGAATACAACCAATTCAATCGTAAGGGTGACTGCTCTGTGGTTCCAGATCCCAAAAACCTTGACATTGCATGGCAGCTTAAGTCATGGCGGTTGCATACTGTTTTCTAAAACCTTAGACTTATGAGTTATAACTAAGCGAATCAAAGCCTCTGTCAGCAGAAGAAAACAATAGAACTATTGCCTCTATCCTTTCTGGCCAAATCAATATAACTAAGGTTTTCAAAACTGGTCTCCGTGGTCACAATTGTGATCCTTGATTATGTGACATTGTAAACAAATTGCAATCGCAGGAGACTCCAAAAACTTGACATAGCAGCCAAAATTACAGTGCCAAATTTTAAGCAAATCTATGAATGTTGGGAAATGGCACCATCAGAAACTCTGGTCGATGCAGAAACTCTGGTAACAGGACGAGAAGATTTCTTCACATAAGATGAATTCCACTCCCCACCATCTTGAGCATAGTAATCCATGGGATAATCTCCACCAAAATCCTTGGCATTCTCACAGCTACACTCACAACAAGAACCACTTTTCTTGCACTCTACACCCTCTTCACAAACCTCATTCTTCTTCCACCACCCAGGTATCACTCCCAACACAATCTCTGCCTCAAAAGGAGTAAGCACAGGCTTCACAAAAGCCTCACCCCAATCAATCGACAACCTCGGACACGCAATCTGAATCCAAGCATCAACAGAATCCTCAAATAGGGCAATCCTCGCAGGACTCAACTCTGACATCAAAACCACAGTATAATCAAACCCTTTCTCCCTCATCTTCTTCTCCAACCTCTCCAAAATCTTGGGATTCCCTTGCCTCCCTAGCGTCCCCAAAACCACACCCCAACTCCGAGCCTCTTCCCTCGCTTTCAAAATCGCATTTTTCCTCGATATCTTCATACCCACATGATCATATTCCTCAAGAAACAACTTCCCCAAATAAGGGTCATACCTAAACGCCTTAATCCCCGGATTCGCAATCATGAACGCCTCCAAATGAAACCTCCCATCAGCAACAAACACCAAAACACTCTCACCAACCTCACCACATAGCAAATTCGCCGAAACCTTCGGCGCAGTGCAACCCAAAACCTCACCCGCGGATAACGGCTTAGCTTGTGGGACCAAAACCCTAAACCCTAATTCCTCCAATTCAGGCTTCGCTTCGCGAATTGCCGACGCAAATTGTATAGTACCCGCAACCAACAACGTTTTGGCGCATGATTGAAGGTTTAACCTAACAGTTTCAACAAAATGGGGAACGTCGATTTTGATATCAACAAAAACGTAAAGACATGGGATGGTGGTGTGATCGATGGGGACGAGGCAGCTGTGGCCGTAGTGAATGAGGAGATCGGCGGAGAGAGCGGTGGCGGCGTAGTCATCGACGCAGCACGCGCCGTAGGTGACGTCGCCGAGGATGTAACAGTGAGTGACGGCGGCGAATGTTGTGAAGATATCGGAAAGAGGAAGAGAATACATGAGGAGGCCTTCGGGGAATTGGAGAGCGACGCGCTTAGCTCCGGTGGAGAGCACGCGCCAGACGCACTTGTGAACCTCGAAGTTGTAGTTAGAAGGGAGTACTGAGATTGCGGCGTTGAGAAGAGGGTCGTTTAGGATTGAATCGGGAATTTGGTTTTTCACGAAACGCTTTGGCTTTGGCTTTGGCTTTGGCCTGTTGTTGGGTTTTTCAGAAGATCGAAGAGTTACCAGGGTTTCTGATTCTGCTTCTGCCTTCGCTTGCTCTGACTCCATCATCAACTTCAAACTCTCCACAAAGTGTTACAACTCCATTTAACTCTCAACAAATGTGCTTACAAGTAACAACTAAGTGCACAAACAGAATAAAATATTTTTTATATTATTATTTAATTATAAATCACAATTTTGCTAGTTTTTATTATTTGAAAATTCAAATTCAAATAACTTTTATTGATTAACGTATGGACATTATACAAAAGTTAAACTCAGTGGGCATTTGGTAAATTAGTTTGTACAATCTTTTAATATTATAATAATAGCACCACTTAGAAATCAATACCATGTCCAAGTATTAAAAATATTTTTCCTTTCTCACTCTTACTTTGTTGCATATATTTTATAGTAATTTCATATTAATATCAGTCCATTATTAATTATAAAAAATTAAAAAGAGAAACACCTATAATATTATGATTAAATATTGCTTTCAATTCTTAAAATTTAGATATTTTCCTTATCTTAATCCTTTGAATTTAAAAAATTCTATTCAAATTGTTTGTTTTTAGAATATATTATTTTTATCCTATATTTTTTAAATATATATTTTCTCGCTCTTAATCAAACATAATAACTAAAAGTCATTGTAATTTTAAATTGATAATTTTAAATTTTAAATCATTTCATAATAATATTATTATAAAATTAACTTTTTTAACAATAAAATATTTAAAGAGTCAAATTAAAAGTTTTTAAACTCAAAACATCAGAATAGAACAAGTGTGCAAACTTGAAATGACCAAATGGGACACTTAGCCAATTATATTATATAGCAGGGATTTTTTTCGTCTATAATTCTTAAAAATGCTTTAAGCAAACCAAATAAAATTTTACAATATTCCTAAGAATTACAACAGAAAAGAGAATTGACGAGTTTCACGAAAACAGTACAATTGCAAATATTTTACCAATGCTATTATAGCCTAAACCGACGATTCAGATGCCATGCTAAGCATATGTATTATATGGTGAACATATTAGAAAGATATTCTGAAATGGTACATGTGCTGAAATACAGTGGTGGTAAGGCAAATTCATTAATAACTGAAACTCTCCATCAAATCTTGTTTCCCTTACAAAAGAACACCGAATCAAAACCTGAAAGATACACAGGTATAATCAGATAAATGAACACATAATAGCGTCATAAATTCTACGACTGGTACACGAGATAACACGGCAAAAATCAGAGTTTAGAGATGGTTGCTTCAGTTCAAATAGATCCAAGATGAAATAAAAGTCACACCACGATCAGCACCTTATAAAACCCCGATGCAGTGCTTCGGCTGGAACCATCTTGAACATGCTAGCGTAGGTTCAAAAGACCCACCTGCACCAATAGTGAAAGGTCAATTAAAAGGATAGAGATTTTGCACAATTAAAAGCTAATAAAAAGCAAAACATTTCTTGTTTGAAAATAGCTGGTATGCAAAATAGATGATAGGAGTTTCAGACATGCAAACACACGGAGACAAAGAAAGAAAGAAAAAGGGCCGGACTTTCCACAATAATACTCATACCTGTATGACAACGAATGGGGTAACAAAGGCAGACAATATGTGCAACTTGTCCCAGATTGGGGCGCGAGACAAGAGTGTTTAACAGAGTCCCATTACACCTTCATGTTGACTACCAAAAGTAGATTTACTTAGGTTGCAGAACTTTTTAAATAATAATAACTAAACAAAAACATCACTAAACAAGTATGACGGAAAAAACCAGATAGCTAAAAGATCTGACTATAAACTAAATCAAGTTGATTTCCAATTCAAACCCAGAAAAAACAATACCAGTTCTGAACCAAACGAAACTCCACCCAAAGAGGATGAAGGAAAAAACCACCGAATCCAATCAGACCATCCAGCCAAGGATAACTTTATAACTATATATGGCTATAAGGAACAAAATCAATCACAAAACAATACCTAGAAAGCTGGTCAGTCACTTTTCCCATAAAGCTTATAAACAAACAGTCACTATAACAAAATTAGCAACACTGAGCTCAACTAGAATAGAATCTTACCTTTTACACAACAGAGTATTTTCCTGGTTGAGTTCCACCAGGGAGTTGCAAAGCCTGATTTGTGATGTCTTCCAAAACACGTTTCAAATCTGCTTTCGCACTCTTAACAGACTGCTCAGTAGGACCTTCAATGAACAAGTAGAGTTTGCGTTCCCCAGGTCCAGGGATTTTGCCAGGTGGGAAAAACTGCCCCCTGGTGGTAATGGCAGCTCCAGTCCATTCAGAAATAGGGCCTAAAGTTTCCTTGTGTGTAACTTTCCAGCGAGCATTTTGGGGGAAATCATTTATTTCCAACTCAGCCTCATAATGCTCGGGTAATGCTTCCGATTGTATTTTTGCCAAGTTGTGGTGCAAGTTCATAGCAGCTAGTGCTGCTCGAGCTGCCCCGTCATTTGCAGTAAGGGGTAGCCCTGTCCCAGGCAAGACAGTAGCAGTCTGGAGACCAACAACAGATGGAAAAGAAAGAGGTAGTGCACCATTTGAAATGCGTTGAGCAGCAGTGATGGGAGTAGACAATGCAGGAGAATTCCCTTTAGTGGCAGCAAGAATCTGAGCAAGAGCAGGATGCTGTGAAATATCACCTCCTGCCTTCCTAATACCTTCATCTTCATCTTCAGAATCTGACTTGTCTTCTTCAAACCCATATTCCTTGGCTTGTGCTTTCTTTGCTGCTCTCCTCACCTCATCTTCCTCTTCATTAAATTTAAAACCACTGCCTCCATAACCAGTCCCATGGGCTTGCTCCAGTCCTTGATTCACTTTTGCCATAAAGCTATCAGCAAGAGCTTTCAGATCACCGGGAACAATCTGCTCAGATAGTTCCAAGGCTTTCAGTAGATCAGGCGCATATCTTGCCTCTTCTTCAGAAATAAATGTAATGGCACAACCCTTTCGGCCAGCTCGTCCTGTGCGTCCAACACGATGTACATAATCTTCATAGTGGTTAGGAACATCAAAATTGATCACCAATTCAAGCTCCTTAACATCTAGTCCCCTGGCAGCAATACTTGTTGCAACCAACAAATTGCAGACATTGCTCTTAAAATCAGATATTGTGGATTCACGGTCTGTCTGGTCCTTAGCCCCATGAAGAGAAAGGCATGGATAACCATGCCTGAGCAGATCCTTGAACAAACTATCACATTTCTCTTGTGAGTGGACAAATATCAAAATCTTTCCTTTTTCGTACCATTCCCCCAATATTTCTAGGAGCCTGAGGAACCTTTCATTGTCCGGCCTCACCTCAACTAGCTGTGTTATGTCTTTATTCACAACACTCCTCCCACCAACTTGGATTTCAACAGGTTTATTCAAAACCTTACGAGCCAGAATTTCAACCTGATGGGGGAAAGTAGCAGAGAACAGAACTGTTTGACGATCTGGACGAATATTCTGAACAATTCGTGTGATTTGAGGTTCAAAACCCATGTCAAACATTCGATCAGCCTCATCCATGACCAGATAAGTGACTCTGCGCAAGTTAGTTATTTTTCCACTACTGGTGCATAGTATGTCAATCATCCTACCCGGGGTACAAACCACTATCTCAGCACCACGTTTCAACTCACTAATTTGTTGAGCAACACCAGATCCTCCATACACAGGCACACACCTGAGACCCAGCACCTTGGCAAATTTTTTTATATCACTGTGAATCTGTTGAACAAGTTCCCTTGTAGGGGCCATAATAAGCCCAATAGGTCCATCTCCAGCAACAACTGGTGGCTGATCCTTGATATGCCTCAACATTGGCAGAACAAAAGCAAGTGTTTTGCCTGACCCAGTTTTAGCAACCCCTATGCAATCTCGACCACTCATGATTACGGGGAGCGCCTGAGCTTGAATAGGCATCGGCTTTTCAAAGCTCAATTTCTTTATTGTCTCCAAAATTTTGCTAGCAAGTCCAGTCTGGTGCCATGATTTTATAGGCTTTGGCACATCTTTTCCATGTATCTTCAACTCCAACTGCTTCCTGTATACAGCAGCTTCTTCAGGAGTCATCTTCGAGATCTCCTTCACTTCAATATAGAAGTTTTTCTTGAATGGCTCATAGTCAATCTTTGAGTGGTCAACTAAAGAAAGCTTCTCAGCTTTTGTCTTCTTCACTCTTTTCATGAACTCATCATCATCTTCATCCAATGTATCCTTCTCTACTTCTTCATCTGCATAATCTGAGTCAGACTCTTCACCGGGAATTATTCTGCCAATAGACTTATTTGAACCTTTCCTTGACTGTGCACCACGACTTTGCTCATTCCCTTTATCTTTGGGTTTTATGTCAATGGTTTTATCAGAAGGTGACGATGTAACAGCATTGTTTAGCTTTTCAACTTCAGGTAGAACCATAGAATTCATGAAAGCATCCAATGGATCTATTTCCTCATCTTCAGGAGCACCAGCAGTCCCATCCTGTAAATCAGATGCAACTGTCCCATTATCAACATCTACCACTACCGCATCCTTAGGTTCCTTATCAGCAGGTTTGTCATCTTCATCTACATCCATACCCACGTCCTCCTGCTTCCCATTACCTGGTCCTTCTTCATCATCCGATTCCCCTTCAAGTGTCCAGGTCTTTCCAGACTCAGGTTTGTTAGTACTAGCTTCACCATGCTTTTCTCTTTGTGCTTCTTCCTTCTTCCTCCTTAGCTCTTGCCACTCTTGAACTCTCCTCCTCCTCTTTTCCATTTCCTCATCCAACTTCCTTTGTTCATCCTCCATCTCCTCTTCACGGGAAGGTTTATTTCCTTCATCTTTGCTATCTGAATCATCTCCGCCACTCTTTTTTCTCGGGCTTCCTTCATGTTCCTCAGATTGCCTGTTTGTCTTGCTGACACTCCTTTCCCTTTCTCTCTTCTTGTAATCACCATCCTCTTTCCTATGCCGCTTTCTATCTCTCTCCCTGGATTCACCATCACTGTAATCACTATCAATTTCCCTACGCTTCTCCCTCTCTCGTCCTCTCCTCCCCCTTTCTCTTTCCTTTTCCTTCTCTCTCTCATGATCCCTCCTTTCCCTTTCCCTATCTCTCTCTCTAATCCTCTCCTTATCCTCTTTTCTTTCCCTCTCCCTTTCTTTCTCCCTTACTCTGTCTGCCCTCTCCCTCTCCCTTTCCCTGTCTTCCCTATCCCTTTCCCTTTTCTTGTCTCGTGTTCTTTCTCTTTCCACATCCTTATCTTTATCTTTGCGCTTCTCCTTCTCCCTGTCTTTATCTTTATCATACCTATCTTCAGAATCAGTACTCCTCTCTCTCTCATGTCTTCGCGACTCACGATCCCTCTTCTCCCTATCCCTGTGCCTCCCATCGTTTTTATCCTTACTCCTTTCTCCAGTTCTATCACGATCCCGATGACTCCTCTTAGAATCCCCATCTTTCACCTCATAATTTTCTTTCCTCGATTTATGCTTCCCCTCATCCATAGCTTTCTCCTATAAATTCACACCTATGCATTAGTAACGCAATGATAACATACTGCAAACACACAATATTTCTAAACCCTAGGGAACAAATTCATTCAGGAAGCACAATGGTAACTTACTGTAACCACACAATATTTCTAAACCCTAGGAAACAAATTCATTCAGGAAGCACACTGACGCGTACTCAAATATAAAGATAGTTTGTTTCAAAAGCAATTAACCACGATAAACAAAAAATTACAAGAAAGGAAAAGTAAATAGAATAACAATATTTCGCCGCATCAGTGCGAATCTGGTAATTAAAAAAAAAAACGGAATGAAATCCAGCAGAAACAGAACACTTTAAACCGTAAACTAGGGATTCAAAATCACGTGATGGAAACGAGCACAGTAGAACGCGAAATCAAATTGCAATTGAAAAGCACGAAAACAGAACAAGAGAAACAAAAGCGAAGTATTGAAAGGAGATAGAAGTGTGAACCTCGCGACGCAGCTTCAAAATCGGAAAGGAAGAAGAAAACAAATGGATACGTGAGTGTCGTAGAAGCGAAGCTCGAGAGTTAGGGCACTCCCTCGCTGCACCAACGAACAAACCAAAACGGAACTAGTTTCAGTGTCGCAATACAAAAATCGCAATAACTATGTAAAATCTCAGAACTGTGATCCCTTTTAACTGATTAAAAGATATTTCGAAAAATATTGCAGCCAATACAATCAAGTATATTCCAATAAAAAAATGCAATTTAATGTTATTATTTATACTTGTTATCATGAATATAAAGCATTGACTAAATGTAATATATTTATTTTTTGAAATATTTTTTAAAAAAAATATAATAAGTTTGCATCCCATGGTACCTTACCCTGCGATTTTGAATCAGAAACTAGGATTTGTTAAATTGTTTCATTTTAAGGCGCATATTTTAAAGTTGAATTAATTGGTTTTGATAAAAATTTAGTTTTGAATTGATTAGAATGTGTGTTTAATATATTTCTCATTTTTGTTTGTTTTATATAAATACATCTTAGTATGTTTGTTGTTTGAAAGTTGTTAATTTGTTAAGTTTCATAGTTAATAATATGCATTTTTCACAATTTGTTAAGTTTAATAAATAATATGCATTTTTCTTCATTTTCAATAACAATTTTATTTCTTAATTAACTACAATAGATAATCAACTCATTTTATAACAAGTTGTTTAGTTATTTGCTTATTGTTAATGTTTATTAGATATTTTTGTTTAACAAGTTGTTTAATTAATTACGTATTGTTTAATGTTTACTAAACATTTTTGTTTTAATAAATTGACTCATTGACACATTAATATGACGAGATCTGACAACAATGTTTGAAAAAATTTATTTAACCAAATCTAATTCATTATTTGCTATTCCTACAAAACTGAGTTTCTGCAATAATATATTTTCTGTCAAATGAGATCTCATTCAGTTTGTTCTTTATCAGTTAGGCATCTTCTGCATATCGTAAGTACTGACAACATAGATGCAAAAAATGAGGTGAAAAAACCTAAACTGGACCAACTCGATCAAACTGCCATCAAAATACCAGCAGAAATCAAATATACTAACGTCGTTTTTAATGAAAGTTTGGTACAGAACATAGAATTGTTTTTATAAATAAGAAAATCCATTGTTTTCAAAAACTCAAGGACTGAGTTCATGTACCTTTATGTTTATCTAGTTTACTTCAAATTCATCGTCAAAAAGACTAAAAATGAATCCAATGAAAATTCTATTTCGTTGAAAACAAAAGCTAACCAACAAATCGTTGTGCCACCACTAAAATTATTGTTCTGATATATAACAATGTACATGTAACCTATTATTTTCTCTCCACACCAGTATTGGACAAAGCCGCATTACTAGCTGCTTTTAAAGGTGGCCTATTAATCTTCTCAAGTAATCTACTAAATACTAATTTGACTGGTATGCAAGCAACAGTAGTGAGCCCAGAAACCTCTGGTCTAGTCAACCTATTTGTTTGATAAAAACTTCTATCATGTACTTGCTTTTTACCAAGATTACTTTCAATAGCTAATGAGGATAGAGTTCTTGTTTTCTGACTAGATGACAAGTTTGCTTTCTTTGGCAACTTTTTTGAGGACTTCTTGTCTACTGAAGAATGCACAGGACTGTTAAGGCCATTATTCCTTGAATGGCTTGCCTTGTGACTGGGACTCACACCATTTAATTTCTTATATTCAACATTTCTTTCTTGATCTATGGAAAAATCTGCATCAGTCTCGTCACCATTAGATGACAACATATGGGGACGAGGGACACGAAAATTTGCTGTTCTCCGTGCAGTCCTCCAAGCTGGTGAAAGTCCACTACTTCCCTCAATGCCAATCCCACCATTACTATAGTCTTCAATTGCAGAAAAAAGACAATCAGATGAACCATCCTTAAGGGATTCAATTTCGATAGGGTGTCCTATAATTGACTTCCCATCTAACTTACTTGTGACAGAAACAATGGGGACAGGTGCTTTACGATAGCTTGCCTGAACCTTCAAGTCTACATCTATCAGCATCGACCTTGTCCTTCCATCAGAATGATAACGATCACTATATAGTGGAGCAAATCCTTTACTTTCCCAATCTCCTCTCAAAGCAGACTGATCCTCTGAAGCCCATTCATCCCAATCAACACCGTGACCAATTTTATTTTGACCTTTCTCTAGTGGTTTGGAATTTAGAAAACATTCATCTTCAAACCCAAACATTTGATCGGTGTCATCAAAAACATCACTAATACCATTTCCATAGTAATGCAAACTATGCTCCAATTTCTTGTGGTTTAAATGGCTTCTTAGTCCTTCAACATTGGCTCCATATAAAACAACACCCTTCCTATCAGCAGCACCAACAGACCTTTTAACAAGATTACGATTATTCCTTTTTCCTTTCAACTTCCATTTGGATACAGCTTCATTACGTGATATATGTTCACGGAGATAGAGGTGGGGCATGTCATTAGAAATTGTCAACTCATCAAGTTCCTCACTGCTAGTGCTTTCTTGTTCTTCAGTATGACCGGTTTCTGCAGTTACAGTTAAAGCATAAGAGTGAAAAGGAAGTTTTTGAAATAGAACTAAAACCAACAGTCTTACACTAAACTTAAACAAGTATAAAAGAGCAATATTCGCTTGGAGAAAAAGAATAACAAGAACCCAGATGTAAGGCATTCTGAATTACTGGTTAAAAATGAGAGGGAGGAGAAATAGATAATGCAAAATTGATACAAAAACAAAATCCTAATGATAAAATTAAGAGTCACAGATTCACATTGAAAAGCTATTATGCGCGTGTGTTCGCTTACGTGTGTGTGTGTGTGTGTGAGAGAGAGAGAGAGAGAGAGAGAGAGAGAGAGAAAGAGAGAAGCAGGTAGTGCCACCACAAAACAGAAACCATGAATGGCTTTCAAACCCACATATATATCTGAGTTAGCTCTAATGCATAATCCACAATAAAATAATGTCCCAGCTTTTTAAGGCAGTGTCTAGCTCTAATATTCAAATAGGCTGGAGCATTGGATTGCTAGATTAAGCTAATGTGTTTTTATTATATTTCTTTAGTGTATTCTCCTTTTCAGGAGTACTCCTAATCTTCCAGCTACTCACTTATTTCACTATCTGAGACCTTCTTTACTTAAGAATGTAAGGAGAATATCAATTTGCCTACAGGAAATCATCAGAAAAACAGAACATTAAGGAAAAGGAGAAGGAAAGATGCAAAATGTAGAAGCATTAAAACTTTAACACACAGAATCCATTTCAATACAACAACAACAACTAAAATAGTCTAATCCCTGGGCTCAATTAAAAACCAAATTCTTAGAAATATTACTAGCCATCCATGCAATAATGTGACAAGGGAATTATTACTACTTTCAGTGCAAGAAATATACAGAAGTGTGTGGAAAATAAATTGCCTCAAATAAAGAGATACTGGGAAAGATAAATAAACCACTGGAATCAACAATCATATGCCCCCTATTTTAGCTATTTCATGTTGTGACCATTAGATCATATTGTTAAGATAAGGACTACGGCATAAGATATGTATGTTAGAAAATGAACCTGAAACTGTAGTCATCTCGTCGTCCTTGTCAAGATCCATTTCAGAGGAATCTGAATCAGCATCGGCTGAACCAGTTTCAGAAGAATCAGAATCAACATCATCCATAAAAGCAGATTCACTCTCTTCAGCCAAAGAACTGCAGTAAGCATACTCCCCGAATTGGGAAGCTGACATTGCAACACCTGCAGGGTTTTCCTTGTAATCCAGAGAATCGCTAGAGTCTGCTGGCAGATACACACATTTGCTCCTCTTTCCTCGATGTGCTACACCTACTTGCCCCAATCCTGAAACTGTAAACCAAAATTTATCAAATATTTTTTTGCTCCCTCCAACATCTATTTTTTCTTTTATCTAAATCATTTTACCATTAACCCGAACCATACTTCCTACGCAAAGACCCATCACTTGTTAGAGTCAGAGCACTATCATCAACAACTACTTTCTGGTAAACATTTGGATCATCAGAGTACGAGAGCTGCCCCTCTAAAGGCAATTTTAAGCCCATTCCTCTTCACCAAGACGTTACGTGAGATTTTGTTTCATTGTCATTTCCTGACTAAGCATTTCTTAACAGTGCAGTTTATATGACCTAAAATGTGTCTAGTAAGAAGCAATACCTGGTTTTCCTTGCTTCTTTATCATTTGCCTCTCAAGTTCAAGAGCATGAAGTATAGCATCTTCCTTCCTTGCATATTTCTCTCTTTTCTTTAACGGCATACCCTGTGTAGACTCCACCTTCTCAATCCATCCATCAAACTCACCACACCGAAATGCCTTCACGCGCTTCGATTTCTCCAAATTATACCAATCTCTATCAACACAAAAACCAAAATCAACAAAAACACTAACAACAATCAAAAAAATTAACACAACATCATCACATTGAACATCACAAAACCAAGCCTCACCAACATTCTCACTCACAACTTAAAACCATTCAACAACTAAGCATACACTTCAACATAACACTTTTACTCAACTTACATTGACTTAATAAACTAAGCAACACTATAATCAAGAAACCAAAAAGCAGATTAAAACCATAGAAAATAAAAGAAAAAGAAAAAGACATTGACTTAATGAACTAAGCAACACTATAATCAAGAAACAATAAAGCAGAATAAAACCATAGAAAATAAAGCAAAAAAGAAGAAGAAAATTACACGCTAGCATCTTCTCTACCAAGAAGTTTAACTGGAGTTCCAGAACGAGGTGAAGTGAGGTGAGAAACCGAAAGGTGATTCGGGCCAAGTATTTGACCCGGCCACCACGACCCGTTTCTTCTCCGAACCCAAACAATGGATCCAACGTCACAATCCACAGGACCCAAACCCGAACTCTCCATCTCCCTCTTCACTCTCCTCTTCGCTCTCTTTCGCTTCCCCAGTTTTTCTCTCTCTCACTTTCTCTCTCTAAGATTCTACGTTGCGGTGCCTCAACCGCCGGCGAAGAAAAACGATAAACGGAGAACCCGGAACCGTAGAATGTGATATTCCGACAAGGGGATGTGGATTAGGGCACGGGATTCCATTCAGATTTGGGAAATTTCATTTTTAGGGTTTTTCAATTTTGACTTTGCTAAATTAAAAGTCTGGGTACCAAACACATGTTAGAATCTTCTAGAAGTATTTGGTTTGAACTTTGATATACTAGGATT
This sequence comes from Hylodesmum podocarpum, assembly GCA_026586105.1. Classification (NCBI taxonomy): domain Eukaryota; kingdom Viridiplantae; phylum Streptophyta; class Magnoliopsida; order Fabales; family Fabaceae; genus Hylodesmum; species Hylodesmum podocarpum. Next base: position 1,077,409 of record JALJEV010000646.1, read on the forward strand.
TGGTTAACATATGGTAGGTGCTCGTGCACTTTATGAATCTGCACACGTAACGCCTGACTTTCTTTATATTATTAAACCAAAAGGTGTAAAGATTAATAAATAATATTTATAAATTATATATTTATTGAATTTTATATTAATTATTTTACTAGATATAAATTATAAATGTTTTATGGTGTAATTTTACATTAATAAATACATAAATTGAAGTCATAATATATGATATTTTAAGATTCTAAAACATATCTATTTTTACTTTAACTCTCTTTTAATACGTTTTAACTTTAATTCTTAAAACATATGTACATCAACTTTAACTTTAACTTGATTTTTTTTTAACTTTAACTCTTAATAAATACCCTTCAACATTGAGTTTCAAATTTTTATGCTTCATTAACGATGATACAGTTGCAATTATCCTTCAAAATTAAAGGTGTTTAAAAATTTGTTTAATTCACCACTGTAAAAAAAAATGTTTACTTCATTTAAATGCATAAATGTAAGTTCGAAGGGTTAGATTGATATTAAATGTGAAGTCAATTAACTTTAATTGATATCCAAGTACTTTATATCATAAAATTATAATTATAAATATTTTATAATAATTATTTATTTTTATATAATTAAAGGTAAATTCAGTCCGGTGTGAAACATAAACTAAATTTTGCATATTAATATAAAAATATTCTATAAAAAACATAAAAGTTAACGATACACCAAAAAAAACATAAAAATTAATAATATTTTACCAAATCAAATTTTAAACATATTTAATCAATTAAAAAAAAATTCAAATCAAGTTTATAAGGTTGAATCCTCTTAAAAAGAGTCTGATATAACTTTCTTCTAAACAATTGGGTTTGTCTAATTTCATTAATTACTTTACACTCGAGTTCTTAAAATATCATATTTTAAAACTCATTTACACCTAAATCGTAATTAAGTATTTATATAAAATATTTTAGACGTGTAATTTTATTAAAAATTATTTAAATTTATTATTACAGTATAAATAGGGATGGTTTTCAATTCACCTCTTATTTATCCTGACAATATTTCTGACTAAAAAAATGTGAAAAAAGTCACTCGATAATAACATTTTCAAGGTACTATTGTGCTATTAATAAAAAATTAGATTTAGTTATTTTTTATACATTTTTAATTTTTTTAAATATTTATAATTTATGAATAATTATCTTAGTTTCAATAATTATAACTAAGGGTTAAAATAATCACTTATAAATTATAAATTATAAGTTACGAAGACTTATAAAGGAAAAGTTTTTAAAATTATAGAAATTAAAAAGTAATTAAATATTAAATTAAAGAGGATAAATTTGTAAAAAAATATTTAGTTTATACGTTTTTTTTCATTTACCTATTATTTAAATAAATAAATTAATTTAAATAGTATTTATAGAAGATAATTTTAATTAATATTGTTTATAAAAATATATTACGAAAGTAGAAATTTAATATATATATATATATATATATATATATAAACTTGTTTTACTTAATTACATATGTATATAATAATTACTTACCATTACTATTTTTTATGTGATTTTTTTTTGTTAGTTTCTAAAAAATTATGACAAGAGTATGCTAATTCTCGACATAAGAATTATGAATGTTTTCAGGAGGTTACATGAAAGTTACCGAGCAGATAAATATTAAATTAAAAAATTATAACATATTACAACAAAAAGATATATAAAAAATATTGCATAGTAAAAATTTGACATTGTAAAAAATATATAGATAATATTAACATATGAATATATTATTTCACAATTAAAAAATTATTTATTATAAATAATTTTATTTTTTAAGCAATAAATATATATACCATTACAGTAAATGTCGTAGATGAATACATGTGGTATATAATATACAAATATTTTGTATTGTTAAATTATTGAATTCTATCAAGAAAATTAGTTGATAATATCACATTTTATAATTATATCTCATATGAGTTTATTTCTATTATACAATTTTAATATTTACAATTGTTTTTTACGACATGTAAATATTTTATTAATTTTAATTAAACCAATATTTAATTATATTTTTATAACTATAAGTTGAGAAATTTTCATTTTTAGTTGTTATAATTTTTGTTGTTGTTAGTCTTTATAGTTAGATATCATTTTAATTTCTGTAATTTATATATTTTTTTATCTTGATCTTTATTATCATTAATGTTATTAAAAATTTAACAATATGAATAAAATAAAATTTGTAAATGGTATAAAATAAATTCATACTATAGGAACTAATAGAGAAAATTTTTAAAATCAGTATCGAAAAAAAATCAAACCAAAAATTATTATGATTTTTGAAATTTTCTTTTATACAATGATTTATGAATTCTAACATGCCCTTGTCCGTGAAAAAGCATGCTAACAATGAGAATAAAAGGACAATTCAGTAAATATGCGTTATAACGGCTATATTTCAATAAGCAAAGAAAAATAGCCGTTGTTGCCGTCGTTTCAACAATTGAACCTCAAGTGTTTTTGCAAAACCCTAATTCTCATATCCACCATTACTGCTATATATACAATCCCACTTAATTTCCTTCACAATTCAAATCTCTCTCTCTCTCACTCTTTCTCTTATCTTACGGCATTCTAACATTCGCTACAAGCCCTCTCTGATTTCTCTTATTTCTCATATTTTTGTCACTAATCAATTCGATTAGATTTCATTTTGTGTATAATCTGTTTTTGCAGGGTTTCGTGTTGTTCTTTATTTCCAGTTATTCGTTTGTGCTATATTCTATATTGTTTCTTGTTCTTCCTTGTTTTTCTTTTCTCCTAACAATGGATGCAGGATCTTTGAGTTCTTCCTCAACCATCAAGACAAGATCTCGCTACCCTCTCCAGGAGCAATTTATTCAAAGAAAGAGTTCTAAAGAAAATGTAAGATAATTATTGCAATCTTTTTTCTCCCTGAATTGAATTGGAAAATGAAAATATTTGTTCAAGATATACCCTTCCTAGTCACTTTGCAAGATGAAACTCAAGTATTTTTCATATAAAAATGAATCTTTTGTCACAATAGAAGCACAAGTGACATTGATTATTCAAGAATGGAAGTTGATTTGCTTTTAAGAAAGGGTATATCAATGAATTTCTATGAAATGGTTCTGCCGGCCATTGTGTATTCATGATTTCTCCTCAAACTTTTCCAATTAGGGTTCCAATTTTAATTTGAGGTTTTTATCATTTGTTGTTTAATTTATAAATGTTGGCTAAATAAATCTATGTTCCAACATATGGCAAATCTCTTTTTGAATTTGTTTATGAAAAACAAGTATTCAATTCTCTTGTGTTTATTTTTGGCTCAGTTGGACAGATTCATACCGAACCGGTCGGCAATGGACTTTGATTATGCTCACTATGTGCTTACAGAAGGGGCTAAAGGTAAGGAAAATCCAGTTCTGAACTCCCCCTCTAGAGACGCTTACAGGAAGCAGCTTGCAGAATCCCTAAACATGAACCGGACCCGAATTCTTGCTTTCAAGAACAAGCCACCTGCTCCAGTTGACTTAATCCCTCACGAGAGCTCAACTCTTCCCCAGGAAAATAGATCCGCCAAGCCCCGACGATTTATTCCTCAGGTGCACTACCAATATCTGATTGGAATTTTGTTGTTTGATTGGGTGCATTTTAATAGACAGGCCTATTCATTGATGAAATGTTTAGGAAATTTATAAGCAAAATCTGTTTTTTCACTACTAGGTACAAGTGGATTTGAGTTGTTTAACCTGAATTGACTGGGTTCTTTGTTTGTTATCTTCAGACTTCTGAGAAGACTTTGGATGCTCCGGATCTTGTGGATGACTACTATCTCAATCTACTAGACTGGGGAAGTGGCAATGTTCTTGCAATAGCACTTGGAAGCACCGTGTACTTGTGGGATGCAACAACTGGTTCAACTTCCGAACTCGTTACAGTTGATGATGAAGATGGCCCTGTCACCTCCGTTAGCTGGGCTCCTGATGGACGGCATATTGCTGTTGGTTTGAACAACTCCGAAGTGCAACTTTGGGATACAACTTCAAATAGACAGGTTTATCTTCTTCTTCAAAGAAGCACTTAATAGTTTACTTGCTTGTTCATTTGTAGTTTATTAATGTTGTTCTTTTTTGTTTTTGCAGTTGAGAACCTTGAAAGGTGGGCACAGACAGCGAGTTGGGTCTTTGGCATGGAATAACCACATTCTCACAACTGGAGGGATGGACGGTAGAATTGTTAACAATGATGTAAGAATCAGATCACATGTTGTTGAAACCTACAGAGGACATGATCAAGAGGTTTGTGGGCTAAAATGGTCAGCTTCAGGCTCACAATTAGCCAGTGGAGGGAATGATAATCTACTTTACATATGGGACAGAGCTCAAGCATCCTCTAATTCGGCAACACAGTGGCTTCACAGGCTTGAAGATCACACGTCTGCTGTTAAAGCCCTTGCTTGGTGCCCCTTCCAAGGGAATTTGCTAGCTTCAGGTGGAGGCAGTGGTGATCGTTGCATTAAGTTTTGGAACACCCACACAGGTGCATGCTTGAACTCAATTGACACTGGGTCTCAGGTATGTTCCCTGCTGTGGAACAAGAACGAGAGGGAGTTACTGAGCTCTCATGGTTTTACCCAGAATCAGTTAACACTCTGGAAATACCCTTCAATGGTTAAGATGGCAGAGCTAAATGGTCATACTTCCAGAGTTCTTTTCATGGCCCAGGTAATTTATTTTTGGATTTTGTTGAACAAACAGACCTGATTTTGTTTTTGAGGATTTTCCTAATTACTGTAATGCCATCTTTCTTCAGAGTCCAGATGGTTGTACAGTAGCATCAGCAGCAGCTGATGAAACATTGAGATTCTGGAATGTGTTTGGAGCTCCGGAAGCAGTGGCTAAAGCTGCACCAAAAGCTAGAGCTGAGCCATTTTCAAATGTGAACCGTATCCGATGAACAAGATGATAGCAGATGTAAATACATCCACTGTACATTTAATTATGTGATTGCTGCATCTGGGACGGTTTGTTGTATCTAACATTATGGGATCAATGCCAAGCAATTACTGTAGGAGAGTGCAACAAACAGAGGTGTAATTTTACTACATTGTATTTGTATGTATCCTATCAAATGGAAAAAACACCACTTTCCCGTGGACGTAGTCACGAACATCTGTGACGAACCACGTATATCGTGCGTCTTGTTCTTATTGCAGTTGTGCCCTTCTTGTTGTTTTCAAGTATAAGAGACTAACTGAAAATTATCAGGATAAAAACTGGGATTCGAAGGTGTTGTCTAAATTTAAGGTGCTTATAACCTCTATAAATTAATCACTATGGCTGCATAAATCTTATTAATTTATAAACGTAGTGTTTGCGAATTCAATTACAAATTACTGTCAGTGAGAATTTTTTTACTAAATATCTTGTGTGTGTGTGTGTAAACTCTTTGATGCATATCCATTGATCTCTTTGATCAATCAAGTGAGTTACACAGAGGGATTAAACACAGGCAATCATGTAGCAACACCAAAAATATTACTTCCTTGACTAAATACAAAATTCCCTGTCATTGTTGCCAGCAATATTGTATCATTGCATAATATTGGATATCTAACTTCTTAAAGTATTAGGGAAATCAGAATGAATACTTACAAAAAGCCAAGTTAAATTATGAGATTTTGAGCAAGACAATGAATTCGCTATTTAAAGATATTTTAAACTTAAAATATCATGGAAGCATATATATAAAAAAATTATTTCTTTAAAAAAATATTAAAATTTGATTTTAAAATAAAAATGTTAAATGAAAAAAAGAGATGAAAAATTAAATAACAAGACAAAGAATATTAGCTTTTATACGAGGAGAATGCCTAAAACTTTGGTTCGAAAATTACTCTAAAAAATATCATCTTTTTAAATAGGAATTCAAATTTATAATATAAGAATAAATTCACAATAACGACCTTAGACCGGTGGCTAGACACGAAGGATAGACCTTCCCGTAAAGCCAAAGTTGAAACCGGTAAAGATTCATTTGTTATTTGCTATACGAAAAAGGCATATTTAAAGCTTGTAAGTTTTAACATGTTTGGATTGGACTTAAAGACCGAATCTAAAATCATGGTAAATTCAACTCATAACTCATTAAAACACTAGTTGAGACTCTCGTTCAAAAGAAACTTCACGTAAACTAATAACTCCTTGAGTCTGTGAGGAATGATGCACCACTCTTTCTGCACAAGATTCTACTATACTTAGTCTTTATTGTCATTTTGGTAATAAGGATAGCCAATTAGGACATTCCAAAATAAGCATAAGCGCCAACAGAGTACAAATCACATTCAAGTTAAGAAATGCCAACACAGGAAATCGCGCGTGTGAAGAAATTGACAAATGACAAACATATTCTTCGTGAAGCAAAATAATTCTCGTTTACACATTAAAAAAGGAGTGTATATATATATATATACACACACATACACCACACATGGGCTGAGCGAGAGCTTTTGAAAAGCTTTCATCTACACAACAGCATGTTAGCGCCCATTTTGATCGGAAAATCACTAGAGAATAGGGTATATTAGAAGAGATCAATAAAATATTGGCATTTTAAAATCGGAGTTTGGAGGGTGCAAAATATCAGTCAAAACGCGAAGGCTTAAATTTTTAACCAAATGTGTATCGCATGCAATCATTAGCATCTTTGATTGGATGCTATCCAAACCGATATGACAACGTTTACACCACAAAATGGTCTATAAAATTTATAATGATTGTAGGTATCATTGGCCAAAGGAAACATGGGAGTACTAGCAGCTATTGTGTTCTATTATTTTGTTCAAAACACTGCTCAACATAAATTGTAAAACTGATCACTCACCAGAAGACTTAAGTCAAGGCAGGCCAATAATGAAGAACAAAAACACAAGAATACAAGTCAAACAGCTTCATCTTCTACGTAGTTCGCAGCTTGGTCCCAATAATGAGGAACACCAGCATCGACAAAAACTTTTCGGGCAGCTGCTTCAGTGATGCAATCATGAACACTGAACCTATTGAAGCTGGGTTTGGCAACACTTCCTTGCCACACCAGAACACACTTGTTGGCAGGCTTATCATCATCAGAATCTTCATTTTCTTCTTTCTCTTTTGAAACATCACTCCAATTAATACGTCGAAGCATAAGTTTCCCATACCTCTTAATTGACTTGCTTCCACCTTCAACAGCAACAACACTAATGCCATCACAAATCACAGCACATCCAGTCAAACGGTTCTCTTGAGCATTAACATCAACTCTAAATCGGGCTTTTGGATGTGAGAGGTCATTTATCCTGTAAAGAGAGACAATTGTCTCCACTGTATTCGGGTCATCAAACAGTTTCCTCTCCTTCTTCTCCCGCAGCTCAGCAGGAGTAAGCTTGCGTGCAATATTCCTATCTATGTGAGCCTGCTCACGCTCTGCAGCTGCAGTACGTATTTCCTTTTCAAGCCGAGTAGGATCTTGAGTAGCTTCTGTCCCAAGTACTTTCATTAAATTGCTAATCTTGACCTTTGGTTTTGGTGGTTCTATGACACCCTGTCTGATCATCTCCTGTCGCTCTTTCTCCTTAGCTATACGTCTTTGTGTCCGGAGTTTCTTCTGCTCTTGCTTAGTTAGTTTGAGTGGTTGAGGTGGTGGAGGAGCAGGCTCGGCAGGTGGTTCAATTGGGCGAGGATGCTCCACATAAAAAGTGATTTTTTCCATTTTCAGTTTATCTTCACCTATGGTTCCATTATCAATGTGACCATAGTTTCCAGAATGCACCAGAGGCACGTCCCTGGTAAATTCAAATAGTTAACTGAATAAATTATGTTTGCATATGAACCAAAGTAAAAAAGGTTATTTTGACATTATTTTCTGCTTCTGCTTTTGAAGTATTTAAAGGACGAAACAAAAGCTCCCCAAAGACAGGAAATAATAGATTCACAAATAGATACTTGGGTCAAATTGTTCATTGTCATGCAAGATTTATCAACAATCAATTGTTTTTACCAATTTCTATTTAACTAGTACCCTAGCCGTCCTTATTTAAAACAGAAACAGAAGAACATAAGGTCATAACTACTGAAACAGGCATATAGAGTAGACTTGCTAAATGTAAATTGCAAAATTTGTGACATTTGAATAACACCCTTAAAATAATAAATACACATTTGCAAACACAAATTATATGGATTATGGTAGTCCGGGTAGGCATATACTTACCACCACTCAATGTCTGGAATTTGGTCCTTGGGTTTTTCTTTAATGACGACTCTCTCAGTTATTTCTATTAAGTTAGGATTTATATCAGGAGCAGCTTTTGCCTTTGCCAACTGTGCTTGTTTGGCCCTGTGCTCTTTTGCTTGAGCTTCTCCAAATTTACTCTGAATGAGTCAAATCATAATAACAAAGCACATACAAGGAAGTTGAAAATAATCAAGTAAGAAATAAAGTCACTAGAAAGAGGGAGAAGTGGATGGAAAAATAAAATTACCTTTAATTTTATTGTTTCAGCATCTCTTGACCATTTTCCTTCCTCCACAAATTGGAAATTCATCCTCTTGGGCCGCAGGAGCTTTGTTTTGTTAATACCCATGCTTGCATCAAAATGGGGATTAGATTCAGGATCAACATCCAATACAGGTTGCAATATTTCAAATGCATCTTTCTTTTGTTTGTTAATGTTGACCTGGAATGTTCAGACACAGATTCTAGCCTTAAGACAGGAATCCCAAAACAAATAAAAAGAGACAACTAAGAAAGCAGCACACCTTTAACGTACTAAGGTTGACGGGCTTAGTCACATTAATAACATTTCCATGTTCATCTATTTCCCGTCCTTGAGCATCAAGACGAAGGACAGGGGCCTTGGTGGGTTTCTGCAGGGCAGCAACATCTGTTACCATCTGACCAGGAAACATATTTATCAGAGGAGCAAATTGTGGATCTTGACGAAATCCCATTCTGGCAGCAAGTTCCTGAGCACGCCTGACAGCTTCTAAGTTGGGTAGTGTTGCGGTTGCAATACTAACAGCACTAGTGCCACTTGCTGGAGGATTAGCAGAAGCAGTTGAGGGGAAAATTGGCATATTTGCAACATGGCCCAAAGAAGCTGAGGTGGAAGTTTTTGATGCCACTCCAGCAGCAGAAGAAGGTACTGCAGATTCACTCTTTGAACCCAAGTTTAAGTTTCCTTGTGAATTTTGGGTAGAACTCTTATTCAACTGCACAACCAAAAGCACAGCAGTTAATGCATTCAGAAAAACAAGTGCCTTGCACAGTTAAAATAAAATAAATAAGTATCATCAGGTAGCTATTGAAGAGAAATATCCAGTTGACTATAGGTACTAATTAATGGAAACAATGCCCAACTTACCTGAGGAATTTTCTTCAGCTTTTCTGACAACTCTTTTTGCATTTGTAAAGCTTTCTTAGCCTTAGCTAGGGCATCAATAGAGAGGCTTCCAGTTTTTCCAGCAGTTGAAGATGACCCATCTGTACTAGATTTTCCAGTAACCTCATGAGACCTGGTAATACTAACGCCCTTATTTTCATTTGTGGTAGAATTCGAAGATACCTTGATAGGAAATGGAGGAGGAGGAGCCAAAGATGTCTCAGGCACACTCATGGGTGACACAGCAGATGATCCCAAGGCACCCTGAAAGAGAAAGGATAAAAACAGCAGTGAATGTGTGTCCCTCCTAAAGTATTCCAAGAGAAGAAATTAGGAAACAGAGAACTGAGAGAAAAGAACATGTAATCAAGCTGAACAGAAACAAAAATCACAATGATGGATGCATAAGATGACAAACTATCTCTCTTGCAAACCGACTTATCAATAAGATTATATACCGATAGATGGACTATAAGGATTATCTCACAGTTGCTCAAGTAAACTAGCAATCTCATTCTAGTACAGTAAGCAGTAACTGAAAGTAAACAACCCTACATTTGACATGATATTCATACCAGCACTCATGTATTAGGAGCACTATTAAAGCAAACATATCACTATTCAACTTAACCAAGAAAAGTAAAAATAAATACTGGGCATCATCAAAATGTGAAAACAGAATAGATTAAAAGAAAGAATGAAACTCACATTTTGGACAACCACAGTGTCTCTGGAAGAAGCTGGGCCATGGGCACCATCAGTGACTTCCTCCTTGACCTTGCCCTCATGAATGCCTCTAATATTATGATCATCATCTTCTTCTTCTTCCTCCTTCTTAACTTTATCCCCAAATTTCCTCCGTTCTCTTCTCCCTTCCTTTTTCTCCTCGGTGACCTTTATTTTCTTATCCTCATAGTCCCTATCCTCACTTTGCTCTCTCTCTTTCCGCTTATTAGAATGCGAGGACTGCCGTGGTTCCACCAAGTCTTCTCTCCCCTCATCACGCTTCACCTTCAACCTATCTTTGCCATCCTCTCTTTCGTAGGCCCTATCCCCATCTTTGCTTCCTTCTCTGTCATACATCCTATCCCTATCCTTGCTTCCTTCTCTGTCATAAGCCCTATCCCTTTCCTTGCTTCCTTCTCTGTCATACACCCTATCCCTATCCTTGCTTCCTTCCCTGTCATAAGTCCTATCCCTATCCCTGTCCCTGGATTTGTGATCACGCTTGTGATTCCTGTCCGATCGCTGATGGCGATGATCATCAGAATCACGATGGTATTTGTCATCATGTTCCGAGTATCGATCTCTGCTTCTCTTTTCGGATTTGACTCTGTCATCCATTTTAGAGTTTGGGAGATGCTTCCTCTCTTCTATTGTAATTCGGCGTTCACTTCACCTTAACTCTTATCTTTGAAAAATATTAAACACGAATCAAATACCATACACATCAGAGGATTTTTACAGCTCAGTGATCTTCTTCAGAACTAAATCACGCTATTTAAAAATTAAAATCAAATCCAATTATAATAATTTAAAACCAGATAAACAGTATGCTCCCAGAAATGACAGTTTTAATCATGTATTTATTTGATTATTTTCAGTGAACTCTAGTCAGTAGTCCATACTTTGATAAAACACCTCATAATCCTTAGATTTTATTTTCTAATTACACTAAATAAGTTAGAAGAATTGAAATGAACACAGTACACAACGGAAGATCACTACCAAGAGTAAGTTCTGCCAATCTAACCACATGAATTAACCAAATATGCAACCCTAACCACTCTTATTCACATGTTAATATTTGTTTTCATATTCATAATACACAACCCTACATTATTCAATATTCTATGTTTATGTATATCAATACATGTTTCTCAAATTTTTATTACAAAAATGTAATTAGGTTCAGAAATACTACTAAGTGTGTGTTTCTGTAGCCACTAACACACATTGCAAAGCTCCGTTTACGTAGAAGTAACAATTTCTCTCTTCTGTTTCAAAGTCCGTTTGAGCAATTTCAACCAAAAAACAAACACGCTCAAAATACAAGCTCATATGTTAAGGAGAAACCACGCACCAATGCCACTGCGACTGAGATAGTCTCAAAACAGCTATAAGTAACTAAATTATTCCAAATCAAAAAATCTAGTTCACTTTTTTTTTCTCAATCATAGGGAACCTAATGAAAACGAAAAATAGCTACAAATTCTGAAGCCATGTCCAGCGAGATTAACACTTGAAAAATCGAAATACAGAAAAAAATCAACACAGAAAGTTGAGTGAAAGAAAATGATTACAGATTCATGTGCAGATTGCAGAGTGGAAGAAACAACTATCTCACCGTTAACAACTTCGATTCCCAACCAAAGAGCACCAATTAGGTGCGCCAGGGTTTTCCCTCGCTATCTCCTTCTTCTTCTTCCCTCTACTACAACTTCTCTCGGTAGCACGCAGAAGCAAAACGAAGAAGAATGAATAGATCTAGGGTTTTACTTCGTAGTTCATGCGTTTTAACTATTTGCCAAAAAAAGGTTTATTCTCCAGGCTATTTACCAAAACAGACCCATTTAATTTTAAAACTTAATTCTATATTTTATCACCAATTTTTTTTTTTTATAATTTTATAAATTTTATAGTCTAACTATTTTATTTATAATTTTTTAATTCAAATATTATATTATATAACTATTCTATTTATAATTTTTTCATGACACCTCATTTTTTTTTTAAGATCCATAGATTTTCCACTAAATTATAACATCTCTTAAAATTTTATAAAATTTCATAAATATCTCTATTTCTTTTATCTTTTTATAAATTATTTTTAAAAAGAATATTATTCTAACACTCCTTTATCTATTATATTAATCCATTAATATTAAATTAAAAACTTATCTAAGAAATGTAAAAAGATACTGTGTGCAGTTTCATGGGTCCATTTGTTATAAAATTTAGAATTTTAAAAATTATATAACAAAAATTATAAATAATATAATTGGAGGATAAAATGCATAAAAATGAAAACCCACTAGTATATAATTTGCAAAATTGTTAAAATTGGTTATAGAAATTACAGTTCACCATAATTTTAATTTATTTTGTATTTTTTTAGAAGAAGAAAAAAGGTGCTTTGTGTGTGGTTGGAAGGATAAGATTACATTAATCCAAAAGAAGTAAGAGAAAGACAAGAGGCCTTGAATGCAGAGTTAGGTGTTAACTGGGAAGTTCCATTCAGTGCATATTTGCATTACCAATTTACAGTTCTTGAATGGCCATACAGTGATGTTGTTTGGTGTCATCATCTCCACCACCAGTCAAATATTATCTATATTTTCAAAATGAAATAAAATAAAAAAATATTTTCTCTGAACAACATAAAAAAGATAAAAAGAAAAGAAGAACCTTTTTCCACAAGAAGTGTGTTTGTTTGGTGGTGAATTCCTATCCACAAGTCTCACCGGAAACATGTCATCAGTGGTTGCAGGTTCCTCTTCTTCCTTCTCTGCCACCTTCACCACCAGGAGTAGCCACTCCTTGAAAAACTCTCACCTCACACATTCCAAAACACTCACTCCTCTTCAATGCAAGGTACCACTACTAGTTACTATTCTTTGCTTATTGCAAGAAATTATTTCATGATCCAAGACCATGATATTCTTCATCAACTTCCCTGTGACATGTGTAATTAAATCTTGTTAAGTTTTACTTAAATTGAAAATGTCAAATTTATGTTGCATGAAGATTAGTCAGGATCATGGACAAGTGATAGTATGAAATTATGTAATAATTTGTTCATTTTGCTCTTGTATTTGCAGAAAACATCTTTACAAGGCCTCTCACTTCATGAAGCCAAAAGGGGTGTTTCAGAATCCTTCCTCGTAGGTGAGAACAAGAATGGTTCTTCCATTGGTGGAAGGAGACTTGAGATCACAGCAAAAACTGCTGGTGCTTCAAAGTCAATTGAGGTGGAGGTTGATAAGCCACTTGGTCTCACCTTAGGCCAAAAGTCTGGTGGTGGTGTTGTTATCACTGTTAGTATCTTGCTGCTTCCTTTCACAATGCTGTATTGAATGGAATGAATACAATTTGTGAATGAGAATTGTTCATGGATGATTGTTGTGTTGTATAGGCTGTTGATGGTGGTGGGAATGCAGCAAGAGCAGGGTTGAAAGCAGGGGACCAAGTCCTTTACACTAGCAGTTTCTTTGGGGATGAATTGTGGCCTGCAGATAAGCTTGGATTTACTAAAACTGCAATCCAAGCAAAGCCTGATTCTGTCTACTTTGTTGTCAGCAGGTTCTTTTATCCACCTTTGTTCCTTTTCTTGCCAGAAATGACTTTAGGAGAAGAAAAAAAGAATTTTTCTTTTCTAAAAAAAGTTTAAATTAGTCTTTTATTAACTAATCTATTGAAGCTTTCTCCTTTTACTTAAGTTTCCTGAGAAAAATTTACCCAGATAAACAGTACACTCTAACCGATTGATACGGGTACATATTTTTTGGTATTACTTTTGTATTGTGGCACTTAATATGATGTTCTGTGATTCAATGATATAAGACAAAATGCACAGGGTGAAGTCTCTCTAGTGGTCATGTGATCATATAATTTATTCTATGATTTAAACAGCTGCAATGACTTAACACCTTAAATATTTTCATCTTTTGTTATTAAGAGGTGCTGATGTAGACGTTAAAAGACTCCCAAAGCGTCCTGCTCCTCCTCGCTTTGGAAGAAAACTCACCGAGAGTCAAAAGGCAAGAATCATTTTGGAGTCACATGCTTGTTCTTCCTCTTATTTATTTGTTGTATGAAAAATATTTGGTAGAAAACTGCAATACGCAGACAACCAGACAACTAATTATAAAATGTGAAGAGAGAGAAATACGTATATGTATATGTACGTGTTCTGTTCTATAAGTGAGTTGACTGGTTGACCGTGTATTGGAGTTGACTGTGAAGTAAAGTTATTGCATATGCTAAAGATGATATTATCCATTTTACACTCAAAAGGTTAATAAATTGCACTGCATGCAGGCTAGAGCTACTCACATTTGCCTTGATTGTGGATTCATATACACCTTACAGAAACCTTTTGAAGAGCAGGTAAGGCCAGCAAATAAATGTTTACTTTGAATACTTTTATTTTAATTTGATTAGTAATGATATTGGTATCATCAATTTTCCCATAAATCTGATTATTCTCACTGTTTGTTTAGTGTTGCTCTCTGCTGTTTTCAGGCATCATCTAGTTAATAGACATTCTGTGTTAATTACTATCTTTTGTGCTTGACAATTCGCCATTATATTGAATGATTTGATTGTTGGAAATCTTACATTGCCTAGAGATAGAGTCTGTTGTATGTACATAAGTGAGGAGTAGTCCTCACGGTACAAGTCGGTTTGTAGGATTGAGTTAGGCTCATCACTCTATTGTAAGGCCTAAAACCCCATTGTAAAGGATTCTTTGCAGTTGTGAGATTTATCGTGTTAATTGTATATATAAGTGAGGAGTTAGGTCCATCATCCGCATTTCTAACATTGATGTTAGTCATAACGTGTGTTTCAAAACTTTGACAAAAAAACTAAAAAATTTATAAAGTTTATGTTTCAATTTCATGTCATGTGCCTGGAAACTTTACTCTTCTTGAGATGGTATATGTTGAAGTTGAATTATCAACATGCTAACTGACATTGTCATTGCCAATTTATTTATCTTTTGCAGCCGGATGCATATGTTTGTCCTCAATGTCAAGCACCTAAGAAGAGGTTTGCTAGGTATGATGTTAACACTGGAA
The DNA here is from genome assembly GCA_026586105.1 of Hylodesmum podocarpum. NCBI lineage: Eukaryota > Viridiplantae > Streptophyta > Magnoliopsida > Fabales > Fabaceae > Hylodesmum > Hylodesmum podocarpum. Next base: position 1,092,660 of record JALJEV010000646.1, read on the forward strand.
AAGCCATTGGTGGGGGCTTGCCTCCTATTGGAGTTATTATTGGACTTGTGGCTGGTTTAGGTGCAGTTGGAGCTTTGCTTGTTTATGGTCTTCAGTGACATTTTATTCCATCACAGTTTAATTTTTTTGACATTCTCTTCTCTAAAGCTGTTCAATATTGGAGCTTATTTGCTGTATCTCAGAAACTCCTTGGATGTTCATGTGAAAGTTGAATGAAGCTTTCTATGATATTCAAAATGAATTTCAATTTCTTCTTCCTTTTTTTTTTTTGGGAGGTAGGGGGAAGCATTTGCAATTTCAGAGCTAAATGTGATAACATGCATTGCCTTCACTTCTAGTGAATATGTAAGAAATATTATCACTTCAAAATCAATCAAATGAATAATTGTTACTGCATTGCAGTCGGTATTGATCACAATTCATGTATATAAGCTTCAAATTGTTCACACACGGAATCAATCATAATCCACCGTAAATTTGTTAATTTTGATAACAAAATTCTTACAAATTATACAAATAACTTAGCAAATTTATTTTACATTTGGATGCATTTGGTAAAAATAAATTACTAAAATTTTAATTTAGCATGTTACGTAGATGACTATTACTCATAGGCCCAGTTGCAATGAGTCTTTGTCGGACCAGTAAAATTTTAATTTAGCATGTCATGTTGGTACTCAACTAAATTTCGTAGTCAACTTCAATATGTAGTCAATCAAGTAACTCACTCTAATCATATATGAATATATATTTTATTTATTAATATTTTTTTCTTTTTTATTTTTTATACATTTTATAACTAATTGTTGATAATTTACTATTGCAATTTGTAGTTGTCTACCAAATATCAGATGTAGTAAATAGGAAAGTTCATGTCGAAATTTCTATTCCTTACAAGCCTTGTTCGTTCTTCAATGTCTAGCATGGCATTGCAGGCACCGCCACAATGTATTATTGAATGCTTCATCTTCTTCTTTGCCAACTTCTACTAATGTTTCTTTCGACAGAGGAAACTGTTAAAAAACTTACAGCATGCAAATTGGTGAAAGTGAAACACTGTCATTTCCTTTTATACAAAGATATATAGAGACACACATGCTACTTTCTCCTATGACATCTATCATAATAATGGTTTTATGTTGAATACTGCTTTATAGTTTCCAACCATTTCCTTAAAAAAAATAGTTTTGAATCATTAAATTATCTTTATATAAAATAATCATTAAAGTTTTCATATAAAGACTGTTTACCTCAGAAAACAAATTACAAAATAAAGAAAACTTAAATATGTGATTTTATAATCAACCATTAATCATCAAAGTCTTTCCAACTCAAATTCTATATATATTAAAAACAATTTATTAATCAATTATTAACTTTCCTTCACCGTTGATTATAATACAATAATTATTTCAATTATAATTAATTATAATACAGATAATTAATTAATTAACTTACTCATATAAAATATAATATTTATATATATATATATATATATAATATTACAATTAGTTAATCAACCTATTCAACTTATTCATATAAACATGTAAATATAAATAACCGACTACAATACAATAATTAATCAGTTAAATCACTTGCTTTTAGAATTTATTAATATTTATACGTGTATTTTATAATCTATTGTTTTGATTAAGCTGAAATCTACTAAATATTTTTTTAATATTACTTAGCAAAGTAAGTAAATCTTCTAGAATGCAGATAATGCATCAGACGAATAGTGTGCAGAATTATCCCTACCAATTAATGCAATACACCGGTTAATAGATAGTACTTTTGGATATTTTTAAATTAAAGTGAACATATAGCAAGTGCTTGTGATGATTACCTCTGACATATCCTCAAAATTCAAAAACTTAAGAGTGGAACAGTGAAATTATTGATTTTTGAATGATTTGGTAATTGCATCTTGCGAATCTGATCTCTCTGTTCCAAAACAAAACTACGATGAAGAGATGAGGCATGCAAATGTGGATAAAAAAATGGTTACTTGAAAAGTTCTAAGTACCCAACACAAACTCCATAGCTTCTCTGTCAGGTAAAGACTTGCTTTTGCAATTCCCTCAGTTAAGTTACACATGATTTTGCACTTTTTCACCACCCCTTTTTGTATGTGTATTTGCTTTGATGATCCTCGTTTATTCGAAGAAATGCCCCAATGTAAAAATCCCATCTTTCCTTGGGGTTTGTGATGTATCCTCGCTTGGAATTCATAGATGCACCTCTACTCCTTCAAATATGATTTGGTTCTGGTGATTTTGTATCTCCCTGCACATTCATTCTCTGCTTTTAGCTTATGGTGGCATTTCATAGTCATTGTTCATGGGTAGTATAAAATAAACAGCTATATTAATACCATAATCATGAAAACAAAAAATATTGTCTCCTTGTGCTCTACAAGTTTTTCCCCTTCGCTTTTGATTGAGAAGCAAAGCTTAAGGTGGGTTGACAAGGTCATGTACAATTGTTCAATTTCATACTGAAGCTTTTCTAAATATGGAAATTATTAGCAACTGCATAACTAGGCGGTGATGTTACTATGTTTGGTTTTCTTCTGGATCTACTTACAAAGCCTGTTTTAAGACTTGCTTTCCAAATTTTAGTCTGTTATTATGTCCCGTTTTTCCTTTAGTTATTTATGACAAGGAAAATACTTTTTAGGAAACAAGTAACACTATACTTATCTAACAGAACCTTTTATCTGTTTTGGGGTGGAGGTGGGGGTGTAATTTCCTTTTGTGGAAAAGCTTCTAAAATATTATCATTTTCCACCCAAACTTATGAATCCTATGTGATGCACTTCATTTTAACATTTTCCTGTTTAGTTTCTCATTTTATAGGGTGTAAAAAGTTTGGTTCAGGTTTGTGTTGCTGTTGCTGCTGAGCTGAAACTCCTCTATATAGCTTTATCCCTTGGCGTTTCTACTGTGTCTCTCTTTGCGGTGAGAGGCAGACATGCACATTAGAATGACGGTGATGATGACTCAAACATTGAAGACGATTGTGTCATCATATCATGACTATGACAAGAATTCCCGTCTATGTCCTCTGCCTATTAGTCGACCCAGAAGCCGTCAGGGTCGCCAATGCAGCATTGGAACCTTGGCTGTAGCCATAGCAGCACTTCTCATATCTACCACTGCTTGGCTTTCCTTTGTCTTCTCTGATGCAACTACCTGTTACTTTCACCAATTAAAGGATTGGGAACGTAGCCCCCACTTTTTCACTTGGAAGAACTGCATTTCTCACCGCCTTTCAAAAGTAACACCCCCACTGGCTCTCCAATATGGGATCATTGAAGATCATCTTCATAATGGTAGCAGTGTTATTGACCAGGAAGGCTTGTCACTTAAACATATTGTTTTTGGCATAGCAGGATCATCTCAGCTTTGGAAACGGAGGAAGGAATATGTCAGATTATGGTGGCGTCCCAATGACATGCGTGGCCATGTGTGGTTAGATGAACAAGTGCTTGAAGAAGATGGAGATGATTTATTGCCCCCTATCATGATTTCTGAAGACATCTCATATTTCCGCTACACTAATCCCATTGGTCACCCTTCTGGCCTGCGGATATCTCGCATTGTTAGAGAGAGCTTTCGCGTTGGCCTCTCTGATGTGCGCTGGTTTGTCCTCTGTGATGATGATACCATCTTCAATGTGAATAACCTAATTGATGTTCTCAGCAAGTATAATTCTTCTGAGATGACTTACATAGGTAGCCCCTCAGAGAGCCATTCAGCTAATACCTATTTTAGTCACTCAATGGCCTTTGGTGGTGGTGGTATTGCAATAAGTCATCCACTTGCAAAGGCTCTTTCCGAGATTCTTGACGAATGCATTGAGAGGTATCCCAAGCTTTATGGTAGTGATGATCGACTGCATGCATGCATCACCGAACTTGGCATTCCACTAACATGGGAGCGTGGTTTTCACCAGGTATTTTGTTGATCCATTTTACTCCATTTTGTTTTGATCTCATCTTTTATTTTCTTTCCATTCTGAGAAACAGAAATTTTGTCAGATGCTTAGTATGATTATTATTCAGAATTTGTAAATGATCAGGATTAATTTTCATTTAATCTTTCAGTGGGATATAAGAGGTGATGCTCATGGTCTTCTATCCTCCCACCCAATAGCACCATTTGTGTCAATTCATCATGTTGAAGCTGTTAATCCCTTCTATCCTGGCCTGAGCTCTTTGGACAGCCTGAAACTTTTTACAAAGGCCATGAAAGCAGACCCCAAAAGCTTTTTGCAGCGTTCAATATGTTATGACCATGCTCGGCATTTAACATTTTCGGTGTCACTTGGCTATGTTGTTCAAGTCCTGCCCAACATTGTTTTTCCCCGTGAGCTGGAGCGCTCTGAAAGAACCTACTCTGCTTGGAATGGCATTAGTCAAAGGAATGAATTTGAATTTGATGCCAGGGAACCATACAAATCTGTCTGTAAAGGGCCCACTCTATTCTTCTTGAAAGATACTAGAAGAGAGGGTAATGTTTCTTGGGGTTCATATGTTCGGGATAGAGATAAAGATGATTTTAAAAAGAGAATTTTATGCTTTCCTCACTTTCCCACTTTACGCAATGTGGGAGAGATCCAGGTAGCAGTGCAACCTTTGAGCAAGAATTGGCATCTGGTATGTAATATAGCACTTGTGCATTTTCCATGATGATATCACCAGTTTTCAATCAATGACATTTTCTTGATTCCGCTGTTTGGTTTTTCTAGGTTCCACGTCGTCTCTGTTGCAAGCAAAGCCAAGCTAGCAAAGAAATCCTCCAAATCTCAGTAGGGGAGTGTGGGAAGGGAGCTTTTAGCTCTGGCTATTGATTATGTTGGTAGGTTTGTGAGCTAGCATGATAGGATTACCCTCTTAAGGTTTGTACATGATTTGGCCTTTGAGTGAGCTATTTCCGTGCGGCATTTTTTTACCATGAATTGAGCTTTCTTGAACTTCTATTTCTGTGGTATACTAAGTAGACACCTGAACTTGCAGATGGTACTGACAACCAAAAAGGTTTCCAACACCAAAAGCTATATAGTTTGCAATTTTTCCCCAATATGGTAGATATCTCCCCGAAAACGTACATCTACTTATTGTTTTAGAAGTATTTTATCAAGAAAAGTTTCACATTAGATACTTGGTATATGTTTTGAATGTTAATTGGGGGGAGCTCACAAGGATTTTTACTCAAACAATTTCTTCCTTCATTATTCTGTGACTTAGAATTCAGAAATTCACTTGGAATTTAGAATCAAGTTCCACATTTAATATTATTTGGCAAATCTTTAGGAGACTACCCCAGCAAAAAGAAAAAACAAAAAAATTGCCGTTTATTATTTTTTGCAAGGGAACAAGTATCAGAATCTTAAATTAAAACAAATTCATTTGTAACATAACAATGCAGATTCAACAAGATTACATTATATTTTGTTTTTGTGAACCATGCATACTCCGTTTGTGCGAAGATGTTATATTCCTCTCTTTTTTTCTATTGACCTCAACCTCTAATTGTAGATGCCACTATCACCTAAAATTACATTAAAATAATCTCTACTGTTTTCTGCAATCAGTTGGCTTAAAAGAAACTGTCCTGTCTAAATGAAATCCAATCAAAATGTTTGAACAAGCAAAATTGTGAAATGAAAAATATATAGTAGACATCTGCAATAGGTAAGAAAAAAATTAATAAAAGAAATACATATACATTTTATAAGTAATTAACTGTGTATTAGAATTAATAATGAAATAAAGTTGCAAAATATATATATTCGTACCCGCCATTGCAAAGCAAAATACCTCCATCTTTTGGCCATTCAAATTTGTCTCACTTTTATAACAAAGTTGTGTGCCTAATCTGCGGCTTCAATTCCTGCACCAGATTGTTATAAACTTCTGGTGGTAAATATGTTGCTGGTGAAACTGAATCAATAAGTATATTCCCCTTGGGAATGATTTTTGAAGAATTAAAAGGCACAAATGTGTTTCCAACACTTATGCCTTCCAGTGTGACCCAATAAGGTGTCTGACTAGAGCATAGGAGTTGTGGTTTACTCCTTCACCAGAGAAAAAATTAAGAATATGTTTAGGTAAATTTCTCAAGAAAATAAGAAAAAAATAATATATAATTTTTCATTTATAGATGCTTTTTTTTAAAAAAATTCTAAATGATATAGGATTTTTTACAAATTAATCAATGAAAAATTAATTTTTATTTCAGTATATTTTAATTTTTTTTCTTATTTCCTTTTCCTAAAAGTGCTTCCAAAATGTTATACTTAAACGTATCTTAAAATGAAATTCATATTGAGAGTTGGTTGTTACCCAGAAATTACACAGTTAAAAAGGAAATTAGGGTTCAATATAAGTTAATCAATTAAATATTTTAAAATTAAAAAAACTGATTAGTTCTTAGTTCTTTATTATTTTGAATTATAAATTTACTTTTGCTAATGTTAGTCCTTAAAAAATTATCTATTACAGTATTTTTATCTTTTCCATTGATTTTTCCGTGGAGTGTTTAAATCAAAATCATTTTATAATAGCTGAAAACAAGTTTTTTCAAAATGATATTCATTTTATCACTTGGCAAAAAAATAATAATTGAAAAAACTAAAAAAGACACAAAAATTTATTGAGCTCTAATAAAACAAAATTCAGAGCACTAAAAATAAAATCCTTAAATAAGGTGATAGACTAAAGATTTAATTAACCCAAATTAATTAAAGTTAAATGATTATACACAAAATGTGCAAAATCAATTTAGATGTATAATTAACTAACCATACATCTTAATAATTTTTTAATATAATTATACTTTTAAATATAAAAGTGGCTCCTCTCACTTGAGCCACTGCACGATCAAACATTTTGGTCGGTAAAACAATTGAAGGTGTCCCTAAATCAATGCACATGTTGCCTTTTGCAGCAGTTTTTGAAGAACCATTTAAAATGCAAAAACATACTTCTCGCACTAATGCCCAGTAAGGTAACAAACAAAAATATTTAATACGAATGCAGAAAATTAATTATAAAATATAAAAATAGAGAAATATATATATATTTTATATATTTTATGAGTGAATTAATTAATTTATTACATATTGTAATTAATTACTAATTAAAATTAAAATTGGGTAATTAAATTGTGAGTTGTTGTGGATTAAAGAAGCTTTGAAATTTAAATTAAAACATGATCATTTATAACATAACATTGCATATTCAAAAAGAATACATCTTATTTTGTTTTTGTGAACCACACTCCATTTAGAATACTGTATGAAGATGTTATATGTCAGTAATCTTTCTCTTGGCCTCAATCTCAAATTGTAAATGTCACTGTGTGTTACAATAAGATTACATTAAAATAACCTTTACTGATTGGTGCAATCAGTTGGCTTAAAAGAAACTGTCTTTTTATCCAAATCAAATCCAATCAAAAGATTTGATTGAGCAAAATTGCCAAATATATGTGTTCCATCAGTTGTGCCAGCCATTGCAAAGCAAAATACCCCATCTTTTGGTGGGATGAAGGTTTGTATTGGCATCAATTCCACATCTGCCCCTTCAAAATGTGCTGTCAAGATTGGCCCTTCCAAATTTGTCTCACTTTTGTAACAAAGTTGTGTGCCCAAATCTGGATCATCATCAACAGGTAAGAGACTACTCTGGACCTTCAATTCCTCCACTAAACGATCATAAAATTCTTGTGGTAAATATGTTGCTGGTGTACCTGAATCAATCATTATATTCCCCTTGGAAATCATATCTGAAGAATTAAAGGGTACAAATGTGTTTCCTACACTTATACCTTCTAGTGTGACCAAATAAGGTGTTTGACCTTCTTCAGAGACCAAAGGAGTTGTGGCTACTCCTTCACCTGACACATCACTTGCATCACCAAAACTAATAGTACCTGAAGTGTGAGGGTCTGCATGAAAAGGAACCAAGCACTGAGAGAACCTTTTGCTACCATAAAGGTTGCCAATTTGTGAAACAAGTGAAAGAGGCCCTCCACCCATTCCAATGATTCCCATATCATTTTCATTGAAAGTTCCTGAGTTGCTGTGTCCACACCCAAATATAATGTCTCCAACAACAACAGGTTCATCATTTGTGGAACTAAATGTGACAGTTTCTCTTGCAAGCACCCCTTTTGTTACTGAAGAATCGGCATAAGAATAACTATAAGCACACATTTTTTGAGGAGAGCATGAATGACCAAAGAGTGAGTTACACATCTCTGAATCACATGGAATAGGAGTGTATGTTTTGGACCTTAGAGGCTCAAACATTGGACTTTTCTGCTTATAACAGCCAAGGCAAGGTGTGCATTGTGCCCACACAAGATCACTGCCTGTGTCAACCAAACCATACATGTCCACTGGTGGTGTTCCCAATGTTAGCTTCATGAGATAGTCACCATTGTTGGATGTTACTCTAGTGAAGGGACCATTTGTAGCATATGATTTTTTTGGAACTTGGTAAAATGAACCAAGCCTTTGCATGTGATTGTGAAGTTCATTTGATTTGTAGAAGGGAGAATTGGGTGAGTTTTTATGGATTAGTTGAACACTGAAGCTGGAGCTGTAAGCTTCTAGACATAGGAACGTGTATAGTACAAAAAAACAGAGATGAAAGCAGAGAATGTTGGCCATGAATGAAGTTTAGCAAGGGACAAAGTCATGTGAAAAAATAGAAGAATTTTTTTTCATATATATAAGAGTTCAAGTGCAACATGTGAGTGGGGAAGTTGGTATTGGTTAGTCACAAGAAAGAAGCAGACAGTGATTTCGTGACAAGAGATCAAGAAAATATTATTTACTCTCAACTCTGGACTTTATTTCGCAGTCAATTAATTATAATACGTAGTAGACCAGTCAATTTATTCGCAGAATATATATATATATATTTCACATTATAATTGTCTACAAATATTTGTCCTATGCTATGTAATAATAACATTTTTTTTTAAGCAAAGGGTTCAAGATCCAACACTACCCAAAGAACCTGGAGAAAGCTACAAGAGGAACATCGTGAATACTAAATTAGGCCAAAGAAGGAGGCACAGTTGAAATAAGTGTTTGGTTCCTTAACATAAGCTTAATTAGCCGTTCAACCATGTTGACAACTTTGATTTTTTAGATTTGCATTTAAAAATTTCCAACTTGCAATAACTTATATTCATTTGAAAAAACTAAGAATGCCACGTACACATCTAAGTAATAGAAAATAAAAAGGATGGTATAGAGTCAAACTAAGATATGTCAAGTTAACCAACAAACCAACCAAAACATAACAATTAAAGAAAAATTCATAATTCAAATGTATCCATGGCTTTTTAATATGTGTATCAGTAGCTTTGATCTTTTGTCCCGTGTTTAACTTATTTGTTGTTAAATTATTTCACTGTTACTACCAACCATGTAATAGTTTAAATTTAATTACATAAATTTAATTAGTCAACTCTCATTATCTTTAATATATTTTCAACGATGACATTTCAGATTAATGATAATACCTTACGTTCTGAGTTTAAATTACATTAAATAGTCATATTATATAAGAAAAATACGACTATTTGATGATTAGACTATATAATTTTATTTCGTTAAAAACTGTCAATACATCAACCAACCAATTCACTCATAAAATTTATATATATTTCTCTTTCTTCACACATTTTATACATATATGTGTTTTTCTTTTTTCATATTTTATAATTAGTTATTTGCTCGTATTTATCTATTAAATATTTTTCTAAACTTTTATAATTTTAAATCTACAAAATTCGAATGACATAATACAAGAAAGAGTAAATGGTTTTGATGCATTATTAGGAATAATAAAATTGAAGTCTTGGAAGGCGTTAAGTTTGGCTCACCAAATAAATGCACGAGACAAGATGTTTTGACGTTTTATGACACAAAATAACATAAACTTTTTGCATGATATACAGGTCACCCAAGCCCGTGAGTGACTAAATCAAACTTTAAAAGCTACAAGACACATTAGACGTAAAAGGTTCAGCAACCTTAGCGTAGCGTTTTTCATTGACAAATTTATATGAATAATAAACAGTTTTTGGTAGATCAGAAATGAAGGCGAAAGACCCTCATAGTGATAGGTGCAGGGGGAGTGTTACCAGACACTTTGTTTGTGAAGAATTCTATGCTTGCCTCTAAATATAGGAAATCTGGCAACCTGCTCTACCCAATCAATTTTTCGAGAATATGACCCTAAGAGTATTCACATGCATTTTGGACTAAATGTCACGTCATCCAATTTACTTTTTTTCTTGTTGGTAAATGAAATCTAACCACCAAAAAAAAAATTGTCATGTGCTCATTAGAAAAAAAAATTACTTAGGGAGATATAGAAAAAAAATGTTCAAAATATACCGAAGAGAGATTGAAGAATGATATAAAGAAATTTTACATAAATTTATTATATCTATTTCTTTTTATATTGAAAATCTCATATCAACTAAAAATTGAGCATGTTGTATATAACAGTACAAGTTAATTTATAAGGTTGAGTTAGGTTTCATTATTTGAATTTATTATGACTTCAAATTCTATCTTAAAACTCTTGGCATCATATTGTAAGAGATTTTTATTTTTGCATTTCATTGTAGGAGATTTTTTGTAATTGTGGATTTTTTGTATCTTATTGTCATGCTTGCTGTGAAGGGGTATTTTGGAAATCTGATCACGCCTAGAAATAAAATATATTGTATGTATATAAGTGAGGAACAATTCTCACCTTACAAGTTGACTCGTAAGATTGAGTTAGGCTTTATCAGCTGAACTTTTAACATTTTATACCTTATTTCTCTTTCCCTAATTTATTTATCAAGGTACACCAAGCCACATACAATGCATATATACCTTGAGAGTAAATTAAGCAAAAGCTATAATTCATTGATAGATCACAAATAGACACTACATAACATAATAGCATTTATAGGGATTCAAAGGTTTTGGCAGACTCTATTAGTGTTTGGTGCAACCTGTTGGTTTGAAAAAGATCACTTGTTTTTCTAGATCAAACCCAATCAAATAATTGGACCGTACAAAGTTACCACAAACCCTACCATTACTACTAGTATTGGGGAATCCTAAGTAGGAAACACCATTTATGGCGAAATGAACGTTTAAATTAGTTATACTTCTACATCTGCACCTTAAAAATGGGCTGTTAGAACGAGCCCGCCAAAATTAGATTTGGTTCTATAACAACCCAAATTCAAGTCATCTTTCAAAGTTCTCAAAGCAACCTGATTCATCACTTGAGTCACAACTCGATCAACAATTGTGACAGTTAAATAGTTGGAGGGGTCACTAAATTAAGAAACATGTTACCTTTTGTAACACTTTGTGAAGAACCATTAAAATATAAATAAGTATTTCCCACACTAATGCCTAATATAGTAACAAAGAAGGTGTCTTATCTTCCTTAGCAACCAAAAGTGTAGATATTACTCCTTTCCCTGACACTTAACTCCCTTGACAAAAACTCATTTTGCTAGAAACACTAAAATTGGTATGAAATGGGACCAAACCCTCCAAAGGAAGAACCCATTTGAGAAATGAGTGATACTGGCCCCTCCTCCTAGGCCTATGATACCCGACCCGTCTCATGATCATTAGAACCACCCGTGTTGTTATGTCCACAACCAAAAACAATGCCTTCAAGAGTAATAGGTTTCCCTATGGTTGAGGTTAAGGTAATTGTTTCTTGTGCCAACCCACCTTATGTTATAGCAGAAGATGCACAGGCATTGATGTAACAACTCTACTTCGCAACTAAGTCAATTCATTCTTAAAACATTTATGTATTTGTATTTTTCGCAGTTATCTACTAAATATTTGTCTAAATATAATTATGAGAGAGGATTGAGTCGCATGATATGTTGCTACACGATGTGGACCTTTGAGGGTTAAACATTGGGTCACTTTGTTTGTAGCAATTGTTGCATGGTACACAATGGGCCCATGTTAAGTCACTGCCTGTGTCCGCAATAACATAGAGTTTAAATGGTGAAGTTCCAATTGAGAGCTCCATGAGATAAAGACCAAGATAAGCACATGTTGGGGCAAACCATTGTCATCTATCTATATCAATACGTGAGACAAGAGTCAAGAGAGGGTTCTAAGATGAATAATTTTATACTTATCTTCACGATTAACCCTTCAAAATTTTTTAAAATATCTTTGTTAAGTACTTAAATAAAAAAAGAGAGTTGATATCCCCGTTAAATTTATGATAATCAATGTTAAGGTGAAATATGCGTTTAATGTCCTTATATTTAAATAATTGTCTATAATATATATATATATATATAACTAATTTTATATTTAAGTTTTTAGTGGATTATCATTTGTTTCCATTCCAATTAAATTATGATAAAATCAATTAAAGTTAACATGTTCAAAACGATTTCATTATTCTTAAATAATTGGCAATAAATATTTATTTTCATATTTTCAGTAAACAAATATTTAAAATATATCATGACCACAATCAAAGACTGATTATCTAAAATATTAAAATTTATTTAAAAATTTAATTCTTTTGACATTTTTTTTTCATATGTACAAATTTAAATTTGGAATCAAATCTTCAACTGCATCCCATGTACATAAGCTATGTAAAAAAGTTTGAAGTGTGTCCAAATATTTTGGGCCTTGGGATTTATTCGAAATTATTCATATTTTTCATTCTGATTTTGGGCCTTTCCTCCATGGTTGGCATTTCGAACTTGATAAGGCAAGTCGTGGGGGGTAGTTTTGGGACTAACAGGTTATCATATATAGATTATAGAATAGTTTGTTTTTCATTTTATTTAGGTTTAAATGTAAATTTAATACTTTATTTTTATAATTTTTCAAATTTTATCTTCTATTTTTTAAATTCCGATATTTGGTCCACACTTTTGAAAAATTCAATAACTGATCCTTACATGTAAATTTTTAATTTAATTTAACCTAATTTCATTTTATCATCGATTAAAAACCAAGTTTTACTTTTTTAAAAAAAAAAATTAATTGGAAAATCCATGTATCAATCAATGTTACTTATTTCACACTTAACATCTGTTAAATTGTCATGAGAGAGATGAAATATCTAAGTCATAAAAATGATGAACAATTTTTTCGAAGTTGAAAAATAGAGCAACCAAATTTGTATTTAAACCTTTTATGTATTTATATCTCATATAGATTAGTTTGACCGAATAGAATGGAAAAATGAAAATCTTGTTTGACATTCCAACTTATCCTCTTTGAATTTCAAACTAGTCTAATAGTTCATTGAGGAATGATGTAACTTTTAATTCCCCAAAACCATTTGAATTAATGAACACATCATTTGATTTTATGGACCTTATCATGAATGAGTCAGTAGCAACAATGAAACCCAATTTTACATAGGAAAAACATGTAACATTTAGCCATGAAAGCAACAAGATTTCATTTCCAAAATTGATTTTATTGAATTTAATTTCAAACAAATAAGTTAATCCAAATTACGTAATGATATTAGAGTATATAATTTTAAACTTTAGAGTACGAAAAATATTAACTTTAAGACCTGAAAACAATATAAGACAACGGAATATTGACTATAAATAAATAAATAAATAAAGACGAAACATTACTTTAAACATTGAGATAAGAATATTCCATTATTCCTTTCCATGTTCCGTGTACGAGACGCGTTATTCCTTAGTAGGAACCGGTGAAACTAACAACTATTCTATTTATTATGTGAATTCATAAACATTAATATTGATATAGAAAAAGTAATTTAAACTAGTTAAATTAATCGATAAAATTATTTTATTAGCATTGTTCCGAACAAGTATGAATACAGATTAGTTTATTATTATTTTTCACAAAATTGTATTTTTACATGCTCATATTTTTTTTTTTAGTTACTTGTATTCAAATGTTTATATTTTACATTCAATTAACTAAAATTCATTAATATAAATCATTACAGATTATATTCCCCCTGAATTTTTTATTTACTTAAATTTTAGCATCGTTAGTTTGTTGTGTGGAATTTCGGTCCACTTACCCGATTTAGTTTCTTCATCTTTAAAGTTAACTAAATTTTGTATTTGTTTATTTTTCTCGAATCTCTCTCAAAATGTTTGCATGATTGATAAGTTTGATGGTGAACTAAGTAAATTGGATTGAATTACAATGTATTTGATATAACGAGGATAATTACGTAAAATATAAAAATAAAACACACTTTGAGCATTTTTTTCCTCATTTGAGCATTAAAGTATTTTATGTAAATTATGCACATTTTTTTACAAACTTTCTCTATTTTTCGTGCAAGAGGTAACTCTGTGTCTCCTCTTCTGTTTCTTTTTGTTTTTTCGCTACTTATATGGTGTCAAAGAAAATGTTAATCATGGTGGGATATATATATATTGTGTATGTGAAAGACTTCGATGTTGATGTAGTAATTAAGAGAGAGGTATTAAGTTAAAGAGAATTTGTATTTGATAACATGAAATATATGGTTTATATTATTTGTTGACTAATAACTTTTATACACGAGTGTGTTGTGTTCAATTAAGATTTTGAAAAATTATTTTGATATGAAAAATTATAGATTTTAAAATATTTTATAAAAGTATAATAATTTATAAAATTCTTTTTAGATAGATTATAGAATTTTTACAAATTTAAATATTGATAAATGACATTGTGATGCTAGTAATAATGATAATGATTATAACATAGTTATACAATGATTACATAAGAGGATTATCGTATGCAACCACCTGATTGAGGTAGGCAAAAAAAATGAATAACATAGTACATTGTGGATTGAGTGACGGTTCTTTCTATAATATTATAAAATTTATGTGCAGAAGAGGCAAACAACTTGCATGTAACTATTATAAAGGATGACACGGTAATATATCGTGATGGTAACGATAAGTGTGACATGATTATAGTAATAACAAGTATATTATAATTATGATGACACAACACAATGTACTAACGATAAGTGTGACATGATAATAATGGTGAGAAATATATTATAATCATGGTGATACAACAATGATAATATTAGTAAAAGTAATGACAACAACATGATGACGATAATGGTGATTACAATAATAATAAAAATAACAAGATAATGACAAATGTAATTGCCATTGCAGTGAGATAGGTGTAATGGTTAGTGTGATGGTTAAAAATGTTATAATCATAACATATTAAAATAATAAATATTTAATTATTAAATTATTACAACCAAATTATTATATATATATTAAAAATATATTTAATAATTTATATTTAATAAAATAAAAATAAATTATATACTTTCACCTGTTTGAGTGTATTATTAACATCAACACATGAATATTTAAAATAATTAAGAATTAAATTAAAATAAAAATATATAAAATAACTCTAAAGATGTAGAAGTCCGTTTGTTTAAAATTTTAAAAAGTATTTATTTAAAAAAAAAATCAAATTTTTAATAAAATATTTTTTTCTCCCTATTATTATAGAAATAATTTATCAAAACATGTAAATCTTTTAAAATTTTCCTACTATTTTATAAAGAAAATATCAAATAAAAAAAATTAATATTTTTAAAACACGAACTAATTATTACCACATAAAAAAGTGAAAAAAATAATAAAAATGAATGCAAGATGGTTCAAAATTATTCTTACAAAATTTATATCTTAAAACTAGTGACGAGGACCGCAAACTAAGTTCTACTAGCAGTTAATTGACTAGAGGGGGGGTGCGTGAAGAAATAAAGGGCGTGGTTTAAAAAAGAAAGACTAACGGCGTAGGTGAGGAAACAAACGGGACGTTAAAAAAGAGCGTTACGGCTATTCGTACGTGTTAGGTACGAAACGAAGAGGCAATGTCCACCATCTGTCTCGTGTCTACCATTCTTCATCATTTTTTTGTGTCTATAAATATCCATTCTCCATCACCAACCACTTTCAACCATACTACTACTACTACTTCTTCTTCTCTCTCACACACACACTATTTGCGCGTTCTTGCTCTCTCTCTCTCTCTCTCTCTCTCTTCGCTTTCTCTCTCTTGTATGGCCGCCAATTCGAGTAGCCGAGGGATCACCGCCTTGGGGAAGCGCGTCACCAACCGGATCTGGACCTCCAACACTCCCTCACCTGCTCTCACTCCAAGGTATCTTCTCATTCACTCTTCTTCTTCACTTACGTTTAAATTCATCTTCTTATCTCTGGTTAGTAACTTATTATTCTCTAATTTTGTTTTTTAATTATTATCTAGTAAGGTGCTGAATCATGAATCATGAATCATGAATGACGATACTTCTTATGTAGTTAATTAGTTGATAATTACTGGTACAGCGAAGTAATTAATTACTCTAGCCAATTAATCAAATTATGACCTTAATTTATCAACAAATTTTGCGATCCAAGTTTTTTGATTAGTGAATTATTATTACCATTGCCTCAGCTCTTTATTGTGATTAAATTCACGATCTCTCCGAGATCACTATGTCGTTTTCTAATATTCCGATGCCTTTATTCGTTTTATTCATTTCTCTGCAAATTTGATCACGGTTTGAGAATTTTGCTAAAAGTGAATGGTGAATTTTGTAGAAATCTATGAATTAATTAATAAATGCCTCTTTTGTATGTATATTTTCCTTTTTTGATGGGGAAATTATACAGGTAGTTTTTTGCTCTGGCTCAATTAATAGAGAGAATCTGTTTGGAAACTGTTATTATCTTATCCCTATTACTGAAATTACTTTTTCCCCCTTCTTTGTTCCACTTTTTCTTTTGCCACGATCTTTCCCAGACCTTATCTGAATCATCTTTAGCCTTTTTTGGGTGACATCATAAAGGATTTTAGAGGTTATGTGTGATTCCAATTAATATATTATTATTATTTTTGTAGTGGAATGTCTATTTCTCCTTCCATCTTGGATTGTCCTGTAGCTAGCAGCAACTGAGATGAATATGAATGATGGTCTTCCATCTTCTTGTTGATTGTTTGTGTTGGCGCATGGCGCTTCCATACCCGTGTCTTTATTGTTTTTGCTTTTTTGTTTTTTAAGTTTCCCATCAAGGGGCATTCGGCATAATTTAAAAATGAATAAAAATAAAGGCATCTTCTTCCTTGGTCGCTGTTATCCTTCCTTTTTTTTATGTTCCTGATTGTGTACGAAACGTATGATTTTGACAATAGAAAAATATCACTAGTCCTTAGTTAGAGGCCAAAAACAAACAAAATAAAGAAAAGTGAATGGGATAATTGTTTTCCAACTCACCTTCCTCAGCCCAACACGTCCCTTTCCCTTCCGTGTCATGTATGTACCCTGGGAAGCTAAAAACTATCAACTTGCTTGTTTTCAACGTTGTGCCAATTTTTATGATTACTATTATATCTTATAATTTGGCTTTTTTTAAAAATCTATAGATGTAAAATTGTGATTTTCTCTACCCGTTAGGGTGAAGGTTGTGTTCAATTTATGGTTAATAAACAAGAAAATAATTATTTTGATTTTTCAGAATTATGACTTACATACAATTGGTTTAATTTGCAAAGTTATTAGTCTAATCGAGGGCCTCACCTTAAGTCACTATTATGGATAATTATTGTTTAGATAGATATATATTTTGGTCTAATTTTAATTCTATTGATGTGGAGAAAAAGATAAGATAAGACCTAGGTAGGTGGGACCAATTTTTCGTCGTGTTTTTTTCTTCTGTTGATGATAGAAAATTAGAAAGGATCCAGCTGGGTTGTTTCTATCTGGTGAGGATCTTTTGTGTTACAGATCTTAATTCCTTGTATCTGTGACTCAAAACCAATTGTTGATATATCCAGTGTCATCCTTATTTATACACGTACATATTAACACTATTAATACACACGCCCATTTTATTTTAATTGATAATATTTATTGAATGGCTAATATTTGTTATTTAGATTGATACTTATTCTGATATGCAACTACTATTACGAATCTAAATCCAAATAAAAGTAAGTACGAGCTTCTTTCCTTTTCTATGTTTTAGAACTTTGTTTGAACACATATTCGTATAATTAACTAGCAGTTGAGTTATTAGCTATAATAGAGGCATAGTGTCTGTCCAAAGTACTGATATATAGCTATATATTTACCAATATGGATTGGAGTGACTCTTCCCTTTAATCAAATATGGAATATATCTTTAAATATATATATAAAATGAAGAATATATCGAACAAATAACACTTAACAATATCAGTTAGCCGTATTTACTTTTTAGACCAGACGCGAGTTCCATGCTTTCAATAAAGTTATACTTTTTTCCTGTCATGATGCCAAGGGACTGGATGATAAAAACTATTATTATTATCCTTTCAGTAGTGTTTGGCTAACTGTCCATGTTCTAACATCTAACCTTGGGAGTTAAATAATAGATTTATTTAAGTAACTGAACGTGTGATGGTTATGAAATATTTTTAATATGGCTTTCTTGTTTCAATCTAGATGCCTAGGGTGGGAATAGATGGTACGGCAGTGTGTTACAATTCCACGGGCGATTGCAAATTGCAATCTCATCAATGGAAAACGTGTTTTTAATATATGCTCTTGTTCTTTCTCAATTAGTATAGCAAATGTGTAAAATTTAATAAAATTATTTTCCTGATCAAAATCCATATATATTCAAGGAGATTTTTTAGTGATGTTTAAATATTAGAAATATTTTTAATCTTGTGTTATATTATGGTTATGTTATATTTTAAATTAAAATTATAGTAAATGATATATTTTTTGGTTGATAGTTTATTTTGTAGTACACTTTTAAATCTTTAAAGTTTTGTTTTCATCCATCAATGACCCCTGAAGAAGAAGGCGTGGAAAATGCTTGCCGAATACTTTAATACGATAAGTAGTTGGGTCGGTTAGTGGTCCAAATCTTAATAAGCTCATATGCACCCGTCACGTGATGGTCAACCTTTTCTCTTTTTTTTTCCTTGACAGCTAACCACTATCTGCATTCCAGTAATTGCCACGTGGATAATGATACCTCTTTGCTGTTGAGAGAGTATAGTTACCGTCAGTTTAATTTATTATATTTACGATCACGATCTTAATTATAATTATATTAAATATAATTGGGCTAGATGTGTAGGGAACTTGCCTTTTTTAAGAATATGCTAAACCAAAATTTATTTGAACATAATCTCTTTGTTATGAAAAAAAAAAATCATTTTGCATTCACCTAAAAAACGTGTAAATATTTGTAGGAATTGATCTTGTATCTAATGCATAATTAAGTTAGAATGAATAATAGTAATAGTTGGAATGGATGCAGGAGGGCAGTAGCAGGTGCAGGATACAGCAGCAGTTCGGTGTACGACAAGAACCCTGATGATCAGATCCTGGCTGGACCAGTCCCAGACGATGTGATCCACGCCACTCAATCCACCAAATACTGGGCCCCACACCCACACACTGGGGTGTTTGGTCCTCCCGGCGATCAAGTGGGTTCTGCTTCCACTCCCGCCGGCGAGCGCACTACAACCACTACTGAATCTGTCCTGGAGGAGAAGGCCTGGTTCCGCCCCACTAGTCTCGAGGACTTGGAGAAGCCTCACCCCCTTCCTTAAAACCACCCTTTCATATATGCGTGTGTCTATATATATAAATATAAATATCATAGTACTACAAAATAAATAAAGGTAAACACTTGTCAGTAGTTACCTAGTGCAAGTGTACGTTGTGGTTATTCTAGCTTGTCTTTACTTAGTGCTCTCCTTCAAGCTTATTTGTTCATGCTCCTTCCAGAGTTTGGACGTACCAGAGCTTTTGTTATACATAGCTAGCTAGCTACTCATGAACTACCTTATCCATGTATGCTTTTTGTTTCTGTTTCTGTTTCCACTCAACTTTAATGTCAGACTTATGCTTTTCCCACTGCTTATATGTATGTATAAATATGCTCGTTTTTATGCTGTGCACTACTACTCCCTTCCCTTTCTGTTTTCATGCGACTTTAACAAGAAATTGCTTCATCTCTGGGTTGGGTTCACTATCTGTTGCCCGTGACAAGGTGATGTCCACCATTAAACTCTATTTAAACTGTTCATGCTTTCCGGTTATCAGCGTCCGTTTTCCTATTCGTTCATTCATCCATGCACAAATATCAACTTACGCTTTTTTTGAAGAAAAAAAGTACCAGAATGAAAAAACATTTGAACCTAAAAGTGTATATAAGAAAAAGATTGTGCAATATATTAAGTGAATAAGCGCAAGTATGCGGCTGGTTTCCAACTTCGCCTGTTCTGTTTCACATAGATAGTACAAAGGTAAATAGTACTCTCTACTCTGTCTACACCTCTACTTATAGGATGATTTTGTTAAGAACCATATTCAAAACTAAATATCTAAAAAATATAAAGTGAACCATTTTTAATGTTGTTATATATATATTAATGTTTTAGACCATTTAATAACTTTTCCATGCCGTGGCGTGGAGGTTGTGGAATTATAATTTATGTTACTTTAAGTGCTCATTACAGCAAGATCCATGCATTTGTGTATTCAAGTAATTCAAGACCGACGTGAGTAATTTCTGCGGTCCAAAGTTTGGCACCCAAGTTGGTAACAAGGCTGGAAACCGGTTGAACTTGGTATGGACCATATCCGGAAACTGTGTATGAAAACCAGATTCTTCTCTCAAGTACCTCTCACTTACTTGAAGTGGCAAAATCAGTCACTTAGACTCAAACTAATTTATTTAAAATATTAAAAAATCATTTTAAGAATTATCTTCTTTAACAAATATTTTATCATACATACAGTTGCAGTAGTTCCAAGACAAGGTGCATAATGTGTAAGGTACTACTTGAGATATATTCAACCAGTATTCACCACTTCACATAGAATGATAGAACTGTTTATCAGCCCTGGTTCCATCCTTTTGCACCACAAAAAAAAAATGAAATTGATATTACATTCGTTAGATGTATAAGGGAGGGAAAGAGAGTTGCAAAATAAAAATAAAAGGATTGGAGGCAAGGTAAAGGTACTGCGTAAGTGTATGGATGCATTGTTTTTTAATACTATTGACACCTTCAATATCATCTAGTAAACAAGTATGAGCTAAACACCAACAGTAAAAAGAATCCATGATGTTAAGTGTATGAATATCATTGTTATTTATACTACGGCACCTTCAATATCATCTAGTTTTATGAGCTAAACACCAACCGTGAAAAGAATCCATGATGGTAACATAGCAACTGAGAAACATTAATACAACGCCATAGTTTCATTAGAACGTCAAAAAACTAATCAAACAGCTGAGTGGTACCAGCTTTGGTGAATCTTCCAAATTTAGTGATTGCTCTTTTCTTTGTTAATTGTCATGATCATCATCCAAGTCTTCATTCAAGCGGTGACGGGGTTGTAAAGGCCTCTGTGTATCTTCCCAACCTCCAATATCCCTTGATTGATCTTGGGCATGTGGCAGGTTCTTCTTTTCTTTCTTGCTCACCTTCATCACAGTTAACAACAACAGAGTTCCACATCAGAGAAAAGCAAACAACTTCACTTACATTAATATATGTTACCACAGTAAAAAAGATCACCTCCTTAGACATTTCTTGATGCTGATTGAAATGGTCTTTCTCCCTATTCTTTGATGATAGCTGATCTGCGACATTTCTGAATAGTTGAAACCCCTGAATATCTCCATTTCTAATGCTTGCTTCTAGCTGCAATATGAATTATTCTATCAACACAAAAACAACATGAACTACAACATGGTTGGTATAAGCCAAGCCACTAGCACTAAATATTTCCAAGTCTAGTCATTAAGCTCTAGGAAAGTTTTAGCTTTTATCTGTTGGGCAATAATTTTGCTTATTCAAGGCTCAAAAAAAAGTAAACTCCAAGATTCATAAACAGAAAATGTAGCCATAAGAAAACCGTGATGAATAAACTTGAACCTGAATATGAACAATGCAGAATAGAATGCTAGCAATAGGAAGCCAACTTTCTTCAGGGGACAGTGATAGATTTGACCTGATGAATCACAATATGACATCATTTTCAAGTACAAATGAAACCAGTACACACATATTGCTAATCAAATTCTCTTTGGGATACTAATTATTACGAGTCAGTTCCAACTTCAACTACACAGATGAAATCAATACACACAAATCAAATTCTCTTTTGGGATACTAATTATTACGAGATAATTCCAACTTTACTTCCCAGCTAATTGCAACACATAATCAACCAGCCAACTCAACTCAACATATATACGTATACATTATAACTAGTTGTCTGCTAATTGCATTGTTTACCAAATATTTTTTTGGGCAATTCATCAAATGAATGATACAACTTACAATGCCTAAAGGGTTAAAAAAATGAACACATGAAAAGGAAAAAGGGGTGAGTTAGTGAAATGAGAAATGAACCTGAGATAAGGAGCCAAATAGACAAGTGAATAAACAGCATAACGTCTTTTCCCAGTATCTAGCCAAGCGAAAACCCAACTCTGAAAAAATTGAAGAGACTGTGAGAAACAAAGAATTGGGAAAAAGCAAAGCAAAAAAGCAAAGGGAATGAAACTTACAAGCCAATTGAAATAAGGGATGAAACTGAGAATTCCCATGACAGCGAGCCTTGAATCGGTGGTGGAATCAGTGTCATCATCATCTTGAGAAGGAAAAAGCAGAGAAGTGAACATGCAAGCGCCAATTGCAGCGGCAAAGGGGGCATCATCGGAGAACACTGCTCTGGTGCATACCAAGTGTTTGTT
Source organism: Hylodesmum podocarpum (assembly GCA_026586105.1). NCBI lineage: Eukaryota > Viridiplantae > Streptophyta > Magnoliopsida > Fabales > Fabaceae > Hylodesmum > Hylodesmum podocarpum. Next base: position 1,115,501 of record JALJEV010000646.1, read on the forward strand.
TCTGAAATTTGGAATATTTTTTGGGAAGGGTTTGAGTGGAATCGCATAATAATAAGAAGAAGAACAACAATTATGTTTAAGAAACGGTTTCAATTTGAAAGAGGGTCGCGGTTGAAGGAGAGTAGAAGAAATCATGATGATCAATACAAGGTAAAACAGATTCAAAAAATGCTTTTTTATTTGTTTATTTATTTGTTCATGTTTTAGGGAAAGACAAAAAGTTGAGACATTTTGTGTTGTGTTTCAAACAAACGAATAAACAAACAAACAAACAAAGACAACCTCTTCAGTTCGGCGAGTTTTGTAGTTCACCGCCGCTTCAAAAAAGGGGATAAAAATAAACTTAAAATTAAAAATATAATTAAAATGTAATTTTATATATTATTGAATTGATATGTAATGATTTAATATATGTTTTAATTGAGAATATATAAGTAAACACTCCATTGGCTTTAGGTTTTTTTTCCAAATTAAAAAAATAAAATAAATTTGTTTAAATATTACGCGACACTCTAATTATTATTCTTTTGATGATTAAAAATGTTAAGGAATTATTTTAATAGATATTTAATTAAAATTATAATAATAATTAACATCAAAAGGTAAAATTATATATTTAACTAAATTTTAAATAATTCTCTATTTTTTTATAAAATATTTGAATTGAAATTTATTTGATAATTTAATATATGGTTTTATTGAAAAATACGTGAGTAAATTAAAATTTATTGAATAAGTGAAGTGTGTATGTTCAGGTTATGGAAGGAAGTGTAGAGAAAAGAAGATGAGAGAATAAGATGGGAATAGGTGAGAAATGAGTTGAATAAAGTATGATTGAATATTGTTTGGATAAAGTGAAATAAAATATAATGGAAGAGAAATAAATATTTAGAATAACAGAATAGAAAATATATCTAATTTGAAAATATCTATTTATTTATTTTGTAATTTTTTTTATCATGTGATTGATTAACGGGGTTAATTGATTTTAGGAGATTTATTAATTAGTTGAAGGGTTAATGAATTAACAGGAGATAGGATTTAATTAATCAAGGGGTTTATATAATTGAATTGATTATACTTTATCAATGAGTTAGTACAAAAATATTTAATTTTTTTATTTTTTACTGTGCTTACATACACATTGTAAATAAATTATATATTAAGTTATTGTATATTTATTCAAATACTATGCAAAATTTTAAATGTAATTAGATTTTAACTAAATTTATAAAAAAAATGAATAATTGTATAAATAAAATGTACCATAATATTTTAACAAGTTTAAAATTGAGTAGTTATTATATAAATCTTAGAGATAATAATATAATGTAATGTAAAGAACCAATCGTGTTATTTAACACTAGATAGAAAAGGAAGTGTCAAGTGTACATAAAGCACGTGGTATTAGATGAATGATAGATACAACATTTTCAACATAATTATTATTGGTAAAGAATATGTGTAATTTTTATTAAAAAAAAATGAAAACATTTACGTGTAAATACTGCCACGTGGCACACAATTTAATATTCTAAATAAAAATAAATTGAAGGCCTAGAAAGTAGAAATCCAAAGCTTGAAAGTGTGTTGGGGTTTTCTCATCTTCACAACGCACTTGTGTTCCTCTGCCTCTAAGGTAAATTAATTAAAAATCACTTTTTTTGTTACCAATTTATGAATTCATGTCAGATCTGATTTTGCAGTTTGCACAATTTCATTGCTACGATGCTATAAATATGCCATGATTATGAATAAATAAATAGGGTGCTTTCTGTTAATTTTTTGTTGGCAAAGATATTAAAATTTGAATTTCAGCTGGGTTTACCATAATTTTTTGTTAGTTTATTGAATGGGAACGAGTTGAGATTTATTGGTTTCATGTTGTGTTGTCTTGTCCAGTTTATGTTTGTTGAATTGCTTCAGAGGAAGAAATTTTATTAATTTTTTTTTTTGGTAGAAGCAATATGAAGAACCAACGTGGTTATGTGCCACCTGCTTACATTCCTATGGGACAGTCAGATTCAGAGGAATTGGATGTGGCTCTGGTTCAGCAGAATGAAGAAGGTGCTAGTAACAATGGATCTAAGCAAATGCAGGCTCAGTGGTCTTCTGGAATCTGTGCTTGTTGCGATGATATGCAGAGTTGTATGCTACTTCCTTACCCTGTGACCTCATTTAATACAAAGGTGCCTCTTGATTATGTTTAAGGAAGATTTGGTTTTGTTGTGTCCTTGTCCCTTTGATCCTAATCATGATAAGTGTTTTGTATTTTTAATATTTGAGTGAGTTCATTCAGTGGAATTGGCTATTTGCACATTTTAATTATCCACCCCAGACCCCTTCTCACCACTTTGTGAGAAGCTTGTGCACTAGGTTACCCTTTGTTCAACTTTTGTTATCTGCGTTCTGAATGTGGAAATTTCGGTTTGTTTTATTATAAAACGCTTTTCTGTTGAAGTGTATGGAATCCTTTTCTTGAAAACCATGAGAGTGTTATTTTACACTGCGTTATTATGCCTTATATTTTCTATCATTGTTGGATGATTTTTGTGTTATTTCTTTGGGTATGTCAGTTGAACTACTATTAATATTCAACACAAATTGTTGAAATGATTGAGTGAAGGTAGAAAACGCAGGCAAAAAGAATTCTAAAGGAGATCAGTTACACTTAATTTTTGTTGGTGAATTACAAAAAGATAGAAGGCTTAGACTATTTTCGCTTTGCTTCTGATGTTGCTAATGAGGTTGAGGGATTGAATCACAGCTTGTTTGAATCATGGGTGAACAAAATGCACCAACATTTAGCATCTTTAGTAGAAGAACTTATTCGAGTTAAGAGCATGTTGGTTCAAATATTTAAATTTGAGTGCTATAAAAAGCTCTTTTGTCCTTTTATGGTAATGATAATATGTTATTTATCATCTTAAAATGTTTGGCTGCAAACTTTTGTCATCTGTGCAGGTTTTATAGGATGTCTTTGTCCTTGTCTTCTCTTTGGGAAGAATGCAGAATTTCTGGGTTCTGGAACTTTCCTGGGATCATGTGTTACACATTGTATATTATGGAGTCTGGTTAATACAGCCTGCTGCCTATTAACCGATGGCTTATTTTTCGGACTACCGGGATGCCTTGTTTCATGTTATGCTTGTGGCTACCGCAAGGCCTTAAGGTCAAAGTATAATTTGCCGGTATGTTTTACATGAACTCTTATAATTTTATTTTCCTTCTATTTTTCAATTCTCGTGGGCGTTTTAAACTTTTGACAATTCTGTGCAGCCACAGCCTGGAATTTAAGTTTAGTATTTAGCTATTGCATTATTGCTTTTCAAGAGACCGGTTAATGAAATTTGAATGAAATATTGAATGGTTTTTAATTGCAGGTCAGTCCCTGTCGAAATAAAAAATTCCGGTTAATCAATCTGAGTTTAAATTAGATATAAATGAATGGAAAGATATGTTATTTTTACAAAGAAAAGATTTCTATCTTGTGGTAGTTTTTGATCTATAAGGCAGATTGAAGGATGTTATGCCTCAAGTCCATTTGTCCTGTTTCTCGGATTAAGTAATCGTATGTATATTCAGGAGATAAATCAAATGTGCTTTTTTGGCTTGCTATTTATTCTTAGTTTGGAGTACGTGCAATTTCTTAATTTTGAGGAAGGCATGTTTCTCTTAAAATGCTTTTGATACTGTGAAACACTGCTAAACGAGCCTTCACCTGAAGTATTTTCCCAGTCGCATAACAGTGCCTTGTGTCACAATAATCTATACTTAATTTGCCCATAGTAGAGAAATTTGGGTATTTTATGTGAAGTGGCCAACCTAAAATTTTGGATGTCTTGAATAAAACAAATGCCACGACAATGCTATGCTATAATGATGTTCTTGCCTTATGTAGGAAGCACCCTGTGGGGATTTTGTCACCCATTTTTGCTGTCATCCTTGTGCCATTTGTCAAGAGTACCGCGAGATACGTGAAAGATTTGGGGATTATGAAGCCTCTGGTATGAAGGTGGCTGTGGTTACAGCTCCGCCAATCCAGACAATGCAGTCTGATTCCAAGCAGTAATGCCGCCCCCATCGTCCTTCCCCTCCACCATGAGTCCATGACTCATGTATCATTTGAAGGGTAGCAAACTTGACTAAGGCCTGTGGTTCATTCAAAATCACTCACTAGTTAATGTAACTATACTATATTGCTGATAACCGTGTTTTCTCAGTTTGACTTTCTAATGCTCTTCTAGAAAACTAAAATAATATAAAATTCCCAGATGTACATGAGTATTGAGTGCGTTTAACGCCTAGTTATATTACTCTTTCAGTGTCATCTTTACCCTTTTTTCCCCTTAAGAAACAAGTGAGACAACATATGCCATGGCGTCACCATATTTTCTAATATCGGCATCATTCTAACTTGCAGTTTTACTCAAGTGATTTGCAGATTTACAGTATTTGGTTTTGCGGAAGATTCAATAAACAATCATTCTGTAGTAACAATGTTGTTAAGTTGACGGTCATAACCAGAAATGTGCAACACAAAAAAGTTTGAGTGTTAACATTGCGAAAATTACATTTTCTTAATCTGTTACAATATTTACAATTGAATGATAGAATGAAACAAATGTGGATGAGTTGTTGAGACTATGATGTTCTAAGTAATACGTAACAAAACATCAATCTATTAAGATATTTATGAGGTTATTCAATTTAAAACTCATCGAATAACCACACTCTGGGTTATTATTCTATCCTAATAAATATAACGAGTGAAGAAATATTGTCTGATGCTTTCCTACCTCCATACAATTCCATTGCAAGTAAACTTCTCTCTAGCAAGCTGTGAGCTTCCACAGCTATAGCAGCTGGACTAAAAAATCCACCATGCAGGCACAGTTTGATCTGGTTGAATACAGGTAATGTGCGATCAACAGTCATACTCATACCAGCAGTTGAGAGAATGTACGTGGCTTGTTACCAATAGTCATTACAAGAGCATGATGCATTTTTGAAGTGGTGAAATCGGTTTGAATCTCTCACTACAATCTCCTTCTGAAATAGATATGATGCTAGTTTCATGAAGTTGTGGCAATCTACACAAATGCGAATATTCTTCATTATTTTAATGACATTCCCACCACAAGGCGAACTTCCTTCGTTCATTATGGCAAATACCAACGCCATCTTCTCGCTGTGATGAAGCAATTGGTCTTCTTTGTGCTCCACTTCTGTGTCATGCAAAGCTAAGCTAAGCTCTGGCACATAACCCATCTCTTTCAATCGTCCAATCAATATCTCAAGCCTGCTTAATATCGTGCTTCTGTGTGGATGATGTTGACCACCAGAGCCAAATTCATGAACCTGCTTCCCAATCTCAACCCAACTTAATCCAGGTTCTTTTCTCACTTTATAGTCTCTCATTTCCTTCCTTATCAAGCAAGCTTCTGTAAAACTACCGCCAGAGGAATATATGTTTGACATTAGTACATATCCCAAAGAACTTTTAGGTTCTAACTCTTTGAATTTATCAGCTGCTAATTTAGCCAAGCTAGTCTCACCATGCTTCCTGCAAGATCCAAGTAATGAACTCCAAATCACAGAGTCAGGTTTCATAGGCATTTTACGTATCAACTCCTCAGCCTCAAATATCTTACCAGCTCTTCCATAAAGGTCAACCATGCAGGAATAATGATCTAGTTGAGGAACAATACCATGATCATCAGACATAGAGTTAAACAATTTCACTCCTTCATCAACAAGTCCAACATGACTGCAAGCTGAGAGAAGCGCAACGAAGGTCGCAGAATCTGGAAAGACATTCATTCTCTGGAAGAGCGCCAGTGCATCTTTAGCTTGCCCGTGTATGGCACAAGACTTAATCATTGAATTCCAAGAAACCAAATCACGGCTACCCATTTCATTGAATACTTGTTCAGACAAAGCTAAGGAGCCACACCTTGCATAAGCATGTATCAAGGCATTACAAAGAACAGTGTCTTCTTGAAACCCTTTTTTAATTACTTGCGTGTGAATGGCCATGGCATGTTGCTCAGTCACAAAGTATGCGCAAGCTTTTAAGGCAATTGAGAATGTATACCAGTCTGGCAAATAATTTTGACGATGAAGTTGACAAAAAAGGAGGAAAGCTTGCTCAGGATCCCGTTCTGCAAACACAGAAATAAGAGCAGTCCATGACACAATATCCAGTTGGCTACTTGTATCAAGGAAGATTCTATAACAGTCAGAAACGTGTCCTCCAAGATTCGCATAGGATTTTATCAATGCAGTTACCACTTCAATTTCTGCAATAAGACCGCTTTTAACAGTGAGACAGTGCAATTGAAAACATTTCCTGAGATGCATGTTAATGTCATCAAAAGCACCACATTCATTCAGTGAAGAAAAGACACTAAGTAGTGTGGCACGGTCAAACCCAATTCCTTTGCAGTACATATATGCAAACAAGCTAATGGCTTTATCCCCAAGTCCACCAAGTTGAAAACCTGCAATCATTGAATTCCAAGATATAAGATTTGGGAACTCCATCGACTTGAACATGGTCCACGCATCATCAGAAGCAGAGTTCTTGCTATACATTGTAACAAGAGCATTTGCAACATATAAATTGGCATCCAAAGAAATTTTTAAAGCAACTGCATGAACCTGCATCCCACACTTAATGTCACGCTCCTCACATGCGCTAAGCAAACTTGCAAAAGCAAATTCATTGGGGCGAAAGTGAGCCATCAAGCCAGAGAACAGAGAGAAACACTCTCTGATTAGGCCAGATTGGGCATACCCCGAAATGAGAGCAGTCCAAGAAACAATGTTTCTATATGACATTTGATCAAACATGTAGCGAGCATACGCTAAGTGGCCACACTTGCAGTACATGTTTATGATGTGATTAGTGAGAAAAAGATCATTTTGAAATGTGGGGTCTTTGTGAAGCATGTAATGGTGCAGAGCCATGCCATGTTGGAGGCACTTTTTGTGAGCACAAGCATGGAACAGAGAGGCATAGGTTTGAAGGGACAGAGAAGAGTGAGTGTAAAGAAGTGAAAGAGCTTCTTCAATGTTGCCATGTGTAGAAAGAGCACGTATATGCTCATCAATGTTTGTGGCTATGGTTTCTGGTTCTGCACTTGAAGTACAAAGATTCCTCAACAAACAACGTTTGGTGAACACATAGTGCACGAGTTTTCTGGAGCATAGCATCAATGCAGTACTTTGTTGTTTCATTGATGAATGATGACTATTGACTCACAACAGAGCATTATTATAAACTTGTTTCCAAAAATCAAAGTTAAATTTTATTTTATTTTTGTTAGAAATTAATTTCTTGAATTTATTGTTAAGTAAAATAGAACTCAATACTTCACTTAACTAGTAATTAATGAAAAATATCTAGTAATTAATGAAAAATATTTCACAATAACTATGTTTCTTTTTGTTAGTTTAGTTGATTACTCCTAGGTTGAATCAATTGTTTAATATATGTTAAAAAGGTATCAAATTAGTAATTATTCATATTTGAATTCTGGAGTCTAATGTTGCCTTCATCCATTAGGACATTTGCTGATCATACTTTGAATGCTCCCATTTTCACTCAAAAAAAAAAAAAAAAACTCATGGTCTTCAACAAACTTCTGGATGAGAAGAAATTCCTTAAAATAATGTATTGTGAACTTTGAGAAAGTATAATTCAGGCTGGATTGAAATTCCAGAATTCACTTAGAATATTTGAATGAATGGTTGAATGCCTTTTGGATTTTATTCATCTCAATAAAAAAATACAAAATTCTTCATGGGAAGATTTTCAATTTACAACTAATAATGACAGAACTACTCTAATTCCTAATTTGTACACTCTATATTTGGAATCCTAATATACAGTTAACAGGCAGATTCCTGATTTCTTATCATTGCTAATTTTTACAATATATCTCCTGTGTATCCTGAGCTGACTTCACTTTCCTTGCTGTTTAAATTTTCATGCCAACTTATCTGAGAATCCAATGTTCTCATCCAATAATGAGCAAAAGATGGCACATTGTTGCATCTTTTGCAGCAAAGAACATTCCATTTTTAATGATCATGATCAGTCAGCTGAAATATGACCTCATACATGGATGTCCTTCTCAATCATTGTTCCAGCACCTTCGGAACCTTCAACTGCAACAACCATGATGGAGACTGCTTTTTTGAAGCTTCTAGAAATGACATAAACATTAAGTACTTCCCTTTCAAAACTCTAGACACAGGGATCTTCATTTCACTGGCAAGGGAGGGAGGTCCCTGTAGAAAATCTCAATTTCTTTCTTCAAACTCCTTTCCAGCTAATCAAGTACATATATTCAAATCCAATAACAAAACAGTTGAAAGCTCATCATGGATTTAGCAATACTTGATCAATACTTAGATAATGGTGAACCAGTGAGTAGCTAACACAATCCCCATTAGGATACATACATTTGTTATGAGTTCTTCCGTTCAAGCACCGTTAATGCAACTTGTAACATCTGTCTAGCCTTTCTATCAGGAGTGCATCCATCACACTCCATTTCCTTGTAAATCACGGGAACCTGATCACAATATTATATCAGCATGAATTAGGCAACTAGATGTTACAGCCTGAGTTTCTTCCTTCTACCACAAAGAAAATTGCATACTATTGGAAAACCACAATAAAAAGAAGAGAAAAATACTTGAAGAATTAACAGCACCTCATCAAACTTTTTGGCCCTTATAAATGCTTTCATGAGTGTAGTGTAGGTGACCACATCGGGGCTAACACCCTTCATAAAGTTACAGTAATACCATCAGGGATCGAAAAAGAAATATTGCATTAATAAAACATACTGATGATGTTTCCACTGCTAACCAGTAAGGCTTACGCTTTCTTTTATATGATGATAAACAGACGTTGCTTCCATATATCTCCCAGCATTGCCAAATGCATTGATTAACATATTGAGCATGACAATATTTGGTTCGATTCCCTCTGCTTCCATAATCTGCAGCACCTTAATAGCCTGTTCACACAAGCCCTGACAAGAAAACAAATCACATACCCAATACTTGCAATCTTATGGAAGCAAAGCAATTAAGCATCTTACTTTTTAATTTCTTTTTTCTATTGAGCTACAAATTTTGATAATCATATTTTTACCAGTAAGATTATTAATTCTGTAGCCAAGCAAAACAATGGGGTGAAAGAAAGAGAAAATTAATGATATATCAGTCTCTGCATTCCAAAAGTTACAATGTTACACTTCCTAAAAGGTCCATAAATGGTTGTTTAACTCCTCAAAATTTATTTCATCATAATATTAACGTTGTTGGTAGTGTGCATACAGCATATGACATAAATATTTTCATCATTTAAGGTTACAACTATGGCACCAGACAAAATATAGTGTGATACCATAACATCAACTATTTTGAAGTTCATGTGCTTCATACATAAATAATTATATCCAAACCAAAGAGAAGGTTGGAACAAAAGGAATAAACAAAAGAAAGTAGCATACCTGCTGAGCATAAGCATTTGCTAACACACAAAAAATGCTTGGTGAAACTAGCACACCTTCGGACTGTAGTGCTTGTACACACTCCCCAGCATTCTGAAATTTCCCATATTGTCCATAGATATCAACCAAAACAGCATAAACAGCTCCATATTCTTTATTTCCCCTGATTTTCATGCTTTCAAAGTACTTCTTTATTATGTCCCACTTTCCCTGCTCCCCTAAGCAGCTAATGATGGTGATAAATATCTTAGGGTCTGGATACAATCCTTGTTCTTGCATATCAGTAAACAAATCAAAGGCTTTCATGAAATCACCCTCTTTGCAGTGCCACTTAATCAATGAATTCCATGTCACTATGTTAGGCCTCACACCTTCTTTTTGCATTTTCTTAAACAATTTCAACGCCTCCTCTAATTCACCATACTTACCAAATGTATCAATAATACTGTTACAAATATGAGTGTCTAAAGAAATCCCCCTAACTCTAATCTCTTCCAAAACCTCTATGGCTTTCTTCCACATGCCATTATCCCTATAAATCCCAACAACCTTGCTATACACAAATGAGTTGAGTGGAAACCCCTTTTGTTTCATCTCATTGATTGTTAACCAAGTATCTTCCAACCTCCCAGCACCAACATAGTAATCCAAAAAGATCTGATATGTCTCTTGACTCCTCCAAATGCCCGAGTCATCCATTTCCTGCAAGACCCCGTTTGCAAGTCCTAACAGACCTTTCTTCAAAAACCCTCTAAGCAAACTATTGTACAAGTTCAATTTGGGTTTATAGCCATAAAAAATCATTTCCTTAAACAACATCTCAGTTTCTGAAGTCCTTCCAACATTTCCAAGGGCTTCAATGAGACAAACATAAGATGTGGAACTGAGGCGAAACCCCTTAGCTTCCATCTGAGCAAGAAGAAACATGGCTCTATCCAAGTCTCCTTCTTTGCAACATTCACAAACTAATTGGCTGCACAAATTACTGGAAAGTTCTTCATTTTCCTCAATACCAGGACTCTTAAAAGGCATTCTTTTGCTGTCAAATTTTGAACCCACTTGTTTAACACCCTTGTCACGAACCCAGCGATCTGGGGAATTGAAAAAGTTGGGTTTTGATGAAGAGGAAGGAAGTGCGGCGTGTTTGGGTGGAGGGTTCGAGTGAAAAGTAAGTAACTGCAAACCTGAGACAGAGACAGAAACAGAGACACACATGTTTGAACACATGAATATGTGGTATAATAATACTACATGTTCGGTTTTATAAAACGGAACATTTATGATTTGAGTTATGCTATCTCTGCAGAGTAGCAGAAGCTATGAACACTGTAGAAGAATTGGATAATGCGCCAAACCGAATCACAGTTTCTGAACCACTTCCTATTGTTTTGCTTTGTTATCCACGAATGTAGATATTTTGCTACATTCAACCCTTTTAATACAGAACCATGATGATTATAGTTGTACAACAGATTTAGAAATAGAACTATGATAATTTTAGTTCAAAGGAAGGAAAATAAAAGAGCATAGAAAAAAATCAATTTTTTTTTTCTCAAACAAAAAATAAATAAATAAAATTATATATATATATATATATATTATTTTTCTCTGTTTTCTTTTATTCCATTTTCTCCTCTGAGCAAACACAGCACAATGATGAAACAATCTCTCTCATCCCGCGAAGCAAAATATCTATATTCCTGGATAACACAGAAAGAAATTGTGATTCTTCTACGCTACTCACTGTTTCTGCTACTTTCTCCAATCTTGTAATTTTTCAGAACATTATAGTATTACACCGCACATTCACACATGACATGACTATGCATGAGACACACTTCCTCAACTGAACAAACATGTCTGTGTCAGGTTCGCAGTTACTTAGTTTTCCTTCAATTCCACGACCACACTCGAACCCTTCATCCAAACACGCCGCACTTCCTTCCTCTGCACCTTCTACTACTACTTCCCATGATTCTACTGATACTAGTTCCACTTCAGAACCCAACACCGTTAAAACTGTTAAGTTCATCTACACCAGAGCTTCTCCTTCAATAAGATGGCCCAACCTCAAACTCCCCGAAACCTACCCTTCCACGCACACCCAATTGCCCCAAAACGACATTTTTCCTGTCAAAACGCCACCTTCCGAGACCCCAGAAGAAACTTCAAAATTGGGTGGCGTTGTAAACGACGACGACGAAGCCAATGAAGCTCTAGGAAGACGCAGCAGGACGAGGATAAAGAAGATGAACAAATTGGCACTAAAAAGGGACAAAAATTGGAGGGAGAGAGTGAAATACTTAACTGATAGAATCCTTGAGTTGAAATCGGAGGAGTTTGTGGCGGGTGTGTTGGAAGAACGCAAAGTTCAAATGACACCAACGGATTTTTGTTTTGTGGTCAAATGGGTGGGTCAACAAAATTGGCAACGTGCACTTGAACTTTACGAGTGTTTGAATTTAAGGCACTGGTTTTCACCCAATGCGAGAATGGTTGCAACCATTTTGGGTGTGTTGGGAAAGGCCAATCAAGAAGCACTTGCTGTTGAAATCTTCACTAGGGCTGAGTCAAGTGTGGGAGACACAGTTCAAGTGTACAATGCCATGATGGGTGTGTATGCGCGTAATGGTCGCTTCAATAAGGTAAAGGAACTGCTTGATTTAATGCGTGAGAGAGGGTGTGTGCCTGATCTTGTGAGTTTCAATACTTTGATTAATGCACGAATGAAGAGTGGTGCAATGGAGCCTAATTTGGCTCTTCAGCTTTTGAATGAGGTTAGAAGGTCAGGGATTAGGCCAGATATAATAACTTACAATACTCTTATTAGTGCTTGTTCTAGGGAGTCCAATTTGGAGGAAGCAGTTGAGGTTTTCAGTGATATGGAGTCTCATCAGTGTCAGCCAGACCTGTGGACTTACAATGCTATGATTTCGGTTTATGGCCGATGCGGGCGTGCTAGGAAAGCTGAGGATCTGTTTAAGGAATTGGAGTCAAAAGGATTTTTCCCTGATGCTGTGACGTATAATTCTTTGTTGTATGCTTTTTCGAGAGAAGGGAATACAGAAAAGGTGAAGGATATTTGGGATGAGATGATGAAGAAGGGGTTTGGCAAGGATGAGATGACATACAACACAATCATACACATGTATGGAAAGCAAGGCCAGCATGACAAGGCGTTGCAGCTTTATAGAGACATGAAGTCTTCTGGTAGGAATCCTGATGCAGTTACTTATACTGTTTTGATAGATTCGCTTGGGAAAGCAAGTATGGTTGAGGAAGCTGCAAATGTGATGTCAGAAATGTTGGATGCGGGAATTAAACCCACTTTGCACACGTATAGTGCTTTGATTTGCGCTTATGCAAAGGCTGGAAAGCGAGAAGAGGCTGAAGAGACATTTAACTGCATGCGTAAGTCAGGGATCAAAGCTGATCGTCTTGCGTACTCAGTTATGTTGGATTTCTTTCTGAGATACAATGAGATGAAAAAGGCTATGGGGTTGTATCAGGAAATGATTCATGGAGGATTCACACCAGATAATGGTCTCTATGAGGTAATGATGCAGGCACTTACGAGGGAAAACATGTGGGATGTAATTGACAGAATTATTAGTGATATGGAAGAAATGTGTGGTATGAATCCACAAGTTATTTCATCAATTCTTGTTAAAGGGGGATGTTATGACCATGCTGCTAAAATGTTGAAAGTTGCCATCAGCAGTGGCTATGAATTGGATCATGAAATTTTTTTATCAATCATGAGTTCATATAGCTCATTTGCAAGATATTCAGAAGCATGTGAACTTCTTGAATTCTTGAAGGAACATGCTCAAGATGATATTCAAATGATCACAGAAGCACTCATCATTATACTTTGCAAGGCTAAAAGGTTAGATGCAGCCTTGGAGGAATACAGAAGCAAAGGAGGGCTTGGTTCATTTAGAAGTTGTACCATGTATGAATCTCTTATTCAGGAATGTGTGCAGAACGAACTCTTCGATATAGCTTCTCAGATTTTCTCTGACATGAAATTCAATGGTGTTGAGCCATCTGAATGTCTGTACCAATATATGGTGCCTGTCTACTGTAGAATGGACTTACCTGAGACAGCCCATCATTTGTTGTATCATGCAGAGAAAAATGGTATTATACTTGATAATGCATCTATTTACGTTGATATCATTGAAACATATGGGAAGTTAAAGATATGGCAAAAGGCAGAAAGCTTAGTGGGGAGTCTCAAGCAAAGATGCTCAAAAATGGATAGAAAGGTGTGGAATGCTCTAATAAATGCTTATGCATTCAGTGGTTGTTATGAGCGAGCTAGAGCTATTTTTAACACAATGATGAGAGACGGACCTTCTCCAACTGTTGATTCCATAAATGGTCTATTACAGGCTTTAATTGTTGATAGGAGACTGAACGAGCTTTATGTGGTAATCCAGGAATTGCAAGACATGGGATTCAAGATTAGTAAAAGTTCTATTCTTTTGACACTTGAAGCATTTGCTCATGCAGGAAACTTATTTGAGGTACAGAAAATATACAACGGAATGAAATCTGCTGGTTATTTTCCTACCATGCATGTTTACAGAATTATGCTTAGATTGATGTGCAAATGCAAAAGAGTACGGGATGTAGAAGCCATGTTATGTGAGATGGAAGAGGCAGGATTTAAGCCTGATCTTCAAATTTGCAATTCTGTTCTTAAATTATATTTAGGTATTGAAAATTTTAAGGGAATGGGTATCATTTACCAGAAGATTCAAGATGCCAGTCTTAAACCAGATGAAGAAACTTATAATACATTAATTATAATGTACTGCAGAGACCGTAGACCGGAAGAAGGTTATTCATTGATGAATAAAATGAGAAGCCTTGGTTTGGAGCCAAAGCTGGACACATACAGAAGTTTGATTGCAGCATTTATTAAGCAACGCATGTATGAACAAGCTGAGGAACTATTTGAAGAGCTTAGATCAGATGGTTATAAACTGGACCGTGCTTTTTATCATTTAATTATGAAAATGTATAGAACTTCGGGGGATCATCTGAAAGCTGAAAATCTACTGGCCATGATGAAAGAATCGGGGATAGAGCCCACTGTTGCCACCATGCATTTGCTTATGGTTTCTTATGGTAAATCTGGGCAGCCTGAGGAAGCAGAGAATGTCCTTAAAAACTTGCGAACAACTGGAGTAGTTCTGGATACTCTACCTTATAGCTCTGTTATTGATGCATATCTCAAAAAAGGAGATTTTAAAGCTGGAATTGAAAAGCTCAAAGAGATGAAGGAAGCAGGCATAGAACCAGATCATCGAATATGGACGTGCTTTATCAGAGCTGCAAGCTTGTCTGAGGAGGCAGATGAAGCCATTATTCTTTTAAATGCACTCCGAGATACTGGACTTGATCTACCGATCAGGTACTTGGGCTAAAAGATTAGTCTTTATAGTCATTTAAGAGGAAGAGGCACAAATTTGCTCTTTCATATTTGTTAAGTTAATGATGTATACTAATTGTTCTGTAGGCTTCTAAGAGAGAAATCGGAGTCACTAGTTTTAGAGGCTGACCAATGTCTCGAGAGACTAGAGCCTCTGGAAGATAATGCAGCCTTTAACTTTGTTAATGCTTTGGTGGATCTCTTGTGGGCATTTGAACTCCGGGCCACTGCATCATGGGTGTTCCAATTAGCGATCAAAAGAAGCATTTTTCGCCATAATATTTTTAGGTAGGTATCATATGTACTTTTGTATGAATCTTAACTTTGATATACTTTGGAGAAAATTGTAAACTGCCAAGACACAGCGTATCTCTTGTCATAATTTTCAACTGTAGCGTACCGGCTCTGATTGGTTGCTTATTGCTTGTATCAATCAATTGCAGAGTTGCTGATAAGGACTGGGGGGCTGATTTTAGGAAACTATCTGGTGGTTCCGCTCTTGTTGGCCTTACGTTATGGCTTGATCACATGCAGGTGACTTCTCTTTTGCTTTTAAGTTACTTTCAACATTGTCTATGGCCTTTCATTTCAAGGTTAAAGGTTTGGTAACTAAATGCTCGTACATGCATTATTTCCGTAGTGATAATACTTGCTAAATATTGAGATTGTGCACAGCTGCAAAGCCAGCTTCCTATGACTATAACTAGGTATTAAAAGATACAGACAGATGTAGGCGGTTTTAGAATTGTTTTTCTTTTTGCCATCATCACACAAATTCTTTATTGGGCACCTGAGATCATATTTACTATTTACAGTTGAAGTTCATCTCCATCACGCTTTCTCACACAGAACAGAAGCCATAACTATTGATTTAGGATTTTAAAATAACTAGAACGATCACTACGATGGATTCATCATTTGCACTTCTAGTTTTGGAAGTCTTTCATGGTAGTTGACATTAAGATTGCTCGCTATATGAAATCAAAAGCATTATTTTCACACTACACCTAGACTCAGGTTTGCAATTTTGACCCAGTACTAACATACTCATGTTGCATACTTTTTTCCATGCTTTTGATTTTGTTTTATTTTTAATATATTAAAACTTGGGGCATTGCATTATAAGCAGTAACCATTGTCATCATTGATGACAAATATGATGTTAATCATTTAATTATCTTTAGCTTTCTCTCTGTTTGGCCTTAATATTGGGACTTTGGTTTCGTGGCAGGATGCCTCCTTGCAGGGCTATCCAGAGTCACCAAAATCAGTTGTACTAATAACAGGAACAGCAGAGTACAACATGGTATCCCTTGATAGCACATTGAAAGCATGTCTTTGGGAAATGGGATCGCCTTTCCTTCCTTGTAAGACGCGACATGGCGTCCTTGTAGCCAAGGCTCACTCCCTCAGAATGTGGTTAAAAGACTCTCCATTTTGCTTGGATCTGGAGTTAAAAGATTCTCCAAATCTCCCCGAGTCAAATTCAATGCAGCTCATTGAAGGATGCTTTATGAGGCGTGGACTTGTTCCAGCATTCAAGGAAATTACTGAGAAACTGGAAATAGTGAGTCCAAAGAAATTTTCCAGATTGGCTTTATTACCTGATGATCAGAGAAGTAAAACAATTCATGCTTATACTGAGGGAAGGAAAGAGAAATTGGAAAAAAGCAAGAAAATTGTTGACCCCAAAAAGCTGAAGAAGATGAGGGTGATCAAGAAGCTCAAGAGAAGGAAATATTTTCGGGAACAGGCCATTCCAAATGCAATTGGGAAACAAAGGACTTTCAAACCAATGGGTTCCGAACGAGGAACATAATGTAATGCCAAACTCTGCAACCTTAAATTGTATAGATATCTATCTGGCTCACATAAAACAATAATTGTAAACAAAAAATTGTTGTGACTTGTCACATTTCTAGTCTATGAAGTTCATACTTTCTCACTCTCTGGTCGGGAAACATTTAATTCATTCTTAGGAAGATTATGCGTAAATAAAGCAGAGAAACAAACTAGTCTATATGTCACCTGTGTTAAATATTTTCTTATAGGCAGCTTACCCTGTATTAGTTAATTGATATTATAGACCAGTTTTGTTTGATGTTGGGTGGAGGAATAAATACAAACCAATTAAAATGAGAGAAAAAAGAAATCGGTAAATGTTTGATTTAGCTTATAATGCAAGCCCCAACATAAATAACTTAATTAACTTGTATCAACTTTATTTTACAATTAATTACAATATAAACAAGTAATATATAACTAACGAGTTAACTCTAAGATATATATACACATAATTCTCTTTTGTTATAAAATATAACTAATTGTCTAGATATTTATGCATTGCTCGTTTACTAAATATTTCTTCTTTGTGTAACAAATTTTCCATGGTAAATCAACTTATTTGAAATTGTTTTGCTTAATCAGAGGTTGAGTTCAATTCCGAGTACAAAAAAATAATTATTAAGGGTACTTCTGCAACTGATGACTCAGGGGGTACCTGTGGTTTCTATTTCTACCAAAAAAAGAAAAAAGAAAAAAAAATAATCTTTTCAATTTGGTTAATTAATTATTTCATATTTTATTTTTTAAGTCCTCAATATTACTTGGTGAACTTAAAGTCTAATATATTTTTTTATCTTTATTGATAAATCAGAACAGTTAAATATAAAAATATTCATATAAAAAAGGAATGCACGATATTTTTATATCAATATTTAATAGTTTAATGCCAAAGACTAGAAATTGATAAAAAAAAAAAAATTAGAAGAACAAATTTAATTTAATACAATTGATGGATTAAAATTTAATGAACCCTTCTAAAAGTTGATTTAAATGAAAAGAAAAAGTGGGTGTTAATAGAATCATATTTGGAGATCAAGTTGGGGACCCAAAAGGCCGAAACGAAATTCCAAGACTCTTGTCATCGACTCACCGCACCATCTCGGATTACTACTCACTAATTTGATATTCATTGCTTCAATTTCCATTCCAAACCATTCATTTCAGATAATCGGTTCGTTCCCTTCGACTTTGAGCAGTTTGAGGTAATCAATACCGTTATCTAATTCAGAAAATACTGTCTATAAATTGTTCGGTAAAATGCTTGAAAAAGAATTTGGTTCCTTTATAGGTATTTTCGGCTACCGATTGGATTGAAATAGCAATGGGAACCTCAAAAGTTGGAAGGCTATCTGGGATGCAAAAACAAGTGCTTAGTCTATACAGAGGGTTTATACGAGCAGCACGTTCGAAATCGGAAGAAGAACGGCGCAATATAGAGTCAATTGTATCGAAAGAGTTTCGGCATAATGCAAAGAGTGTAGATCGCAAAAATTTTGTGTACATTGAATACTTACTTCGCCGTGGCAAGAAACAGCTTGATCAGATTAGGGACCCTCGAATCACTGGCT
The DNA here is from genome assembly GCA_026586105.1 of Hylodesmum podocarpum. Classification (NCBI taxonomy): domain Eukaryota; kingdom Viridiplantae; phylum Streptophyta; class Magnoliopsida; order Fabales; family Fabaceae; genus Hylodesmum; species Hylodesmum podocarpum. The sequence goes on from JALJEV010000646.1 coordinate 1,133,890, forward strand.
TGTCTTCATTGCACCCTCATTTCTCCAACCCTCCAAGTAAGGGTTGAAATGCTTCTCATTGTTACACTTGCTAAAGCAATTCATAATTGTCTTCAGATACTTTTCTTTTTCTATCTAATAAAATATGTAAACTTGCGTTTGATCCATTGCTTATTCGGTTTTTACCCATCAATGTCCCACATAATATGCTTGCTATAAATTAAAAGCTCAATATATGCCAATTTTTTTGTTTATATAAATTAAAAGAAGTAAAAGAGAGGTTAGTTTCTAATAAAATAATAATAATTTTTTCTTCTACTTTTTTTTTTCAATACTAATCTCACTTTTTCTCTTGCCAAACAGACCATTTATAAACTTTACATTTTTCTCTCTTATCCATAGCAAACAGACTTGTTTGGATCATAATTAGACTGGACTGTATACAAAAATTAGTAATTATGTCTGAACAAAATTTTGTTGATCAGTCAAATACATGTTACGAGGCACTACACCGATGAATGAATAGCTTTATGCTCCGAGTAAAGTAGACAAAAATTTAATAACATTGTCTATTGCAAATTTGCACTATCTTCTTTATCAAGATATTTTGACAGGATCCACGTCTCGTACATCTTAACTGGTTATTCTGATGTCATTGGTGAAGGTGCAAGTCAATGAATCCCTTAATCACTTTAACCACGATATATGAAATACAGAACGATCGTTAGTACAAGATCTTGAAAATAACCGCGGCGAATATTTGGCTAAGGAACAGATCCGAGTCTTATTCAAGTTATAATCTCGATTAATTTACTTTTAAACCATTGGACAAAGCAACCCAAACAACTTGGATTTTCAAGAAATCACATCTGAGCGCTTGAGAAGAGAAAAAAAATATTTTCATGTTCATAATTCAAGACAGTACATATTACAGGAATAAAAAGCAGGTTACACCGAAAGGAGCCACAAATTAGAACGTGCTAATACTAGGATTTAGGTGTTAACATAAAAAACATCATCGAGGAGCTCCATAAACTTGGGTGGAATCATATTGGGGATAAGCAGCAGGCTGGGGTGACATAGTCTTGCCATATGCAGCCGGAGCACTAGCTGGTACAGCTGCATAACCAGCTGATTGTGCGTTAGATTGTTCATAACCAGTTTGAGTTGGTGCGGGTTGAACATAACCTGTTTGTGCACTTGGTTGGGCTGTACTATATACTGGTGCAGCACCACTGTTATAAGCAGGATCTTGGGGTGCTTGGTAGCCATAAACTGCATTGTTGGGAGCCGGCTGCTCAGGGTAACCTTGCTGTGAAGTCGGGTATGATCCATAACCAGTGGGACCAACTTGTGCATAACTGGCTGCAGGCTGGGCAGCTGGCTGACCATAGCTGGGTTGTCCACCAGGCTGTGTATAAGGTGCACCAGATGCAGCTGGTGGGTGACTGTAGCCATCTGCAGCTGGTGCAGACCCATAACTAGGATATGCCGTTTGTGAAGGCCCAGATGCATATGGGTATGGTTGTTGAGTTTGCATATTGGTGCCATATGACGGGGCAGGAGTGTAACCTTGATATGGTATTTCCCCTGGTTGAGAAGGTCTGGGCTGAGGATAAGATTGTGGAGGTTGTCCCTGTGCTTGCATGCCATATAATGGTGGCTTGCCATACTGCTGCTGTGCAGGGTAACTAGGTTGAGCACCAGCCTGAGGGTAGGTCGATTGAGAATTTACAGGTCCTCCATAGGAATGTTGAGTAGGAGCACGGTTTTCATACTTCGTCTCATCGTACCCCTGACCATAACCTTGTTGAGGAAGTCCTGCTTGAGAATAAGATGTCTGATGACCATAATCCTGGCCTTGTGGCTGTCCATAATTCACCTGAGCTGGGGTTGGGCCCATAGAAGGTAGAGGGGAAGGACCAGCACCATGTGGAGGGACTGAACTAGGAAGCTGTGTGGATGGTGGAGCATCAGATAAATGACCTCCTTGTCCTCCATAATAATCATAACCACCGTTGTGTGGGGGTGGCCCCTGAAAACTGTGGTGAGGCCTTTGCTCCCAACCAGAACCAAAGCTGCTTCTCGGAGCCATATGTTGAGGATAGTTTCCATATGATGGAGGAGCATATGATTGATTGTGAGAAGGATATGGCCCGCGATGTTGGTAATCATATGCTGAAGGGTGGCCAAAATGAGAACCCCGCTGGCCCCATTGGGGTGGGCCACCAGATCCACGGGGTGGGCGATAGGCCTGCTGACCAAAGCCACCAGATGATGGCCTGACAGGCTATTTAAGAAAAGCACAAAAAAAATTTAAGTAAAAAGGAAAATTTTCTTAAATCAGAATTATATTTAAGTATAAACAGAGCTCAGCCAAAAGCAACTTCTCGTACCCTTTTGAGAAAACCATTTGATAGCCATGATTAGTCAAATTCGAAGTTCAAACCCAACCAAAAAATTCTAAAAATTTAATTGGCATAAAGTCAACAGAAATACATCTACAATTGCATAATTACATAAATGGCACCAATGGGACAGACAAAGTCCTCAGAAATTTATAATTATGCAAGTAACACTGGATAGGAACTAACAGAAAAGTATGTGTAGCAGCACTGTCAATAACGCAATATCTAATATCATGCAGCATCATCAGGACCTCAAACACAATAGATAATCAACTAGACACGCTACAAATAAGATCACGTCATATGTTTGAAGTTATCACAGGGAAAAGCAATCTCACCTCAGCTAACAAGGGAGGGTAAAGGAAGGAGCCTGACAATGACAAAGCAAAACTCAAAATGCTCTATAAGCTAAGTTTCAATCCATCAATTCAATGACAAGCCAAAGATAGCCAACTTACAAGAAATGACACATTGAAGTTTAACATCTGCCTCTTAACATATCAAGGTGTTCTATGAAAAATGTTCACAGTAGGATAAAGGTGAAAATGGAAAACAAGATGATATAGAAGGGACCAATAAATATATCAAATATGTCAATGTTGCCTATGATCCACTAATCAGTCATGAACGGTAAAGATCAGAACAGCCAAAGGATAATAAAAATACATGTTGATTAAACTGAGGTTCAAAGACAATAACCTAGCACTCTATTATGAAGATCCACAAAAGCGCACTAAAGTTTTCAAAATTCACGTTTAATTAACATGGACAACTAGGTTTCCTGGCTCTTTTATACTTGCAACACCAATGTAACAATTATCCAACATGCTAGTACTCTAAACCATGAATATCATCAGGTTAAATATATGTTAGAGAGCATGTCAATGAACACGATTTACTGGCACTCTGATCACATGACTATTTTAAGTGCATATTCTCAACCTCACTGCACACCAGATAACATGAATTGCTTATTATAATATTTCTCATTACAGAACTAGATGAAGATACAAAGGAATACAACCCCAACACAATTAAAATCATCAGACTCCATTACTTCACTGGGTATCATTCTCTCCCTCCAAAAGGTCTCATGCAAATCACACAGCAGCCCTATTTGAGAACCAAGGCCAGCACAACATAGTCTTACTAATCATGATTTTTAAGTCTTGAAGCAATCTTACCAACCATTAAACATCCAGCAATCTGAGGTTTTAATGCCAGCCACCTCTCTTCAGTGGATGAATGTGAATATGTTGTCTATGCTACATCAAGAAAGCAATGCTGACCCCAGGGAAAAGGCAATAGCCAAATCTGCATTTTTAAACCCAACCAATTCGAATTGGCACCTTCAAGATAAATAAATCATTGCAACTGACATCTTGGTTTACATAAACGATCTTCCTAGAAGATTTTATTGACCTTGGCATGGATTATTGATCAATTTCCAAACTCACGAACACTGTTTCAGGTGATCAATCTCACTTCAATGGCAACAATTGATGCAATACTTCCATAAATGGATCATACAGGCATTGAATAATGGGACACTTCCTTGAACACAATCAAGATTTCTATTGCTTTCACATGCAATTGTGGAGCAGCACCGAATCCAGATAGAACAAAAATAAAAATATAAAGTTTTTGTCTTGATATCTATTTTAAACATGTACTACAAAAATGTCTAGACTTAGATCCCGATTTTACATGAATACTAATATACAGCTAACCGTTTTTTTAGCATTTATTTCTTCTGCATGAGTTTCAAATGAAGTTATAAATGGACCTCATAACTACAATTAAAAAATTCAACACCAGTCACCAATACAAAATCTAGAGTCTAGACAAATTAGTGATAAATACTTTCAAGAGCAAAGCATGGCATCTTTCCACATATTACTTGGTATCTTACAAACACTCCAAGTACTATTATCTAGATCAATACAAGCAAGACATATAACCTCAAATTTCCATTCAAATACAAGAAAAACAATAGAAGTTAGCACAAATATGGTTCTGGATGCAGTAATACAAGATAATCAACACTACCACCAGTCAAAATTACTAAACATTTTTTCAGCAAAATTCACCGCATGAATATATCTTAACATAAAATCCCAATACAAAAAGGATATATCAATACATCATCAAGAACGTAAAATCATGAGCATTAAAATAGGAACTGCACTTAAAGAAATAAAGCACAACAGTATCTGAACATTAAAATTGCAAACTTTCTCAGCATAAGCCACAGATAGTCAAACACACCTGACTCATGACTTCCTTTATCAATTCTTGTGCAAGTTCAATTTGCCTTTTATCACCAGTAACTTGGACAGTCCTTTCTTTAGAATTGTCCCCTTCTGGAAGATGTTGAGGTATCAACTAAAACATGAAAAAAAAAAACCATTGTCAGAATGCACAGGCTAAATTCAAAACAGGAAAATGAAAATGAGAAAATATGCAAGAATCTCATCAATCAACTCTCTCCATCTCTCGAGTGTCAAACCCTACCGTAATGTCTTCATTAAGATTAAAGAAAATAGATTGTAAGATTATAAAACTCTCATACTGAAAGGGAAAACAATCAACGAATAAATATAAATTTTACAAAAACTAAGATGCTGAAATTCTTAACAGTGATTGAGCACAAACTAAACAAAAATTGCAATTACATTAGGGCATAGCAACAAAATCAAAACTATTTGATGTTTAGTACATAAAGGTTTCGAGAAAACGATAACAACTACCTGGATGCGAGCCCCCGATTTGGTCTGCAGGCTTTTTATTGTTTCCCCACCTCTCCCTATGATTAATCCAACCTACATGAAAGAAACCCATGTGACTCAAGGTTATGCACATTAACATAAAACATGAATACTGACCTTTTATTTAAAAGAAAAAAACAAGAATTGAGATATTATTAGTTTATCACCTTTTCATTTGGAACTTGTATCTGAATTTGCTCAGAGCCCACAGTAGCTTGAGCCGGGGACAGGCCTCGAGCTACAAGTGAAGGTGAACCCCCAGCATCAGCCTGTAGAATCTCAAAATGAAACAACAAAAAAGTGTTACAATAAATGCACAAAAAAGGATAAGAGAAAAAGTGAGATTAAGATTAAGATTGTATATGATATTAAACCTCTGCAATCACAGCATTCATTAGTTTTTCAGCCTTGTCAATACTTTCCAAACTTCCTATCAACTCCACCGTCCTAGTAGCAGAGTGAGGATCGGCATCAGCATCCCTAGTGATCTGAATCTTTGCACCTGAATTATACTGCAGGTACCTTATGGTATCTCCAGCCTTGCCAATAAGTACACCAACCTGTGCATAAATATAACTTGTTAATAAGGCTGCTTCCTATCCAACATAAAAATTCAATATAGATTAGAAAATGAAACAGCTTCTGAACAGGATATAACAAATATGCACGTGAGTGACTTCATCACAGGCATGCAGATCCCACATAAATTAACATTTTAACACATAATTATTGGAAACTAGACTTTTCTAAACAGAAGTTCCACATTCCACTAGTGTTCAACCCACATTTAAACCTCTAGACTTAGCAAGTAACTGCAAGCTGCCACTAAGCAGGAGGCAACTCAATCCACCATGGTTCCCCTCTGCTGTGCCAACCCAGTCTTGATCATTGGCCATTAATGAGTAAAAACACCCTCAAATAAATGCACACATAATTTTGCTTCAACTTCAAGAAGAAATAACTGGTAGTGGCAGCTTGAGCTCACAAAATCTTGACAAAATAGAAAACTTCTCAATTGCATTGTGTTCAACTAAGATAAATGTTGAGAAGTACTGACAAAATCTAATAATGACATAAACATGTAACATGCTTGAGCCCAATTATATGCATCTAAGAGAATTGAAATACCTTGTTGTTAGGAACTTCAATCTTCCGTGTTGTTACATCAGCCCCAGATGAAAGTTGCTTTTGTGCAGAAGAAGCATCTTGCTGAAAGCACAGACAAGAAATTCATATAAAGACAAATAAAATCTGAAGCAAAATAAAAATAGGTAAGAACAAGAAAACTGTTCAAATATCTAGGAATCTACAGAAAACAAATATCCTTCACAGTAACACGTTTACTAAATCAAAAAGAACTTCGCATCACAATCAACACCTTATCAGAAGGAACTTCCACGTTATGCAAGCCCGTGTCAACAGAACTGGGTTGCTTGTCTCCAGAAGAAGCATCTTGGTCAGTTGACTCTTTAGAGGGTTCCTGGGTTTCTTTAGATGGCTCCTCTACATTTTCCTGTCCAAAGTCCTCAACAGGATGTTCTTTGGCATCAGCTGGCTCACTAATCTCATCAGAATTTTGTTCAATAGCAGGTGCCTCTGAAGGAACTTCAGATATAGTTTGATCATGCTCAGGGGTGACATTCTCCAAAGTGGATTTCTCCCCTGTTTCATTTGCAGGCTCCGCAATCTGCTCATCTTGATGCCCATTTGCATTAGCTGATGACACCAAAACAAAAGCTATGATCAACACAAAGTTTCTTGCAAGAAAAATACCAAGAACAGTGCTAGCAACACATCTTACTAATCCACAAAAATGATTGGATATCACAAAATTACGAGTGGAATTCATTAAACAGGTAGTGCAAACCACACAATTCCATGATACCCAATAAATTTCAGCGAATAACGTATTTGAAAGGGCGTGCTGCTAGCATTTATCACGGTATCATTATAATATGAAAGCATCTTTTAGAAGCATAAGAGTAACAACAACAACAACAAAATAAAAATTCATTTAGCACGATAATATAAGTCCAATGAAGGGATGAAAATAATAATTAATTAGAATAATATAATAATACAACAAAAATAATAACAACAACAAGCGCACTAGTATCTACATCCTCTCTTTTCTATTATTCTTCCCTTTTCCCTCTCGTTCTGTTTTGTTTTTTCTCTTTCTAACCTAAATCCTAAATCGTAACATTATTAAAGTGGTGAATGAAGTAACTCGTTACGGCCATTGCCAAAACACGAATAATTGAGTAAACAGAGTGAAGAATACAGTACCGAGGCCATCGCGCTGGTCGTCGAGGCGTGGACGCTTACTCTCGGACTCGTCGGAAACTGGTGCATCGTCGGAAACAGGTACGTCGGAGTTAGAGTTTGCATTAGATTCGAGAGGCTGTTGTTGTTCCGTTTGCAGATCTTCGAGCTTGCGTTTGTGATCAGAAGGAACGGGACTCGCAGCGGTTGCAAGAACTTCTTCCTCCGCCATAGAGTTGCTAGCGAGCGCGGGAGTGAGGAAATGGTGATTAGAGAGGGAAATGAAATGAGTCGGATCGAGAGGAACAGATATTTATTCCTTCTGATTTTAGGGTTACGACCTACGCTCACGACGCCACTCACACACCCTTGGGTTACTATCCACTGTCTATGTGTTGTCCATCTATATCATGGGCTTTTGGGCTTTTTGCATTAATGGGGTCCAATGCAATAAATAAATAAATAAATAAACTTCTGATCTATCCTAGTAAACATACTTCTAAAATAAATAATTAGATATGCCTTGTTAAGAGATTTATTTTTAAAATATTTCATATTTTTTAAAATAAAGTTTTTTCTTACCAAAGAACTGTTTTTAAATGGTAAGTCTGGGTGTGCTGATTAGGTGCTGATATGTCTCAATAGATTTCTTTAGGCATAAGCAGATTAAGTTGGTGAATGTGGGAATGTTATTAAACATTGTCAATAGGTAATAGTCACCGGAATACTTGTATACATATGGAGGGAAGAGATGACTTATATTTTTTCGTACACGTCAATCTATCGGATTGATATATTGTTGAACTAATCTTAATTACGCGGATATGATTAGAGATTGATTTTTGATACATGGGAATGTCACTTTAAAAATACGCTAATACTTAAGGAAAAGTAGTCCCTCGGATACTTGCATATACATAATACAGGAAAAAATGACTTATATTTTTTTGTACACATCAATCTATCGAGTTGATACATCGCTGCTGAGCTAATCTTAGTTACACATATATGATTACGTGACTTTTAGCGATTAATATAACTAAAAGCGTGTGTTAATGTGGCATTTTGAACTTAATTAGAGAGAAATTCTACTTATAATGGAATATGTTCTTTGATGTATAATGATGAGTTTAAATTGATTTTAGATCATAAAGTAAAACAAGATAAAATGGATAAAAAATTAATCAATTATTTGTTTTATAAAGATAATAATAAATAAGTGTATGAAAAAAATGTTACAAAATCTATAACATGTAATTCAATTTTTATTTCTCTTTAATCTAGGTACAAGGAATAAAACAAAACTTTAAAAATAAATCATTTTTTCCCGTATAATTCTTTGACAAATATCTATAATTGGGGAAAATATATAAAACATTAAAAAGTTTCTACTTAGAAGCAGAAGAAGCAGTGGTTGTTCGATAGTGCAAGAATATAGAGCTGTGAGATCGTGAGAGTGAGAGAAAGAGATAGATAGAGAGAGCTATGGAATCTAGTTCTCACATGAGTTCGGTCCCCGAAGATACGAGGGACGAAAATTCACAACACCAAACTCAACCACCTTCTGCTTTCGATTCCGTTCCTCATCGCCCGCCAACTAAGTAACCTTCTCCGATTTTCTTATTATTCACGCGCGCGATTCGCCTTTCTCATTTCGTTTCATTTTTAACTTTCAATTATTGTAGAAGCTCTTCAGAAAAATACGCACCTGGAGATTGGTCCGTTTATTTTGACAAAGAAGACGATGTTGCAATTCCCGAATCGAACGATGTTAGTCTGCAAAATTAGAATCGTGTTCTCCCCCGTTATTGATTCTCCGCTGTTTAGATAATTTTTTCTTCTAACAATTTTTTTCCTATTTATTCAGGTTTTTCATGTTTATATGGCAGGAACTGAGGGGCCCGTTGTGTTTTGTTTACACGGTGGTGGTTATTCTGGGTATGATTGCTTCTTGTGCATCTCTAATTCATTGATTTGTCTCATAATTTATAGTTATAATTCATGGTCCATGAAATATTATTAGAATTGGATTGATCAAATATAAAATAGTCCAATTGTTCAACATAGAGGGATTTTGAGGTAGAGAAATATTTGGTAGACAATTATATTACGCAAACAACCAAACAATCAGTTGTAAAATGTGAAGAGAGAATTCGTATATGTTCTGTGAGTGAGTTGGCTGGTTGGCTGCATATTGCAGTTGGCTGCGAAGTAAAGCCCTTTGAGCTAAGAGGTCTATCTTCATGGTGTAGTATGATTCATTTAGTTGACCCTACCAAATGGGAAAAGTCTCACTTGTTGTTGTTATACCCAAAGTCTCTAGATGTTAGAAAACGTGTTTGCTTTCAATAATTATTCCAAAATTTGCAGCCTGATGAAAACCTTCTCATTGTATTTCATCACAGGCTTTCTTTTGCTATCTCAGCGAGTAAAATTAAGGAAAAGGCTAGGGTGGTTGCGATGGACTTAAGAGGTCATGGGAAATCAGTGACAGAAAATGATATTGACTTATCTGTTGAGGTAAAAAGTAGTAAATGAACTAAATTGAATATACTGTGCATTTGCTTGTAGAGGTGATCATCTTCTTGTGCAGACTTTGTGCAATGATGTAGTGGCTGTTATAAAGGAATTATATAGGGATTCTCCTCCAGCAATTATTCTCGTTGGTCACAGGTAATTCACTTTCTTAAATTATTGCTTGGATTTATGTTACTACATAGCCTTCTTGTTTTCGTATTTGAAGACAATTGTCATGGGCATCAATCAATAGTGTTCCACTTTATTGACTCTTTTATCTTTGTTAATCATGTTAGTCTCTCAAAGTAAACTTGAATTCTTTTCCAGATTAATTGTGCTGAAAAATATATTTATATATATATATATATATATATAAGTAACTTGTTCTTCTAACGCCGCCTTCATTAGATGATGATATGACATAGCTCTTGTTAATCTTTCAAAAGTTTGGAGTCCTTTTTCCTTATAATTTAAGGGGTAGAAAGTTCCGGGTCTTTTACTTATATTCTTTGTTTGATACAAAAAATCCATTAGTCGAAGGGTAAAACATTTTTCTAACAATATTTGTTGCCTACCTCTTCACCACTGCTTCATTGCATGTTTATCATCCTTCAAACATTATGCATCACGCCACACTTCATAACTCAAGCATAATGCATTTGCTGTAAAACTGTAAGGCATGACTGTGCAAATGTTTTGATTTCGTTGTATGTGATTGGTGAGCTTCAGTTCAATGCAAGGATATTCTGTATAACTGAAGGTATGACTGCTTTGATTTCACATCTGCATCTTCTCTCGCAGATATTTTTGTGTGTGTGTTTCTGCTAGTTGCCTCTATTTTACACTTTCATTTTCTTCAATTAGTTTTATTCCTATGGAAATATTTGGTGTATCTAACTTGACTAGATTTTTGCTTCTTATATAAATTATATTTAACTTTGGTGTATCATATTATTAACTGTAATTGATCAAAATTTGCTTCATCTTCAAAGCATGGGAGGATCAATTGCTGTGCATGTTGCTGCAAGGAAATCATTGTCCACCTTAGCTGGGTTGGTTGTTGTGGATGTTGTAGAGGTATGGTTTCAATGGTTAAATTCCATATTGCTTTCCATGATTACTTATTCATCACTGGCACAGAAATGTTGATTGTCTCAAGAATTTCAGGGAACAGCAATGGCTTCACTAATGCACATGCAGAAAATCCTATCAAACAGGATGCAACATTTTCCAAGCATTGAAAAAGCTGTAAGCTCTGGCTCTATACCTTCTTTCTTTTGTGTTTCAAGTTTCGTTTTATCTAGTCGTGCTTCTGGTTTGGATCATATTTATTTTCTTCACTGTTGTCATTTGTTAAAACATTCCTTAAATATTTATTTTTGTATGTCATCCTAATCCTAATTTATTATACACCCCTTGAATAATTTGGTCCTGTTTTAGAAGTGTCCTGGAAATTAATATCTGGAACTGTAAATTTTTTTGTTGCAAAGAAGAAAAAGTGTATAGAAACAGAGGATGAATACATATAGGCTGTTGTGAGCCCTAGCTCAAGTTTACTAACATACATTATATTGTAAGTGGTTTTGCTTTATTTTATTTGATCTGCCTCTGCCAGCTCTGGCCAATGACATACCATAAGTGCAAAAATATCAATTAAGAATTTGTTGGAGAGACATTTATTGTGTGTCGTATGGCTATGTTTATGTGCCTACATGATTTAGTGTTTGATAGTAAGCTCTTGGATTAAGTGATGCTTTTTCATTGTTTCATTTGTTCCGGTGAATTTTGACTTGAGTAGAAGTGCTTCTGTGCAGATTGAATGGAGTGTTAGGGGTGGTTCTTTAAGAAATGTTGATTCTGCTCGTGTATCAGTCCCTTCCACATTAAAGTACGATGATTCAAAGAAATGGTCAGTACCTCTCTTTTAGCCTTCCATAACACTGGTGGAATAATTCAAAATATAATGCTGTTCCTTTATCCATTCTAACCAAGCTTGTTAACTCCTAACAGACTTTTATTTTTAGTTTATGCTTGATTGGCATGCTGTTGATTTGATGTTGCAGTTATCTTTACCGAACTGAGCTGGAAAAGACTGAACAATATTGGAAAGGCTGGTATGTTTTATCTTGGGTTTTTCATGCTCACCTGTCACAGTCGTTACAAATACTTGTATGAATGAAAGCAATGGCTTTCTATGTGTTCTAAGTAAGAGGTAGATAGTTTGGGGCTTCACTTGTGATGATTGTTGGATAACTATCTAATATTGCATGTATGTGGATTTTGGCTACAGCCTACGAGTCTTTATAGAAAAAACCATAAAACAATGACTATTGGCTCTTTCCTCAAATTTTCTTCTCTTTGTTTTTTGGTTTTGATAATTGTACGTTGGTATACTTCCTTGTAATATGAAAGATGATTACTTAATTTAAACAAAGAGAACTAAACAAAATTTATCATCAAATTGAAAGTAACTTTTATAATATTTTAATCATCCCATTAAACAGTGTATATTTTTTATTACAGGTATGAAGGCCTCTCAGATAAATTTTTGTCATCCCCTGTTCCGAAGCTGTTGTTATTAGCAGGAACAGATAGATTGGACAGGTCACTTTCTTTGAATAATTCTAATTTTTAGTGGTGCCATAAAGGTTATCTGATGGTTTTCAGTGAAAACTTCTCTTGTAGTTTGCTGATTTCAATAGGTAGAATAGATTTTAAAGCAGTCAGATGAAAATTAATTCTGAATATATATTATCTCCAGACACTGTTGATAATGATAACTATATGGTTCAAGTAGTATAGTAGATTGTCATCAGAATTAGTTCAGTTTTGAAGTTGTTCCTAGCTATGCACCCCACTATACCCAATGATAGTGAATGTTTGGCTTTAAAAATGGACAATGAGCAAAAGGTTTAAGTGGAAGAAATGAGAATGTTAAGTTGGGTGTGTGGCTACATAAGAAAGGACGGGATACAAAATGATTGCATATGGGAGATACAGGTGTGACACTAATTAAAAGATGACAGAAAATTGGTTAAGGTGATTTGGACATGTACAGAGAAAGTCATTGGTCACTCTAACCAGTGAGAAGAGATTGCATGGTTTTTAGTCAAGTGAAATAGGGGAGAGGGGGACAAAATTTCGTTAAGAGAGATCATATGGTAAATAATAATACCCCTGAATATTTTATCTTTAACCTGAGATGAATGGTGTCAAGTAATTCATATGGTCAACTTCACTTAATGGGATATGAGTTTTGTTGTTGTTTCATTAATAGCTATAATTCAAATGCATAATCTAGTGAGTGATAGTTGGCTAAATATCTTCATGAGTTTTTTAATGGGAAAGATCAATGAAGGAATGGGGATTGAGTATTTCTCAGTTAATATGAAGGTGGGAATATACGATTGAAATACCAATATGAAATTTTTACAAGAATAATTCCAGCACAAATAGCATTGTTTATTGTTTTATCTATTTCTCCTATTCTCTGTCTCTCGAGGTTGAGAGAACCGAATTGTTCAAGTGTTATTCTGATACTTTTCTTGGAATTATTCCTGTAACAGGTCTCTTACAATCGGACAAATGCAAGGGAAGTTTCAAATGATAGTTGTAAGACACACAGGGCATGCTATTCAGGTACGTACTAGCCATGTCTCTTTCTGCATTCATTATGTTTTTTTTAATTTGTTATCTAACAAGTTCTAGCCTAATATATTCAGGAAGATGTACCTGATGAATTCGCAACTCTGATAGTCAATTTCATTTCTCGTAATCGAATTGGCCCTCATGGCGTTGAGGTATTTCTCTTGCAATTGTTCTGGAGATGGTACTAATACTATTGTCGCATTTCTAAAAGGGTTTTGATCCTATAATGAGAATGTTTTTGCTTTGTCTTTATTGTTTTGCAGATACCTGGCCTTCTCAAGCCAGCCTTTTCTAAACCTTGAGTACGGTGTTATTAGATAAATCAAGAATAACCACTACGCAAGATGATGATGCATTTCTTACTTTGACATTCCTTTAGTTTTAATATTAGTATTATGTGTGCCTCTATGTTTTGATGGGGGAGTTTGTATTTCAAATTATTAACGAATGTAATGAACAGTTGGAAAGATGAACTTGGAGATAGATTTGCGCACTTAGCTAGCGAAGTTTCCAACAATAGTATCTATAGTAAAGTTTAGGCATCTCAATACTCCCGAAAAGGCAAGCTATGAACATGAAACAAAATTATGCATCCCGAAATGTTAATGCGATGTGATTTTAGTTCTCAGATGTATAGATTATAACGATAATAAAGAAGATATAAAATTTTGATTTTCACATTTTCTGACCAAATTATGCTTTAGTTGTACATTTTTGGTTTTTTTTTTTTTTTCAATGTAGTTTTAAAAAAATGGACACTATTTCTTCACATTTATATGCATATATTTGTTATCTATAACAATAACCTAAAACTAATGTAATGTGTATGTATAATAAAAGATACTTAAAATATATTAAATTTAAAGTTGTTTTCTTACAGGTTTTAATCCTTTAATTGATTATGAGATTGGTTCTTAATCTTGAGTTCATTGTTCACCTCCGACTATGTATTCTGTTTCTGATTTGTATTGTAGAACCCAAGAAAATTTGAAAATATTAGATTTTTCAACACTTTTTAAGAAAATAATATTCTTTTACCAAGACTTGAGTAAATAATATGACCTTATATCCATGAATAAACTTTGAACAATTCATAAAGTCAGTTGTCAATTTTTTAAAATATATATCATGCGAGCTTTGTAACAGTTTGATAATTCCTTCACTTTTTTTATTATGTTATTATTTCAATTTAATTCCCTAATACCTTACACACTTATCACAAATAAGAAAGAAAAAATATTTTCTCACTGCATATATCTATAATTTTTTTTGTCACACAACGAAGCAACAAAATTTAACCTTAAAATTTTCTATAAATTATTCAGATCTCCACCCCGAGATATAAAATCTCTTTAGTTGAATTAAAATATGTACAACCTGTGTCTAAATTGACAAAAGAAAAAAAAAAGGTTAACAAGAAAAAAAGTGAAGGGGAGATATATAATACTATTAATCAAATATTAGTTGATTCAACTTCTCGCTGTACATTTCTGATGGTCTTTTCAGAGTTAGAGAGAGACACATTGTCGCATCCACACCAAAATGCAAACACATGCTAATAACAACGTTCACGAAAATAAAATCACATGCCAAACTTGACTTTTGCCTCAAGCTAACGCTACTGCCCCCAAAAAGGCAAAAAGAAAATTTGGAGCGCTAGAAACTGTCCACGTGTCCGAAAATAAAGTTAGGTTGGCTTATAAGTCCCGTGGCGACCGCGTTCCAAATTCCCACCTTGCCGCCTAACCCTCGCATTATAAATATCAAACATATTCTCATTTCTTCATTCCTTCACTGCTCATTTTTTCGCTTCCATTTTTCCACAAAACCTTTTCGCTTTTGTCGCGAAACCTACTCCGTAGTCTCCGTCGTCTCCTAATGGCGTCGTTCGATCTGGCACCTCCCGGCGATGTCAAATCCGGCGACAAAATCTTCAGGACGAAGTGCGCTCAGTGCCACACCGTCGAAAAAGGTGCCGGTCACAAGCAAGGTTCGCTCTCGCTTCCTCCATTCCTCGTTATTATTTATTATTAATTATTATTCACTAATTTTTGAATCAGTCGATGTATTTTTCAGTTTTCGTTTTAGTATTGTTTGGATTACTATCGTTTTTGTTTAATGTAACAGTAATCAGACGTAGATCTAGAAATCTATCTGTAGTTTTACGCTGAACTTGTTGATTTATTTGTCGATTAATTAATTGATTAATCTTTTAACGTACGTTATGTAGTTTGTTCTGTTATTTGTATTTGCTATTGTGCGTTGTTCGTGTTCAGATCCTTTGGTTCTTTTACTGTACGTTATGTAGATTGTTCTGTTATTTGTATTTGTTATTGTGCGTTGTTCGTGTTCAGATCCTTTGTTTATGCTGAATGATTTGGCTAAAAGTTATTTAGTTGTTTGTGTTCATATTCGGTTTGATTCTGTTAATTGTGTTAAAGTCATGATTATGGTTTGGCTGTGGATAAGTTGGCTGAAACCGTGCAAAAGCTAGAATCGTTTGATACTTTATTGCACGTTGTGAGTAGAACTTTTAGTTTGATAATAATTCTGCTAAGAGCATTCAATAATTCCATTAGATCCTCAATTGAAAAGTAATTATCAGGGGTAAAACTTAAGATCGAATGTATTTAGATTGAAGGATTTAGTGGATTTGAATATGGATGTCCATAATACCTCCTTGTTGTATAAATCTGAGGGAGATATCTAACGTTGAAGCTTAGGAATTGAAGTTAAATGTTCGTGTTTTTTTTTGTCTGTTCTTTCACGTGTTAGTGTGATTTGGCAAAGAGTGTTATCCATCCTCGAAGCTCAATATGGGGTTGGTATATATTCTAATATTTTGTTTTCGTTTTTGACATTCTCAGGACCCAATCTGAATGGTTTGTTTGGAAGGCAATCAGGCACTACCCCTGGATATTCGTACTCTGCAGCTAACAAGAGCATGGCTGTGACTTGGGAAGAAAAGACACTATACGATTACTTGCTTAACCCTAAAAAGGTATAACTAAAACTCGTGTTTATATAATGGATGGCTATTAATTACTGATTTAGGATTTGCTTCACCAGTGTTCTCTCTGAACTAGGATGTATAGAGAGATGGCCAAGGGTCCTTCCCAAAACATATTTCTTTTAGGAATTATGTGTATCAATTTTATTTTGATCTAAAAATACATAATATTGCTTTATTACACTAAGGAATCTTTTAACACCACCACATTATGGATCTGATCTGTGTGTTTTGTGTTGCGCTCATGTGCAGTATATTCCTGGAACAAAGATGGTATTTCCTGGTCTCAAGAAGCCCCAGGAACGTGCTGATCTTATTGCATATCTGAAAGAAGCAACCGCACAGTGATTACATGTTTTTATACATTCAATTTTGCAGTGTGCTTTCAAAATTATGGAGATTTAATTTTTCGGGTGTTTAGTTCTGCCGTGCAGGAAGGGCTGTATCTTTGGCGAATAATGTAGGCTACATTGGTCTGCAATGCTATTTTGTTCATTTTGCATTGCTTCTCAAAAAGCAGCCGAATATTGGCTGGTGTAACAAATTATCTATTGAATATTCAAACATTCTTATCAGCATTTGATTTAATTGGAATCACAGTTCAGTACTGTGCTTAGTTGAATTCCGTATTTTTATAATGTTCTAGTTTGGTTTGCTTAGCTGAATATAGTTGGAGTGCGAAGAGTAGCCTAAAGTTCAAGAAAAACACTATGAGATTCGATCTTAGAATTTATGCAGTCTTGAATCCCCTTACGCCGATATTTCAATTCATTCCATTAATTTTTAATAATTTAGTATTTGCAATTATACAAAATTCTTGATTAATAATATTTAAGATAAATAAATTATTTTAGTTAGTTGGAGCAATTCAGATGTATCAAATCGGTTACTATATACTAGCACAAAATTGGAAAAAAATAATCAAAGGTGGTAGCACAAAATTGCTCATCCATTTGTCACAATCACAATGTGGTTCATTGTAGGCCTACCACATTTTTTAATCTTTTTTTTTTTCACCCGCTTTCATTTACTCTTTTTTTTTTTTTTTTACCAAAACTGTGCATCTAGTTGCCATTAAAAAAAGCACCTCTACTTCTCTTGTTGCAGTCTTTGTTGTATATGGTCTTAATTCTCAAGTAAATTGGCTATGAAATCAGTAGTAGCTCATTTTGGATTTGTTTAATTATTCTTCCTTTAGTATCGGAAGGAATTGTGGTACCCTTTAAACGTAAAAGAAGATCTTGACTATACATATGTATAAATGGTGACATTTAAGTAGAAGCATTATAATTGGTATTGAACTAATGTTTTTCCCAAGCAAAGAAGTAGGTGTCCATCTCTTGATCTTAGATTGGTCGACCTTCCTTTCCCACCAATTCAATTGAGACGAAGTTGAGTGACTCTACAGTCCACAATCAATCAGCACTACCACCTTGCAATTCTAATCTGTCCTTAAACTTTGAGGAACCTCCTCTAACAAGGTTAATTGTCCCCCATTATCATCATCCTCTTCCCATTTGTTTCTCCTAAAAATAGTAGAAGTTTAAAAAACATGACTTATAAGTTAGTCCACCAAATTACACAAGTACTTAACTGTTTAACACGATGGATTGACTAATAAGTTATATCTTTTTTCAACCCTTTTTTTTTTTTGGTGAAAAATTTCACAGTCCAAACCCTACTCAACTTGTAACTGGTTTACTGAATTGAGTTGAAATATTCAAGCAAATCTTATAACCGGGGTCGAATTCAACCCGGGGGGGCTGAGGGTGGGTTGGGTTGACATTTTCTCATCTTCTCCAAATGCTATATGCATAAAAATTATATTATAACAACCACGTTTAACAAAGTAAAACTTTTTAAAACAAACACATTTAACCAAACAAAGACTTTTATAATTGAACACTCGTCCTTCTACCACAACTTCCAAAAGCTGAAATATTAGTAAGCAATAAACGTGTTGTGTTATGCGTGCTGGTGGGCACACAATACAGCTATACTCACGCAAAGGTTGTTAGCCTTATTTAATTTCTAAAGTGAAATTGGTTAGAAATATGGCAGTCAAATGTCAATGTTAAATTCCTAACACCAAAGTCATGCCCGTTAGGTCCAAATAGATTTGGCCGGTTTACGAAAACATTAATATTGCCACGTTATTATAATCATTCTCCACCTCTTTTACCTCCATTTTTGTGCAAATAACTCGTTCAACATCTTCCTTTAATTCGTTACGCTGAAATAAAATAAACAACTAAATAAAAAGACCAAGTCAATGGACTCGGGAGTTTAGACGTATAAAGGGGAAAAATTGAAGTAAAAAATGTCAACTTTTTTTCCTTAATTGACAGTGTAACAATCAACTCGTTAATAAAAGAAAAATATTTTTTATAATCAAACAACTAATTATAAAATATAAAAATAAAAAAAATTATATATATATATATATATAATATATACACATTCTATGAATGAACTGATTATTTATTTCAATTGACTGCAAAAGAAGATTATAGAATTTGATTTAAAACCTGAAATTTCTGGATGCATTTAAAAAAGAAAAGTGACATGTGTAGTACATTGAGCATAGAAGTCAATCATGTCATGTTCTTCATGAGTTTTTATTTTTGATAGACCTCAGGAGTCACAGTGAATAAGAAAATTTACCAAGTGATCTGTTTTCTTAAAAAAAATGCTTTTAAATTTTTTCTCTCATTGTATATATAATAGAGAGATTGAAACGACAAACTCAGACAAACAGAAAGAAAGAGATAAAATACTTCTCTTTACCATATATATAGATATGTGTAAACTGCAAATTAACAAACACGCGTTATCATGTGCTCAAGAAATTGAATTGATTAAACATTAAGTACATATTTAGTTCAGCTTATTTTAGGGAAAAGAATCAATTTTCTGAGAAAGATTTTTAAAAGATTAAGGATTTATTTTTTGGATTAAACTTCACCAAACAAGCTGTAAATATTCGTGTATTATACTTGCATATGTAGATAAAAATGTTTACAGAAAAAAAAAATATTTCTTTTATCGTCTATTGATATTAAAATAATGTAAAAGTACCTATTCCTAAATTAAAAGTATTTCACTGAACAAATTCTTTATAGCTAGGGTTAAACAGTTCTTACATATATAGCATTCTTCCTTGCCTCTCAAACTAAGACATTCATTGATGCAAAGGTCTACATGTGTCAGATGAAAATTAACATGCTGAAACTTTTACAAGCTCAAAAAACATCACAAAATTCGTACCTAACAAATGTACTACATTAATTTGGTATCCTGGATAGTCCAACTAAACGAAGAATCAAGAAACACGCCATTAATGAATATGCAATTGGATGATTAAGAAACATTCACAAATTCTTCATATATGTACACAAGTCAGAAACAAGGGAGGAACAAATGGGTCATAAAATCCGCAATTGAGAAATAAATAATCTTCTTTTGCTTCATTGAATTAGTACATGGTACATTAACGTGACACAAATCTATATAATATATATATGCCCTTAATAAAATAAAGGGTAGTACAAATTGATTCTCAATCAAATGTTGCGTAAGTAATCACATGTATTGAGGAGAGTCCCATAAGGATGATGATTCATGTTGCATTTCTTCCCATCCACTCAACTCCAAAGCACAATCATAATCATAATCATCATCATCATCACAACAAAGCATCATCATAGAACCATCATCATCATAAAAACCAGACATCATCATAGAATTACCATCATCATCATAAAAACCAGACCTTAGTGCTTCTGCCATTTGCATCATCCACATCTTTGGTGAGTCCAAAGGGGACTCATTAATTGCCTGAATTTGTGTAGGTGAGAGTCCCACATTAACAGGAACAACAACACTACCCTTATTATTATCACTATCATTAACATCATCACATTTTATAGTATTAACAATTGATGTTGAATTTTTTAACCTTAATGCTGCTTGTTGTGCAGCAACTTGAACATCTTCAGCTTTAGAACTCTTTGGTCGTGGAAGAGTCTCAACCAGTTCAGGAAAATTGAGTCTTGCAGCACGTCCTCTAAAGTGCAACGCTGCAACATCATATGCCGCTGCTGCCATTTCAGGTTCTTCATAGCTCCCTAACCATATTCTTGTTTTCTTCCCTGGCTCACGAATTTCTGACACCCATTTCCCCCATTTTCGTTGCCTCACTCCACGGTACGATGATGTTCTTCTTGTTGTGCCACTCACACATTGTTGCATGCTGATGCTGCTTGTTGTTGTGATTGTTTCTTCTTCCATTCAATGAGATTGTATAGAATGGTGAGAGTGTGAGAGTGATATGATAATATTAACTATGTAAGTGTGTGTGACTATGTGTATATATATATATATATATATATATATATATATATATATATATAATATAAGGTTTGAGAAATTTATAATATAAGGTTGAGAAATGAATTAAGGTGAGGTTCGTCGTAGTTACACGTAAGTGGGGAACATGCTGTCAGTGAGAGAGCAATGGGACATGTTACGTTTACTATTTTTTTTTATTTTTTTTTTGCATTATTGAATCAATGTGATGTCATGCAAGACTTACTTGGATTAATTTAAATAATGTCACTAATTATTAATAGAGGAAAATCCTCCTTGAGTATTTAATTTCTTCTACTTGTTTTTTAAAATGGTCATTGTCGTTAATTTTTTTATATTTGCTCTTTTTTATTATTTTTTTTTTTTTTTTTTTTTAAGGGAGTGTATAGTTGAAGCTTGTTGTCAAATGTGTTGGTGAGTGTAAATGAAGCTAAGAGCTATGTACACTACTTGGCATAAAAGAAAAATAAAGTGAATGAAACTAAGCAGAAAAAAGTAGGGTTCCATTGTTAGCTAGGAAGAACAAAACGTATTTGAGTTTCATTGTTCCACTAACAGAATAAATAATTTTACTACAAACCAACCAATTTATTTATAGTATGTATACATATTTCTTTTTATTCACGTAAAATATATATATATATATATATCATTATATTTTATAATTATTTGTCTGATTATTTATATATTTCATTGTTTATTAAATATTTTTTCCAAAATACAAGTATTGTATTAAACTTAATGAAATTCAATTAGTTTTTAATCTGATTATGTGTATATATATTATATATTTTACTATCTGAAATTAATAATTTATTTTTAAATTTGAAGAATTGTGAATGATGGTTTTCTATGAAAGAAACAAAAATCAAACAAATAAAAGAAAAATGAAAATGTTTGTTTAATTTTTATGGTGTACATTTGCACTAGAGTAAACGCCGGTGGCTGGTACCACCAAACCCACACGGTGGTTATGGTAATAATTTCTTGTTCTAGAATGTATAAATTTTTCACTGCCAAGTTAATTAGTCAATTGCTGAATTTGTATGAGAAGATGTAGTCATTCACTCCCAACAATAACAGCTTTCAAAACTCGTTTTTAGGACTTGGACATAAGTTTTATATTTATATTAGTCATTAGACAATATATAAGAAAACATCATACCCAAAGAAAAAAGAAATATGGTCTATAGAGAAGAAATTTTGAATGTGGGTCCAAAATTATTGAAAAGTTAAAGCAGAGGATAAAAAATAAGCCAGACAAGGGTTCGCTTGGTTCAAGAGAACGCACTGTACCTTCTTTTAGATAGGGCCATACCTGATGCTTTTAAAGATTTTTTTTTTTAAAAAAATATTTAATAGATAATTGCAATACAGATAATGAGACAACTGATTATAAAATATAAAAAATATACATATATATATATAAAGTGTAAAGATAGAAAAGTACGCAAATATTTTGCTAGTAAATTAATTAGTTGGCTGCGTATTACTGTTGTTAGCGTAGTAAAATTATTTTTGTGCAGTTTCAAGGTGATTCTTATCAGGTTTAAGTAGTAAATTACAAATTTTAGAATAAGAAAGTTTGACTAAGATAAAAAATGAAAATGAAATGTTTTGATTTTAATTGAAAATATTGTGTGGATGTTCCGGTATAAATCTAATAAATAAATATAAAATAAGCATGGAAACAAGAATTTTAATTCATCAATAAAAATATTAGAAAAAAATTTACAAACTAATAGTATATAAATTATAGTTTACCAATTACAATTTGAATTGTTGACTTTATAATAAATTCATTAAAAATATATAAAATTTTATAAAAGAAATCCATACATATGTAAAATATTAATTACAATCTATTAGATATGGGGAATTTTTTAATTATGATAACTAATTATTATTGATTATATAAAAATTTATTTATAATTTGATGATTATATAAAATTATTTTATACTATTAATATTTAATTTCTGAATTCAAATTTTATTTATATTGAATAAATTTATAAAATTATTTTCTTATACAGTCTATTAATAATCTTTAAACTCAAAAATAATTCAAAGACATATTGTTTAATAAAAATCTAAAGATGCACACGTTAAGAAGAAAAATATGAATTAGTTTTGGGAGTAAGAGTTTTGACAATAGTCAAAATGGGGTGCTGACGGTGTGTACTGTATACGCGTGAGTACGGTTTTTTGGGACGGTGGCTCTGCTTTGTTATCCATTATCCATGCAATGCTATATGTTGTTTTGTAGTTTGAATTTATGTACTTTCAAAGCATGGCTTCTTCCATACAGCTGTTAACCTTTACAAAATCAGACATGGACATTAGATAACATTAATATGAAAAAAAATATATGAGACAAAGTTCTACCTCTATAGACAAAGTATTATGGTACTTTGTATCATTAATTAGATTAATCAATTATTAATGAGTGGATTTAGACCGTTTATAATATTTGATAATATTTATTTTTACGTGTTTGTTTTTAATATTACGTAAATGATTCGTTTTTGAGTCTTATATATCGCTTAATATTATGGGAGTTAGTTATGTTCGAAGTTATTATCTTAATCGTAAGAAAGAAGTGTCAAAAACAGAGCTAATGAGTGAAGTAAAGTCATAATAAGATAGAAGATATCGTATATCACCTCTTTTTTAAAAAAAAACTAATGTTTGTTGAATAGTTTAATTTGACATTGTTTCATATAAAATAAATAAATTATATCAGTACATAAAAAGATGATTATTCTCTATTACGTACATTTTTATGATATAAAATATATTAACCATGATGGACACTGCAAGTATTAATGTCAGATAGTTTTACCTTTGGCAAATATGTGTTATTTAAGTATAAACCATTCTCCATTTAGACTTAATTTGGTTCCAAAACTATAACGCAAAACATGTTACATTTCATATCACAAAATATTATTATCTACAATAAGACCTCTCTTAACGAAATTTTCCAATGTACTTCATTGTCTCCCTCTCCCCTTTTTCACTAGACTAGAAACCATGAAATCTCTTCTCCTCACTGGTTCTTTTGTCCAAATCATCTCAAACAAATTTCTGTCATTTTTCAATTAGTGTCACACCAATGTCCCATATGCAATCATTTTGTATCTCACACCAATTTTGTCATACTTATGCCACAACGAAAATAGCCTAGATATTTCATTAGTGTTTTTCATTCTTTACGTGCAGCTTGTTATGGATAATAGACAATAGATCTAGAGTTCACAAATTTTTGTGTAATTCATGTTTTGTATTTGATTTTGAGATATAAAACAAAAAGTATATATATTTCTTTTATATAATGTGTATCTAACTTTATGTATAAAATGGAAAGTATTTTTAATTTGGTTTTTGCTCATCGAAAAAAAAAAACAGTGAATAAGGGAGTAAATTAGAGGCACATGCATCTTTTTATTTATGTTTTTTTTTAAAATAATGGGTAAATTTAGCAAAAATAGATTGAAAGCAAAGTGAGTGAAATATACATAAAGCCCAAAGTCATTTAAACTTTTGAATCGAAATAGGCCCGAAAGCATATTCAAACTTACCGTTTCTGAACTATTCATTTTCCAATTCCTCAAACTGTAACAAAAATACAAAATCCATGCACTCTTCCTAATCTTAATTCAACCAACCTTAAATTGGAATTGAACAACGACTTTTAGAGGTAATTGTTTCGTTTAAGATTTTTTCTCTCTCTCAGATCTCAAATTTTCAAACTTAATGAATATATATTAACACTTATAAACTGAATAGATTAGAAGTGAAATGTAAAGAAAAGGATAAGACGAAAAGAAATAGAAATGAGTGAAATAATAATAATATATATATATATATATATATATATATATACATATTAAAATAATCATTAAAATTTATGAGCTAACAATTTTAATTCTAAAGAATATTTGAATGTAATAGACGCAATGTAAAATGCAAAGATGAAATATTCACAAAACTACGAATTTGACTTAATGACTGATGATGAGTTGTTATGAAGATGTGTTTCTAAAGTAGTTAAATTCCTTTACAATACTAATGCATCTATTTATGACCTTATCCCCAAGAATAAGAAATAAATAGTAGCTCCTAACCTAGCTTTAAATAAACATATAAATAGTAGAATGAAGAAAAAACAATGAAAGCATTAAACACTTAATTAAGAGCACAAATTACATACAAGAATTCATTACAAAGAAATCATGTCAAAGTTCATCCTAACCTAACAAAGTTAAAGGATCATATTCGGTGCACTTAATTATTTTTTTTATATAAAAAAGAACCATTTAATCAAAATTTATTTATAATTTTGAATTAAAGGTCTCAATTTTATCACTTATAAAATGACAGATGGAGTATGTTCAGTAACATGATAATTTTAATCAATATTCTTAGTTATGATAAATGTGCTCACTAATGCATGTGCTAATGGTTTATACATACTTAATACGACTCAACCTTATTACTGTTTAATCATATCCGCAAACATATGAAAGTTGAAAGAAAACAATAAATCCCAATGGCCTCTACGCGCAGTAAGAAAAAGTTGCATCAATTCATGTCACTCATTCAAATTTGATAGAGACAGCATTAAAAAAATTTACTATAGCTAATTTCATGTCACTGATTTTTTTAATGTTTTATAAGTCTTAAATCCCATAAATATTTTCTTGTCTATATCTTTATTAATGTTACAATGAGTAATAACATTATTTCGTTGTTTAAAAGATTTAAATTTTCACATTATTTCTTAAGGAGTACTGCCGAACTTGAATTGCATCGCGATTTGGTTTAAATTAAATATTTAAAGTGTTTGGTGTTGTTATAGTTTTATTCATTTAAACTCTTATATATTATTTTATCAATTTTATTTCATATTTTAATGATAATTAATAAGTCGACTCATATCTCAATTATATATTTATATACATATTTATAGTTAAATTGAGTATTCTTTTTTCATATTATATATATATATATTATATTTTATAATTTTAATATTTCTCTTTTTGTATTTTATATATATATGTTTTTCTTTTTCTTCATATTTTATAACTAATTATTTGTATATTACAATTGTTTATTAAATATTTTTCTTTGCGGACAGTAATTTAAAAAAAATTTCAAATTCAAAATTTAATCACACTTAAAATCTTACAACTTTTTTATGAAAATATTCTGACAAAAAACTAACAGAGATATATAGTTTCTGTAATTAAACTGAACATGTATTAAGGACAAAAGATTGGTGTTGGAATTAACAGGAGCAAGTGGGAAAAAGAACAACATAACATTGACCATTCATGAAAAAAAAAAAAAAACTTTTTCCAAAATTTGTTCATCATATCTTAGCTAAAGGCATTGCTTAATTTCTCTGTTTGTGAAATAGTGATGAGAGTGGTGTATGTGTGACCACCGCCATTTCCAACACTGGAGCCCACAAGATCCTGCGTGTGTGTGACCACCGGCGAGTGCTTCATTGGCCAATCAATTTTAGTCAAAAGTAAAATAATTTAGTTCATCATCATCATCATCTCATTTTACTTTCAACTAATTAGTCTTTCAATTAATTCATAGTCAGTGTTGAACACTTCTTCTTAACTATCTTATATTCTTATCTTTGTGTGTTGCAGCTGTTTCCCTCCCTCCATTCATCTTCTTCTGTGCTCTTTCTTGATTCTTAATTATTCTTATTTCTTAATCTAATCAAGGCTTTATATATTTCTTGTATTAGTATATACGGATAATCTTTTTTATTTCACATTTTGTAATCACCGCATTTAATATATTAAATGCTTCTGTGTCTGAGTTCATCTAATCTACAAAAGTCTGTGATTAAAAAATTAAAATATCTGAGTTATGAAATGTTTGTTCATCCCTAATTTAATCATGTATGTTTATTAATTTAAAAAGATGGATTAGAAACATGGGTCAAATAAAATTCCTAAAGAGTTAAATATTTTTTATATTTATACTCGTTCACTATTTTTTGAAGTTTGATCTCTGAACTGGATAATTAAGAGAAATTATTAATTAGAGTTTACCCCACTTATAAATAAATATTTGGTACATTAAATCTACATCTTTTATTAGTATATACAAATAAACATTTTAAAGTTAAAAAGATAATTATTATTTAATTCAACTCTATAAAATTAATCTAATTCAATTATATATAATTAAATATACCTGAAATCTTCGATAGACAATTATCCAGATGTTAATGTAAAAGAGTAATTAACAAAACATTTCAAGTATATTAAAAATGTACTATTTAAAATATAAAAAATTGATTAAAAAATATAAATAATTAATTGGAATTAATTAATATCCTCAAGGATTGAAGAATAAAATTTTATATTTAATTGTTTAGGATTGTTAAGAAATATTTATTTCATTTATTTTATTGTTTTGTGTTTTTCTCTCTTTCTTTCTGAGAGACAGATACAGAGATACTGCCTTGAATTGAATTGAATATTGGAGATTCCAAGGAGGATCAATGTTACTCTAGGTGGGGCTATGTTTTCGTCCTTTGGTTTATAAAATAATAAAATATTTTAAAGAATATTAAGGAATGTTTAAGAATCTTTGGTTAAAATTAATTTATAACTCGACACTATTGTTAATCGTAAAGCAACAATTGTCGGTGGAACAAAAGTTTTTTCCTTCATTCAGTTTACATTGAACATAACATCATGACCGATTAATTGACTGCATTATTAAAATTAAAAGAGAAAGTGATAGAGAAATTAAGATAACATTATTCTGAAGCTAAATATAATAACATCTTAATATATTTACTCTAAATGTAAGTTATAATGAATCACGAGAATTAAGTTAAATCAATCAACTAATTAAAGATGATTATGTTCTTCTTGACTTAATTTTTTTTCGGAAAAACAATTGTAATAAAAAAAAATTAAACAAATCGAAAATATATAAGATCGGCGAATCCTATAAAACAACGACTCGTCGACGGTTAAAACATGTCCATCGTAACTCAATTTTTTAGTTGACCAAAGAGAGGTTGTGAATCAAAGAGTCAAAGAAAAATCACATGGAAACGCGGAATTCGTATATATACGTAACTATTTAAGGTCGCATGTAACATATACACACATATGAAAACTATGGTTGGGTTTTTGTTTTATGGCACAAAATATTATGATGAAAACGAAGTTTCTATTAATTTAATGAACAAAGATTGTTGAAGCTTAGCATGAGACAGCTGTTCTCAAACTCTTGTAGTAGCCATCATCATATTCATATTGATTAATTTGATTGTTACACATTGGCACTAATCATATGGAAAATTAGTCTAAATATGTATTATCTAAGTATTAATTATTAATTAACTATATCACTTGATATGTACTTCTTAAAGATTCAGATATTGACTTCTATCATGGCTTAGTACTGGAACCCTCTTTTTGCTATTATCCACTCAAATTTTGGTTTCACTTTGAACAGTCACCACTATCAACCCCCCACTAATTAAAGATTTCTTTTTATTCTTTTATTCACATTTTTTTTACCAACTTTTAGTTGATATAATTTAATCTCTGAATAGTGAAAATAGTAAAATACTCACTAAAAATATTTATTATCATTTTAATGATTGAATTTCGTTATTTATTATTATTTTGATTCCTAAATTTTATTATTTTTTATATTTTAGTTCTAATATTTAGGGATCAAAATAATAATAATAATATTTTTTAAAGACTAAAATGGTAAATATTTTGTATGTTTTAAAGAAATATTTTACTATTTTTTATCTAATAAATATTAAATTGTCTCATTCTCATCCTTATTTTTCAAGAATAAAAATTGTGATTTATTTATTATTATTTAGGTGGGCAGGGGCTATTTAGGATAATTAAATTTGGTTCAAAAAGAAGTTGCGAAATTTGTCATACTTTTGCGAAATCAAAAACAGCCTAGATATAACTATTTCTACTTTTCAATTTCATAAAAGATAAAGTATAAATGGTTTGGGAAAAAGAAAAGTTATTCGAACAAAATTTTTGCTTTATAAGTTTTGTAAAAAAAATTCAAACTGAACTTATGTAGCCGTATAAAATGTAATTCATGATTAATGTTGTATAATCAATGTTAACCAAAATAATTATAATCATTAACTTCTCATATTAGAAATAGTGACATAAAAATAGTTAATTCTTTATGATAATAAAAATGGGAAAAATATGTTTTTTTCCTCTAAAATTTGAAATGTTTAGATTTAGTCCCTCTAAAATATTTATCCAGTTTTAGTCTCTATAAGGTGAAAATGTATCATTTTTAGTTTTTAAAGTTATTTAGATGATATTTTTTAACAAATATAAAATGCTAGCTAATCCATTTTAAAATAAAAAATGATACATTTTTAAATTTGAAGAACCACACCAACATAAATATACTGGATATATGATCAACCGATTTGTAAGAACAAAATAAAAAAACTAAAAAGAACTAAAAATAAATTTTCCAAATTTTAAAATGATTAAAACACATTTTATTCTAATAAAAATAGAATTTGCCAAGAATGAAAAAAAAAATTGATGCACGATAAGGTATGAGTTTTATTTAATTTTTAAATAAATAAAATTTTATGTTTGGACCCTAATTTATGTATATTGCAACCCTTATAAAATAATGAGGGCTTGTTTTTTGCTTACCCACATAGTTTGTGAATTTTGTGGTTTTGGTTTGACTGTTAATGGGTTAGTGGTTGACTATATATGGTATTTATCTATAAATAGATTAATTAGTTTTAATAGCTTTTTATTTATTGAGATATTAAATTGAATTTATGGATTTATAATTAATTTTAAGATTATTATCATTTATTTATGGACATATTCATTCAATTAAATGAGAAAAAAAATGTATATTTTCTTGTGTCACCTCACCTCACTCTAAGGCGAGTGAAATGTCCTATTTATATTTATATCTCATGTACAATTATTTTGTGTAAAAATGTATTATTTCGTGTAAAAATGCAAGACAATACAAGGCTCAACTTTCAATTGTTTATACCATGAGTCTACGAAAACATGAAAGTTAGATAATTTAATATCTAAAAAATAAAAAGTAGTAAATAGTTGTTAAAGTCGTAATATATTTACCATTTAAGTTTTTGAATTATATCATTAATTGTTATTTTAGTTTTTATTTTATGAAATTAAAAAAGGTAAATGATTAATAATAATAAATAATTAAATTAATATTAAACATATCATATTTTTAAATATTATTTTATGATTTTTCAATTTTTCGGAAACTTATACACATTTTCAACAAGTATAATAATAATTTATGCATTGTAACATTCTTTCTGATAATTAAATTATTACACATAATGAGTTATATAAGATGATGACTCCTTGTAATTTTGCAAATTATGAATGTTATTATCCCCTTTAATATTATCAAGATTGATCAAGTGAATATTTCAACGACTGTAAAGTCAAGATTTATGAGCTCAACATGATAAATAAATAGTTTCATTTAATTAATTTGATGATGAGTAGTTTATTTAATTTAGAATTTATATATTCATTATATAAATACTAGAACTTTAATTTTTACAAGTATTAAACTTAATTTTAAAGTTTATTTTTTAAAAAAGTTGAACGTTATAATTTTTTATTTAATTTGTTAAATCATGAAAATGTAATGATTATAATATTTGAATTCCACGTGTTTTTAAACACAGATTTTATATCTAGACTATCAAATACAAAAATGATAATATTAAAAAATAAAAAACATTCTTCCAAGATTATAAAAATAAGTTTATTATAAACGAGTTAAATAAGTCACACTTAAACTTTTATATAATTCAATTTAAATAAATCAAGGACAAGTTTAAACAAGTTATATTTTTCGCAAGTGAAACCTAAATTTTAACTTCACGATATCGATTGACTCATTTATACGTAATATATAAATGATCACAGGTAATGAATTAATGGGTGTTCATTATTCTTCATAACTCTTAATTAGGATAGTTGAGTATCTAAAGTGATACATAACTTAGGTGACATGTGTCTACAAAACATGTAATTTCATTTGAAAAAATAAATGGAGACATGTTAGATAATGTTGTAAATTTCATCATTTTTTCTCCGCGTGGCCTGTGCCTATTATTGTCTTCAATTTTTATTGTGTGTAATTTTTCATCCACATTAACTAATTTTGAATTTTATGGAATGTGAATAATTAACTAATTATTAAATTTGATGTTTCCAAAATGTTAGAGAGAAAGAAAAGTAATGTCACCCTAATAATAATATGAATCAACCAGCTAATATATATATATATATATATATATATATATATATATGTTTTTTTTCATATTTTTATTTTTTTATATGTATTAGAGTTGTCTATCGTCTAATTATCTATATATTAAAATTGTCAGTCAAAAAAATTGAGTCAGTAATGTAGAAAAAATCGACTTTTTAAAACAATATCTTAAAAATTTTCCCATTATTACGAATGAACAACCGTTGCTACCCTAATGTTTTATCCATCCAAAATTTTTTCATAGTGAAACAGTGATAGTTTTTTATAAAAAAAAATTCTTGTATGAATACTTATAGAAAAATAATACAATAAATTTAAGCAAAACACTGGACATAAAAGAAGATTACAAATTTACACATTGGGTTGCTAAAGAATCATACATATGAAAAACAATTTTACATTCAATCACAAGACATCATATATTGAAAACTTATTAATTTTTATAAAATTCTATTAAAAATCATATATAAATAATATATAAATAAACAGCAACGTAATATTATTCTACATTATTAATACGTTACCGTGAAAATGCTCTAAGTTCTTAACTGTAATAATATGCATCACCAAATATGGTCATTTGTTGTAGCCCACTAAATTTGAGTGCGTTTATTCACTTTTGTTTCACTTTTATGATAATATATCCATAATCTTAAAAGTTGACATTGTTAGAAACCACAATAACACAAACACAAGGTACAGAACCGTGGAACATGATTAGTTGTCCTCATCATTTGAAGCATACATAAACATATATACGTGGAATACATTAATTATTATTCTGAGAAAGGACAAAAATTAATTCAGTTAATTTTGAGGTTAGGTGTTGTTTCTCTTCCAAACAAAAATCTTACACATGTAATTGCGTCGAAGAAGATGTGTGTTTATGCTCCAAATTGAACAAACTCCACTCTATATGGATCATGAGAAGAAAAAAATCAAACGCGCTTATTTTGAGAACAATGCTTCACATTAACGCATGTGACTTTGTTGGTTACGTAGAGGTTCAGATAATTCTTAAGGGATAACAACAATGGAGAATGGGAGAGATAGATAGATACCATGATTAATTTGGTTAGATATTTTTACATTTTCATGTCTACTTTAGTTGCTTAAATTATAGATGTGAAAAATTGCCAAAATTTGTTTGGCCAAACAATTTTAAGGTTGAAAAATTAAAGTTATAATTAGATGTAGTGTAAAATTTGCTTATAGTGATGGCACATAAAAAATTAAATTTTGATAATAAAAAATTACGATGGATTTTCTTTAGTATAAAATTTTATTATAATAATAATTTATAATATATAAATAATATTTTGGATATGTAATAAATAATTTAGACTGTGATATTAGAATATTTTTAATTGTATTAAAAGTGACGGACATTTAAGAAGATAAATATATATATTGGTAATGTATAGTCGAGAATGTTAATAGATTACAAACCTTACTTTAAAATTATATGTTTTTATTTATAATATAAGTATAGAAACTAACAAATGTTAATGACAATCGTTTAAAATTAGATTAGTGAAAAAGTGAACATAAAATTAATTTTAAACAAAGTTAAAAATAGTGAATATTATAACGTAGGTGTTAAATAAAGTTAATGAATTGTTATTAATAAAGAAGTAAGTAAAGAATTAATTTTAAATAAAATTAAAGAATTGTTCAGTAACATTAAATATTATAAGATTGTTGTTGACAAAAATTAATAAATTGTTAAAAAATAATAGATATTTTATATTTATTGTGCATGAAACCAGGAATTTGACTGCGGCTGCAAACCTAAGATGTATTTTCCAAATTCAATTAAAAATTAAAATACAAAAAAAAATCAAAAAATTAAATTGAGATCGTAAGAAACAACGTTTACTTTTATATCAGTAATTTATCAATTAGAATTACTAACTTGAAGAATTAAACTCTTATCCTACTCACTCTTTCGATTAAAATAAAAATAAACTATAAATACTAAAATTAGTCGAAATTATTATATCTAAAAACTAAAATTAAAATTGAAAAATACACAAAAAATTAAAAACATATTTAATTTAAAAAATAAAATAAAATTAAACCTACTAAGTCACTCAGTTCCCCAGCCACAGAAAAGGAAACGACAAGATTAAAAAAATCAACTGTTTCGATTTCAACCAATTGTACGGTTGCTGTGAATTTTATAATTGTCATTCAGACTTTGAAAGAGTCAATGTCAAATCTATTGAAAACAATAATTTAAAAGACCCTTAACCTACGTCCTTTCTTTTTTATTTTCTTGGTTTCACTTGGGATTGGTATTGGGTAGAACCCAGTGATTTGAAATTAGTGATCTAATTTCAACACTAGATCATTGCTTTAGCAGTGACTAATTCAACTTGCTCGATCGGGCTCAATTTTTTTATTTTTTTTCATTTTCTGAATTCAGTTTAAATGTAACATATCTTGTATATTATCTTACATGTTGGTGTAAAATGTTTTAAATTATAATCATTAAACGTCTTTTAATTTTAGTTTGTAATTAATTAATTACCTTTAAAAATTGTTTGCTATGTTTAGAAATATATAAATTAACTATGCATGTCATATTATGTTGTAGTTTTTATCTAAATATTGAGTCGGTTCACCAACCTAATTAATCTTTAGGAAACAATGATTAGGTTAACTTTAAAGCTAAAAGATCAATTTAATTAAAAACATTAAATCTGCTTCATATCAAGTTATACTTGATCAAATTATATATCAAATGGTTTATAATATGAGGATACATGAAATTGTCTAGCTGCCAAGCATATAATAGCATGTCAGAGAAATAGTAAAGAATAGGTGCAAAATAGTATCTTCCACCTTTTCTTATACACAATGATTTATATCTATACAATTTTAACCAAGTTGTGACAATTTAACAATTATGTCGACATAATTTATCAAAAAATGCAGCTATAATTTTTAATTTACCTCAAATGAAAAACTAAACTCTATGCTTTTTCCGGAGCTATACTCATCATTTTTCAAAAACCAAAATCATCCTGTCGAAAAATGTGTAATATGAACTCTAATATAAATTAATTTGTCAAATGTATATGTATATTTATTTTTTTATTAATGTTTTTTTATAATATTTTATGAGATTATTGACTAGTTAATTTGTGTTGGAATTGATCACCATATATATTTTTTTACATTTAATCTACTGTAATGACTCATTTACATTTAGAGAGAAATAACACACGTGAGAAACTCTTAAATCACATAGAATAATTTGAATAAACAAATTCTTATGTCTGTTTTATTTATTGTGAAAACACTCCTTTGATAGCTACTATATATCTTCTTCTAATTTCTTTATCTTGTTAGTAATTTACATATTCATATTTTAAAAGCATCGCACTAGATAACATATAAATATGAAATAGATATTATTTAATACAATTCTTATGTACAAAAATAGAAATAATAATACTATCTATATAGTATTTTTTTCTCTAAATTTGATTAAAATATTTTGTATCAAAATTGATGATTTAATAATCCTTACTATATGCTGTTTAAAAAACCCTACAATTACGTCATCCATAGAGATTTTATCTGCTCGAAAGTATAGTATCTAGGTCACCCTGAACAATAAAATGGGTCAGTGCCAGAATAAACTAAAAGCTATCACATGATCCCATTGTCCTTGTGTGTGCATAACCAAAAATATAAGCATATATATGATATCTCTATTCTTATTCAATATAAATATACATATCTAAGAACATGCTGATCTAAGATTTCCAAAAACCTGAATTAGGTTCTTCGAATTTGGATTCGTGGTTGAAAAAAACCCTGCCACCTAAGTTCCCAAAAACGCGTCCTCAACAGTTTACTCCTCACTTAATCCATTTCTTTATTTCGTCACCATCAATTCTTCTCCAATCCAATCCCAATATTATTTTCGAGTTCTAAAGTTTACACACAACACACGTGCCACTCCCTCACCAATTCCCCTCTCCCATTTCCACTTTCCAAATAAACAAGTAATTAATAAAAAAAATCTTGACAGCACCATAATTCATCAAGTAAAAAATATGAGCGTACAAACATAGAATAGAAAAAAAATTGTAGTAGCATAATAAACACATCAACTGTTCGATACACCACCAACTAATCAATTGTAATATCCGGTTAATTAATCAATTATAATATGTAGTTACTCGTTTAATTCATTGACAAAATCTTTTTTTACATTTTATAATTAGTTATCTCATTGTCTCATAGTCAACTAGTCAATTACAATACGTGATCAATTAATCAATTATAATACATAATTTACTAAAAAATTTTTTTTTTTTCACGTTTTATAATTAGTTCTCTAATTGTCTTATAATTAACTAGTTAATTACAATATGTGATCAATTAGTCCATTATAATAAGTAATTACATGATCAATTAGTCAATTAATCACTCAGTCAATTCAGGGATAAAAATTTCTCTTTTCTTATAACTAGTCGTCTACTAACTACAAAAATGTTTATGAAAAACACACTGTGCATACACACAAACCCAACATAGATTTTGTTAGTTGAAAACAAAAGGTAGAGAGAGCACAGTGAAGCAGCTACGAGGAAAGTCACCAACGTATGAGTGTAAAGGTTCCACGTTTCAATTGAAAGAAAAGCAAGCATATAAACATCTATAAATACCAACGACAATGTCCCGCATATTATTACAACCTACATAGCTACCTTAACATTAAAAACATTTTAATTAAAATTATATACTATATAGTTATTATTACTATACTCTTAACATTTGAATTTAATTCATTGCATGGATATGGCTTCATCAAATTCAACAACAAGGACGAGCCACCACGTTGTGGGTGCTGCTTCTTCCGAATACAGAGGAGTCAGAAAGCGCAAATGGGGGAAATGGGTTTCCGAAATTCGCGAGCCGGGGACCAAGACCAGAATCTGGCTCGGAAGTTTCGAGACGCCGGAGATGGCGGCGGCGGCGTATGACGTGGCAGCGTTGCATTTCAGAGGACGCGACGCGAGGCTTAATTTTCCTGAGTTAGCAACCACTTTGCCTCGTCCAGTTAGTAACAATGCCGACCACATACGCATGGCGGCGCACGAGGCGGCTCTCAGACTCCGCACCAACTCCGCCGTGCCGGAGAGTGGTGGTTCCGGTGAGTCTGGCTCGGGTGTTCCTATGACTGTGAGGTTGTCTCCGACTCAGATTCAGGCTATCAATGATAGCCCCATGGACTCGCCTCAGACTTGGATGCAAATGCCAGACACTTTCATGATGGATGATCAATCCATCATGTTCTCCAATGGGTACACGTTTGAAGATAATGAATGGGATAATATGCATCATGATTCTCTTTGGGATCCTTAGATACTTACTTACATACATACATATACATACATACATATACTTATTAGTATACCAATTAATATTAATGTTATTAGTATTTGATTTAATTTGATTAAGTTAATTAATTACGTATAAGTAACTTATTTTAGTGAGGTGACAAAAAAAAAAACAATGGAGACGGCAAAGGAAGGTTAACAGAAAGGGTCAATATTATTTAGTTTTGTTTTGTTTCTTTTATGAATTGTTTCAGGGAATTAAGGAAATGAGATGGAGTGTGAAAGCAATGGTGGATTGAGAAGGATGAGGAAATGGCATTTGTGTTGTCAGATAAGGGAGTAATTGAGAGGGTCCCATTATTAGTGATTAGTGTAACCATTACATTTGTTTAATTAGGGTTTTTTTATATAGTGGGTGGGATTTGTTTTGTGTACCAGATGGGTGGGGCCACAGACTCTGTTTATTGGCTATGTTTTATAGGCTGTGCAAGAGTGTGGTGTGATTTATTTTATTTTATTGTTAAATAAAACTAAGATCATGTATTGGAACTCCATTTGTCAAGCAGTTCAGCTAGTTTAACTATGTTTCCTTTTTGTCCCATACATATGATTTCTTGTAAGATTAATCCATCTTGTTTCTCTTCTTTACTTTTACTTTTAATGGATAATATATTATACCATAACATTCTTTGTTTTTGTAGGTTTTGTAATTCTCCTTATAAAAAAATATTTAATAAACAACTATAATAATATACAGATAATTATGAAAAAGAAAAATATATATATACATGTATTCTCCACAAATGAGTTAGTTAATTACTTATTACAGTTAATTATGAAATAAAATCTTAAAAAAATACTACCATATTTTTGCATGGGGTTTATCTTTTTGGGCTTGGATTATCCAATCTGTTGGGCTTCTCTATACATTGGCTGATCCAAAACAAAAGAAAAGAAAAGGTTAATCTATCCATAAAATCCGTGGTCCTCGTACTCCTCACTATGTTACTATTATGTCAGTTAATAGTTAAATACGAGGAGGTTGGAACCAGAATTTGGAGAAAGTGTGAAGAATGATTGATTCTGAGTGAAGTGTTTCTGTAAAATGTTCATCATCAGTTCCTCCACTTCTACTTCGTTACTTTCGAACTCAGCTTCACCTTTGTCTGTGTCTTTTCCACATTCGTCACTCAAAATCGTTAGAACCCCTTCTCTGGATTCAGTGAATGCCTCGTTTGTTTTTCCCAAGCTTAGAAGAAAACGAAGGAGAAAATGGAGAGCCGTTGATGGCAGTAGCGAGAACCAATCAGTTACCTTAACATCACCAGCTGCTACCACAAACTTTGATGATGATAACGTTGTTGATTCTGCTTCAGCGGTTGTGAGAAATTTCTATGGAGGAATCAATGCGCATGACGTGGATTCGGTACAGTATCTTATCGCTGAGAATTGCGTGTACGAAGATCTTGTCTTTCCACGACCCTTTGTGGGTCGTAAGGTAATATTTTACAACACTTTTAGTAGTAGAAAATAGAAATATTTTACATCTCAGAGAAATAGGAAAAGTTGAGAAAAGAAAAAGTATTGGAAAAGAAAAATACATTGATAAACATAAATAATTAGACAACTAATTATAAAATGAAGATGAATATAACTTGTATATACTTATATGCTTTATGAAATATGTGTATACTATGTATGTTTTATGAGGGAATTAATACGAAGTAAAATTGATAGGAAAAAAATGGTTTTAAGAATAACATAATTCATTAGTTTGAGCTTTTAAATTATTGTGCAGGAAATACTAGAGTTCTTCAAAAAATTCACTAATTCTACTAGCAAAGATCTGCAGTTTATTATTGATGATTTGTCTACCGAGGATTCCTCATCCGTGGGGGTGACATGGCATTTAGGTGCATTGTTACAAATTCTATTGTTCTTTATTTCTTTGCTACCTTTTTAATGTGTATTCGGATTGAAAAAGTGTATGTATTGTTAACATTAGGAAGTTGCTGCAGAATGGAAGGGAAAACCTTTTCCCTTTAGCAAAGGATGCAGTTTTTATCGTTTAGAAGTGATCAACGGCATAAGACAAATAACGTGAGTAATAGTGGATGAAGCCAGATGGTTTTTGAAGTATAAGATTTCATTTTTTAACCCTTATGTTATGGTGGTTATTTGATTTTTGTGTTGTACACAGCTAGTGTTTGCTGGTTAATCTTAATCTCTCAACACAAATAGCTTTCAATATTTTTCATGGGGTCCTTGTGTAGCTAATGCTTAGTTATTGAATTGCTTTTCTTTCTTACAGTAGGAACTTACTGATAAATCTTAAATTTCGTGAAAAAAAACAGATATGGTCGAGACTGTGTTGAACCAGCAATCAAGCCTGGGGATGCAACTTTGGTATGTGAATTGTTCTTCATTACACTATGATTCTATCATGACAATTGGTATTGGAAGTCCCACATTTAACTTGCATGCTTATAAATCCATCTATGTAACATGTCATGGTATAACTCATATAAATTTAACTTTCTATGTCATATCCCGGCATAACTTATCAATATGTTATAATTTCGATATAAATTTTTTATTAATATATTATAATTTCAGTATAAATCTTTTATTAATATTTAATAATTGGGAATAAAGAAAAGAAACTCTACAGAGAACAGGGAAAACAGAAAAGAAAATAAAAAACATGAAAAACTGGTAACGGATTAAGAACTACAGGCATTTTTTTTCCCTTCACACTAGAAATCTAGAATCAAATTGATTTTAATTTTGCTATTGTTGCCAATGAATGCTGTGTTGGTTTCTGCACATTGGTCAAATCTAGTTTTAAATACTAATAGTATGCATATCCATTTTTCTTTTTGTTAATGAACAGTTTTGGAAAACAATTTATAGTGTTTTATTCATTGCTGATTTCGGCTCTATTGGAAAACAATTTATATGCAGACAGTGATCAAGGGTGTGACATGGCTTCTGCAGCAATTTCCTCAGTTGGCAAACTGGTTATAGTGAAAAATTCTACATTACTTTTGAGAGCTGAATGTGCTTCCTTTCTCCCTTACTTCAGTGTATTAATTTGATCTTAGTTGGATTGTGTAACAAAAAAACTTCACACAACAGGTCAAAGTGTTGTAAATATATAACTTATAATGCCATTTCTAAAATAAACAGTGGATCCAATTTAATCTCTAAAAGACTAAATAATTCATCAAATTTGTATATACTAGACAGTTTATTCTTTTAATATTCTTATCTATATTTTTAGCACATAATAACTATCATAAAAGCTGTAAAAGAATAATTTCTGGTTAGTTAATAATGTAAAAACAATGAATGTCTATTAAGTTCAATGATTATTTAAATTCTGTATTTTTTTA
Organism: Hylodesmum podocarpum; assembly: GCA_026586105.1. Lineage (NCBI taxonomy): Eukaryota > Viridiplantae > Streptophyta > Magnoliopsida > Fabales > Fabaceae > Hylodesmum > Hylodesmum podocarpum. Next base: position 1,173,952 of record JALJEV010000646.1, read on the forward strand.
GAATGTAAATTGCCTTGAGTGCATTTTTTTTCAAACTAAATGAGGTTATTATCTAAAAATTAGATTACTCGGTAATTTTTTAGCTTTTTTTTTTTTATGAATTTACTGAATTTTTCAGATAATATTTTTTTTTAATTTCAAAATAATCAACATAATCTATATGTTTTGAAAATTTCTTAATTAGATTTTATTTGGTCTTTGGGTATTAAATAAGTTATGATTGGATCCTTATGGAGGTATTATTTTGGTTTCAAGATTGTGGGATGACCCAGTAGGTTGAATCTAATCTTTAACATAATTTAATTTAAAAATTCATTTGAAAAGAAAATAGATGAATCCTAAACCTATATTACAGCTTGGAAATTTTATAAAATTTACCATCAAACAAAATATATGCATAACGTTAATTTCATACCAATAAAAAATTTTGTAATTATATTTTAAAAATAAATTTCAATAATTTTTCATCTAAAATATAATTATAAGTGATTGATAAATAATTAAAAAATTTCCAAACAAACTAAATATTTTTAGAAAAACAAAATAAATATTAAGCATTAAGAATGTGGGTTTTGCACAGTGTAGAGTGGATGCAATTGGACCAAATCCGTGTTATACGTGTCTGTTTGAATTGCACGTGCTAGCTAGGGTTTGTCTATGAACGACATGTCTATGCTCAAAACGGCGCTTACTTTTAGGGTTTTAAATAAACGTTGAAACCCTGACGAGTGACGTGGATTTCATTTCATTTCATTTCACAACAATGGGATTCTGGGGTTAGTCATCTTCTTCCTCCTCCATTTTCCTTCGTTCTTCTTCTAGTTTGTTCTAAATCTGTAGTAACATTGAAGTGTTTCATTTGTTTCTTTAATTCATGCTACTTTATCATTCTGTTATTTGCGTTTTAGTTACTACTGTATGAAGCTATTTCTCATTGATAATCATGGTTTTTGAACTCTTGCTTGTGTTATTTATTTTCCATTTTTCTGTGTTGTGTTTGAGTTCAGGGATTGAAGTGAAACCTGGCAGACCCTATCCTTATCATGCAGACAATGCACGAGGGAAGCTTCACGTTACTCAGGTTCTTCATTCATTAACTCAACTCATGTTGCTTTTATTGATAAAATCTGATATGATTCCAAGTTTTTGTTCCTATCTTGGATTTGCGTTATGCAAGAAACACTATTCTTGCTGGTTTTCTTCGATAATTTGCATTAAGGTTTGAAATGTAATTTACATGTGGATTTTAATTTGGACTCTTGATAAATTTGCTTGACTTTGTATCTTCATCTGGATTAAAAATGCTTAACTAGTCTAGGTTTATTTGGCAATATAATGTAGAACATTTGCATTCCTATACAACATACAATTACATTTGTTTGTATGCCATGGTAAGTGTCATGGTAAATAATAATTATTTCCTTCTGTTTTTGTTCCTTCTACAAATTCAGGCTACTCTAGGCGTTGGCCAATCATCAGAGAAAACCATTATTCAGTGCTCTTCTGGACATAAAAATCCAGTTTTCTTGTGTTCACTGCTGCCAAATAAGATTGAGTCATGCCCTTTGAATCTTGAGTTTGACGCTGATGACTTAGTGGCATTCTCAGTGATTGGTCCACGGAGTGTCCACCTTTCTGGTTATTTTGCTGCTGATGATGGGGATGCCATTAGAGATGACTATGAATAGTATCCTTCTGAAGAACTTCCATTTATCGATCTATTTGCATTGCAATTTAAGTTTGGTTCATATAATTGTGATTAAGGCATAATGTTTGGTGTTTTTTTTCTTCTTAAATTCTTGATTTCCTACTACAATGTGAAAGTGATTCATGGGGAGAGGATATTGAAGGAACTGAGACAGAGGATTCATCTGAATATAATAGTGAAGATGATTATGGTGATGACTTTATTGTTGATAGTGATGTTGACATGTACCCGTCTTCACCGGTCCCAAATAGTGGAGGTATTTTCATTCTATTATCAACCTTTCTTGAAGCCATGGAATGGTTATATACTATCTGCTCTTTTCTTATGTTTCTTTTTGTAATTATTATGTAGTTTCTAACCTATGTGCACACGTCTTATATATTTATAGATACACAAATATTTAATTTCTATTAAAACAGAATATCAAATATGGTTGAATACTCAAATTCTATGACTATGCTTTTCCTGTAAAAACCAACAATGATCTGAGAAAATTTACATCTGATTGTTGACAGGGAAATACAATATTATATAATGATAGATAATAGATATGCATATGCTATAATATTCCATCATACATTTCTCGCTTATATTCTAATAAGTTTATCATTACATTTTCTTCATACATTCCAATAGTAATCATTCTTTTGTGTTGCATTTGCCTCATTTTTCACACTCATTCATTCCTTGCACTTGAATGTTGGAAAGAACCTGAAAAATGCAAGGAACAAATCAAATGAAGTTCAACTGCTTTGTTGTTAAAAAGAATTTTCTATTCAAATCAACATGAATTGCTTAATGTTTTCCCCCCTTTCTTTCAGTTGTAATTGAGGAAATAGTGGATGATGATAAACCTGAAAATGGAGATGATCAAACTAAGAAACGAAAGAAAAAGAAACAGGTAGCTCAGTTGAAAGACAAAGACAGCAAAAGTTCCGAGCTTCCGATTGTTGTTAAGGGTGAGACTGACCTTGTTGTGGAAAGTGAAGATGAAGATGGTTTTCCAATTTCCACTGCTGAAAAAGGTGCTTCTGTATCTCAGAAGGCAGAAGAAGAAATAAAAGGAGAACAAACAAATAAGAAAACTGAGAAAGCCAACAAGAAGAAAAAAGATGCTGATCATTCAGCTAGCTTAAAACGAAAAGTTGATGGTGCTGATGAAGATGAGCCACAGGATGGGTGAGAATGGATTTCTATGTGTGACTTTTACCTGGGCCAACCTGTTCTTTTCTAGAAAAAAATTAATGTTAATTTTTAATCTCTGTTTGTGCTTGTTGTTTTGTGTTGAATGTTTCTGATAATGGTAAATGGTTTCAGGAAAAAGAAGAGAAAAAACAAGTTGAAAGAACATGTTAAAGGGGAAAATGGTAATGCATCTGGCAATAGTAATGAGACAGATGTTACTACGCCTGATGAAAAGCATCTCGAGGAGGTTAAAACTACACCAGATGAGCATGATGGAAAGCTCTCCAGTGACGGGTAAGTACATCTCTTCTAAGTAGAATATCAGTTACATTTCACTGGGTTTTTGGTGTTACCGTTGCAGATTGTTGATTTAAATATTACATATATATGCCAGGCCAAATTTCATCTTTTAATTAAATCCTCAGAGCACCTGATCAACTGAACTAAAAGTTCTATTAGAAATAGTACATTGGAAATTGAGTTTGTTTTTTATATCTTTGTGTTCAATAAATTGGAATTCAACTCTATAAGATGTCAAATTCTTGCTGGGTTTTGTGGTGAATTTTGTACCTTCTCTTTTCTTTGCTTGAGATATTGAAGCTTGGAAATTTAGGTGGCTGGGTTTCCTTTCCTCTGTGTTGCGTTCTTATTATTAAGTACTGTTGTACTGACTTTTTGTTTTTGTGGTATTTTTTGGCAGGGTTCTTGCTGAGAAGAAAAACAAGAAGAAAAAGAAGAAAAAGACCAAAGAGTCAGAAGGGGTACCTGCTGCAAACCAAATTACTACAACTGATGAAAAGCAGAATATGTCCACATCAGAGAAAAAGGGGAAGAAACAAACTGAAACCAAGCCATCTCAAGTGAGAACTTTTGCAAATGGATTGGTTATAGAGGAGCTTACTATGGGTAAACCAGATGGCAAAAAAGCTGCTCCTGGAAAGAAGGTCACTCACCTGTGAAATTTTTGATGATTGAATTGACATGACATTACTTACTAAAGGATACTTCTGTTTAACCTATGTTTTTAATGTGATATCGTTTAAAAGAAACTTATTGTTTGATTTCAGGTCAGTGTTAAATACATTGGCAAACTGCGAAAAGATGGGAAAATATTTGACTCAACTGTGGGAAAAAGACCCTTTAAATTTCGCTTGGGTTTGTACTGTGCTGATCTTATGTTGAATTTGGTTGGATTTTTCTTTCTTTATAATACTTCACCTATTACATTTTGTTTTTGCAGGTTTAGGACAAGTCATCAAGGGGTGGGAGGTTGGGATCAATGGTAATTTATAGTGTGATTATGCCGTCTAATGTCATTATTTATAGTTTATACCTACTTAAGTTTTTTTTTCGTTTGTGCTCAGGGATGAGGACTGGGGACAAAAGAAGGATCACAATTCCACCATCGATGGGGTATGATATTCCCAATTTCATCTTTGTAAACTTGACTAACCTAAAACTTCAGTATATGTACCTTTAAAGGAGCTAAATAATATCTTGGTGTGATTAAATTACATTTACTGTCTGATTTATCTCGTAATGGATGGCATGTTTTTTGTTGTGCAGATACGGAGACAAACGCGCTGGGCCTATACCACCAAATTCGTGGCTTGTATTTGATGTCGAGTTGGTTGATGTTGATTAATCACTGACTTCAAACTCTTGCAGACTAGAGTCCTTGCCTTCTTCTTCTTCTATTCCTCACAGTTTCGGCTGCTAAATGGTCTGCTCCTGTTGGGCTTGAGAGAATGTTAACCAAATATTTACCATTTTTTTGGCCCGAAGTGGGTCTTTAGACCAAATTGGAGCTCAAGTTTTGTAGAAAATTTTGGATTGAATTAGGGAATTCACAATTTTGCGACTTTAAAAATATCTATATTCATAGTTGGTGTTTGCTTGGATGCTTTCATTTTCAATACAAGTTGGTCATTAAATGTGGTTTCTTTTTGGGGTGTACAATTTATTCCACATTATCACCGAACAAGAAATTATCATGCCTCAACTCTCTTTCGTTTAGTTTAATGTGTTATTTTGGTTCTTAATTTTTTTTACGTGATTAATTATTGATTTTTTATCTGAAGTTTTAAAATTTTTAACATGAATTAATTTAGTTTCTTTAAAACCCAACAGGCAAATCATCAAAGTTTCTTTAGGTGTCCCCCCCTCCCCCTCAAATTCGTTGTTTTCATTAAATTTCTTCTTATTTTAAAAAAATTAAAATTATTAATATTACAATTTCGTAAATATTTTGTGCATTGCATTGTACTAATACTGTAAAATACAGATGTAATTTATAATGTAAAAAAAAAAAGATCTATATTATGTAATTAGAATAAATAAATATTTTGTATAAAAAAATATTGTACACAAATATGAAAGAAGCAGTAGCATGGTACTGTATTTGAAATAAGGTCTTGAAAGCATTTGATAAGTGGCCATGTATGAGAAAGTCCTTGAGGGATGCAATGAGAACACCAACCATAGATGCATCACTACACAAGATGAGTTTGTCTGGGTATAGAGGGGAATGGCGAATTTAGCATAAACTAACGAAGTTTCTTTGGGTTCTTATGATCATGCCAAATAACAAGACCCAGCATTCTATGACATGTAACATAAAAAAACAAGAAATTAGCAGCCATGAATGTATTGGTATTGCCACCAAAAAAGAGTTCTTACAATGTGAATTAAATTAATTAAGAATGTGTTTAATATGTGAATATTAAAGTAACTACATAAATTGACAAACTTTTCATTAATACATGTATTATTTATTAAATAAAAAATTACAAATAAACACAAAAATAGTTGAATATATTTTTAATCCTTGTATAATTACTGAATTTCGATTGTGATAAATTGATAATTATAAATTTTCTTTACTTTTTATTATTTATAAATTTTAAATCTTTACTCTTTTTTTTACTTGTTATTATATCAACGTGATACTTATTAATTGTTTATGTATTTAATAGAAAGTGGAATCACTATTTTTGTTGACACTTACTAAATACTAACTACCATGTCAACATATCATATTAGAGATTTTATCAGAAATATTCAAAACAAATATTATTCATCTATTTTAAAACAAAGTGATTTTAGATTTTGAAGACATAAAACCAAATAATAATTTCATTTGGAATAAAAACAGAATTCATTAATTGCATAGATTAAAACTAATTCATTTATGCAAGTGGGTGATCCGTGCAACTACCCGATCCTCGTGGTTTCTGTTTGGCACGTGCCAATGGACGGCGCCGAAAATTTTTAATTATATTAAAAAATAAACATATTTATCAGACACGTCAGCAACCACAAATAGCACCAGTACTTTTTCTTCAATTTCTCCTCAATTAAAAAATATATATATTTAAATAAAAAAGCGCGTCTATTCCCTTATTTAGTAACGAACCACGTGAGAGAGAGAGAGTGCTGTATTCGCGGCACACTCTCTTTATTTCTCCGCCAAAGCACCACCGCATCTTTCGGTGAATCCGTTTCACCTTTTTTTCCTCTCTCTCTCTCCGATCTGCATTTTCCATTCTCTTCTCATGCCGCCGCTATTCTCCAATTCCTCGCCCTGCTGCACCGCCGCCGCCGCCGCGGTTGACTCCTCTGACCGGAGGTCCAGATTCGTCTCTCCTTCACGGAGCAATTGCACGCTTACGTCTCCAATTCTTCGCCTCTCTCAGGTACATTTCTTAACGTTTAGTTACTTCGATAGTTTCTATGCATTGAAAATTTAGCATATAAATTGTTGCATATTTTATGGAAAAATATTTGCTAGCAATGTGAAGAGAGAGAAATATGTATATACACGTATAAAGTGTGTGAAGAGAGAGAAATACATAAATATTCTGTGAATGAGTTGGTTGTATTATAGTTGTTAGCTTAGTAAAGTTGTATTTTCTGTGAAGAGAGAGAAATATGTATATACGTATAAAGTGTGTGAAGAGAGAGAAATATGTATATACGTATAAAGTGTGTGAAGAGAGAGAAATACACAAATATTCTGTGAATGAGTTGGTTGTATTATAGTTGTAAGCGTAGTAAAGTTGTATTTTCTGTGCGTTGGAAATTTAGCACACGTCATTGTCGCGTATAAGCTTCGGTTTAGTTATTTTCGTATTATTGCTATATTACTGTATAATTGATTTGTATGACCTTAATGAACCTAATGTGTAAATGCTAATGTTACCGTTTGAGCTTAGTGTTTATTTATTTAGTGTGTGTAGAATGATAGGAACAAGGTTTGAGCCTAGACGTTGTGCATGTTAACATTTGAGCTTCGTATCTAGTTGTGCGAGTTTTAGCAATCGGTATTGTGAATTTGTGATACATTTTTTGCGTTGATACTGTGTGTACCTTACACGTTATGTATGGATTTTTTTGATGTAGAATGAGAAATTCAATGTATCTCGGTTAGCGATTAGTCACTCTAGGAGGGATGTTAAAGACAGGATTATATCAATGGCGTTAGTGGAGGGCACTGTAGGACAAAAGGTGGATGTGGCCGGCTCCTCTAATATCTTGGTAATCTCACTACTCATTCCATGCATTTTGATGGTTAATTTTTTTGTTTCTATCGTTTGTTTACACTTGGTGCTGAAAAGTGATAACAGAGTTAAGAAGTTGTAATTTCTTGGTTGCAAAATTAAGCTAACCATGAATTTTGTTTAATGTGCTTAAGGGGATAAAAGAATAAAAATAAGTTCTAAATAACTGATGGCAAAATGTATCTAGTTCTTTCAATCCCTGAAAACGAAAAGTATTATCTTATTTATTTATCTGTGTATATAATAACTGATTTTTTTTTTCTTTTTTGTGTGTCTGCAGGCTTATGATTTGATTCAGGGGGCACTTGTAAGTATTATTTCTTGCTTCTGTATTTCATGTTTTCGCTTTGCAGAGATTTAACCATTTCACTTTCTAGATTCATAGTGTTCTATTCAATCCATTAGGGTGTAGATGTGTGTGCAAGTGTGACGCACTACTAATCCTTTTCCCACTAGGTGGGGTTGGCTTAAGGGGAGTTTGGACGAGGTTATGAGGAGCATATTTGGGCTTATGAAAATAATATCCTTTAACATATTTCAATAAGTTTCTTTGTGTATCTTATCAGAATACAAGCTCATGAGAAAATGAGCATAAGACCTCATGAGATACAAGCTCGACAATAAATGCTTAATTAAGAAACGATATTAAATATAGATGTGGTGCAAAAAGTGGTTTTCCATACAAACCCATTGATATTTACGAACATGTTCAATTGGCTTCTTAACAAAATAGATTTGAAACTGTATGAGAATATTGAGAAAGATTGTAAAATCGCATTGGATAGTTGCAAATCTCTATTTTTGCAAGTTAATGAATCTCAATATGCTTTTTAATGTAATGTTACAAAAGACTAATACACAGAAATAATTTTCTATACAGGTGAAATGGAGTTCTGTTAGGGACAGATCTTTACCTGATCCACCAACAGCCGTTTTTCTGCATGGGATCCTAGGTTGCAGGAAAAATTGGGGTGTGTGCTACTGTGTATATATTGTTTTTCACAAGCCTTTTGTGTTATAAAATTTATGCATGGCCTGAATTGTTTTTATATAATGTGTGTCAACATGATTATCTTGTGGGCAACAATGTACTCTACCTGATCAAACTACTTTCCCAGGTAGTTAACTCTCAAATTGAGAGAATAGAAGAGGAAAGTAATTTACTCTCTTCTATTCTACCTGATCAAACTACTTTCCACTTCTATCCTCCCAACTAATTATAGTGTGTTAATCAAATGATAATTGAGTCACTTACTATTGGCTTCCTCATTAGATGAAGCTAAATCTTTAATTTTGTGTTTGCATTTCTCTTTTATAGTAGTTTTCATGTGGCTTCTGATATCTGGGTTAGATATTTTGTGTTTGGAATGAAGTATGTCTAGTTCTGAGGAAAATATAAATGGGAAAGAATGCATTATTAGCTTCATAGTTTGTTGCTGAATGAATGATATTGCAGGAACTTTTGCTAGGAGATTGGCTCAAGAGTTTCCTACATGGCAGGTATTTTGCTTTACATTTTTGCTAAGCTTTGTTAGGTACTACTTGCCATATTAATATTTTATAGTTATACTAGGCATTATGCATATGGATTTAATTCTGATCCACTAACATTATAGAAATATTTACACTATCAACAAATCATTTATTGCCATGAATTTAAAACAGTAAAAAAAATTATTTTAAGTGGATGATGCAACACTTCTTGTGTATTGATTTTGTCTCGAGTTTGGATCAAATTATTAGACTCTGTGATTAGGTAATATTTTTTTTTTCTGGTCATCCTAAATTCTGATTGTAGGGATTCAATGCAAGAACATTCTGAATTTTAATAAATCTGAAACCTGTTTATTACTTTTGTTTGCATTGACAGTTTCTTTTAGTAGACCTGCGATGTCATGGTGATTCAGCATCAATCAAGAAGAGAGGTTCCCATACTGTTGCATCTGCTGCTTTTGATGTTTTGAAACTGGTGAGCTTTCTTTAACATGTTTCCTAAATCATTATCTTACTTATGTGGCTGGAGTCTATACAATTCCACTGCACCCACTTCTGAAGGGATTTAAACCTTGGTTCTTCAACATGGAATACCCAGTGTTCCAATCATTTGGGCTTCCTCTTTGGAACTCTCACCCCACCCTGACCCTTCCTTTGTTTTTAGTGGTTTATGATCTCTCTTTAGTTTGGGTGAATTCCTCAAATATTTATTGGCGTTACCACTTTAGTTCCCTTAATTTTAGTTGCAGTGTCCATCTTTGATGTTGAAATGCTAAATGATACCAATTGTGGGAATTAAATTCCCTTATGAATTATTTTTAAATCGAAAATGTGTTTTCTGTGTTTATGGAATATTTTATTATTGATAGAAAACCTTGGAACGTTTAATAATCAAGTTAAACTTGCTTGTTGTACTTGATCAATTTTTTCAAGAGAACTGATTAGATACCTGCTGTTGTGTATACATGTAATTTATATTCCCTTTCTTGTAATGACATCCTCTTTGTTCTTTTGGATAGGTTCGGGAGCTAAGAATAACACCTCGTGTGTTAGTTGGTCACAGTTTTGGGGGAAAAGGTTAGTTATTGAACATTTTATGTTAATTTTTATGTTCTAGTAGCCTTCTTTTTTACTTACATTTCCATTTTCTCAGTTGTTTTGAGCATGGTGGACCAAGCTGCAAAGCCTCTTGCTCGGCCAGTGAGAGTAAGTCCAAATTCAGTTGCTGTTTGCTTTTGCTGGACAAAGGATTAGCTTTTAGCTGTTTTGATCTTCTTGTTTGCCTGTATTTATGTGTGATTGTTCTGAATTGTTTCATTCTTCTTCTATGCTATTTGAAGGCTTGGGTTCTCGATGCAACCCCTGGAAAAGTTCGAGCAGGTGGAGATGGAGAAGACCATCCAGCAGAACTCATATCTTTTCTAAGTACACTGCCAAAGGAGGTAGATCTTTACTTGATTCTTGTTTTGTTTTTTCCCTCAATTATTGTGTCCTTTTGAGAAAATGAATGTAATAGTGATGTTAATTTGATTCAATGTATTGCTCTTGTTTTGGTTTGTCAACTCCCCAAAGTTTGGTTGCTGGGTTTGATTTAAATTCTTGTTTGGATAATTATTGACAGTTTCCTACTTTATTATAATTCAAAGTTTGAATTGCAATTAATATCAAATATATGCGGGTTATATGGAATATTTCTTGCTAATAAGGAACTAGGAAAGTCATAAGGAATGTGTAAAGGTGGTTTCTTGTCAATTCAATTCTTGTGGGCTATAGATATCATATTTGTATTAGGGTTTAGGGAAATATGTAATAATTAGAATGTGAGAATGAGGATGACTGTGAGATAGTTTGTTTTGTCTGTAGGTTACCTGTCCCTCACAGGGTTTAGTGATTGGTAGCAAAAGTGGTGAGCTACTTATGGAATGGAGGAGGTTGAGAGTGCTATAAATATTATCCTTTGACCTTGTTTTGATAGTAGATATGATCTCTTCTCATCTGTTGATGTGGGCACATTAGGTTGGACCGTGTTAGAGTATGTGATTTGTTTGTGACGCTTTTATTTAATTCCCAATATTTATTGAAAGTTGAATCATTTGAAGAAGGGAATGTAGTATTCCCCAACATTGGTTCCTTTGACTTATCACTATCAAATAAAAGAGAACTTGGGATAGGTAACAAAGGAAACTATAGAAGCATAAAGAAGGGAAAAGAAAAAAAATTGAGGATTTATTTGAATAAAGCTGGTCACTAATACGTGCATGCCTACTAACTACTATGCTAATTTACTTTTATGATTTATTAGCAATTTAAAATTTGATGCTCTTTTGATTGTCATGTCAGTAACACAATAAATATCTTCTATACTCTTTAGCTTCTTTATATAAATTAATTGACATAATGCTTTTACTTTTGGTTCTATATTATGAGCAATTTTTATTTTTTTTATTTTCTATGATCATTTCCCCAAGAAAGGTCTCTTCAAAGAGGGAAGTTATCAGAGCTCTTATTCAACAAGGATTTTCCAATGATGTGGCACAGGTACGTAACTAAAACAAAATGATTCACGTTAAAAATTAAGATAAAAGAAATAGATATTTTTGGCAATTTTTGTCCCTCTATTATTTTTTATTTATTTTTTCTGTTTTCCATGTAGTGGGTTGTGACTAACCTGCGGCCTTCTAGCTCTCCTGGCTCACAGTCATCAAGCTTCTCGTGGGTGTTTGACCTAAAGGGGATTGCAGAAATGTATCAATCCTATGAAGAAACAAATTTGTGGTACTTACTGTGATCTATGATAACAATGTCAGTCTTACTTCTTTGGTTGAGATGGGCTTCTGCCTTGAGCCCTCGAGTATGAGTTAGAAAAAGAATGATAGTCAGGTCCTGTATAACTGCTAATTTTATATTTAGTCTGTATTATTGAAGAAACAATTCCATGGTTAGTGTATTTACTGATGCCAGGATTGATGATATGTGCAATCACATTTAGTTTTGAAATTAATCTTTCCTTACAGAAGATTGTGTGTGGAACCAACAATGCTTAATGCTTTCTGTTCATAGGAAAATTGTTGAAGACGTACCTCGTGGTGTGCATGTGAACTTTTTGAAAGCAGAAAGAAGCTTACATAGATGGGCTCTTGAAGATCTTCAGCGAATCCATGCTGCCGAGGAGCTTGCTGTTGAGGAAGGAGGTGGAGTTGAAATGCATGTCCTTGAGGATGCTGGCCACTGGGTATGTTATCATACAGTTATTATTTTTAGAGCATTGTCTCTTTCCATAGGTGTCTTTTACTCTACGGGGTCTATCTAAAATACTTTTTTAGTTTCAAATAATGCAATTAGCCGTAGAGCCTCCTAGATTTTACGGAATAGTTGTGGCTGTTGGTTTTTTCATTGTTAAATATTAATACTAAGTGCTAACACGGCAACTTACACTTACACGATACTGGTAAAATTTGTTAACAATGGAATCTCAAATGTGAGTGATTGTTACTTTTTCGTCAACAGGTCCATGCTGATAACCCAGATGGACTCTTCAGGATACTGTCATCATCATTCCAGGGAAGCAGGACCTGAGTTTTCAAAGGTGTACAGTATACACTCTTGTAATTTCTATCGAGATGAGATTGCCTTCACAGTTTGATGCTATTCCTTCTTCCCGGTTTGTCTTTTTAGGTAAAGAGTTTAGGGAATGCCGTAGTCTCGAACCTGAGACACAGTAATGGTATTGCATATTGCAGACCATTAGTTGTAGACATGCTCCCATTTTTGGTCTAGTTATCCCTTCTGTATATGCTATTATTATTATTTTTGTCTTCTTGTACATCTCCATAATCTTTTATTAAATCTCCCATTTTTGATGTCTTAAAATGTACACATTATTTTTAGTTGGTTAGTATGCAGGTAATTTCCGGTGAGTAAAACCCAGAATATAAGATATTTGGTTGGATATTTGAATGGTTCTTCTTCTATCCAGACTAAATCTCAATTATTACATAGTTTATTATCAATTTTACGGATGAATATGGTAGAAAAAAAAGAATAAACAAAAATATTATTCTTAGTTTTTTTTTTAATCAGTGGTAATGTCTAAGTTTATGATAGAGATTATTTTAATATCTTGCAATCTCTTCAACAAAAATAAAGAAACCATGGCCCGTTTGATTATACAGGATAAATAATTGTTTAACTTTTATTTTAAAAGTTAATCACAATTTTTTGTTAATAATATTTCTTTTAAAAAAATACAAAGAAGCTGCCTATAAGTTATTTTCTGACTCCTTTAAGAAAAAGTTACGTTCTGCCTCGGGTATATTCTACAATTTTTTTTTTTCATTTTCGAACATGATTCTATTTTTTAATCGTCATTATTTTTAATTTAAATACCATTAAACAACTTCAAAATACTCCTTACACTGTAATAATTTTTTCATAAAATCCTTTCAAATGTTAATTAATTTATAGTTACATTTGACTTATCACTACGATATCCAGTTTTACGCTGAAAAAAAAAAATAAAAGAAAAAAAGGTTAACCGATCCATATTAAATAAAATTATATGAAACGTTGTCACTGAAATCTTATGGACGGTAATAATATAAATAAATATTTTTGGTATAAATTTTGTGGTGTCACCTTATCCTCCATAAATAAAGAGAATAGATGAAAGGATAGTTGTGGTGCTTAATGCATTTTTTTTGCAAGTTGAGGGAACCGAAAAGAGATGAACGCATGCAGGTGACGTGGCATCTCCAAACTCACTTTTCATTTTAACCCAAACCCCAAACACAACGCTACTCAACAAAACGCTAATTCTCTACTCTCTTTCTCTCTCGATTCCACGCTCTCTCCTTCCGTCAACGGCGATTTTCACTGTGGCCACCGGTAACCGTTCTCTCTTCTCCGATGAGAATCTCTAATTTCCTCTTATTGTTATTGTATGTTGAGTTTTTTGAACGGTGATTTAACTTTCTTTCTCTGCTTAACTTTTTTCTCTTGAATCTGTGAAAATGTAATTGTGTTGTAATGATACGGAGTTGTGAAATACGATGCGTTAATTGCTGGATATGAATTGAGAACTGCGGCTAGATCATCTGATATTGTAGATAGCGTTTGCTACTCGTTATTAGCTTAAGAATATTGTTGGTTGAGTTCAATTTACACTCTAGGGTTTACCTGAAAATAGCTTATGTAGTTCTAGAAGAAGAAAACAAAAGAGGTAAAACAAACCAAACATTTTACATGAGTTGAAATCAACTTATTTATCTCTACTTGTTTAGAAGCTCTCTCTTCTAATTTCTCCAAAAGTTGAAGTGCATGACTTTGTTTTAACTCACAAGATAAGTTTCATTGATTTTACCTCCCTAGTTCTTCTTTAATCAGTGTTTTTTGAGAAATTTATCCTAACTGAGCCGGTCTGTGAAGAATACTATTATTTTTACTGGCAAAATGTTAGAAACTTATTACCGAATGGGACCTATTTTTATGAGAAGGGGTTCGTTTTAACATGTGTAACAGACACAAATTGTGGGAAGAGTCTCCTGCAAATGCCACTTGTAGGGAAGTTGGCCAGGTGGTAGCACAAATACCTTCCCAACAAACTCCCCTATTCGCACATGATTGATCAAAGAAAAAATTTAAGCAAGATGAGCAATCTTCCTACTGTAGGTGTTTGCCGGAAGGTATTCCTACTGCTACGTGGCCAATCTTCCTCTAAGTAGCATTTGCAGGAGGTTCTTCCCGCAATTTGTGTCTGCCACACATATTAAAACAAATCCCCTCCTGTAATTTGTTTAAAACAGACCCCATTTGGTAACAAGTTTCTAAATGGAACCCTGTTACGTCATTTTGCGTATTTTACATGGTCTGTAGTGTACATGATTACGTCATTTTTGTGTATTCTAAGTGGTGTACTGATTATGAATGGGAACTTTTCTAACAGCTGTTAATTTTCTTCATACCAAAAATCTTAAGTCTTGATTTTTACATAATTCAGTTCACCTTTTTGAATTCCTAGAGAATTTCTAGTGTTTATATCCCCTCTTCTCCCCTTCCCAAAACTATGTACTTGTGTTCCTACCATTTCTGTTATCTCTTAGTCAAGCATTTCCATGTTCAATGTGATTAAGTTATTTATTTTGTTTTGCATATTTAGTCATTGACTTGGACGATCGGATAATTTTTATTTAAAGATGCAGGTTGTAACCATCTATTTTTAATAATAGTTGCATGGACATATCATTAAAAACAATAATTGTATGGAGATAACTTCTCTCTTCTTTTTCAGGTTGAACTTTTCAAGTTTGTGTACACGCTTTAATGTACAGGCACAGAAGCAGCAATATTGTGGATAGGATTTTTAATCGTCAAATTTGCACTCCTGCACCTGGCACTAGTGTAATTTCTTCTTACTACCAATTATATCTATGATTATTTTTTGCTCTTGGCATTCTTACCAGTGTGGTCTTTGTTTGCCTCCTATTAGTATATTCTCTTGTTTGGTGCAATAAGTTTATTTTTAAATGCTGAGGTGTAGAATAATTGATTCAAACAAACTATGCTTAGATACAGGAGGTTTTAGGCACTTCAGAAACAGGAATTCTTCTTTCTAGGTTTTTTTTTTTTGGGTGAGGGGGGTTATAAAGAAGTTTCATAATGATTGGATTGTAAATTGTAATGTAGGAAATTTGATATCCCTGCCTCCCCAGTGAAACTATCAAGAACATGAGCAAGGGAAGATAAGTAAGGTTTTGCTTGATTATATTTTTTATATTTAGAGAGGTTGGGCAGTTTATTTGATCATAGTTGAATTAAACAGTGTCAAGTATAACCTAATGTTTTTAAATTGAAAACTTGAAATGCAGAAGATATATGATTTGCCATTTTGAAAATTTTGCTTTCACTTTATCAAATGGAGAAACTAGCTTGGTGGGAAATTCATAAATTTGTTGTCTTGTTCCTCTGTTGAAGGAACCTGAATTGAATTTAATTTTTGCAGGTGTAATTTAATTCTTGCAGGTTCATCATGCTCGGCGATTCTATGAAAATTTGGTACCAAGTTACACAGTATATGAGGTTGAGTGCCCAGATCATTCATTTCGTAAATTCACTGAGGATGGTCAATACCTTATAAGTTTCAGCAGAAATCATCAGGAGTTGATTGTTTATAGGCCTAGATGGCTTTCATTTTCATGCAAAGATGAAGATTGTGATAAACATGATTTGCCACCAAGAGCAAAGAGATTTGACAGTTTTTTCACTCAATTATATTGTGTACCACTTGCTTCTTGCAATGAACTTATATGTAAAGATTTCTTTCTTTACATGGAGAGTACTCAATTTGGTCTGTTTGCTACTTCAACGGCCCAAATTCATGATGCACCTGCTGTTGGAGGAGCTATCCATGGTGTTCCTTCAATTGAGAAGATAACTTTCCACCTATTGAGGTGCTTACTCATCTTTCTCTATGTTTGATTTATTTTAATTTGATCTTCAGAATAACATGACAAATCATATCCTGGTCTTTTCTCCATTTCTCACCTAATATATTAGACTGGAAGATGGAGAGATCTTGGACAAGAAGGTCTTCTGCAACGACTTTGTCAATTTAACCCATAATATGGGTGTCTTTTTGTATGATGACCTATTGGCAATTGTATCACTTCGCTATCAAACTATACACATTATTCAAATTAGAGACTCTGGGAACCTTGTTGATGTACGTGCTATTGGGGAGTATTGCCGTGAAGATGATGAGCTTTTCCTCAATTCAAGTGCTCAGGTCAGTAAGCTTTTGGTATTGACTTTATTGTCATGTGTTTTGTTGAGCATACAATACAATTACATACATTGTTATTTTTTTGAGCAAATAATCTCCTAGCCCTTTCTTCTTATTAAATATTCTTTCATGGTCTTGTCTGCTCAGTTGGTGAAGTTGTGGGACATGCAACAAGAGTGCATGGGGTTCAAACTTTACAGTCCACTCCACCCCATTTCCCATTCCATTACTCTCCCCTTGGGATTGTCCCTATGGCTTGGGTCAATAGTGGATCCTCCCTTGAACTAAAAAAGAACTTTAAAAGAATGCTTTTACAATTTGAGGGCGAGTCATGGACTCATGGCACAACAGTAATGTTGCTGCCTTGTAACTTAGACATCATGGGATCAAATCCTAGAAACCTTTCCACTTATAGGGGTAAATTTGTGTGAATTTACCCACCCTAGACTCCACTAGGTGAGAGCCCTTGTTCACTGGGTCATCCTTTAATGCTTTTATAATTCATTTTTCAAAATGCTGGGATGGTTAAAACCTCAGGAATGGTTTTGGATTCTGTTTCAGTTGTTCAAACTAATAAATCATCTCTGATTGTCACTACATCCAATCAACCTTTATCAATTCTGAAGCCATCCAAGCTCAATATTGATAATTGTGATGATTTTGTTGCATATATAAAAGCACTAAACTCACAAAAATTAAGGCCAATCATCAACCATCCTGACAGGGCATGACATTTTCTGACAAAAATGAACAGCAGCAGTTGCCTGGAAACCACATTCAAAATCACGTGCATCAAGGTCAGCCTAATCTGGGGAATTCTTTTCTAAATGGTATAAAGCAGCGGTTGCTTTCATTTATATTCCAGGGACTTTGGAATGAAGAAAGAGATGATACCTTGGTTGGTCTTCTGAATTCGCTTCTAAATTCATTTTTTTTGCTATATGTAAAAATTAATTTTGATTATTTTCCCCCATCTACCAGAGGATCCAAGGGCTTAGAAAGAAGTTTTACTTCCACTTTCAAGATTATGTTGATTTGATTATCTGGAAGGTAAGGTGTTTGAGACATTTTATACATCCTAAATGACTATTTTGTCACAGCTTTGTCACTTGACAAGAACATTTTACTAATGGTTTAAACCTTCCTCATTTTATTTATTTTCTCCCCGGACATACAATAAGGAATGTAACAAGTAACATATATTCAACTCATGGGCAGGTGCAATTCTTGGACAGACACCATTTGCTAATCAAGTTTGGAAGTGTAGATGGAGGGGTAAGTTCTGTATCTTTTTATTTTAATTCTTTTATTTATACTAATTATACCATTCACATTCCCTAAAGTATGTAAAAAATGAAAATTACAAGAACCTGACAGAGTTGACCAAAGCCCAAATATAAAATCGATATGGCATAGCATTGTTGTTTCGTATTGCTTGAGTATTTGGCTGTCCTACTTGAAGTAGTCCTCGCTTCTCTGTAGGCCTCTCTATTCAGAGAGCCTTGGTTGAAACTAGGGATCATCCCGTCTTGTTAAAAACAAATAGTACTAAAGATTGAAGCTTAAATCTTGAAGCTGGTTGCTAAAATGGTAATTATCTTTTAACTTTACCCCTCAAAGCATAGTTTCACCAACCTATTACTGAAATTTAATTAATTATCTGAATGGGGCAATAAAGATTGAACACTTGATGACTAGATCTCATGCAGTCATACCATGTTAAGGACTAACTCTTAAAGGCTTACAGCTGTTAAGTTGTTCCAAGAATGATTTTTGATAATTTAAAGTTTGGTCCAGCAAGTAAAAATGGGGCAAGTCTCTTGTTTAGGTATTTATATGAACAATCCAGAAATTTTCTACCTAGAGACGAGTGGAATTGGTATGCCCTCTATTGAAGTAATATGACAAATGTGTTAATGTTTCATGCTTTCAAGCCTCAGGTGTCACGAATTGCTGATCACCACCCAGCTTTTGTTGCTGTTTATAACATGGATACAACTGAAATTGTATCTTTTTATCAGGTGAATTTGGTTTCCATCTTGTTTTATTTTCTTGGGTTTTCTCTGTGTTAGTGTCTCAGTGTTTTTCCTGACACATTTTTACATTTTATCAGAATTCACCAGACGAGCTTTATCTGTTGTTTGAGCAGTTCTGTGACCACTTCCATGCAACATCAAGGAATTCAATGCATATGAATTTCATATCTTCTCATTCAAATAACATTCATGCACTGGAACAGCTACGGAGCATAAAAGATAAGGCTAGCAACCCTTCACAGGTAAAGTGGTGGTGTTGGTTGCATAGGATGGCAGCAAAGGGGGTCGGGCTCGGGTTTAGCTCTTCCCATCCCCCGTAAAAAGCTGGATGGGTTCAAATTTTCTAGAAGCGGGTTTAGGATTTTGAAACCCACCCTCACCCCATCAAGTTTTCGGGTTCAGGTTAATCCACGAGGAACCTATTTTAACAAAAAAAATATTTATATATCTTTAAGTGCATCATATGTTAAATTGTTAATTATATTTTAAATCAAATAATATGTAAAAATAATAAATAACAAATTTTAATAATAGAATTTTAAGAATCAAATAATTTTTTTTAATTAAATATATTATTTTACGTGTTACTTTGTTATTGAAATAATTAATTTACACATTTATATAGCGGGGTGGACAGTGATACCCTCACATCCTCTCCATCTAAAAATAGCATGGTGGGTTCGAGTTTGGTGCGGGGAAGATCAAAATGGTTTTTCTCCGTCAATATTGGGGCGGGTTCAAGTGGGTAGGACTCACAAGTTCGGGTTTCCTTGCCATCATATTTTTATTTGCTTGCCCCCCTTTCTCTCCTTCCCTTCCTAGATAAAAGGATAAAAGAAAACCAAATTTATGTATGTGTCCTGTGCATAAATTTTGTTTGTTGTTTTGCAGTTTGTGAAGAAGATGCTTGCCTCTTTGCCTTTCAGTTGTCAGTCACAGAGTCCATCTCCTTACTTTGACCAATCACTTTTCCGGTTTGATGATAAGGTTTGCTATATATGTTTGTTTTGTTGTCTATTTTCCATTCAGTGACCAGAGGTTTTTTCAGTTAAATTTTATATATTAAGGACAAGGACAACGTTGGTTGTATAGTGGTTAAGGTGGTATTCCAGCTGTAAGATTAGTGTTAGTACATTTTAAGTTAGCCAGAATGGGGAATCAAATTGGGGTCCTCCTTTGGAGACAGGCCATATCATCAGTTGAACATATTGCTCAAGGCCTGTCTTTTCATCCTGTTGGGAAACTATCATGTCAATCTGAACGCCCATTTATTTAATGTTGTGGTTTTTAGATACCTAGAAAGAAATTTGAAGCTGAGTTTCTTTCGGTGGAGGTGGTGGCAACCTTTCAAACACTGATATTGGTAACTGGTATTAAAAAGGATATAGTAATGAGAACAAAGATTCTAGAAGCTGATTATTGGTAGAGATTCCAATTTTATTGAAAGAGGGGTGACTATAGTTGTGGGATTTTACCTGAAATTAAATTACCATTGGAAGAATGATTTTCTAGGGATATTCATGTCCACAAATGGGATTGGAGGGGAGCAAATTTGACATGCTCGTTGATGCCCCATGTAAAAAGGATTTGTCTTGTCTACGTACATACATCAAATCATTAAACATAGTTCCATACGCATGCAGAAATATCTGCAAGATCTTCTAAACAATGGGTGAAAGTTCTAAGTAGTTTAACTTGCTTTTCTTTATCTCCTCTATAATAATCCACGCGAAATTTAAGAATTTTCACTCGAATACTTTTTAAATTCTTCCCCATCATTGCAGCTGATTTCTGCAACGGATCGACATAGGCAATCAACTGACCATCCAATCAAGTTCATTTTAAGGAGGTATCCATATTCTCTCAAATTTAAGATCAAACCAGGTGCGTTTCTTCTCTTATTCAAGCTTTTATTGCTTTCTAAACGTCAAAATGACAAGGTTCCTTCATTTTAAAGAGTAAAATAATGTGGAGGATGCCTGATAGAGTGAAATGCGTGTGATAACTGTTTTCGAGAAAAAGTCAACAAACTATCCATACAATTTTGATTTGATTTTTTTATGATGAACTTAACAGAATTTATTTCATGGTTCAAAATTGATTATTTAGGTCCTGAAGCTGGTAGTATGGATCACCGTGCAAAAAAGATATCGTTTCTTTTTCATCCAATTTTGCCCCTAGCTCTTTCCGTTCAACAGACATTCTTGCAGCCTTTACAACCATTGTTCATGCAGCCTCCAGTTGTAAATATTCACTTTCGAAGATGAGCGTAGAATTATTAATAGATAAAAAAAAGATAAGCGGAGATTCACTAATGTATTCCGCTTTTAACCGTCTTTGCTGAACCAAATTCAAGAGTATGTATATTCAGTCGGTACCTGCAATGTGTATCTCAATCACATTCTCATGCTTGCTTGTGACAATTTACGCTCTTTTAAATTTTGCTCATTTAGTTTAGTTTCAGTTTAATTTATTTTATTTAATTTAGTTTGAGTTTAATTTTTATAAATTGTTAATGTAAAATTTTTATACTGTTGATCAATTACAAATTATTATAAGATTGATTTTAAAGTTAGTGTAAAAGTGAATAAGATTATTATCATTGAATGATAATATAAAAATTAATTATATTGTTAGTGTGTAGACTTTTTTAAATAAAATTTTAAACTAATTATTTAAAATTAAAATGATATAATTTTTTTTAATTTGATCAATATATTTATGCTAAAAAATTGATATAATGTATTGATCATTTGATTATTATACTTATAATTGTTCGGTAATTGCAAAATTTTGAAAATACAATCAAGTAATAAATGGACGAATTGAATTGAATTCAATTTTTATAAAAATATTGTTTGTTTGTAGGAATTGATCATGGGTATTATGGATTTTATAATACTTTATATATTTTGATCAATGGATTGAACTATATATTCCATTGACAATTAATTAAAATTTAATAAAACAATCTATAATTTTTAACATTTTATGACAATTAATAAGTTAATTTTAATAAATTAGTTAAATTACTTGATTTGATTCATCTCTTAACTGTAATTGCTAATAAAATTTCTTATTAACTTCATGGTGATATTGAGCATACATAATACAAGAATTTTTAAGAGTATAAACATCATCACTTGTGTTATTTAGTCTCGTATTGTTTTACAACGGCTGTTTCGATAAATAATTAACAGAGGAATTTGCAACCAAAATTTACTATCTATAAACACACAAAATTAGAAGAAGAACTGATAGTGGATGGTAGCAATTTGCATAACTATGACCTTGAATATATTCATGATTCAACAATGACATATTTTGCATAACAATTTATACGATATATTCTATTGCTAGGCGAATATATTACATCATAATAATAACAACGTTGGAACTAAAAGAAAGGACGCTGAATTATGTTACTCCACGTGGAGGCATTAACTCCTACTACTAAAGAGGTCTCTAAGATCAAAATTTAGCGACGGAATTGAACTCATTTTTTCTCATGAATTTTTTCAGGTGACTACCAAAGGTGCAGAAGCTCCTGAAATTCGAAGGTAAGATTCACTTGGTTGTGCAATGGCATACGTTGCAAATGTATCCACCGATTTATTTGCATTGTTACAACTTTGATTAAACCCTGACCACTTCATTTGCATGAAGCTACTCTTCCTCCATGGACCCACGTGCATTTTCTTCTCTTTCATTGATCTCTTTGCAGCATTGCACATTAATCTAACAATGCCACTTAAATACTCCGCTTTTCCTATATAAAATTCTGGCAAACAGGACACAAGTTTCTCATACTTTTCACCTGCTCTTGCTATCTTAAATTGCTCCTTCAATTCCAATTCAATCAGAAAATGGATCTTCTTCTTCCTTGTTGATGTACTTCCAATTAGCTCAATATATTCGTGACATCCTAAAATATTTACAAAACCAAACATAATATATCAAATTAGGCGTTAGACCTTGTTATAAAACAAAACCAAATAAATTAAATTAAATTTCGGTACATATAAATCGAACAACTTTACTTCGCAGCCAACTGTAATACACAATCAACTAGTCAAACATATATGTATATATATACAAGTCAACCAGCCGAACTACACACGTATTTTTCTCCCTTCATATTTTATAACTAGTTGTTTATTCGAATATTTTTCTAAATTGAATTGAATATAGGTGAAACACACCTCCTGGAAACTTTTTAGTGGTTCCCCATTTAGAAATGCAAAGGTTGGTAGTGAATCCTCTGTGGCGGAGCATCGAAACAACTTGTCTTCTCAAACAGTTCATGCAATCGGAAGAACTTGGATTCAAACACTCACAAAAATCCGATGCTTTTGCCTCTTCTATTATTCGACCAACCTCTTGTCTCAATTTTGTCCCACTTAAATGGTACCGCTCCAATATTTCCTAATTACAAATAAAATCAATGAAACCAACATAGCATAATGCATAACAATTAGGTTCATAAAAATAATAATCCTTCAATATAACTTGTTTTTAAGCATAATCCTATTTCCTATACTTAGAGAGAAGTCTATGATCTATTGTGAGAAAATGTTTGAAAAAGAAAAATTAATTTTCAAATATCATGTGCATAAATGCAATTGGACAAATGACAACTGTGTATCTTTTTACGTGTGGTTCAATCCTAATGTATATAACACGTTGATCACATGAGGATTAATTCGATTTGTTTCAGAATGCCAAATGTAGAAAAAAAAAATCTATAACACGTGTGGTATAGATTAGTTTCAGGAAAATAATCACTTAGTTTTTTTCCTTTTATTAAAGAATGTTTCATAATTATTACCTTTGTTAATCACAGGCCAATCTATGTCATTTTGTGTGTATAATCAAGTTTCTAAGTAGTTCTAATTTTTCAACTTTTCAAATCATAAGTAATTTTTTAATTAAGTTTTTAGTTATACTAGCTAACTATGTTGGGGGGAAAATTACAAGCTAATTATATCAAATACAGTATGTTAAATCAAATATATTCTAAGAATATGCTTAAAGGAATATTCCAAAATATCAAACAATTTAATTCGGAAGTGGTGCAATATGAATTTTATTTAAAGCAAATGAAAGAAAAATTATAGTGTTGTATCAATACGCAACATGATTTTATGGGAAGTTCTGTGAACCACCACAGTTAAGATATTACATATGTGGTTTAACTTTAGTAAGTTGTCACTATCGGAAAAGAAAATACCTAACCATTTAATTTTTGGTTAATACTATTCAAGCTGCAAATTAATTAATTAACACTTAATTAGGGATAGAAATCAAGTCCAATCTTCTCAATATAAGAAATTTCTGAAGAGAGAAAAATAATAACCTCTCTAACTTTTGACATTTTATGTAATTAAAAGCAATTAATTTAGAAAATTACTCAGCTAAAATCATACCCATCAATGAAATATAGCTAATTTGATGATGAAGATTATTATGAACAAATTCATTTGATGTTCTATCCTTAAATCAAAAGCTTTGTTAATAAGAAGCAACATAAAGCAAACTCATTTACACAATATTTTTGCTTAGTTACATAAAATGAAAGAAACATTGAATAATTGAAGAGTACTATAAAGATGAACACACCTGAAGCAATTCAACCTGAGTTTCCCAATACAAATTCCTCTCAGGTGATGATTCATCAGAGTTGCTGTTGTTTTCCCACCACAGATCCTCCACAGAACTTTGCAATGATTCATTGGAATAATAATATTGTTCATCAATGAACATAAACACTTTTTCTTCGAGGCTGT
This sequence comes from Hylodesmum podocarpum, assembly GCA_026586105.1. Lineage (NCBI taxonomy): Eukaryota > Viridiplantae > Streptophyta > Magnoliopsida > Fabales > Fabaceae > Hylodesmum > Hylodesmum podocarpum. The sequence continues at coordinate 1,198,497 of JALJEV010000646.1, forward strand.
CCATGATGCTAGCTCTTTTATTAATTATACTTCAACAACACCACAGATTAATTGCCCTACACCCTTTTGAAAGACAAATTATGGAAGATTTTTATTGAATAAACGAAAGAAAAATCCGAAAGTTGGTGGAAGAAGAGATAATAAAAAATATATATATACTCTTCTTACAAGAAAATAAACTTCTCATGAACATATATATATAGGAATATGTGGCATGTGATGATGTGGATGATCATCAAATAATGGACATGCATAACGTTAGGTTAATTACTGTTACAAAATGCTTAATTGCCTATCAATCATTTCTGAGACTAATTCTAGATATCAAACACATTATCCACATATATGTTAGCAAATCCTCTATATATGAATATAACATTTTTTACAAGCACAACAACTTTTGTCAATATATTTCAAACATTCTTTTTACTTTTTTTTACTATACTTTACTTTGTTGAATCATATGTTGGTGTGAAGTATCTACCAATTTTGTCAAGTTTGTATGAGATTTATTTAGTTTGTCTTATTTTAGTTAATTTTTTTTTTTATCTATAAATCTCAAACCCAGAAATATTGGTTAAGGGATCAAAGTTTATATTCATTATATTTATATTTGAGATAATTATTTCATAATTAATTGATTGGATATATTTTTTTTATAATTAATTGATTGTTGATTAATTTATACAGATTTATAAATCAGGTAAAAAGTTATTTTTATAATTATATATATCTAACAAATCTTAATAATATAATTGGATCATTATCTCACATTTTTTAACATAGTATCATTATCCGTCATTTATTTTGTCAACATTTCAATAATTTTAATTATTTAGAAGGGAAAATCGATGAGAATTGATATGAAAGTTCGTTAAATTAATACAAGAAACTCTTACGGTATATTTGTTATTATTAGACAAAAATATGCTTAATTATTTCCCCCACTAATTAAAATAATAACATGAACTAGTTTTTTTAGTGATTCTGATTAGTTGTTTGTGTCGCTATAATTAGAAAAGAAAATATCTTCTACAATTGCTCCTTTTCATAAAATAATATCTATTTATACAATTGTAAGTGGTGGCTTTTATTGAAGGCTCAGTATCAAAGTAGCAGTACCACAATTTAATGTGTGATGCAACTAGCTATAGGAAGTAATCAACAACCACCAAGAATAAACGAAAATATCTGAAATTGAAGAAAGAAACATAACAATAACTAAAACAAAGACCAATCTTCTATTTTAGAACTCCAAAATCAGGTTAACATAATAGTTTGTTTGATATTTTCGACATTTCAAGTTTTCAACCTCTTATTTCTTTATTATGCCTTGATTGAAAATTTGAAAATAGAAAACGAATTTCTCATCCATAAAGAATATACCTATATACTTTTGTTGGATAGTGTAATTAACCATAAAGCTCAATCTCAAGAATGTGCTAGCTAGCTAAGAGTTATTGTTTCTCTATTCAAAGGAGAAAAGAGAGAGAGAGAGAGAGAGATTGAATTTTATTCATGCATATTATAAGTTATTTTCATAAAATATTTTAGAAAACTTATTAAAATAGCTAAAAAAAAATTGTAAATAGATTGTAGTTGTTTTCATAATTCTTATACTTAGATAAGTATTTATGGTATAAGATAAATATAAAATAATAGTAAAAAATAAATTATTTTTTCCAAACCCACCTTTAGCCAACTTAATTAGGAGAAAAAGAGTTTTATCTGCAGTAATATTGTCCTAGTCATATACATAAATATCAAGAAAAATTTGGTAAAATAATTATAGAGAGTGGTCCCTTGCCACACCGACCTAAAATAATGATACAGTAACCCTAAAATATGAATGTCTCTTGTCTATAGGTCATAATCAATGAATTGATTGAAAATCATTTTTTACCTGACAGTTTTAGCACAGAAAAATGATAAAAAAAATTGACTCATCAATTTAAGTCAAGTTAAATTAGTTTATTTCAGAAAATAATGTTCTCTAAAAAAATATTGAGAAGATAAAATTTATTTTAGATTTCTTTCACTCATAAAATATTCTCTTTTAAAAGAAAATTCTATTTAAATATGAAAAAGTATTAAATATATAAATGTTTTTTTAACAGAAAATTGAACTTAACACCTCTTCTATACTACTTCAACGCTATGGTTAAAAGTTGTAATCATGATATTTGATAGAGTAAACACTAAACATTAATACAGAGAAACACAGCAAATTCAAAATATCCAATTAAGAGACATAAATGAAAGGCCTAATGGCCCATCAATATTCACTGGGTCGTTCCGGACATCATTTCATATTCATGGGCTTCATTCATGGGCTTTGCTTATGGGCTTTGTTCATGAATAATCTAAGGTACGAATAACTCACCATTTTCGTTGCTCACGGGCTATTATAAAATTCAGTAAATATATAATACATATTGATATATGATTACATAACTTTACAAAACTTTTTACACTAATTAAAATCGCTGTAAGATACTAATAAACTATCATTTAAATTATAAAATTATTGGGGTCGAATAATTTGATTTCTAAAAATATAATTTTTTCATCATGCTTCTAAACTTAGATAGAGTTTTTAAAGGTTAATCATTAATCGAATTTTATACCGTCTATAATCATTTTATTAGATTTGTAAGGACTTTATTAAGTTTGATTGTATAAAATATTTTACTTTCATGTTGCATCACTCTTTTTCTCAATACTTATTATATTTTATTTGTTAAGTTTACTGTAATCACAAAGAGTTAAATTGATGAAATAAAATAATAATATACAATTATAAACATGTAAAGATTGGAATAAAATTGATTGAAGGAATACACTATCCATTTCACTGTTTTTGATAATTTATATGGATGAAATTGCTAAACCCTAAAACTTAAAAAATAATTAATTCAAGTATTAGATATTTGATTTATAAATTCGAATAAAATTGAATAAAATTAAATAAATATATTATTTATTATTTTATTATTATAAGTGAAGTTTCAATTCATGATACAATCATGTATTTTTAATATTATATTTAATTTATGTAAATATATCATAAAAAATAATAATTTTTTTTTATCTTTTTATGATAAATATTATTGAAAATTCTTTTTAAAAAAATATTTTTCTTAAAAATTAATAAAAATTTTAATGAAATAAAATTGATTTGATTATCTAGTTTTGTATTGTGTGGACTGTGAGAATCCACACATGGCAATGGCAATGAACACACACTTTCTCTTTCACTTTCACTTTCTCTCTCTCAAATCTCTGCAATTCACAATTCACAAACCCACAAATGGCCATAGCCAACCCTTTAACCCTCTCTTCCTCAAAGCCACACTTTCATGTTCTTCCAAAACCGCACATTCTCTGTCACCAACGCCGCTCCAACACTCTCCTCTGTCACCGTTTCCATTCTGCTCCGCGACTCACATGCCGGGCCGCCCAAGTTTCCGTCGCCGAAGGCTCTTCGGCTTCCGGCGACAACTGGGTTCCGGTAGTGCCGCTGGCGGCGCTCCCCCGTGGAGAGCGGCGCGTGATAATTCAGGATGATGAGACCATATTGCTGCTTTGGTATAAAGATCAAGTTTTTGCCATTGAAAATAGGTCCCCTGCTGAAGGTGCCTATACTGAAGGCTTGCTTAATGCCAAACTCACCCAGGTACTCCATAGCAGATTCCATCACACTTGTTAAACTATGCAAAATTCTTTTGTGAAAATTATTGTTTTTTACTTGGGTATAGTAGGTGTTAGTCAACTAAAGTTGAGAAATATGTTACATTTGATGTTCTACTTGAATAGGAATGCATGAATGTCTCTGAGAAAATAAATGAAATAAGTGAATTTTTATTGGCTATGTAAGGGAGTAGGGATTGTGAATTAGGGGAAAAGGGTGTTGTAGTAGATTCCATCATAGCTATAAATTATGCAAAAAAAAAAAAAAAATCGTTATAATTGTTTTTTTTACACGGGTATTGTTGGAGTTAGTTAACTAAAGTTGAGAAATATATTACATTTAGTGTTCCATAGTTTCTTGAATAGGATTGCTCGAATGTCTATGAGAAACTAAATAAAATAAATAAATTGTTATTGGCTATGTAAGGGAGTAGGGATTGTGAATTGGGGGAAAAGGGTATTGTTGAAATGTAGTTGTTGTGAATGAGATCCTTGGGAGTTGAGAGAAAAAGAGAAAAACTTAGAATGAGAGCGACTTAGTTAATGTATGTGTTGTTATTGAAGGGGAAGAAGGGATACACACACACACACACAAAGGAGCGTGGGATGTTATTATCCAAAAAACATTGAACAAGTACCTTAGTCGGATGTTGTTCGATGAAGCATCAGATGAAGCCAAGCTATCGGATGATGCTGTTAGATGAAACATCTATTGAACCATGCTGTTGGGCGAAGCATCAGACAAAGTGCTAAGCCATCATACACATGAAGTATTTGGACTATACACAACATTCTTCACTTTGGTCCAAAACTTACCACTATACTATCTTGTCAATATTCAATAACTTCAAACAGTAGTTGAATTTTGCACAAGGTAAGACCTTAGTTAGTGTGTCAGCCGCATTCTCTTTAGTTTCTTAATAACAATAGCTTTATTCTTGATCACATCCCTTATAAAGTGATACTTCACATCCACATGTTTGGTTTTGTCATGATGCACCTGATCTTTGCTTAGACTCATTGCACTTTGACCATCACAATGGATGGTAGTATTAAAATAATTCAGAGACTACACCTCTCAACCCAATGCTTTTACAGCTTCACATGCTACTTCTTGCATCTGATTGCTTAGCCCTTTTGTATGTGTGCTTGCTCTATGCTAGACTTAAGCTACTTTCTGCTTCTGATAGCTTAGCACTTTGCCTGATGCTTCGTCCAACAACATCAGACTAAGTTACTTGTTAGACATTCTCTCTTACTGTTGTTTCTTGGATGATAGCATCCCACACTCATGTGTGTGTGTGTGCGTGTGTGTCTATACACACACACACACATATCCCTTCATTCGATTCAATAATAACACAGACATAGTTTTATCTTCTCTTAACTCAATCTCTCTTGTTTTAAGTTTTCTCTCAATTACCAAGGATTTCATTCACAACAGTAGTATTAATAATATCGTATATGAGTATGTTCAAACTGGTAATTATGCTAATTCTGCAAATTTTTATTATATCTATTTCCCCATTGTCTATGGGAAAATATTATAAAACATCAATAGGCAATGAACTTGGGATAAAATAAATTAAATATTTATTTTTTTACGTAATACATTAACTTGCTGCTTTTAAATTCTGATTTCAATTCCATGTCCTGGCAACACAATGGTAGCATTGAACTTGACTACATGAGATGTTGAGATAGGTCATTTTGCGTTTCCAGTGTGAGTTGTTATTATTGGGTGAAGATCCTCTCCATTTCTTCCATTACTATAGTTTTGGAGATATAAATGAAATGGAGATATGCCACTCCTAATGCAGAGTATCATTTATTTTTTCAAAAGCATGATAATGGAAGAAATGGAGAGGATCTTTTTCTGTTATTATCACCACATTTTTTTCCTTCTCTTCTAGCATTATTTGGGATCAATTGGCTATTGGGTTAAGTGGTTAATGGTTTAAAATGTTTGAAAATTCAATCATAAATGTGTTCGTTAGTCTAGCTTGACTGAAAATGAGACTATCTTTTACAATTCCTTTCTTTATGCAGGATGGTTGCATAGTTTGTCCAACAACTGATAGCACATTTGATCTACGAACGGGAGAGATCAAGGAATGGTATCCAAAAAATCCTGTTCTGAGAGTTCTCACTCCTGCTTTGAGGAAACTCTTTGTCTATCCTGTGAAAACAGATGAACAGAATATTTATATCAGCTTGAGAGGAGGTGTGAAATCTGATGCTTCAGCTGAAATTGTCTTTAGTGGGAAGGCTCAACCTGGCATAACAGCAACTAATGTCAATGTTGATGAGGTAACAACTGTACCATTGCTGTTACGTTACGTAGTTTTCATTCGCTGTTCTTTTACTTATTAACTAGTTCTGTGATGTGGTTAGGTTAAAATGGTGATTGATGAGGAGCAAGAGGGATTTGGTTTTACTGGGAAGAACGAAATAATAAACGGGAAAGCAGCGGTTATTGGTTTTCTTCTGTTATTAGATTTTGAGCTTTTAACAGGTAAGGGTCTTTTGAAGGGAACGGGTTTCTTGGACTTCTTATACTCAGTCACCGATGCTTTCAATTAGACATCATCTAGCTGTAATATTTGAGCTATGAAAATGTTCTTATGATCCTCAGCACGATAATATGTCCTCTTAGTAATCACACTTCCTTTTTGTATGCTCTGTATCTAATATTGTATATCTTGAGTTTGGATCGTGGCAAATGTACAACCTTTTGTTTTCTGTGTTCTGATGTTACTCTCTGTATACCACAAACATTTTTAAAGAATCCACATTTGACAATGACATTCCAAAATTTGGTCGTCTTTTTTTTATTATGACTTTTCAATTAGGATGCTCAAACATCCCAAGGGATTGGTGTGATCATCAAATGCTTGTTTGGTTTGTGATAGAGGTATGTAATACAAGGAGAAATGTTTGGCAGATAATTCTAATACGCAGACAATTACATATGAAATATGAAGAAAAAGAAAGAAAGACAAAAAAATAATAAAAGAAATACGCATATATATATATATTTTATGAGTTAGTTAGCTGGTTGGCTGTGAATTAGTTAGAGTTGATTATGTAACATTACTCTAATATAAAATCATTAATGTGTATTAACCTAAAAATTTAAGCTTTTGGGATTGATGGTTTATGACATGGTGTCAGAAGCCTGTATTACCAGTTTGGGTATTATTCACACTCAAAAGTCCAAGGAGCTCTTGCAAGAGCTGGGTCAGACTGAGATAACTCAATATCTTAAACTTGAGATAGTTGATTCACGATATTTTGTAACTCCAATGACATATGGAGGAAATTCCACCTTCAACTAAAGCGATTTTTTTTGGCTGAACAAGTCCTTGTGATACCCTTGTCAAACTCATCACATATTTCATCCACAAGACATGGAAAGTTCAAATTACACATGGCTTAAAAGAGAAAAATATAATCGCTGTTTGATAATTGTGATCCTCGTCCTTGATGAATATGTGAGAATTTTCATTTCTAGAAAGAAAATATTTGATAAACAACTGAAATACGCAGACAACTAATTATAAAATGTGAAAAGAAAAAAAAATAAAAATATATATATATATTTATGTTTCTTTGAGTGAGTTGATTGTGTATTACAGTTGTTGATGCATTGTAAAGTTTACAGTTGATGCATTGTAAAGTTGTTTCTTGAAATTAAAAGTATGTTTCTTTATCCGTTATAAACAACTTGCATGTAGACTTTGACTTCCACTGGAGGGCATTTCATGTACATTTAATTAGCCCAAAATTGTGAAATAGACTCCATCAAGCCCAATCAACCTTTTCTTCCTTCCACTGGTAGCCTTGTTGATTGGGGCTGAAATGAAATATCGATCATTAATATGAAAACAAAGTGGTCCATAATGAATAAACAATAAAGCAGACAGAAAAGAACAAAATTTCACTTTAGATATTTATTGTTACAAGTGGTTCTCATCAATGTTTGAACTCGTCAGCTACTAATTCAAGTTGTTCTAGTGACAGGAAGGATCATCACTCTCCTAATTTAATTCTTAATTCTGAAAAGTTAAGGACAAGACCGGTAATTAGGCAGTGACACAACGTCATATTATTTTTTTTATATATAATTCAGGGACGAATTACCGACTCTAACTATCGTTCATATACAATTCATATTAGATGTGATCACCTGTCTAGTATAACTTTTTTACTCTTTCGTATTAATTTTATAACTTAATATTCATTTTATTATATTTTAACATATTGATTTTCCTTTTTCTAGGAAAGAAAACAAAAGAGGTTAACATTAAGAAGGAGAAAACAAACCAGATAGACAAAATTTAGTTCACTGTGAACAATGAATGATGCATATGTACGTGTAAACATGCCTTTGATAAGGGAAATTAGGTTTATTTGAATACACTTTTTCATTAAAAACAATAAGTATTCAAAAAGGAATTTGATGAATAAAAATAATTATAACAAAGTAGTAACAAATTAGATCAATTGACCGACATTAAATTATAGGTCATTTCAGAGTTTATTATATATTTATTGTCAAATCCTATGAACATTAATAAGCATGTGTTTCTTCCACATTAGTCATACCGTACCAAGAATAAGAAGAGGTCCAACAAGGGTTTAACACGTTATCTCACGCACATAATAATTTAATATCATAGCTTCTCACATGAAACTTTATTTCATAACGTCACTTGTGACATAATAACGTAATTTAGTATCCACGCGCTAACTATGGCACCGACTTCTGTTGTCCCATAATATGTGGCTGTATGAACTCATCCCCCGGAACTGCGCGTGGGCTTCACCAAAACAAAATTGAAAGCAATCTAATTTGAAATCCTTCGTCAAGGTTTCGACAAGTGGAAGACTCCTTTTCAATACAAATTGATAACCATTTTTCTTAAAATATATTCTAAACTATTTCATATTCAAATGAATAATACTAGTCGAAATTTAAATATTTATTTTTAATTTTTAAAATAAAAAATTTAGAGTAGATATATTTTGAGATAAAATTAAAACTTCTTAATTATAAAATTAATATTTAATAACTATAATACACAAATAATAAATATTCTGTTATAAGATATAATGAGAGAAATTAATAATTATAAGTATATATTTTGTGAATAATTTTACTAGTTATTTACGTAATATAGTTTGATATTGTGTATTGGTAAAATTTTATTATAATAAAATATATTTCTGAATTACATTTTTCAACAAAAATTTGTTAAATTTTTATATTAATTAAAATTTGTAATAATTATCTTTTAGAGTCTTCCTTTGTATGAATATTAATTAAGAATTTAATATATAAATTATGGGTATGGGTGAGTAAAAAGATTATAATTAACTTAATATTTTATATTTTAATTAACTTTGTAGGAAGTGAATGAATCTATGTTGCATTGATTATTGTACTAGATGGTAATTAACACAAGGTTAGTTGTGTCTCCAAGTTGTGCACACTTTGAAAGCCAAACACAGACTTTTTTAATATTATTGGTTGGTCTGTGCATACTAATAATATCTTTCATTCAAAGTTTGAATATTTTGACTGTGCTTTCTTCATTCCAATTTCTACCCACCTCTTTATCCATCAATCTTTGCCTTTTTCACCTTTTGACTTTCAAATTCTTCAAACCTATATAACCACACGCTCCACTCCATACTCTCACAACACACAAACAAAACACAAAGTCAATTCAAACTTCATTAGTTACTATGAGTTGGAGTTCATCGCTGCATGGAACAACAAGTCCAAAACGTGACAAGACCAAGTTCAAGGGAGTTCGCCGTCGAAAATGGGGAAAGTGGGTGTCCGAAATTCGTGTTCCGGGCACTCAAGAGCGTCTCTGGTTGGGAACTTACGCTACGGCGGAGGCTGCGGCGGTGGCTCACGACGTCGCTGTTTATTGTCTGAGAAAACCTACTTCGTTGGAAAAACTTAACTTTCCTCAGACTTTGTCCTCGTACGATGTTCAGGTCCGGGATGTTATGTCTCCTAGGTCTGTTCAGAAGGTTGCTTCTGATATTGGCATGGATGTTGATGCTAGAAACATTGTTGCTGCAAAAACGACATCGTCTGTTGTTTCACAACATGAAACTTACGAGGGTCGAAAGAAAGTTGATGATGACGTGTGTGTTGTTGGAACAAGTGGTGATCATTCGAATGATCTTTTGTGGGATCATGGTTTGGGGAGTGATGATTGTGGGTTGACGTGGCAAGCAAGTCCTGAAGATTCTACACAGAATGACCCCTTGAACATTTCCATTGAAGATTATCTTTAGTCCACATTTTTCTTCGAGTTTAATTAGCTTTCATGTTAACAATACACTGATTTTGCAGGGAGAAGACGTGTTAAAGTGATTAAATTTCGAATGAAATAATTAAGGTGTTAGATTCAAATATAGTGATCTTTTGAGTATCATGTGTATATATTTGTCATTACTTAGAGATCAGAGGCCAATGGCGATGTTTGTGCTGATATTTAGAAGCTAAGAAAAATAAGATTAAGTGAAAAAGAGAAGATGTCACCCACGAGGGAGAAAAAAAACATGAAATTGGTCAATTTGACACTTCTAGACCATTTGCATTTGTGTATTGACGGTTCTTAAAGAATTTTCCATTTGGTGTTTTCTGTTGACCAGTAATTATTCAACTTTTAAATCAGGTGAAATTTTCAATTTTTAATTTTAGATCGTATGAAACAGGTAGGTAGAAACCACTTGAATGTATATAATTGAAACTTAAGGTTGAGGAAAAAATAAACTGGTTATCTGATCATGAGAGGAGTGAAAAGTTGCTTTCAAGTTTATGTAAGGAAGTTTCTGCATCATATAGAAAGTCAAAGTAAGCTCGTAAAATTTTCGAATTAGCACATTTTCTGATCAGTAATGAACATATAGAAAAGCAAATTAGAATTACATAAATAAAATCTTTTGCAAGCTAGCAAGTCAGCCAAATTAAAGGGTACGTTAATAATGAATTTAAATTTGAAATAGAACTGATATGGAAGTATCTTCACAAGGCTGTCACTCCGAAATTCTTATTCACAACTTACAAGAAACTAAGAGCTGATGGATAAACTGAGAGAGAATAGAATGAAATGGAATAATTGAATAAATAAGAAATATTTGAATTAAAATAGAGAATAAAATGATGAATTACATGTTAAGTTTTAAAAATTTTCTTCATTTCTTTCCTATCCCTTTCCTGCCAAATTCATAAAATACATGTTATTCTTTGCCGTAGCTATCGACAGGGAGATGCATACATGTCAATTTACAGTGTCAGGAGACCTACCACGAATGTCATAAAAGATTCAATTCTTTCTCAGGCTTCTTGATGAAGGGTTTTGAATTCAATCATAATTGCAACGGACATTCAGTGCATGAGGACCTTAATAAAATAGAATGAACTCTTTTTAATATTTTCTTTGAGCATATGATTAGGTGGGTTTTTCTAAGATTACAGCGTTCACATCTTAATCCTCTGAACATTTTATCACTAAACCAATCCTTTAAAGATGTAAAACAGCATAATATTTGTCTGTACAGAAGACCAAATTTACAACACAAGCAAATGAACTTGATAGTTTTTTGTTCTACTAACTTCTATCTCTCAAAATTTGGACTTCAGCACCAATTTTTTGTTGCTTATGCAGAAATCATCACTTGTTGCAGCTTTGAACTGAAGCAGCATTCTAGTTAGTTTACAGGATGAAAGAGGTTGAAAGAACACATTATGAATTTAGAAATCATAGAGGAGAGAATTAAAAAAACTTCTATCTCTGAAAATATGAACTTTAGTACCAAAATTTCGCTGTTCATGCAGAAAACGTCACTTGTTGCAGCTTTTGAAAATAACAAAAAAATAAATACATGAATAACACAATCTTGTTCATGCTGACGAGTTAGTGAGGAAAGGGACTTTCCTTCTTTCACATACATCAGTTGAGGCATTTTCAATACTAAAGTATTACACTGAATTGACTTTACATATGTGTCTATGGGAGCACATAACATGGAAAATCAAAACCACAACATGGAAGCACATAACACTGGAAAGCATTGCATTCAAATTTCAGAATAAATGCAGTTTATAACCGGCTAGCATTCTTCTTAAACAAGGTTCCCATGGCCTTTGCCTTCTCCTTGAGAAGAAATTTCTGTATCTTTCCAGTTGATGTCTTTGGCAGATCAGCAAACACCACAGTTCGAGGAGCCATATAACGAGGCAAACGATTCTGACAAAATTGTATTATCTCCTCTGCAGTAGCACTGCACCCCTCCTTGAGTTTCACAAATGCACAAGGTGTCTCTCCCCAATAATCATCAGGTCTCCCAACAACAGCTGCCTCAAAAACTGCCGGATGACTATAAATCACTCCTTCAACCTCAATTGAGCTAATGTTTTCTCCCCCAGAGATGATGATGTCCTTTGATCGGTCCCTAAGATGTATGTATCCATCAGGATGCTTAACTCCCAAGTCACCACTCCGAAACCAACCACCTTTGAATGCATCCTGTGTAGCTTTCAAGTCCTTCAGATATCCATTCATCACAGTGTTTCCCCTGAACATCACCTCACCCATGGTTTTTGCATCAGCTGGTACACTCTTCATTGTGATAGGATCTTTAACATCAAGCTCTTCCATTCCAACATGGGCCAAGCCTTGACGGGCCTTGAGTTTTGCTTGTTCATTTCGAGACAAATTGTCCCATTCTGGTTTCCACAAGCAAATTGACCCTGGACCATAAGTTTCTGTCAGCCCATATGAATGAGTAACATTAAATCCTAGTTCTTCCATCCTAAAAATCACTTCCGGTGGTGGTGGTGCACCGCCTGTCATCACTTCCACCTTTCCGGGAAGTGGCTTCTGCTCTTGAGGTGGTGAATTGATTATTATGTTTAAAACTGTTGGTGCACCCGACATGTGGGTAACCTTATGCCTAAAAATATTATCAAATATCCCTTTAGCGGTTACACTTCTTTGACAGACATTTGTGCCACCTTGAGCAGCAATGCCCCAAGGGAGGCACCAACCATTGCAATGAAACATGGGAACACACCACAAATACACCGGCATGGACCTCATCTCGTTAAGAAGAACTGTAGCCAGAGAATTAAGATAGGCACCTCTATGGCTATAAATTACCCCCTTGGGCTTTGATGTCGTTCCAGAAGTGTAATTAAGTGAAATTGGATCCCATTCATCCTTTGGCCTCCTCACCTCGAATTCAAGGTTCCCTTTAGCTATAAGATCCTCGTATATTAAGCTTCCAGGAGGAGATAAATTGCTGTTACCCTGGGGAGGTGAAGGTTGATTACACTCCAAAATCAAGACCAAACGGGGAAGCTTGGTGGTGGTTTTTGACAGGATTTCAAGTGCCCCTTGAGCAATATCAAGTAATTGATAATCAACAAAAATAAGTTTGGCCTCAGAATGTCTTAGCAACACTGAAACCATAGCGGAATTATGACGTGTATTTAGCGTGCAGAGAACAGCCCCTGACATGGGAACAGCAAAATGAAGCTCATACATAGCTGGAATATTAGGGGCCAATACAGCAACCTGCACAAATTCATAACAAACGCAACATGTACGAGGTACTTTAATCAACTTTATTTCGCAATTAAAATTTATCGGTTAAATCAGTCACAAAATATTTACGGGATAATTAAACTCTATCAACTAACTCTATAGTTCTTTTTAGTTCTTTTTATTCATGTTTTATTCATGTTTTATAACTGATACTCATGTTAATCAAATGTTTTTCTACCCTATAACAGGAGTAACAAGAAGTTAGTAAAAAAAATTTGAATCTTTTATCGGTAACTATTTTGATATGCATCACACATATGTATAGATAACTACAAGTTAGTCAAAATTTGACTCTTTTACAAAATTTATAAAGAGGGTTGAATCAACAAAACACTATACTCTACTTTTCCGGGAAAAATAGAAAGGAAGGAAAATGAAAGTAAAAATAAAAAGGATTATGAACAGAATCCGTACAAATAAAACACAAATAGTACTGTTTGAAAGCAGTAATAACAGGAAAAGGAAAAAAAAAAGAGTGATTGATGTTGAAAAGACAGAGAAACAGACCACATCGCGAGGAGAAAGGCAAAGTTGGGAGATAGAAGAAGCAAGTTTGATACAGCGTTGACGGGTCTGTGACCAGGTGTAGCTGACGTCATCATAGACCACTGAAACTCTGTCACGGTAAACCACGGCGGCGCGTTCCAAGAAGCTGATCGGAGTGAGAGGTACGTAGTTGGCAGAGCACTGAATACTTCCTTCCATTTCCACTTTTTCCGGTTAACATCACACGATCAAGCTGATGCATGTGTAAGCCTATCTCCTTGTTTCTATATACTATTTCTCTCTCTTCTTTTATTCTCTTTTTTTTTTTTTTAAATTTTTACATTTAAAACGTGAACTTTAAATTAAGTTATTATGACATAAAGCTGTAACTCTCATCTAACAATAACAAAGCAACTCACAAATATCATGGGATTTTATAATAATAGTATTAATTATTTTACTGGAATTAATCATTTAAAATTTTCACTCATCTAAAAATTTCTCTTGTCAACGATTATAAACTAAAAATTTTTAAGAATAAAATAACAGTCAGACATGATTCAAATTTTTTTTAGAAAATATGTTTATGATTTTTTAAAAATTAATTTACTTATAGCTTACTTTTTAAAGAAAAAAAATGTTTTTTTATGCTTTAGTATTGTTACAACTAATTTTTAGCTATTTAGTTTATTCTCATTAATTATAATATTTAAGTTTTTGTACTGAATCATGTGATCTAAAATTAAAATTCATGAAGAGGACAGTTTTCCTAATTTATGTAGGCATCGATTATAAAACTAAATGGACAGAATTATGTAATTAGTAAACGTATTCACTGTTTCTCCTGACAAATTACAGGTCCATGATAAACAAATTATCATATCCATAGCACATGCATCTCGACTTGTTTGAAATGAAGGAATGAAGGAGAGAAAATAAGGAAGTAGAGAAAAATTTATATATATATATATATATATATATATATATATATATATATTAATTTTTTCTCTTATTTTCTTTCTATTTTCTTCTAAACTAAATCAACTTTAATTAACAACCAATTATAATAGTTAGCCAACTAATTTCTCTCCTCACATTTTATTAACATATGACACTCTTCATATCTTACAACTAATTATCTGATCGTCTACTTGCGTATTTCAGTTATCTATCAAATATTTTTCATATAAAAAAACATATTATTATTGATATTTTCTTCTACCTCACTTTCTTTCCTCCCAGCCAAAAACATACCAGAATGCTTCATGTATAAGTGTTGTCCCATATTTGTTGAGGACTTTAAGTACAGGGGTGAGCATCATTTTTCCTCATTCTTAAAACAACTATGGTGAATGTGCTGGAGAGTAGAATGTATGAGTTGTTATATACTCTGGCACTTGTCTTTGATTCTCATTCATGAAAAATTATTGTGAATGTAAAATCTGAGGGCTGCAACTTGCAGGAAGCTCACTCCGGCTATAACCAGGATCCTTACGGACCTGGTTGTCACTCATCAAATCTCTGACAACACGTGCATCATCCCATCTTCCCAAAGAAGAATACATGTTGGCAAGAAGCACATAAGAGGCAGAATTTTGTGGGTCTAATCGATAGAGTTCCTCAGCTGCTCTTTTTGCTAAGCTTAAATTTGCATGAATACGGCATGAGCTTAGAACAACCTCCCATACAACAGCATCATCTTTACATGGCATGCTATCTAGAATGACTTCTACTTCATGGAATCGCCCTGCTCGACTCAGACAATCTATGATGCAAGTATAATGATCCAACTTTGGCACCACTCCAAATTTTTGCAGCATGGCATTGAATATTTCAAGTCCTTCATCAACCAAAGCCGAGTGGCTACAAGCAGTTAAAACAGCAACAAAAGTAATATCATCAGGTTTCTCAACTGATGAAATCATTTCATTGTAAAGGCATAGAGCCTCGTGACCATCTCCATTCTGTGCATAACCGTGTATCATTTCATTCCATGTAACAGTATTTTTACCAGCCAGCATATCAAAATAACTTCTTGCCCCGTGTACATCCCCACATTTACAATACATTTCTATAAGAGAACTCCCAACAAATATGTCGTCTAGAAAACCATCTTTTATGATCTGGGCATGAATCTGTTGACCTTGAAATAACGAAGAAAGTTTCGCACAAGAGCTCACTATGGTAGCAAAAGAAAACTCAGACGGAAAGAAGCCATGTTGTCGCATCTGTTTGTAGAAAGACAAGGCATCTTGTTCAAGAGAATTGATTGAGAATCCCGCTAACATTGAGTTCCAACACACAACATCTAGTTCAGGCAGTTTACTGAACACATGCTTAGACAACTCCATTTTCCCACATTTCGAGTACACATTAATAAGGCTACTGGCAACATAGACATCATCATAAAATCCAAACTTTTGAGATGCTGCGTGAACCTCTTTTCCAGCCTCAAGAAGTCCCAATTCAGCACATGAACTGAGAATAATGGCCAAAGTAGTCCGATCAGGATACTGGCATTGGAGCTGCATTTTTCTAAACAGTTCAACTGCCTCTCTATGATCCGCATTCTGATTATAGACTGAGAGTATAGCATTCCACGAAGTCAAACTTGGGCATGGCATGAGATCAAATATTTGACGCCCGGTTCTAACATCTCCAGACTTGACACATGCTGTCAGCATGTTAATATAAGTAACATCATCTGGTTCATATCCATCACACTGCATCCTCTGAAGATACTCTGCAGCTTTCTCACTGTTGTATATGTTCCCATACCCAGCTATCATTATATTCCAGGAAACAACACTGTGCTGATTCAAACTAACAAAAACCTTCTCAGCACTATCCATGTCCCCATTTTTCGCATACATATCAAGCAAAGAGTTGTTTAAATGGAGGTCTCTCTCAAACCCCAGTTTAATTGACAGTGTATGTATTTGTCTTCCTTGTGCTTTACTTGAGAAGCCAAGACAGAGACCAATATCCCTCTCCCCTTTTGCACAGACACCCAATATGCTGGACAAGGATACAGAATCAACACGAACCCCTTTTCTCAACATGAGTCTAAACAATTCTGAGGCTTCCTTGACTTGATTTGTCTGTGCTAATCCACCCATCATGGTAGTAAAAGTAACCTCATTAGGCTCAGGAATGTCCCTAAAAACACGAAGTGCATCCGCATTTAGTCCACACTTAGCATACATGCACAAAAGGGTATTAACAACATATATATTACTCTCAAGACCAACCTTTACCACAACCCCATGATTTCTTCTGCCACAGTCCACATCCAACAAAGCACCACAAGCACTAAAAACAGTAGCAAATGTTATATGAGAGGGTTTAACTCCATCATCCAGCATCATTGAATCATAAGTATCCAATGCCTGGCGTTCATAGCCACACCGTACCATGGTGCTGATAAGGGTGTTCAACGAAACGGTGTTCCGTTGAGGCATTTGCAGGAACAGTTGGCACGCACGTTGCAAATTGCGGGTTTTGCAAAACGCGGCCAAAATGGCGTTCCAGGAAAAGATGTTTTTGTGAGGTATTTTATCGAACACGTTGTGTGCAGAGGCAATGTCGTCGCATTTAGAATAAAGTTCGATGAAATGGTTGGAGAGAAAGGTGTCGGAGAAAAGGCTTAAACGGAAAAGTCGAGTGTGAAGAACCTTGCCAGCTAAATGAGCTTTGTGGGTGATGCAGAGTTGAACTAGATTTCCTAAATTCAAACTCTTGCTTTTTTCCATCAATACAACGTTCCAGGTGGGCTCTGTTTGGTTGCAAAATTCAAAGCAAGTGCATCTCTGTCTTTTGTCGCAACAGATATTTCTGCCGCCAAACAAGGTGTAACAAATCTATGCTCTGCTCCACCGCACCGTTTCTAGCTCTTCTCTGTTTTTCACTTTTTTATAAGGCTTCTTCTTTATCTACTTTTATTTTTAATGTGTTTCTTTAAAAGAAATTATCAAAATAAATTTTTATTAATGAATTGTTGTTTAACGTATAAAAAAATATTTTTTAAAATAGTCAAGATAAAAAAAAAATTCTATCCATGAATTTTAATGTTTAATATATAAATTTTCACTTAGCTCTCATCCTTCCATTTTTTCATGGGGGCTTTACTTAGGAGTTAATTTCAGAGTTAACTAGACCATTCAACTTAATCATGAGTAAATATATATCTTGATTGTCTTATCTATATGTTTCAGATTAATTGAATTACACAGTCAACCAACTAACTCACTCAATTAATTGAATTATATAGTCAATTAGCTCAATTAATTGAATTATATAGTCAATTAGCCAACTCACTCAATAAACATACATCTGGTCGCGTCTGTGTTCAAAACTCATTCGGTAAACATACATCTGTGTTTCAAATTCACTCAGTAAACATACATCTGGTCGTGTCTGTGTTCCAGTTTAACTAAAATACGCAACCAACCAGTCAACTCACTCAGTGAACATATAAGTGATTATCTTGTCTGTGTGTTCCGGTTTAACTATAATATGCAGTGATTGTCTTATCTATGTGTTCCAGTTTAACTGAAATACGCAGCCAACCAGTCAACTCAGTAAATAAACAAGTGATTGTCTTGTTTATGTGTTCTAGTTTAACTAGAATATGTCGTCAACAAACTAAACTCACTCACATGCAATATATAGGATTCTGGTAATAAAAGCATGCAAGTTTATTTTCATAATTTTTTAAACAAATCCAACAACACATGACAAAAGTCCAGAACAGGAAGCATGGTTATTATTTATAGCAAGAATGTAATGATACAACACAAGCATGCATGTATCTAGAAAACTATGTAGACAGCGTCATTTGATGTTTGAATTAATCGAGCTTGTGCTGGGGGATCAAATGGCCAGAGAAGGTAAGAGGACCAATGGCAGTGTGTGGAGGTGAGGGTCCCTCCAACAAAGGTCTCCCTCCTGTAGCAACAACTTCAAGGGGTCTTCCAGTTCCTACATAAGATGAAGTTCTTCTTGTCCCTTGGGGTGAAATAAGAAGCCTAAATGCCCAGTTAAGAACTCTAGGAGCAAACACCCTGTATAGTAGGAATACATCATACCAACTAGGAAACTTCACATGTGCATCTCCTCTACATGCCCCTGACACAATCAACCTTGCAAATTCCTCCACTGGTCCACCAGTCACATGCACCTTCATCAATAACAAAAATCTAGTTACTATTAAGGATTCAACAACATGGATACATGGATAATGTGTTGCATCATTACTATCTAGTATGGACTACTACTTACTTCTCTTTCTTCCTTCCATTGCATGTCTGCACCCTCCTCTAGCATGAACTTGCCACGCGTCATTTCACTTCCAATCCAACCATGTGTTGCTATAGTTACTCCAACCTCATCTTTCAACTCAAATCTCAGTGTCTCATAGAAGTTCACTAATGCTGCCTTTGCAGCCTTACATGCAGACAGAATAGTCAATCAGAGATCAATAAATGGAACAGCAAAGTTGAATGAACAACATCAAATTGTTTGTAGATTGGACTAAGTGCTAGTTCTGTGAATTTTAATGTCTATGTCATTGAATAGGTATAGGCATAAATGACGGTTTATTGCTTGTATTTGTGCTTTTGGTATCTATACCATCTTGGTCTTTTAATCAAATTTATGTATAACTCACTCTAACCACTTATCACAAATTATCGATTTCAATATAATTAAACTAATTGTAAACTAAATTGACTAAATTATGCTCAAAAGATCTGAAACTTGTGAACTAAATAATTGTTATAAAGGAGACAGAGAATGTTAATGAATATACACTTACAGCATATAAACTCATCCTTGGCATAGGCAACCAGCTTTCAACTGATGCATTGATAATAATACGACCATTGCTTTGATGAAGGTAAGGAAGAGCCACAAATGTTGGATAAACATTCCCCCAAAAATTAATATCCTGAGAATCAAAATTTTTAAACACCATATTGTCACAGAACCTCCATAATCTTTTCCTTTAAAAAATTTATGAATAATTGGCTAATTAGAGTTCTATGGCAATTTCAATTTCGATCTAGCAAATTGGAATTCGTACCAGTAGAACAGGGAAAACTGATGTGTCCGTAACTTCTTCAAAGCAGAATGTATGTCCCAAACTCACTGTATTAACAAGATGATCAACTGTACTCACAAAAGACAAAAGCAAAAATGAGCAATCAAGATTGTAAAGGTGCAAAATTGTCTTGTCCTAGTTAATGTTTTCACAACAAAATTGTCTTAGTTGAAAGTGCTAAAAATGGACCATTAATTAATGTAGAATATGAAGAATTATGTGAAAAGTGGCATGGTAGATCTTAGTGGCACTAAAATGCAAAAGAAAACATACGACGGCCATAGACACTTATGGTTTCATTAACAAATCTTCTACAGTCATCTTCCTTGACAACATCAGCAGCCATAATCATGACATGTCTTGCACCCAATCTTCTAGCATTCTCAGCAATCCCTCTCAGCCTGTTCTCTCTGCGTGCCACCAACATTAAATTTGCTCTCCTCAAAGCATACTCATATGCAATTTGCTGCAATTTCAAACTAGTCATGAACATAATAATATGTTACTAGTATTTTTTTAAGGTAAGGTTGGAGGAACATGAATAGGTGAAAAATTAGAAACTTGCCTCTCCTATGCCAGAAGAAGCTCCAGTGATCATAACAACTTTATTATCCATATCCTCACCATATATACTGTTATAAAGCCACTCACAAGTATTGAGGAAACAAAGTGCTGGCCATGAAAAAACCAACGTGAGCATACTGCTTGGAGGGACCAACAAGTTAAGCAAAAAGTTGAGAAAGTCCATAGCTATAGAAATTAGTTGAGTTTAACTGATCTAGATGGAAGAGACAGAGATAAAAGAGAAAGTGAGGGAGGTTGAGTTAGACATGAAATGGTTGAGTTCAATAGTGATTGTTATTATAACATGCAAATGAAGAAAGAGGTGTGAGCACACGTGGATTTAGAGAGAGCTCATGTTGTGACGAATGGAAGTTTGCTTTGGATTTTGCTCTGCAAGTTTAATCAATTATCTTCTCTGCCTATACTTTACTTGTGAAATAGAATCTACAGCTATATACTAGACACTTGCACTTGTGCTGGGACAACCTTAGTAACCTCTTTTCTACATTCACTTTTACTAATAAATTTACAAATGTAACAACTTCGTGTAGACCTTAATGACATCGAAGTTCCATTACTAAATTTTAAAATTATATACTTAATTCTCATCATCTTTGAAACACATAATGCATCTCTACACTAACTACTGAGTACCGAGTTAAACAATAAGTTCAATTACAATATGTTGTGCAATGGTAAAAAGTGTTACTAGATAAAGAAAATGTTACGTGTGTAATGTAACATTCGGCACGTGTATGTATCATTTCCCAACAAAGAAAACACATAATTCTTATATAGCGACAGTGAAATGTTGTTAATTTAATTTCTACCTTTTTCAAGTTTTGATCAATTTGATTCGATGAATTTGAAAAATCTAATTTAATCAATTAAGCTGATATAGTGTAGTCTTCATTTTCGGTTTAAAATGAGCTTAATTGATAATTATTCTAATTACTATTTTACACGGATAATTATCCCAATTAATCAGCTGAAATTTTATTTAACTTGATTTGTTTAGTTCTCAACGAAAAGAGATAAAAAAAAATATGATGGAATGGCTATTATTATTATCATTATAATCATTTAAAATATATACTCCTTTTATTTAAAAGTTTAAATCCGCATTTATACTTAATTATAAAAATCAAGTTAAATACCTTTGATTAATTAAGTTCATGTTAAAAAACATTTTTTTTATATATAAACATTTTTAATAATTTGAATTTGATAAAAATGTTAATTTAATTATTTGTATGATGAAATGAAATATGTTGTTACTTGATGTATAAGAATAGTGTATTACCAGCTTAGAAGAAAAGGTGACAGAGAGGAAAATGATGACAATGGAACTGTCGGTGTTTCGCAATTATCGCACAAACCCCACAAATCTCTCATCATCTCTTTCGTTTCTTCCAACCATTTTGCCAAATCAATTCCATAATCAAATTAACTCTTTTTTCATTTTCGTTTTTTTTTTTTCTTTTTTTCCGTTAATGTCCCTCTCCCTCTTCAACCTTTTGCTCTGTACACAACATAACAAAAATCATAATCATTTTGCTGCTGGTCATTGTTGTTATTGTTGTTGTGCCCTCCTGTGTTCATTGCAAGAAATTCTTCACACGCTTTAGATTTTTCATCCCAATTGCTTTTTCCCTCCAAGGTCTAGGAATTTGAACATTTTTCCTTCATTCTTTGTCATCATCTACCTCCATTTGAATTGCATCATCAACACTCAACCCTTTGATTTGGAAATAAATCTCTTACTTTTTTGTTCTATTTTTCATTCTACATTCCTGTTCATATATTCATTAAGAGCTTGATCTTCAAGATCTTAATCTGGAGGTGTAAAACATTGAATTTTGAAATCCACCACCCAAATTTGTAATATTTATTGTTTATGAATTTCTGTTACGTGTGAAATAAGTCACTAGACACATTGCAACGTCGATTTTGTTGGTGGATTTTCCAATGGCATGATAGTCGTTGTTCTCAACAAAGAAAATCCAATACAAATTTTCACGGTAAATGGCTACTTGACAATAGGAATTAGAAAGGTGGGAGCTTCTGGGTTCCCAAGAAAATTCAAGTGTACCCAGTAGCTCAACAATAAAAACTTTCACAAAAGGTAGTAACTTTTTGATTGATTGAAGCCACACCCTTTTATTAAGAACATGGGCTGCATCTGCTCAAAACACTCTTCAAACAAAGACAAAGTTCATGAAAATGAGAAAGAAAAAGAGTCAAGCAAGTTTTCAGTACAATTAACTGCCCCTACTATTTCAACTCCACAATTTGATGGCAGTAGCACAGAACGTTCAGTGCCTCGAATGACAAAGTCATCATCACAAGTGATTAGAGGGTCTATTAAGGTGCCATCAGAGGATAAAAGCAATCACTTTGATGCCACAAAAAGTCAGAACCAAAGGTACATGGCAACTAGTGGTGGTGGTGCACGTGAGAGAAAACCAGTAATTAGTAGAATACTTAGCGTGCAAAATATAGCAGTAGAACATGTTGATGCAGGATGGCCAATCTGGTTATCTTCAGTGGCAGCAGAAGCCATCAAAGGTTGGATGCCTCGACGTGCAGACTCTTTTGAAAAATTAGACCAAGTTAGTTTCAAAATATCACCACTTCATGCCTCTTTTTTTCTTTCAAAGTGTTTGGAGTAATTCACATTCAGGTGAATGTTGCATATGCAGGTTGGACAAGGGGCTTATAGTTGTGTACATAAAGCTCGTGACCTTGAAACTGGTAAAATTGTGGCTTTGAAGAAGGTTCGGTTTTCAAGTACAGATGCAGAAAGTGTTAAATTCATGGCAAGGGAAATCTATATCTTGCGCCAACTTGACCATCCAAATATAATGAAGCTTGAGGGTCTTGTCACATCTAGAACGTCCACCAGTTTGTACCTTGTTTTTGAATACATGGAGCATGACCTTGCTGGACTAGCAGCTATGCATGGCATGAAGTTCACTGAATCGCAGGTACATGTTGTGCGTGTTAAAGTATTAAGAAAGTGCTTTTGAATTATTTATTATTTTTTAACATATTACTGAGGAAATAATGAGCTTACAAGACAGATACATTATTAGTGATTTAGTGTAAGAGATTTTATACACAATCAACTAAAAGAGTTTTTGTATACAATCAACTAATTATAAAAGTAAATGACGATTAACCTTGAGTAGATTCTGGTCACAAACAGCTTTGTTTTCTTTTTAAACCAGTGAGAGTTAAGGGGATTCTAGTTATACAATCAATTTCAGTCACATTGTGGTTATAGAAAATAGAAAAATATTAGGTAGACAACTGCAATACACAGTCTGTGAAAAGAGAGAAATACGTATATGTTCAGTGAGTGAGTTGCAAAAGATAAGTGCAAATGCACTAGTTTATAGATAATTGGCTATTGATGGAACGGTAAATCTTTAATAAGTAGAGAAGGAAGAAAATTGTAACATTTTAGCAAAAGAGTGGTAGAATGTTGTAGTGGCATCGTATTGATTTATTTATTTGTTGGCTTTGTAGATAAAATGTTATATGCAGCAGCTATTTCGTGGGCTTGAACACTGCCATAGTAGGGGCGTGTTGCACCGTGACATCAAGGGTTCAAATCTTCTTGTTGACGACAATGGAAATCTTAAGATTGCAGATTTTGGTTTAGCAACAGTTTATGATCCTGAGAAAAAGCTACCATTGACTAGTCGTGTTGTAACTCTATGGTACAGGGCACCTGAGCTTTTGCTAGGTGCTACTGAGTATGGAGCTGCAATTGATTTGTGGAGTGCTGGTTGCATTTTAGCAGAATTGCTAGCGGGGAAGCCTATCATGCCTGGAAGAACAGAGGTATTTTTCATGAACCAATTTGAGTCTTGCATACTTGCATCTTGTGCAAGGCTTAGAAATTCATACTCTTCATAAATAGTTGTTATATTGAAATGTTGTCATTCATCTAACATATGTCTACTTTTGTCTGTCTTTTGATTCAACATTTTCTGTCATATTTTATCTTTCTTCTCATTCCACATACATCTACCAAATATTTCTCCTACCTAAATGGGGTGTTTGTTTATTAGAAATGTATTAAGAATGATTTAATGTATGTAGGTGGAACAAATGCACAAAATTTTTAAACTTTGTGGTTCGCCATCTGAAGACTATTGGCAAAGAACAAAATTTCCCCATGCAACGAGTTTTAAGCCACAACTTCTTTACAATCGGCAAGTTTCTGAAACATTTCAAAACTTTTCTCCCTCAGCATTGGCTCTTGTTGATAAGCTCCTTTCAATAGAACCAGAAGATCGAGGATCAGCAACTTCCGCACTTGAGAGTGAGGTAATTCTGAACAACTTGACTTCACAGCTAACTGTAATATGCAGCCAACTCAGTCACAGAATATATACTGATAACTGATTATCTGGTTGTCTGAGTATTACAGTTGTCTGAGTATTACAGTTGTCTATCAAATATTTTTTAATTCCTTAGCAACCTCTTTTCAAGCAAACTTTGCATACAAGTTATCTCAATAAAAATACACGCGTTAACTGTCTTTAAAAACAACAAATGTAACATATTTTAAAATTGGAACTCTTAGTTACTTTTGTTTGCTTCTTAAAAAAACTAATTAAAAATCTTGAATTTGTGTTAGAGTCCCAAATGATTTTCCCCCTTACATTCTTTTAGGCCTTTTCCACCATAACTTTTCAACTGGTGATGTTTTTTTTACAAGAAATGTTTTGAGTATCGTACTTAACTTTATTCTATTGAATATTTGCCAGTTCTTCTCTACAAACCCCTTACCTTGTGATCCCTCGAGTTTACCAAAGTTTTCACCAAGCAAGGAGTTTGATGCTAAGCGCAGAGATAAAGAAGCTACAAGGTATTATAAGCTTTTAAGATACTGATTGATTTATTGATTGAATTGTTTTTCCATGTTACCTCTAACAAAAATACAAAATGCACATGAAATCTAAGACTATGTTAAAACGTTTGCATCCCATGAAAGATTTTCTTCAACGTTATTTTTGGAATATTTAATGTAGTGATTAGAAGTGCCATTTAGATTCATTGAACTTTACCCCTTTTTTGAATCAGGAACAATGTGGAAAATGTTAGAGGACGTGCACCACAATCTGTTTTTCGGGGAGCAGGAGATACCAAAGTATCAGAAACTCCACAGTATAACCATCGGGGAAATATGTCTATGCGGGTATGTTTGTGGACATATGACATATCTATGGTATTTTCATTTGCAATTAGAGAAAACTTAGGAGCAATTCTTTAAGTACTGTTTGTGTTTTTCTCCCATCAGAATTAGAGTTTTATCACGATAATCTACATAATCAAAATTGTATTAAATGATTATGCGATTGTCAAAGTGAAACTATAGTTCTTCTAATCGGAGAACAGCAAAAACAATACATGAAAAACTTTATTTAAGTTTTGTCCTTTGCAATTTTGTTCGAACAATATTTGTTAGACAACTGTAATACGTAGACAACTAGACAATCAATTATAAAATGAGAAGAGAGAGACGTATAAGTATATGTACATGGATTGTGAGAGAGGTGACACAATCAATTATAGAATGAGAAGAGAGAGAAATGAGTATAAGTATATGTACATGGATTGTGAGAGAGGTGACACAATCAATTATAGAATGAGAAGAGAGAGAAATGAGTATAAGTATATGTACATGGATTGTGAGAGAGTTGGCACAATCAATTATAAAATGAGAAGAGAGAGAAATGCGTATAAGTATACGTACATGGATTGTGAGAGAGTTGGCTAGTTGACTACGTATTATAGTTGATTGTGAAGTAAAGTCGATTTTGTTCCATTTTCTCAATCTCATAACTACTTAAAATGGCAGGGCAAGCCAAATACCAGAATGTCTCGTCTTAAATATGAAACCCGGGAGGATGATGAGCCTAACAACAATCGCCAACCAGCTAGAATATCTCTACATGATGGCCACGTACATTCTTCTTCATTGATGCACAATGGTATGACAAGACCATCATCATTGAGTAAGAGACAAGAAACATTTACCAAGAATCCAGAGTTAAGGACACCAAGGTCTCATATGAATCATGCAGTTGAAGATTTATCCGCATCTTCTCTTGAAAAGGATTCAAACATGCCTGGTCGTGAACCGGAGATGGTAAAGAACAACCTTGTCTTGATTATGTCATTTTCTAGTTTTCTTTAGTCACGGAATCAACCATGTGATATTTATATACATTTCTCCCACAGATAAAGTATTATTTGATCAACAATGAGATACAAATTTCTTACATAACTTTCTTTGTGATTTCAGGGATTTATGCCAAAGAAAAATAGGATCCATTGCTCTGGACCATTGATGGCTCCGAGTGGTAACATTGATGACATGCTGAAAGAGCATGAACGATTAATGCAAGATGTATTCCGTAGCGTCAAAAGGGCCAATCCGTGAAACCAAAGTAGCAACCATTAGGAAAATTTGTTTTGGGAATGCTAAAGTGTATTTTGTCATGCATGCATTCTACTATAAAGGGAGTGCAATGTCAAATATAAAGGAAAACAAACTCAGTTTCTAATGACATGAGCCCAAATATGTACATGCAAATTCCATGGTTAACTATTATTGAAGCAAAGGCATATTCTAAGCAAGTTGATCACTAAGAGTTTATTTTCAGGTCAAAAAATTTTAAAGTCAACTCTAACACGTAGTTAGTCTGTTAAATATTATTCACAACATTTTTCTCTCAAAATAATAGATTAATATGCGGGTTACTGATAGAGTTATCTGATCCGACCTTCTCACACGGCACGAGTGTGATGGGGCACCTAACTAAACATCTCCCACAACATTGTCATCCAAGTCAACCCTCTTAAAATATGTTCACATTCTCAATTCGAGAATTCGACACCTAGGTCTAACATGCAAACTACCCTTCAAGGCTACAACTCAAAGAATGCGTTGCAGCATGTCAAATCTTGACAGGTGAGATATATAAAATACAAAATCGATCATCCTAAATACACCAAGATCTTGGACGTCACATATCAATCAACATTCCGCACCGAGAACTCACACCATTTCTCTATTCACCCTTACACCCTATTTTACCTCATTTTAAAGATAATAATAAAATATTTATTCATAACTTATAAATTCAAGCATTTTAATAATATAATAAAAGAAAATAATAAATCATAATACTTAACTAATTAAATTTATGCAATAACGCAATTTTAAATGCATGGAAGATTTTGGTTAATACTAAAAATGAATTTAGATGAGTCACCCCATATTGATAGCAATAATTCAAATTGTAAACAAAACCCTCACTGGTTTGCCCTAAACCCAAAGCGGAGAGAAAATGGAGCAGAGATTAGCAAACACATGGCGAATGCCTCTAAACGACGTCAAATTCATCGAAACAGCTCTTCTCTCCGACCTCCGAGTCGACGGCCGCCGCCCCTCCGACCACCGCAAACTCACCATCAACCTCTCTAAACAAGACGGTTCCGCCGAAGTCCATTTGGGCCAAACCCACGTCATCACCTTCGTCACGGCCCAACTCGTCAGGCCCTACAGAGACAGGCCCAACGAGGGCTCTCTCTCCATCTTCACCGAGTTCTCTCCCATGGCTGACCCATCCTTCGAGCCTGGCCGCCCCTCCGAGTCCGCCGTCGAACTCGGCCGCATCGTCGACCGCGGTCTCCGTGAAAGCCGCGCCATCGACACCGAATCGCTTTGCGTCCTTTCCGGTAAACTCGTTTGGGCCATTCGCGTTGATATACACATTCTAGACAACGCCGGGAACCTCGTCGATGCTGCTAACATTGCTGCGTTGGCTTCTCTGTTGACTTTCCGACGCCCGGAATGCTCGTTGACCGGAGAAGACGGTCAGGAAGTGGTGGTGCATCCTCCCGAGGAGCGTGACCCGATTCCTCTGATTATTCATCATCTTCCCATTGCTGTTACCTTTGGATTTTTCAGCAATGAAAATCTCCTCGTATGATATAATTCTTTATGCTTTCTATTTAATTAATTTGTTTTTGTCTCTATTTTTTAGGGTTTAGGGTTTTTGTTTTTAGGATTGAGGGTTTAGGGTTTAAGGTTTACGTGTATGTAGGTGATAGATCCAACGCATGAAGAAGAGTGTGTGATGACGGGACGCATGACTGTTACGGTTAATTCAAGTGGCGATGTTTGTGCGATTCAGAAAGCTGGTGGAGAAGGTGTATCTCAGAGCCGTATCATGCATTGTTTGAAACTTGCTCATGCTAAAGCTACTGATATTACAACCAAGATTAGGGATGCTGTGAGTTATCTTTTGTAGGTTGCTGTTGCTGTTTAATTCTCATATCATATCCTTTGTTAATTGCTATGAATTGGTTTAGGTTGAAAAACACAGCAATGAAAGGGCGTTGCGGAAGATTAAGCGCCATTCTTCGTCGGTCGCTGTGGATGTGTGTGGATTGGAGGATAAACAAAGTCAATTAGATGTTGGTAAGGATGGTAGTGGTTTAGACAAATTGAAGCTGAAGGAAGAGGATAATTCTATGGAATGTGAAGCCACACCGTCGGGACAAGAACAAAGTAAGGATGGAGTCTCAAAGAGTTTCACTGGTGGTCCTTCGAGTTGGTACGATATCAGCTTGTCCAAGAACTAATAGTTTTCTTTGCATTGGTTTTTGTTTTGAATGAGTATTCTACCCAGATTTGTCAATGGCATAAGAGATTGCTCCAGATCTTGTATATAAATTTAAAACAAGTTGTTATGATAATGAAGACTGTTATAGTTAGGGATAGATAAGTTAGAAAGTGGAAACTTAGTGCAATAAACTGAATATA
Organism: Hylodesmum podocarpum; assembly: GCA_026586105.1. NCBI lineage: Eukaryota > Viridiplantae > Streptophyta > Magnoliopsida > Fabales > Fabaceae > Hylodesmum > Hylodesmum podocarpum. Next base: position 1,227,823 of record JALJEV010000646.1, read on the forward strand.
GTAATTACTGTTACCTGCCATTTTGAAGTCCTTTCACTCTGATTTTTGTTTGTGTTTTATTCGTTGAAATTTAATTTGTAAAAATATATTTTATATCTTGCCACGGTTGCTCCTTCACTTCCTCAGGGATCCCTACTCAGAATGTGTAGATTCAGATCTTCTGAAAGCTTCTCTAGCTTCACGCGGTAATAGCTTCTCTTTTATCTTCAATTACACAATTAGCAGTTATGTGTCTTTTGATTGAACGAACCAGTGGCTTTTTGTTATGTATGCATCATCTTCTCTTGCTTATTTTTTTGTTGCTTTTGTTTAAACTTTTTCCATCATATTTCATTATCCATTTCAAATGATAAGTTGATGCCTGTATACTTTATACGCATGTATGTGGTGGTTTGATGAGAAGATAGAACTACAATTTCACTCATTAGAACTGTTGTAAAACGAGCAGGACCTTCAGTTCCTAGTAAACAAAAGGATTCAAGACATGAGCCTAAGCCCAAGGAACCACCACAGGAAATCAAGACAGATGCTTCACCGGTGGACAAGGCTCTAACTACTGGGCAGAATAATGAAGGTAAGACTCTGAAGGATGCCGTCAAGCCCAAACACAAGAGAAAAAAAAAAGCATCTTCCAAAAACTAAATGATGAAATGAGTTGTTAGTTGATTTATTATCGTTGACCTCGTAAACCTGTGTTTGTATACCCGTTGTAACTGACAAGTATGAGTTACAATGTTCCCATTTTGCGGGAAGCATTTTTGTTTTGGGGAGAACGTCTTTAGAATAGGGAAACAATCATGCACTAAGTTGTATGAACTTTTAGCCTGTACTTCATTTCTGTTTCCTCGTTTATGTGATAGAAAGGACGTTGTAAAAATTCGATTGACAATGGAGACTCGATTATTTTTCCGTGATAGGAAACTCCTAATACTGAGATAATATTCTATTGTTCGTGTTTGTAGCCTTTTGGCACTTGAGAGTTCCATGCTCTCTCCTTTTAGATTTTGGGTCATACGAGTGTAGTAGATTGTTAAATACTAAGATATATAATGCTAATGTTCGATCTATCTGCCAATATTACTATGGCTGTATAAGTGGAAAATGCAATTCGAAATTATCCACAGTAATCATTTGATTCGTACAGTTTAGTATACCATATTGGTAAATTTGTATGATTGTTCATGTGTGTTGCTATTATAAAGATTAAGATTAATGTACACGCAGTGTTTCCGGCTCTCCTGTGAAAAATTTAATTTTGATGCGTCTTGGTAACGATATATTATCGCGTTATTCAAAGAATTTGACAATTCCATGAGTAAAAATTTTATTAAATAATATAATAATACATTGTTGAATGACTATGTAGATCTTTACAACAATAATGCATTCGAATTAAATTCAATGAAGGTTGTATGCTGCTGTAGTCCAATAATTTTCAAAACATAAACTAGCTGGAGTGCCAATGATCCGGGACCACACCCATTCTCTCTTCTCTGCCAATTGTATTTCTGCCAACTGTCATAGGAGGTGGTGTCAAAAACATAATGGCTTACTATAGCTCTGTACCACAATAACTTTGGCTTTTGATAGAATTTCAGAATGTCGTTAAATATATCTAATATTGCAGCTCTACACTGTAAAGCTTAAGCAGTTCTAATGAAGATTAATAGATGTTAATTTCAAATGCATACAACTGAATGTTAACATATTTAAGTTGTGCTTAGTTGGAAACTAGGGATTAAGAGATTAATTTTATGTCTGGATCTACATCCATCCTAGTTTATCTTGAACATAATGCTTGATTACGCCCTTCTATACAATGGATTATACAATTAAACTATGATTTGTCATCAGATAAATAGAAGTCTCAGTGAATTCAAGTTCTTACCCTGCCATCTCTGAGCTCAAATATGACAGAGCCTTCAGAAAATGGAATTGGTCTTGTAGATGCCACCTGTATCAGACTCAAATTAATTCCATGCCACGGTTTTTTTTTTTTTTTTCAACAAGCAATTCAATTTCAGTTATTCTACCAATCATTCAGGACAATAATATTTACCTTTGAGTCACATTTAATGTTGATGTCACCGAAGTTTCCTTGGTCCTTTAAGTATGATGCAGAATCTTCATCAATACAATCTACTTTCTTCTCGTGGGATTCTCTTTGTCTATGTGATTCAACCTGTTTATTTCCCACATAGGGGAAACCACAGTCCTTCCACTTCCAAGTCTTTTTGTCCATGTATCTAAGGTATACTTTTCCATCGGATCCAATCACAAATAATTGATTACCTTCAAAGCCTGGACCGGGTGAACCAACAAGTGTTACACCTCTATTGGGTGTTCCATGTTCCACCCAGTTCCATCCATACAATGAGCTCCATTGATACTCAACAAGACCACCTTCTCTTGAAAGCAAGAAGAGGGAACCTGAGAGTGTTTTCAATGATGGTCTTATAACTGTTCCAGGAAACTGTGATAGAACCAAATGCTGAGAATTGTAATGCTTGTGCCACAAGTCAGTCACCTTGTTATATTGATATAGCCGACCATTTCTTCCAATGACAAATACTATATTCTTCCTGAACAATTCCTGGTCTACTATACATGCAACCTTAGCATCTGAAGGGTTTCTGCAATCTTTCCATTTTAAATTCCTCGCCGAAACCTGAGAAAATTTTGTATAATATTTACTGCTCCAGTTAAGGCATAGCTAGCTTCTGTTAATTGTTGCTGTATATGATTTTGATATTTGAATTATTCCTAAAAAGAATTATCTATGTATTTTTCAATTAAATATAAAATTATTGTTTTAAATGCATGTACTTAGGTAATACTTCACCAGGATCAATATTTGTCATCTTGTTCTTCTATTCTCTAAAGAAAAATATTTGATAGACAACTAGTTGACTGCGTATTATAGTTGGCTGCGAAGTAAAGTTGTTCTCTAAATTCTACTTACCATTAACTTCATTAGTCTTCCAGTTTTGCTCACAAAGAAGAGTGTATCTTCAGTTGTAACCTTCCTTTCTTGGCCTGGTAATCCATCCCAAGGTTGACCTCCAATAACATTTCTTCCTTTCCTCATAGCAGTGCAATTCCTCCATGCTAACTCCTTGCCCTTTCTTTCTCTAAGGAGAAGACTCCCATGTGTATCAACCATGAATAAGCTTCCGTTATAGTTACTCAATACACCTTTCATAGCTGTAGAGCTGTCATGCCTCAGCCATATCCATGCACTGTCAATGCTAATGTATTCAAAAATCAAACCATGATCTGTTATTAAGAAAAATGACTTCCCTTCATCCATCAATCTCAGGCGAAAGTTACTATTAATCCAGTTATTTGGAATATTGTATTCTTCTGAAGATTGTATCAGTCTACCAACTGAAGCACCTACAGATAAATAATAATTCTGTGCTTGGTTTAGCTTTCTCCTACCTGCTACTAAACTTACTACTGAATCCTCTGACTCGTCTTTTATGCCTGTGAGACAATTTCTGGGGCCCCGTTCTTCTGTGCAGTATTCTGCATTCCAGCCTTCAGTCTCAGGCATATCTAATATCGACCAATCGTATTTGGTTGATGCTTTCTTGCGGATATTTTGTGGCTGAGATGGCCCTGAACTCTCACCACCTTGTCCTAGTGAATGTAGTTCTGCTAGTCTGCCATCATCAAGTGGAAACAGTATCCTGCCAATGTACAATTGTAGGCCAGATATACCTCTTGCTGCTTTTGCATGTAGGGGATGCTGATGATTTTTCCATGCTCCTGGAAACTTATTGCTTGAAACAACTCCTGTTTTCATGTGAGAAATCAATGCATAGAACGTAGGATTTAGATTCAGTTGTATAGACTTAAGAGATACTAATGCGTAGAAAGTGAGATGACTGACCTGATTGTTTTGGAATTCGATATTCAAATACTGATCCAAATGACGTAGTGAAGAATAAAGAAATGGATGATGTTTCACTTGATTCGTCTTGTAGAGCTGGCGTAATAAATGTTAAATTTTGATCTTGAGGTCTTCCATGGACTATCCATTTCCACTTCCTTTGATTCAATCTTCTCTCTACCAAAGTGCCTTCCTGTACAATTGATCACCCACGTATTGTAAAAAATGATGTCCTCTTTGACAGATAAGAATAAATTCTTAAATGATTTCATCAAAAAGTGATTCTATCCATGTATTGGAATGTTCATAAAATACTAGTACAAAACAGACCTTTGATAAAAGAAACAATGATTCAGAATGATCACCACTCAATCCTTGTACACTGCACCCTTTAGATGGCATCAAAGGTGCAGCTAGTGCTTTTCTTTCCTGCCATATGTGTCTCTTCCATGATGGTTTTGATTTTCTGTCATATTCGTAAAGATCTCCGGAAGAACTAAATCACCACATCATTTTTTATGTTTGTCAGTATCATTGAAGAAGAGGACTGTTTTTTGACACTCACCAGAAAACATTGGCAGTTTTTGGCATTAAAAGAGAATAATGAACTATAATTTTTCTTTCTAATCCTGTATTTTATTTACTGTTTTATCAAATATAAAATTGGGACAAAATGTGCCTCAAGCAATACAAATCACCCACCTTATGATATATACTGCTTCTCTTGTTGAAGAAGAATCAGCTATTGCTGCTACATTTGCTCCTGTTGGCTGGCCATGATTTATCCATCTGTTCTATATATATATATATATATATATATATATATATATATATATATATATATATATGTCAAGATTGAGGTGAAATTAGTAACACCTTGGAATCCAATTGTTAAGGGTTAAAGAACTTGAGATTCACTTCCTAGTAACTAATATTTGCACCAAAACTCGAGTTTTACCTCGGGGGCTCAATGCAAGCAAGTTCCATTAGTGCTTTATCCTTTGTACAGAAATATGCTCTCCTGTAACACAATGCAACAACATGAGAGACATCAAAAAACCATGTTTTAGAAATGCTAGAGGTATATATGTCTGATCTCAGCAATTAACATTGTACTTACTGTCCATCATGCGAAGCAACTCCAGACTTCATCAGAAGATTTTTCTCTGGACCAGTAGGTGTGAGTTCAACCCAAACTGGTTGTGAGCTTTCTCCAAGTTGACCTCTCATCTGTTAAACAAAAAATATAATTAGCCAATCCATGGTATAAGGGTAATTATTGCAGTTCAACTTCCAACAACTTACAGAAGACCGCTTCTTTTATTGGAGTTTACATTTTAATATTGAACCAAGTGTTCAATCTTAAGTCTTAACATAGTGTCAACTTGTCAGTGTCTAAATTACATGTTGGCTATGCATAAAGTTGACAGAGTAAATTGAATGATAGTACATGCTTGTGTAACTTCTATCCCAAAAAGAGAGTTGATATGCTCAATGCTTAGTTTGTCAGCATTTAAGGTTTCATTGCACACATTGCAGAGAAAGATAAGGAAAGAAATCAAGTTCTACAGTTCATGTGAGCATTTAACTTATAAGAAGCATGGCATGTATGATGTACTATCTTTTAACTCAACGAATGCTTCTAACCTGATACAATTTTCCTGCTTCTGATAGAGCAAGAATTGTCTGATTGATGACAAAGACCGATTTGGCCCTTCCTGCTGATACAGGTAAGTCATGAGGGATCATCACCCATTCAATTCCATTCCAACGCCTCTCATAGATAGAACCACTTTCACCAGTGATCCACGCAGACGTCTCAGACATTTTAGTCAAGGAAATTCTCTTTCTCTGGGGCAGAACCACATCCTCTGCTTCCATGTTACTATCCTTATTCTCACCACTTATCTTTTGTTCATCAAGTTTATTTTCATGCTCCAACTCTTCTTGTGTAGTCTCCTTCTCTGCCTGAAGTATTGACCCCACTTTTCTACAATCACCATTGACACAAGAGAGAAGATCATACGGCAGTTTTGCTTCAACCCATCTTTCAGCTTGTTTACTGAACACCCAAAACTTATCAGTTTTCTGCTCAAATGGCTGGTTGCTTTGTTGAAAATTTTGATATGGGTACCATGAAGCGCAAACAACAAGTACAAAGCAGCAGATAGACAAGAGTAGCCTGATAGCATATATCAAAAGGAAAATTAACATGGTGTTGTCATTTGAAACTAGACAAAAAACCAAGAGCCAAAGATAGTAAAAAGAAAAAACTTGTTCTAAGTACAAGTTTGGTTCCTTTTTATCATATGAAGTACCTCAAATGGACCATGAGTTGAAAAGCTTTCAATTATGATATATCTGCTCAAAGTTTAAAATCAGACATTTGGATAAGTACTGTTGTGATGGTCCCCAAGACCAAGAGAATTTATCATTTGGGATATGAATTTCATGAAAAGAAAGGGAAGGTTTGTTAATTGTTGGACCATATATATGGATCATGAACCTTTGTGTATGGAAGGTGGTAGCAGCGGCTACTTGATCTCACAATAATTTAACTGCTTCTACAATCAACACTAGATACTAGATACATACATGGCCTCTGTGCTCCTCAACTTTCAAGGTAATTATTGATATCAAAATACACAAGTAATGGAAGTGGAATTGTCTTTCACAAGATGCTTTCATTACTTGGTCCCTTTTGCTATCAATTATTCATAAATAATACCTTTTTATCAACACACGTTATTTTTAGAGTTTAACCTATTAGAAACACAACGTCGCCTAAAGATAGAACCTGTTGAAGGAATCATCATCTTATAATTTTGTCAAGTTGAGTTAGGCATTGAGTTAGGCTCACCTGTATTTGTAATATAACCCATGTACATGAAACAGTAATGCTTACTGTTTTAAAAGGAAGAATATCACCTTACATTGTTTTCTATATGTCGGGCACACCTATTGGCAAATAAAGCTGCTTCTTTTAAGAAAATAATAATAATAAACTTCAAACTTTGTGCATTGATTCCTTTTACGTGCTTCATTGTGAAGAATACTACTCGCATTGGGTGCTTAAAACATTTTGTTTAGACTTTTAATTTGGACATAAAGTTGGTATGATGCTGCGGTTACTTTATGAAAAATGTGATCAGTGGTTGCACTTCATAGTTGGTCTCATCAGAAATCTACCCTATACTATAATTGGTATTGTATTCTTCCTTTAAGAATGCTAGAGTTTGATATCCATCATTATAAGATACCATTTTGAGAGATAGCAACTTGTACAACACGACAAGACTGACTTAGATTCCACTGAGAAAAAGAATGCTAGATTTTGATTCCACCAACAGAGAGTTGCATGAGAATCTCTAACGTGTGGACATGAATTTTCTGTTTCTTTTTCTTCTTCATCTTTTCAAAGTGCCTCATTCTTTCAAATTCATTCAAGTCTCTTCTTTTTCTTTATGTTTTCATGATTTTGTATGCACTTTTATCTTAAGATTTTTTCTAAGAGGAAAAAGGTTAAAGGCACTAACAACAGTGTCTATATTTAAGTTATTTTTATTAGTTCTTAAATTTTAATTATTTATATTGAGATTTTCTAAACTTAAATTTCTTAAATTTTTAATTTCCTTTTTAATAAAATTCTATAAATTGAATTCATTAAATTATTTTAATTTTTCTTTTATTTGAAACTCAGACCCTGTGATGTTTGGTAAAATTTCATAACAGTGATTATCATAGAAATTGGATAAAAGTTTGAATATCTGTTCCCTTTGCGTTGAAATTTTCTTTTTCTTGGGTGAAGTATTATTTCACTGTTCAAGAGACTCATCTCTTCCCATGCATTTGTATTTTTCTCGTTCATTCAACATTTTCACATTTTTTTGCCTTTTACTTCTCTAACAGCTAATAGTGAAATTTTCAATGAAAAATAGTTGATAATTAATTATAAAATACGAAAAAAGAGTAAAAAAATAAAACTAATAATATATATATATATATTATATATTATATATTATGAGTGAGTTAACTATTTGACTGCATATTAGAGTTAATTGTCGAATAAAGTTGATTTGCAATATTTACATGCTAATTCATTCAATATAAATTCCACTATTATTTGTTTTGACACATTTTACTTAAAAATATCTAAACATTACTTTTCAAAAATCAATTCAGTTCAACTTGCTTTTGTCTAAATTTTATAAATTCAAACTTACATGTGTGACCTCTCAAGTCTCAAACAATCGCTGAACTGTGTGAATTATGGGCCTTTTTGTTTGCACCTTAGGCCTTAGCAAAACATAGCTGTGGATCACTTAGAACTGAATAATACTTGCTTCTCTGTCAATTTCTTTATTCAAAGTGTGTTTTTTAATTGTTTTGGTTTTTTTCTAATAAGAAGCTCTATGTAAAAGTTGTTGCAAAATCAAATCAAATTTAATTAACTTTTGATGCTTAAAAGGACGACAAAAGATTAGGTGAGTAAATTACAAGCAAAGGGAAATCATATGATTGCTTTATCAAGTATGGAGCTTTTGCTTTCATTATTCTGTGTATACATACTTGATTTATTTTAGAATTCTAGTTCATTGTATTTGCAATTCATCACAGCTTTAGAAGACTCGTGTATATGTTGAATTCCACACACATTTAATCCCATCATCAACAAGCTGCAATTTTCGCGTTCTCATTATTGCATTGAAAGCTGTTCTTATAGCTCATCAATGGTAGGAACAAGACGCATTCACCTTATAATTTTCACAATTTTTCACCATATAATTCTAGTTATGCACAAGATCTTAGGATCAAACATTGTTACCTTCATGTACACCAAAAAAGAGAGAACATTTCAAAAGGGGCATGTAAATAGATATTAGCAGTTCAATAACAACGTAATATAAATATAAGAGAATTGGAGAAACACCCAAGTGCATTTAGCATGAACTCTCAACAAAAGTCCACTGTTGTGGGAATTACACAAACTATCTAAAAAATTGTCATTCTAATATCCTCAAAATACAACAATTCAACCGACTTTCCCAAACTCAATTGAATATATAATCTACTCTAAAAGTTACAACAGGTCAAAGAATGAATCAACGTGGAAAGCAAATACCAAAACTTGACCATGAAACCTGTGTAGCCAGTTGCAGTTTGATCTGCGGTTAGCTACTGAAGAAGTTAGGTCCAGCTCGAGAAAGAAGCTCCTTGCCTGCATCCTTACCCATCTCAATCATATCTTCAACAACATATGGACCAACCCTGGATGTCTCTAGCACTGCATAGAGGGCATTGTAAGAAAGCTTAGAGAAAAGTTACCAGTGAAGTACTAAAACCTAGACGAAATTAACCAACACAAATCTGTGACAAGATGTTCATACCACGGGTTCCATCAGGGGAAGCAACTAATCCTCTAAATAAACAATTTCCCTCCTCATTTCTGCAAGCATACCCAGCAATAGGAGTGCGGCAAGACCCATCCAAAGTCTGAAGAAAGGCCCTTTCACAGACAACTGCTAGTCTGGTTTCTTCGTGATTCAGCGAAGCAAGGTATTTTTCCTGCAGAAACCACTCAGCCAAAAAGTTAGAGAAATTGTGAATCTAAAATGAGTAAAGAATGTAAGATGTAATGTAAATATGTAAAACTATCCACTTAAGTTGAAATGCTTCAGATTCCTGATATAAATCAGTTTCTTCATGTGATCCTACATGTCATGGTCAACCTCCACTGCACATTAAAACACAGCAAGTCTGACAAGATTGTGCACTACATTTAATAACTTACCATTTTATCATCGTTACTTCTGCAGGCTATTCCAATAGCACCTTGGGCAACAGCTGGAAGCATGTCATCAATTGATAGGATTGAAGTCACATTTTCTGTCATACTTAACCGTTTGAGTCCAGCTAATGCTAATAGTGTAGCTTGGACAACCCCCTCGTTGAGTTTTTTAAGCCTTGTTTGGACATTGCCACGGAAATTCTCCTGCACCTGAGAAATAAAATTCCAGAACAATTTATCAGTGGTCCAGAAAATTAATATTTCACATATGAAGTAGCACAAGAACAATTAAACATGAACAGAAAAAGGAAATGCTTCAAGAAAGACCGCAACATTCATAGAACAAAAATGTCCAGTTGAAACTGCGAAAAATAAAGACTATCTTTCTAAGAAGACCCAGGCAATGCTCATAAGTCATAAGTATAGAGTAAGGCACACAAGGATGACCTTTTCTCTATTACTTCATAGTCATAACCATAATTGAACACCATAGTCAACTGCTAGAGTCAATTTAGTATAACATCTGTAGGAAACAATAATTTTCAATTCCAGGCTATCAGATGATAATGAGTAAAAAAGAACACTAACATTTAGAGATGGATATCTGTGGAGTATCTGTGACTTTCGTCTTAGGGAAGCAGTACCAATGACACTTCCAGCAGGGAGATCCGCTAATGAACTTGCACTCAAGGATATAAATGCATCTCTAACATCCTCTCGCGGAAGGTTACACGGCAGAATTGTTTTATCAGGTAAGTAAGTAGGAACATCCTTCATCGAATGGACAGCAATGTCAATTTCACTATTTAAGAGTGCCTCATCTATTTCTTTTGTGAACAAGCCCTTCCCACCTATATCTGCAAGTGGTTGTGTGAGAATTTTGTCACCAGTTGTCTTTATAATCACAATCTGAATAGCCCCCTCTTCAGCTAGCTCTGGATGTGATGCCATGAGTTTGTCCCTGGTCTCATAAGCTTGTGCTAGAGCTAGTGGACTGTTCTACACATGAAAAACATTCCATTACCAATAATTACTTACAACTAGTCAAAAATAATCCAATTTGGATGGTAGGAATCTGAGATTCTTTGCTAAACCAAAAAGAAAGTATGCAAAACAATCTACCTAGTCATAATTGACTAACAAGTAATTACAAAAATTTCATAATCCATAGCACAAGAAAAGACCATTTGCCTTTCTTTTTTCTCCATTTCTTTTCTAAACAACTACTTCTAGCCTAGATATTTCTTAACTTGAGTTCAAAATTTAGTAACCAGAATTAGTAAATCAACTTTACTTCGCAGCCAACTGCAATACGACACAGCCAATTCACACATATACATACATACACGTGTATTTCTCTCTCTTCACCTGTTACAACTAGTTGTCTGTTTGTCTGAGTATTGCAGTTTACTGCCAAATATATTTGTTAGTAAATATGAACTTTCATAACAGAAAAATAGACATTTTGCCATATTCTATCCAATTACAACAAGTTTGTGAGGTGAACAAACGAAAGTTAACAAATTTACAAGAGAAATCAACATAGCAGAGCAAAATGATGAAATCCAACAAAAGGGTTTGCGAGAATTAAAAATGGAGAAAAGGAATACCTTCCTCTGGTACCAATTCTGATGAGAGCAACCTTAGTTTGTTGCTCAACGGCAACGGAAGCTTTGGTGACCCAAATGCGGTGACATTTCGATAAAGCTGAAGCTTTTGAAGATGGCAACGGCGACACCGAGCGAGGAAGGGAAACCCACGCGCTACCATGGAGCGTCGAACAAACACTGTTCATTTCAAAGATTAGAGAAGACAACAACACTGAATTCGTTCACTTGAGGAAACGCAAGACAAGGCAGTGTCTGATGATAGATTGTGATATGATTTGTCCAATGAGATAAACTTCGTAGGATTCATTTTTGTTTTTTCTTTTTCTTTTTCTTTTCGGAAATTACACGCATTAATATTTTAATTCCGGTATGGTGGCTAAATGTTTATATAATATTCCAAATTGCAACTCCCAACCAAAAAAATATATGGAAAAATATTTAGTATATGCCAACCACCATTATTCAAGAAAAATGTATTAAAATGTACCATGTTTAATATTATTAAATATTTTAATTTTACAAAAATTGTTACCAATTTTTTAATTATTACTTTTTGAATGGAAATATAATAATATAATTATTGTAGGTATACATTAATTATTTCGAAAGAAATTATAATTACGGTGGATTTATACGTATAAAAAATTATAAAAAAATATAATGAGAATTTTTAAATATTTATTAATTTAAATTATATATATGTTTTAACATCTATGATATGTTATTGCCACTTGTTTAATTTATTGTAGCAATTGGGTTGTACAAGTTAATTAAACAAGTAGTTTTTTGTTTGATTCATTTAGTTTAATGTTACTTTTAATTTATTATGTTTTATTATCTTTTTGTTTTTGATATATTAAGCTTTTAAATAATGTTAATTTTTTAAAAAAAGATGTTTTATTATATTAGATTATTACATTGTCTATTTTAATTCATTGAATTTATGAAACTTAATTGTGTTATAATTTAATTACAAGAATATATCACTGAACTTTATAAACTTAATAGATTGAAATTAAACCATTTAAAAGTTTAATATACTAAGATAAATTATTTAAAAAATTAATATCCTGTAACACTCAATTGGTGGTGTTATTTTTCTTGTAGTTGGGGTTTTACTTTGCTTGTAATGACCCCTGGCATGATTTTTGTTTCACTTGGTAGTTAGATATTGAACCAAAACTGCCACTCTAGGAACAAATGGTTGATCTCCACTGCAATTGTTTTTGCCCAATTCATGGTGCTGCAAGCTTGCAAGTGTAAATTTTAAACCATCTTAATGGTTTGTGTACCGGGCCGGTCTAGGGTGTCGAGTTGAGTCGAAATAGTCGTCGGGCTCGAATAGATTATGTGTCTTACTTTTAATTTTTTAATTATTTCTTAAAAAGGGGACTCATGAGTTTAAGTAATTTTTTTTTATAAATATTATAGATAAATATATCATGAATAATAATCTAAAACAAACACTTTTTATTATTTTATTATTAGAAAAGTCTTTCCTGAAATAAGTTCGATCAGAATCAAATAAGAAAAGTTTCATTTTATAGAATGAGAGAGAAGATATCAGTGTTTTTATTTGACTTTCCCCTTTTAACTTATTTTTATTAATAAAGATAAGTCTCGGTTCATATACTTTTTTGTAAATTGTATGCACGGTTTATTCCATTTGTACTTTTATGTATATACATCATTTGTTAATATTTTAAAATCAGTTTTAAGAATGGCAATTTTGCTTTGTTTCTTCCTTTAATTTTGTTTACCTCATTTTTTCTATCAGCAAATTGATCCCTTGAGATTGGTGTTCCGCCGGATTCTGGCTCTACCGAGCTCCTTCGCGTGTGCGGATGAGAACACCTTTCTCCTCGGCCGAGTCCGATCAGGTAGGACACATTCACGATGAGGGGGAGATACCTGCAAAAGGCACTCCGATGCTTAAGTTAGAATTAGTCTTTTCCTAAAAGAGGAATTTAAGCAAAATCAACAGGGAAAGTTTACCTAGCCTTTTCACCTTTGGGGAGGCCTTTTATACCTCATCAGTGGCGGTTGGTAGGTGAGGGGGAAGCCCCGAAATACCGGTTATGTGTGGCTCGAGACACACGTGTCGGTCTAGGGATAGCTTTACGAGTTCCAACGATCATCATTACATGGAGGGAAAACGTCACATCAACTCGTCACGTCTCTGATCACAATCGGCTCTTGATAAGACTGCCCTCCGACTTTGGTTCCTTCCGCCGAGTTAGGCCGGGCTCGGCCCATAGAGTTCTGCCGATCTCAGACCATCTCGGTATGTACGTAAGCCCCCAAAATCCGAGGACGAGACATGTGTTCAGTCTCAGAAGAGGATTTTTCTATTGAAAACCCCCTCAACAAGCTGGGTTTTTGCCGAGCTCGCCTTAAGTGGTGTGGTAGGCGAAGCGTTTTTAAATCTGCCTTATATATTGGCGGGAACGGTTATAGGCGCGCAACGGTTGGCATTCCATAACTTTGTCTTTAAATACCCCTTCGTAAGCCTTTGTGACCTTCCTTCTTCTTTCCAAAAACTTTTTGCTTCATTCTCCGTCGCACTTCCTCTTTTTCTTCCCTCTCGTTGTCCTTACTTTTTGCTTCTCCGGCCGCCGCTTTCCTTATTCAGGGGTCAGTTCGTCGTGTGTTTGAATCAACTCCTTGTCGGAAACAACCTCATTCTCTAGGTACGCAACCATGTCTCTTCCTTCTTCTTCTGACTCTTCAAAGGTTAAACCTTTGATCTCGAGGGAAGCGTCCCCCACAGGGGGGTTTTATCTTCAGAGGGGACTCCGAGCCCCGCCGCCGTGCCCGCCAGTAGGTTGGGCGAAGGCTCGTCTCGTGCGGCCACCATAGCCGCGGGGGCCGCCACAACAGCTACTGGGGCCGCTGTTGTAACTGCACCCTCTAAGAAGGATAAGGCCCCAGGCCCAAGAAGGCATATCCTCGGGCTTCGGCCGAGTATTCTTGGGTCTCGAACGAGGCGAATTTCTACTCTTCCGACTTGACGTCAAATCAGGTGGGTGACCTAATAAGGATAATTTCGCCCATTATCCCAAGCTTAGAGCGTTTTGTGAGGATAGAACTTTGCTTTCCCTTCGAGAGGATATTTATGAAGCCCCCTATTGATGGAGATGACTTTGTTTATGTGTATGAGCACATGTTTCGGGATTTCGGTGTCACCTTTCCCCTGAGTGACTTTATTTGTCAAGTCCTCAGACTCCTTGACGTAGCCCCTTCCCAACTTCATCCGAATAACTGGGCCTTCCTAAGGGCCTTTGAAATTTTGAGCCCTTTTCTTGGCATTACTTGTTCGGCCAATGTGTTCCTCTACTTTCACCAGTTGAAGCTAGGTCGGAAGGTCGGCTGGTGTTCCCTCATTGGAGCTCAGTATGGGTCGGTCTTCACCTTGTATCACCAATCTTTTAAAAACTTTAAGAGCAAATTTTTTAAATTGAAACCGATACCACATACTGAGGGTAGGCGCCTTCTTTTTTACAAGCGTCAAGTCCCCTTATTCCCTCTTTACTGGAGCGAGCGTCCCATAAAGTTTACTTCTTGGAAAGGTAACGACCTCCTCCCCGAAGAAAAAGAGAGTGTTGAAAAGCTTATGGCTATTGACCGTCCCTTAAATGTCCGACGTGTCATGAGGTTGTTAGATGTTGAGGATCCCCAAGCCGACTTCTTAGGTATATTTATTATGCATACGGTTTTATTCTCGTTTCTGTTAAGTATTCTTCTAACTAATTCTGGTGCCTTATTTCAGATTTGATGGTCGATCAAGGGAGGTCAGCGCGCGGGAAGTTAATCCAAGCTCCTCCTTCCCAGAACAAACCACCCATCAAGAGACTGAAAAGGGATTCCCGCTCTAGCACCATAGTTCTCTCCGACTCGACGATTGTTGGCGAGGTGGAAAAGACCCGACCTGGCCCCTCCGGGACTCCCCAAATTCCTCCTCCAGCAGTCGAGGATGTCAATCTTGATAGGGGTGCCCCGCTCCCTGTTGGGATCACGAGGGTTTCTCCTATCACTGTGGTTCCTCCTCCCACTGCTGAGGTGCCCCAAGTTCAGCCTACCTTCACTTCTACTGCAGGGGACTCTGCCCCTGCTCCAGATAATCCTCCCCCGGAGAACTCGACGAGCATTGGTCGCTTGGCTCCTAGGGGGTTGATCTTCCACGGGTGTTCCTCAACTGCTCCGAGGTTGGAGCACTTATCTTGTCGCCAACCTGGACCTCCCCTCTCGTGGGGCACCGAGGTGCGCATGGGGGATGTATCTACCGAGGGAGCCTTTCCTACTCGGTATGACACGGAGCTCATTCGCTACGTCGGCACAACCGAGGCAGTGGAAGGCGCCTATCTGATGATGCTACGAAGTGTCGCAGTTTTTCATCATTTGAGGTATGAAGCTATCATTTCTTTTTCTGTTTTCTAGGTGCGTTTTATGGTTTGTAACTTTGATATTCCTTTAGTTTTCAGGGACGAGGTGATTGGTGGGATCGAAGCCCGCCGCCAACTGTCTGAGCTACAAACCGCCAACCAGAGCCTCCGAGAAGCTTTGCATGAGGCTCAGTCCTCCCACCGCACTCTTCATGCCTCTCAGCAAGAACTTTTGAAAAACAAGGTAGAATCCGACCAGGCTCTCCATACCTTGAAATTTGGAGGTCGAGCAGTCTCGGGCCTTATTGAGGATGGCCAATGAGCAGAGGGAGGCCACTGATGAATTTGTTAAAGAACTGCGCCAGAAACATGAAGAGGGACAAGCCATTGTAGCCTCCAGTCTAGCTCGGGAGGACACTTTAAAGAAGCTGCTGGAGGCCTCTGAAGTCCAATGTGAAGGCCTTGGTAAGACTATTCAGGACCGAGACGCCAAGATTATTGTGCTTAAAGAGGAATCAGCCAAGCTCCAATTTTCCTTGATCGAGGCGGATGACTGTAACGAATTATTGGCAGACAGGGCGGAAGAGGCCGAGGCCGAAGTCGAGAGACGAACCCAGATCGGCTTAGAGGCATTTTCGGAAGGCTTCGCTCATGCTTTAGAACAGATCAAGCTTTTCCACCCCGACCTCAACACTTCTCAACTTGACAAGAAAAAGATGGTGGTGGATGGGAAACTTATTGATGAATGAGATTTTTGGTGCTTTAAACGCACTTGTAACTAGCTTGCCTTAGACTTTTGTCTCCAAAACTCTATTATTTTATACTATCATTTCATTTCCTTTGCTATTCGGCTTTTTTATCGTAATGTGTGGCTTTGATATGACTCTTTGGTTACTTTATCGTAACTTGTGGTTTTGATATGACTCTACTGCCCCTATCTCGGGACTTGATGTTTGTCCGGTAGTGCTAGCTTGCATTATCTGCCTCGTTTATTCGCTTAGCTTTTGTTTGCCTATAAATATCGTTCCGATGCTTTTCTTCTAGCCTTAGCGCGCTCCTCTCTTTTGTTGCTGAATTGGTTGTGAATCATGATCCCCTTTCTTTGGGTGTGGGAGAGCTTTCTTCTTCCCAAGTCTTGATTTGTATCCGCTGGTGGGCAACCTTCATGGTTAGATGATGTTTGGAATCAGAAGTTCTGGTATCGCGGATTTTCAAATGTGCTACGATCAGTCAAGGTATTTCCGAGGAGCGCTTTCCCTGAGGGTCTCAATCTCTTTGTGTATCCCTTTCTGCTACCTCCCTTAGCTCGTGGCCCAGTGTTCAGGGTTTGCTTTCGCCTTACCGATCTTCTCGGCTACTCCCTCTTTTGAAGCCGTGTTGTTTTATTTGAACGACGTCTAAATATTCTGATTAATGTTGTAACATTTTTCCGAGCTTATTTTAGAGAATGTCGGAATGTTTTATGGTTACGTATTAATTTTTGAACATTTTTGAGCTCATTCTTAGAGCATTTCTTGTATGATGCCGGGATAATCTTTAGCTGTATATTACTCTTTTAATATTTTTCAAGGTCATTTTAGAGCTTTTTTAACACGATGTCGGAATGTCCTTCGGTCGTATGTTAATTTTTAGCATCTTTCGAGCTCTTTTTAGAGCTTTTTTTGACATAATGTCGGGATATTCTTCGGCTGTATATTATTCTTTTAATATTTTTCGAGCTCATTTTAGAGCTTTTTTAACACGATGCCGGAATGTCCTTCGGTCGTATGTTAATTTTTAGCATCTTCTGAGCTCTTTTTAGAGCTTTTTTTGACATAATGTCGGGATGTTCTTCGGCTGTATATTACTCTTTTAATATTTTTCGAGCTCATTTTAGAGCTTTTTTAACACGATGTCGGAATGTCCTTCGGTCGTATGTTAATTTTTAGCATCTTCCGAGCTTTTTTTAGAGCTTTTTTGACATAATGCCGGGATGTTCTTCGGCTGCATATTAACTATATTTAACTCGAAGTAACAAGGCACATTCCATTTCCGAAAACGGAAAAGCATTTCACATGGGTATTAAATGTTTCGTAGTTTAAACAATAATGTTAAATATCAAACACTACATTTAATCTATCCGAGATACTACGGTTAATTCCTCCAAAACACTAAGATGAAAGCCTTCCGAGGCTTTGTTACTTCCTACTGTGTATAGTCTTTACCTGGATTAGCTATAGTAGGCCTTTAGGTAGGTGACGTTCCATGTTCTAGGGACAAGTCTCCCTTCCAAGGTTTCTATACGGTACGCTCCGTTTTCAATGCTTCGATTATGCGGAACGGTCCTTCCCAATTGGGAGCCAGCTTGCCTTCTCCTCTATCCCTCCGGGCTACTCCGACCTTGCGCCAGACTAGGTCTCCTTGGAGGAATTGCCTCGGCCTTAATCTGCTGTTGTACCGCCGAGTTGCCCTGAGTTGCGCTGCTTCGTTCTGAATCCTTGTCGTGTCTCTAACTTCTCCCACTATATCAAGCTCTGCCTTCAAATTACGTTCTTGGTTAACATCGGGGGCCAGCTTTCTTCTTAGAGATGGCTCGCCTATCTCGACTGGTATCATCGCGTCAACGCCATAAGTCAAACGATAAGGGGTTTCCTTGGTGGATGTTTGCGGGGTACAATGGTATCCCCAAAGGATGCTTGGAAGCTCCTCGGCCCACCACCCCTTGGCCTCGCCCAATCTCTTCCTTAACTCGTAGGACCACTCGGTTTATGGCCTCGGCTTGACCATTAGTTTGAGGATGTTCCACCAAAGCAACTTTGTGCTGGATGTTCAGATTTTTTAGGAAAGTCCTAAACCTAGCATCAGTGAACTGGCGACCATTGTCGGTAACGACCGAGTAAGGGACTCCGTGGCGACATACAATGTTCTTCCAGCAAAACTTCTCAATTTGCTGAGCCGTTATCCTGGGCACGGGTTCTGCCTCGATCCATTTAGTAAAGTAATCCACTGCTACTATCAAAAACTTGACTTGTCCTCTGCCCTGAGGGAAAGGTCCGAGGATATCAATTCCTGTTAGATCAAGGATGATTAACGTCTCAAGATTTTGATTAATTACAAGGCAGACGAAACCAAGTTACCCAAGACTTGCTAAGACGAAACCAGCACAGACGAAATGAGACCCTTCAAAGATGAAATTTTGCGTCTGTCCAAAAGCCAAGTCATCAGACGATACATGCACAGACGGAAGAGGACTACTCAAGCTAAAGTCCTTCGTCTGTCCAAAAAGTGAAGTCTTAAAACGATAGGATAAGACGAAACAACAACAACTGAAGACTGAAGAATCATATCGTCTATCCAAAAGCTGAAGTCAAGAGGAGTCATTCGCGCCAAGATTTCAAATCTAAAGAAGTACTCATGAGAAGCATCCAAGATCAGTATAGGGATTCGAGCTTATACTCCAAAGTCAAAAAGGTCTTCACCTTTTGTCACATCTCTGTACAAGTCAGAAATAGTATTGCGCACAACCTAGTCCGCTATATCCACTGCGACTCTGATCAATCAATCAAGTACAACTGACAACCTTTTTTGGAAAGCTCTCAAGAAAATTTCTCAACGACTCTCAACGGCATTCAAATGAGTCTAACGGCTATTTGAAGAAAATGCCTATAAAAGGACTTCACAGCATCAAGAATCAGTTGGCGAATACGCTTATCTCTTCAATCGTCTGAGAATTCGCTCAATCCAACTAAGAACTTCATTGTAAAACCCTCTCTGCAAAGAGGAAAATACTTGTTTTTCAATCATCTTTCAAAGTCCACTTGTGTGGCAGTTTTAGCCTGAGGAGGTTGTGTTCCAAAGAATACCTTTTGTATTAGCCTGTGGAGGCTGGGTTCAAAGAATACCTTGGTAGTTTAGCCTGAGAAGGCTGGGAGCAAAGAATATCTTGTAATAGCCAGAAGTGGCTGGGTTCAAACAATACTTGTAAACCTTTTCACGGTTTGTAGTGAAAACTCAGATCAAGGCAGTGGATTGTGAATCCACCATGCGCGGGTTCAATTCCCGTCGTTCGCCCATTTTTCTTAATAAATGATTCGCTACAAAAGGATTTTTTTTTGTGAACGTGTCACAAGCCCCAATTAGTATTCGTTTTTCTATTATGCATAAATGTTCTTTTGGATATTTTAAAAAATATACGTTACTAATCCTTGTGGTTCTTGGTAAACTGGACGTAGTCTTGAATAGACGAACCAGTATAAAAATTCTCGTGTTTATTTGTTTCGTCTGTTTAACTAACTGGGGATAATCATACTTCAACGTTTGCATATTAAAATCAATTCTTCTATATAAACGTTGTTTCGTCTGAACCCATTTGAAACCCACAGACGAAAGGGATAAAAAAAATTTTAATTAACACAATTCAACCCCCCTTCTTGTGTTTATCTTTTACAGTTTGGTATCAGAGCTCAGGCTCTAAGGGTTGAGCGCTTAACAGCTGCTAGAGGAAAAGATCTAACATGGACTCACAAGGGTCATCGTTTCTATCCGGAGGAGCTTCTATGAACAAACCTCCAGCTTTCTCTGGAGATGATTATCCTTACTGGGCTGACAGGTTGGAGATGTACATCAAGTCAACCCAATATAGATTATGGAACATAATCACCACAGGAGATATCCCCATTGCAAAGCCTGAAGGAGAATGGGGAAACGAAGAATACTCTATGATGGAGCTGAACAACAAAGCAAGATATGCTCTTATGTGTGCCTCTCCCCGAACCGAGTACAACGGTTCTCGTGCCTACAAAATAGCTAAAGAACTATGGGATGCTCTCAAAATCTCATATGAAGGCACTGAAGATGTCAGAATGAGGAAGGCTGCTACTCTTCAAAGAGAATATGAAATGTTCTCTATGAAGAAAGGAGAGTCAATCGATATGATGTTTGGAAGATTCCAAACAATATTTAATGGACTCACTGCTCTGGGAATCACCTTCACAAAGGCCCAGAACAACATGAAGATCTTGGACAGTCTCCCACCTCCTTGGGAAGCCATGTCCACAGCTATCTCTGTTGGAAGAGATATGAAGACATTAACTCTAGACGAGTTAATTGGAGCTCTAAGGGTACATGAGGTACTTTTATGTAAAAGGGAGAAGATCAAGGTTCAAGAACCTATAGCTCTTCCATCTGTCAATGACATCCCTAAAGAAGAGTCTGTCAAAAAAGACAGTAAAAAGAAAATAAAGATTTTGAAGGCTGATTCAACCGAGTCAGAATCGTCTGATGGTTCGTCTGAAGACGAAGTCTCCCTCATGGTAAGACGATTCAAAAGAATGATGATGAAGAAAGGCAGAGGCCAACGCTTCTTCAAGAAAAAGGAGAAGAAGTTCCCTGAGAAGTCATCATCCAAAGAAGAAAGCACAGAAGTTGTGTGCTATGAATGCAGAAAACCGGGACATATGAGGTCAGAATGTCCCAGACTGAAAAAAAGATGGAGCTTTACAAGAGATAAAGGAAAGAAGAGTTTACTGACTTGGGAAGACCTTGACAGTGAAAGCTCAGAGGAATCCTCTGAAGGAGAAGAAACAGCAAACATCTGCCTCATGGCTGGAGACCATGTCTCAACAGAGATATCCTTAATGGAAAGAGACAAGACTCCAAGCTGGTACCTGGACAATGGTTGCTCACGACACATGACGGGAGACCTGTCTATGTTCCAAGACCTGGACCAAGTAAAAGTCTGTCTCCTCTGATTCCGGAAAAGGTAAAATTCTTGGCATTGGGACTGTTGGTAAGACACTCAATACTCTTATCCAGAACGTATCATATGTTAAAGGTCTTAACTTCAATCTACTTAGCATAAGCCAATTTTGTGACAGTGGATATGAAGTAGCTTTTAACTCTAATGAGTGTATAGTCAGAAACAAAGATAAATCCATTCTTTTTATTGGGAAAAGAAGGAATAACCTTTATGAGGTTTGCCTTTCTGACCTGAGTGATCAGAATGTAACATGTTTGATTTCAGCAGACGATGAACGAGATATTTGGCACAAAAAGCTTGGACATTTAAGTCTCAAGTATATTTCAAAAATTTCTAAAATGGATCTCGTAAAAAGGTTTGCCAAAAATATCTTGGAAAACCAATCGTCGTGTGAATCTTGTCAAAGATGGGAAACAACTCAAAGCTTCTTTCAAATCAAAAAATGTTGTTTCCACGACAAGACCACTAGAACTGTTACACATTGATCTCTTTGGACCCACTCAGACTGAAAGTCGAAGAGATATGGATTTGTCATTGTAGATGACTATACTAGATTTACATGGGTATACTTCCTAGCCCATAAACATGAGTCATTCAAGGTCTTTGAAATATTCTGCAAACGTGTTCAAAAAGAAAAAGGAATATGTATTGCGTCTGTTAGGAGTGATCATGGAACAGAATTTGAAAATTCTGAGTTCATAGCCTTTTGTTTTGAAAATGGCATATTTCACAATTTTTCATCTCCAAGAACTCCTCAACAAAATGGAGTTGTGGAAAGGAAAAATCGTACCTTACAAGAAATGGCTAGAACTATGTTGCATGAAAGCTCTCTCCCTAAATACTATTGGGCAGAAGCAGTTAATACTTCCTGTTATATTCAAAACAGAATATTGATAAGACCAATATTGAATAAGACTTCATATGAACTATGGAAAGGAAGAAGACCCAACATTTCTTATTTCCATCCTTTTGGATGCGAATGTTTTATCTTAAACACCAAAGATCAACTTGGCAAGTTTGATTCAAAGGTGGTAAAAGGAATCTTTCTTGGATATTCTAACACATCTGAGGCCTTTAGAGTTTTTAACTCTAAGACGCAAGTTGTAGAGGAATCAATTCATGTAAAGTTCCGAGATAACTCAAAGGCTGATAAAGAAATATCAGACCTAGAAAACTTGTTTGATAATTTGCAGATTAACCCTTCTGGTCAATATGATAAACAAGGGTCAGACGAAACAAGAGCAGACGATAGAAGCACAGACGAACCTTCTTCGTCTGATACTCATCAACAAAGAGATCAAGCACCTGCAAGATCATGGAAGTTTGCATCTAACCACACTGAAGATCTTATCATTGGAGATAGGAATCAAGGTGTTCTAACTAGATCTAAGCTAAAGGAATCGTCTGGATATGCTCTTGTATCAAACATAGAGCCAAAGAATGTTGAAGATGCTCTTCAAGATAACGATTGGATCTTGGCTATGGAAAAAGAACTTAATCAGTTCACAAGGAATGATGTATGGACCCTAGTTGAAAGACCAAAGAACAAAAGCATCATTGGAACCAGATGGGTGTTCAGAAACAAGCTTGATGAAGCTAGAAAAGTGGTAAGAAACAAAGCAAGGTTAGTAGCACAAGGGTATAATCAACAAGAAGGTATTGATTTTACAGAAACTTTTGCACCTGTAGCTAGATTAGAAGCAATCAGAATATTACTTGCTTTTGCTGCTCACAAGAATATCATCCTATATCAAATGGATGTAAAAAGTGCTTTTCTAAACGGTTTCATTGAAGAAGAAGTTTATGTAAAACAACCTCCTGGTTTTGAAAGTTCATCTCAACCTGATCATGTTTTCAAACTTAAGAAAGCACTGTATGGTCTTAAACAAGCTCCCAGAGCTTGGTATGATAGACTCAGTTCTTTTCTTCTTAAAAACGGTTTTTCAAGAGGAAAGATTGATACAACTCTCTTCAAGAAAAGCATTTCAAAAGACTTTATTATAGTTCAGATTTATGTAGACGATATAGTCTTTGGAGCTACTAATGATTATCTGTGCAAGGATTTTTCAAAGATAATGCAGGATGAGTTTGAAATGAGTATGATGGGAGAATTGAAGTTCTTTCTAGGACTTCAAATCAAGCAGACGAAAGAAGGAATTTACACCATCAACAGAAATACACAAAGGAACTTATTAAGAAGTTCAAGATGGAGAATGTCAAGCCTATGAAGACCCCAATGCATTCGTCTGGAGCAAATCTCAACAAGGGTGAGTCAGGTAAGTCTGTTGATCAGACGGTATACAGAGGTATGATTGGCTCACTCCTTTATTTAACTACAAGCAGACCTGACATTATGTTTAGTGTCTGTCTATGTGCTAGATTTCAATCTGACCCTAAAGAATCTCACTTACAAGCTGTAAAGAGAATTCTTAGATATCTTGTTGGAAGAACTGATCTCTCTTTGTTTTATAAGAAAAATATGGATTTTAGTTTAAAAGGCTTTTGTGATGCGGATTATGCTGGAGACAAAGTGGAGAGAAAAAACACAAGTGGTGGATGCCAATTTCTTGGATCATCACTAATATCTTGGTCAAGCAAGAAACAAAACTCCATTGCACTCTCAACAACTGAAGCAGAGTATATTGTTGTGGCAGGGTGTTGCTCACAATTACTGTGTATAAAACATCAACTTGAAGATTACTCCAGGTTTGAAAATCATATACCAGTATTTTGTGATAACACAAGTGCAATTAACCTTAGCAAAAATCCTATTCAACACTCAAAAGCTAAACATATTGAAATCCGTTTTCATTTTATAAGAGACTATGTCCAAAAAGGTATTTTCAATATACAGTTTGTGAAAACAAATTTTCAATAGGCAGATATATTTACTAAAGCATTAGACGAAACACGTTTCAATTTCATTAAGGAAAATCTTGGAATTATTTCTTTAAATGATTGAAAATTGTTCCGTCTGTACATTATTTCGTGTTAAGACGAAACATTGCGTCTGATCAAGTTGAATAGTTACTGTGGTAAAATTCAACAGATGCAATTGTTTCTGTTTAACAAGTTTATCTCAAGTGTGCAGGGACAAATTAAAAGAAGCAATAAATGTGTCTGTCATTTATTGCACTATTCTAGGACATTGATAGGCACGCGCTGTGAATTGCAGAGATCAAATCAATCATTGAAAAGGCAATGATGTGGACATGTCAAATCAGGGACAGTTTCCAAAATCTCTGTCATCTGAAGAATCACAACCGTTTTTATCTTTGCCTATAAATACTCTTGAAAGTTCACTCTTTTATTCTTTACCGCAATTTGCAATCTTTTGAACTTTCCAAACCTAAATACTCACTAAGTTCTTATTCTCTCTTTTTCAAATATCAACAATGGCCGCCAAGAACACCAAAGCTACCAAAGCTGCTGAAGCCACTTTCTTCGCTCAAGACTTGTTCTTGCCGAGCAAGTGGATATCAAGGGAAACTGTTGAAGGCATCTCTGAAAGAGTTGCCAAGATTCTGACCCACACTGGATGGATGGGTTTTGCTGAGATGAGAGGCCCATGGCTGATGGAGGCCTATGCCGAATTCTGGAGTGACGCCAAAGAATTTGAAGATGGTATTATTGGTACCATAAACAACAAAGAGTACATCATCACGGTGGACTCCATTGCTGAGGCTGACAACTGCAAGGCCGAGGGGCGTTTCTATAACCCTGGTTGGATGAAGATTGAGTCCGAGGAGCATGTGAATAAACTCATCTACACGAAGATCCATGACACTGAAGACCCCAAGTTCTTCAGGTCAGGGAACCTCTGTCCAACCGCCAGAATCATCCACAATCTCCTCTTCAATGTCTTCACGCCAAGGACTGGCTCGAGGGACAATGTGAGTACTTGAGACAGATTCTGTATCTTTTACTGTCTGAGGAAAGCAAGGATGAGCCTTCCGCACATTACCCTTGACCACTGGATAAGTGCGTTGAAGAACCGCAACATACGTAGAAAGAGTAGCATTCCCTACGCCACCCTCTTCACAAAGATCATCATCAATCAAGGGTTTGACACTGCTGGTGTGGTTTATCACCCTGAGGGAAAGGAGGTTAAAGCCAGCACCTTTGCGAAGATGCATCTGACGCCAGGCTCCCTCCTCCATTCACAAAAAGAGGATATACCTCTCTCACCCATCACCAAAGACCCTCCACACAGAGCTCGCATCAAGCGTGCTAAGCCACAAACACAAGCCCAAACACCGTCCGAAACACAAGCCAAAACACAACCCCAAACACAAGCCGAAACACCATCCCAAACAGAACCTCAAACACTAAACCAACCTCAACCTCTTCCTCCAGTGATCATCTCCGAGGTTCCTTTTGAGGACTTTCTTGAAGAACCCCTCAAGAAGAAGAAAAGGACCATCAGAATCAAGCACATTGGTGCTAAGACAAAAGGACAGACGATATCCCCTAGTGAAGATGAAGGGGTGAATATATCGTCTGAATCTGTTCCGTCTGTGAAGATACTCACAGATGAAGAAAAGCAGAGAAAAGCAGCAGAAGAAAAGGCAAAAGCTAGAAAGCTTGCGCTTGAAAAGGCTGCTAAAGGCAAGAAGAAGATGAAGCAAAAGCTTGCATCTGTCATAGTTGGTGAGACAGACGAAGAAAGAATGCTGAAAGAGGCCAAAAGAGTCTTAATTTTGCTTCAAGCTGAGAGAGAAAGAATCTTTCTCAATAGCTTTCACGGCATTGGATCGTCTGAGGCTGCATCTGCTCCAGCAACCTCAGAGGGCATGAACAGTGAAGAAACTGTCCAGATCCAGAAAGATAATGCCCAGCTTGCGGAGGAGTTGGAAACTATGCTGAATGAAGAAGTTTCTACTATGGAAGTATCTCCATCAACATCACTCCAAGACGAACATAGGGCCTATCCTATTGTTGCGTCTCCGCTAAACGCATCCCTTGCACAGACGATACCTACTGCGTCTGAGGAAGCATTCCACCACCAGACGAAGGAGATTCCATCTGAAGACTATGTGCTGATTGAAGAAGTTGATTCTTCGTCTGATGAAAAACAACTTGAAATTATAAAGGTGGATGCTACTTGGGGGAGATCACATGCCGAGGTGATTAATCCAGAAGATTTACCCCTAAAGCACAAGGTGGACTATTCGTTTCTCAACGAATTAGTCATGAGGAACTTTGCTGAGAGCACTTGTGCTGAGAGACCAATCAAACCAGATTGGATTATTGGAGAGAAGAATGATGAATTCTCCACTGATGGTGAATCTTCTGAGTCTGCAACAAGAGACATCTTAGCAGACGATGAAGACCGTTATATCAAGGACACTCCCTATATTGAATTGAAGAACTCATATCAGTACAGAGGCAAGAAGGGTTTTCAATTAGGGAGATTCGTCAATCCCATCATCTACAACAAACCTTTGAAGCCGGTGGATTTTAACGAAGACACTATCTACACCCCAGAGGAGCAACGCGATTGGCTGAAGCGTCTGCCCTGGGATATACTGGCCAACCTAGACATCAAGGGTTTAGAAAATATTCAAGCATACAAGGATCATATTGCTGCGTCGGTGATTGAAGGACCAACACTTGGCTATGAACCTCACATCCCACACAGAGAAAACACCAAGTGGAAGGTTCGGTATGAGATTAATGCGCCTGTATTCCATCATTGTAGATATGGAGACGCACACTCTACCATCTATGAGCCGAAAGAGTGCACACATTGGCATCTTGACGCCATAGATCGCCATGATCCAATGCCTTTCACAATTTCACTCAATAAAACAGAGTATGTCGGTCTAGGACATTCTCTTGGAATTGTGCTCCCTTGGACGAGCCCTCACTGCTCCGGGATCAACCCTCGTTACTCCATCCTCCTCAACGAATACGAAGACCCTGAGGAGTTCGCTCACTCCCTACCAGAAGACTACAACTTGACCTTCAAGTTGATAGCTGATGCCTATAGAAGAGAAGCCAAGGAACGTGAGGTTTCCTTCTATCATATTGATCGTCAAGCAAAGAAGGATAAGAGATATTGTCCCTTCATGGTGGGATCACAGTTCTCTTCGCTGGTGACAGACGAAACAAAGTACACAATCGTCTTAGACCGAAAACGACCATGCTTGGTCAAGTTTTTGGCTAAGGGCAAAGAGAAGAAAGTACCGTCTGTACCTAGAACCTTCAAATATGCAAGGCACATCTCCAAGCTTCTTCCGTCTGCTGCCTATGCGCACCTCAAGGCAATCCAAGCTCAAGCCTCAAGCCCTATCAATCCAAAAATACAACGGATGATAGAAGATCATGAAGCCACTTCACAGTTCTGCTCTGGAACCTCATTTGATGAGGATTCTACCGTCTGTGGCAGGGTGTTTCCCGGTGGAGCTTATGCATACACTCTTCCATCCCAGGAGCATCCGGATCTGGAGGTCTCTATTTCAACAAAGCATTATACATGACAATGGGAACAGAACTTCACGACTTACCTCACACTTCCATATTTCACATTGCGTCTGAAGAAGACTCCAACAGTGCTCATCATTGATGACACTACACCTATTGTAGAAGAACCTCAAACACCAATAGTACACTTTGATGATATGGTGGAGGTTGCTGACAAAGTTGAGGTTGCAGAGGCTGATATTCAAGAAGCTAAGGAGTATAAGACTCTGAAGCATAAGTATGATGCCTTGGAAGAGGATTGCGGGCACTTGAAAGCAAAGAACAGAGAACTTGAAGAAAATCAAGCTTCTCTATCGTCTGAAGTGCAGCAGCTGAAAGACATTGTGATGACCCTGCTCAACAAGAAGCCGAAGCCTTCTTCGTGATCACATTTTGATGATTCACAGCCCAAGGAGGAGAGAAAAGAAGATAGCCCAAGGGAAAGAAGAATGGTACAAGGGGAAAGCATTGTCTGAGGGGGAGCAAACAAGATAAAGCTTCGTCAAGATAAAGCTTCGTCTGAGGGGGAGCGAGTAAGCAAGAGCAAAGAGCATCGTCTGAAGGGGAGAGTATCGTCTGAAGGGAAGGAGCTATGTATTATACCTGTTGTATCAATGTATTTTTTTTTTATTCATTGCCTTTAGTGTAGAAAATACATTGTAAATCTTTATTGGTTATTCTTTATTGGTTTTCTGTCTATACCAATGTAATAATGTACAAAGATTACATCGCATTGATGTAACAATCCTTTATAAAGAGGTATTATTCAGAAAACATCGTCTTGATGTCAATCTGACTTTTTAAGACTGTTTGTTTCTGTCTAACCATGTCTTGTGCAGATTTTCGTGGTATGGTCTGTAATCATCAAAAAGGGGGAGATTGTTAGATCAAGGATGATTAACGTCTCAAGATTTTGATTAATTACAAGGCAGACGAAACCAAGCTACCCAAGACTTGCTAAGACGAAACCAGCACAGACGGAACGAGACCCTTCAAAGATTAAATTCTGCGTCTGTCCAAAAGCCAAGTCATCAGACGATACATGCACAGACGGAAGAGGACTACTCAAGCTAAAGTCCTTCGTCTGTCCAAAAAGTGAAGTCTTAAAACGATAGGATAAGACGAAACAACAACAACTGAAGACTGAAGAATCATATCGTCTATCCAAAAGCTGAAGTCAAGAGGAGTCATTCGCGCCAAGATTTCAAATCTAAAGAAGTACTCATGAGAAGCATCCAAGATCAGTATAGGGATTCGAGCTTATACTCCAAAGTCAAAAAGGTCTTCACCTTTTGTCACATCTCTGTACAAGTCAGAAATAGTATTGCGCACAACCTAGTCCGCTATATCATTGCGACTCGATCAATCAATCAAGTACAACCGACAACCTTTTTTGGAAAGCTCTCAAGAAAATTTCTCAACGACTCTCAACGGCATTCAAATGAGTCTAACGGCTATTTGAAGAAGATGCCTATAAAAGGACTTCACAGCATCAAGAATCAGTTGGCGAATACGCTTATCTCTTCAATCGTCTGAGAATTCGCTCAATCCAACTAAGAACTTCATTGTAAAACCCTCTGTGCGAAGAGGAAAATACTTATTTTTCAATCATCTTTCAAAGTCCACTTGTGTGGCAGTTTTAGCCTGAGGAGGTTGTGTTCCAAAGAATACCTTTTGTATTAGCCTGTGGAGGCTGGGTTCAAAGAATACCTTGGTAGTTTAGCCTGAGAAGGTTGGGAGCAAAGAATATCTTGTAATAGCCAGAAGTGGCTGGGTTCAAACAATACTTGTAAACCTTTTCACGGTTTGTAGTGAAAACTCAGTGGTTGCTGGGTAACTGGACGTAGTCTTGAATAGACGAACCAGTATAAAAACTCTCGTGTTTATTTGTTTCGGCTGTTTAACTAACTGGGGATAATAATACTTTAACGTTTGCATATTAAAATCAATTCTTCTATATAAACGTTGTTTCGTCTGAACCCATTTGAAACCCACAGATGAAAGGGATAAAATTTTTTTTAATTAACACAATTCAACCCCCCTTCTTGTGTTTATCTTTTACAATTCCCCAGCTCATGAAAGGCCAAGGGGATGTCATGGTGTGAAGCTGTTCTTGAGGGACGTGAGGGATCGGTCCATACTTTTGACATTGTTCGCATCTTCGTGTTGTTTCCTCAGCATCCCTTTTCAAGGTTGTCACGCCCCACGATTTTTCATTATTAAAATAATTTCCTTTTTATCTCTTTATTATTATTATTTGAAAATATATCCCTTCATTTAAATTTCTTTGAATAAAATCTTAAAATAATTTTCCTTGCTAACAAAAACGTTACTAATAAAACACATCATATATATCACATCATAACCTTACATCAAAAGTTATTTTACAAAACGTCACATAGTTATGTAATATTGTGACTATTTTAATATACACAGTATTATTTCCAATCTTCATGCTATCTAACATTCCTTGACATCTCCCCATTTCATTACTGAATCTACTCGTCAATCTGCTCCTCCGAATAAAATTGGGATCATCACAGTGTCAAACCACAGAACACAAACACGCAAGTGGTAAGTTCCAATATCTTAATAAAAATACATATCATATAAAAATACTAATATGATACATATCATAATCAAATCAATAAAGGATGAATTATGACTTAAATGAAATTTCTATATGATGAATGCTCCAACCTCAACTCCCAAAAATATGCAATGTGGTACCATAATAGATAATACGATTATCCGCTTTGTGAGCCCATTTGTCCATCGGGTCACTCACGCACGGCTTAAGTTTATTATCTCGTCCTAACTAACCGAGGCCACCTCTTTTGAGGCAATGTATGAATGAATGACATCTTACCTCCCATTCTAAAATATCTTTTAGAATATTATCCACTAATGGATATTACACATTATTCCCAATTCATAGGGAATTCATCCAAACTCATAACAAAGGTCATTCAAGTTCATAACAAAGATCAGTCGAAATAAGTTTTCCAATTACTCTTTAAAATTGTTAGAAATCTTCATCAACTTAAATATTATATAGATAACTTAAAGTTATGAAATCGATAAAAGGTGGAGAGCCTCCTAGTTAGATCTCATAATTTTAAGATCACAAATTATCATATAAAATATAAACAAATGAAAGCGGAAATCAAGAAACACCAAGAAAACACCCATCAAAAGTAACGTATACGTGAACAGTACCATATACGTGAAACGATCACGTATCGTGAAACGATCGTATCGTGAATAATCAGGTATCGTGAATAGTAACGTATCGTGAATAGTAACGTATAAGTGATCGTAGTCAAGTGAATA
Source organism: Hylodesmum podocarpum (assembly GCA_026586105.1). Classification (NCBI taxonomy): domain Eukaryota; kingdom Viridiplantae; phylum Streptophyta; class Magnoliopsida; order Fabales; family Fabaceae; genus Hylodesmum; species Hylodesmum podocarpum. Next base: position 1,259,033 of record JALJEV010000646.1, read on the forward strand.
GTACACCAGGTAAGTTCCCAGGAAAGAGTGGTGAAATCACAAATGGATTCCCTTAATAACCAGGTCTTTCCTTAGCGAACTTTCTAGACATGCACTTCCACACTACCACCCTTTTTCTAACAACAAGAATAATTCGTTACGATGTGGAAGATCGGACAAAACCGCAACCACAGAGCATACTAAGAATTTTCTTAGCACCTTAGTATCAGATAAAATAAAGATAATAACAACAAAGAATAGTAAGATAAGGATAGCTTCCCTTACCAATTTCTCCTAGCTTCCTATCTTCCTCTACCTACTTACTTCTCTCTTGAAGAGATTTCTTCTTAAGAGATTTTGAGAAAATGAAAGAATGTTCTTGAATTTGTGATTATAATTGAAATTCTAGGCCCTATTTATAGAATTTCAAAAGTTACTATTTGCACAGTAATTTTTACTATTTGCACAGTAATATGAATATTATATTCATTAACGTGTAACTCGTTAATTAATATTTTATTTTTTACTATTTGCACTGATAAATTACTATTGACACGATAAATTACTATTTACACAAGTAATTTACTATTTACTCTGATAATTTACTTTTTACTACGGTAATTTACTATTTACTACAGTAATTTACTATTTACTATAGTAATTTCAAAAATTCAGAATTTTTAATTATTTTTATATTTCTCTCTGTTATAAAAACCTCTCTTAAACTATATTTAAATTTTTGGGATGTTACAATACTCCCCTCCTTTTAAAAAATTTCGTCCCCGAAATTTACCTTTTCTAAAAATCTCAAAGTACACCAACTAACAATCAAACAAACACACAAAGCACACAAGCAAACAATCATTCATACAACAAAAACATAGCAGACACATAACTCACAAGTCGAACTGGTTCGACCTGCTCTGATACCATTTGTCACGCCCCACGATTTTTCATTATTAAAATAATTTCCTTTTTATCTCTTTATTATTATTATTTGAAAATATATCCCTTCATTTAAATTTCTTTGAATAAAATCTTAAAATAATTTTCCTTGCTAACAAAAACGTTACTAATAAAACACATCATATATATCACATCATAACCTTACATCAAAAGTTATTTTACAAAACGTCACATAGTTATGTAATATTGTGACTATTTTAATATACACAGTATTATTTCCAATCTTCATGCTATCTAACATTCCTTGACATCTCCCCATTTCATTACTGAATCTACCTGTCAATCTGCTCCTCCGAATAAAATTCAGGATCATCACAGGTGTCAAACCACAGACACAAACACGCAAGGGTAAGTTCCAATATCTTAATAAAAATACATATCATATAAAAATACTAATATGATACATATCATAATCAAATCAATAAAGGATGAATTATGACTTAAATGAAATTTCTATATGATGAATGCTCCAACCTCAACTCCCAAAAATATGCAATGTGGTACCATAATAGATAATACGATTATCCGCTTTGTGAGCCCACTGTCCATCGGGTCACTCACGCACGGCTTAAGTTTATTATCTGTCCTTCTAACCGAGGCCACCTCTTTTGAGGCAATGTATGAATGAATGACATCTTACCTCCCATTCTAAAATATCTTTTAGAATATTATCCACTAATGGATATTACACATTATTCCCAATTCATAGGGAATTCATCCAAACTCATAACAAAGGTCATTCAAGTTCATAACAAAGATCAGTCCGAAATAAGTTTTCCAATTACTCTTTAAAATTGTTAGAAATCTTCATCAACTTAAATATTATATAGATAACTTAAAGTTATGAAATCAGTAAAGGTGGCAGAGCCTCCTAGTTAGATCTCATAATTTTAAGATCACAAATTATCATATAAAATATAAACAAATGAAAGCGGAAATCAAGAAACACCAAGAAAACACCCATCAAAAGTAACGTATACGTGAACAATACCATATACGTGAACAGTACCGTATACGTGAACAGTACCGTATACGTGAATAGTACCGTATACGTGAATAGTAACGTATACGTGAATAGTAACGTATAAGTGATCGTAGTCCGTGAATAGTACACCAGGTAAGTTCCCAGGAAAGAGTGGTGAAATCACAAATGGATTCCCTTAATAACCAGGTCTTTCCTTAGCCAGAACTTTCCTAGACATGCACTTCCACACTACCACCCTTTTTCTAACAACAAGAATAATTCTGTTCTGATGTGGAAGATCGGACAAAACCGCAACCACAGAGCATACTAAGAATTTTCTTAGCACCTTAGTATCAGATAAAATAAAGATAATAACAACAAAGAATAGTAAGATAAGGATAGCTTCCCTTACCAATTTCTCCTAGCTTCCTATCTTCCTCTACCTACTTACTTCTCTCTTGAAGAGATTTCTTCTTAAGAGATTTTGAGAAAATGAAAGAATGTTCTTGAATTTGTGATTATAATTGAAATTCTAGGCCCTATTTATAGAATTTCAAAAGTTACTATTTGCACAGTAATTTTTACTATTTGCACAGTAATATGAATATTATATTCATTAACGTGTAACTCGTTAATTAATATTTTATTTTTTACTATTTGCACAGTAAATTACTATTGACACAGTAAATTACTATTTACACAGTAATTTACTATTTACTACAGTAATTTACTTTTTACTACAGTAATTTACTATTTACTACAGTAATTTACTATTTACTATAGTAATTTCAAAAATTCAGAATTTTTAATTATTTTTATATTTCTCTCTGTTATAAAAACCTCTCTTAAACTATATTTAAATTTTTGGGATGTTACAAAGGTTGGCCAGAAATATCTTGCTCGTAGGGCTCGGTGCGCCAAAGTTTGCCCCCCGGTGTGCATCCCACATATCCCCTGATGTAACTCTCTTAGGACATATTCAGCTTGTTGGGGGTCAAGACATTTGAGCAGCGGTGTTGAGAATCCCCTTTTAAATAATTCCCCATTGACCAAGGTGAAGGTGGCGGCTTGGCGACGTACCTTCTTAGCTTGGACGCGTCCCCGGGTAAGTCTCCTTTTTCTAAATATGCCCTAACCTGATCATACCAAGGCGGGGGAGTCTGGGTCGGACGAGGCTGGGCAACACACATGACTTCTTCTTCAATGGACGGTTTCGTCATCGTTTCTTGGATCAGAGTTCGGTATTGCCCGGTCTTTTTTGTACTAGCCAGCTTTGATAGTACATCGGCTCTCTCATTTGCTGCCCTAGGGACATGATTCATGCTGAATTGTGGAAAGGAGATTATGCACTTTTTTACCAACCCGAGATATTGGGCGAGTAGGGGCTCTTTTGCTTGGTAAATTCCATTAACATGGCAAGTGACGAGTTGGGAATAACTATGACATCTTAACTTTTTCACACCCATTTCTTGAGCTAATCGTAAACCTGTCAAAAAGGCCTCGTATTCTGCTTGGTTGTTCGAGGTTAAAAACTCGAATCTAACAGCTTGTTCCAAGATTAAATTTGAGGGTCCTTCAAGTATAACCCCAGCCCCGCTCCCTTTTTTGTTGGAGGACCCATCTACACTGAGTGTCCAGAGTTGATCATCTTTATTGTCATCATCATTCACAACTGGAGGGAGCTCGGTCAAGAAATCAGCCAGGAACTGAGCTTTCATGGGTCCCCTACTTTGGAAGGTCAAACCAAACTCTAACAATTCAATGGACCAAGCCGTCATTCGTCCCGCTAGGTCGGGCTTTTGAAGCACCTGCCTGAGTGGATAGTTTGTTTTGACAATGATCTTATGGTTTCTGAAGTAATGTCTCAACCGTCGGGCCGAAAATACTAACGCCAACACAAGTTTCTCCACGACTTGGTATCTTTCCTCCGCAGGTTGCAAAGTTTTGCTAACGAAATAGATGGGGTGTTGCTTCCCGTCAACTTCGGAGGCCAGGACTGAACTTATGGTCGAGTGCGCGGCGGATAGATATAGGCTCAACTCGGCGGTCCTAGAGGGGTTTTTTAGGACCGGTACAGTTGCTATTACCTCTTTCAAGTCTGCGAACGCCCTTTCACTTTCTGGGTTCCACTCGAACTTAGAAGCTTGCTTTAACAGTTTGAACAATGGCCTAGCTTTTTCAGCTAATCTTGGCAAAAACCGAGATAAAGCAGCCAAACTCCCACTCAACCTTTGCAGCTCCTTCAAGGTCGTCGGACTTTTCATGCTCAGTATTGCTTTACACTTATCAGGGTTGGCTTCAATCCCTCTGGCCGTGATCAAAAATCCTAGGAACTTTCCGCCCTGGACCCCAAAAACACACTTTTCTGGATTCAACCGCAAGTTGTGCCGCCTAACCTTGCTGAACAGCCTTTGAAGGTTAACCAAATGATCGTCTACTCCAGCAGACCTTACTACCATGTCATCAACATAGACTTCCATTATTTCCCCTATCTCCTCTTTGAAGACTCGGTCCATCAATCTTTGGTATGTGGCTCCAGCGTTTTTTAACCCAAATGGCATGACCTTGTAGCAATAGTTATGCACATCGGACATGAATGCCGTCTTGTCTTCATCGGGAGGGTACATGGGGATCTGGTTGTATCCTGAGTATGCGTCAAGAAAACTCAGCATCCCACTGCCCGATGTGGAGTCCACCAGGCGATCTATGCTTGGCAACTGGTAAGTATCCTTTGGACAAGCTTTATTTAAATCTGTGTAGTCAGTACACATCCTCTATCTTTCATTTGTCTTCTCGACCATCACCACATTAGCCAACCAAGTGGTATATTTGATTTCGTGGATGAAGCCTGCTTGCAGAAGTTTGGTCACCTCTTGTCGGACTGCGGACAGTCTTTTTTCTCCCAGCTTTCTTTTTCTTTGGGCTATAGGACGAGCATCGTGCACGATGGCCAGCTTGTGGCATAGAAAATCGGGATCGACTCCGGGCATATCGGCGGCGCTCCACGCGAATAGATCTGCATTTTCGAGCAATACCTTCTTCATATTCTGATGGGAATGCCCCTCCATTGTTTCTCCAAACGGACGTCCACGCACGTTCGCGGCCTATCCGGAACAAAGTAGTCTTCTCCAGGGCGAGTCGGTCGGAGACTCTTGAAATCGCCCGGGATCCAGGTCCAACGCTTCTGGCTCTATGCTCAAACACTGAGACGAAGTCTCCTTGGTTGTGTTTGTCTTTAGTGTGTATGGCTGAATCTTTAAGCTCTGAGCGTAGCATTGTCGGGCCATTTTAGGATCGGCCTTGATAGTAACAATCTTGGCCTCCACTGGGAATTTCATCGCAAGATGTAGTGTTGAAACTATCGGCCCTAGTTGGTTTATTGTTCTTCTACCAAGGATGACATTATACGAAGTCCGAGCTTCGACCAATAAATATCTGACCAAAATAGTCTTCCCCTTCTCCTCATTTCCGAGAGTAGTGAGGAGGTCAACGTACCCACGTGTGTGGACCCGCTCCCCAGCAAATCCGAGAAGGGGCTCGGAATGATCCTTTACTACTCCAGGAGGTAAGTCGAGTTTGAGGAATGTTTCCCAATAAAGAATGTCTGCCGAGCTTCCTTGGTCGACCAGTACCTTTTTTACTCTCCAATTGGCGATAATGGCAGTGATGACCATGGGGTCATTATGGTCGGCGTTAGGGGTAGAAAAGTCTTCGGCAATGAACGTTATCAGCGGAAAGCTTCATGACGAAGGGTAGTTGGTCACCACATTTATGCTTCGCAAGTATCACTTCCGAGCTTTAGACGTTACTCCTCCGCCACCAAATCCTCCAGCTATAGTGTTGATCGTTCCCCTTACTTCTTGCATTTTGTTCTTGTGGGAGGCTTCTTTTCTACTCGAGCGAAACTTGTCATTGCTTTTATAAGAATGGCTGCCCTGTCTTTTTTGGCGCTCCTCCAAATGGTCTCCCCCTTTTCCTCCTTCCTTTCTTACGAACTTCGAAAGGGCTCCCGACTGTATCAGCTCTTCTATAATGTCTCTTACTTTGTAACATTCTGACACACGCGCCGAACGTGCGTCAAATAATACCAAAGCCTAGCTACTACTTTGCAGTAATAGTGGACTCGGATCGTTTCCCTACGGATTACTTTGTTACTTCTCTATAGCCGAAATTTTAAATGCAATTTTGGGGGTTTTTGTGTAGAGGAAAAATTAAAGGCAATTAAATAGTAAAAATTAACCAATGACAGTAATTAAAAAGCAATTAATAGATTATTAAAAGGCACCAATCCGATCTTTGTCAGATCCCAATTTCCCTCATTGGTTCAACAAAATAAAGACACTCATCTATGCAGTGCATTGAAATCGAGATCTCTGCATGTCAACACTGAACTAGCGCTCTAAGATCTTAGAGAATTATCATCGAACACTTGGTGGCCTTTAAACTCACACAATCGCATGAGAGCACACAACTTGGTTCCGAATCATATAATTAGTTCTCTGCATTCATTATCAATCAACAATGACAGAATCAACAATCTAAATCCAAAATATTAATCAACATAATGGAATTAAAATTATAGAATCCAAAACGAGTACTTATGCAATTGAAAACGGAGAACCTAAGGAAATTATGGATCCTATTGAGATCGAATTGGTTGAAGAAATTAGTTGCGCATAATTAAAATTAGACTAAGCATAAATTGGGATTGCATATTAGAAGAATTAAATTGCAAGAAGGGACTTAGGGTGCAGGGTTCAAAGCCCATCCAATGCAAACATTTAAATGGTCCAATTATATGATTTGAAATGGGCCTACACTAACTCTTCACGCTGGAATTCCCGCATCAATTTCGTGCGTCACTTTCAAGGCAATTTTCACCCTAGATGCGGTCTGAATTGGCTCTTTATGTCTTCATAGCTTTTGTAGCTCTTTCAGTCCTCTTTAATTTGACATAAAATGGAGCTCAAACAGAGTTCTGTAGTGAGAGTTATGCCTTTTTTAGTGAACCTTGTCAAAACTGGAAATTTTAACGAATTAGAACAAAAATAAGCACTTAAGGCCCAAATGAGCCCAAACTCTTAAATGCACTAAATCATGCTAATTGACCATTAATAATGTTGTAATATGATGTATTAAATGCAGAGAAATTGATCAAAATAATGATTCATCACATTCTTCGGTTGTATGACCGTGATTTTGGTGGAAACTACAATAGCGATTGACATCGGCATTACGAGGGGTAGGGCAAGGTTTAGGCAGGCGGATTAAATCCGAGTTGAAGGCTTCCCTCAAGACAACTTCCCTACTTGCGCTTAAGGGTGTGTATCGACTATGTTTTGAAGATCCTCTCCCCCTAGGCTCATAATCCTTCTGCCTAGGTGGCGAATGATGGTCATACCGACTGCGTTGTTCCTTTCCCTTCCTCTGGGCTTCGTCGTTCTCCTCCATATTTATAAATCGGGCCGCCCGTTCTCTGAGCTCGTCCATGTTGCGTGGCGGTTCAGAAAAAAGTGATCTGGAGAAGGGCCCCGACCTTAAACCAGCTTTGATGGCATGTATGGCTACGGCCGGGTGGAGATCGGAAATTGTCATACTTGCTTGTGCGAATTTTGTCATGTAACTTCTGAGTGACTCTCCTTGACCTTGTCAGACTCTAGTGAGGGAAATGGAATCTGTCACTACGGGCTTGCAATCGGCAAATCTAGCAACAAACTTAGCGCACAAAGACTCAAAGGAATCTATGGAAAATGGTGACAAAGCATAATACCAATCCAAGGCTACTCCCTTTAGGGTGGTGGGAAAAAGGCGACAATGCACTCGTAGGTCATCGGATACCAAACTGGCCTGGGTAAGGTAGGCTTTTACATGTGAAGTTGGGTCAGTTCCACCTTCGTATTTCTCAGTGGTTATTCTCTTGATATTCTCAGAGAATTTGCACTTCATAATTTCCGGTACAAAAGGATGAAAAGTAGTCAACCTCTGCAAATCTGGATTTCCCGGAATGCGTGTATCGTAGAAAGGCATTTCTTGTACAATGGGAGGAGAATTTTGCAGGTCTTTTGTAACGCCCCGCTATTTTTCATTGCTAAAATATTTTCCTTTTTATCTATTTATTATTATTATTTGAAAATGTTTCCCTTCAAAAATTTTAAAATAATTTCCCTTGCTAAAACAAAAACGTCGCCATAAAAATAAAACACATCACATAGATCACATCGTAATCATACATCAAAAGTTATTTACAAAATGTCACATAGTACGTAATATTGTGACAATTATAAAATACACATTATTCACAAAAATCCTCATGTTTGCTTATCCTTCGTTCACATCTCCAATAGATTTATCCTGTTAATCTGCTCCCCCAATTAAAATTTAGGATCATCACAGGTGTCAAACCACAGACACAAACACGCAAGGGTAAGTTTCAAAAATCTTAATAAAAATACATATCATATAAAATTATCAATATAATACATATCATAATCAAATAAATAAAGGATGAATTATGACTTAAATGAAATTTCTATATGATGCATGCTCCAACCTCAACTCCAAAAATATGCAATGTGGTACCATCTCAGATAATACGACATCATCATCGTAAAACTTACCGACCAGTTGGGATTTCACAGTGGTGCACAGAATCTCATAAACAATCATGTGATCATCATGAATTAAATGAATTCTCACTATAAAAATCTCCTAAGTCTGGCATCCCACCTAGACGCACGGATTAAGTTATTATCTGCACCTCTAACCGAGGCCACCTCTTTTGAGGCATGCATGAATGAATGAAAACTTATCTCCCTTTCTAAAAATCTCATTTAAAACAGTACCAATCTTGTTGATATTACAAATCCATTCCATCATTATATTTTATGTTATGGGTTAATAATTTATAGTATAATAGTCATAGTTTTCATCACAGTCTTCAACGTGCATAGCATAGGTAATTAATCACAGTGTCAATCATCAACCAAATTCAAAGAAAAGCTAAACATACACAATCCAAGTCATTATACAAATATACATCCAAAGTCATTCACATTCAAATCAAATTTTCCAATTACTCTTTAAAAATGTTAAAAATCTCCATAAGATTATGAAATCAGTAAAGGTGGCAGAGCCTCCTAGTTAGATCTCATAATTTTAAGATCTCAAATTATCATTTCATAAAATTAAATATTATATAAATAACTTAAAATTATGAAATCAGTAAAGGTGGCAGAGCCTCCTAGTTAGATCTCATAATTTTAAAATCACAAATTATCATATGAAATATAAACAAATGAAAGCGGAAATATTTAAATATAAAGATATAAATATGCAGTATTATAAATGAAATCTGGACTAGTTCAGTTGGTTAAGACATGACTGGAAACACTAAGGTCTTGGGTTCAAGTCATGCTCACTTCATTTTTAGTTATATATATTTTTTTTAATTTTTATATTTGAAAATTTAAGTAAATTGCAACTTCTCTTATAATTCTTTATTACTTTAAAACTTCAATAATAATTATAAGTTCATAAATTTTAGAACACAAATATTTTGAGATTATTCTAGAATTTTTAGAAAATTGAAAACTTAATTAAATTGAAAAATTAAAATAATTTAGAAACTTTCCTCACCTTGATTTCTTTTGGCTACTCTTTTGGAAGACTTTGAGAAAGCTTTTGAAGGTTGAAAGAAGGTTGATTCTACTCTCAAAGTTAAATGAAATAGGTTTTTGGTGAATTTAGAAAAATTTGGAATTTTAGCAAAATAAGCTTATGGTTTTGGGAAAATTGGAAAAACTAAGATTTTGGTGTTTTGGTGTAAATGAATTCATGGCTGAAGTGTTCTCAAATGGTTTCTATTTATAGATGAAATAAAATTTAAAATATTATTAGTGGTAAAATTTAATTTACTTAGTGGTTTTACCATAAAAATTTAATTAGAATTCTTTTTCTTTTTAGTGCATCACTAATCAGATAGGTGCTAATACCACTAATTTAGTGCATCCTTCCATCACTCCTTACATATTGCACTTGTCATAATTTTCACAATTTTTCTGGTTCACATTTTCTCTCGTACTCATTATATACATTATATTTTTATAAAAATATCAAATAGGCTTATTAGCTCAGTTGGTTAAAGCATTCTGCTTTCTCAAATCAAATATAAAATAAGATTTCTTAATAATAATATAATTAAAACAATAAATTTTCAGTAATTCGAAATATAAAATAATATTTGAAACATCAGATATTAATAAAAATGTCAAACAACAAATTTATTTTTCTATTACATTTTTATTTAGAAATGTAATCATAATTTTTTTTTCAAATTACGTAATAATATTGCTACCCAATGATAAATTATTTTTGAATTACGTTTTTTGTCTAATCAAATTATAATAGTAAACAGTTTATATGCATATTTTTATAGAATTTTTTAATAAATGTTTTAACTACGTAATTATTTATGAAAATTAATTTTTGAGGGTGTTACATCTTTACCTCCCTTATTTTGTCCTTGGCTTGGCCCTTCTCCTTCGCGATTATCATCTTCCTTTTCCCCACCATTGTTGTGTTCTTCTGGCGCTGGTTTGCTATGAATTGATTCAGCATGCTCTCCTCCACCGGTATTGCCTTAATGGGCAGTCTTTTGCTTTTTCAGGGCTGCCATTTCTTCCTTGTGCTGCTCCCGAAGCTTTCTCATCTCCTCCTCTTGCCTCTGCCTCCATCGGTCCATATCTTCCTCCATTTGTTGTTTCAATGCCGCCATGGAGCTTTGCATTTGACTCTTTAAGATTTCTATTAACGCCGGATCCATTGGTATTCCTTCAGAGATTGATTGCGCTCAACTCCGCGTCTTTACCATGTACCTTGCGGTCCCGGGAAAATGATTTACCGGGGCCTCACGGTGGGCGCCAAAATATTCCGCCGAATTCTGGGCCCTGCCGAGCTCCTTCGCGTGTGCGGATGAGAACACCTTTCTCCTCGACCAAGTCCGATCAGGTAGGACACATTCACGATGAGGGAAGGTACCTGCAAAAGGCACTCCGATGCTTAAGTTAGAATTAGTCTTTTCCTAAAAGGGGAATTTAAGCAAAATTAACAGTGAAAATTCACCTAGCCTTTTCACCTTTGGGGAGGCCTTTTATACCTCATCAGTAGCGGTTGGTAGGTGAGGGGGAAGCCCCGAAATACCGGTTATGCGTGGCTCGAGACACACGTGTCAGTCTAGGGATAGTTTTACGAGTTCCAACAATTATCATTACATGGAGGGAAAACGTCACATCAACTCGTCACGTCTCTGATCACAATCAGCTCTTGATAAGACTGTCCTCCGACCTTGGTTCCTTCCACCGAGTTAGGCCAGGCTCGGCCCATAGAATTCTGCCGAGCTCAGACTATCTCGGTATGTACAATTGGTTTACCTTATAAGTAGCTTCTGATTTAGAATGGAAGAGAATTATTTGATATATATAAGAAAAAAAAAAACTAGAGAAACGAGACTAACAAAATAAAAGAAAGAGGCATTGATGAAAAAGAATAGAAAAAAAAAATAAGAAAGAGAGAAAAGGGTTGACAAGTAATTTCAAAGTATAAGAACTAAAAACTATATAGACATAACAACTATCATAAAACACGACATATATTAATATCACGTCATCTAAATGCTGATTTCCCCAAATATTATATGAGAGAGATAATGTTTTATATATCATTTAAATATTTTATTAGTACTTTTTCTCAAACGTATTTATTTAGATATATGGAATTTTAAAATACATTATCAACTATATTTTTATTTTTAAATTAATTGATAAAATTGTTTCATCTTATATATATATATATATATATATATCAAACATGTTTTATAAAGTGATTTTTAAATGGTCTAGGATAAAAAGAAACATTTCTTCATATTTGCATGAATATTAAATTAATAGAAAATAAATTATTTTTTCCTTGAGTTAAATAATTTAATTTTTAAAAAATAAAATATAAAAAATAGTCATTAAAATATAAAATTAATAAAATAATTTTATCATTTTAGTCCATAAAATTAAAATATATATCTCTTATAGTTTTGGTCTCTCAATTTAACTTAATAAGTAATGTTATATTCTGATATTTAAACATATAATATTAAATAATCAAAGAGAAAAAATTTATAATCATAATAAGCTTATTCATCTTAAACAAAAACAGCTCCCAAGAAATACATTAAAAAAAATAAAAGTTTGAATAATAACTTTAGGAAATATTCAAAAAGAAGTGAAATAAAATAAAAATAAAATAAAAAGTAAATAGAGAATGATGTGATGCCCTAGATAAACCCCAAAGAAGAATTTACCTTAACGAGAATCGTGTATTTTCTGTGAGTCTGAGAGAGAAACTAAAATCAAAATCAATTTTACTCTCTTTTGAGTTTTGAGAGATGCAAGGAAGCGCAGCCGACGGAGAAGCGTTGGATTTCGAGCCTGAGGACGATGACTTGATGGACGAGGACGGCGCTCCTGACGCCGACGCATCTCCACCTCACCCCAAGCTCAAGTCCGCCATCACCGCCGCCGCCACTTCCTCTCTTTCCGCCCCCAAAAAGACCAAGGGCCGCGGATTCCGTCAGGACACCGACGCCACCCGCAACGCTCGCCTCTCCGGCTCCGACTTCGACTCTCTCACCACCGAGGGCGGCCCTGGCCCTCAGAGATGTTAGTACCTACTTATTAGGGTTAGGGTTTCGCTCTTTTTTGTTATTTGTTTTATTTATTTAATGTTTTTCATTTTTATTCTCCTTGCTGCAGCCATTGAAGGATGGATTATTTTGGTCACTGGAGTGCACGAGGAAGCGCAGGAGGATGATTTGCAAAACGCCTTTGGTGAATACGGAGAGATTAAGAACCTGCATTTGAATCTCGATCGCCGCACTGGTTTCGTCAAAGTAAGTCATTGTTCCTCTCTCTCTCTCTCTTATTTTTTCCTTCTTTGTTGCAAATGATTTATTGAGTACTTAGTCATTAGGGTTATTCATTGTATACTATCGAGTCATAATCTGGTAATACCACGGCTTTTAGTTTTTGAATGGACTTTGTTATGGAGGTATTCAATTGTGTTTGTGTTAAATTTGTGACTCCATCTTTCATCCAGTAGCATTTTTTTTTTTTTTTTTTTTGAAAATAATTTTGAGAGCATGACAAGTGTTTGATGTCAGTGTCTACATGGTGTTCATTGTTTGGTGGAGGTGTGGTTGTAACTCTAGTGGTATGGTAATTGATAGATGTTTGATCTACGTAGTGGTTGTAGTTTTGTTGATGGCATTGTGTTGACTGTGTCTGTATTCCCTATCCACTTTTACAATTTGACCTTTGGTGAATTGGTGGTGTTATTTTTCTTTGAGTTGGGGTTTTACTTTGCTTTTCGTGACATCTGGCATGATTTTTGTTTCACTTGGTGGTTTGATACTGGGCCAAAACTGGCACTCTGTGGGAACAAATGGTTGATCTCCATTACAACTGTTTTGCCCAATTGATGGTGCTGCAAGCCTGCAAGTGTAAATTTAAAACCATCTTGACGGCTTGATTTTGTAAGAATGGGAGGGAAGAAGGATTCAATTCTTTGTAAACTATATATGCATTATTGTCATTTCTCTATCATTTTTATCATATGGTATTCTTATTTGGCTTGGCCCTTTCAACTCATTTTTATTGATTAAGATAAGTCTCTGTTCATAGACTATTTGTAAATTGTGCGCAGGGTTTATTCCCGTCTTGCAAGATTTTCTTCCATTTGTACTTTATGTATATACATCATTTATTAATTTTTTAAAATCAGTTTTAAGAATGGCAATTTTACTTTGCTTCTTCCTTTAATTTTGTTTACTTATTTTTTCTATCAGCAAATTGATCGCTTGAGATTTTTGGTTTCTGGACCAATGGGTATTTTTATTTTAGGGGTATGCACTGATTGAATATGAGCGTGCTGAAGAAGCTCGAAATGCAATAGAGAATTTGAATGGATCTGATCTTCTTACACAAACTATTTATGTTGACTGGGCCTTCAGCAGTGGACCTATTAATGAGTCAATCAGAAGAAAAAATGCTAGGTATGTTTATACAAAGTTTAATGTTTAAAATATTGACAGGGTTTTTCGTTGTAGTGCAACATTTAAGATCCATGTAGATGTGATGTTGGTCTGATTGTTATATTGTTTGGATTGGTATTTGTCATTTTGGAATTTAGTTTAGCCAATGTGAACTTCCACTCCCTTTGTCTGTAAAGCATATCATACTCTCTTTGATGCTCAGGATTGACTGTAAAATAATTTGTATGTCAATTTTCAACTTTTATTATAGGAACCCCCCTCCCCCATTCTTTCTTTTAGATTGTGTTAAGTAGGCACTAGTGCTGAGCTTCTTCCCCTTATATGAACAACCTGTTGTGAACTTTTGAAGTCTTTCTTCAAACCAGTCAAAACTTTTACCAGCTGGAAGTTAGTGATGCAGTTAAGGTTTTCTGGGTTTGTTTTGTAATTTTTTTATTTTTTATTTTTGTGTTTAACATATGGGTTTGTTTTGTAATTTTTTTATTTTTTATTTTTGTGTTTAACATATGGATGTTCTTAACGTTATCATTTTGGCAGACCACCTCGTGAACGGCGCTCCAGGAGCCCCAGGAGGAGATATTGACATGTGTATTGAGTAAATGTTTGTGTTCGGTGTGTGGACCCTTTTGATGAGAGAGGCTTGGTTTCGGTTGTTATAGCTATGGGGGATTTTTCTGATACCTGTGCTTCTGTCAGACAAATACATATTTAGTGCTGACAATTCCCATCTAATACTTCCTTTATTGAATGGTATCAACTTTTAGCTAGTCTGTTATGGTGTATGGTGTTTTAACATACTATTGTTCCATTGTAGTAATGTGTTTTGAACTTTGCTTTTTCTTACATGTAATGGTATTATTGCGATGAGGAATGCAGGTTGGCTTTTGTTGGAGCTTGCTTGTGTTAGATGTTAAATTGTGGCAGTAGTGTCTCTTTCTTCTTTTTGCTATAAATCTCTCTTTCTTTCAATGTATGCATCTCTTTCTCATCTTTTAATTTATCTGTCTGTGCATTGATACGTGTATTGGTATTTGTTACGTGTAAAGGTTTTGAAGGTTTTGATAAAAACGTGTAAAGGTTTTGATAAAGTTAAATGCATATGCAACACTAATATTTCGGTTTGGTGGCATTCGTGGATCTTTGTCGTTTAGTTTATGACCTAGTGTGGTGCCTACCTCTTGATTGAACCTACTAGTCAATATTCATGCACTCGGTAACTTTTCAAAGGTAGGTATTTATTTGGGGTGTTCATTATTTGGTTTGAATTTCTTTAAAATTAAAATTTAAACTAATAGATTGGATCTAATAAAAAATATGACAATTTGAATAAATTTAACCCTTAGTTTCAGCTTTTTTTCTGTAATAAACAATATGTGAAGTGAACGAATTTTGATAGTGTTACACCTCCCTACACCAAAACAATTTGTATTAAGGAAGATGAATGGTGATGAATCAGGATTGAAAAAGAAAAGATAGAAACATGAATAAACTATCTCAATTACACCGAAATAGTTAGGAATAATATATAAAATTAATCAAACAAAGATAAAAACATTTGAAAGGGGAATATTGATTAGATCCAACTTTAGATCTAGTAATTAAATTTAGTTAGGTTAGTTTAAATTATTGAATTAATTTCATTTAATGAATATTTTTATACTAACTAATTTAAAATGTTTGATGACATGAGTTAACTGAATGCACTCCAATGCACGCATCATTGTGTTAATATTTATTTATAGTTTATATTAAGAAAATTGTTCATCCATTAGTTGTTTGCTAGATAAAAGGTTAAAAGATATGAAAAAAAAGACAAGAATAAATAATCTTTGGAATAATGTCGCTGCTATATCAAAATTTCTTAATTTTATTATCAGAATTAAGGTGTCAATTATTTGTAATTTAAGAAATGAAATTAAAATGAAAAGAGTTATGCTATAGTCATTCTTGTTATCTAAGATTCTCCTAGTTTTAGATTAGTATGGGATAAAATACTCATGAATAATGCACTAAAAATAAACTTATTGAATTTAAACTCTTTTTATTTCAATATAACTAAAATGATCAAACTTATTAATGGTCAATTTGAGGACTTGTTTTTAATTTTATTATTGTTAACTAACTATGAAAGATAATATTATAAATAATTTAATTTCAAACTGTGACTTTTTGATCTAACAAAATATACTATTAAATATGAGATTTTATTTTATCTGACAGAATAATCATAGATAATAATATTAAAGAAAGATGTGTTTCAGCTAAATCATGGTCCATTGCTTCACCCTAACACGCAGAAATATAAAAAATAAAAAATGGGACGAGTTATGATGTTTTTTTAGTAGCATGACATGTTTAGCTATTACAGGATTGATAGGTTGTGGCTTATATCTAAGACATCTTTTAAATTTTGACTTACTCATGACTACTCAATTTTAAAATTTCAATTACGTGCATGCATTATAACTCTAATATTAAATAAATGGATATGTATTTATTTGGAAATGAAACTGTTACAGAGTTACAAAATTAGTTGCTAATGGTCACACCTAATCATATATTTTTTTATTTGAAAATTTAGTCTTACATTCAAGATGGACCATTAAATAGTTATAAATAACAATGGAATCTGAAAATTTTGAAAAACTAATTCTTGGGACGATAAATTAAAATTGTAGCAATCTATTTCACTATTAATCATGTGTTATATCAATTAGTCATCTTACATGACTCGGTTAAGTCTTTTAAAAAATAAAATTTTGTCCCTATTTGATATTTTTTAACTCCAAACAAAATTTTCAAATTCTCTTAATATAATTATTATAACTAAATAAAACCAAACACGCATTTAAGTTAGATAAATTACTATTAAATGACAAATTTGTAGATATTCTCCTTTCCTTTTTATTTGCAAAAGGTATGCACATTTAAACTAATTTATTACACATTAACATGTTGAAAGATTTAAAATACATTTCTATATTTTGAAGAACATTCTATAATGATTTAAAGAAAATGTTATTACATTTCCACCATTTTTTTTATAAACATATGTATGAATTTTCTTAAAAAAATAAACAAAGTAATGAAATAGTTTGTTTTGTTGTTTTGTCTTTTTTTAAGGAAATCTGGAAGCACATTGTAACTCATGTTGACAATTATCCATCCATCTCAACCATTGTTGGTGTGGATCTGAGAAATCTACCGCTCTCACCCTTCCAAGATATGACAGAGAGAGAAAGAGAACACACAGAGTCAGTGTGTGTGAGTCAGTGACTATAGTGAGTGACTCACTCTGTTCTTCAATGTATGTTTACTACTGCTTAGTCCCAAAAACCAAAACCAAAACCTACTTCTAAGGTATGTTGTTGTTGTTGTTGTGCTAAAAGATACACACATCTTCTTCAACAAACACTACTACCCATTTTTCTCCTTCATTCTCTCTCTCTCTCTCTCTCATTCAAGATGGGTACATATGAAGCTACAAATGTGGTCCTTTCTAAGATTAAAAACTTTGATCCTGAGAATGCTTCAAAAATCATGGGTTATATTCTGATGAACCTTGAAGATTCTGAACTAATTCGTCTTGCTTGTAGTCCAGACCATGTTCTTCACACTCTCATTCCAAGGGTTAAGACCCAACTGGGTCTTGCACTCTCTACTCCTTCATCTCCTTCTCTTCCTCCTTCTCCTCTTAACCCCATAGCAAGACTTGCTGCTACTTCCTCTAACCCGTTTTCTAGAGGACCCACCAATGGCTTTGACTTCACTAGGAACCCATCTTCACCTTCTTCTCACTCCCATGCTTGGAACTTTCCAAACAACAACCCCATTAGTCCAAAGTCCACACCTTTACTTGCTTATGATAACATCCGAGCCCTTTCACCCCGTGTCAACGGAGATTGTGATTTTGTTGACGAACAGCAAGTGAATGAGTACTTTCCTTTCCTCAATGACTCTTCTAAGAACGAAGATTTGCTCGATCCGCGTCATGAATTGGCTGTTGGTAGTCAAAATTGGCACTCTAGTGACTCACATTTGCATAGGAGGAGTTATTCTGCTAGTGATGTGTTTGGGTGTGAAGAAGGTGCTTCTGGACTTGGATATAAACCTTGTCTTTACTTTGCTAGAGGGTTTTGTAAGAATGGCACCAATTGTAAGTTTCTTCATGGGAGTTTCTCTGATTCACTGGATGCTATTGTTGGCTCCCCAAGTAAGCTTGAGGGTGAAGAGTTTGTTAGGTTCAAGGCAGCACAGCTTCAGAGAATATCTTCTGGGCCTTCTGCAGCTGCTCGTGAAAAGTACTATGAGTTTTTGGTGCAGGAGTCTCAAAGGTCTCAAAGGTTTACACTTTACTACAACATGGGAGAAATTCTGTTGTTTTGTCTGTGAAGTGATTTTTTACTGATATGCCTTCTTGTGTTGCTTTGCAGGGCTGCAGCTTTCATGATGGGGGAAGAATTGTACAACATTGGCTGGGACAGGCCAGAAAGGAATGATTTTCTGGCTGCCATTTCTGGTGAAAAACCCAACTCTGCTTCGCGGCAGATTTATTTGACCTTTCCTGCTGAAAGTACATTCAAAGATGAAGATGTCTCTGAGTACTTCAGGTAAAATATGCTGCTATGAACAAATGGATGAATGTGGTGCCATTGGAAAAATGTGAATTATAAAACATTATCATGGCTAGCTTATTAATGTTGTGTAACATGACAGGTTTCAATTGTTGCTATAAATTATTGCAGGATTTCCACCATTTTCATTGCACACAGCTTAAATATTTTTGTTTGTGGTCCTTAGTGTGATTTTTGTTGGAAGCCCCAAAGAAGATGGATTTTGATTGTCTCTGATATTGATTTTAATCTTAACTCAAGTAATGTTCGTGCAATTTGTGATCCTTGGTTGATTTGAGCGTGCGTCAGCAATCTAGAGTGACCAATTCAAACTCAGTAATCATTGGTGGTGATGTTACTGAATTTGGAATTTCACTTCCAACTCATGTTTTATGTGTTACATTTAGAGTTTGGCTTTTATAGGCGATGAAATTTGCAGAGTAGGATGTATGTCTCCCATGAGGAGACTGGGTTAATCCCATATTTTCAGGTGTCACTTCAATATGTGTTTTCCCTTTAAAACTGACTTAGTTTCTCTGGTTAAGAAGCTCGGCAAATAATGAAGTTCATAGCTCATAGTGATCACTTCCCATGAGTCATGATCACTACCACTATGATGTGTGTGCATGTCCATAGTTGGGCAGATTTTCAGCTTACCAATGCCTTTTGGTTTATCATAGGAAAAATCTACATCAGTGACCAATCCTTAACTAAATGAAAGAATTTTTAAATGCTAATTACTAATTTGTTTGTGTTCTTGAAACTATAAATAAACATCTTTGGTTGATGTAGTCCATGTTAGGATGCCATGCATAAAGTAATTCCTATTTTAACGATTAAATTAATTTTTTAGTTTCAATGTATAAAATATATCTCTCTTATTGTAATGGATTGTGCTGGCTTTGATAGAAAGCTTGAGAAGTGCTTTTCATAAACATGACATTGATATAAAGGTTTGTTGTCATGATCTACAGTTATACAATTACAGTTGCATTATTATGATTTTGTGTATACTGAATAATATCCATCTGATGGTGCACACCATCTCTAGGTCTAAGCGACAAGGTTTTTGAAGCAAATATGGGATTTAATGTAGTTTATTTTTTATTTTTTGTGAAAAATATCTGTTCATAAATGATAGAGAATGATGGATGGAGAAATGCTTGTGACTTATAAGGTTTGAAACTGGTGAGAGAAGGTTGTAGTTTAAAAATTGTGACATATTGCTCTATTAGCTACGATTAAGTGTCTCAGTAATGGTGTTGACCTTATGGCATGTAAGTCTAAAGTATTTTTTTTTATGTATTGTCAGGTGAGAACAACTTTCTAGAAATGATTGGAATTGTGATCCAATTGACTTGACCTTGCCTTATGATTTAATAAATACAATTACATATAAGACAGTAGTGGCTGTACACGGGCAAGTTCTTAGTGTCTTTACATATTCATGCACAAATACAATGTACTCCAAATTGAAGGATTTAATTGAACTGCTACTTTTGTTCCTTTCAAGCAAATTTGGACCTGTACAAGATGTGAGAATTCCATATCAGCAAAAGCGAATGTTTGGATTTGTTACCTTTGTCTACCCAGAGACAGTGAGACTCATATTATCCAAAGGAAATCCTCATTTTATCTGCGATTCACGTGTGCTTGTCAAGCCCTACAAGGAAAAGGGAAAAGTTCCTGACAAGTAAGTGGACATCTTGTTTTTAATTGGTTTTATATATCTTTCTATTACTTGATTAGCATTATTGTGACTAATTTGTGCAGGAGACAGCAGCATCAACAACAACAATTAGACAGGGGAGATCTTTCACCGTGTTTAAGCCCCTCAGGGTTTGGCTCTAAAGAACCTTATGATTTCCATCTTGGTAATCATTTCTCATTGATATTTTTGAGATCCAACCTTAATTAGAGATATGGGCCATATGGCCAATGCAGTTCTTATAAAGCTTGGGCAATCTTCACATTACAAGTTGGTTCTGCTGAGTTGAGTCAGGTTGTATAGCCCAAATTCTAAAATGATATAGGAGTCTATCATAGATTCGATATTGGGTCACCCTATTTATCCACACTCTTAAGGTCAAGTCCTAGGTGTGAGAGTATGTGTTGGGACTTAAGATCCAACATCGATTAGAGATATGGTCATTGTAGTTTTTATAGCTTATAAGACTCAGGTAGTTCTCACCATACAAACCAATTTTGTGAGACGTTATGTCCTAAGCTCAAATTTTAAGATGCCATCAGAGCTTATTCTAGATCTATTGGTGGATTACCTATATTTGTCTTTGCTCTAAATGTCTATTCCTAGGCACGTGGGAGTGTTGTTATTAGGCCAGTTGCATTTGTCCATGATCCAGATGTCCAATACTAGGCATATCCTACATCGACTATAGGTATGATCAATGGAATTCTTATCAGGCTTAGGCAATCCTCACCTTACAAACCGATTTTGTAAGTTATGCCCTAAGCCTAAATTCTAAAGGACATTTTTAGTGAACTTGGTTTTTTGAATTGTACTTGAAAGAATTGCTATGTTTGTGCATTTTGCTTTGAATCCCCAAATTTCCTAGAATGGAGTTATGTTGATGTGGATACTTGCAAAGGAGTGCATGCTCGATTCTCACCAACTTTGTTTTATGCAGGGGCAAGGATGTTGTACAATCCACATGATATCTTATTGAGAAGGAAGATTGAGGAGCAGGCTGAATTGCAGCAAGTCCTTGAGCTTCAAGAAAGAAGACTGAAGAATCTACAGCTTCCAGACTTCAAGAATAATCCCATTCACCATCACCAACGCAGTCTTTCTGTTGGTGCTCCTTTTGTCTTGCCCAATCAACTTCAGAATCATATTAACGATGCAGGTTTTTCTTCTGATAGCACTAAAGAAGATATTACAGGTTAGTCAATTGCTGGTATCCTATAGTATAGTTATGGAAAACAGGGTTAGCCAGTTTTCATCACCTTTGCTTTTCATGGCAGGCTACAGTGGCAGCTTCCCTTCTGCCAATTCTTTAGGTATTGCATCTGAGCAGCAGCAGGCACAGAAACAAGTTGATTTAGCTCACATTGATGATTCTGAGAGCGGGAATATAAAGGATAGTGGAAATACAGAAGGCATAGATCTTAGTAATAGGTATGGTAGTGACTTTGTTTCAGATCTTATTTTCTGGAAAGTGCTTATGAATATGTGCACAATTTTCCCTCCTCAGGGATATGAGCATATCATTTCAAATTTTCTGATATTGTGTTCTTTGTCATGCTCTCTTGGCCCTGGAGAAGTGTGGAGCAGGCCCTTCCTGATAGTCTCTTCGCTTCACCAACAAAAGCAGCTGGAGATTATCATGCTGATTTCTCTACAATGGCAGAGGTTAATGAGAATGCTGTATTTTCAGCTACCTCATCTTCTCATGACAAGATAGAAACGACAACCACTTCAAATGACGTGGCTTCCCGTTAATTTTCTTTAAAATTCAAGGTACTGCTAATTGCTGTCTGAATGACACTCTTCCCTGCATAATAAATGTATATAGTATTCTACTGACAAGTTACACATTTTTTTGGCTCCATTACGTGCCTCAAATTGAAGGTAATAAGAATAGAAGTGGCCAGCTGGGGATAATTTTTATTAGGGTAAGTTTTTGTTTCCCTTCTCTCTTGGAAAAATGGTTTGTTCTTTACTAGTAAAAATCACTTCAAAATTTGCTTGTGGCAGAGAAAATGATTTTTCTTCCCTTGCTGGTTTGCTTCTTTGCAGATTTATAGAAGCTTATAGAAGAATCTTCTAGATGTATAGCCAAATACACCTAGATCAGAAGATTAGATCCTCTAGAGAAGAATCAAATGAGATCACCACCATCATCAATACATACTACTAACAGCAGGCGATACATGTTGCATACTTGGACAGACATATTAGTTTATAAGACTAGTTTTTCTTTTCTTCCTTTCCTTTTCTGTTGTACTCTCATTCCCCTCCACAGACATAAATTAATTACCTATAGATATGTATGTTTCATCAGACTAAGGCAGAGCAAAGTGCTGTTGTTTTACTCTAGCTTAATGTATAAAACTTCGTCTAGTACCATTTAGCTGCTATTTTCTACTACTTTTGTGTTCGTTTTTTTCCCATTTGGAAGTAGTAATACCTGTGCCCCGACCACAAAATAGTTTTAATTATTGATTATCACTAGTTAATGGTAACTAATCGCCTACAAGATTTAACGAATGTTGCTTTCATTTCTTTAAATCAATGACCAGAAGGGGCCATCATCTGATTTGATTCAATTGTGTGTCTGCCACTATGCAACATTTGAACCATGTTTCTTTGTTGATTCATAACACAATAGAAGTCACAATCCGTTTTGTACCATTTCAGATTAGAAGCTAGTGCATCCATCCCTTTAGACTAACCATAATTAGAACACTAAAAGAAGACTTGTTCCACTAACTAGCCATAATTAGTAAAAAAAGTTGTGTATTTCTGGCAATGAACACATGCAGTTAGTTAACCTTTGGATAGAGTTAGTTCATGGTAGAGAGTTACTAAAGTATTAACTAAAGAAAGAGAGAAGTTACAAGTGGGAACAAGAGTTTGTCTGGTAATATGCATAGTGTAAGGTCCACATGTGAGGTGGGGTGAAGAAAGAGAGGGGGTTCACCTGTGCTGTCACATGGTGCTGACATACATTGAGCAAAAAATTGTACATGGGGCATTACACTCCTTTCACCATCAAACTCATTGAAATGTTTAGTTTCTGAGTCATTCAGTTTTATAGATGGCAGAGCCTGTTTGTCCTGGCATACCCTTATTTTATGCATATTTCTAAGCAGTGTTCATTTTGTTTTAACCTTTCATTGCAGCCTTTCTAAAAGGTTCTGCAACCGTTTCATGGCTTCAATCTTATTTTACTGCTTATTGGTCTAATCATGATCATTTTGATTTCTTTTTTTCTGTTGCAGTGCACAAAAGAAATAAAGGGAAAAAAACCCATGAAAACTAGCTTCTAAATAAGTTATGCCCAGTGATGATTTTGATCTTGATTCCTTTTGAAGTCACATCATATAATTGATAAAATATTAATAGCTAGAACCAACTCATATTTGAAATACTAAAATTTAAAATGTTCTTCTTTTTCATTTTCAGTTCAGCGTTCAAAAGTTATATTACACTTTGACTAATCCAAATTAAGTCAAATACCGAACAAAACTACATATAGAAACTTTATTATTTTTAGCTACATGCTACCACGTCTTTTTATTGAACCCATTTTTTTTTCTTACATTAAGGGGTTGAAATTCTCTCCATTTTTCCACTTGAACTAAAAAATATTTGTTTGTGCACAATGCTATTTGCTTATTTTCTGATAAAACGTGTTTCATAATTTTTATGTAATGATTTGAAAAAAAAATAATCTCATGTTACTTTTTAATATTTAAAATATTTTTGTAGTGGTTATCTATAATTATTTAGTGTTGAACTTTGAGCCTCTATGTGTGTTGGGAGGCTTTTATCTTATGTAGGGTCCAAATGAATGTGAAAGCATAGATATCATGGCCCAAAATATCTTTCTATCATTTGTGTACATATTGCTTTTGTTATATGATCACTTAAATTTTCCTAAAATAATCAAATGAAATAATATGAGACTAGAACACAACAACATTTATTTACAAAGCATGGTCAAATGACAACTTTTATTGAAATAAAAACAAAAATCTTGTAAATTAATTATTTCACTTAGAGATACATGACTTATATTACATATAAATGAATAGATAATGAATTTGCATATCTGTCTTTACCTAATCTAATTATATTTAATTATTATTTTTTCAAGCTTATAACAGCCATTTGAGGGGTCACATCACTAATGTTTAAAATAAAGCTGCATTGATGGATGAAGATTATTAAAAGAATTCTAATAACTATGTCTGTGTTTAAATATCTTAACTTTAAAATAGTATGAAACGTTGTTCTTCATCATTTGACCCTAAGTATATAATGCCATTTCACATTTTCACAATAAGCATATACTAACTCAAAATCTAAAGAAAGAAATATCCAAATTAATGATGCAAAATGTTTTGGTATTTATAACACTAATGTTCTTTTTTTTTTTTTTTTGAGTAAAAGGTACTTTTAGTTTTTTTCTAAATAAAAAAATATTGGATCAAGTTTATTTTAGTAATCATGTTGAGCCAAATTTAGAGTTTATGGTTACTATTTTCCAATTCTCACTGACATAACACCCAATTTGATATGTATGATTACTACATGATAATGGGTCTGTAAATTATTTTTCCTGGTCTATAATTGGGCTTTATGTCTTGATCTTTGTAGTATTGAATATTCTCATAAACCTCAAAAAAATAAAACATATTTATAATAAAAAGCTTAATAGAAAGGGAAAAGAAAAAGTATAAACCTAAAAACTAAAAAGTGACCTAAAAAGGCGACAAACATGTGATAATATAATGAAAGTGAGAAAAAGAAGATGGAAGTACCCTTTTGTTACAGGAAACTTTATTTGCTTTGGGACACTTCTTTAAAGTGCATCATACAATCATAATACATTAATAAAGTCCCATTTGGATAATTAAAATATTTTTATAAAAAAATCATACAATGAA
This sequence comes from Hylodesmum podocarpum, assembly GCA_026586105.1. Lineage (NCBI taxonomy): Eukaryota > Viridiplantae > Streptophyta > Magnoliopsida > Fabales > Fabaceae > Hylodesmum > Hylodesmum podocarpum. Next base: position 1,284,291 of record JALJEV010000646.1, read on the forward strand.
TTATAAAAGGTATTATTGAAACTTTCTCTTATTATAATATTAAACTTTTTCAATACAAAATAATAATTTATCTCAAGCACATAAATACATGGGCACCAATCTGTAATAAACTATAAATGTATTGGCATAGTTTTTATGCCAAATGTTTGTTTAATTTATGTGAGTTAATTATCATTAAAAAGAAGGGTGAGTAACACATTTTCTATAAGACAAAACTGAGTAAAATTTATAATAAAATCATGAATGTAGCTTAATGAATAAGAAATTATAACTATTCTTTTTTTTTTTTTATGATTTTTAAATTTTAGCTAATAACCAAAAAAAAAATGTTTAAAAGGGTGTACTTGTCTTATATAATGTAGCTAATACTTCTTTTTGATTAAATTTTGTTTAATAGTTACTGCATATCTTCTTATTTTTATTAAATTAGTTTTAAAATCTATTTCCAAAAAAAAAAATTTCTTTAGAAAACTGACACACCTTTAAAATTATTATAAAATAAATTTAATTATTATCATTTTTTTAAAGTTAATATTGTTACCAATTTTTATAAAGAATAATCTATTATTACGAAAAGAGGTAGGTACTTTTTATTTTGTAAATTAATCTTTTTTAATATATATATATATATATATATATATATATATATATATATATATATATATATATATATATATACCCAAACATTAAAACATTTCTTACATAATCTCAAAGACAAATATTAAAAAATCAATCAATAAAAAAAATCATTAAAAATCACGTTCATATTTTGTAATAAATTTTTTCTATATTTCATGGTTGCGTTTTCGTGGTTACGATGGTTATCAAAGTCATAATAATATATTTCACAATGTTCTTTGGTGAATGATTGTTACAAAAACTCTTGATTAAGGCTAATGATTACCTTTAATCGTGTTTCCGATTTGATCACTTCGTTTTCACAACGTCGCCGGAGCTCCGACTACCTCGCCGGTGTATGTTCCGATCATCTCTCCGTCGATTCACGCGCGTTGGAACCGTGAGATTCGCCAGGTTGCAATCGTTTTGAAATTTGTGAATGAAAAACTGTATCTGCGATCGCCAAAAAATAAAAAAACGGTTTTTGAAATGGAAAAAAAACTGAACTTTGCATCTGAAGATATGGAGAATTTGAAAATTGAAGAGAGAAAAGATGAAAGAGATGATGGGTTTGTGTTCACGTCCAGACAAGAGATAAATTCAAGTTCAGGGTCATCATTCGTTGAGTTTAAGACACCACCACTTAAAAGTAATGTTTTTGGTGATGCTCATGATAAATTCAAATTCATTGCAAAGAAGGATCAAGGTGGCAACACTAGAATGAATAAAAGTAGAGCAAAACTCAAGTTTTCTACCCCTTTACAGGTGAATGATTTTGTTTGGATGCCAAAGAAGGAATTGTCACCAAAAAAATATGTGACATCCAATGAGTCATTTGGGTTTAATGTGGATGGCATTGGCAACACCATACATAATAATGATCAGTGTTTGAATAAGAATGAATGTGAAGTTGTAGGCTCAGAGACAAAGGAAGAAGCTTCGGAATTCAAAGATGCTAATTGTGGTGATGATGATCAAAATGATGAAACTGAAACTGAAACTGAAACTGGAAGCTTCATGTCTGCCAATGATGAAGTGGATATAACATATGGTGGTGATGGAAATTCCCATCTTGGTTGTGATTCAGGTTCAACAAATGTGAGTGGATTTGGCTTCACATTTTCTGCTGAAGTGCAATCATCTAGCCCCAAACGCAACCCCAAAAAGATAAATTGGGTTAAAGTTGGTCATGGTTATGATGCCTACAACTCCAATCCTAATTCATTTTATGGAAGTTCCTCTCTTTTCACATCAGGGCAAGCTCAGAAAGCTAATGTGTTTGCTCCTGCAGCTCCTCATTCCAAAAGAAAGGATTCTGAGGTGAATAAGTTGCAAGGGATGAAGGAGGAACTTGCTTCCTATTCTGCTACAACCATTTCTGTTGATGATGCCACCGAAAAATGGCGACTCAAGTTAGTATATACATACATTTATTTAAGCTTTCTCACTACATTTGCAATCACTTGGTTATTATGATGTTCTTAGTTTAGTAATATTTGAAGTCCTGGCTTATTGCAATGACTTACAATCTGTTACCAAATAGAAACACTACATAATGTATTTAGTGTGAACGTGAACACTCACAAAAATGTGAATTGCATGTTACAAAATAAATTTTACGTAGTTACTTTTACTGTGTTAAAATAGTCATGATACTGAATATGGTTTATAACAGAGGAAACCAAGCTTATAAAAATGGGAATTTTACTGTGGCTGAGGATTGTTACACACAAGGAGTTAATTGTGCTTCTCAAGAAGCATTATCTGAAAGAAGTCGCCGGGCGTTGATGCTGTGTTATAGCAATCGAGCTGCCACTCGCATGTCTCTTGGTAGGATGAGAGATGCAGTAGAAGATTGTATGCTGGCTGCTGAAATTGATCCAGATTTCCTCAAGGTGCGACTTAGAGCTGCAAAGTAAGGTCCCATTTTACTTCTAATCTTTGTGTATAGAGATTTTGAGCGGTGTGAACTTAATTTTGATCTTGGACAAAGTAATAAGTGGGAAAATCAGTTTTTTCTTGAATGAATCTTGAGAAGAAAACAGGTAGGTTCAAGGTTTAATGGGAATGTTTGATGATAAAAGGGTGATTTACAGGCAATAGATCATTGATGGCTGTTTGCATGCTATGAAGAGTGCCTCTGGGATTAATGATTTATGTTGTATATATTATAGAGTAAATTGAAGGAACTATCAACTAGGGTTTTGACTGAGTGATGATGTTGCCAAAGGAAACTAATTAAAGGTCAAGACTCAAGAAAACAACCTGAGAAGAATAGGGGAACAAACCTATGATTTGAATGCAGGATTTCTAACCAAGTACCATGCATAATGGTTTTGATATTTAATCCTACTATGCCAACCATTCCATCCGTGTAGATCATGTATACTGCATAGTTTTTGTAACCTTACGTTCGAGATGATCTAGCTCTTGTGGAAAGTTTCATAAAATTTCATGCAGACTTGGGTTAAAAGTCCTGTGGCTAAACCATATTCGTGTGTTTAAACTTTAAACACATTATATTAGTCAATGCTCAATATTTAGTTATTAAAATAGATGATGTATCCCTGAGTTCTTTCCTTTTCATTATTTTGAAGTTGTTTCCTTGTTTTGGGGGAAGTTGAAGATGCGTCCAAGTATTCCCAGTGGTGCATGCAGTCAGAACCTGATGTTTGTGTAGATCAAAAAGTTACTGCTGAAGCCTCTGATATCTTGCAAAAGACACAGGTTTGACTGTTTACAGTTATTTCGACTCTGGGGCTTTGAGCATTCGCTTTTCTTTTTCATCTATCCCCTCTTGAACTGATAAGTGTCTCTAATGGATGGCAGAAAGTATCAGAATTAATCAATCGTTCTGATGAACTTTTGCAAAGAGGACCAGCTGCTGATGCAGAGAGAGCATTGGAACATATAAATGAGGCCCTGATCATTAGTTCATATTCTGAAAAATTGCTTGAAATGAAAGCAGAAGCTCTTTTTATGGTCTGCATATCTGTCTTATAATTTGCTCGTTTTACTAAAACTTTGTCAAAGTTAGCATAAGCTGTTTGTGAAGTCTTTTATTCTAGTTGAGCCCATGTTGGATAACTTTGCTTTAAATATCAGCTATGTAGATATGAGGAAGTGATTCATCTGTGTGATGAAACCTTTGCTTCTGCTAAGAAGAATTCTTATCCTTTGGATGCTGATTACAAGTTGACAAATCTGGATAATTCACAACTTTCAAAAGGCATCTATTTCAGGCTTTGGCGGTGCTCAATGATGCTAAAATCCTACTTTCACCTCGGAAGGCTCGAAGAGGGTCTTTCTTTGCTGGAGGAACAAGAGGAAAAGCTATCATCCATAAACAAGTAAGTATTATGAACATCTATATATTCACCCTCCTATGGCCACTCCTCAAAAGAACACTGAAAAAGAATGAAAAGATGGACATGCTTCATGGTGGTCCCTTTTCTTAATATGAACATCAGCATTATTAATGTCCCTGCAGGAGCGGAAGCAAGGTTTTGGAGTCACTAATACCACTAGCTGTTACTGTACGTGAGCTCTTGCATCATAAGGTTAGCTAGCTTATACTATGTTTCATGATATCTTTCTGATTATTTATGCGTAGTTGTATACCAAATCTTGTTTGGCTATTACTTATTACTTATTATGAAACTTTCCAGGTAGTAATAAGAGAACTTTTTGCTTCTCTAGTCTTTCTAATGCAACTTTTTCTATTGTCAAAGGACACAAGAAAGAAAACTTTTCCTCAGTAGTTGATTGATGGATTCGTTCTGTCCTTTTACTGTAACATGTATTAGGACTAATGAAAATGTATTTAAACTGTAGAATGTTGGAAATGAGGCATTTCAGTCAGGAAGGAATGAGGAAGCTATTGAACATTATACAGCTGCTTTATCATGCAATGTGGAATCTCGTCCATTTGCAGCTGTTTGTTTTGGTAATCGTGCTGCTGCATATAAAGCATTAGGTCAAATTACTGATGCCGTAGCAGATTGCAATCTGGCCATAGCTCTTGATGGAAGATACATGAAGGTTTCTCTCTTCAACTGAAACTAAAAATTTTAATACCTTTGAATTGAAATCACATGGGGAGAAACTGACATAGGATAAAAATCCCTAGGTTACATAACTTACAATATAAATGAAAAGGTCACTCATAAACTTGTCATCTTTTATGATGATGTTTTCCCCAACTTATATCTGTACTATATCATTTTTAGCATTTTCAAATATATATCTTTTAAATTGTTTGAGTTGGTACTTCAATTTCACTTTGTTGAAATGATCATATAATTAAGGATAATGTATTTATACTCTTGCAGGCACTTTCTAGGCGTGCAACTCTGTATGAGATGATCAGAGATTATGACCAAGCAGACAGGGATATTAGAAGAGTTGTCTCTCTTCTCATTAAGGGGAGTGAGGATAATAGCAATCACCATGGCATATCTGATAGATCAATGAATTATGCCAATGATTTGAAACATTACCAAACTTGGCTTTCTGAATTAGAGGAGGAAGGCAGAAAGGGGGTCCCTCTTGATATGTACCTCATTTTGTAAGCTCTTTTATTAATAACTAGCGCTTCTTTACCATGTTACTTAACATCTAAACCAGCATAACCTCATTCTCTACTGATTCCAAATCATCTGTTTGTGGGAATGGAAGTGCCAGAATTTTTATATATGTAGGGAATGTATTGAAATCTTTCTTCACTATCACCAGCACTCCAGTTTCGTAAATTAAATGTCTAGGTTAATAGAATAAACAAGATTCATGAAAGGTTTTGCTATCACTCTTGCTGCAAGTTGTGTTTCATGTGTGACAGTGTGACAGAAATAGCATGCTTTTATGTAGCAAATTCATGCCAATACCATCAAGTATCATTATATCAATCATTTAAGGAATCTGCTGATTCAGATTATGATGGCAGAGGAGTTGAACATTATGTTTCTTCATCAGAAATCAAGAAGGCCTATCACAGAGCCGCACTTAAACATCACCCAGATAAGGTTGTTTAATTGTTCTTTTTGTTAAATCCTCATACAATAAGCAATCATTTTAAGCTGTGTATCTGAGTATCCAACGGATACTATATTACATAGATGTCATTACAATAACCACTAATAACGGGAGGATATTTTGTTTCCTCAAAACCAGATTCTACTTTCCTACTAACAATAAATGTATATCATTCTATCCTATATTATGTAGGCTGGCCAATCTTTGACAAGAAGTGACAGTGTAGATGATCAGATATGGAAGGATATTGTTGAAGAAGCGCGCAAAGAAGCTGATAGGCTTTTCAAAATCATAGGAGAGGCATATGCAGTCCTATCAGATCCTGCCAAGGTATTTTGTGTGTATCCATCCTACTGAAACAAATATTTTGATCTTTTTAAAGTATTTATTTCTGTGATTTCTCATTGGCAGCGTTCCCTGTATGATTCTGAGGAAGAAATGAGAAATTCACAGAAGAAACGCCACGGAAATAGCACAGCTAGAAATACTGTCAATACTCAGCAATGTTCATTTGATGATAGCAGAAGACAGTGGAAAGAGGTCTGGAGAGCACGTGGTAACTCGTCTTCTGAAGGTGGCAGGTCAAGTAGGCAATAAAAAAATCTGTGTTGAATTCTAGTCTATGGCTACAATCTGGATTGCAGTTTGACTCATTGAATAATGTGGTCAAATTTAGTGGAGTGATTTTATGTTCAGCATTAGAGATCAATGGCATTGCAGTTGGACAAGCAAGCTTGATCAGTTTTTGGAATTTTGGAAGAATTTTATTTTTGTCCTGCCAAAAGATCATCATGGTTGCATTTGATTATTATTTTGTTTTTTTTTTCTTACAACAAGCAAATGAAAAGGAAGTTTGGAATTTTGAATTGTGTTTGATTTTTCAGGTGTGTAAGTGTAAAGATCTTATACCATTACATAGTTGAGATGTACACAAACACAGTATATTAAATTGTGTAATACCACATGAAAAATTTTAGTGACCTGAACATGTGCTGCGGATTGGATTTAAACAGAGTATTATACATTTTCAGTTTCACTTGCAATTGAAGTTGATGTTTTGAAGGTCTAGATTAGAGAACCTTACAAGGATGCCTTGTGTCTTTTCCTTTTAAGGTATGTTTATATAAGAATGGCATGGCAAATACTAACTAGGTATCCTCTGAGCTCATATTAAGAAACTAAAAGAAGAAAGAAAGATTTTTATTGAAATACGTGAAATTATATGCTCTAACATTTTTTTCATATTCACCCATGATTTATATATTAAATGCTCTCTTTTTAATTTTTTTAACCAGTGCCCGAAATTAGCTAGACCCTTTATATATTTACACGTATTTACATAAGATCCAGTCTTTTTTTGAAATTCACCGTCCAATTACTTCTATTTAAAATTTAAATATGATCGAGCCCAAATAATATAAAGATTTAAATTGAATCAACTTTCAGATTTAGTTTAATTTATGTTTCTCTTTTGAAAAGGTAGAAAATAGATTGATGAGGACATCCAGGCCCAAGCCTAAAGTCCATTTTGTTTTTCACTTTCAATTTGCTCTATTCCTGAACAATCTTTTTCAGATTTTATTGGACTAGATCTGTTTATGAACAGCGATACTTAACTTGAGGTGCTGTAAAGTCGTTTTTTCTCTTAGCTAAGTGTCCTTTAGCTACAACCTAAGTTGAATGAACAAATTTAAGTTTATTTGTATTAATATCCAGAACCAGAATTTATAGAATAAATTGCTCAATTGGCACTGGTCAACTTTTTAAAATTGAGGTGTGATGGACTGATTGGCACAGGTTTCATTTTTCACCATCCATTGTTCCCCCTTCCCCTATTCATTGTCAGTTTCACCAGAGAAAAATCTAAAGTGGAAATCCATAGAAAATGCTATAAGTATAAATTTAATGACTTTATCTCCAATGAAAAGTCTAAAAGGGAAAATCCATAGAAGTAGCTAAAAATATCAATTTAATCACTTTACAAAGAACGCACAATACATGGTGCCAATAACGGCAAAAATGGCAACAGTGAAATGCAGCCAAGGAGAAGTCAAAAAGTCATAGTGAATTTCTTTTCTTTTTCAAATAAGATATAGCACACCTGTCCACGATACTTATCAAATACACTAACAAAAACAATATATAAACAAATTAAAAGGAAAAAACAAAGCGTAAAACTCATTAACCCATTAGAAGATTCTCAAGGGCTTCGAAGAAAATCGGTGACATTTCAGTGCTTGGAGTCTTCAGTGCACATTTGACGCCAGGGTTTCCAATCAATGTGGTAAGTTCAATTAAGAATGGTATTCCTCTAGGGAGTTTAGCTGAGAAGTAAAACACGTCCTGATTTGCATTCTTGCGCTTTGCAATAAAGAACATGTTTGATGCAGCCAGTCGTTCCAGTGTTGCTTCTGCATTGCCAATCACAATGGATGGGAAATCCTTGGAAACCTCGTTTGAATCAGGAAGAGACCTCCATGTCTGCAGCGCAGTTAATAATCAGATTTTCCATTTCTACGTTCAAGTATTAATAAGAGAACTGATGAACTTATTTGTGTAAGGTTTCACAAGGCACATGGCCTTCTTTGTAACATAGGTAACTAAACTGACCAAGTACATGAAACTACTGAAGAAATTTTGAAAATTTTATGCATGACAAGTCATAGAATTATGAAGTGCAACCCTATTGTAATCATGTCAAAGGATCAAACAAATGGGAAAAAGATATACCTCTAGAAAATTTGAACGTTCCATTCTACCATCCTCCGTGAAAAATACATGCAACAAGATTTTATCATTGAAATACCACACGGGCTGTTGATTGTTTTTCACAGCAACCTGTAAAAGTGAGCTAGGAGGACCTTGTGACAAATTCTGGAATATAACCATAGGGAGGAGTGTCCTAGCTGACGTTCCAGGTTGCAACTGTGGAACCTGAACAAAAGAAATAATCTATTAGAACATGAGTTGATGGCAATATTGAAATAAAAGCCATATATACAATAACAAAACCTGCAGGGGTCCAGCAGCCGCAACACCAAATGTGTTCTTGTTAAATTGAATCATGAACCCATCAAGTGGGACCTGAGTGTTGTTCTCAAACAATATACTATAAAATATTTGACCATCTTGTCTAGTCAGTTGCGCACTAATTTGTAAACCCTGACCAGTTGAAGCAGGTAGTAAAATAGGTAATGGAGGCCTGCAACCAATGAAGCATAAGATCTAATTAGGTATGATTTCACATGTAAATTAGGTTTTATACACTTCTCAGGATGTTGGCATAGGACCAGCCAGGCCAACAAATGAAAGAAATTAAGGCCAGGCCAGGCCAGGCCAAGCTGCTTTCATAATTTGGCCAGCCAGGCTGGGGGGCCTGATTTGCCACCTCTTGTAAAATACATAACTAGATCACACAGAAATATGCTAATGATCCCAAATACACTCACCCAGCAGGAGTAGCAGGCTCATCAACAGGAACAATAGAATTATTATCCATGCCGATCAAATCACCAAGTAAATCTGGCACAGGTGCAACAGATGGAGCTGCGGCCGGTGCACCTGTTGCAGATGGAGGTGCTGATTGCCGGGCAGTAGCTGGTGATGCAACACCATTAGCAGGATTAGCAGGTGATTCAGGGAACCCTGTTTCGCTTCCCTCGGGATAGTCTTCGTCTTCAGTTCTCTGAGCTGAAGAGTGCACACGAGTTACAAAAGCATCTGGAGGCTTGTGATAAACAGAAGATAGCGTAGCAATGTTGGCAAGAAGCTCATCAAGTAGAGAAGGTTCAAGTTGGTTTGAATCATCAGTTATCACAGGTTTCTCAGCTAACACAACATCCTTAGCAGCCTGAGGAAAACATTAGATACATCAAAGGTAAGTAATTTAAATAAAATGTAAAAAAAAAAACCCTATTATTTCTATGCGATTAGATATAAACCACCAATTCATGGCCAAAAAGTCCACCCTATCAGTAAACTAGTATATTTTGCACTGAATGATAAGCAGTTCTCAATAAATAAAAGTTAATGATTTTGATGATTATCCCACCTTCAGTTGGATATGCAACTCATCCATTGATCTCATGTATACACTATTGCAAACAAAAAGAGTTCAAATTCAAGTTCAAGAATAAAAACCTCGGGATCGGTTGAAAGGAGACGCCAATATATGTAAGCGCGATCTCGCAGATCAGGATTATCAGTCTCCACAGTGGCATTGTTCAAAACAACCTGTAAATATGAGTAATTAAGTGAAACTTCGCATACACGTCTGATTGTTTGAAGATCATATACCATATTAGAATAAAGTATGAATTAGGCCTATCTTGAACCCAAAAGTTAACTCAAGGAGGAAGGCTAGCCCAAGTCATTATTACAAGGGGGATTATTTTGCCAATATATTAAGTTAATGTCAGATCTGAACACGCGATTAAAAAAATTAATATAGAAATTGAAGCAAAGCTATCCATCTCTAAACATTTACAAAATAAAACTACAACACAACACATGCATGTTGTGAACATTGTATTAAAAAATAATGAAGTTGCTAAAGAAAGGAATACACACAACTATCTATTATATCAGACAATTGACAATAAAATTATAAATTGCTTATATATGGCACTAAATAAAAGAGAGGAGGAGAATATATTTCAATATTTAGTGCAAAAATAATCTTTGCATACTTAGTACGAGATTTGTCCAACTTGAAATATCAAAACATTTCACAGACATGTTAACCGTAACTATAAGAATAAAACAAGCATTTTGAGGAACAACCTGAATCATCTGTTGTGGGCCTTCAGTTGGCTTCTTAAGGAAAAGTTTGACTGTAGCAGTCAGCAACTGTAGCTGGACTTGTGCAGGTTCTTCTGGGAAACTTTCCAAGAAACTTTCAAGAAGTTCATCAGCATTGTCAATTCTTTCCGCATATTCACCAATTATCCATATCATTGACGCCTATTCACACAGGAAAAGGGATGAGTGTACAAGCATACATGTTAGTGAGTAATGACAATTACAAAGGCACTCAGGAAAAGTATACCTTGGCTTCTGGCTCATCCAAGGTGTCCAAGCTCTCGCAAAGTGTTGCAATTATGGACTCATATCTGCAAAGTAGAACAAAGATTCAATCAAATTTGATGGCACACCAGTCTGGCTGTTATCTTCTCCCCAAAAAAACAAATCCAGATAATAAAATATGTCATAGTATTACGTGTTGGGATATCTTCTGAATATATCTTTGATAACAATGATTGCCTCTTGAACCACGTAATTTACTTTTATCTTGATCAACTCAAGCAAAACACTAATGCATCGTTCAGCTGCTCTCTCCAATTTGATGGCACAACGGCCAATTGCTCGAACAGCCTTTCTTACAAAATCTACATCAACTTCAGTAGCATACTCCTTAAATTCCAATAAAACCTGCAAACATTACAATTTTTTTTAAAAAAAAAAAAAGTTTTACAAGATGTTCAGCTAAATTGACTCAACTAAATGGTAATGCAGCAATGTACCAAATGCATGAAAGATATGTGAATCTCATACATGTGACAACTGACAAATCACAGGACAATTTGATTTTCAATAAAGACATTAGGTTGTCGAGGATATTAGGGAAACCACAAGGATAAGGTAATCAATAATCATCCATTCCTCCAAAATATAAACTATAAAACCGTTTGATGGCTCAAATGGTGAGTCTCATCCATTTGAGTAACTGGTTACCAAATCTTTGGTAAGAAACATGTGAAGTGCTCACTACAACAACAGAAATCAATTCTGGCCATGTAAAAAAAATTGGTGATGGGAAGGAAATTAGGAAAATATGAACTGAGAACTGACAATAGTATTATGCAAACCATACCTGGTCTATATTTCGGTCTGAAGCAAGTTTTATCATAATTTCTAACTTTTCCATTTTCACATAGATGGGATCATTGTACTTGCAGAAGAACACCTGCAGACAGAATGTGCACTCCATAAGCATCCGATGTAATAGAAAAAAATTCTTGACTAATGCCCAACAGCCCAAGGGTGTAGTGATGCTAACAAGTCCACAAAATAATATTCAAATCATTACCTTAATTTCATGAGCAAGGATTGTTGGTCTTCTTTGTACTATAAGATTGATATTCCGCAGAGCTACATATTGTATTTCAGGTTCTGCAGAGAGTAATGTCACAAGAGGAGGAGCCATCTTTTTGCAAAGATTCCGAACCACATCAGTACTGGTGATAAGCTCCATTTGCAGAAGGATCATCTGAAAGTCATTATAAATAGTGGTCAGTAAACCAAGAAAACGTTGTCTCCAAAGCAACAACAAAGACACAAGGTTACACGGGATGAAAAGAAAAAATCACCTTAACAGCAGATAGAACAACTGCACAATTGGCATGCTGTAACCGCGGAGTAACTCTTTCTACTATGTTTTCAGCTTCACGGGCATCAGCTGCCTTGTATCTGGAAAGAGCATCCAATATGAAAACTTGACCCCATCTAGCACGTGAAGCAAAAGTGTTGTTAGGTTAATGAACCAATATATGATCATAGATGAACGAAGAAAAGCCAGGAAGTTAAATAAAATAATAACCAATAAATTGCACAATCAATCATAAAGGGAGAGGAGTTACATTAGAACTGAATTCAAAATTCTTCTAGTTGTAATTATGTGAGCAAATATACAACAAACTTACTCTGTGCATTCATTTAAAGCAGTAAGGAGCTTTGACAGTGTGTGACTGGTGATCTCAAAAATGGGTTTACTAGTGTTATCCTGAATTTCAGCAAGAGCTGCCACAGCATTAGCAACAACCATTGGATTATTATCCGATATCAAATCCTTCAGCGATTCCAAAAAACCCCTGTCCTCAACTAACTCTGCATTTATGTCATAAAGTTTGGCAACACAAATGGCTGCTGTCTTACGAACATATGGATCATCATCCTGTCAAAATATAACATATACAAATAAGATCCACAAACGGGGAAAAAGAAGAAGAAAAAAGAAACTTTGGTATTGTTGTCAACCAGAGGAATTTCAAATTTAATAAAATGATATATGTAAGTTGTAACAGTTCCATGTAATGTGAGTAGTACCTTTAGGCACCTTTGAAGGGGATCACACAGATATTCAGTAATTTTATCAACACGAATGCAGCCCATTGTCCTTACAGCTAAGGCACGGATCAATGGATTTGGATCTTGTGAATCCTGTCAGAATTTTATAAAACAAAAGGAGAAAGAAATGCATCATTACAACTTCAGGAGAACTTCCATCAGGAAAAGCAAGGACATATTATTCAATTCATGAGTGCAAATATAATGATAAGATATATTTTTTGATAAGCATAGCTCTTGGTAAATCAACAACCTCTACCAGTGTCTATGGATTTGAGATGAATTTCATAAAGTGAGATAAATAACAAATTGACATTACAGGATGACCAGGAGAGAAGGGACATGTAGTCAAGAAAACCCAAAAAGCCAAGAAATACATGATAGCAATGGATATGAAAAAGAACTAATAAACAATACTACATGAAGAAAGGGCAGAGTGATTCCAGTTTTTACCTTCACAAATGTATTCACTGCAAGTATTGCTAGGTCAGGCTGGCTCTTTGCGTAATTTATCAGATATAAATAGACTAGCTTTTTTAGCTCCAAATTTTCTGTTTGCATGCAATTCACCACATCAGTGAACAATGATGAGACATCCTTCCCAACAGTCATTGCAGCAATAACCTTTTTGACAGCATCTTTTCTTTTGTCCTGCATAACATGAAAGAAAAGGGTGAGTTTGACATACATCAATAAAGAAAAAGCTAGCAAAATCGCAAGACAAGGAGGTCCAAGAAATAAGTTCATAGCAATTTAAAATGGTGAAATAGTCATCACCATACGATCAGTGCTAAAATAAAATATTGCAGAGATAAAGATGTAATGTCATATATATCAGAATTGCCTTATAGTATGGCAAGGCAATAGTTGGTCAAATGTTGAAGTGGATAAACTAGAGGGAAAGATAAAATTTGCAAAAAGAATAAGACCAATGCAGCAAATATAAGACTGTTGCATTAAACAAGTGGATATAATAAACAAGGGATTAGGAGTTAGAGAAAAAGTTCATAGAACTTGGCCTTAGGTGTAGTTTGGGCATGTGCGGAGAAAATCTATAGAAGTCTTAGTAAGAAGACTAGATCAAATGAAGACTAATCCTACTCCTATTGCTACAAGTAGAGGAATGCCGAGAAAATCTATAGGCAAAACCATCAACATGATCCTATTGTTGTCGTCTTCCCACATATGCAAATTTCATCTTTCATTCTGTTCAGATTTCTCCATATTCAAAATCCCTATATGGCTATGACATATATTCTCATCCTAAAATAGAGCTGAGAATAAATACGAGCAAGGCAATACACGCACAGATCAGCGAGTGAATATTGAAAACATAAATCAAGCAAGTGAATAATGGATCCATAATTGAGGTAAAGTAAAATCAAGCAAAATCGCATAGTGATTGGTGAAGCATGAAGACGAAACAATGTGAATCAGATCCAGAAACAATAAAAGTAGAAAATGGAGGATGAAAACAAAGAAATGAACCTTGTACTGAGAATTGAGCTCTTCCTTGAGCTCAGGAATTTCACCCTTCTTCGTGGTCGAGAAGTACTTCGAATCGTTCCGACTCATCTTCCCTTTCCACCACGACTATTCTTCTCTGTCCCCGATTTCTAATTTCCAATTTCTAACTTGTACAAATCCAGCTTTCGTTTTTTCATTACTCTTACCATATTCTATCTATTTCCTATTATGCCCTTCATGTCCTAATGGGCTATTCTCACTATGGGCCAATTTTTCCAGTTTTCTTCCTCGACCCATTCAGTTAATATTGTTTAGGGACAGTATTTCCAGGTTCAGAAAAGAGAATGGGCTTATCCATGTTCTTGCCGAAGCCCAAAGGTTCCAAACGTTATTGGGCCTAAACTTCCAAAATCCAATACAAATCTTCAAACCAATGTGTTTTGGACTAACAAACTAATCCATCCACTCACTCTTTTTGCTAAACAGAGTTGTAATTTCCAATCCTTAAGAAAATTATTATTAATTAAAACTAAACACTAAACACTTAAACACATTTCTACTTATGAACAATTAACTGAGTAATAAATAATAGATAAGTATTTTCTATCATAAAAACTAAGTTAACAATACTTTATTTGAAAGGAAGAACTATCAATGGGTGTTAGATCTAGTAAAAGACACTAATTTTGTACAAATAGGTTAACCAATATTATTGAAATCCTAATATCCATATATTAGTATTCAATGGTCCCTTCTAAAAAAATATGCATGTAGGAAAGCAAAGGTTAATTAAAAATTCCATAACCAATGAAGGGTTCAGATGTATCTAAATAAAATAAATTAAAAGTGGGAAATTTGAAAGCTTATGTCTTTGATTAATAATTATTAAAAAAAGTCATGGTTGTATGGAATATATATAGAATATTGAGAATGTGATGGGGAAGTGGTAGTATTATATGAAGTGTGATTAGCAAAGGTTGATGTTTGTTTGTTGTCATTGTCACATGGGGCACACAAGTCACCCAAGGTCTAATGAGGTTTTGTTTTAAAGGAGCAAATAGAGAACACGTGCTCTATAAAAAGTTAAGAAGGGAAAGGGATTGGTAGAGGAAGAAGGTGGGAAGGGAAACCCTACAATTTATTAATAAGGGCAATGCAACACAAAGAAGGTGAATGAAGTCAACTCATAGTCCCATAAACACAGTTCATAAATGTACGGTCACGATCATTCCTTTTACCAACCTCCATCTTCAATTACTGCATTCTAAATTACTAGTCAAAATTTCTGTCACCCAACACCATCAATTTTTTTCCAGATTCACTCTTTTTCCATTTTTTTCTCGATTAATTACTCAGATAATTAATTATAAAATATATAAATATATATATATATAATTAAATATTAAGTCAAATTGTTATTATTGTTATTAGTAAAATTTTCTTATTTATTAACTTCATTCATAATTTATATGTAACATAAAATGTATCTTTCAACTCTATTAATTTTTTCATTAATAAAAAAATTGAATACATTTCTTCAAATGTGACAAGTAAAAAATATAGAAAGTATTGAATAGTTGATAATATTTAAAATATTTATTTGATGAAAATAGTACAGTGGTGTGTGGGTTGGTTTAGCTTTGTGTGCCTGTGAGTGTGAGCACACACAGCTGGACTTAGCGGATTCCAGCTGGTACTGTACGGAATCAAATACGCAGCTACCGTCGCCGTTTCTGTCTCATTTTTCACATTTTTTTTTTAAATTATACAGCTGTATTTCTATATTATATTAATTAATTAATTAATTATACAGAAATGTTACTAGTATATATTTTCTTCTGCATTCATTTAAACATATTGTTATTTTTCTATATTATAATTTCTTATGAGTTACATTTCATAAATAATTATGAGTATTTTGTAATTTTTGCAGTGGTTTTTAAAATTGTGTTGTTAGTTTTTTTTTAATTAATTACGTATAAAATGATTATATTTTTTATAAAAATAAATTATATTTGCTTTGAATGTTGAGACGAGGACAGTACCCGAGTGAAGGGTAGAAGTGTAGGACCGGTGCGCTGCCAAGGCAGCGAGCAAAGATCTTTTGAAATTACAGTCTTGCCCTTTTGAACGTTGAACCACGATCATTTTCTTGATCTGCGTGTGTTGGATTTTTAACGAGTAACAATGTGTTGGTTCTGTTTATGATTACTAATATACCCTTATTCTATTTACTTCTGAGCTTTTTATCTGTGACAAATATAAATTAATGAACTGATATGCACTTATTATAATTTTTATTAAATATTATAATTTATTTATAAATATTTAATTATATATTTTATTCATTTATTATTGAATGCATAGATTAACTAGCATAAATTACTATAGTTTAACATTGTTTTAAATTTAACTCCTAATATTAAATATTTGCAAAGAAAATTTTACCATCCAAAATTTTTAAAGATTATTTTCAATAAATATTACATTACATCATGTCACTATATATAAAAATACTCTGTTCATTTAAAATATTAAATATCTAATTTAATTTTAAAAATTTGATAAACTATACCTAAATATTTTATTTTTTTTTAAAATATAATCAATTGTATGATGTCATCAATATCTGATGGGAATTTAATACTATTTAATAAGTACAACAAATAATTTTCTTTTTATGTTATTAATGTAGTTCACACCTACAAGATTTGTTAGGTCATCTTTATATATTTGTTTTTTTCACCTCCACACCTCCAAGATTGTATATATTTAATTGGGCTGTAAATGACCATTTTTCCCACCAGTAATTTTAAAAAAAATTAAAATGCTAAATACAATCTTATAGTCCTTTTTTTTTTAAATTAAAGTATATATATTTATGATGTTTAATCAATGCGTAACGACATCTGAAAAAGAATTCCCGCAAATCGAAAAATCTTTGTTAAGAACTCATTAGTTCAGATGCCAACTACCACAAGAATAGAAGCTGCCTTCAAACCCTACCCATTTATTCCACCTTCCTAAAATAATAATGACTTTAAATATATAAAAAAAAATGTTAGAAACTATATTGTAGTTTTTTTTTTTTCTGCTTGGAGTACTTAAAACTTAAAAATGTATTTGATTTTTAAAAAAGAAAATAATTTACATAATGGAATGTTTTAAAAACAATATGCTAAGATTAAAAAAATTGATTTTTAAGCTAATCAATTGATGATGAAAAATAATTAAAAATTTAAATTAGATTGCAATGTATTCCTACCATATTATATATTGAAGGAGACTAAATTAAATAATAAAATATAGTCCTGTTTTATAGTTTTGGGAGGTATTTCTTGAGAAGACAAACTAATGCAGTGCACCTTTAAGGAATGTAAATACATTTCCTCAATAAAAGAAAAGGTTGATAGCATCCATTTAGTATAAGATTTAGATTTTGTATTCAAGGATTCATGTTTGATAAATTTCAAGATATAAATATTCTGTAATCTTTAATTTAAAAAGAAAAATAGAGTTGAACAAATAAAACAAACAGCTGCTTGATAATTTTATTTTGACAATATGCTTTAAAATCATAAAAAATATCACTTTATTAATTTTTTTTTTCACTAGATTCTTAAATTAAAGAAAATAAATTGAATATATATTTTTGAAATAATAATAATAATAAAGCCTATTATGTAACAATATTTTACAAATAATTTGATTAAAAACAAACACAAGCTAAAATTTAAAATAAATATACCTGCATTACAGTTATTCATCACATTCATTAGTTCAACAATGAATAATTTGTATCAATTTCATGATAAAAAAATTTAATTAATAAAATAAGGTTATTTATAATATTTTATTATTTCCACACGATTAAATTAAAAAAAACAATTGGATGTATTTTATTAATGCAAAAATAAAATCAGGTATATGTCATTAATGGAGAATACCTGTTTTCTACATATATATTTATTTCCAGAATTAAAGTAAAAGCTAAAATAGAAATAACTTAACTATTTCTATTCTTCTATTTTAAAAACAAATTATATTGAAATAGTTTTACAAATCAATTATTAGGTATATTTTAAAATTAAAAATAATTATTAAAAAAATTATTTATGATGTGATATATTTATTGTAAAAAAAAGAAAAACTGAGAAAGAGAAAGAGCGAAAAAGAAGACCACAAGTCAAAGTTGTCATTAACCTCAAAATCAGTCATAAACGGTAAAAAGATCGCGAAGAGATACCGTGACAAATCCGAAATATCGCAATGTGTTGAAGGGCAAATCTGTCATTACTGATTTCCTATAAAAGGTTTCCATTTTAGTCCTTCCTTCCATTGCAGCACATCCTAATTCCAAACCACTCCGTAGCCAGCCGCCGGTCTCTCTCTCTCTCTTCTCAGCGCTTTTCCGGCTTCCTTCACCGGAGAACTAATCGCCGGCGACTCACTCGATTCGCCGGCGTGAAATCTTGGAACAGTTTTCGTGCATGCTGAAACGGCAACGTTTGGTGGTGAGCAATAATCGGAGGAGAGTGGGGTAGGATGTAGTGTTAGGTTTCGTTTGGTTGATCGGTGGAGATGGGGAGAGTGATTGTGGGGGTGGCGGTGACAGTGGCGGTGGCGACGTGTGCGGTGGCGGCGGTGGTGGTTGGTCGGAGAGTGAAGAGTCGGAGGAAGTGGAAAAAAGTGGCGAATGTGTTGAAAGAACTTGAAGAAGGGTGTGATACTAAGGTTGGAAGGTTGAGGCAAGTTGTTGATGCTATGGCTGTTGAGATGCACGCTGGTTTGGCTTCTGAAGGTGGCTCTAAACTCAAAATGCTTCTCACATTTGTTGATAAACTCCCCAATGGGTAATCTTTTTCTTCATTTTTTGCTTCCCATTAATAAAGTTTCTTCTTTTATGTTCTTTCATGGGTTTTTTACTTTCTTGCTCATGGGATTTTAGTGAATGTGTCTTTGCTTTGCCATCGTTTGATTCTTGGGGTTTGTGGGTCATTTCGCTTCAATTTCTTGGAATCTTTCCCTATTCTTGTTTTTTTATTGCCTTGTTAGTGCTTTGTGTTTTGTTTGGTTACTTCAAGTTACTGTTTATTTGATGCTTATGCTCCTGTTGTTGCAAGTGCGTATTTCCTTCCGGTTTGCATTTATTTCTGTTGTACATTGTTTTCAAGAATGTGAACCACATTCCTTTTGAAGGGTGTGATTTTGATACACTGTCACCTTAAAGATTTGTTTAGTAATTTTGTGGAATGACTTTTAAAGTAATTGTCGAAATAATCAATGATTTTCCAGTGGTACGGTATCACAGCTGGATGAGAGTACTGTCAATGTGTTCTCTGATTAAATTCTTTTTTGTATTGGGAGTGCTGTTGAAACGAACTATAACATTTCTTTTGCAATGTCCAGTAAATAGGTTTTGCCTATACTGTTTTGAAAATCCCACATTGTGATGTATGATTCGTGTCAAGGCTTAAGGTAATGTGAAATATGCAAGAATTAGTTCCAGAATCTAAGGCTTTTTTAGGGTGATTGCATTTCTACCTTTTCTGAGTGTTATTGGGTCAAATGGTTCGTCCCATATGTTACTATCAACGTGCCTTGATGGCGAGGCTTATGCTGTATGACATTGAGTGGGCATTGGTGGCAAGGCTTACCCCATGTGCTACTATGAATGCACATTGATGGTGAGGCTTGTGCTGGATGGCACTGAGTTTGCATTGATGGTGTGGCGTACCTGGTATGTATTGCTACTAGAAACGCACGTTAATGGTGAGGCTTACTCTGTGTGCTACTATGAGTGTGCATTGATGGTGAGGCTTACCCTTTGTGCTACTGTGTGATTGTGCTCTGATAGTGAGGCTTTCTTTTAACTATCAACATGCTCGAGCATAATTCCTGTTAAGAATGCAGAATTTTATTTGTTTCTATGATTGTGTATCTTCTTTGCTGGGTAAAATTGAATATAAAGCTGATAAATTTATATATTTTTCTTTCATCAGGACTGAGAGAGGAACATATTATGCACTTCATCTTGGGGGTACAAATTTTAGGGTTTTGCGGGTTCAATTGAATGGTCAACCATCTTCAGATTTGGAACATGAGGTAGAACGACAACCCATTCCTGAACATTTGATGACTAGCACAAGCGAGGTGATTTGATCAGAACTCTTAAAATTTCAAATTCGGTGGTTTGTTTCAGTTCTTTTAACATCATAAAGGTTGATTAAATTTGGTGCTTGCAGGATCTCTTTGATTTTATTGCATCTTCGTTGAAGGAATTTATTGCTAAAGAAGGAGATGGTGCCAATATTTCACAGGACAGACGGGAGCTTGGATTTACATTCTCCTTTCCTGTGAAACAAATGTCTGTTTCATCTGGTATTTTAATCAAATGGACAAAAGGGTTCTCCATTGCAAATATGGTTAGTCAGTTGATTTTCTAGCAGTTTCTATACAAAATTTGTATTTGTTGGGAACTTTGTGATAAATGCCAATTCTTGTTTCATTATTTATCATAAAACTTGATCACTAATTTAGTGATGATGCGTATGTATAAGAAAAAAATACTTGGTGTTGAACAGGGTAATAACTTGATTAGTTTTATGTTTTGTACGGGAAAAAACTATTTATAGTCTTAAGGCATTTGATTGGCACTGTAGTTGAATTTAATTCCTAATTTTAAGTTACATTTGATATAGGTCTCAGAGCTGTATTTAACTGTTCAGCCAAATTAGTTTTTCCTCTTTAAAGTTTAAATTGTTACAAAATAGAAATAAAGAACCTATTCAACCTGTGCTTGGTCTTTCAGTAGCAGTATGCGGATATTCATAACAAAAGTTTTTGTTGTCAGGTTGGAAGAGATGTTGCAGCAAGTTTGCAAGAAGCATTGACACGGAAAGGCCTAGATGTGCGGGTAGCTGCCTTGGTAAGAAAATCCTTTCATTTACCTTCAGTCATGATTCTACCCCCCAACCATCCAATTTTTACCACCAAAAGTATGATGATAAATACTTTTTGTTTTATCATATTATTGACTATTATGTGAATCGTGATGTCTTGTTCATTTCCAATAGGTCAATGACACTGTTGGAACATTAGCAGTTGGACATTATCATGATCCAGATACTGTTGCTGGAATTGTAATCGGTACTGGTACAAATGCCTGCTTTTTGGAACGAATTGATGCTATTATCAAGTGTCAAGGTCTCCTTATGACATCTGGGCGCATGGTATTGCCCTTTCTTCTTTTCACTGTTTTTTCTTTCTTGATTTGCTTTTTGAACTTGCTGTAACCCTTCTGTTTTCTTAGGTTGTAAATATGGAATGGGGAAACTTTTGGTCATCTCACTTACCAAGAACATCGTATGACATTGATTTGGATGCTGAGAGCCCTAATCCAAACGATCAGGTGAGGTTCTGTGAGTTCATCATCTTATGATTTCTTTTGCTTGATATTTCAAAACTAAAAGTTTGGAGATTTGGGTGCAGGGTTTCGAGAAAATGATATCAGGAATGTATCTTGGTGACATTGTGAGGAGAGTTATTCTCAAGATGTCATTAGAGTCAGATATCTTTGGACCTACTTCTGCCAAGCTATCAACACCTTTCATACTGAGGTGAGTTCTAAATCTTTGTTACGCTCTGTGGATATCAAGGAAGATATATCAACATCTGAATTCGAGTGGGTATATCTTGAAATATATTTGTAAATCATTTTGTACTATCATTTGGTATTACTGTGGATATCCATCTTTCGTCAGTCTTTTCTTAGTCTATATGATGTTGGAATGTTTTTTTAGTTCAGCTTTTGCGTGAGATTGAAGTCTGACTTTGCTATTAATGTTTCTGTTCCAGTTTGATTTTGGTTACCAGTGACATGCCTTAAACATGGTTGTCAAGTCTACTATGTTCCATTATATTAAAACTATTACCTGATGGAATTTCAGGACTCCTTTGATGGCTGCCATGCATGAGGATGATTCTCATGACTTGAGAGAAGTAGCAAGAGTTCTTAATGACGTATTTGAGGTAAACAAGTGACACGTCTTATGTTTTTTTGTACCTAGATGAGTGTCCTTGCCTGCAGACAGTCTAATGATAAATATATCATGTACTTGGGTGTCTCAGATTCCTGATGTTTCGTTGAAGGCCAGAAAAATTGTGGTGAGGGTGTGTGATGTGGTAACTCGAAGAGCTGCTCGATTGGCAGCTGCTGGTATTGTAGGTATCTTGAAGAAGATTGGTAGGGATGGGAGCGGTGGCATCACAGGTGGACGCAGTAGAAGTGATATGAAAATGAGAAGAACAGTTGTGGCAATTGAGGGGGCATTGTATTCAAAATATACATTGTTTAGGGAGTACTTGCGTGAAGCTCTAAATGAAATATTGGGGTTAGATATTGCCAAACACGTTATTCTAAAGGTCACCGAAGATGGATCAGGCATTGGGGCAGCATTGCTTGCTGCCTCCTATTCATCCTAAACTGTGGATATAGGGTGCACCTACTATAAACATATATAGATTGTTTCATATATATATATATATATACATATATATGTGTATATATATGTACATGTATATATATAAGCGCGCACACACACACGTATAGCCATGTAAATCAGAAATTGTTCTCAAAATTTAATATCTCTGTATAAAGGAAGGTTTCATCTATTCTTTAACCAAGTTATCTTCATTCATATAATTATTATTTTTATTTTTTAATGGAGTGTGTTTTATGGCATTGATCTGTTGTCTGCTGAGATTCTTGGGATGTAATGCACTAGTGTTAGTATTGGGACTAGGAGTAGTGTCTTTGGAGATTGAAATCGCATATACTTGTTTTCTGATTAAAAAGTTGAAGCAATGTTATTGTGATTTTGTTAATATATTTTTCTTATGAAAGAATAATGCTGAACTCAGTAGACTGGTTTGACTTGTTTTTTAGAGTATAGAGCATTCACCTAAAAGAACTAGTTATCAAAATGATCCGTGACAAGTACCATGCACTTGTGGCACGTTAAGTTAATTAGATGAAACTTAATAATGATTTTGCTAATGTGAAAATCACTGTTGCTTACTTATCAAAACAATGGTAATTCTTTTCATTTGGTTTTTCACAACTTTTCCTTTTTCCATTGCCACATTTTCATCCTCGCTTCCCAAGTTTTCCAACCCCAATGATTCTATCATCATAGGTTGTGTCTTGACTTTGTTCCAAGACATGCACGGTATTCTTCAAAAGCGTAGTTTTGGAGTTGTTGTGAGCTGAAATAAGAAAGAAAAGAAAAAAAAGTTGTAAACCCAAATCTTCTATCTGTTTTTGTCTTTTGCAATTTTCTTTATTTCTTCTATGTTGTAAATTCAAATCCCATTGTTTGACTGTGTTGAAAAAGCTTTCACCAAGATTATCATGATTCAAACTAGTCTTTCTTAACATCTATGATCTTGCTACACCTTCACCACTTTTGCAATAAGTTGTGAATTGTGATTATAAAATGGCAACAGAACTATTGGGATAAGACTGTTATTTTTACGTTAGAAATGTGTGTTTGAAAGAATGTTTGAGACATATATCAATATTCAAAATAGTAATTTTTATTTGGTGGATACAAATAGTAACATCATCCTTACCTAAATCAACTCTAATCATTTTGCTAGTTTTGGTTAATAAGTGTTCTATCAAAAAATAAAAAAAAACATATAATTCTACATATTTTTACAAAATCCTCTATGCCTTGAAGCCCTAATTTTTATAAAAATCTCTATATATAATTTTACATAATTTTTTTTTATAAAAATAATTATATAATCTCTATGCATAACATTTGCCCTAATTTTAAACATTTTGAACCTCTTGAATCTTGAGCGGGGAAATAAAAACAAAAAAAACAAAACGGTGAATGTGCGAAGTTGAGTTGTGCTATGGCGTCCGAGGGTAAATCCGATGCCGCCGCCATCAAAAAGAGAAAACGCTATCTTCCTCATAACGTATCTCTTCTCTTCTCTTTCTAATTTTTTTTTGTTTTTTTTTTTTTAGTTTCTGACTTTGTTTTCGTGATTTTTTTAATTTTTTTTCAGAAATCAGTGAAGAAGGGTTCGTACCCTCTGCGCCCTGGTGTGCAAGGGTTTTTCATCACTTGCGATGGTGGCAGAGAACACCAAGCTTCTCGCGAAGCTCTCAATATTCTCGATTCCGTATATTTCTCTTTTCCCTTTCTCATCATCATCGTTGAGAAAATTAGGCTTTAATTTTAGTATTTTCTCGTTTTTATTTTAACTTGTTTAAATTTGTGTTTTTTATATGGTCGTGGAAACTATTTTTTTTATTTCCTTTTTGTTGAAGGATATCGTGATTTTGTTTTGTTCGTGTTGCAGTTTTACGAGGAGCTAGTTTATGGGGAACATTCAAGTGGAAAGGAGTTACCCAGTAAACCTTTAAATAAAAAAATCAAGTTTGCAGATACTGATTCTTCTAGTGGCAGTGATGAAGAGGATGATGATGATGGTGGTGGTGAAGAGGAAAAGGGTGACAAAAAACCCAAATTGGATGCTTCCAATGATGATGACAATGGCAGCCATGATGATGGAACAGGTGAGAAATCAGATCCTCAGAAAGTTGATGAACCTCAGACTCAGGTTGTGGATAAAACTAGTGATGATAAAGGTGACACTGACAATCTTAAGACTACAAAAGAGACAACTGATGATGAAACAAGTGTGCCTGCATGTGATAGTGGTAAAGTAGAACACAAGTCTATTGATAAGTTAATTGAAGCAGAACTCAAAGAATTGGGTGATAAGAATAAGGTAACTTGATAAGAATAAGCTTTTATTTTTATCATTTTTTAGAGTTTGTTTTTTGGGTGAAGAGTAATTTGTGTGTGTTTTGCTGAGGATTTTTTTTGTTCCCACAGAGGCGCTTTGTCAAGCTTGATTCTGGTTGTAATGGTGTAGTATTTGTTCAAATGAGGAAGGTAGATGGAGACAAAAGCCCCAAGGATATAGTTCATCAGATAGTGTCAACAGCAGCTTCAACAAGGAAACATATGTCAAGGTATATTTGTTGTCTCTTTCTCTGCATATATATAAGCACTGAAAAACACTAATTCGCTGTTGATTACTTCTAGGTTTATTTTGAGAATTTTGCCAATTGAAGTCTCATGTTACGCCTCAAAAGAGGAAATTTCAAGAGCAATCAAGCCTCTCGTGGAACAGTACTTTCCTGTGGAAACTCAAAATCCACACAAGGTGATAATACTATGCTTTAGTGTCTCAGCTTGTATTACATTTTCTTTTGAACATTTATTCCAAACTACACAAATGTTGCCAATGTTAATATTGTGAAATGTGAAGTTAATATTGCTGGGTAGGTAGGTATATTTAGAAATGCTCCGATTTCTAGATTCAGTGGGATTAACTTGCTAGCTTGCAAAGATTAAGAGTACTCCTAGAAAGCTAGCTTTACTACCTTAAAAATCCTTGAAACTCTTTACTTAAATGTGTCTTTCATGAAATGCACCATTCGATAACTCGGTCTCTGCTTTCACTAATTTAAATTTTCTTAAAAACCACAAACAAGTCACTCTGGAAAACTAATTTCATCAGTGTAGAGTGTAGACTTGCTCATTTATGTACTATCGTGTGCCTAATTTATCCTACAAGAGACAACTGTTAATAAAGTTTATGCTCAGTTCTTTGTGAGTTTCTATGGCTGGGTCCTTTTGTCTGAGCTTGACATGCTTTCTCTCGTGTGTAGTTTGCTGTACTGTATGAAGCCCGGGCAAATACTGGTGTTGACAGGATGGAAATCATTGATGCTGTGGCAAAGTCAGTTCCCGGACCCCATAAAGTTGATCTCAAAAATCCAGATAAAACTATAATAGTTGAAATTGCCAGGGTAAGAAACCCATGATGTGCCAGTCTATTTTCCTTGGTTTATTATTTCAAATTGATTGCATATTTACTTGCTCAATTGCCCCCGCCAAAAATTTCCGGCTTTGTGTTTCTGTGAAATCTATGCATTTTTTTAATGGATTTCTTAAAAATGGTTCAATAAATATGCTGTTAGAAAAACTCTGCCAAAAGTATTTGTTTTCTACTTTTACTTTAGCATTTGCTGTAGTGCTGCCAATTTCTTGCTTCTCTACAGCTGATTTTCTGATTTTTCCTTTTTGTTGTCACCTGAAAGCACTGGCATTTATAAGTGCATTTTTTTTTTCTTAAAATGATGAACTTTGTTTTGATATGCCAGTTTTGGATTTGACATTACCACAGTGCTGTAGTTTTTGCTCCATAGTGTGTAATTTACTGTATTTTGATCAATTAGGCATAGAACTAATGCATCATCATCCTCTTTTCATCCTCTTTTGCTTGGCAGACTGTGTGCTTGATCGGGGTCATTGAGAAGTATAAGGAATTTTCGAAGTACAATCTGAGGCAGTTAACGTCACGTAAAGACTGAGACTCCCAGATAGCTTGTATTCTTGTCGTTGCTGCAACATTATAATGGCTTAACATATTTATAGCTTCCCTTTAACTTGGTGTTGATACTCTAGTCATTTTGGAAAGTGTTAGATGGTTCTTGCAGCTACTCCTTTTTGAGCGTAGTAACTTGTTGCAAATCAAACAAGAAATTCTAACGTAGCAGTAGAGTAAAGTACGCTCAATCCATTAAAATATCATATTTGGATTTACAATATTATTTGTCAGGCTTTAAATTGAACTTAATATGCCAATGTGCCTCCGAATACTATTTAATAAATTTTAGGTTAAATAGTTGAGAGTACCTTTGGAACTTCTAAGTGGTAAATATGCTTTAAGATTTGAAATGTCAATGCAAATTTAATACATGTTTGGAAAATATTATTTTCCCAAATTTCTTTTTTTCCCTAAAAAAATTGTTTGAATATAACCCCGATCTGTATTGTTTTGTAAAAATAACTTAAATTTATAATTTTTATTGAAAATAAGTTGATGTTTTGAGTTTTGAAAATTTGAAACTCATTATTATTTTTCAACAGTTATACACTTTTACTAGGTATACAATTGAGAGCTGGAGGGTCAGTGATAGGAAAAATAAAAAGGCTAAAATTTGCGATCTTACTAATGATAACTTACTAACGTAAGGGATGTGAACACATGATGTTGAATATAATTTGCGAAACATATCATGTTAAAACTCTGGAAATGATTGTAATTTATTTTTTGGTAGAATGATGAATATATAAGGATGATTACTGGTTATGGTGTGGCAATAAGAAAAAAGATGTCAACCAAATGGTTCTATTGCAAAATTGCAATGTACAAAAAACCTTGCATTGCTGAATCTCATTGTACAAAAAAGTAGAAGGGATAAGTTTGTGGAATACAACTATTTGTGGAAATTTAGAAGCCCCACGACTCAAAATTTTCATCCCTTCTTTTCCCAAAGCAGACAGAGAAGGGCAATGTCTGACCATTAAGCAAAAATCACTCCACAATCTTCTAGTAAAATGTACTAGTTCTATAAAACTTCATCACCATCTTCTTGTATTCTGCAGAACAACAACAAAAATCACTCAACAATCTCTTATAGAAGAAATAAATTTACAAATCCTCTGCCAAGTATTAAAAGCTTCAATTCACCTTCCTGATTGCTCCAAAGTTGTGCAGCTTGTTGATTCAGCGGTGAACTAATGTTTGGTTCTAAACATAAAAGAAAAATAATTTAAAATTGAAAAAAGACCATTTATCATATTATTTGAAATAAGAGTGTGTTTTGTTTAGGTTTTGAACTTGAAATTACCTCCCAGCAGGCTTTGAATTGACAAAAGAATTGTTCTAACATCATATGCAGATGACCATTTATCCTATAAAACAAACAACACAATAATAAATAAATGTGCAATAGACAAATACTGGTATATAAAGTATGATATGAGGGTTAATCTAATTACCTGAAGAATATCCAAGCAAATATTGCCATGCAAATCCACATTGGGATGAAAACAAGTGGTTTCAAATTTGACAGTTGGAGGCTTAAAGGGATAATCACTGGGAAAAGAAAGAGACAATTTGTACTCAGTTCCTTCATACACAGTTTCTTTGCTTCCTTTTATTGTTCCTTTCCAACAGAACATGTTGTCCTCCTCGGGAAAGCCAGATATACTAGAATCACCACTCATCTGAGAAAAAACAAAGAATATCAATCAAAATCTTTTCTTTCTTTAATTTTCCAAATGATCCATATGATTACTAACTACCCATTTGATGTGATATAAGAAATTGTTAATTTGTTTGTTGAAAGAGAGAATCTTGTTCTTTACCATCAAAGCCATTAACTCAGACTGCAACCTGTGTAGTGCAATAAAGAAAAAGAGAACAAGAAGAATGGAGTGAGTGAGAAAAAATGAAAAAAAGTGATGAAAATGAATTATTAATAATTAAAAAGAACCTTCTGAGAACGGATTGAGAATCAGCGGTGTTTGGCTTGGGAAGAGCGGTGTTTTCTTGAGCAGTGTTACTGAGTGGATCACTGGCAGCCATTGAAATTAATCAAATATTCAGTGGTTGCTTTGGTATGGTTGTTGATTTCAGGGAGAGAATTGAAGAAACAATAGTGAGTGCAGTGAATGTGTTGTGTTACTTGCTGAATGTTGTGACCTTTGATTTTAAACGATGTGAGGCTTTGCGAAACGACGTCGCTTATACGCAGATTAGGGTACTATTATGGTACCAAATAATTTGAACGTTGTATCACCCAACGGCTAGTACAATTTCATTCTTTCCTTTTAATAGCAGAGCTTTCCTCCCTGCAAATGCATTGACCTATTATTGTAGCTATAAAGGCTAAATTGTAGCCATTATTTGTTTCTTGTAATCAGCAAAAGATACTATATTCTGAGCTTTTGCTTAATCCAGGACCATAAGAAGAACAGCATCTCTTGTATGAGCTTTTGCTTCTGAAAAGGGGTGCTCCAGCACATCTTTTTGGGTTTTGATCTATGCCCAATCTATCGCAATTATTGATGCAACCATCATTTATATCATTGCTAAACCCTTCTCTCATCATCTGCTATTTTTTCTTTTAGATCCCTCTCTGTTATTCCTTTAACGAGAACTGCATCATCCCCAATATACTTCATATAAACTCTTTAAGCCTCTCAACCCAACACTGGTTAAGCCAGTCCTTACCAGTTACTGTCACATTCATGTCTTTTCCCAACCATGTTTTTGTTTTCCCCTTGTCTTTCTGCCTTATCTATATCTTTCACCCCCGAGAGTCCCTCTCCACCCTTAACACCATATATTTGTCTCTGTACCACACCATTTTGTAAAGAAGAAAGAGGAACAATATTGTTTTAAACAAATCTCAATGTTTAATAGAGAAAAGATTACATAAAACATATACAGATAGAAAAACAAGTATTTATTTCAATTTTGTTAAGCAAGAGATTCATTAAGAATTACAATTAGACTAAATGTGGTCGAGAAATGCGTGTCTTATAATCTATAAATTATTTTAAGATTTAATTTAGATTAAACTATTAGACAACATACTGAATAATATATTTTATTGATTCAATTTAAAAAAATAATCGGGTTTGAATTTTGTTTAAAGTGAAAAAATGGTAGTTTTACCCGCACATCCACACAGGCATTATCATATTAACATGTTTAAGAATAATTGTACTGATTAAGTAGAGAGAAATCTGATTCAACATTTTTTTCCCCAATGAATTCTGTACACCGTGGCTAACAAAAACGTTTGAGACGTGTATAACCGCGAGGAATCTATACTCGTAATATTTCTAATTGGACCTGATCATGAAACAAAATAATGGAACTAGCAATTACAATATACTTTCTTCCCTTCATAAATAGTTGCATGATTTACATCAACATTAATGACAAATGGGGAAGAGATCGAGTTTGGCTGCTTAATTCTTACAGGTTTCATGAACTTCTCAAAGCTGATAAAGCTTCCTTCGTTGCCGATGAGATAACAGTGTCTGAAGCATTTGGGAGATAATAATACTTCCCTGCAGTACAAATTTGTTTTATGAATAATAATATTTTCTTCTATTTCAGAAATTCTTTTCTTTTCTTTTTTGATGGAATTCTATTTCGTAAACTTAGTAATCAATTCAGTAAAATTGTGGTACACAAACCTTGGGCAACTCTAGCAATCTCCTTGGCAAAACCTGTTGAGACAAACTTATTTTCGGTGTCAATGACAAGGAGAGACATTCCTGCTTTATATATCTTCCCAGCCACCTCAAGAATTTCATCCTTTAATAAAACAAAGTTAACAATTAGTTCAGACTAGGACAAGTTGGAACTGAACATGCATGTAATGTATGTAAATCCTGCCAATCCATACGGATTTCAAAAGATCACAAGTAAATGCTTACTATTAAATTTAAAGATTGAAAATAAACAGAAAACAAATTGATAAAACGTATTGTTTCTATCTTTCATGTTACTAATCCTCCCCACGTTCATTGCAAATGATAAAAATAGATAATGGAACCTCAGAGGAATGGTGTAAATCTACACTAGACAATATTATTGTTATTAGAAAGAGCATTACTGGTCTTGAATTTAATATCATTGGGTTCCACACTGCGTCGGATAAGATGTTCTAAGAGTTTTGCTGTCAGAAAATGGATTCCACATGCCATTGGGAATTTGTCATGATGGTACCCACATGCCTGATTCATACTACCCCTTTCCTTAAGCCCCAACCACTAAACCTCAGGTATCCACCCCCCATCAATCACCACCACGCACAAAAATGAAAAAACAGAAAATGACAGTTAAGGTTGGTGTCATTTGAAAGTAACAATGAGTTCAATCACAAAGCTTAACTATACCTTCAATTCTTGCGCTGAAGGTTTTGGGGTATCAGTAGCTTCTGCAGCTTCAGGGTCAGTTGACCTTTTCAATGATATATTGGCTCTGCCATCGGTGATTGCAACAATCATTATACGTCCAACGTCACCACTTTTCTCCGCATTTAATCCAACCCTAACAGCCTAAATATTTTCATAAATAAGAATTAGTAAGCTTAAAAAGACTTAGCTAAACCAATTAAAATGTGGATCCAAGAATCATTTATGGACAAAAGTCCATTTCTGACCCATGAAAGATGAAAACTAGTATCAGGAAGATTTTTATATGAAATCATATAAAGAATTCTCCATCAGAAAATACTGCATCATCAAAGTTCAAAACTGACATCATCCATCTCTCTTCTCCTTCGAGTCTATGGACTTTGTCATTTTCATAAAATCAGTAATCTCTTTTTCCTTAAAAATGTCAATAGTTGGAAATCAATTAAAATATTAAAAACACATTCAGCATAATACAAATTGAAGTCCATGGTTCTATAAATTTGACTGTGGTAAAACTTCTGGTAGTTCAAAACTTTGAATATATCTATGTAATAAAACATGACATGTAATCTGCATACCGTTGTAAGACCATGAGCAAGTGGGGACCCTCCACCACATGGAAGCCTTTCAAGACGTTTCCTTGCCATTGCAATTGATCTAGAAGGTGGCAGGAGAACTTCAGCAGCATCTCCACGGAAAGGAATTATAGATACCTATTTAATGAGCAATAATTATTTGAAATAATGAGACTATTATATCTTTAGATTGAAGCTACATGTAACCAGTTTCTTAAGCAAATAATTTTTTATGCTTCACTTTCATTCATAAATCAATTATAAATAAATTCCTAAATGTGAAAAAAATTACACGAACCACTCACCTGATCCCTGCTTGTATAGCTTTCAGCCAGAAGCTTAAGTGCTGCACCCTTTGCATTCTGCATCCTATTCAATGCCATACTTCCACTCGCATCAACCACAAATATGACCTACAATTATTAAGATTCTTCAAAAACAAAATGCATAAAAGCTTACCACAAAAAAGTTCAATATTTCTTTAATAATTGCCTCCATAGCAAACTTCACAGTGGATTTGAGATTTAAATTACATTCCATACTAGCCTACCTAGTCAAACAAAAGTTTTTTATACGAAATTAATTCCTGAGGCTCTGACCAAATACCTTTAAATCCTATAAGAAAATCAAGACTGTTTAATTACTAAGAATCATATTGCCAGGAAACAATTTGTGAGGGTTTGCATAGCATCAAATTCTGTAATACTTTTCAGTTTGATGTAATGATATTGATAACTAGGCATGTGCGCATAATGCACGGAAAAGTTACAAAATTATTTTAAAAATTAAAAGTGAAGATATAGATAACAGGAGAAGAATAAGAGGATGATAAGAAAAGATGAGAACACTTTAGATAAATTAGGAGGAAGGACAGGGGAGATTGGAGAAAATATAGTAGAATAATTTTTTATATTTTGATTTCAAATTAATTACTATAAATGCAAGTTCTGAATGAGAGAGCATATGTACCAATGCTCCTGCTTTACGTGCCATTCTCTTTGCCCTCATGTCATTTTTCTCCACATATACTTTTCTAC
This sequence comes from Hylodesmum podocarpum, assembly GCA_026586105.1. Classification (NCBI taxonomy): domain Eukaryota; kingdom Viridiplantae; phylum Streptophyta; class Magnoliopsida; order Fabales; family Fabaceae; genus Hylodesmum; species Hylodesmum podocarpum. The sequence goes on from JALJEV010000646.1 coordinate 1,317,021, forward strand.
CACTTCCAGAGTCCTTTGCCCTTCGCAATTTTTGATAAGGTGCAGCTGCTCTAAGGGTTGCATCAACAGCTAATCTCTTTACAGGGCCCTGCAAACAGTAAGAGCATTTGTAGCGGAAAAAATGCATGAACAATGAAGTCACAATCAAAGATAACTAGTTAATGGGCATTACAATAGTCAAATTATATAAGTGGAAGTGGATACAAACACAGATCAAATCATTCAATTATATATCCAAAAAGAAATCAACAAAATTCTATTGAAAAAATTGCAACAGTGGGCCAGCTATATTTGATACTATCTCTTTCAATTATAGGAAAAACAAATGGGGTTCCGAGTACTAACCTTTGGAAGCATCGGCTTGATGTACCGACCTCTATCCTCTGAAAATATAACATTTTTTGCCCTTCCAGCCTTTCCACGGCGTCTCTGTGCTTGCTGGGCAAAGAAGAGGAGTTTCTCATCTACCAAGCCCCCTTCAGCATCAAAGATAAACTCCTCAGGTAATTGTTCTTGCTGTTGCTCATTCTCTTCATCCTTATCATCCTGTTTAGAAAGACAATATTTAAAATTTTATAAGTACAGCAAGGTGGATGTTAAAACTTAGAAGCATCAATGAACATTACTCTTGAATTTATGTTGAGCCAAACTCAACCCTAAAAGCTAACTCATAAGGTGAGGATTGTCAATCCTTTATAAGATTTACTTTCATCATATCCAGAGTCAATGTAAGATCTCAATACACTCCTCTCGTGCCCAGACAACTGAAGCATATAGATTGTATTCTAGGACTGATTTTTATTTATTTTATCTTGCACTAAGAAAGTTGTGGGGTCAGGATTGCACAAGGAAAACCATGCCACATAATTTTTGGGTCAATTAAGGGTACCCCAATATCAGATCTATGGTAGGCTTTGATACCATCTTCAATTAAGGGTAACCCAATACCAGATCTATGGATTGCACAAGGAAAGCCATGCCACAAATTCTAGGAGAAAATTGTCCAAAAGCCTTTATAAGCTCTACTTTGGCAATATCGGTAATCATTATGGGATCTCAACAACTACATTCATCAAATTTTATGCAAATAAGTCCATACACAAAAATTCACTTTAAAAGAAAGGAATCCACAAGTTGACATGGATAATGTTCTCCAGTCAATGGACCAAAACCTATTACTTTTAAAAAGAGATTGTCCTAAAAATTTTATTTAACTTAGAGAGTTGGTTTAACTCAACCTCTTGTTCTTCTTCTTCATTCTGTTCTTCACTTGATTCTTGATTTTGTGGAGGAGGTGGAGGTGGTGGTGGCTGATTTTGTTGCTCTGGTGGATTCTCAGTAATGTTTGACCGGGGTAGAATGACCAATTCTACCTGCATCAGAAAATGTATGATAAATTTTTTATCAAAGCTTTATTTTCAAAAGGTAAAATAGCAAAGTATGTAACGAGTGTTATTGGGCTGGGTTTCATCTAATTTTACTAAATGTATTTGATCAAAATTCACAAGTATAAATCCATACATAAATAGAGCATAACTAAGATCAAGTTCGGATATACCATTCAGTTTTCACAAATCTTCTCTTGAACGTGTAATTCAAGGAGATTAGGTTGGCACCCTTTCTTATCATGAGGGTATCAGTGTCCTTAACAATTAGTGGGAAATATATAGCCACAAATCATATTTAATTGAAACAAAAGTAAGTAGCTGAATTTTATAATTAAGTGTAACATGTGGCTAAATGTTGATCCTAATTGTCAAGGGATACTGGTACCCTCGCAAAAAGGAAAGGTAGCAGAGAAAACTGTAGATCAAACTATATACACTTAATTGGTTATGCTCCTAGAAAAGACTGTAAAGCCAGCAATACAAGGTGTAAATGATGTACCAAAATCTTGTATTCAAATTTCAAAGGAAGCTTACAGCTTTTTTTAGATCATCCACATAAACCTTTTCACGTCCCTCCAAAGCAGCTATGCACTTTGCAACACGGGCAGCAAATAGCTCAGGTCTATGTCCCTGTTGTTCATAACAAGTATCCAAATTTATCAAACATCACGACAACAATTTGCAAACTTGCTTGGTCTCCAAACTACTACAACGACTGATAAGCACAAAAGATTAATTTTTAATCTTTTCTTGAATAGAGTATTTGTAGAATGGATGTAACTTCGGAATATCTGCAGCATACATCAAATGTACCATATAAAAAGGTTTTTTCCAAGTGTAGAAAGAGTTGCAGAGATTTACCTGGCAACCACCTCTTAAAGCTTCAATAACCAGGTATTTTAATTGTTCTCTGCTAATAGTAACATCTTTTAGATACTCCCTGGCCAAGATGATCTGCACAAGGTAAATGTTAAGCAAAGTTAAAAAGACAAAAGAAATTATAATAGCAGAGGTAGTGGGGACTAGACCAACATTTATAAAATCAGTAATTTAGTCTTTGGGCGTACAAAATCTCATATATGGATTTCCTTTTGAAAACATTCTTTGTGCATTCCTGTAGGGCCTAGCTGTTTATATAAACCCCTATTCATTTTGAGAAAATGATGCAATCAATTTCAACCTTTTGCCATGTTTACAACCTTCAGGATAAGTTCCTGTTATACAGTAGCTTGTATAACAAACAGAACTCTAAGAAATCGTGTTTCCTAAGTTAGTAGATTAGCCTTAAGGATACTATTTGAATAGACCATTCCTAACTAAACCTCGAAGACTAGCTTAAAAGGGGGAAAATTGCCCAAGCCTTAAAAAAGGTATTTGGCCATAAACCAGATTGATGTGGGACATCTTAACACACTCTCACTAGGACTAGACATTTGAAGCACGAAGTTTGAAAGACCAAACATCAAGGGGTAGTGGAACATAAGAACTTGATACCATATTAGAAATGGACCAAGTCTGACTCAACCTCAAGCTAGCTCAAGTGGTAGAACTACACAAGTCTTATAAGGACTATGTTGGCCACATTCTTTGTTGATGTTGGACATCTTTACGCACCTCCTTAAGCACATCGACATTTGTGGGTGGCTTAACATCAAATTCAATAGGCTCAAATATATTAGAAATGGACAAACCTAACTCAACCCCAAAAGCTAGTTCAAGGAAGGAGGATTGAACAAGCCTTATAAGAAGCATTTTGACCATATTCATACCCAATGTAGGACATCTGGATCATGAAGTTTGCTGGAGTGGACATCTAAACAATACTTTTCTTTACTATTCATTTTCTAGTTAGCAGCCCAAAATTAAAAAGGTGTATATTAGGATGAATAAGTGTGATTACAGGGAAATAGAAATTGGGTTAGTTTCTGCTGTAAACAAACCAGGATCAGTTCAAGTCGTTGACAACTGAATTAACAGTTAGTTAGAGATCCTAAATGAATCAGGGGAGGGAGAAATGACAGGGAACAAATAGTAGGAGGAAAATAATAAAGAGTGGTTTGGATTTGGACTAGAGGTTGGGAGAAGAGAAAGGATTCAAGGAGATTTTGCAATCATCCTAATTCAGATTCAAGGAGATTGCTACTCAATAAAATTTCTATTCTTTTCTATTTGTTCTTCACCTTTCTGGTCCAAGTTTCATTGTTCCCCTAGTAAACATACCTGAGTTTTTGCATTGTCTGTTTCCTCTTCAACCATCTCAAATACTTGGCTACAGTTCTCCTGAAACTCCGTAGCAATTCCAACAGCAGCAACACGGTTTTCAAAACTCATTGGAAGATCTGCACTGCAGAAGGGTGCATAATTACAAATAAGTGAGGTAATTAAATTTTTGATAGTTCATTGCATTAAATATGTACTGAGTCAGTCTTTTTTTTTTTACCCATTGAATTTTTTCTTTTTGGATGATCATTTTTTAAAAATAAATTCAAAGAGTCTTTTCAAAGTTTGACTTAAAAATTAAAATGCAAGCAAATCATCCGTTAGAAAGAGAGAAATGGGAAAAACAAAAGGAACAAGGAGCAAAGAGGGGACAGGAAATGGAGCACCATGTAAAAAATTTCATGATTTGAGGGCGATTTTAGTGTGCACAGAACAGTATTGATTATTTCATGACATTTTAATCAAATTCTAAAAGATGCTTATTTGGTATTTAATTTGGTGAGGAAATTTCCTATTCCACGAGATGCTTTATCTTTTTCTGTCCATTCCCACAATGAACATCCTTTGTGAACCTGCTGGAAGCCAAAAAAGTTTATTACAGCAGTACCTTAAATTAATTGCAATGCGATCTAGCAGGTGTTCACGAACAGCACCCTCATCTGGGTTATAGGTGGCAATGAGAAGGGGCCTGCAAGGGTGCTTGAAGCTGATCCCCTCTCTTTCAACAGTATTTACTCCTTCCGTCAATACATTAAGGAGCAAATTACTAATACCCTCATCCAAAAGATTAATTTCATCAACATATAAAACACCTCTATGAGCTTCTGCAAGTAAGCCTGGCTGGAAAACAGTTGTGCCTGTTTTCACAGACTCCTCAACATCAACCGATCCAATGAGTCTGTCCTCAGTGACTCCAAGAGGAATCTGAAGTATAAATGAACATGTGATTTTTTTTCAATAGAAAAAGAATTTCTTCACAGATAGTAAAAACAAAATGAATCTTGGATGACTGAACATAATGACATATATGCAAACCTTACTTGCTGAACAGTACCTGAACAAAGGGAGACTTGATAATACGAGTTTTAATATTTCCAGCAGAATCATATTCCAGGCGTTCAGTAAGATCATCTTCCCACCTACAAATATTAACCTCTTGATCTATAAATTTTAATAGAGGAACAAGGGAAAGTGAAGAATACAAAACAGATTTTAAGTAAAAAACTCAAGGATAAAAGAGAAAAACAAAGAAGGGATCAATAAAAATTGTTTCATCCTAATTAGAAAGATGTTATGTTAATAGGGGTTACCTAAGATTGATTTCATAACTCTTCATCTTCACCAGAAAAAGAGAGGAATGAAATAGCTTCCCAGGGATTTACTATTGCTAGTTCTAACTGCTAGGCTGAGTTGGTATATCTCAAAGATGACACATGCAAATTTAGCATGTGGATATACAGTAAGAACAATTAACAACATTATCAATTATGAATGACTAAATCATGTTCCACTGAAATGGTACAAACAAAATCACCCCATAAGATTAGAATGTCAATATGTTTTTAATGACATAAAAAACAATGTCATCTATTCTTTTTAGGTTTTGCATCTGCATGTTAGAATAACCAAAGGTTTTTTACTTATTAAAACTCGTAACATTATCCTTATAAATGGAAGAAGCCAGTGACCTTACTCTTCTGGGCAGGATGGATCTGCATTGGCTATGGAACCTGCTACTACTTCAATAGGAGGCAGTATTTCATGCAACCCACGTGCCATTACAGTTTTGGCAGTTCCTCGCTTTCCTGATATCGCAATGCCTCCAATCCCAGGGTCAATGGCCCCAAGTAAAAGAGCAGTTTTAATGGAATCCTGTAAAACAATTGGAATTTGTAACACACATCCTTCAAGAGAAGACCAAAACTGATTTGCATTTGCATATTTAATCATTAATTGTTAAAGTGTCGCAGAATACTTTAAGGATTTTCTCTCCACCAAATTTTACTCCTCTTGAACCTATTTCCTTTTTAAATTAATCCAACATACTCACCTTACATTTCCTCTATAGAAAAAGGTTATATTATACTTACACCTTTTCACTTGTCACAAATTAACCACAAGGTCAATCATCATCATGTTTCCATAACGCTAAATAGTATGAACAGACACTGTACAAAGAATTAGACAAAAAAATAAATCACACTAGCATCTCTTGATTTCCACAAATTCATTTCCTATTTAACATTTTTTTTTCCAAAACTTTATCCAATTAAAGTTCAACACGTATTTTCTCGCGCGTCATTGGTACTTCATTTGCCGTACTAATTCGCTGCTTAATTTCATACGAAAAATCTCCACAACAAGTTATACTGAGAGGCAATGTCACATTAACGAAGATAACGAAGCACTTCTCACAATAAACACAATTCACACAAGCTAAGAAAACAAACATCTAATCATTTTTCAAAGAGAAAGCAATATACACAGAATTTCAAGGAATTAAGCAGAAATTAACAATTACTTGGCCAACAACAGCAGCGAGGGGAAAGTATTGTCTTCCGTAATTAGTATCGGGCTTTTCAGAAGTAACGACAGCTCCATTTTGAGCTTGAGCGCGAATAATTGAAGAACGCTTTCGAATGCGTCTGGTTCGATTGGAGAGAGAGAGAGAGGGTTTTGATGTGAATGCAACAAACAGAGAGTGAGAATGAAGGTTGAGGTTCGCAAGATTTAAGCAATTGCATGTGAGAGTGAATCCCATTTCAGAGAGTGTGTGTCATGAAATCAGAATCACCACACTCAGTTCCAACTTTCTTATAATCTTATCCCTTCTCTTTTTGCTTTATTATTACTTCTTTATTTAATTCAAATATTACACTCTTGTGTTTATTTTTGTATATAACATGACCCATGTCTATTCTACTGTTTTCTATTATTATACTGGATGAGTGATGGAGAATGGTGCGTTTGCATGAGCCACATTTCGGATTAGTTAAAAAATAAAAGTTTTTTTTTTTAAAAAAAAAACATTGTTTCTATTAATCAACTCTTTTTCTCCATTTTTCTTTTACTTTTCTTTTAATTATCCAAAAGGAAAAATAAATAAATCTTATTTGCATTTTTTTTTCAAATTTTCTTTCCACTCATTTTTATTTCTTTCAAATAAAGGGTTTAAGTTTTGAAATCCAAAATAAATAGGAATAGTTTGGAACTTGAATAAAAAATGGGATTGAAATTGTATATAGTGATTTTAAATTCTAGTGAAAAAACTTTTTAATCTACATGTTAATTTGAAGAATTAGTAAAAGTGCGTAAATGGTATTCTTTACAAATATATTGTAAAAATAAATGTATTAGATCTATTTTGAATAGGTTGCATAAGAACCAATTGCATAACACTATTTATTGTTAAGAGTCACATATGCTTTCACCTGGTGTGCAAGAGTCACTTGCATGTTGATTGGAGAGTTGGAAACAAGGAATGAGGATAACCCACTCAATGTTTGAGGGGAAAAATATTTGGTAACACGATACGTAGAGAATCAGATAAGATAATTAGTTATAAAATACAAAGAGAGAAATACGTGTATGTATAAAGTGTGAAGAAATAAAGAAAAATACATAAATATTATATAAATGAGTTGGCTGGTTAACTGCGTATTACAGTTGTTAGCGTAATAGAGTTGGTTTGAGGATATAATATGGATATACAACGACTGATTTATATAATTGGGAAAGAGAATAAGTTGTGAGGGTTAAAAGTAGAGATAATGAGGATATAATGATGGTAGAGTTATGGTCGTACTTAATTAATACAATTTTATTTCAGAGACAACTGTAATACACACTTAACCAATCAATTTATTTGTAGATTATACATATATTTTTTTTTCACATTTTATATATATATATATATATATATATATATATATATATTTCTCTTCATATTTTATAATTGATTGTTTAATTTTTTTAATGAATAAGACAACATTTACTCCCTATGACACGAGTTATGTTACACAGTTAATTAATTTATAAAATATATATGTTTAAGTATTTTTTTTCTTTTTTTCTTTTTTTCTTTACAGATTATAAATAATTATCTGTATTGGAAATTGTCTGCTGGACATTTCTCTTAGTTACAAAATGAGATTTTGAAGTTATAAATACCTCTAGCACAATAGGTAGTGTTGTGCTCCAAGTGGTTCTCAGACAAGAGGTGATGTTGCGCATGCAATTAGCTCTTACGGCCAAAGAACAAATTTATTCATAAAAAAGGGTTTAGTTACGTACATTTATCTAACTTATTTGACGTGAGTTATACTCATTTTTGCAATGTGAAAGTAACCTAAGCACAAAAGCAAGAGGACCCCGTTTCATAGTCTAGCAATAGAAATGAACATATTGCTAATGACTTTCCCAAAATGTTTATATTCACAACAAAAGATTTCTAGGCTGCATAAATATAGCATAAAACCCTTGTGCATCAATCTTGTACCAAGATTCTATACCATAATTTTTTGACAACATTGTTTGCTAATTATAGTTTTAGACAAAGCCAACAACCCAATACGGACACTTAAAGAGGAAAATATTTAATCAATCAAAATATTGTGCCACTAACAATACCTCTGATATTTAGGACTATGAAATTCATCATAATCAATGTTGTAATATCAACCACATCATCTGATCCACTTAATCCTCATTTTTTTCTTGAACAATATGGATGACATTGTCTACACCATATGCTATTCTTCGACCAATTCTATTATTTTTCTTAAACAATATGGACAACATTGTCAAGACAATACGCTACTCCTCGTATAGAATGAGAATCACTTGCATCAACCACCCTTTACAATTTGTTAGAGTTTGAAAAGGATTTGTTCTCATTGCACAATAATAATTGCAATCACTCTATTTTTGAGTTTGTTAATAGCTTTCCAAGTTCTATCATGGTATGAACTTAAGATTGATGATGTGAGTATGGAAAGACAAATGGGCAGAACTTTATTAGCCTGGGTTAAGAAAATTAAGAAGCCCACTTTATTATTTTTTTATTTAATTTTCATGTAGATTTTTTTAATGCTAAATTTAACATATATTTCTTAGTTTATCTTTAGTGAGTTTTTAATAAGTTATTACTAGTGTGAGTTTTTTTCTAGTTGTAATATCAGTGAGATTTAAATGTTTAGTAGAATATATTAACTATATAATGGACATTATTTTGAATGCTTAGTGAAATGCATAATAGAAATGTAACATGTGTCACTCAATCTATAAATAAATAGATAATCCTTCAAATGATATATAAGTTTGAGTTTTATTTAGTACATGAGTTTTTCTTCAATTATTGAAAAAAATAAACTAAATCTGATCTTAAAAGCTTTTGGTTATTCCTCCTTGTTTTTTAACGACCATATAGCGTCCAAAATCTAGTTGCCTCAGATCCTTTTCTAACTTGTTTCCTTGTTTCACTCCCTTCTAACGGTGGTATCATTAATATTGTTGAACCAAAACTGCAATTTCATAATTACCAAGCATTGACTGCTTTTGATTATTCTCTTTTGTTGTTTTTTAACAATCATCCAAGGTAAAAATAAAATGTGGGTGCTTTAGATCCTTTACCAACTTTCTCGTTTCCAGTTTTTGCTACACTCCTAATAATGGTATCATATATAATATTGTTGACATTAGCCTTAAATATCAGCCTAACTTGAAAAGCATTGAATGCTTTTGATTGTTCCTCTAGGTAGTTTCATTAAGAATCATATAAAATCTTGTTGCGTTGGATGCTTTTTCAAGTTACACGTTTCCACATTTTGCTCCCTATTAATGAAACTATCATTAATATTGTTGAGATCAACCTTTAAGTATCATCAAATCATACCATTTTGTGTTACTCTTTCACCCATGCATATTTTGTGAACTTCCTCTATACATAGACAACTTTATGGTCATATTTCCAACACTTAAACAAAATTAAATGAAGGTGTTCTCCCATGCTTCAAACTTTGACACCAACTTCTCCTGCAAGTCCACCGATTATTATTTCTTAGCATAGTTCCCAACAAAGCTCTTACAATCCTTAAAACTTCTTATGGTATAGCTTAATTTCTAAACAAGGAAAACTTACCTATATAACAACCTTCTCGGTCTTTGCATTTTCCACACAATTTCGGTTGCTAAAGTTGCACTATAAGACAATGTTCCCCATCATCCTTGAAACTTCAAAGAGAATGTGATTACAGTCCTCCACCAATGTGAATTACACCAAGTAATTTCCACAAGATATATCAAATAATTCTAACCTTACCAACCTTAGTCCAAATTTCTTAATTTTATACTCCATCATCTTAAAGTGAACAACCTTGTTGCCCATAATGTGAACAACAAATGTCTTTAGTAACTTAATTATAAAGTTTTGAAGTATAAGAATTTATTTCATATTCCTAAAGTAGTTCAGAAAATTAAAGATTAACTTGTTTTGTTTTCATTAAGTGATTAATATAATTTTTAAAGATGATATTATTAGATGATTTGAGATAGTCTTGAGAGTAAACCTCCCGGTTGTCTCAAAAAAAAAGACAAACATTACGACGGTCTTTCTATTTTCCAGACACTGGTGGAATCTGTTACGTGGGGAGGATAAGAAGAGAGATTGAAAGAAAAAAAAAAAAAATAGTGAGAGTGAAATTGAGGTACGAGAATGATAATAAAAAATATTTTGTACATAATTATAATAAACAGATATAAATTGTTTCTAATATATACTATATATTAAATTGTTTCTAATATATACTATATATTTTATGAGTGAATTGACTGGATTTTATGAGTAAATTGACTAATTTACTGTGAATTTCAGTTGACTATAAAGTTGAATAATAATAACCCTTTTCCATACCAACCAAGCAAACGAGAAAATTATCTCAGACAAATACCAGATACAGATTAGTTAGAGTAAAGGAGTTGGTGAAAAACAAAAAGAGCATAGAACTAAATAAAGGAACCATATTCCTATTTATTTGTTGACATAGTTTTATCTGGGTAATAAAGTAATAGATATATCTATAATTTGATCTTGATCACTAGTCATTACAATATTGGTAAAACGCTTTCATACAATTACTGACAAAGAAAGGAAAAAACTTAAAAGAGAATCTATTAACCACTAAATCTATATTTTTCTTCTTGTTCATGCTTCCACAGTCCTACTTCCTTGCTCTCCAAGCTGTTACAGAAAACAAGGATCGGTCTTGCCAGCAAAGCATTATAGCACCATTTTCCTCCTTCATCTTGTATCCCTCACAACCACAGCCTTGCAGGAACCTCCTTGTCTGCAACTTACCTGAATAGCTTAAAGGCATGCTAACAAACCCAGATGAATCAAGCCTTTGGATCCACTTATCAACCTTCTCATGCCTTTCCTTTCTTTCAGCTCCCTCACAGGCTATGATGTTCTTGATTTCCTCACCAAAAAGCATCTTCTCAATCCTCAACCTATCCAAGGATGCTCTTGAGGCAGTGGACTCCAAGCAATCAAACAATGCAGCATAAGAATGTAGAGCCTCTAGCATCCTCTCCATCACGGTTGAACCATTGTGGTTAGAGTTTTGTTCAGTCACAACCATGACCTTTGGTGATAACCCCCACAAGGCATTGAGAAAACTCTCTGAATTCTTCGATGCAGATGAAGAACCCGGAGAGGATGAGGTTGAATCAGGACTTGGGCTAAAGCCACTGAGCATATCCTTTTCAAGGAAATCACCAAGTGTGTTATGGTTCATCACCAGGGCTTTATGCAGGTTAAATGCATTTGAGTTTCTTGACACATGAGGTGATCTTCTCCGCGAGGCCTCATCATCCAAGGCCAAAAGGGAATGTAACTTGAGAGTAGCACTTATTGCTAGAGCCTCCCCAGTTTTCACACGGAGTTTGTCAAAATCAAGATTTTCTAGCTTGGTCAACACAGGATTGAATTGGAATGGGATATCTAACCTCTCAGCTTCTTCAGTGAGTCTATGACCCATTTTGTCCAGAACCTCTTTCTGGTGATGAACAGCAGTAATTCTCAAATGGGGAGGGCCTTCAACGCGTGCACTCAGAACTTGGAGGAGAGCAATCCACTGTGCCGGTGCGGCTGCATTGAGATCAATTATATGCACCATTTTCTCCTCATCCATGGCTTCAACAATTGCCTGATTTGTCAGAATATAAGCCATCTTCAAGAACGGAAAAAGCTCAAAGAAGAGCTTTTGGGCATGAATCTCCTCAGCAACCATCATTATTCTGGTGGAATTGAGAGCCTTGTGGATACCAGGCCATGTTTTCAGTATCCGATCAGCAAGTGCTTCAGTGAAATATGAAGCAATTCTCTGCATAGTATCCCCATCAGGAGATGCAAGCTGAGAAATTTGCTCAAGTATCACGTTTGCATTTTCAAGACTACCAGAAGAAACATGATTTGCACAAGTGATCAACAAATGGATCAAGCACAAACCCCTTTCCTCAGATTTCATTTCTCTATGCCAAGGAAAGGGAGATCCTAACCCAGGTGAAAGTGACATCATGGAAAAGTATTGAAGAGGTGATGAAGAAGTCACAGATGATGACCCTTCTTCTTGCAAGAATGATTCCATCCACACTACCAAAGTTGCCAATTTATACACAAAAAAGCGGTGCTAATCAAGTGACACACAAGTTTGATCAAATCTTTGAGTCTCTAATATTTCAACACCTCACCTTCTTTACAATGCAAGGGATAATTGATATCAGAAACTGAAAGATAAAAAGTTTCCGCCAATTCAGCAAAAAGTTAGGGAACAAAGTAGCAAAGCCCGGAAGCGGTGGTGAAGTAACTAACGCTGCAAGTGGTAATGAAAAACAGTCATAGAACCCTAACAAAACCACATTCTCGAAACCGCACAAGGAAAAGCAAAACCGTTGATGGGTTTTGCAATTAAAGAAGAACCAAAACAAAGCCCCCTGAAAAAACTGAAACTTTCTGGTGTGAAAACTCGGAAAAAAGTAGCAGGAAGAGTAAGGGATTGAGTTATTGTGAGGAGTTTGTGGTGTGTTTGTTTGTGTAGGAGACTAATGCAATGTTTGGAGTGGAATGAAGAAGTTGTTCATGGCAAGGCAAACGTTGATTGTGGACAATGTGTGAAGGGGTTCTATTTGTCTTTATTGTTTTGTTGTCGTTCATTCGTTAGTGGAAGTGGTGAGAGAGTGAGAGTCTCGGTTGTTTCTGTCTTTTAATCTCTTAATAGAAGCTGTGTTTGTTTCCTCACTAATAAGGCTTGTGTGTTTAGACGTCTTCTTTTGTCATTTTCTTAGGTGGATAGGGAATCGGGGCTGGCCAAAGTGCTTTTTAATATTCCCTAAGGTTGCAAGAATCCAAACATGCCTTAGCAAAGACAAACATTGGCCTCAGATTTGTCTCCTAGTGGGAAGAGTGAGAAGGGCAAGAAAACTCCCAATATGCTTCCAAGAAATGGTTTTTGTTTTGTTTTGTTTTTATTTTCCAAGGCAATGACCATAAAATTGCTATTATCTTATTTTTACAAAGACAAACAGACAAGTATGTTAAGGAAGACTCCAAAAGTGGAGTGTACATTTATCTCTATTTGTGGGTTCTTAGGTGGCACTTATGAACACAACCATTTTTCTTAGGAATTGCCAATTTTCATAGGAAATTACCAAACTTGAATAACATACATGCAAGATGACTACCTGGGCAGGTGCCGCGTAATCTAATAAGATAGTAACTGTATTGCCTTCTAATTACAAGTTGCTACCTTATCTATCCACGCAGTGAGAATGCTTTTATTTCTTTTTTTGTGAATTCACTTTTCTAGAAACTCAACCCAAAAGGTAAACACCTGTGAATGGTGACAAGGGTGAGTTGCAACCGTCACCGACTGCTCTTGGTGTTGACTACTATGCACTCTACTTTGTTTTTAGAAAAGTTAAGTATCGAACCACATTCACATTTACTGCTTACATCAATTTAATTTATATGGAGTACCGAATGGATTTCCTCTAGAAACATGGGAGTAATTTTGAGAGTTTTAGTTGAATGAGTGGTTAATGTAAGAGTTATATTTGCTTTCACCCTGAATGGAGAATTACAATTGTAGAATTTCAATAATGAATTAATGCAATGCTTAGTACGGCAAAACAAAAAAAAAAATACATAATTGGAAGGTTATTAGTTTTGCTTTTGTTGGATATTCATACCTTTTATTATCACCCTTTTACTATGGAATTTTGTGTGATCCAAACATCAATAATACCATTTTTTTGCTTTCAAATTAATGTCGAAAAGTAGAACAGTTTGTCATGCTAAAGTAAAACAGAAATTTAAGCTTAAAGATGATGTTTAGGAGTTGATTGTTTAACCAAGCGGTAGTTAGATACTTGGATTAATAATTTTCACAAATGGAGACTAACTCTGTTTAAATCAAGAGGGATGAGTGCAATTATCACTAATTTTAGGGTAAAATAATGACATAAATAGTTGTAATTAGCTAGGTAAATAAATTGATGTCATTAATTGTTTTATTTAAATTTCAAAGCACGGTAAGAAACTAGGTTAATTTTAATATGAAAACCATTGTCTGGATGCGTGGCATTCCTTTCACTTCTTAAACCTTGTGTCTAACAAAAAGCAGCTGTTGAAAAGTGGGGAAAAAAGATTAACAGAAAAACCTTAAGCTAAGTATGCTTTGATCAATAAGTTAATTAAGAGCATCAGCAAGGGTACTCTAATTTACTTAATTATTTTAGGTTAAGAACTGATATATTTGTTACATTTACGAACAAACGAACATTAGCAAAGGAGTACACTAATTTACTCATTTTATTAGCTGTAATTGATTTTGATTTACATCATAATAATCTACACATTACATTATTCTGTATAAGAAAAATGGGCACCATAAATATGTTAACGTAAATTAGATCTCTTCTTTAATTTGCACCACATTCCATTTTTGGTATGGATAGTAGCCCCAGTAACTAGTTCCACGGATTCAGGGGGGCCCTTCAATTCCACGTCAAAAGTCTGGAGGAGCATGGTCAACGCTACAGTGGACTCCATCAGAGCAAATTGATCCCCGACACATTTTCGTGGTCCGCCACCAAAAGGCAAGAATGCAAAATCCGATATAATCTGATCGAGTAAAGATTTTTTGTCAATGTTAAAAAAGAGTCACACAAAACATTTATTAAAAAAGACAAGTATGAAGCAACCTCGTTCGGGTACAAGGCTCCAGGACTTCGAGTTGGGTCAAAACCTGCCCAACCTTCAATATCTTCATTCTTGCTTTTCACTAGAAATCTCTCTGGTTCGAACTCGTTAGGACGGTCCCAAAAATATGGAGATCTATGCAGATTATATACCTGCATATAGAAATAGTTAGGCAGCCGTACAAATGTCAAGTAAGATTTATAAATAAATGAAGTGAAATTGGGCAAAATTACCATAATCACAAGACAAACAATTGTATTGGAGTGCCAGTGGTAAACCAAGTTATTAGTACTCTTTTGATTAATTTTTTTAATGAATAAATAATGCATGCACTTTCATCCAATCATAAATTATCATTGATGTTAACTTTATTGATTTTTAAAATAATTACCATAAAAATCCTACTAAATAATTTCCAATCGATTAAATAGTATGTAAAGTTTTCCAGTGCATGACTATTAAGTTTTTTTCTTTTAATACCAAAAACGACACTTTATATTGGAATGAGGAAGGAAACAAAAATTTAAAATAGAAGGAAAGTGAAAATAAAGAAAATTTTAAATTTTTGTCTTTATATAGCAAATTTTCTACTTATTTTCTTTTTAACCAAATGAAAGAAAATATCGTTATCTATAATTTCCTTTCTCTCCACTTTATTTCCTTCCGAACGTACCATAAAGGAAATATTACTCATGGACTCAGAAAAAAAAATAAAAAAATAGAGATAGGTTACACTCCAATGCTAACAAAGTATTAATGGCATGTCTTGAATCCGGAAGGCAATGACCCGCCTAAAGGATTTGCCTATTTCCCCACGCAAAAGCTACAGACAAAATAAACTGCCTAAACTGTGTGCGGGAACTCCCACTGTCCTACACGGTACCCCCCTCTCTTGGTTATTAGGAAACTGCAAATTAAATGTGGCTTTCAGATTTACCAAAGGGGACCCTGTCATGTTCCTGTATAACGTTGGAAAATTCTACAATCCATGCATTTGTTCATAAAAGAAATTTAAAAACATCTATATATGTTTGTACTTACAGAAATGAAGACATCAGTCCCAGCAGGAATTGCATAACCATCTTTATCACCGTTGAATCCTCCTGGATGAGTGACATAAGTCCATAGATACAACATCTCAAATGGAAGCAAAAAACAAATTAACTAAAAAAATTTAACTAGACAAGAAAGAAAATAGTCAAGTCACTCAATAAAGATAGAAATTAACTAGACACTCAGCTACAGAAAACATAGATTCCTAGCAACTAAATTCATTGACAATACTGCTTAAAGATGATGCATAAGATGTCTAAACAAAAAAAAACCTGTTTGACCTAGTTCATGATTAAATTTGTATCTTTTTCAATTAGAATTAAGTTAACGCATACAATTCTGAAAATTTAATTAGGATGCACTAACAGTGTAAAGGTGTTTAACACCATCATCTAATCATATACATTGTCCTATATAGGAAGATTATTGACTTTTCTAATAATTAGTTTAAAAATCACATCTAATCTGATTTCTAATTAGTTGGCAATGTAACAGGGCAATTTCTAATACAAGTTTTTGTGGCTAGAGTGAAGTGCATTTGTCAAGAGTGCAATGCCAGAATCTATTATGCGGAGATCTATTCCTCCTTATCTTTTTGTGGATATGCTTGTTTTCTGTCTCCTTGTCCCATAAGCACAAGAAACTCATTTGCTCTTTTGAATTGATGCATGTTCTTCATTGTTTTGTTTTAATCATTTTCAGAAACTTGAACATTTTGAGTACTCAATATTTAGATACCAAGTAATAACAATAATGTAATTTGTTTCCATCTTTATTAAGCATCAGAAGAAATCAATACCTGGTAAAACATCAGAATTGAGTGAACGTCTAATCAGCAAAGGGGGTTGGGGGTATAAACGAAGAGCCTCCACAACAATCAATCTAATGTACCTGAAAGCACACATGTATTTAACAAGCTGTTTTACTCTAGTAGCTAAGTTGGTACAATTGAAAGTGATATTGCCCGAAAACACTCAAAAGTCAACTATGACATTCATGACAAACCTCGCGTTGCGAGAAACACTGACTGTCTATAAAGTTCATATCAAGAAAAAATAATTGAAAGTAACTTGTAATGTTTGTCTTTCAAGTAGATGTATGTGGCATATTTTTCTCCATTTTCCATATAAAATAAATTATGCTAATTTGTTATAAATTTATTTAGTCTTTCTGTATAATGGCCATCAAACAGGTTCCAGTGAAAGAAAAAGGTAAATGTGAAATGGGAACCTACTGCAATTCTTTAAGTGATTCAAAAGTTGGCCTCTCCATACCTAGCACCAAATCTACCTCTGCTTGAGCCTTCTTCATTTTGCTAGGATTCTGCAATAAGAAAATTTCTAAGCATTAAGACGGTGGTGCAAAACGAGGAAAGTCTGAAAGAAGCCGTGACAACCAACAATCCAAAGTTCACGATGGTGAACAGGAACTTCAGTAGGCTAACATACTTGAGCTAGGAGGAAAACTGCCCAAGTAAGAACTGCAGCCGTTGTTTCATGGCCAGCAATAAGCATTGTCATTAAGTCATCCCTCAACTGTCAAGAAAGAGAAAGAAGTAAACAAAGCTTAATTTAAAAAGCCACCTAAAATGGAACCTATTGTCTAAACAAGCAGTTTCATCACTTGCTTATCCAGAGCAACCAAATTTTAGCCAGAATGGCTCTTTTGTAAGCATAAGAAGCAGGAAATGGTATACCTGACGATCATCAACATCAGCTCCCCGCATATCAACCAGGAAACGCAGAAGACTTGCATCCTGTAAACAACTATCTTAATAAACTGCGGTATTTAAAAACTCCTAGTTTTCTGGGGATTATTCTGATAGTTTAACATCAGCAATTGACATTAAATCCATTAATATAAACACACACCTTCAAATTTAAGTAATCCCTCTGCTGCAATTTCTCAACATCCGTCTCCTGCAAATAGAATGTAATCAAGACAATGTCATGTACAATCAACATAATATGAAAGCCTGACACAGATACTGATTCCTGCAGTCAATCATACTATATTAATAGTTAATCATAAAATCAAAGTATTATCTAACCTGTCTGCTCTCTTTTGCATTTCTGATAAGTCCGTCGAGACAAGTATTGATGACCTTCAGGTCATCCTGAAACTTTCTTTGCCTTGGGACTATCCACCTTGCTAATGGAATTTTCCAATATGGAATGTAGAAAGTGGATCTATGTTCAGCTTCAAAAAGAGTGCCATAAACTGCCTATAGCAAATTTGCAAGCAGAGGGTACATGAGCTTTCCTAACCAATAGTCAGTGAAACAAAATAAAAAAATAATGGTCTTTAAAATCACATTCCCAATATGGCCTAAAATTTGACTTGCATTTCCAGACAGACTATCATTAAATAAACAAGTATTTTATTATTGACAATATGATAACATTCCCAATATGGCCCAATATATTATTGACAAAATATATACAAATGCACAATCCTTTAGTCAAACCTTAATAACAGGAGATTCTTTGGTGACAGAACCAAAGTCATAGTTGAACACACCCAGCCCAATAATATCAAGAGCCAAACTAGAAAACTCTGCCTCAAGATCCAATTCAATTGAGTTATCTCTATCATAACCCTCTCCTTCAAGAAGTTTATTAAACTTCAATATCGTTCTTTCTGAGCAAGTTGTGAATATTTTGACCATAGCTTCCAAGTATGAGTTATGGAAAGCTGGAGCAATGACTGCATATTTTATATCAAATTAAAGAAAAATGATATTAGGCTACATTGATAAGACTCTTGAGTCTTGACATTATTAGCACAGGAAAGACAAGCTATAGAAACCAATTACGAATTAAAAGTTCTTAAGACTCAAGTTGATTGCTGGTATCGATTCAGTTAACTAAAGCAGTCCATAAGAAATGGAATGATGAGCTTCATCTATTGGTTTGAGAATGATATTTGACAGCAGGTTTGAGGATAATGTTTAGGTATTGAAAGTCTGACTGGTTTTTGGTTCTTTGTCAGCTGTAATATGAAAACACTTCAAAATGCTATAACAGATTTTTCTAGAACAGCAGTAAGTAACATTAGGGAAGTATCTTTAGAGTTCCAAATCAAAGAGTTTATGGACATTTCATTATAATTTTATTATTTTAGTAAAAGGTGTGGAACATTTTAGCTAGTCTCAAGCCCGAGTAGAGGAAGAGGGTTGTGTTGGCCCTTGGCAGCCAACATAAAAATCATTGATATACCAAATATGGACATTTAATCTAGTCTCAGATGTGCTAAAATGAAGAAATTATTCAATGGAGAAAAAGACTTGTAAATAGAACAAAGGATCAGATGCACATTCAAGGAGATCAAAGGGAGAAAATGATAGAAAAATATTAAATACAGTTAGCAGACCTCTTCTTCTTAGCTTCCAAGTATCAAGGTCTGCCGGTATGAGTCCTTTGCCCATTATAGGTTCTAGGATATCAGCAAGTACTCCCTAGTTTTTTAATAAAACAAGCAGATGCAGAAATTAGAGAAATTTTGAAGATGATTTTTAAATGGGATAAAATAGAGAAACTATTCAATGAAATAAGCACATATAAATATGTCAGAAAATCAACATATCCAAGCTTGTACAGTCCAAGGGCAGCTCATGTTTGTTTTACATTTGGCTTAATTCACTTTGGAAGGATTTACTAGTTATTTATTTTTTTCTTTTAAGTAAAATATGTATCAACTTCCACTTTCACAGGGCTTCCTCGACCCGCTTGGCCAAGGCCATGTGAACTAATAAGGGGTAAGAATGGGTGGAGTTAATTAGTCTGTAAAGTTCAGAAGCTTAATGTCATTTTCATAAAATTATTGAGGGGTAGGGTAAGCAGGGGAGGACTTAATTTTAGCATGAAAGTTCTTAGTTAGAAAAGGAGTAGAGGTTGGACAGGGAGCCGGTTGAAGGATAGAGTGTTCAAGTTTATTGCAGAAAAATACAGTTGAGTTTTGAGAAGCTGGACAGTTTTTGACCAGATAAAATGTAAAACTGTAAGAGTAAAAGTATACCCTTCAGAAATCAAATCCAATTTCAATTAGCATTCAAATATCGCTGAAACCATTTTGGTATTTTCCATTTCATTTGTTCTGGTTCACATGAACATAGTTTAATTGGGGTAAATTTGCTGGGAGCTGAACTCCAATCTTCAGTTCCAATCAGCTATTAATAAATAAAATAATGTTTTAGTCCTATTTAGGTTCAAACTTCATATGAATAAAGAATAAAAGATCAACAGAGAATCAATTAACTTAATAATGAAGTTCATACTTTTCTAGCAAAGGGATGCCACAAATAAACAACCTCTCTGACAATGGACTGAGCCAGGTGCAGCAAAGATCAAGCGAGAGCTGAGATCATACCTTGTCGTAAGAAAATGCATTTTCTCGCAGAATATGTCTAGCAACTATGGGATCTGATACAACAACAAATGCTTTTGGTCCAAACGCAAGTTTATACACTGAGCCATGCTGTGTGATGTTCAATAATATCACCAGACGTTAATTAAAATAGAACAGACTGAATAAATTTAAATATGATGGAAAGAGTAAGCAAGATAGTTTGAGCAATTTTGTGAGAAAACTATATATTCTCATACAGAACTATAAGTAATTAAGTATACTTGCATTGAGGCAAGAAACACCAACATTAAGAGGTGAAAAATTAAAACAAAGAAAACAAATATAAGAATGGAAACAAAGAGGATAATAAGAGGGAAAAAAACGCATACATGGAAATTACACAAAATATGAAACAACAGGTTCATGATTGAGAAAATGTAAGTACCTCCAAGAACCAATCATATAATGAGAAAAAGAGAGGTCGACCAAACAGATCTGAGACTGCTCCTTCCGCTATGGGCATAGACCCTATACTTGCACCGCTTAACAAGTTCGTAAGGAGATTACTAGCATTGTCCAGCACATTTCTACTTGATTTCTTCTTATCGGTATCAATTGATTGGCATCTACAACACAGATATGTCTTAAACACACGAAACAGTTTAAATTTCCAAGTACAACTACACTTACTAGTTTCACATTCATTATTTACTTGAACAATAGGAAACCGAAACAAGCCACAGAAAGTGAAATCAATCAATGTATGAGGTAGGATAAGAGTATCTAGCTACAAATAAACACAGGCAGAGTTAACATAAGAGAAAAGATTTCAATCTCAATTTATTTGAAAATTAGGTTAAAATGTATTCGTGTTCGTATTCGTGTTCGTGTTCGTGTTCGTGTTCGCGTTCGCGTCAATCCGCGACAGTTGATAAAATTATGTAGCGCGTTGAATGAAACTATTTACTCTATGAATGTTTTCATTTAGGTGGAAACGAAGATTAAAACGTGCATGCATATGAAATTAGGCATGAATTGTGAGTGAAGAAAGAGGAATGGAGTAGAATTTATGGTCGGAGAAGAGAACCTGATAGAAGAAAAGCGTTTACTGTGAGAAAGTGAGAAATGAGAGGCGAGAGAGAATGAGATAAACCGAGAATGAAATCTCGCGTGAAGATTGGCATCGGTTACGGTAGAGAGGGTTGAGGTGGTGGCACTCATGCTTAGTGCTGCGAGTGAGAGTGCTAGTGCATACGATAGTGCTAATATACAAACAAAATTCAGATGATGAGAGGATGAGGATTGAACCATTATGGTTCAAATCATTTTTTATTTCTAATAAAGTCTTATAATCTTTTTCATTATTATTATTATTATCAAATCAAAATTATTTAGTAAATAATATTAATATGCAGATATTTAGTCAAGTAGATAATATAAAATATGAAAAAAGAGAAATATAACAGTTGAATGTTATATGCATGAGTTGGCTGATACAGTTAGATGTTTTGTAAGTGAATGGGTTGTTTGACTGCATATTAAAGTTGGTTGTGAAGTATATGTATATGTATATATGTTGTTCTGTGAATAATTTGGCTGGTTGTCTGCACATTATAGTTAAATGTTCTGTACGTGAGTTGACTGTCTACATTACAGTTGAATGTTTTGTGAGTGAATTGACTGGTTAGCTGTATATTACAGTTGACTGCATAGTATATGTATACATATATATGTTGTTCTGTGAATGAATTGGTTGGTTGGTACATATTACAATTGGTTGCGAAGTATGTATATACATACATATATATATATATATATATATGTCATTCTATGAATGAATTTTTTGGTTGGTTGCTTGCATATTACATTTGTATATTTTATGTGTGAGTTGACTGACTACATATTAAAGTTGGATGTTTTGTGTGTGAATTGAATAACTACATATTACAGTTGAGTGAATTGACTGACTACATATTACAGTTGAATGTTTTGTGAGTGAATTGCCTGATGGTCCGTATATTATGCAAATAAATTTGTTATCATAAGTTTTAACATTTTAAAGATTTTCTCTCTTGAAAGATTATCTAATCTATACTTTAAAAAGATTATTTAATATTAGGTTATTTCTGGAAAGTTTAATAATGTAAAAATTTTATATTGACATTGATTACATAAATAATTTAGAATTCAGACACTAGTCAAAATTATAGTAGTTAAGTGGATTGAAAAGAAAGAGGATTGAAGGGAACTAAAATTAAGTAAGTTAAGGAATGAAGGGAAGAGTGGAAAATTACTTAGAATAGGAATAGGTTGTAACGAAAGTTCTGACGATGCATGCGGTTAAAGATAAAAGATGAGTAATTGGTGTGAGTGGCAAATAAAACAATGTTACATTTCAGTTCCCTCCTATTTTTGCTCCGATTTAAACGCTCAGTTTTTTCTACTCTTTCTTTTCGCCACGCAATTTGCATTTGTTTTCATTTTCCTTTCTCTGTTCTGTTTGTTGTTGTGTTCTGTTTCTTTTGTTCTGTTTTGGGCTTGCATCATTCATCCATGAGCAGATGAAACTAAAACATGAAGAATCCTCGTCACCATCTTCACCATCATCACCCATCAAATTCAAATACCAAATTCAAATGTCAAGGCATCAATGCAATACCAGCATGTTTGGCCTCTCTTTCTCTTTCATATTCTCCATATGGTGCATCCTCTTTTTCTACATTAAGCTTCGCCTTGTTCATGGCACCGGAGGTCAAGGTCCCTTTTTTCATTCATATGTCTCTCATCTTGTAACCATACATATTTCATTTTCATACATAGGATGCACATGTTTTTAAACAATAATAAGACCACCAATTATTATTCTTAATTTCTTATTACCATGTTTTCTATTGAAATTCTGGGGTAGAGTTGTTATTGTTTTTTCTTGTTTTGCAATTGTTAGAAACACCAGAGATCATGAATGTATATATTCCTGATTCCTGTGTTACTAATCCTTGCATGTTTTCACAAATGCAGCTATGTTGGGGTTCAATGAATCAGGCATCAACAACAGTCATAGTCACAAACTTGTAAAACCCTCATGCTCACTCCCTCGAACAACTAGTTTAGAACAGGTGTTTTGGCACGTTTTAGGTAATGGTAGTAATAATAATATGGTGTGCAAACTAGAACCTCCAGAAGAGGAAAATAAACTTCCTGATGGGAAACTCCATTCCAATTATGATAACACAGAAACAACGCAAGAAAAAACAAGGGGTGTGAACTCTGCGCTTGTTAACATAACTCACAGGCTTGAACCTGATGGTTCTGTGTACAACTATGCCTCTGATTCCAAAGGTGCAAAGGTGGTGGCACATAATAAGGAGGCCAAGGGTGCCAAGAATATAATTGGGAAGGATCATGACAAGTACTTGAGAAACCCTTGTTCTGTTGAAGGAAAATATGTTGTCATTGAGCTTTCGGAAGAGACTCTGGTTGATTCTCTGAAGATTGCAAACTTTGAGCATTATTCTTCTAACTTCAAGGAATTTGATTTGGCTGGAAGTTTGAGCTATCCAACTGAAGAATGGAGCATGCTTGGACACTTTATTGCAGCCAATGTTAAACATGCACAGAGCTTTAAGCTGCCTGAACCCAAATGGGCAAGGTATTTGAAGTTGACCTTGCTTAGTCATTATGGTTCTGAGTTTTACTGCACACTGAGTGTTGTAGAAGTTTATGGAATCAATGCAATAGAGAGGATGCTTAAGGATCTAATTGTTACTTCTGTGGGATCTGTTGCTGATAAGTTGCCTGCGCATAATGTCAGTGACACTCCTTTGAAATCAGAAGGTGGTCAAATTGACAGTAAAGGAAAAAAAGTTGATACTACGAATATTACTGTGGATGCTGAGATTTTAAGTAACGATACCACTCAAGAGTCTGACACAGAAGCGACAAAATCTACAACGACTGTGAACTTGATTCCTGAGCCTGTAATTGATCTTAGACAACAGCTAAATGGTAGGATAGCTGGTGACACTGTTCTGAAGATTTTGATGCAGAAAGTGAAAGCAGTGGAGGTAAACTTATCTGCTCTGGAGGATTACATCAAAGAATTGAACAAGAGACAGGGGGGTAAAATACCTGATCTTGAGAAAGAGTTGTCGAAATTATCAGAAAGTCTTGGACAAAGCAAGTCAGAGATCAAAGAACTCTGGCAGTGGAACACAAATATGGTGTGTTACTCTGTCCTTTTGTCTTCTCATCACAATTCTCCTTCAATTTCTCCTATGCATTTACATTTCTTGGTCTCTTTCATTTTCCAGGAAAAAGGAATATCTGAGGTCGAGTCTTGGAAAGATGCCATCTCATCTCAGCTTAATGAATTAGCCAGAGAAAATAGCCTGCTAAGGTTAGGATAAATCATTTTCATAACTTAGATTAAAAGCTATCAATACTGATATTGGTTTTTCAATTCACATGTGAGAACCAACTATGTACCATCTACATCGAGAATTCAAGTATTATATACGTTATTAGTCCGATCCTTTATAGAAACTACCCGAAATAATGAACTTGTAAAATAAATCTTTTTATCATAACAGGATTCTTAGAGCATCATCAATGGGAGTTACTGAAGAAGTTCTTATATAGTTTTATCATCGGAGTAATTGACATTCCAGTTACTTGCTTATATAAGAAATAGTTAACAGTTCTTAGAATTATGAAACAATTGTAGGACCTATTTTAAGTTTTTAAGGATTGCACCATATTAGAGAAAGCTTGTGAAGGTTCTTAAATCTCATGTAACATTGTAAGGTCCACCAAAACTGAGTTAAGCAACTCCTCCATGGTTGAAAACTATTCGAGATGCTCTTGTAACAAATTTGAAATCAACTCGTGTTAGTCATTTCCATCTCTGCTTGCTCATTTTGTTGGCATTGACTTAGCAAGGGTTAATAATCCTTGTTTTACAGCATTTTGTAATTTGTAATAGAAGAATGCTTTCTCCTTACCATTTGCTTTGTTGACATTTCTCTCTCCACTTTGATGATTGACATGCCATTCATACACTTTCATTTCAGATCAGATGTTCGAAAGGTTGCAAGAAATCAAGCAAATATGGAAAGCAAAGAACTTGCGGTGTTAGCAACAAGTCTTGTTTTCGTGTGCCTTGCAGCTGTCAAGATAATTTCAATACACATGTTGACGTTTTCTGCATCATACAATACCGTTAAGGTGCGCCAGACAATTAGAGGATGGGTTACATTATTTGTATGCTGTATTGTAACTATATTCATTATCTTGTTTTATAGCTAGGCATTCACTTGTGCTGTAGAGATTTTGATCATTGTAGAAACTTGTTCAATAGTTACTGTTTAAAGCTGTCTTGTAGTAAACCGTTTCTTGTTACTGTACTGCAACATATACAAGTGACTCCAAATGCTAGCTTCACTTCTTTAGGTTGCAACTAAACAGTAAAATGCCGATGATGAACTCTTTTTCAGTTCCTATTAGGTCATTACTTGTTGGTAGAGTTGAAAAGATTTGTGCATGGAGAATATTTGGGTCAGCCAATAAAAATAATTTCTCTGGTGTCAGCATTAATATTTGATAACCGTTGCACAACGTCACATGTATATGCCTGGTTCTTGTCAGCAACAGGTGCAAAAACAACCTTACTTCTTAGCCAACTGTAATACGCAACCAACCAGTCAATTTACTCACAGAACATATACATGTACGTATTTTTCTAATTAATTGTCTGATTGTATACGTATTACATGATTGTGTACGTGTTACAATTGTTTACTAAATATCTTTCATGCAAAAACACTACCTACCAATAAGTAGAGCCATCGAGCATCAAATACTTATCTAAAAAAACACTACCTACTTATCAAATACATCACAATTATCATTTTGCCATCCATGTTACCATGTCCTCCATGTTCATAAGATAGCACATTTTAGTGTGCTGGCCATTTCACATGTTGTCTGCTAGAATGGCATTCACTGCATCAGTTGGATGGACCTTGTCCCACCAGATGTGGTTGGAGGCATTACTACATTCCATTTCTGGTGCTAAGCATATGATCCAGCCCTCGTATTTCCCCAATCCACAGCAGAAATATCCATGGAGGTGAAAAAAAAACAAATACTAGTACTATAATATTAAATTCTGATGTGAGGTATGTACCGAAGTTATGCCATATTGATGGGGTTATACCTTTAATTTGAAATGTGGATGATGAGTCTAACTCAACCCTACAAAATCGGCTTGTAAGGTGAGGATTGTTCCCCACTTATATACATGCAATAGGCCATATTTGTGGACGATGTGGGACTTCTAACACATAACGTTCATGGTTCTTTAAAATATCCATGGAACCTTCAAACACATCACAGAAGATGATATTAGCATCAGAGAGCTCCCCAGCAAGGTTTTCAACGATATACCTTGTGAGTAAGTTAAATTCAACGACCATGTCATTTATCTTCTCAACACATTCTCCATTTCCACTACCGTACTCCCATAAGCAGTGAGGTGCACAGCCAATAGGGGCAAGTCCCGTGATCACAACTTCCCTAACATTTAAGTTGTACAAATTCTGTGTCATCGAGGATAATATATAAGCTGGGAGTCAATTTCAGTAGCTGTATATCAAGAAAAAGTAGAGAAAAATGTATTAAATTACATGACAATTTTGAATGTCTCATGTACAAAATAAAAATAATGAATGAGAAAGTAAATCTTAGCAATTTTACCTTTTATCTCTTTCCAAAATGAAGATGCTAAAAACTGTACAAATTATCCACTTTGGATACATTGAGCAAAGAGTAATGAATGTAGTCATTAATTCCAATAGAAATATAAAATTGGATGAGATTGTTTGCAGCATCCTCTGCAATTCTCAATATAAATTGCTGAATTTGCTGAGTGAGGGAAATATGCTGACCCTGCACCAGTTTATTACAATTTGAAATTACAAGATGGTCTGAATTTCTGGGGAAAATAATTAGTAGGAAAGAACAGGGAGAGTAGTGAAACAAACCACACAAACACTCATACTCTGATTCAACCAGCATTGCTGAATATGAATAATGCTGAGTTCTTTTGGAGGGTATGACAATTTCTTTCTTAAAGGTTTACATGGACAGTGATGTTATTTATAAGTTTGACATGGTTCACTTGATATCTTTCCCATGGAATTTACTGGTTACCACACAGTCAATATTTTAATTTTATTTATAAATATACTTTATTGTTAGGATTGATTTGTAATTGTAATTAATTCTTTTCTTTCCTAATATCTTCAAATATATTAGTTATCTATTTATTCTTTCCCGTTTCATAAATTTCTATAATTTAAAAATAATTAATTTAGTCTTTTTAATTTTTAAAGTGACATTTTTAGTTTATATAATTTATTTTTTATTTCCTGACATTGAAAATATAGGAATTAAAAGAAAATTAAAATACATATTACAGGAAAAAAATATTATCTTTTAAAATTGATGAAACTAAAATAGTTACTTTTAAACCATAGAAATTAAAAAGATAAAGTTCATAAAATTATAAGATTTAATTAAACTGATAATATCTTATAACTACTATTAAATGGTGTTTAAATTTTAAATGATTAAATTCACGTTAAAATTTAGCAGACTTAAATTACTTTTATGACTAGAAACATTAATTTTAAATAAGGTTGCCTTTAACCTAAATTTCATGACTAAAATCATATTTGAGTCTAATTAGTAATTATTGCTTGATACCATTTGAAGGACTAAACACAATTGTTTTTAAAATTTAAAACTAAAAGTATTAATTTTAAATTTAAGGAAGTAAAACAAACATCACTCTTCTTTTCTCTTTGCAAGTATAACTTCTGTTCATTTGTTTTGCAAGTAAAATAGATAAAATATCATTGTTTAACTAATGAATAAATAATTCATCCATTATATTAAAATATATAATGAAAAATAATATCTACTTGACACGTGTAATTGCCCCACCGACCATAACGACCACTAATTAAGATACCCTTAACCTAGAACAAACAAATTTCCACAAAAGTCGGTGAGGATAGTACTACTAGTCTACCACCCAAAAATTATTATAATGAATAAATAATTAATCCGTTGTACTAATCACCCATTCACAAAAGTAATTAATATATAAATAGCAAAGGAAAATCCATTATTTTTTAATCAACCTTTGTATTAAAAATCGGTTTAGGTAATGAGAGTGTCTTTTTGAAAATAAAATGGCGTAAAGAACATTAAAACCATTTAAAAAATGTCATTGGGTCGTTTCAAAAAGTCGATTAAGACAAGACATGGGAGACAACATAGGTGGAAGTGTGGGACCAAGGGCACATGAAGTGCAATGTACTGAAAATGATATCTTTGGAGAAAGTAAAACTCACCCATTATTATTTCTGTTACTAAATTACATTATGAGTGGTCCTTAAACTACATTATTCATCATAATGCATGATGTCTTTTAGTGAAGGAGCCCCAATCCTCTTAAAACATCGTTCAAATGTTTTAGTATTTTTTTTAATTATATTATACATATACATATCTTTATTATTATTATTTTTTTCTTTTTTTTATATTTTATAACTAATTAGATGCATAATTTTTATTTTTATTTTCAATACAGATATATTCTAACTTATCAAATTAGGAACTATAATATGTAAATAATTAATTAATTATAAAATATGAAGAGAGAAATAATATATATATATATATATATATATATATATATTATGAGTAGGTTGACTGAATATTATAATTTATTAAGAAATAAAATTATAAAAAATTATTATATTCAACGAATGAGCTCAAATCCTTCTTTAAGCGTCTTCCGAATTCCTAAACATTTTCTTTTATCTTATTACTGATACAAAAAAAAATTGGAATAAGATAATGATGGAACATATTAAGTGTTATATACGATGAATGGTTCAAATCCTTATTAAGCACCCTCCAAATTCTGCATTTATTTTTGTCCTACTTCAAATATTTTTGATCCATTAGGTTAGAAACTATTCCTATTCCCTCTCTTATGCTTCTTGTCTATAGCACAAACATTTCGCACATGACATGACAAGCATCAAACAGCATACAATAATGCACTATACAGATTTCCAAATTTCTTACACCACAATCAATAATCAACGGCTAATAAAAACGAAAACATAGGTACCCTTTTAATGAATTGCCAGAAAAAAAAAAAAGAAAAAAAAAGTGCTAAATCATTGTAATCACAGTAAAAGTATGTTAATGATAGAATTATAAGATGACTTTAAACTTTTCTTTTTCAATTAACACAATAAGCTATCTGCGGAACCCAAGAGCAAAAATATAGGGTGTGATGTCATGCCAGTAGATTCTAACAGTTATAACAAAACAAAGACGCTCCTCGTACTTGTTTTTGTGTTTCTTACCATTATTCTTGTTATGGGTGTTATTACAAATAGATTTGCATTATTTAAAAAATGTTCCCGTTATAGCAAGGTGGGTTAAAATTTTATAAAAAGCCAACGGCTACAATACCGTTCTCTCTTTCTGTGCGTTGAGAAGTGACGAGTTTATTGAAGCAGAAAAGTTAGGCGAAAACATCGCAACTCGCTCGAAATAGTTGAATCAATTCCTATCTTTTCCATTTAAGCCCTCTTCTTCTAACATCTCGCCTTGGTTCTTTCCATTGGTAAGAATCCACTCTCGGTCGCTAACATTCCTTAACGCTTCTTACGAGAGATTCGTTCATTCATTGCCCATCACCGTCATTTGTTCACACAATGTTCCTTTCATTCTATATTCCATACAGCAAGAAAATTCCATTCATGGGGATATCAATTTTTTGTTAAAAATCCTTTTTTTTTTTTTTTTTAATTCAGAGTTTGTATTTGTATTTGGGTCTTTCCGATCACTTTGATTGAAAGACCTTCTTCTTTTTCTTTTTCTTCTTCTTCTTAGTTGTTTGTTGTAGATGGGTTCCTTCCGTTAATTTACAACAACAGCTCAAGTTTTGGAGGGACGGTTTAAGGGGGGAAAAAGAGACAAAAATTGTTCAACCTTGAAAGATGTCGGTTGCTGATGTTGCCGTGAGACCGATTTTCAATGAATCGGTGCATCGGCAAGGGCATTGCTCTGGTGAATCGATCCTGATATATCTAACCGTGGATGGTGCTATGACACCAATTCGTGTGTTGGAGTCTGATTCCATTGCTTCAGTGAAAATGAGGATTCAGACATGCAAAAGAATTGCAGGGAAGAAGCACAAGTTGGTTCATGATGGAAGAGAGCTTGCCCGCAAGGATGCACTTATCAAGGATTATGGTGTCACTGGTGGCAATGTTCTTCACTTGGTTCTCCGTTTATCTGAGATGATCTTCATTGTTGTAAGAACCACTTGTGGAAAGAAGATTGAGTTCCAGATTGATCGTCATAGAAATGTGGGGTATCTTAAGCAACAGATCAAGAAGAAGGGGAAAGGCTTCATTGATCTTGAGGGTCATGAGCTTTTCTGTGGCGGCGAAGAGCTCAATGACCAGAGGCTATTTCATGACATATGCAATAGAGATGATGGTGTCATTCATTTGGTGGTTCAAAAATCAGCAAAGGTTAAGTCTATACCGGTTCACAAGGACTTGGAGCTTTCTGTTGTTGCTGATGCTTTTGTTGCTGATGCTGATGCTTCTGTTGTGGGAGAGAGTCAGGGGACACAAAAAATACCACCAGCTGGTGTAGATTTCTGGTTGGAACCATTTTTTGTGAGTCCTAAGATCAGTTTTTTTCCTTTCCTTTGTGACCTGATCGATTCCACATTTGATGGTATGAAGAAAGGAAATCACCCTGTGAGGTCCTCAGATGGCACAGGTGGGACTTACTTCATGCATGATTCAACAGGTGTGGAGTTTGTTTCAGTTTTCAAACCCATTGATGAGGAGCCAATGGCGGTGAATAACCCTCAAGGCCTACCGGTTTCCTCTACCGGCGAAGGTTTGAAAAGAGGGACAAGGGTTGGAGAAGGAGCTGTGAGAGAAGTTGCTGCATATGTGTTAGATCATCCAAGGGCAGGGCCACGTTTGGTGTCAGGTGAGGCAATAGGTTTTGCTGGGGTTCCCCCTACTACTATGGTCCAGTGCTTACACCAAGCCTTTAACTATCCAGAGGGGTTTGATTGCTCCTCAAAGCATTTCAAGTTGGGGTCACTGCAGATGTTTATGAACAATGATGGTAACTGTGAGGACCTTGGACCAGGGGCTTTTTCTGTTGGGGAGGTGCATAAGATCACTGTGCTTGATATTAGAATGGCTAATGCAGATAGGCATGCTGGGAATATATTGTTCAGAAAAGAGGCAAATGGCCACACTTTGCTCATTCCCATTGATCATGGCTACTGTCTACCAGAGAAAGTAAGCATTCCCCATTCTCCTTTTTTCTTTTCCTCACAATTTCATTTGACTTGCATTGCCATGTGCTTCTTCTACATAGAAGCTTTTGTGTTTGTTTACTTTTGCCACCATGATCTTGGATCACTAGTTGAATCACAGTCTCAACCAATCTCTACATTATATGTATCAAAAATTTTCAAAAATATAATAACATCTGAGCACTGTCATAGGTTATAGGTTATAGGAAATTGGTATTGCATTGATACGTAAAATTGAGTTTTTTTTTTGATGTGTGTGGACTCAAATGAATGCTTATGGTATATGCAGTTTGAGGATTGCACATTTGATTGGCTTAACTGGCCCCAAGCACGTCAGCCTTACTCTGATGATACGGTTGAATATATCAAGTCTCTGGATGCTGAGGAAGATATAGAGCTTCTGAAATATTATGGGTGGGATGTTCCGGTTGAGTGTGCAAGAACACTCCGCATCTCCACAATGTTGCTCAAGAAAGGAGTTGAGAGAGGTCTCACTCCCTTTGACATTGGGAATATTATGTGTAGGGAAAATTTGAACAAGGAATCTGTAATCGAGGAGATTATTTGTGAAGCCCAGGAATCATTGCTACCTGGTGTGGGAGAATCTGTGTTTCTTGAATCTGTCTCACAGGTCATGGATTCCCACCTTGATAGGCTTTCAAAATAAACCCCTTCGGGTTAATAGTGTTACATTACAATAATATATATTTTGGTGAATTGTGTGAATACTTTAGTCCATATTTGGATGGACTTCAGGTTGTTTAAAATGGAGAAGGCTAAGGAGTGATCTGGACATATAGTCTGGAGCTCTTGTTCATCTCTCAATTGTTTTTTCAGGATTGTTTGCCATATTGAAACAGATGTTAAGAAGGGTCTGAATAAGATCTACTGAGAATTTATGTATTGTTGTAGGGGTTGTGTCAGGGTTGACACCAGAGTTGGATGTCTTGTGTACATATAATTGTAACATGTTTTAGATGGCTTCATAGAAAGGGCATTTTACTCATTTAAAAGAAAAATACATAATGTCTTGTGTACATATAATTGTAACATGTTTTAGATGGCTTCATAAAAAGGGCATTTTACTCATTTAAAAGAAAAATACATAATTGATTTCCGCTTAATATTCATCTGTCGTTCCCTTTGTGATGGTATGTTTCTGGTTTTTGGCTCCCATTCATGGTATATTTGAAGATATGATTACCAGAATATATTTTCTAAATTAGAAAAGCAAAAATACAAAATTGTGACTCAAAAAATTGAAGCATTTTTATTAAAATACAATAAAGTAAAATTAATCCTCTTTGCATCAAGTCAAAATCGAGGAAACTTGTTCAATGGTGATTAATAAACCTTTTAGACCAGGTTGGTCTATAAAACTATTGTATTGATTTATGATGTCAGATTGATGACAAGCTTGTTTGCCTAATAATTTATAAACATTTGTGTTAGATCAAGCGTTTATTATTAGACTAAGTTATAGTTATAACAGTCCAAGCATCACAAGTTAACTATGACTTAGCCCTACTTAAGATGTAACAGTTCAAGCGTCATGAGTTGGTTATAACTTGACCTATCCTAGCCTCCACACCATAAGATAATTGATGTATAACTGTCGTTGGTCAAGACACAACTCTTCTTACTTAAGAGTGTGACAGTCAAGCGCCACAAATCAATTATAACTTAGCTTGTCATGACTTTCATCATGTAACAATTAATGTATATCTTGACAATTTGTACATCACCTCTCTCCTTTAGCAGGGTCACCAAAGGGTGCAAGTATAACCAAAGTGAATCAGAAGTGACAGACAAAGAGAGGATTGATTAATAATGCAAATAATTTTTTACCCAAAAAATACCAATAACCTTCCATAGCCAATCAAAATATCTAAGATAACACAAAATTATGGGACAATAAACAAACTTCTGAAATCAGATATATCAATCACCCTAGGATCTGAATTGGGCAGGCAACACCAATCAAATATATAATAAACTCAAATAAACCGATCCAACAAACTAGATTCAAATAAACTAACAAACAACTATATTACTATATCTGGGAACAAGTTTAAAATTTGAATGCTCCACTGCAAGACAAAAAATCACAGGTAAAAAATTGAACTGAAGGCAAAAGAAAACAAAAAATCAAAGTCATAGCAATGGTCCTACACTGCAAAATTCAGCACACACACTACACTACACTACACTACACTACAACATGTGCACATTATCACATCACATGCTTCAAACACTACACATAACAGTTAGTAAGAACTTCTTCTCCACAAAGCTATGGCGAAACCCGAAAACCGCACCAACCTAGCATCATGTTTGGTCGCTACTATTTTCTTGATCTTCCTTATCATGGTAGTCTTCATCGTTTACTTCACCGTGTTCAAGCCTCAAGACCCCAAAATCGCCGTCAGCTCCGTCCAGATCCCGTCCTTCTCCGTCACTAACGGCACCGTCAACTTCACGTTCTCACAGTACGCCGCCGTTAGAAACCCTAACCGAGGCACGTTTTCCCACTACGACAGTTCGCTCCAGCTTCTATACTACGGAAGACAGGTCGGATTCATGTTCGTTCCCGCCGGCAAGATCGCCGCCGAGAGAACGCAGTACATGGCCGCCACTTTCACCGTCCAGTCTTTGCCGTTGGGCCTGGGGCCCAATGGCGTTAATGGGCCGAGTAATGTTGGGCCCACGATGGAGGTTGAGTCTCGGATTGAAATGGGAGGGAGAGTGAGAGTTTTGCACCTTTTCAGTCACCACGTGGAGGCTAAAGCTCATTGCAGAGTCGCCATTGCTGTCACCGATGGAACCGTTTTAGGTTTTCATTGCTGATAATGGTTCAAAAAAATTCTTTTTTTTTCGTTTTTTACTTTCACCCTTTTCATTTTGTAACTGTAAACTATTACTACTACTATTACTGTAACAGTAGGTGTCGGCGTAATTTAACTCGTACGTTTTTCATCTAGGGTTACCAAATTGGTGTTATGAGCTACATTCATCATCTAAGTAGTACTTTTAGTAGCTGTAACTATCTAAATCTAGCAATGAATTATCTCTCAAATATGAAAAAAAATTGTCATAGCCGTTAAGAGTGGTACCCACGTTCGTGTGTGACAGTACTTGGTCCATGATTATTTCTGAAAAAAGGAAGAAAGAATCGTATAATTATGCTACCAATTGTTTGATATTTAAATAATGGTAATGCTTTTTTGCCTTTTTTGATACTAGGCTTTTTGAGTGAAGAAATGGAACACCGAACTTTGTAACAAATTCTTTCTGTCTAACACTTACTGTATGATATGTTAAAATTTTAGAACCGGGAGAAGAACTCGCTATATATCCTAAAACTGTATGCAAACTATAATAAGATTTGATTATGGAAACTAACTAAACCCCCCAAAATCAATTTATTAGGTCGGATAATGGAAATTGGATAAGCTGGAATTTAGTGAGTTGGAATTACTCGATCGAATAAGGATTGCTGATTTTGCTGTTCTTTAGTGGAAGCTTCTCAAGGAGCAATCTATGTTAAGGGTTCTTATTTTGTCCCAGAAGTATTTAGAAGGTAAAGTCTCTATCCTTAGTGTTCCCAAGCTCAACCTTTATCTGCTGTGACACTGTTAAGGATGCTAAAGAGCTTTGGGAGGTTTGTCTTGGATATAACTTTATAAAAGTTGCAACAGCCTTTATAACATGCAATGTTCACTTTAAAAATTTAACTTCAAATAGAAAAAACCAGAGACAACATTGCTCAATATACATCCACACATAGGTCACAACTAGAAGAATTATTAGTATTTGTAGAGCTTGGATTCGAGGCGTAAGTCAGGTTTCCACCACTGGTGAATGCCATGAGCATCTCTGAAATCCCGTGGAGGAGTATAATTTATTGTTAAAGAAGCTGAAGGAATGAGATGCAGGGGTTCATCAGATTCCTTCCCCAATGCACCCATCACTAGACAACCAAGGGAGGTTTGAGTTGCTAACTTTTCAATACTTCCTGCACCAATCTCCTCCATTTTTCTTCTGTGCTCAAAGTATCCAATATACTCTGAGCAAATAGGGTCAGATGGATTCACAAATAGGGATGGGACCCATGCAGACAAAGCAGCAAATGGATCAAAGGACAAACTCTTCTTCTGTTTAGCCTTCATAGCAATGGCGAGTCCAGCTGTTACTACACTACCTGCAAATCGAAGCCCGTGTTTCAAT
Organism: Hylodesmum podocarpum; assembly: GCA_026586105.1. Lineage (NCBI taxonomy): Eukaryota > Viridiplantae > Streptophyta > Magnoliopsida > Fabales > Fabaceae > Hylodesmum > Hylodesmum podocarpum. The sequence goes on from JALJEV010000646.1 coordinate 1,352,950, forward strand.
TTCTTGTCCTTAATTCTCTCAATTGGAGCAGATGCATATGGAGGGTTGAAAAGAAAAGACTGAATAAATATGCCAGTCTTGGCCATGGTTTTCCCACTAAGCATTGCCATTGCTGATCCTAGTGAGTGGCCAGCTAACCAGATATTTGAACCACCCTCAGAAGCAACCATGTTTCGAACAGCTTGGATAGCTATCTCAGAACGTGAAGTTTGATGAAGTCCATTTCGGACAAAGTGTATATCCAACTCAATATCACGGGAAACTGAATCTGCCTTGGTTATAGTCCCTCGGAAGGCAATTACATAACGTGGACTACTATGTAAGGTGTCATTAGCATTACACATAGATGATAGAGGCTTGAACTCGTAAATTGCACCAAAGATGGAAGAATCAACATCATCAATAAGTGTTCGAAGCAACTGAAAATGGAAGAACGTCCACCAAGGCAGTGCAAGAGCATTCGGACCTTCTCGTCGTTCTTGCCTATCCTTCTCCAGAACATAAACACCTTGTACCAAACTAGCAGCAACTGACATTCGATGATATGCATTATTCCTGGATATGATGGAATCTTATTATTAACAAAATCCTAATAGCCATGAAAATAATCACAGATGCAGCTTTTAGGATTCAAAATCTTCTTAATCAAGTAAAGTAATACTGCAACATTGAAGCTTTATGGTCAAAAAGAAGAATAAACTAACTATATTAGGTCTTTGATAAACTGACTACTCTGTAAAATCTCCAAAGATAAATAGTTCTCAGAAAACATTACATCTCCTGATAACTTGATGTAAACATGTTATTAAAGACAATACTGCACTGAACTTTTGCATTAATGCATAATCGAGGCACATCAGACACGGTGGAAGAATCACTATAAGTACACAACATACAGTGAAGAAATGATATTATGCAAGTATAAGCACAAAAATTAAAAAAAAAAAAAAAAAAAAAAAAGATTTGTTTGATAGACCTTACCAGTCAACATGAGTTAGATGTAAGGGTCCAGAGAGGTCAAAATGTTCTCTCTCAGAAGCCATTACGCCTTAAACTTCCCCCCTGGCCTCCTTCTTAGAAGGTTCACAAATTGTGCTAGAGATCACAAAGGGTAAGAAGTTAGATCAATAGTCAATGAAACCTCTAAAACATGTGGGCAAAAAGAGAAAAACATTTTCAATTATAAAGGAATAACACAAGTCAACAACTGAAAAATCATTGACCTGCATAATTCACAACCTAATCTATGGCATATACTAAATCATGAGTTCATACTCCTCCGCTAACAAAAAAACTTAACAATTGACAACTACCATTTCCTGATAAAAAAAAAGGGTCCAAGAATTATATGTAAGCTGCACATGAAAACAAAAAAGAAGAAGTAAAAGCTGAGATCTGACCATAACAAATACCCAGAACACAGAGAAAGGTTTTGGCACTCAAACCTCACTATAATTTGAACACAAAAATATCTTATCTAGTAAATATGTAGCAATGTATATTCAGCATTCGATATTCCACATCACGATTCGTCGAAAAATTAAATTTGTGAAATTGAGACTCACCTTCTTACAAGCCAAAGGGGCAAAACAAAATTAAAAATTGAAGGAAGAAACATGAAATGTATGAATAAAAATGAAAGGAAAATGTTGAACCTTAAGAAGAGAAAATGAGGGAAGAGATCCCAGAACAGAGAAGAATGAAATTGAGTGGGAGACTGGTATTTGGTGGAAGTTGCGCGAAATGTCACTGTTTCGAATAACTGAGGTTGCTTTCTGATGCGAAATATCAACTAAATCAACAAATCATTGCTAACTTATTCATCAACATTGCTTAATGCATAGCGACATGGCCACGAAGGAGACTCCTCTGTCTCTGTTTTCAGCTACCTTTGTTTATAATTATTGTTATTTAGTTCTTAAATAATAATAAAAAAAATCACCTAAGTGATATGTTAGTTTCGAATACAGTTTTAAACCATAAACGCCCCAACAAAATTTTATAAAAATATATTAGAATTATTTCTATGATTTATATGAAACGTATTTAACAATTTAAAAAAAGTTAAACAAACATACAGAATTTAATAAACTATTTTGTACAATTAACTGAAATATTTTGTTCTTTTTTTTAAAGGTGATTATTACAAAAATAGAAAATAATCGATGTATTGATAGTATAAAATTTATATTTTTATTTAATTACGATTTATTATTTAACATCGTGTTTATCACTCATAAAATTGTACACAAATAAAACGTCGTGTTTATCACTCATAAAATTGTACTTCATCTACATTTAATCTTGTTCTGTAACAGACTAAATGTTAGTTTTCTTAAGTTTTCGAAAGAAAAAACAACTCCTTGTCGAAAAAGGGAAAAAGAAAGATTGATGATGTTCCTAAAAGAATAACTAATAACTTTAGTCTAATTTGATATTCACATTATCATTATTTTGTTCTTCACATTCCTATGTATGTGTCTTCTTGTATCATTCTCCAAATATTTTATTAAAATTAACAAATAAAATAATAAAAACATTTAATATTTTAAAATATATATGAAATATAACACACATTAAGATAGTATACAAATAACATTTTATCAAAAAAATAATAGTTTCTAATAAGTAAAAGAATTTTTTTAATGTACACTTGTAACACCAAAAATCATACTCAAGAGTTCATTCGTTTAACTATCAACCCATCCATGCACGATGATATCTATTATCACACATTTTTGTTTGATCATTGTGTTTAAATGCAAATGCAAATCACGTTCCTGGTTAAACTTTGGAAACTCCTCATACTTTATTAGAAATTATTATCAAACTTAAAAGCTCATTCATTTAATTACCAACTTGCACGACCTTATAAATCTGATAAGTATCTTACGGTATATTTAGTTTTCTTTAATTATTTTCCATTTATTATCCCACATATTATCGTTTGATCATCGTACTTAAACACAAGTCACCTTCCTGGTTAATGCATAATTTGTTTTAAGCTGCTGTTTCGCAAGAAATTTCTTTAGAAAAGAGTGAAAAGTTGGGACAGAATTATATAAATAAAATGAACTCTTGAAAAAGAACAAATAAAAGAATTACAGAAATGAGATAGTGAAATGTCTACAAAGGGCAGAAGACACTCGAACTATCTCAATAAATAAAAAACAGATTCCTAGTAAAGATAACGATGACAAAATGCATTTTGCATACCTAAAATGCAAAAGCCCAAAACAGAGAGAGAGAGAGAGAGTTCAGTGCAATACACACGTCTACTTAGACCAAGCAACTGCATCGATATCAGCTTGTGCACTACGGTATAACTCAAGCCTCTTTGCGAGGGCACTTCTTCTTTCCATGATTGCAGGATCCTCATTCAGCAATGAGGACAGACGCTTGGGCTGATAGGATAAAATATATCAATAAATGCTAAATAAAAAAATAATCAAAAAGCATAGAACATAAAACAAGGGAACACAGATTGATTCTCACCTCCATTTTGCCTATCTCAGTGAAAAAGTGATCAAGTAGGCCTCGTTTGGCTTCCCTTACTTGACAATGGACAATTGACTTAGGAATTGAATGCCGCAGACATGCACAGACCATATTGACATAAGACAGAACATTGCTTCCTGTTTATACATGCATACATAGTGAGTGTTAAACTGTAAGATTAGTAGCTCAATGCACAGGCTTGTGTTAAACTGCAAGAGAGCATGATCTCAGTCCAAGTAAGAAAATGCATTTTGTAAAACTCACCAATTCGCCTTAGATATGAATCATTATATCTATCAAAAACTGAATGTGTAGGATTGCCACCCTTATCAACATCTTGAGGAAGCTTCCGGAAGTAATCAACTGTCAAATACCCGCACTCCATATCAACCAACTGTAGAGTTGATCTTTTGCTTTCCTCTCTCATTCTTTCTAGTGATTCAATGGTTGCATTCCCAACCTCAACACGCAGACCAGGATATTGCTTCAATTCCTGTGAGTTAACCAAACAAACAACGAATGTGTATCAACTAGAGTGGCCGGATAATCATGCCAGAAAACTTGGGATTAATGGGATAGAAGAACAAGATTAATGTTCTATGTGTGCAAATAACTTCCAAATTGTCATGGTTTAATTATAAATAGCTACAAAATCAGGCCATCGACCTGAAACCTCAGAACCAGCAACAAACAAGCGTTGAAAGCAAGGAGAGGAATATTGCCCCCACACTACCAAACTGTTTCCTTTTACCTTCAAATTCTAAGCTTAGCAGTCACAAGACCCATATAAAATTCCCAGGAAAGCTATGAACTATAAGTCAAATTGGCTTTTATTCTTTCGAAAATATTATGGCAAATTGACAATTATTTAGAAGCATTTTCCTATTGCATGACAGGTTGAACTAATAGTTAACCTTTGATCAAAGTATCAGACTTTGACACCTCCCTATAATTTCAGCAGCTTTACATAGTTCACAAAAATAGAGGTTAGAGATTAATATTTTATTACCTTGAACAAACAAAACCGAAATTTTTTTAACATCAAAATTGAAGACACAGCAGCAAGGAGGACCAAAGTCAGTAAACTTAAGCATAGCAGCACAACAGAAACACTAAATCTCAGTATGGTCAAGAACATACCAGAGTCTGGCTAATAGCTTTGTGAACCAGATCCTTTAATAGGGAATGAACCTGGAAACACACAATTCAAAATGACATTAAGTATGAAAAATAAGATCAGCAAAGATGAGAAGTTGCAAAATAAATAAAAATACTAAATTTGCAAAAGTACATGATAAACAAAAATACTAAATTTGCAACTTTCCGCATTTTAGAGGATGCTTTTGACAACGCGGAGCTTGAGGTTTTTTAATCAGTAAGGAGGCCAGTTTATCAACTTCAACAAATATATTTCCCCGTAGTACTCAAAATGTCAAAATGTTTTTGGGAACAATAAAATTCCAATGAGCTGAGTGACAGAACAATGGCAAACTTTAATTCCGTATTAATAGTAACCATTTCTTGACAGTGATAGAGAAAGTGATGATCCAATCTACCAAGTTTCAAAAAAAATTCTTACGGAGACCAAAACTGAAAGAGATACACATAATTGTGCATGTTAAATGACAAAAATGAAACAGAACTGAAGTCACTTTTCCTGTTTCATTTGCAACAGGGCAGTTGAAAAATGTGCTCAATAATAATAATTTTCATATCATTGTTCTCCACTTTATACATACCGCATCAACAGCTGCCTCGGCTGGACCCCTGATAGTGATTATAGAAGATTCAATGAGGCGACGATATCCTTGTTCCGGAGCTATTAGATGAGGTTGATACCCATCAGCTTCTGTAATAAGTTTCCGTATATTTTCCATCGAAAGCTGCTTATCAAACTGCAGCCTTTTTAAAGCAGCAGGGAGCTGATTGTCAAAGACATTATAAATTTTATCACCTCCAGGTCGCCTACAGGGTATTAACAAATTAATGTAGTTAGTTCAAGGAAATGAATGAAGAACAAGGATCATCAAGAAACAATGGGATAAGAACACTTAGTTATTTAAAACTGAATAAAATGTACAAAACAGTAATACATAGTTACATACACGCCATCAAGATGTTCTTTGAATATTTGATCAAATGCACGGCATATTTCCATGATTGCATACAACTTTCCCTGTGAGCAATTTGCAATAAACCATTAGAGAATTCAATTATAGAATGCTAAATTAGGATCCATGACCTTGAAGTGTTCTAGGTATACTATCTTCCAAAAACCATAGCCATCATAAATCAGTTCACCAGAATCAATGGATGAATTATTGGAAATTTGGGTTGGACTTTCAATTCATCAAAGACACAATGAGCAGAGAATGGAATTACAGACCCTTTTTTCAAAGGTGGACCATGTAAAATAATCAGTTTTTGGAAATTTATGAGTTAAATTGGTTGAGCTATGAAGAGCGAAATTACCCCATCATCAGCTGCTATAGGCTTTCCCAGACGATTCAGTTCAGCTTCAAGATCAGCTATTGTTTTATTAATAAGAGACTGAATGCCAGGAATTTTGGACTTGATTACTGCCTCCAAATGCTGAGATATAAAGCATTATGATTTAGTCATAGAATCAAGCAAAATAAAATATTCCAAGCAGTAGTAATAAAAGTAGTAATATAAAATAAAAAATAATAATATATTTCATTCAATTATTGTTCTATAAGGGTAAATTGTTATCTTCGTACCTTTGAAAGCATCTTTGCTAGATGCTCAGAACCCATTCTGTGAGCAAGGTGTTTATATTCAGGGGTATTAGAAAAATATTCACGTTCTCTGCGCCTAGCAGCAATCATGTCAACGTTCTTGTTAATATCTGCTTGTGATCTGTTGACAACACCAATCCAGGGATACTTTAATCTATAAGCTCTACCCTCCAGCATCTGAAGAAAGAATATATGTAAAAGAGATCAGTACTGAACCAAGTAGCCAAGTTTTGCATGTATGAAAGTGAAATAGGTGTCTGTTCTTCAGGCTTATGTTATAAATTAGAAGTGAGGTAATGGAAGCAAGCTTAACTCCAGCAGAAAGAATGTCTTAAAACTCAAGAAACCTATAGTAGTATAAGGCTATAAGCTTTATCCACCTCCCTAATAATAATTCAATATGATGCTTTGACTTTTTATAACTGAAAAATGATCAACTTACTTCAACAGCATCAGTACCCTTGTCCATAAGATCAATCTTTGTCAAGACTCCAAATGTCCTTTCCCCTTAAAATTAAAATCAATATTGATAGATTTAGAACACTGATAGATTATTCACTTCAAGCTGTTCAAATCAACTGAATTGCTCATGCGTTAGAGTATTGGTGAAATGTACATTATCTAACTCATTGATTCTTAGGAACCAATGAACTACATTAAATTTCAGAATAAGCAATAATCAAGAGTAGAGAAAATAGAATAGTGAATTACCTGTGGGATCAACTTCACGGGATATCTTAATTGCATCAGAAGTTGCAAGATCTTGATTGGCAGGTGTAATAGCCAAAATTATGCAATTTGGCTGCAGAATAACATCAATTTCAGTATACTACAGAACACTTTACCAATAGTTGAGAAACCTCTAAAGTTCATAAAAATTAAATATGGCTAGATGTTTGCACAACCAGCAACTTAGCCAGGCAAATTTTCTAGCAATGTAAATTAATATTAGAAAAAACTACACCATGGCAGGGGAGACAAAATTTAATATGCTGTCCTGCAAAATTTGTTCCCGAGGTTTCTTACTATAGAAAAGGAAGTACCTTCTCAATGTAGGAGCGAACCATATTCTCAATATCATGGACAATACTATCTGGTTGACCCTCTGTATTTTACCAAAAAAAAAAACATCTGTTATCATTTCACTCTCCAATATTCAAAATCAAATTTAACCATTCCCACAGGGTTGTCACAAAACCAAGGAAATAAAAAAGACACATGCAATGCTTTTCTTACCTACTGCAACCTTCGTAAGGCCAGGAAGATCGATGAGTGTCAAGTTAACAACTGCAAAGGCCAAAGGATCACAGTAAGTTAAAAAGATGAAAATTAACAAAAAAAGAAAACCCATACCACAACTTCACATAGCATCTTTCTAGGTGACAGATTCATGTAAAATAAAGATAATCAACAAAAGATAATAAGGAAAACTGAAATCGAAACATGAAACATACCATTGGGAGAATATATACTAAGATGAATTGGAACGCTTGAAATCTGTTTTGTTCGTCCAGTCTCTCTATCTGTTTCATCCTGAATCTCCTTTCTCACAGCAGCTACACAAATTTCATTATTATCATTATTATAATTAACATTAATCTTAGCAGCTTAACACCATAAACGAAACAATAATAAGAGAACAAAAAGCACAGAAAGAGCAATTAACAAGTAAATAAAACTTGAGGGCGAGTTAAGTACCGAAATCGGTGAACCTTTTCCTAGGAAGGTGAAGAAATTCAGCATACTCTCTGGCACCTTCGTCAATCTTGTGAAGCTGTAAAACAAGGGGTCGCCGAGTAACAATTCCTGCACGTACGCGTATTGCATTGCATGCATTGTATATCATATGAATTTGGCAACAAAATGCAACTAATTAGAGTTAATGTGGCGAGTGAAGTTGTTATTACCTGAACCGCGAGGTAAGAAATCCTTGCCAACAATGCTTTCAAGTACAGAGGACTTTCCAGAACTCTAAAACAACACAAAGTGAGAATGGGAAGTGTGAAGTGTGAAGTGTGAAGTGTGAAGTGTGAAGTGAAGTGAATTGAGTTGAAAAATGTGAAACCTGGCCACCGACGACGGCGATGGCGGGGAGAGAGTCCCAGAGAGTAGGTAAGGCGGTTGCTTCGCCGTGGTCACCCAAAGCGGTGCAAGCCCTCTGGATTTTGTTCACCAAAGAAATTAGGTTCTCCATTCACTCTTTAATTTCTCAATTTCCTCTTTTGCTTTGTTCAAATTTTCAAATTCAAAACCAGAGAGTGAGTGAGTGAGTAAGAAAAGAGTGTCTTGTATTGTCTTGTCTTGTGTTCACTCATATTCATATGCTTGACTCAAGTCTTCAACTCGCGATTTTTTCGTTTACTTTATCCTTTCTCGCGAGTCATGGACCGTTGCAACTTTTAACATTCACTGGCTAATTGTTATGGAACGTTAAGGAAACTATTTTCTTTTTTATTTTTTCAGTAAGTATTGTAAATCTGTTTCATATGATTTTTAAATAAATATTATTATACATTTAGTTTATATATATTTGTTTTTTATAGGATTCATTATTTGTTGGTGAGTATTTATTCATTTAATTGTTTAACAGTTATGTCATATAACACTAACGGTTAAAAAATTATCAGCAAAATAGTGAAATAATTTCATGAGGTTGTTGTTAGAAATATTATAGTTTACTATTTTCAAATTTGAATGCGGCACGATATTATTGCAAATTTGAATTCCCATATTAAAGAGTGGTGTTGCGTGGCACTGTGGTGGGCTCATTTGTTACAGCATGATATTTGTACCGTTGGAAATATGGTCCCAACTTCTGTAGACAATTTTACAAATAGAAAATAAATAAACTTTTTCTTAACAAAAAATAAAACAACCTCTAATTCTAGAAAAAGTGAACAAAATCTAATTCATTTTTGTTTCTCACATTACTTTCTTTTGAAAGAATCTTGTTTACATTACTTAAACTGAGTAGTAGTTAACGAGTAAGGCATTTCTGATGAGTATTTTCATCTAAAAAACGAGTTTTGTCGGAATTTATTGACTACTGCAAACAATCGCTTGTGGCTGCAAATTCAAACAGTTAAGCTAACATTCAAAAATTATAATCTGAAAAATTATAGTCATGGTTTAGACAAGACATGTGGATTTAGATTTACAAAACAGGACGCTGCTCATGTGAAACATGAGAGAATCCGTATCTAATAACCAATAAGCTGTAAGAAGCAACCTAGAGAACCTGTAAATTAAATTACAGTATAGTAAACCACTACTTATTTACCATGTAACTACAAATCTGAATAGTACAAGTACTTTGTCACTTTAAAATCACTAAAGAAAAGCGTTTTAGGAAAACTAAATTCACAAGACCTATGGCTGAGTTCAGAAAAGAACCCAAAAGAGATCACTGTATAGTGTATTTTAGTAGTTAATCTGTGGAGTCCTGATCTCCATAGCCATAAGGGTTTTTGCTTGCCCAATTCCATTGATCACGGCACATCTCATCAATGCCATATTTTGCTCTGCCACGTAAGATAAATTTTTTAGAAGGAAAACAAAAAGACTAGGGAAAGAAGAGAAATTAGAAAGTATAGGTTAAAGATCAGTTGTATGTCAGGAACCTATCCATTGGAAAGCCATATAACACTTACTTCCATTTAAGCTCTCTTTCCGCTTTCTTTGTTGATGCATAAACAATTTCAGCGTCACCAGGTCTACGGCCAGCCATCACAAGTGGAATTTTCTGAACAAATGAACAATCATAAGAATTAATAATACATGCTCTGAAGTTTAGCTAAACCCAAATAAAATGACTTGGCTCAAGATGTTATGGAAACTAAACAAGAAATGGAAAACTAAATTTAAGAGATAGAAACAATCTCAAGGAAATTATTTGAATTTAGAACATTTTTTTCGCCGACTTATCATGTCTGTATAGTATTCCATACAGCTTTGGTGGAAACTGATATAAACCAATTTAACTTTGAGAAACTAACTATCCACAAAGTTTCAACTCCAAAGTTTATATTATGGCCCAAGCAGGCTAACACCAAACCGTAAAATGACTGGATTACGGAGCACAACAACTACATAATAATTGCGAATGAAGCACTATATTGAGCACATTCTCAGCAAAATTTAAAACGTCCCATCCCCAAGAAGGAAGAAAACAAAAATGTTAACAAAATGATTTTAAAAATTGATATTGAATTGGTATCAAGGATTATGCTGACAGATACAAGACCAGAAAAGAAACATTCTATTACCTTTCCGGATGCCTTTTCAAAAGCTCTAACCATCTCCAAAACTGATGTTCCCTTTCCTGTTCCCAGGTTATAAACCTCACAACCTGTAAACAAACAACATGAAAATTAAATGAAATTTTTAACACATGATCACTGCTTCAGAATTCACAAGAACTGACATGGCTATGTATTCGAAGAAACAAATATTTTGGAAAAATACCTATATTAGGTTCATCTAGTTTAAGCAATGCAGCAATGTGCCCATCTGCTAAATCAACAACATGAATGTAATCTCGAACCTGAGAAAGTGATAGGAAACCATTCTGTAAGATCCTTGGTGAAGACATTAGAAGTAGATCTTCAAAAATGGGAAACAAATGCATGCATCCAACACAAACTATCCAATAAGGGAAAGTAGTTTGCGTGAGCAGAAATTTTCAAGGGAATTCAGAAGGGGAGATCGGGAGATGTTGTGCGTATAAAATGACCAAAATGTAATTAAGGTAAGGTGTGTACATCATCATATATGGAATGTAACTGGTAAAGAGCAAAAATACTTCATGCAAATTTCTTTATCAAGGAAAAAATTCAGTGGATAAGTTAAAGGTAGCTAAAGCATACCCCAGTGCCATCACTTGTGCTATAATCATTTCCAAAAACTGTCAGTGCAGGCCGTCTGCCAACTGCCACTTGCTGAACAAATGGCATGAGATTGTTTGGAATTCCACGAGGATCCTCCCCAATATAACCACTAGGGTGTGCACCAACTGGGTTAAAGTATCGTAACAATATTATTTTCCAATCTGGCTCTGCACGGTGGACATCACGACAAATTTCTTCAATGATAAGCTGAAAGACAAATAATATATCAGATCAGATATCAACCGAAGAATGCTACACAATAATCAATATATGATTCAATTTTATTTTTTTTTATATAAAAGGAGAAAATCATTGAAGACAGAACAAAATTATAAGGAATTTGGAGGATACGGGACTTCCCCTTAAATGAAAATAATATTAAAAAATAATGAACAATATTTTGTGGGATGCAAGAACCCAAAATCAGCTGGCAAACACACAGAATTTAAATCAAAACCAGGTTTCACCTTCCACAGACACTCCTAGTCATACCTTAGTTCGTCCATATGGGTTCATTGCTGACAGAGGGAACTCTTCCGTACACGGAACCTCTTTTGGCCAACCATATACAGTTGCTGAAGATGAGAATACAAGCTGAAATTATTCAAATAAAAACAAGATCAGTGAAATAAAAGGATGTACAAGGTGGCTCCCCTTCCTGTCTTGAAAATATATTTTCATGAATATAATTAGGAGCTTAAACATCCTGGAAAAGAAAACAACAGAAATTATAGCAGCAAAAGCTTTACTAGAGCCGCTTGAATATTTGACAATCTCGGTAAAAAATATTCCTTCATGACTGTTGTTGTCAACAACTTCATTTACAACAACAACCACAAGGTGTCTGAGGTGAGGTTGGTTACATGGATCACATCACGCCACTGAGCTCAATTTAAAACTTAAATTTTCTGGGATATTATTCAGCATAAGATCCTTTTTAATAATTTCCTCCAACGCCCTTAGTCTCCCACCCCGCCTCCCCCTTTACCTCTTTCGACACCAAGTAATTTGTCTTTACACAAATTCCAAACCACCTCAACCAAATTTCTTTTAGGTGTCCCACCAATATCTCCTCATATACATTCATTTTGTACCCTATCCTTTCTTTGCGTGTTCAGGCATTCATGCTGGACTAGAAAACAAGAAGGATTTTACCTTCTTGCATCCATGGGCAGCCATGACTTCCAATAAAGTGATTGTCCCAGTCAAGTTGTTGTTGTAGTATAGTAAAGGCTTCTGCACACTTTCTCCCACTGCTTTCAGTCCAGCAAAGTGTATGACAGCATCAAATCTGCAAAAAAAATAATAAAAAAAAAACAAAAAGAGATGAGAGAAGTTGCAAGATCAATTGTGCACAAAGAGAACATGTATCACCGACATATAAATCTTTTTTATTCATCATCACAGAAACTTCTGTCACACTCTACTTTGCACCAAAAAAGTAAGAAAGAAAAAAGCTTCTCTAATAATCCTTACTGTGTGGACGCAAAAATCTGCTCTAATGCATCTCTGTCCCGTAGGTCCACCTGCAGTAATAAAAAAAAACATAAACAGATTAAAAATATATTCCAGTTATCTTAAACCACAAGATGTAAAATCAAGCAATTGAAGTGTTTCCCATCAATGGTTTCCACCACCACAGAATTCATAAAACAAAAATTAAACGCGAAATTCGTAAAACAAAATCACTAGAACAGTCTAGAACAACATGAAACTGAACCTAACAACAAAACAAAATCACATCATGAACTGAAACCGACATAACACCAAATCCAATTTCACTAAATCACACCTAAAAACCTTTAACTAACCCGTCACAGTCAAAGACCCAACAAATTCCACAAATCTTCCCCAAACAAATTAAAAACCTAAACCAACAAAATAACCAATCACGTGACCAAAAGCAATCGAAATTGAAACGGAACAGTAAAGAAAAGAGCACCTTATGAAAGGAGAGGTTATTCCCAAATTCAGCGGCGAGTTCCTTGACTCTATGGATGGCAACCTCGGAGGAGTTGTCGAGGTTGTCAACGACGACGGTTCTGAAACCACCGAGCAAAAGTTGAAGAACGGTGTGGCTACCGATGTAACCGGCTCCACCGGTAACAAGCACCGTTTTCTCTCGCATGATTATGTGATTATGCGCACCGTTTTGCAAAGAGGGATTAGAAATCTTAGGTGGTGACCGAAAATGAGGGGAATTAATATACGGTGCTGAAGAATTGTTGAGGTTGCTAATGCTGACGCGGGATGCCATTTTTGGAGAAGGCGAGAATTGTGTGACACGTTAATGAGAATGTGAAAGTTATGTGTTTGTTTCTTTGTTCTGACTTTAATTCAATTTTTGGATTCGGAATGAATGGGTTTTGTGATGCGAATATTTATGGAGGGAACAACAGATCAGCCACGTGGATTTCCAGTATAGTCCTCTTCTTGTAATCACTCCACATCACTTTTTTAAGCCTGTCATTTACCATTTAATCATTGCTTTAATTAAATTATTAATCTTGGTTTTAAGAAACCTTTGTTGAGTTAATATTTCTTTATTCGCTTGGATTTAATTAATCGGCATAGCCACTAATGTCGCTTTAGGTGTCACTGTATTATTCGGCTTTTTTATATAAAGCGGTTGCTATTGGTAACTCGGCAATTGTGAATGTGTTATTGGTTCACCTATGATATTCCAACACATGAAATATTTATAGAAAAATTAGATATTTAGTATCTTTCAATACATTATATGTGTGATTTGGAAAATTAGAATAGATGGAATAAAATAATCTTTGAAATTAAATCAATGTATATAATGTGGAATTTTTTTAATTTATTCACGTGTATATTGGATTTAAGGTTTAGGATTATTATATTAATTATTTGTAATTAAATTTTTTAACCTTATTTTACTTAAGTAAATTCAAATAATATATGCATTATATTTATACAAATTTATCTTTTTATTAATTTTAGTCAAAAAGATAAAAAAAAATAAAAATAATACTATTTGATACAGTCTATGGAATTATTTTATTTTTTTACTATTTTATGGATGAAGTCTCTTTTATTTTTTGACTATAGTTGTATGACATATAATTATTATATAATCAGTAAAGTTGACATATAATTATTGTTTAGATTTTGAAGAAAACCTTTAATTAAACATTAAAACATGACTAACAAACAACTTCACTTAATAACGTTAATCAATTAGAAAGTAGATAATAATCAGATTTTATCAATGTTATCTATATTTATAGCTAGTTTTCACACAAAATTAACTATCAGTTTAAAATTCTTATAACATACATCTCAGATACAAAAATTCATATTAATGAAAAGTTATTTAATATTTTATTTATTATATCAATCCAATGGAATATAAATTTGTTCAGATATGTTCAAATATGAATCATTTGATTGTTTTTTATTATTATTAAATTTTGATGAGTTTTGACACAAAAATTACATTTTTATTTTACTCATCCCTCTATACATATTTGATTCAATATTAGTGAAGTAAAAACATTTGAAATATTATTATTACTCAGACTTAAAATTTCATTACTACACAGAATTTTGAATTAAAAAAACATTCCTCTCAACAAACATTTCAATTTAATCATGTTAAATAACTATTAAAGTCAATATCTTTTTTTGTTTTTTTTAGTAAAGTTCTGGTCCTGTTTTATGTTTATTTTCCAAAATAACTCTTACAAATTGAGGCAAATTATTCAGCTACAAACTACAAATTTAGAAAAAGAAAAATGCAATAGATTCAATTCTTATTTTACATTCTTCCTTTAAGGCTTTGAAGAATTGATGGGATAAGATTCTTAACTAAAAGAGTCAAAGTCCTGAAGTTCCTAGAATCTCAATTATCATAAGCCATAATGTGTGGAAATATTAATTATTTAATGTTAGTTTATGTTTCATATCTTGCTCCACTATCTCGTTGGTGTTTTCTGGATTGTTGAAACTTGAAAAGCAGACTCTAATCCACTTATCCAAATTGAGACTTGTGCCAAACAAATTCACCATCTTATCTGAATCACTCATTTTTATGTACATTTTCTATGTATTTTGTCTACGAAAGAAATTTCGTGATTGGAAATAAGTACACGTGGTGTTTCGCAAGCTTTCTGGAATTCAAGTGAAAAAACTGAAAAGAAAGAAAAAGTCTTGGTGGGCCAAAACAAAATAATATAGTAAAAATAAGATTTGGCCGGTGATGTTTCTCAATTTGTAGCCAAAAAATTTGATGATTAGATTGATTGACACGATGAATTTTGATAATATTTTTCTTTGTTCAACTAATACACGATAACAAAAGTTGTTCAACTTACTATGCATGAAAGGATATTGAATTGTCCATTAAAACTTTTTTTTTTAGATCATACAAGGATACCACTCTCCAGAAACTTGTACTATAAACTTTGGACCTTTGAAATTGAAAGAAAAGTTGGTTTTGTTTGAGTAAACACGTTTTCAAGTTTACACCAATTTCATCAAAGAAAAAGAAAAAAACAATATCTTCTCACCGCCCAAAACCGTTGGTAGTTGATTAGGTTTTCATTCTCACTACCCAAATCCGTGTACGTAGTAACTCATAATTATTTCCATGTCTTTTATCATCAAAATTATTTGCATTACTCAAGTACCTATGTTTCACTTGTTTTTCCTTTTTAAGAAATTCAAAGTATAATTTATCACTCTCATTGAAAAACAATTAAAAATTAAATATATGTAAGAATCTTGTTAAATAGTAAGAATAGTGATTAAAAAAATTCAAACAATATATCTAAATATAATTTTATATATCTTAATAAATTTTAAATTTAATAAATATCAAGTCAACCATTATTTATTATATTAAAACCATATTTCACATGATACATGGTGCTTTTCTATATGTTGTGGACCCACCATTTTTTTATTTGTGATTTTACTTTTATAATTCTAACTCATACTTTTTCTCTTTTTATTTTATTTTTTTTTCTTACCGTCGGAGGCAAGGTTCTACTTTCTAGCATAAAAAAAAATATTTACACCTATATTTGAATTATTTACATTTCATACATGTCAGTAATTTTCATGTAACATTAAGCCAACTGTCTCCTTCCAATTGCTTTAAATTTACCTACCTCCACTAACTAGTATAATTAAATAACTCTTCTTCTATTTTTTAAGTATATTTCTCCAAAACAGTCTTAGCTAGCTATAAAGTTGTAAGATAATATTAATTAAAAAACAATTTTAGATGCCATAAATATATTATTGTACACCTAAAGAATATAAAAAGAAAATAATGTAAATATAATAAGTAACATGATTTAATAAAAATATAAAAATAATAGATACGATGAGATTTTTAATATTTAATAATATCTAAATGTCATTACCTCAATCATATAAAATAAATTATTGCAAATCGTTGTCAATTTGTATAGATAAAAAATGGCATGTGCTATATTTTTATAATAATTATATTTTAATTAGTTAAACAACCAATCATCCATAATAAAAATAATCAATATTTTAATTACAAATATAATAGTCATTAAATAGTAATAAGACCAACAAAAATAAAATATGCTTTATTGAACATCTATATAAATATGTTCTACATTGATAATTTGTATAAAATAAAGTTTATGTTATAAAGTATGTATAACAAGTGTAAAAGGAAGAGAAATGATTAAGAGGACCCCATTAACATGGGTTGAATGTTGTTTATTTGCTGTACTGCAGGACCTTTTATTTGGCCTGTCCAGTAGAGCACTAACCAAAGAACATGGAACTGGAATATGAATGTGAAACTGTAACCAAAATCATAAATAGCGACAACCAAAAAGAGAATCACAAAGAAAATTAACAACACATAAAACAAAGAATGGAATCATCTAAGCAATCATTGCATCAAAAATTAACTAGAACCGACAGGGAAACCAAATTCATCATTCTCCTTTCTTCCTTTGCCCCTTTCGAATTTTTCAAGTGTTTAATTTATAGCATTATGCATGTTGCTATGGTTTAGTTTTGAAGAAAAAATAGATTTTTACAATTTTTAATAAATAAATAAAATTAAAATTTAACCTTATTAATATTTTTTTTATCTTACTTCCTCTTAAAGGTAAAATTTATTTTAACCTTAATATGTTTTTTTATCTTACTACCATTATTATATAATTAAATTAATAAATGATAAATGTATATAACTTTTTGTATTTTAAAAATATTATATTCTTTTAAAAATAGCTAAAGAAATAGGAATAGATAACACTGTAGCAAATATTCATTTAACATGTACCAAACATGCAGGTAAAACCATGAATATTTTAGGCTCTTAATAAATAAAATGAAAAAAAGTATTGAAAATTTTTATTTTAATTTATTTTATTTTTGACATCTTTCTGAACAATAAATTATCGTATAAATTAATTAATGATAAATGTATATAATTTTTTATATCTTAGAAAAAATTAAAATTTTTTAAAAAATAACTAAAAAATAGAAATAGACAACACTATAGCAAATATTAATTTCAACGTGCAGGTAAAACCGTAAATATTTCAGGCTTTGAATAAATAAAATGAAAAAAATTATTGAAAATGTTTATTTTAATTTATTTTATTCTTGACATTTTGCTGAACAATAAGTAAATGGCTTGTTTCTCTCCTTAATTATCTCCAAAAAGAAGATGTTTCTCCCCTTAATTCAAAGATACTTGATTAATTAAATCCTTATAAATAAATCAAATGTTAAGGATTATGTTAAGCACATTAAAAGTAAAAATTGAAACTAGAGCAAGAAACGAGCTCTAAACAATATAATATTCCTTAATTCTTCTTTTGACAGCGATTCTTAAAATCCTAATCAATGGAAGGTAGACATCTACGTTCTTGGTTTCTGAGTAATCAGATTAGTTCTTCATCTTTTCACATGCACTAATTAATACTTAAAAAAGAAAAACAATAGAATAAAACTGGACTCTACTTTTTAGTTTGAGTATTGCACTTTATCACTTCATTGAATGTACTTCTGGTAAAAAGTTTTATCCTATGATTTCTTTATTATTCTTTCCTTTTTTTTTTCATAGAAAGGAAGAATTAAAACTCTAATAAGAGGTTTATAAATAAACTGAGGTAGACAATAATTACCTTGGAAAACAAAGGTATGACTTTGACCGAGGTGAGAGTTTCGTGAACACTACCGAATCCACCGACAATTTGTAAAACAAAAAATATGTTGTTACGTAAATGCAATATTTTATAGCGCGTTACGTATATGACATACTATAAACAAATACATTTGTCGTTGTATGGCACTTATTCGTGAGAAAAGAATCGGTGAGGTCATGAGTCATAACAAACTTGAATTATTGCATAAATGAATAATTAAGCATTTAAACACGGTTTGACTGGTGTTGATCTATCTATGAATAAACCTACCATTTATGACTAGAAGAATAGTAGTTGCAATTTGCAAACTTTAGTTGGTTACAATACTAGTACTACCTTATCTACCCAATTTTCCCTAGCACACTATATAGAGCTTTACTCTTTAATTAGTTTTTAACTTTCTATAATTAGTGTTTACTACTAGCATTAAACAACACTAAAATAACACAAACGCGGATATATAAATATTATTCTGTTCTTTCTATCTTTTTTAAAGTAAAAGTGGCTTCATCTTTTCTATGTGAAGGAATACTTGCCTAGAATTTTGTTCTTGTTCTGCCATTCTTTATGGGCCATGAATTTGTTGTGGCAGTTGATCAGTGAAGGATTTGGATAAGGAGAAAAATTGGGAATAGACTCTATTCTTAAAGATAAGAATGACATCAATAATGCTTAAGGAACATGAAGGCGGCAATCATTTCTTCTTTTAAACTTCACATATCTAATCGTAATAATAGAACAAACATTAAATATGATTAAATGTAATGTGACATCTATCCAATTTTGATGTTTTTAATAAAAATTGTATCAAAAGATATATTTGTTAAGATTTCCCGTCCTTTATTCTCAATGCATAGACCTACTTGGCTCCAGATGCCACCACGTATAGTACCCCCTTATTTCCACGTATTCCCATTATCAATGAAACTCTGAGATTGTTATAAGAATATATCCACACTATCTTAATAAAACTCCATGTCAGGAACTATCATTATTCATTAAGTTGGGGAAAGGAAAGGACATATAACCTGTATCAGCAACGTGAATAAGATCATCAAATTTTTTGAAGTTCCTCAAAACCTGGAAGCCTTTTCCAACGTGAATAACATTAAAATCCTTTTAGCTAGCATCTTGTTGAGTTGTTGGCTTCTTCATCTGAACCAAGTTTCAAAAAATAAAATATAAATAAGGGTTTTTTTTTATATTATTTTAAATTTAATAATCTGGCTTTCGATTATTTTACAAAAGTTTATGAAATATGTACTTACCAAAACAAATACTTGCATATAGTTTTCACTGTAGGAGATAACGTTGCACCCAAGCTCAACTTGTTTGATTGTAGTTGTAGATATTTATCTTATCTTCTCTCTTGTATTATTGAATCTAATCTATTTAAAATTTATGATTGATTGATTTATCATTTTGAAAAGATTAAAAATATTGAATCTAATCTATTTAAAAGTTATGATTGATTGATTTAACATTTTGAAAAAATTAAAAATATAATAATGGAGGTGCGGGGAATCGAACCCCGTGCCTCTCGCATGCGAAGCGAGCGCTCTACCATATGAGCTACACCCCCATGTGCTATTGATATTTAAATATGTATTACTTATATCATATTTAAAATCAATGTCAGTTCTTTACGGGTACAAAATATGCTAGGAATTATGTTATTTAGTATACTGGGATGGTTCTCTATAAATTTTCTACTTTTCAATACACAGTGAATTCTCAATTAATAATAAAGAATTTAGAAACAAAATAGTCACAAATACTTAATATTTTAAAATGCCATCATTGATTTAATATTACTTTGAAATTAAAATAATTCAAATGAAATTTTAGACTACTAAGAATTCCATTTCCTATGTATTTCTCTTACTGGTTTGATCAATCAAGAGTAACAACATCCTTATTATATTTGGAATGGAAAAAAATTTGTATTAATACAGTAAAGAACTAAAAATACGAGTACAACAACAACAACACTCTTCTCTACACTAATTTAATATAACTATGGCAAAGACGAATAGATAGATAAAGAAGATGAAGAAGGGGTAACAGTAGATGATGCATCGGGTGAGTTTCTGCATAAGGGGCACGTAGCGTTCATTTTGAGCCACTCATCTATGCAGTGTGCATGAAAGTAATGGTTGCACGCAGGTATGGTTCTCAATGTTTCTTTGGGCTCGTATTCCGAGAGGCATATTGGGCACGTGTTATCGTTCGAATTGGGTAAGCGACCACTTTCACCGATTTGAGTCTTGGGGAACTTTTCAATTTCGGGCCCGTTAAGGCCCATTGTGAATGGGGCCAGTGGTAAGGTCGTAATCAAGCTCGGAAGCTCAGTGCTGGGCCTGGCCCGGTGATTGTGTGTGTACACATCGAATTTACTGCATATAAAGCAACAAAGCCCAGTTAAACATAAGAGTCCAGGGATTCCCACTCCTATTGTTAAGCCATATTTGGCGCTTCTTGAAAGACCTGCATGTAAAACTAATGTCAGAAATTAAATATTATAAATTTAAGCTACTAATGTAAAAAAAAAAAAAAAAAAATTGTATTTAAATAGAAAAGAAATCATGAGAGGAATTATTTAAAAAATGTACATCAGCTTTATTGATAAATAGATGTATCATGATTTTAACTTTAAATTATAATAACTTTAAATATAATATACTTAAATTAGATTTAAGTAATAATACTAGAAAATAATAAAGAACAAAAGAATACTAGCTATGAAAATTATGCAAATTAATCTAATTAAACTAAAAATGATTTTTTTTAAGAAAAATACTCTCATTGATAAATGAGCACCCAATTTGTACAAGAATAATTTAATTAACGATTAAACTTAATTTGTAAATCAATCATCATATTATTTAAAACTATATATTTTTTCATGATTCTATGAATAAATAATATATATTTTTAATGTATAAAAATATTTTATATTACCACCCAATTAAAACTATTACATAATAATTATCTGTTGACTTTTAAAATATATAATTTTGATTAATCAACTGTGCAATAATATTTATATTAATAATAACACCTATTGAACAACTTTTTATTTTTTTTATCTTCTTCTGCAGATTTTTTTGCCCATGTTTTAATTGAAGTCATTGTTATGTTTGTAAAGAGTGTGTGAACTTAAGTAGGAAAAAAAATGAGTTTAATGAATTCCATCGAGATCGTAATTAATTCCCAATGCCGTCCCTAAACTGGGACATTATCCTCACTAGGAAAGGAATTAACCATGGCCACAAAATTTTTTTGTTTCATTCTATTGTGTGTTGTACTGAGAAGGAAAATCAAAGATTATTAGAGGAGGACCCACAAAGAACAAAAAAAACAAATCTACTAGGAATACACCCATCTTAAAACTATATTTTTAAAATGAAAAAAATAAATATATTAAAATATAAAAAAATTAAAAATATGACATTTAACCGCAACAATATTTACTAAGGTTATAAAATATAAAAAAATTAATAAAAAAATACATAATAAAATTGTCTAATATTTTTTATTTATAAAAAAAACAATAATGGCATAGATACATACATACCTTGGGTTTGTCTTTGTCCGTTAGAAGAAGTAGTAGACAAGCATCCAACTTGTAAAGTAGCATCAGCGGTGAAACCACAAACCTGGCCACGCCCTTCACAATCCCCACACGCGGGCTCATTCCACTTCAACCCAACATCCTCATTAAGATCCGGCACGAAAAACGACGTCGTTGTGTCTGGATGCGGAATGGGAACAAAAGCCGAGGTTATCACTTCACACTCATCACGCCACGCTGACGTGTCACTATGAGGCCCCCACGGAAACACCACCGAAGAAGAGTTCGATTGTCCGAGGCACGAAACTGGTTGCAACAGCGGCTCCGAGGTTGTCACGTTCGAAGGACATCGAAGAAAAGTTAGGTCATAAACCGTTGCTTCAAACGTGAACGGAGGGTGTAACGAAATGCTTAAGTTTTGCATAAAACGTTTCGCCACACAACCTTCGGGATCGTTAACTTTAACGGTTTGCGCTTTGTAATCGATGCTTTTCACCACCAAATCCCCCGAATCTGGAACACTGAGAATCGTTCGGTTATTTTTGTCGCATGAAAGTTGAAACCTCGGGTAGCTACATCGAGTTTGGTTATTGTTATTATTTCCTTCTTTGAGACTGAAAGGAAACTGAATTTTGATTTCGCCGCATGATGTGGTGTTACAGATTTGTTCTGCTTTTAGAGGGATGAGAAACATGAAGAATAGTAGAAACAAGTTTGCCATGTAGTGTGAGATGCAGGTAGGTAGTGGTGAAAGTGTGAATAGAAGATGAGGTTATAGGTATATTTTGTGTTGCATTGTGTTATAAGCTAAAGTGAAATCAATGAAAACCCATTTTAAGGCATTTAAACTTGTTTGGCTATTGGCAAACTGTCATGTCCTGAAATTGATTGACACCAAAACATGCCACACAAGTAAACCTTTTGTCTCCTCTCTGAATGTTACGTGATGTGATCATCTTTGTGAAAGTTAACTATTTTTTTCTTCTTTCTCAAGGAAATTTAACACTAAATTCATATATGAAGTATGAATTCATTCATTTCTTATCAATCACCTTTATTTACTATTTACCTTTATCCGTTAGCATGCATATTCTAAAAAAATATTTAATAGAAAATTATACTACACAGAAAATTTTATCTAAAGAAAAAAATTTAACAAAAAAATATTATATATATACATATTTTGTGATTGAGTTAACTGTCTATTGAAATTAACTATTTAAATTCTAAATTTTAGTATTACAAATCATACAAGTCAATTAAAACTACATGTAATTTTTACATTTTTAAAAAATTTAAAATATACAAGAAAATACTATTGTTATTAGATAATTAAAAATTACCTGTCTTAAAATAAAGAAGGATACTTTTTTGTAAATAAAAATAAATTGAATAAATGAAAATTTAAAATTATAATGAAAATATATAAAATTAGAATATTTTGAATTGAGAGTGAAATTAAATAAATAAATTGTGTGAATGAGCTGTTTGTTTAAAATGGAAACTTTCTTTTTGGTCAAAGTTTATGGAAACTATTGAATGTGTAAAATCACTGAATAAAAAAATTGTTTTTTTTTTGCAGTGAAAAAACACTATTTTATTTTAATTAGTGTATCAAAAGTCAAGTTGCATTTAAAATTGACGCGGGAGATTTTATTATTCTCGTGCTTTGTTTGGGAGAAGGAAGAGAAAATAAAGAAAGAGAAAAAAAATTTAAAAACTTTTTTCCTTATGTTCCATTCCTTATTTTTATACCAAAAAAAAAAACATATCGTTATCCGTTTTGTTGAGTGATTTATTACACTTACTATTTTGGTTTAATCAACAGTGAATAGGATAATTCAAAGTAAAATAAATGATAATTCAAAGTTCAGATTTACATATATGGAAACAAAATAACATATATAAAAAATAGGTATTAGTAATTGATAAATTTGGTTTGACTGAATTTAAGTATAATATTCATTGTAAAAAGTTAAATGTGATTGATCTAAATAAACTTTATTCAAAATTATTTTTATGAGCTCAAATTCAAAAACATGTTTCTATTAATTGAAGAAAAAAATATTTGGATCTTTAATGGGTGGGTAACCTGGCTTCTCAAAACTCAATAGTGAGCATGACACAGTAACCAAACCCTATTCATGGATTGAGATGTTATAGCTTCTTGAGAATGTGGACTCAATTTGTGGATTTATAATACTACTTGTCAACTTTATTATTCAACCATTACTTTCCATTAATTCAAACTCTGTTCACCCCAATAGGGAACAAATATTGAATTTTTATAAATTATATCTATTTTGTTGTGTGAAAGTGAAAATGACAAATGTTGGTATTTTGTTTAATCATAATATTGATATATAATGTATACCATTATGTTATAAATATTTTTTTTATAATATAACTCATTTCATATTTACTCAGATTCGATCCTTTCTACATGTTCAAAATTCATAGAATATTTTGAACAAATTTAAAAGTTTAAAAAAGTGTGTTTATGAAATTATTAATGAGGAATGATGGATCATATTATACGTTTTGAAATATGTATTTATTCCTAATTGATTAGTGAAATTGAACTTAAATTTTTATAAACCGATGTCTAATTTAATATTAAATATAGATCGCTTAAATTTAAAAGATATCATTAAATATAATATGACAACAAAATACGAAATAAGCAGACAATATATCATCTCTATAAAACATAATTAAAATGGAAGATATAAAATTTTCAATGGTTTAAAAATAGATAAGAAAAAAATCTGAGTTTCCGGTATATTTATTAAAACTTCTGAAACTCTTTAAATTTCATTTTATTTTTCGTTTTTTTATCTCTTTCTTATTTTTATTCACCCTATTTTTTTCTCTTATATTAAACAGAGCACAAGGCATAACCAGATTTAAAACTCTAACATTTTTTTTAAATGTTTTATTCTATTTTCAAGAGCCGAGTACTTTACACTTTATTTAGGTATTCATTCTATCTCACATTTCACGCCATTCAATGATAATAATTAATTGCTAAAATTTATTATTATTAAATTTCATTTTTAAATAAACTGCCCACCTGACTCAATGTTTTGAATATGTCATCGTGAGTAAAATTTTGACTTTAGACCCATCTCTATTGAGTGAATAATCATCTCATTCTTCAAAAAACACCATAATAAAATAATATTCTGTTATTTATTTATTTTTCTTAAGAAAAACTTGGAAAAAAAATATAGAGACATTAAATTACAAGAAATAATGGTTTTATAATTTTCGAGTTTTAAATCATCTTGAGTAGCAATAGATATAAGAAAAGTGGTAAGACAAAAATGTGAGATGTAATAAGATTTGCGATGAGTGAGAAAAAAGAAACTGGAGAAGGAGCTGTAATTAAAATTATATAAAAATTTCAACGAAAAATTATATATAAAATGTGTAATTTTTTTATGGCATATTTTGAATAATGCATGACAACATAGGATAGGATGAAATAAATTAATAGAAACTCTACAAAACGTGTCGTCATTAACGAAGAATTTTTT
Source organism: Hylodesmum podocarpum (assembly GCA_026586105.1). Classification (NCBI taxonomy): domain Eukaryota; kingdom Viridiplantae; phylum Streptophyta; class Magnoliopsida; order Fabales; family Fabaceae; genus Hylodesmum; species Hylodesmum podocarpum. The sequence continues at coordinate 1,378,381 of JALJEV010000646.1, forward strand.
ATATAAATCGTCGACTAATAAAAATAGTAAATTGACTTATTTTACCACAATATTCATCTCATATTTGGGATTTAAATGACACATTGTCACGGAAAGAAACTTATCCAAGGTAAAAGAATTTTGTAACTCCTGAATTGCACTCTATAGGTCACATGTACAACATGTAATTTTAAATTTTCAAATTCTTTAAAAACTACCACTTAAAACTAACTGAAATGACTTATACTTCCAACTTCATATTTTATTTTCCTTGTATTAAACATTTTCTTAATTAAAAGAAATAGAATTTAAAAATATATTTCACAACATAGCAATAAAGAAGATGATTAACAGCACAATTTTTGCTAATGTATATTAAAATTTATAGAATACAGTTAAAATTATTAAATAATTTGTGACGTAAAAAAACGTATTTTTGTTGAAAACTTTAACTAATCATTAAAAAAGATAAATTTAAAAGTTAATACATTTAAATATGAAAAGAAATAAAAATATATTTTAAATTACGATAAAAAGATAAAGTATTAAGTATTTAGATAGATAAAAAAAAGTTATTCTTTATTGTTTCGCAAGATTGTGGGAGAAAAGGGCAAAATTCATTTACCAACGTATTTGTCCTTTAATCTAATAAATTACGAAAGATAAACAAATATTAAAATATTTAATAACTATAATACAAAAAGCTAATTAATCACTCTAATATATATATATATATTTTTCTCTCTTCATACATTTATATATATTTTTCTTTTTTTACATTATATAACTGGTTGTTACGAAAGTATTTTAACAAATATTTTTCATTGTAATATTACACAAAAGTGGTTTTAAATTGAAATGCATCTCCATAAAACTCAAATTTAAATGAATAATAATAAAAAATAAAAAATAAAAAAGACAAGGGGCTTCAATGGTTATACGTGTCATTAATTCCTTCTTCTTCCTCTTATTCTTCTGCCTAATCTTCTGGTTCTTGAATATCAATATCTTCAATGTGTGCAATTTTGGGCCAAAACTCTCCAACTTGGGGCTCACATTTTCTGCATAATTGAGGACAACCACCAATCTCCAATCTTTCAAGTGAGGTGAGGAGATCGATGTTTCCTGGGAGATCTATAAGATTTGGACAATGTAGTATCATAAGAACTTTCAGATTAGTCAGAGTTGACAGCCAGTCTGGAAGCATTTCAAGATTGTTGCAGTTTAAAATGAGCAAGGTGTGTAAGGAGTTGGCAGTTTCTTTAAGCCATTCAGGCAAGGCCACCAGCTGTGGTAAATCCGAAAGCTGAACAGTCTTTAACTTCAACGTTGAGCTCTGTTCTTCATCGTCATCATTCGACTGTTCCAAGATCAAATTATCACAGTTTTCAACTATCAAAGTTTCTAATTCAGGGAAACTTTTAACGTCAAGTGGAAAAGACTTCAGATTCGGACAGCGTGAAACATTCAATGTTTTAAGAGTAGGGAATTTCACCTCCTCAGGGGTAGACTCCAGATTAACACACCCTGCAATTTGAAGCGAGCTCAAGTTGGTAATCTCATTGTAAGGCAAAACAGATTCTTTTGTGGTTATCTCAAATTGGCGGAGACTGATCAATTTTCTTAACCCTCTGGGCAATGCTTCCAGCTCAATGCATTCACCAAGTAACAATTCTTGCAGATTTTGGAGCTTGCAGATAGATTCGGGTAGTCTCTTAATTTTGCGATTACCCGAAATGTCCAAATGTCTCAAGTGTTTCAGCTTACATATGGAACGAGGCAAAGTCTCGTATGCTGAACAACTTAAATTCAAATATCGCAAGTATTTGAACTTTGACAGCCAAGAATTAACAAAAGCTTTATTGTTGGCTCCTGCAGTACCATTTGGAAACAGCACGGTTCTCACGGATACTGATTCTGTGGTGAATAAATTGTCAAGCAAAATGTTTTCAGCAAAAGACACATGCCGAATATTTTGAGGAATATATTTACAGCCGTGACTTATAAGTAGACACTCATCTTGTGCAACAAATTTAGCAAGATCGTGTACCAAATCATGTATTTTAAATACATAAAAACCGCCAAGGTTGACAAAGTCTTGAAGGAAAGATCTGGACAGTAGTTCATCCAAATACTGATTGCCAAATGTTTTTGGTGACCCGAGGAGTCCGAGTGCCCCCCAAAGTGAAGTTATCTTAAAATTTTCAAATTGATAATCCTTTGGGTAAAGGGAAAACAACGCAAAACATTGCTTCAAATAGGATGGCATGAGATCATAGCTTAATTTGAGTGCAGGTAAAATACCATCGTTTCTCTGAGACAAATTCCAAATTTCATTGTCTCTGACATATTTCCACTCATTTGCCTCAAATTTTGAAAATAGTGAACTCCCTAATGTTCTCACAGCCAATGGAACCCCTCCGCATTTTTTCACAATTTTTCTGCCAATATCAACCAAATGAGAATATTTTTCCTCTTGTCCCTCTTTAAATGCCCATTTGATAAACAGAGACAATGAATCCTCCTGAGAAAGGCCCTCTAAACAGTAAGGGGAAACCGTGCCCATCATGGAAGCAATTGCATGATTACGTGTGGTCACTAGAATTTGACTACATGGAGCACCTACTTGTATCAAATTCTTGAAATCAACCCATCTAACAAGTTCATCATTCCACACGTCATCTAAGACGAGTAAGAACTTTTGACCGGTAAGTTTGTTTAACAGTTGATTTTGCAGTTGCTCCACATCTAACATATTTAAATTCTGTTGGAGAGGAGTGGAATCAGCAGAATTTGAATCATTAGCAGAATTGATGACTTTGATAATCAGCTGCTTAATGTCAAAGTCATCAGAAACACACACCCACATCTTCAATGGGAAACACTCTTTTATCCTCTTATCATTGAACACAAACTTTGCAAGTGTTGTCTTTCCCAAACCTCCCATCCCCACTATGGGAACAACAGAGAGACTTATATCATCATCATTAGAATTTTGTTGCACCAAAAGCTGAATGATCTTTTCTTTATCATGTTCTCTCCCTATTACATCTGAATCGTTGACACGGGAGTGTGTCATTCTCCCTATTACATTTGAATCGTTGACACGGGAGTGTGTCATTACACGTGTGCCACTGCCAGCATCAATTCTTGGAAGATCAAAATTATGTCTATCAGATGCAACCTTATGAAGTCTATTGGTGATATCTTTAATTTGTTGAGTCATCTTGTGACGAAACACAAGTGAATTAGAAGTTGAGAAGAAGTGACTTACCTTGTCCTTGGTGGTACCATGAGTTTTGACAACTTGCTTTCGTAATGTTTGGCACTCAAAATCATCAAGCACATCTTCGGCGTCGAAGAAGATACGTTTGAGCTGCCTAAGCCATTCCTGGACTTGATGGTCATGCTCCTGTCTTTGGTCAGCATCTGACAGCACAGCCTCAACGAAAAAGAGTGTGTGTTTAAACCGTTGCAGATGATGGTATACACCCAGCACTTGAGAAGCTTCCTCAAGAGCCCTAGAAGCAACCTTTGAAATGAGTGAGTTGGCGATGCTGAAGATGAATGATTCGGCCATAGTTTTGAGAAACTCAAACACAGATCTGAACGAAAACACTTTTTTTCAAGTCAACTTGTGTGTCAACTAGAATACAAGGTGTGCTTTACCTAAATACTTTTCCTCCACATGACAAGATAAGTTTACAGTGACAACTTGCAAACTTAAAAGACTAGAAAATTTGAAAACAAAAAATGCTAACAACAGTTTTCAGACCCAATAAGAAAAAGCTAAGAATTAAAAGAAACGAGAGTGGAAATATAATATAGTGCCAACCATGCTTGTTATAAATATGCTTCTTCAGTAGAAATTGAACTTAGATTATTTCTTTGAATTGAAGACATCAGAATAAAGCAGGAAATTCTTTACGTTAAATCTGTGATTGATTCGTTATTTGATTGCTTGAGCCGGGATTTAGGCACGGGAGGGGTGAATGAGTATATGATTTCTGATTCATTGGATGTTTATAGCAGGTAAAAAAAAATTGGGATGACCAAGTTATAATATTATTATATTATTTAATTGAGTAATTATTTGTAATTAAAGAATAATGGTAGATTATATATAAATTATTTTAATAAATAGTGGTGTCATAATACTAATTTAAGATTCTGTTTAGGTAATTTTAAAAAGATTTGATTTAATTCAATTATCGATTATTAAAAAATAATAATAATATGATAATTAGTATTTTTAAAAACAAAACAAACCTCATTTTGTTATCCATGATTCAATTTCAATTGTCATTTATGGTAATTCATGATTCAATTTCAACTACTCTTTTTTATTTTTTAAATAAAGAGTTATTTTCTTAATTCAATCTTTAAAGACTTACTATTCGTTATACAATAATATGGTAATATGATATGATTCATTTCATCATTATTTTTTTATCATGATTAATGTTTCAATTTCAACCATTGTATTATTTATTACTCTTTTCTTTTTTGAGAATAACAGTTTTATTACCTTAAAAACGTTAATATAATTTCTTTGGAATCCGACTGACAAATCAAAAAACAATTTTCTTTTAAAACTAAAATTTTAGTCTATTTAAAAATAAAACAAACTATATAGTTATTACAATTTTTTTTTTATCAATCTTCTAGTTTAATAAAATGTTAACGCTAATTATCATGTAACATTAATTATATATAGACTTTCTTTGTATAATAAAAGAATAATAAATTTTCCGAAGACTCTTATTGGTCAACTTTTGCATGTTGTTATACTGTAATCAATAATAGTAACAAACATCAATGGAAATTACTTTTTCATGTCTAATACTGTAGTGTTATATAGTGTCAATAAACATCATTAGATTAAAATATTTATAGAGAATAAAATCAAATAATTATAACAAATCGTTAAAAGATTAAACAAAGAATTTGGTATTAGAGTGCGTAGTTTTCCTAGAATAAAACAAACATCCAAATCATAAGGCCCAGAACTTTCATGCTTTGTCTGAATATAACCATTGCATTATAATATAGATAAAATTAATAAAGTATGAAAAGAATATATCAGCATGTAAAAAAACATTGTTAATTTATCTCCTACATAGTAATTCTTTTCTCATTTTCTAATTTATTCCACTCACTCTTTAGAAATTTACTCATCTACCTCTTTATTTACTGTTAACTTCAATAAATTCTGGGCCTAATTTTATTGCGACTACCTTTTGTTAACTTGGTAAACAATTAAATTTATGTTAACTTGGTAACGATATTTAGTTTATTTTGAAACTTAAAAAATAAAAATAAAAACAAATTTCATTTTTAAATAAATTGCCCACCTGACTCGATGTTTTGAATATGCCACGTGAGTAAAATTTTGACTTTAGACCCATCTCTATTGAGTGAATAATCATCTCATTCTTCAAAAAAACACCATAATAAAATAATATTCTGTTATTTATTTATTTTTATTAAGAAACACTTGCAAAAAAATATAGAGACATTAAATTATAAGAAATAATGGTTGTATAGTTTTCGAGTTTTATATCATCTTTAGTAGCAATAGATATAAGAAAAGTGGCAAGACAAAAATGTGAGATGTAATAAGATATGTGATGAGTAAGAAAAAAGAAATTGGAGAAGGGGCTCTAATAGATAAAATTATATAAAAATTTCAACGAAAATTTATATATAAAATGTGTAATATTTTTATGGCATAAATTGAGTAATGTATGAAAACATGAAAAAATACGTCCAATGAAAAAAAAATCATAAAAACTCCTAAAAAGACATGTTGTTAATGAAGAATTTTTCTTATGAAATTACAAATCATAGTGAGTAATGGACTGATTTAGAGTCATGATAATCTCTTTCTCTATGAAATTGTCGACCATTAAAAATAATAGAATAAGTTACTGTGTCATGATAATCCTTTTAATATTAATGTTTTTGACTTTAAGGGAAGGATAAATGACACATTATCATCTTAAAGAAGAAAGGAAAATAATTGACGTGATTTTATTTAATGTAAATTATATTTTATACATTATAAATATGTGTAATTTTATTTTTTTATATAAATTGAATAATGTATATTTTTAAATACATATTTTTTGAATTTTATTAACAAATTACATCAGATAAAAAATGAGATGATTATTCATATGTTTTGAATTTTGTTAACAAAGTACATTAGATAAAAAATTTATACATATTTTTTGAATTTTGTTAAAAAATATTATTTACATGTATATATATAATTTAATAATAATTATTATCACCAAAGTAGAGCACAACAAATTTAAAAACGGATGGGACTATATGGTAATTTGGAGGGAAGGACGTAATTTGATATTTGATTTGGTTTCAACAGCGTTGGTTCTCTTAAGATATATGGCGGGAAAATGTCCGTATGGTCCCTACTCGACATTACCCCATATAAAAGCCCTAATCCCCTAATCTCAAAACGCACTTATACCTGTGCTCTGCTCTTTACTCCAAACTATATCTCTCTTCTCGCCTCGTTTGCCACTACCGTACAAATTTTCCTCTGCTTCAACGCAATCTGATTCAGCAATTTCGGCATTCATCACTCTCTCACAATATTTGGTGCAATAGTGGTTATTCCGCTCTTTATTTTCCCCTCTTCGTTTTCATTTTCGCTTTTGTTTTCGTGGAATCTAGGGTTTTCTTGTTCAACGCGATCCACGCTAGGTTTTCGTAGAAGCAACCTGTAACCTATCCACACGGTTATGCTTTTGTTATTTTTCCGTTAATTTTTGCATCTGCGTTGTATTTTAGGAACGGATCGTGAAACTCCGAAGTTTGCGGAGCAGAAATGGACGGTGCGTTTGACGATGAAGCTGAACCGGCCGTTACAATCGGCGAGTACCTTGACGAAGTCGAGGAACGGGAGCTGGTGAGTTATTTTCTACATTTCTGCTACATTTTCACGTCTCTATGAGATGAATGAGGATTTATGAGTATTTGAGGTGGACTATTTGATGAGTCTCGTTTGATTGATAAAGTTATCGTCAAGATCTATGTTACGATTATGATTTTTGCGTGATGATGTTTATGCTCTTGCTGTTGTTAGGACAAAGACCGGTATCTTTAGTTGAGTTGTGGCCTTTTAACCAGTAATCTGAAGCTGATGGCTTCACTAGGAGTTGTGAACTATCTGTTTGTCTGAGTAACGTGATAGTCACTAGTTAGGGTTTGAGTTCTGACAATTCCGTTGAGGTATTTCTAACTTGTAAGTTGGTTTAGCGAGATACTTCAAATTATATTCCATCTTCCAAGTAGTTTCCAATCATTGTCTATGTTTGCTAGTAATTTGTCACTTGTGTTAATTGCTTATTTAGACAAAGTGAAAATTGAGTAAGTATCTAAGACTATTAACTAGTGTATTTGAAAATGAAGTTATTTTTTGCCCATTATTTTTTATTCTATTAAGGACTACTAATGTAGCACATACATGGTTTTGATAGCATTATTGTTATAATTAAGATGGCCCGCTTTTCTACATTTTCTAGATTGTTAGAAATGAAGCCTGTTCAATTACCTTGAAATCTCATGTTCATTCTTCACTTTTGCTGGGATAGTCTTCAATAACCTTAATAGTTTTTTCTTTGTGTCTTCTACTTGTTTTCAGCGTAGTTCCATTCTTTCAAACATGATTATGAGTATTAGGACAGGGAAATAACTTGTGTACGTGAAATACACTACATTCTGGGTACAAGATTTACATCTAAAGTGAGATTGTTTCCTTGTGCACTTTGCTGTGTTAGAAAGAGGCTGCTTAGTTCAGTTGGTTAAGCTGTGTGTGCGAGTTATTGTAATCCCTCTATTACCTGTCTTTGGTTCCCACTTATAAAAAAAAAAAAAACAAGAAGAAAGAGGGTGCTCATTGAGATTCAAGCTTTATAAGCAATTGTGATTAGGCAGAAGCTGCTCTACTTAATGTTGATTTTATTGATGTCATGTTATATGTTTTACGCAGAACTCAGAAGGTGGTATGAATGAAATGTTGACATTTTAATCATTGTTTTTTTTTTTTTTTTTTTTTCCGTTTATTCAATATATAGGAAGCTGATTTAGTTTTGGGGGGTGATGAAGGAAAGGAGTGTACCTATAACAAAGGTTACATGAAAAGGCAGGCAATTTTCTCTTGCCTCACCTGCACTCCAGATGGGAATGCTGGAGTTTGCACAGCTTGTTCATTGGCTTGCCATGACGGTCATCAGGTAGTTCTTTACCACTGACTCTAGAATTTTGGATTTATAATACTTAAAATGGATATAGATTGGTGTTGGTGTTTACTATTTGACACTAAAATGCAAGAGTAGTACATGTCATGTTTTTTAAATCATATGTTTGATTTGGTGAGGACAGCAGGTGTTGAGAGGAAATTATTGATTAGTAATGTCTAATTTCTGCTGGTGTACCTGAGGTATTTCTTCTCAAATTTTCGGTTGTTGATTTGTCTTGCACGTTAAATATTTTATCATAGTCATTTAGGTCCATGATTACATGTTAGTACTGTCACCATCGTTCACTTTCTTTTTCTATCAACTAAATCATGATTAGAAATCAGAACTAATGCATTTATCTACCGTGGCCAGAATTATTTTTTGGGCCATAAAAGTTGATTGTTTGTGAAATATTGTACTGTATTCCACGTTAACTTACATTGGGCATGTTATAATACCAGGACTGAAAAAACGTTATGTGGAATACCTTGAGCTTTACTCACTAAAATAAAAACTAATTACTTGAATATAAACTCAGTTTAGTTTTGTGTTGATCAATACCCATATTGATAACGTATGGTTTTCTTATTGTTGTATTCTGAAGATTGTTGAACTATGGACAAAAAGAAATTTCAGATGTGATTGTGGGAATTCAAAATTTGGTGAATTCTACTGCAAGATTTTCCCAAATAAAGATGTAGAGAATGTTGAGAATTCCTACAATCACAACTTTAAAGGTTCATATTGCACCTGTGGTCGCCCTTATCCAGATCCAGATGCTGAAGAACAAGTAGAGATGATTCAGTGTTGTGTATGTGAGGACTGGTTTCATGAGGAGCATCTTGGGATTGTGTCTTCTGCTGAGGTTTGTATCTTAGAATGTGGTATTTTGGCTTCTCTGAATCTTTTTTATTTTTTGTTCTTGAGCCAAAGTTATATGTAGTTTCTGGAAAATAAAAAAGTTAGACCTTCATTTGTAACTAGAGTTGTCAGGTTGTGTTAAATCATACTCTCAGTTCATGTTGATAATAATCCATATATTTCTGAAACTAAGGTATATCTATAATCTATAAGAATGTAAATTTATAGGTTTCTTTTTCCTTTTGTTTTATGATGTTGGTGGTCCTTCTGAACTAATAGGTTTAGGCTTCTAACAACCATTTGCTGCATGTATCTGTTACACGGAAAAATTTAATGCAAGACTATATAAATGCCAATGAGCCCCTTGTGAAGTAGAAATGAGTTTTGTTTGAGAGAACTCACAAATTATACATTTTAAAATAGAATTTAATGACTATGTGCTGATAATGTAAAATCAATATTTTCCTGAAAATGTTAATGGTCCCGCATCTCCTAATCATGCATCAATAATATAGAACCCCTAATAAATTGTTTAAAGAATTTATACTATTTTCACTTCTAGTAAATTAGTCTGAAGGAAAATTATATTTTTGAAGTGTGATGTATCTTATTTTTGCTGCTTTGATTTTTTTATTGTTCTTGCTATACCCCAGATTCCCAAAGATGATGAAGGAGAGCCCATGTATGATGAGTTCATATGTAAGGCATGCTCTGAGGCATTCTTCTTTCTAAAATTCTATCCTGAAGAAATATGGGCAGCTGGAAAGCAGCCTAATGCTACTGTCCAAATTAGCAAGGACAAAGGTGTTTCGGAAGCCACGCCTTCAACTTGTGGCTCTGAAAAGCCAATGTGTGATACTTCATATAATTCTCCTAAAATGGATGAAGCACAAGCTGCTGTCGATTCCAAACCTATATCTGATGGGTCACAGGGAGAAAATAGTAATAGTAGTATGGCTTCGAATCAGTGGACAGAAAACACCAATTTGCATGTTAATTGTCTCCTTGGTATTAACATTGTTGCCGCATCCCCAGTTATAGACGGTAAACCAATGTTCCTTTCTAAAAATTGGAGAGATGCTCTATGCAAATGCAATAATTGTTTGGAGTTTTACAAGCAGAAGCAGATTGTTTTTCTACTTGACAAGGAAGACTCAATTGCGGAATATGAGCAAATTGCCAAGCAAAAGAGAGAAGAAAAATTGCAGCAACAAGAGGGCGCTGAGTTAAGTTTTTTTAATAAACTTGGACATGTGGAGAAAGTGGAGATCTTGAAGGGCATTGAGGAGATGAAGGATGGGCTTCGAGCTTTCCTGGTATGTTCCTAGACATAGCATAGATTTGTTATATCATGTTTTTCACTTGTTCTGTCGCTCGTTCAGAAAGGTAAAACGAATTTTATAGGCAAAATGTGATAGGTGCACGGCCCTTGTTTAGTTGTGTTGTGGTTGATTATATGTTTTATTTTGTTACAGGAGTCTGCAGACTCGTCAAAGCCAATTACTGCTGCTGATGTCCACCAGTTTTTTGATGACATTAAGAATAAGCGTCGCCGTGTACAGTGAGTTTTTGTTGTCTTGGATGTTCAAGAACGTGTTAGTCAACTTTTAAACTGCTAAGAGTTTATTTGTATTATTATCTCATGTTCGAAACTAAAATGGCTACATGTATCAACTATTTCACTAGCTAGACTCGTTTTGGTTCCTTCGTCTTAATTTGGATTTAACACATGGTTTCAGTATAAATTCTTTTAGCAACACATCTTTTTCTTTTTACTTTTTTTGGTTTATTTTTTAAGAAGTCAATTTAGACACCTCATATACAACAAGTCACTGTTCAGATAAATATAGGAAAAAGATTAATAGATGTAGAAGAGAATAAAGAAAGGAAAAATATAGGTATAATAGGTAATATAATTTGATAGGAAGAGAGACATAAAGAGAAATAGAAGGTGTTAGGGAGTTTAAATTTGTCCAGTATTTTATAATGCCCGGGAGAGATAAAATATATGTATGAATGGCCTTTTTGTGTAAGATTCTCACATGGGATGATTTTATACTTTATTGTTCAATATTTTTTTTTCGTAAATATTGAGTTTATTGATAGATAAGTATTATTAGACAAATCAGATTTAGAATTATATGATTTAAAATTTCGGCTATATTATACACAAATTTATTTTAATACATGACGATTTTTTAAAATTGCCTAGATTTCAGATACTCGAGATGGCGACTGTAGTCTTGATAAGACTTTAAGACATTTTTACTTTTGAGTTGTGTTATGATGGTCCTACGTTAAAAGTATTGATATTTAACGGGTATTGTACGATAATAGATATTAAGCTACGAGTGATCAAACACACAAACTTAACCTCTTCGCGTGCACCCTATAACTAGCAGATTTAAGATTGTTTTGCTAGCCAACTCTGTATATTCCTCTTATTTCTCTTTAGAGGGATAAAATTTAAACACCTTGTATTCTTAAACATCTTTTATTTCTCTCATGCTCTCTTTTTCTATCAAATTATTTTCTCTCTTTCACCCAGTCGGTGTATTAAATGACTTATTATTTAAGAACTTAGTCAACGACGCTCTTCCAAAATGCATGTGAACACTAATAACGAATCTCCAAGAGAATTTGAACATTGAACTTCGACGGTGATGGATGAAAGTAGGAAACTACCGTAACAACGTTGTCTGGTACTGAGCTGTAGCATACCGTAGGCGTAGACGGTGCCAAATGAGAACCACGGGTTCGTACAGAAGCCAACAATAACGTAGTCAAACAGTACAGTTTGCTGTTTTTTTTTAAAAAAGAAATTTTAATTAGTTTTTTTAATCTTAATTTTTTGAAATGAATTGTTTTCATCGACTTAAGATTCTCCGACTTCTATAAAGAACGTAACAATTAATTTAGTATGATGAGAAATCAAAATATAAATATAATTACATTAATTCATAAACATTTATGTTAAATTGTTAATTTAATTCTATATCATTTTCTCATCGGACAATATCAAGTTCTTTACTGATACCAGAACCTTAGAAGCTAAAAGAATGGCAATCATGATTCATGTCTGGTTAATATGTTATATTTCTACATGAATATTTCTGAAGAACTTGTGGACACTGTAATTTTATGTGTGGTGGGGTAACCCAAATCTCTGGTCTAGATCTCCCCATTGACTGAACATGAGCGTTAACTTTGCCAATGGACATTTTAAAGCAGAGGCAAGATTAGGTTTGTGGATCTATCCGCGTCATGAATAGGATTGTGTGCATGTGTATTCACAGTTTTTTTCTCATAAACTATATATTAAACTAGTCATATCTTACCTAAACTCCAGAGTTGTCGTTTGATCATTATTTTTTTCCATGACAGAAATCTACCAGTTAAAAAAATGTTAAGCACATTTTTTTTAAAAAGAAATTACACAAAATTAACAAATCACATGATTTATACAAATTTATCCGATTTTTAAAATTTTAATCATATGTTAATTTTGAAAATATTTATAAAATTAGCATAAATATACTCTGAGTATGTCTAGTATCACAATTCTTACATGTTTATTAACATTCTCACTTAAATTATTTTAGTTTAAAATCACTTTTATAAATATAATAAGCAATGTTGAGAGCATTTTAAGGGAATTAATTAAGATATTAAAAATAAGAATACACAAATATTATTAATAATTTATTCTGCTACTTTCAATGTACAATTTAGAAAAAAATCAATAAAATTTGATCGTCATAATATTAATAACCCTAATTAATTTAAAGAGGCTATTATATTCAAAGTGTTGTCTTGTTAGATAGTATTACTGGCTAGTCAAGAAGTGCCTGCCAGCCATTTGTCTTATTTGGCTTGTCCCTTGTATTAATTATTGATGGTTCAATTGATCACGAAGTAGCTACCATTTTTTCCTTAGGGTAGGAAGAACAAAGAACATTGCCTAACTAATTGCCAGCACAATTTTTTGTCGTTAGAAAGAATTTTTAAAATAAGTTTTTCGCTTTGACTAAACACACTTAATATATTAAACATCATTTGAAATAATATAATTCTCCTATCTTGTTTTATTTTCAAATATAAAGTTGTTTCAATTTATTTTTTTTAATAGTAAATGTTTATAAAATAATTTATCAGAAACATTTTTCTCTCTTTTATAAATTTTAATGTTATTTGGAGGATATTGGCTAGTTATTTAAGGGTCATAATTAAGTAATTTGTTCTTGTTTGGTAATTAAAATTCTCACCCCGTTAGGTAATTTTTGTATGGTGCATGTATTATTCATGGCAGAAGATGTTGAAAATTATGCCTAATGTGTGTCACCAGCACTCTTTACACGAGAATGAATAGAAATCAAAGCAGTGTGGTAGCGTGAGAGTCAGAGTGTTTGAGTAAATTTTACTGAAAAGACTTTTGAAAAAAAATAAATAAATTTTCCTAAAAAATCAAAATTAATTTATACATTAACTAACTTTTGAGAACTTTTCATATAATTTCTCTAGAAAATAAATAACTCTTATAAATTAGTTACTGTAAAAATTAATTTAAATGTTTTAAATATTTTTTTTTATTTTCGTCTCTTATAGAGAATTTCAAAGAAATGTACCTAAAAAGATTCATAATTAAATTCTAAATAAGACATTTATTAAAAAAATTTATAAGAAACTACCGTTGGAGTTGCACACGATAATCATTGAAAGTCATAATTTTGAACACAGTAGCTGAATATTTTTCATTAATATTTATAAGAAAATTCAATACGAATATTAAAAAAAATATATTTATTCATATATTTTGTTCAGTTAATCAACTGAACTAAACCATATTAACCAGCTAAATGGTTTGGTGATTTAAAATACACTTTGAAACTAAAAGTATTCAAACTGAGCTATAGATCCTTTGAAAGCTGATTCTGCTTTACCGTTTATTCATTTAGCTGATAGAACGTAAAGAATGTTTGTCCCTTTTCAAAGTAAGAAATCGCTTTAAAGAATTTCAAGTCATGCCTTATGCACATCATGATATTACTCATAATTCTTTAAGGATATAGAATAAGAAATAACATAAATATCAATGATTAATTAGGTAAAATTCAACCAGTATTTTTTATTTCACAACCGACTCTAATATATTACTAACTCTTCAATTTACTCATGCACTATATAATTTCTTTTTCTCTCTTTCTATTTTCTTTTATTTTTTCATTTTATTTCTAATCATGTGATTATAGTTTCTATCCCATAAATATTTGTACATGCATGAAATGAAAATCATAATGAGATAAGAATGAGGTAATCATCCCTCCGACAAATAATTGCTAGCTGCAGACAAATAATAAGTTAAATGTCAACTTCACCGCCAACCCAATTATTGAATTCATTCATTTACATTTTTTAATAATTAAGTGTTGCGTTTTATGAAATAAAACAATGACAAATGGGAAAATAGTATAACTACAAGAGAGAAGAGAGTATTAATTTAACACCAATAAAACAACGTAACGCGTCACTCATTCAGCACAGAGAAAATAAAAATATATAGCTATTAGAGTCTAGTCTCTAGAATCACACTACAAATATCCGTGATTCCTGTTTTGCTTAGAATCCGTGAACCAGATTTTGTTAATTAGTTAAATAGTCCATTACATTGTAGTAGTTATTTTAGAATTTGGTGTGTAGCTTCCAGATTCTGCTAAAGGAGGTGAAATCTTGCAAGGGATCAGCACTATATAGTTTACATTTTTCAGAGGAAAATTAATTGGTTTGAGGGATACTACAATCATGGGAAATTGCATGGAGACATACACTAAAGGGCAACAAGATCATGAAGAGGAGAAGAAGCAGCAGCATCATGATGATGATGATAAAGGGGAGAATAATGGTTTAAGCATGAAGGTTGTGTTGACAAAGGAGGAGCTAAAATGGTTGATACTTCAATTGAATGAGAAAAGTGGAATGAGAGTGGAGGAAATGCTGGCAGAGATACAAAAAGGAAGAGAAAAAGTTGAGGGATGGAAGCCTTGTTTGGAGAGCATTTTGGAGGTTCCTGAAATGCTTGAGATGGACACAAATTGATTTTGTTTTTCTTAGTTACACCACAATTTGTCCTTAGAAAATTTCTTCTTAGTTTTCATGTGGTGGCTTGTTCTATAGTCTATAGAGCTTTTTTGGAATGAGAGTAGTCAGATCCACATTTGTAAATCTTAAGGGTCATGAGTAATCAGCTGATATATAATGAGGTAAATTCACCAGTGTTTTTTATTTTCAGTTCATTTTGTTTTTATCAATTTTTTTTAAGAGAACTTATCAAATATGAACCAAGGATTGTCACTCTTAGATTTTTGAACAACATATTTCAAGATATACTCTGTATATTTCTTTGGGTTATGTAGAAATTAATTGATCAATCTTTTTTCTTACACGTAATAGGTATTTTTCTCCCTTATAGAGATGATAACTGAGTAATTCATCCTTTTCGTGACAAAAAAAAAAAAAAAAAACTAAGTGATTAATCCTCGGGAGCATCGAAAAATCATTATCTTTTTAAAAGAGATGTTATTTTTCTGAACTAATTAATTTATAGAAGGTCTAAATTCTCCTTTTAAAAATTGCAGATCTCTGAGTTCGACTAAGACATTTAATTATCTATAATTAATGAAATATATTTTCTATTCATACTATTTCCGCCCTTTATGAAGTTCATTTGGGTGAAAACATATGGATTCATATTCAAAATTAAACTTCTCAATTTTCCTTTTTTTTTTTAATCTTATTATCTGGTTTTCTGATTTAACTAGTCAAAGAACCTGTTTAATTCACCGACAAATGTAGGATCTTGACTAAGAACAATCTATTTTAGAAAACAAAATTATTGATAGTTATTATCATACATATAATAAAATCTTAAAAACATGGGACAAAATATGATTTTCATGAGAGGTTGTGGCTAACCCAATGAACAACTAATCAAGGGAAGGATGCAAAGTTAAATACGAAATATAGGACATTGTAATGATGTTTGTTTAATTTTTTTGAGTTACAAATGTTATCTCTAAATTTTAGAACTATCAAAATAGGTAATTTGATTAGATCTAACTTGATCTATCAAACCAAAACATCAAATTGGGATAGGTTAGCCAAACCTACAATTTTTTATGGGTTTCAAGATTTTAGGTCAGACCTGGCCTTATATTGAGCCACTGAGCTATTAGGCTAAATTAGTTAATATATTATAATATATTAGTATCAGGTGTATTGTGCATAAAAGAAAATATTTGATAAAAAGTAAATTACGATAGGTAGACATATAAAAATATTAGGTACCAAACAAATTCTAGAAATTCATATATAATTTCAATTTCTGACTAATATAATTTCAATTCATATATAAAGTAGCAACTTCCTAATATTGTATCAAAACTAAAATGAAGTCTCAAACTTAAACCAAATGTAACGAAAAACAGTAACAAGACAATACCATAAGAAAAATAAAATAATATGAAATAACACCATAGAACAATACTAATGTAACTAGTTTACCAATTTACTTGTGTTTTATTTAAAGTTTTTACCTAATTTTTACTTTTATAATAATTAGGCCAGGTCATAAAACATTGGGTCAGGCTAACCTGGGCCCAATGGTCCATAAGGCTAAGCCTCAATAGGTCCAAAAATCCACCCCGTAAATTACGTTCCGGACCTATCTCTGTTGTTCAGGCCCAATTTTCCAACCAGTGCTACACTGACACGTGATTGTTATTACAACTTTATTTTATCGTTAATAAGCAGTTTGACTCGCTTATAAAAATATATATGTCTTTCTTTTATTATATTTTTTTTATATTTTATAATTAATTATCTATGTATTATATTTATTTATTAATTTTTTTATTCTATCTGTATTTTTGTTATGGAAATTACGGGTAAAGTATAATAAACATATAAAGATACGTGTAATTAAACACCGAGTGAGATACATGAAAGAAAGAAACGAGTGAAGAGTTTAATTATATTTTATTTAGCAAGACAATATAAACTTAATTACGCTAAAAGAGTAACAAGCACATTCATTGTTGATGTTAAAATTGAAATAATATAGGAAAAAACAGATTATGACTCTAGGTAAATACACAACTCGAGGCATATTTTTTTTTTCAAAAAAGAAAAAGCATAAATACAACTAGCATTTAGCAACTTGTGGTACGCAAATATTCTGAGCAATAAGATTGAAACGAAATAAATGCACTAGTTGGATGGGGTGGATGGAATTTAAGCATTGTCCATTTAATGTAACAACAACATATATGGATGGATATGATTAAACATGGTCATACTATTGTTTAACCTGAACGAAGAGTAAAGTTGCGTGGTAAGAAAATTGTGGTTTCTGACGTTGGCAATGGTTGATTATTCAAACTTGCAGGTTTTGTATTTCCTCTGTTTCTAGAATGGTTTAAGATAAGATCCTTCCTTGTCCATCCAAATTGCCATTTCAACATAATGGGGTCATTTCTAATTCCAGCACTTTTGAGTAAGCAAATTTCGCTTTTACACAGTCCATGTGTACTGAATAAATGTCACATTAACTATTAGGGTATATGAGTGCTAAAAAAATTATACAGTATCATATTTGCTTCATATATTAGTATAAAAAAATTATCAGCTTTTTTCAACTTTTTTCAACTTTGTGGGTTGAATTAATTACAGGGAATTACTATAGTGGATAATGTGTCATTTAATCATTTGGGAGTATGCAAAATTGAAATTAAGATACAAAATACAAATTTGAAAATTTGTTGTATCAGATCACTATTCTGATCATTATCAGCTTACCACGCCAGTATAAACAAGTACTCAGTTTTCTAGTCAATGCAAATCTGTCTAACTTGTCGTGAAGGTAATTAGCTAAAGCTTCATGGAAATATAGTCAAACATAAAATTATAGTTATGTAGAATAACAAGTTAAAACATAAAGAACTTATTCCACCGGGGAAAAAGCCTAGATAAAAAACACGTAGAAGCAGACAAAAATTAAACATGGGAAAGTAAATTAATTAGTTTTGAAAGAGATTTAGAAAAAGAAGAAGAAGATAATCGAAGATGTGCTGAAAGTTGAACACTAAAACACAATGAATTAGAAGATATGTATTCTAAATAGTATAACTGGTCAATATATATATAGTATATACATAGAAGACAAGCTAACATACTGTAGAACTAGAACAGAACTAGAACAGTAAATAATTGTAATATATAGATAATTAGATAATTAATTATAAAATATATAGAGAGAAATACATTTATATATATATTCTGTGACTGATTTTGTTGGTTAACTGCATTATATAATTGGACGTACAAGTAAAGTTGATAGAACTATGCTTAAATTCACTATCTTAATTTTGTGCCCCACCAAACGATGCCATAGAAAGCTAGAAGCAACAAAACTTTGATATGTAATCACATAGGACTCTTCCTTTTTTGACTCCTAATACAACTTAAACATTAATTTAGGTACGTACTAAGAGTAAGATCCAGCTTGAAGAATGGATCATGTTATTCGTGTAAAGAAGAAACAACGCTAACACGGTTTATTGGGAGTGCAACAAGCTCTCTAGCAACATCTTTGAATTCGAGAACTCCACCTTTTTTGCATTTTGTTATCAACCTAGCTGCTTCTTCCTTTGTCATCTTCAACTTCACTCTAATCCCTCCTCTTCCTCCTAATTCATTCATATTATTGTTACTTTTCTCATTGTCTTGATCTCCAAAAACGGAAGGTTCTGAATCCGCAAAACGAACATTTTTCTTCACTGGGTTGCATGGTGGTGAAGATTTCATTTTAGAATTAGTTAACTCATCTCTGTACACTGCCTTTGTGACTCTGAGTTCTTCTTCACGTGACACTTTCTTATTAAGAACACATGCAAACATGGTGTGCATCATCGTGTTTTTTTTCTTTCTTTTATTAGAATGAGTGAGAGTGATACGTAGTATATAGCAAGAAATTAAAGGAAGAAGGAAGGATGAGGCAAATTTGACGTGGAAAGTGAATTCATTTATAGTCATTTATGTACACTAGGATGTGCCTTACGTGACAAATAGGGCACCCATAGTCATGGATTTTTATCAGAAAAATAGTTATTTTACTATTTTGGTGACGTTGGCATCAAGCCATGAATGCAGAAAAAGGTCAAATTTTCAGTGTATTATGTGACCCCTCCACTCATGTTCATTTTTACTAAACATACCAAAGATAGCCTCCACTTTCCCCTACATATTATATTCACACTTTATTTGGATTATATAATATGGAAAAAAAACCATAAATAAATTAGTGACAGGTTATTATTCTCTCATGCAACTATCTCTTCTCCACTTCTTTTCTCCAAGAAAAATATTTAATAAAAAATATATTTAATAGACAATAAAAAAAATTAATGAAAGAAATATGTATAAATATATGTTCTATTAATGAATTAGACTAATTGATTATGTATTAGAGTTTAAGAAGTAAATTGTTTTTGCTAATATAACATGATTATCATTTATTTATGGAATTTTCATATATGGTGTCGGTTTTAAATTTAACCCTCTACTATTATGAGAAGTTTGCTTCAGTTGTTGTAAGCATTTTTATACCCATTTTTTATCCCTGTAAATAAAAAACATTAATTGTAAAACATGACATCTTTTAAACTTGATATTGTATAGTAATTTAAGCTAAAAATCAAAGCAAAATATAGTAAACAAAATTGTATTGTTTGGGCTAATAAAAATAAGAGAAAAAGTATAAAGTTTTCTTTCTATTTGATTAAGTCAGTGAAAATAAATATATATATATATATGTTGGTATACTAATAAAAAAACTAAATTTAAAACAATTTTTTAACAAAAGTAAAACAAGAAATGCAACACAGCACATTTTTCCACAATTAATGATGTTTTGGTGGAAACTTTGTGTATACGTGAGATCCTAGAAATTTCTTTCTTCTTATTTGTCTTTTTGATGCAAAGTCTATAAGACTGATGACATTAACAACTTTTTAGTTCAGTATTTTTAATTTCTTAAGAGATCAATTCCTTTTGCTAGATTAGATTAGATTAGATGCATATTGGTTGCAATAACAAATTTTAAAAAAATTCTTGTACTCTTTTATTTTTCCTCAAAGGAAACATATTAACCGGCTAAATGGGTTAAGGAGTAACAAATCAACCAACAACAGTTTTAAAATTTAATATATTGACTTAGTCTTGGCTACCCCAATTTAATGACCGAAACGCGTTGCATTGTTTCCAGCATATGACTCATTCCTTGTTTCACTTTCTGGGGTCCCAAACTTAGGTCTTCAATAAAGACACAACAAGACTAGAAAACTAGTCAACATCACACTTTTTCAACTAAAAAACATTTTATTCACGAATGTCTACATGAGTTTTTAATACGTTCCCAAAATTCCTGGGCAGCGCTTGATTGAAATGAAACTTTTGGCAATTTTCTAGTGCACCAATTTCCACTGTTTTGTTTGGTCTTCTTCGGTGTCATGTGTAAATACAATAATCAACATCAAAATCTCTAAATAATACCATTCATGTTGTATGTATGTGTATAGATTATAGTCTTTCTTCCAATTTCCGAAGTTTGAAAAGGGCATTGGCTCAAGTATAGTTTACTTGTTTACGGCGTTGCAAAAAGCCACAACCAGTGCCATCACAGTAAACTTGTGAAATAATTTAATTTGAACGAGTCTTTCACGACAACTAATTAAGCAACTGGTTAATAGTGACACTGAAGATAAGGCCTTTAACATCACATTATTACTTGGAACACGGGATTAGATTAAGCCATAGATGTGACAAATGTGTCACTATCTTGAACTGGCCAAATTAGCTAGACTGGAGAGTTGACCAAAAGTGACATATGTGATGACTGTTATAAGGTTTTCAATCCAAAAGCCAAAAGTGTATTGAGTATTATTTTCATAGTTTCATTTGGGGTGTTAAATTAGTCTGTTAGATATCAGTGCATCCTGACCCTATGTTAAAAAGATAAATATATATCCACATCACGCTATCTTAGCAATATATTTGTAAGTAATATTTTAAAAATATCTGTTTTGACTGTAATTAAATATTTATTCAATTCTACATAATTTATATGTAAAAAAAATAATTATTTCTCATTTGTATACATAAAACTTGTCACAGATGATATGAGATTTTCTATCGTTTTTTATAGAAATTCTACACTTATTTTGATTTTGGTTCTTTTATCAAATTACTGCAAACATAGATGTTTAACTGTTAATTCAATATAATCTAGTATCGGTGTAATTTTAATAAATGATATAATCTGTCAATGTTTTTTTTTTTTTATTTCTTTTCGTAAAGACTAACATGAAAAATAATTTTAAGTACAAGACTAGATTATAATTTATATGTCTCTTGGTCCTTTGATAAAAAAATATATTTTAGTGAAAACACTTTTAAAAGGTATTGTTTTTATTTTAATAATTAGTCTTTAAAAGAAATTATATTTTTATTATTGGACCAGGAAGAAGAAAAGGTGACTAATTAAATTGATTTCATTTTGAAGAGTATTTTTAATAACAATAAATTTTGGTTTTCAATATTTAAAGAGTATTCCATGTTTTTTTTTTTGTTGATTTTCGAATTGTCAATAACTTATCTTATTAGCATTTACTGAACTACTGTGAATGTGATTAGGAATCTTCCTTTGATTTAGTCAATTTAATAAACCAAATGTAAGTCAATTTTTGTCTTCACATGTATAATTTGGGTTTAATTTGAACCAAAATGATGTAATTAAACTATAATAAATCCATACCAATAATCTACAAGTTCCATAGTTGAAATTCAATCTCTTTTAATATAAGTATAGAAGGACTCATCCCTTAAATTGACACTTAACCCACAAGCGTGGAACACACCGTATTGAATTAAGCCCAAGCCCACCTACAAGGCAAATACAAGGGTCCATAGCTGAGGCCCAAATTTCATTCCCCGTATAGGCCGAGGCCCAAACGGGTATTGGATCGTGGTTTGGTTGTTCTGATTTGCGTCCCCGACACGAGAATAACAGAACTCAACCCTGTGTCTGGTTTTGGTAAGAGACATCATCGTAATTCATTAGATCAAACATGGGTGCAGGTCAAGCTATGAAAAGAATCCCTCGCATCAAGTTCCCCCAAAGACATTCCAAGCCCTCGGGTAATTTTAACTATATGTTTTCTCTTTCATTTTCTTCGTTCTTCTCGTTCTCCTATTCATTCATTCACAATTTACAATTACAAAGCACAAATCCAATTGCGATGATATGAAACTTGGTAAACCCTCCTTAATATATCTTATTCTCTTCGTTCACACGCTATTGAAATTTAGGAGCACTTCCATTCCCATAGCTTTTCTGGATGTATTGTTATGCCTTGCTCATGTTGTTATTTGCTGGATTTAATTGCAAATTATCTCTAATCTAATCTATCTCAATTGTAGTCATTTTTACAATCCTTTCACATTTTAATTCTTAAATGTGAATTCCACCACACCACATTCTTGAACCTTTCATGATTCATGTGTCTTCATCTAATTAAGTTTATAGGAGTGTTGGTTTATGATGTGCTATTGGAGTCTCTATAACGAAGAACAAGTCTAGAGTTCAGTCTTTGTTCACGCTTGATAATGAAAAGTTCAAAACATGGTCTTTTTACCCGGATTAACAATACTGAGGTATCTTACATACCATTGAAGAACACTCATGCTTATAGTACCAATTTCCCAAGTGTACAACAATGTCCATTTCGTTGTTAGGAAGGGCCCTAGGTGTGTCAAAGTTATGGCTTGTTAGAGAGAACCCGAACATCTCCAACGATGATAATTTATTGAGTTTTTAGCAACTAGTTAACATGTTTACAGAAATAAATGCGCATTTATCTACTAATCCTAAGGAATAACAAGTGCAGAATTATTCAAAGCCCAGAAACCACCATACTAACATGTGACAGTAACCTGCAAACACTAAATTATTCATTATCTAAGTATAATATTTGACTCTGATAGTTTTAACTTGGTTCTTCCTTTTGCTTCGCTGATATATCTTGTGAAAAAAGGCATCGTGTAGTTTTAGTAGCCAAGTTTGGTTGATCAGAAACCTTAACTAGGCATCGTGTAGTTTTTGAAGTTTTTGAAGGGTGTTTTTGATTACTGATTTTGATTCATGATAGTTGGATATTTATGAAGGGTGTTTTGTCAATTGTTGTTTAGTTTGTGTTGAGACAATAACTAAACTGTACAATTCTTTTAAAACTTTCACTGCAGGTTCTGCACCTGGGATTCAAGCTTCGTCTTCAACAACTGATGCCAATCTAGCGTTCTTTTCAAGTTCAAAAGTCTCAACCTCACTTGGAGGGAAGGCCTCTCTTCAACCCAAAAGAACTCCTGTGTCCAAAGAGGAGATTGAGGCAATTTTGGTAAGTAAAATCTCCTTGCAATGTCAATCATATCTTCTTAATCTCATTACAATTGTCACCTTTGCTTGTAAGTAATGATTTTTGGTCTTAGGTTAGATACCTATTTGGTCCACCACTTACATGAACTGTTATCGAAATGTTAATTAGGCCTCTTAGCCTATGTTCTCTCGTCTCTCGTCTCTTTTCTCATTTTTTTTTCATTCATGTTACACCTTTCTGAGATCCTTGAATATTTGCTCAATTTTTTTATCATTGATTTTTTTTAATGATAATTAGGAAATGAATTCACTTTGTATCTCTAAAATAAAGGATTTTTTTGTCCGTTGTTTTGTTTCTATGTATTACTAACAAAAAAAATTTGTCTTGTGGCAGTTGGGTGGCAGCTTCTGATCGAGTGTGTTCATGGGAAGACTACATTGTTGGTGGTTCCTTTCTGTTGGCATAAACAATTTTCGGATTTTAATATTCAATAATTGATACATGATATGCACATAGAATTGAAATTGTAGACCATGTTAATTTTTCTTCTGATGGAAGAGATCAAACATTGATTCTGGAGAAAATAATTGTATTCATTTGACTTGTCTAATCAGTAATGTAAAGTCTAATTACCTCAAAACTGTATTGCTTTGAATTTCTCTAGGTTCTATGTTATCTAATATCGGCGATTATTCTCAACTTACTTGCAAGTTTCATGAAATCCATGTCCATGATCTACCAAAGTCAAATGAGATGAATGTCTGTACCATGCTTTTATTTTTTTATTTATTGTGTACTAATTTAGTAAAATATTGTGTCAGTTACTATTGTTTGATGCTGAATTTAAGTACGGATGAACATGCGAATTCATCTTAAATGAAAAATTATTAAGATAACTATGGTACGGAAAAGAAAAATATCCGAAATATCTGGTCTTATCCATATGTATTGTTTCTTCGAAAAGTGCTAGTTGAAGCAAAAACTTCGGATAATACGTATGACAAGTAATGGATTTTTTAATTCCCAAAATATGCTATTAGTTTTAATTTTTTAAACAATTTTATTCAATTATTATCAACATAAGTTATTGACTTTGATAATAATTATTAAAAATAATATCAAAACTGATTTAAATTTTACAGGGAATATCTGTTAAACTCTGTTAAATGATTTTTAAAAGTAGAATGATAATTGGTATTTGTAAGGGATTGGTGCACCGTGCACGTGCAGAATGCGGAAAAGTGTGTTGGTGGAACAAAACAAGGAATCAGCTTAAACCGTGAAGTTCTCTAACAACTACTGTATCGTGTTCTATTGTATTGTATGGAACAGCCTTATCGTGTGCTTTGCTTTGTTTCAGTGAATTACGTTTGCGTAAACAAAACGGGTAACGATCAACATCCAACTCCTATTTCTTTTTCTGTATTCTTAAATTCAATTCTATTCATTTTAATTTTGTAAAAAATCACTTTTTTATATGGCACCTTCTTAAATGATTCGTTCATACCATACCATATACGAGTTTTTCTTCGATCCTTGCTGGTGAAGAATTGGGGTTAGATAGGCAAATATGGGTTTAACTAGTTTCATCGTTGTGCCTTTCAGTTTTTGGAGGGTTTCTATTTTCGTTTCAAGGTGAAACAGAGGTATTTCTTTTTCCCTGTTTTGGATGAGGGTTATGGGTGATCACACGGGGGGAAAAGTTATTATAGTTTCTGCTCTAAACTATTGGCCATCGTAATGCATATATTTTTTTTAGGGGAAATCGGAATTTTGCTTTTAAGAGAGAAAATAGCATAAAATATGTTGGTTTCTCTGAGTTGGATGCAATCATTTTTGTTTAGGGTTCATGTGAAAGTTACTTCTTTTACCATGTGAGGAAGGGGGGGAATGTAGATTGTTTATGTGACTACTGACTGAGTGTTGCAAATCCCCATAGCGTTCAGTTTGATATCATCTACAGAACTAGTTTGTTTTACTAAAGTCTTTGATCCCTCTTAGTAGTAGTGATCATCAGTCAGAAAGTTCTTACTGCTCTTTTTGAATTTCTGGATTTTATCCTCCACATTAGACTGCTGTTAACTCAATCAAACAGCTTTCAATCTTCATTTTAAACAGTTTAACAGGTATTTTGCTGGGATTGCTAGTTTTAGCTGGTCAAGCAATCTACTAGTCCTTGCTTGTATTAGTGAACTTGAAGGTGAAAGGCTGGAAGTTATAGCAGTTTTTTTCAATTTAATTTGTGTAGAGTCTTTTGTGTGTTTTGAGAACTATCCTTCTTGTACATTTCAAATGCTGGCCGCCATGTCATGAGCACATGCTTTAATAAAATGGAATTTGAGACTTTAAATTCAGCAAAACTGGCTTAGTTAAGAGAACTGATGGATATGATGATGTCACTAGAGGACTCAATTCCTATCATTACTGTGTACCACTCTTCCTCTGATATGGGTTTACCTTTCTGACTTGCAGAAGGTGTCTTTCATGGATGATGGTCCTTGGGAAATAAAGGTCATCCCTGATCACTTTCGACTGCCAACATCTGGTGTAGGATCTCTTGAGAACGGAACACCTTCTATTACAAGACCTGGACCTGCCCAATCCTTGAGGTATTGTATTCTGGTGGAAAAGGGGAAAGAAACTGGTGATCAGAAAGTCATTAGGAGAATTTGATTCTATTTGAAATCAACCACTCAATATAGCTTACTTTAGGTCTCAGTGCCATCTGTGGACTCGAAGAACATTAAGGGCAGTTTCCATAATGAAGTTGTTTACTCTTCGGGGGCTGCCATGGGGCTCCGGTGTTGGTGGTCAAGAAAAGGTTTGCATTGTGAACCTTTTGTGCAGTTGAAATTTCATTGGTGAAGGTACTGTTATATCTTACCCGGACAAATCATGTTTTGTAGGTTGAGCTAACAGCGATTGAAGTAGAGTCACTTCGATCAGAACTTGCTGATATAGAAGAGAGGGAAGCTCAATTGAGAGCTCGGTGAGTGATCTGTAACTTTGGACCATTATAGTGCTATCTGTCTTACAATATAATATAATTTCCTTTTCTGGCCATAGATTTGAAGTCTAGACATGTGTGATTGCTAGAGTAGTAAGGATTAAATGAAGTTTAATTTTATTTTTTTCTGTCCCTGTTCTGTGTCACTCCTTAATAGTGATTCTTCTAGCTGAAATAGAGGCAGCTACTCAATGTTGGAGTTGAAATTACTGTGATTAATCTTAACCCGATACTTTCCTATCTGTGGGAATTCTTACATGCCTTAAGAGACCCAAATGTGCTTTCTTTATATAAGTAATTTTAATTTTTTTGCTTCTCGCAAGCAGGTTGGAAAACATTGATGAAATTTTGCGGTCATCTCGTCTATCTGGCTATTTGTACATTCGAACAGTACTTACTGAACAACCTTTGGTTTACTTTACATTGGTTTGACATCTTTTTATCATTTACCAAACAGGCTTGGTACTAATTTGCTTTTAATTTTTTCTCTGTAGAGATGGGCAGCACTTCCAGGAGAACCTCCACCTATAGATGATACTGAAGTAGATGATTGGCTTTCTCGCTTTGTTGTTCTTCATGGTGCATGCCTATACATATATTTGTTGTGTACAGGTAATGTGGTTATTTGTTTTTCTTTTCTCCCCATTTCTTTCTTCTTCAACGTCTTTTGCTACCAGCTCCTATTTTATATGCAGAGTTGTAGTTCTTGCTATAACACCTTTACCAGATACATTATTCCTTATATATTTTTTTCAAGTTAGGTTTGTGCTTTTCATATTTATTTTGCTTTCCAATAAGTATGTTTAGGGCGATGAATCTGTGTTCACTACCCTCTATTTTTTTTCACTAACAAAATATATCACTGAAGTAAGAGCTGTTGAGTCAATATCAGCTCTGATCCTATCTGCTGCTGTGGCACGAATCTTTAATGCTATTTTTGTAATGCATTTTCTTATGTTAATCTCTTTTACACATAATCCTTGTTATTATGGAACACGTCCTGCTCACTATTGGCTAGTTAATTTTCCATACTTGCTTTAAGTTTGTCATTGAATTCATATTTTTGAAATCGACATCACATAATGAAACATCGTTAGTTAAAGATGTCTAACTAGGAACCATCACTTCAAAAAGATTGTGTTGCCAGAAGAAGAAAAATTGGAAGATTGACTTTATCAAATATATTTATGCTTAAGACTTTAGATGATTGGCTTTCATTTACAAATGCTGATGATGGGAGTTAATTGCAGATCTAAGTCCTCACGACACAACACTCCTGTCTGAAATTGTTGAAGTAGACCAACTACCATGTTTTAAGCGTGAAGATGATGAAATGCGATATGCCTTTTATATTTTAACTCGTCATGGTTTACGGTATGAATGCTCAAGCAGTTCTAAGATACAGGTGTGTCTAAGTTAAAATAACTTCTTTCTCATAAGAAAAATATTTGGTAGACTATTGGAATACGCAGACAATCACACAACCAGTTATATAAAATGTGAAGAGAGAGAAATACGTATATGTATAAAATGTAAGAGAGAAAAATACATATATATTCTGTGAGTGAGTTGACTAATTGGCTGCGAATTATAGTTGGCTAAGTAAAATTGTTCTTATAATTCGACATTATTATATTATACTGTCTGAGCGAGTACTAAATAATTTACATCCATATTTTATTGATGATACTAAATGACATTTTCCTCCATTTTTTCTCTTTCAGGTAGACTCGTGGTTATCAGTTTTACGCTCTGTCTGCAAATTGGAATTTCATACATCAACTCCCAATGGTTCAACAGAGATGTAACATACTTTACACTTTAGTTGGCGAATTTGAGATGGCTTGAAACCTAAGATTGTGTATATATGACACCAATGCCATCACTTTGTTTTCTTTTTTACTTGTACATACTACATACCAAATAAGATAGCAATAATTGAAAAGAGACTGGTGATTCTTTTGTCTTTTACAGCTTCCAGTACTAGATGAGCTTATTCAGTTTTAAACTTGCAATTTTGGTGATCTTCCATGTCTATATAATTTAGAATTGGGATTTAAAGTTGGATCTTTCACTTCTTTATGCCTGATCAGTTTCTGATATTGGCTGTTTTTGTTGATGGGTCATTAAAATTGATGATTTTGCTATATGCTGGTGATATAGAGCAAAAACTACACTACTATTATTCTACCGTTAATGTACTAGTGAAGAAGAAAACCCAAACATAGATATACATTTTATTGATGATTAACTGGCCAAGGGAAATTCAATTTTTATAACCTGATTGCCACTAATGATCAACCTTATGAATGTTATCAACCTAGCTTAAGAAATTTAAAATAAAATAATATTAGAATATATATATATATATATAAATATAATATTCTAATTTTTTGAACTCTAATATAAAATCTTTTTGCTCTATCCTGAGCGTGACCATATTTTTTTTTTATTATCAATCAATAAAAAACCATTTTTAGAATAACTTATAAGTTAGTAATTATAAAATTTAATGAATCTATTATCATAACAATTTTTAATTAAATTTATATTATCAGGGTATACATTTTGAGATTTTACTTTTTGATTTTAGGTCAAATGATCACGCCCGGTAAACTTTTCCTAATTTTATTTATCATTTTTTTTTATATTTATACCAATAAAATACATCCCTTTCCTATAAATATACTCTTTCCCTAATTACTTATAACACAATAATAGAAATTAGTAAATGACAGGGTAATTAACCCAAAAAAGAGAACCAGAGTCTCGCTAAACGTAATTTATCCTCAATATAATCATCTTATGCCACATGTTATGTTTTAATTGGAGTAAGATAATACATAAACCCATGGGATTCGTTTAACTCACTGCCACCTACATAGTATAAATACCTAACCCTCTCCGTTTTTTCGTACTTTTAACCATTGATTCTCTCATCGCGATTCCGCGTAGTCTCTTCCTCTCTTTTGTGTGCCAAATCAAAACCCTAACCGCGTTCGATTGCAACTCCTCCCCTGTTGTTGAAATCCACCTTCGCTGAGAAGTAAGCTTTTTCTCTCTATTTTTGCATACATATTTTTTCTTCAAAAGTTGAAAGCGGATTTTTGTTTTGTTTTCTTTATTCTTTTAATTTTATCAAGATAAAAAAACAAAACGTGCTGGAAATCTTTTTAAACTGCGTTCTATCAACGATGTTTGATTATTAATGATAGGGTTTTTTGACGGTGTAGTTGTTAAGGTATCGATTTTTTCTCTTACGTGTGTTGATTTTCTTTCTATGATTGAACTATCTGTATTTAGGGTTTTTAATTTATTGATTGCTTTGCTATATTTCTTTCTGATATTTGTAGCTTCCTTGCTCACAAATTTTGGAATGAGACTATGATCTTGTTTCGTATTTGGCCTTATTTCTTTGAAGTTATTGGTTGTTGATGTTTTTTATATATTTAATTAAATTTCTCTATTCACTATTATTAGATGGCAACCAAACCTCTTACGACTGAGGCGATTGCTCTTACGGAAAAGAAGATGGACATGACATTAGGTGTGTTTCATAGAACTTTTTGAGAAACAACTATTTTTTCTCATACTCTTTTCAACATATCTAATATTCATTACTGGTTGATATTGATAGATGACATAATCAAAATGTCTAAAAGTCCGAAGTATAATAAGAAGCAAAGAAGGATTCCGGTAAGTATTTGTTCTGGAAAATTGTTTTTCACTTTCTTGTAGCTTTATAGTATTCCTGGTGCTTACCATTTTACTTGATTTTTATACCATACAGAACAAAAGTCAGAAGTTTTCAAACAATTTTACTCAGGACAACTCCTTAAAGGTTAAGCGTTATATGGAATCAAGATCTTCTCTTAGACAGGTGCATTAGTTTAAAAGAAGCAACTGTTTTAAGTTTCTTAATGTTTTGACGTACTTGTTTCTAATATTTTTTGTCTTTAAATGTTGTAATCAGGGTGCTCTTGCAAAAAGAAGGTCCAATTTCCAGCGAAACCAGTTTCCTGTTGCAGCTGAAGTTGCACGAAAAGTTGTTTTTGCTCCTCTGAGCAACAGAGTTCCCAATTTTAATAGGGTGGCTAACTGGAATAAAGCAAGGTATTATATTTGTTTAGTTCTATGATATTACCTTTGTTTACTGTTAGAAGGGGAGAAATATACAAGGGATGAACATTTGACTCTGAATGATGTTCTTGTGCGTTGTGGCATTCATAATGATAATTGTAAATTGATTTTTGCAGGTAAAACATGGCCCAACTTATTGTCCCTTCCATATCTAAGATTTATTTTGTCTTCAAAAGGAGCAAGTTTGACTTCACAAATGAGGGCCAGCCATGTTACGGACTTCTGAATTGAATACATGCATTATAATCTCATAAAACTATTTTCCAAACTCCTTCATGGTTGGGGGGGTTATGTTGAATGTTCCTAAGGATATTCATGCTAGATAATTGGAGTTACACTGGTTGAGCTGGCTGGTGATGCATATGGGTTTCTAGTTAGATGGAGTCTCATTCAGTGGAAACGCATTCTAGAAAAGATAACTTAACATTAATTTTGAAGTATCTCATCCTTGTTTGAAGGATGGTACTGCTGTACCATCACATAATGCACAAAAGTCAGGACAGTAAATTCTCTGTTTAGTGGCTACATGGAAAAAACAACTCTACATTATTTCAGTTGTTTATAAGCAAGGGTAGTGATTGTGGCATTAACTAACTAAGCATGCTTTTTTTGAGTATTAACCATTTTGAAGGGATGAGCTCATCTTAGCATACATTTATGATCACTCCTGTAGACTTGTTCCTTCATTGTGAGAATTGCAACTTTTTCATTGGCTGACAGTATCCCTTGTACTTGGGTTTTGATTCTTGCTGATCTATTTATTTGATGTAAAACTTCTCCACTTCAATATGATATTGGCTTTATCAACTGATGGTTTCCCCAAGTTGAGTTAATCCTGCGTGAATGCATGCACTTGGTAGGGAAATATGGGACACATTTCAATGGAGGGCCCTCCGTAAAGTGTAACATGCCACTTTAAAATTATTTTCTTGGCTGATTCTTCTAAGTTAGTTTCCACTTTCAAGAATTGGCTACATAATTGAAAAGATCTCTGGGATTAAGAAAATAATTTTCTCTGACCAAGAATTTGGAGTTTCTTTTTCATGGGTTGATTTGGCATTGAAGAAAATGTTGTGATTGGGGAACAAGTTAATCTCTGTGGAGTTCTTCTGTGTCTGGTAAACATTGTGGGGCATGGTGATGACTGTCTTTTTCAAGTACTCCTAGTCCACTGCAGAGGGTGAAATGAAGTGGTCACTATAGCGGAAATATCATCCTTGTCACCAAGTGGATAAATTTTCTGGGTACTTTATGGTGATATGATCTTTTGTGGAAGGTTTCCATTCCTAAGTGTTCTACATACATTAGACAGCCCTCATAGTATTCACTTCTGGACGAAAGTAAGTTCCGGTTGTTGGGTGCTAGTACAAACTCCAGATGATGTTGCAACTGGCATGCTCCTGTGGAAATGTTTGAAGTTGTTCGCTGACCCTGAGATTTTCTTCAACTGTGTAACCAGTGTTGTCGTTTATGATTAAATTATTTTCTTCTTTCTTTATAGTTGGATATAGATATGATCTGATGGTAAGTGACTCAACTATTCTAGTATGAGAAAGGTTATTGAGTGGTTTCTGTGTCTATTACAAATGATAGTTGGTGGTGCTGAGCATGTTGATGTTACTCACTGATCTTAATGGAGTCTTTTGAATGTTCTGATTGTTCGCATGGATTACCCCCTCTTTTTTTTTTTCTGGGTGCAGATTTCATGTTCCTGCAGTTCACAGAAGGGCTGCTAATGGAGGCTTTGCTGCAAAGGTATTCCTCTTCTGGTTGTGTCTGTTTTCTAGCTTTGTATGTTGTATTCAAGATCAAAGATGTCACCTTTGTATTAATGAACCTATCAATGAATGTGATTGACATTCGTGCCTTTTGTTTTACCTATTCATGCTTGTAGTTCTGCAAAGGTATTCCTCTTCTGGTTGTGTCTGTTTTCTAGCTTTGTATGTTGTATTCAAGATCAAAGATGTCACCTTTGTATTAATGAACCTATCAATGAATGTGATTGACATTCGTGCCTTTTGTTTTACCTATTCATGCTTGTAGTTCTGCAAAGGTATTCCTCTTCTGGTTGTGTCTGTTTTCTAGCTTTGTATGTTGTATTCAAGATCAAAGATGTCACCTTTGTATTAATGAACCTATCAATGAATGTGATTGACATTCGTGCCTTTTGTTTTACCTATTCATGCTTGTAGTTTAACATTTTTTGTGAATTTGTAGAAGCAACCAGTTGCATCCCCCCCTCAGAAGCAGCAAGAGAATGTGGATACAACGCTAAAGCAGAAGCCTCAGACGCTGGATTCACTGTTTGCAAACATGAAGGAGCAGAGAATGAAAGATTTGTCAATGCATAATAATAATAACAATGCAGTGCAGCGCAATGGAATTGGAAATAGGAGGCTTCCAAGGGGTAGAGGTCGATTTGGCAACTAAAATGTTAACTGGAACGGGAATCGTCCCGAGTCCTGTGGGTTGATCCAAGTGAAAAATTTGTCGGGTGTAGAAGAAAACTCTATATCTTTACCCTTTTCATTGGAATGCGCTTCATTTGCTGTTCCGTTGTGTATATTAGTTTCTTCCGTGGGTTAATGTTTGACTCTGCGTTCTTGTTTTTGGTCTTGGTCTCTATATGTGGAACACTGAATCTCTATTAGTTTCAACTTAATGTCATTTGAGTGCCCATTGAGCCCGTATTAGATTATCTCTACTGTTATCGTATGTTATTTCTTGTTTAATGTTCATCAATCACGCAAGAATTATGTTAAGCGTTTGCATTTACAGAAACGGTTGATGATATTTTTCATTTAAAAATGCGGTAATGCCAAAGTGTTCATTTTGTAATTTGTGATTAATGGTGAAAAGTGATTAACGAAAGCAATTACTTATTACTAAATAAAGTATGTATTTTGAGTCATGTGAAACAAGTGTTGCTTGAGAATAGGGAAATTGGCGGATATGAGACAAATCTCATAAAAGTCAGGGCTTGGAATGGGCTTCTACATTATAAAATATATTTATGTACCATTACTTGGGCGGGCACATTGATAGGTAATTGGTTATAATAAAAGTAATTTAATTTATTTAAATGCCACATGAATTGATTTTGTCCACTGTTGTATTGATGAAAGATTGAATGATGCGTTTACTTTAGGACTTCTGTTAAAAGAAATATGGTACTCCATTATTTTCAATAAAATTTAAATAAGTTGTATACATTTTGTTTTTTCTTTCAATCACGGTTAATTTTATGGCATTTACTTTACTATTTAATCATAACTCAATAAAATTATAGATTTCTATAATAATTATGTTAAAAATTATACAAATAATATTTAATTGGTTAATAGGATGAAAGATAGTTTCCAATCATTTAATTTAATTTCTGTTATTTGAAATGTGAATTTGTTATATAAACTTATTTATTTACTGAAAGCTAAACATAATATCGATAATTTATTTCTGAAAAAAAAAAAACTGCAAACAAATAATGTCAAATTGGTTAAATCATTTTTGAAATCGGGCAATTTGGACGTAACTTGTTTGGGTCGATATGCTGGAAAAAGACATCTTTTATTTTTATTTTTAATAAATAGTTCAATGTTACAATAGCAATAATATTATTGATGATTTTGATGTTTTTTTAGTTTTATAATTTCATATTATTGTTGATATTTGTTTACTTTTTCTTTTCAATAGTAAATCACATATTTTAGTTTTAAATCGTATTATAATAAATCATTAATATTTATTTAAAATTTATTTAAAATAAATATTAATATAGAACTTTTAATTTTAAAAAAATTATTAATGGATATTATTGTTTGTTATTTTGCTAGAATTTCTGGTTATTATTGAAAAGAAGTAATGTTGTTGAACTTAAATGCTGCGGAAAATTACATCTTTATCCTTTGAGTATATTAAAACAAAACTTATTTTAAAAAAAAACGTTTGCTATCCTGATTCTAAACCCGATACAACTGTGTAAAAAAATAATTTACTTGATAATATTGTATAAAAATTAATTTAATTACTTAATTATAATGCTTGAATTATCATTATCTTTTTTATATATTTTTTATTGGATTTTTACATATTAATAAAGTGATACAATATATATATATATATATATATATATATATATAGAGAGAGAGAGAGAGAGAGAGAGAGAGAGAGTGAGTGACCAGTGTTAGTTAAAAGTCATTAACAATTTACCGGCTGTAAAGAAGGTCAGTGTCTTTAAAAAGGTAGAGGAAGTGTGTGAATCGTTTCAACAAATTTTAGGGGTATTGAGTGAAATTTTTGTTTCCAAAATTTCAGAATATATTTGATTTGATTTTGTATTTAAATTTAAATATTATATATTTTGATTTATGATATTTATGAAAATATATCAAATTATGAATATTATATTATTTTTTGTTTAAGATTAACTAATATATTATATTAAATATTATTCAATTATTGCAAGTTTAATTATCTTTACGGGTATAAGTATTACATAATTTAATTTCTGAAAAAATATGAAAAATCACAGTTTATTCTATAATAATAATGTCCATAAAGATTAATTTGCTTAAACAAAATATTATTTCGGAAATTATTTAGTTATTTTAAAAGTAAACTTTCTTGATGAATTATCGTTCCAGAAGTCAGTTTATTATTTTTACCTCTTAAAATTAAATTATTAATTTTTTCTGCATATTTAAGATTGAAATAATAGTACATTCATCATTAAAATCTAGATAGATAATTAGATTACAACGAATTCAATTTGACACATCTTTCTTTAATAATCTCTACATTTAAAATGGAACTAGTATCCCTATCAAGTTTTAATTAATTTCCCGAATTTATATAAAACTTTAATAGTTGAATTCTCTGGCCGTGAATGAATTTGAAAAATTCAGCAATTAGACCAAGACAAACGTTTACGTGATAGAGTATCTCTTTCCAAACATATTTGATAAAATATCTCTTTTCAAACATATTTAATAAATAACTGCAATACGTTGATATTTAGTGTGAAAAAAAAATATATACATATATATTTATAAAATATAAAATGAAAAAAAATATATATATATATATTATTTAAGTGAATTGATTAGTTAATTGTATATTATCATTAATAAAATTAATCGTGTCAGCTTTCTGCACTATTATTATCTTCTTTATAACAATTTTACTCCGATTTCTCTAAATGAAACAACACCCTTTTGATGGTTTATAATTTTTATTTTTATTTTTAAATTAGATAGGTTAAGAGGCATATATGATGCCACGTGGTTTCTTAGGAGAGAATGACAAAAAAAAATAATTATGGAGGACACTGAAACCCATGTCCCTCTCACATCTTTGTGAATTAATATAACAAGTAACAAGTAACGAGGAAATAACTCAACAATAATGAGTTGATATAAGAGGTTGTTGGTTAGTGATTTGAAGCCCATGCCTCTCAACACTTTGTTGTATTGTGATTGAAATTGGTGATGCAAGAGGCTTGCGTGGAATCATGGATCATGTTGTCAAATGTTTGTGGCTATTACTATTACAGGACTCATTAGGTAATCTTCTAAGAGAAAGAAATTAAACTAAAAAATATTTGATAGATAATTTAAATATATAAATAATAGATAATTAGTTATAAAATATTAAAAAAAATACTCTTTTATATATATATATATATATATATATTGAGATTGATTGTGATAAACTTTAAAATAAAATCATATTTAAAACCACAAAATCAAGTTTTGTATTTTGTTTTCGGATTTGTTGTAGTTGACTTTATGGTCCCATGTCCCACCCCAAAACCCAACGCTTCTCTTTAAACAATTCCGTATTTGCGGCGAAGACTCGGACATAACTTTAGACTAAGCTTTTATTTGGATCACATAATCAACCTGATTAATTATTACAGTTACAGATAACTAAATTCATTTAAAACATATTTTGGTTGATTTTTAATTTCTTTTTATGATTTTGTAAATTTAGTTTGGACCAACTCAAATATTGTAACTTAAAAATATAATCTAGAGCGTAATTAAAATAAATATGAGTCGAAAGTAACCACTACATATTTATTTCATCCAAAGCTTCTTATACTTTCATGTTAACACTGAAATCTACTTCTTTAATACTGTTGTGTTGTGATATCAAATAAACAATTCAAGTGTCTTTTCAGATAAATATTTTACCATTATTCTTTCGTTCCTTAACAATCGTTGTTGATATATATGAAATTAAAGTCTAATGCATTTGAAGGAAAATATATTTTAAAAATTTTCAATAAACAACTAAAATAAGCGAAATATGAAAAGGGAAATATATATATAAATTGTGAAAAAAGAAAAATATATATACGTGAGTTAGTTAATTATCTATTATAATTGACTATAAAATTTAGTTGATTTTTTTAGTATATTTTTGATTGAGAATAAATTAATAAGGAAAAAGAAAATAAATATGTAAGAAATAGAATAAAAATAAATATTGTGGTATTCTTGTATAAATGTTAGTCACACTAATTTATAGACTATGACATTTAATTAGTTCTACCAATATAGTTTACTTACCCAATTAAGATTGGTCATGGTAAATTGCTTTCTTTGTTAGTCTATAATTAATATTTAATCAATCAATCCATCGAATTTAGTTTGACACAAGTCCTTAATTACTAAGCTTGAGACAGACTACTTTATTAAAGAAATTTTTTCTTTTAATAGATTTTCATCATGTAAAATAAATATTTTTGTTGCACAAAACACATACATACTAAAATGTTAACTTATAGATAAATTTAATATAAAACTATTCATGCAACTATTTTTTAAAATTGCATTTTCTAGTTACGTACATGACTACCAAACCTAAATTCTCTGAAATACTTTTATTTCATTTCTTTTTCTTCTCGAAAGATTTGAAAGTTTTGTTTGAAGTTTCAACATATATGAATATTTTTTTAAGTTTAAATATATCTTTGACTGTCGATATTTTTTGCCTTTAACATCTTTTATTTATTTTTAATTCCTATCACATAACTATCTTTTTCAAGGGAAAATAAATATGGATACGGATAGCTTTCTATCATATAATTATAGAGACCAAAAAATACAATAATTAAAAATAAACAAAATAAGATTAGAGATAAAGAAAAAAAAGATTAAGGGTAAAAATAAAAGAAAAATATAGGTGAAACTGAAAATATAGCTCCAACAAACATATTTAAGTTTTTCTTTTTTTTTATTATTATTATTTAAAAAGAGGAAGCATATATGAAAGAAATTAAAAATAATAGATAATTATTCAGGATTTGTTGACCAGCCAAACCTAATTCTTTGAAAAGTCTATTCGCAAGCGAAGTAAAGCCAACGCTATAGGCAGAGGCAAGTTCTGTACGTCGTTGCAAGTCAAACCTGACATTTGCAGAATTCACATACTTCACCGAACCTTTGTGTAAATTCTCTCACTCTTTTCTGTTTTCTTTTCTTCTCTTCACTTGTGCTATCTATCTCCATTCTCCTTTCTGATTCCGAACACTTGAGTTTTTTCATTTTCAGAGTGATTGTTGCTCCATTGAACTGAAAGAGGAATAATCACAGACATGGCGGAGAAGAGATTCATCATCGAGGTCGAGAAAGCGAAGGAAGCGAGCGAAGGAAAACCATCGAGAGGACCTGTTTATCGTAGCCTCTTCGCTAAGGATGGATTTCCTGCTCCAATCGAAGGTCTCGATTGCTGCTGGGACGTTTTCAGGTTTCAATTTCATTTTTCTTTGTTTTCGTCTTTCAATTTCCATGCAAATATCAGATCAATTAAGCTTCACTTAATTTCATCGATGTATATGCTCTGGAATCTGGATTTGATAGATTAGACTTTAGTTGAAGCTTTTGTTGCTCCAAGCTACGATTCATTTTTGCTTATTACATTCACTCTCAGAAGATGTATTTTCACTCGTTACTTACAAATCGTATGCGTGTATTTTAGTTTCTTTGAATTATTATGTCAACTCTTTCAAAGCAGTGCTCTCTGATCTGTATTCCGGAGTGTTGAGTGAGGAGCATTTTCAATTGGAGCAATGTGTTTGGAGAAGTGAGAGTATTAATTTTGTCAATTTGAGCTTGTTTGTTAGTTTCTCAATTTTTTTCACTGTTGAAATAAATATTGTTGAACTTTTTGTGTGTATGAAGAGGACTTGAATATACTGTTTACATGTGTTTGGATACGGATTAGGGATGTTGTATTTCACATATGAACAACAGCTACTAGTTTTAGCTTTTATGTTTTTCTCACATTAGGGACTTGATTTGTAGGTTCCAGATTCGGACTTTTGATTTTACTTGGTTCAGGACTTGTTTCATGACATTTTGTTAATTAAGATTTCTGCTACGTTCAACGGATCTTAGGCTTGTATTGGTAAAAAATTAGTTAATTCAGTTCTGAATGCATGGTTCTTTTACAGAATGTCTGTTGAGAAATATCCAACCAGTCCAATGCTTGGTCGCCGGGAAATTGTGGATGGGAAGGTAAAGTCTTGCTTACCGATTGAGTTTCTTGTTATTACTTGACCGTTTTTGGCTTTTAACTGACTTAAATGCACATTTTTTGGACTCTAGCCCGGCAAGTACAAGTGGCTAACTTACAAAGAAGTATATGATCTGGTGATTAAAGTTGGGAATTCCATCCGCAGCTGTGGTTATGGAGAAGTAAGTCAGTATGACAGTAGTATAATGATGTTATTCCAAATTATTGGATTCACAGTACATGTTGGGTTGTTTACTATTTACAGTCAACATAATCTTTGATGTGCAATTTACATGGTTTCATGCCTTTGACATGATGTTGCCATCTGCATGTGCATGAATAGTTCAGTAGTGAATTAGAAGCATGACTAGTGAGTTTTGAGTTCAAGTGCTTGGCTTGTTGACACAGATTTACTTTTGCACCTAATTTTGTGTATAGGGTCCTTGTTTTATATGATTTTAATTTTTCTTTTTTGCATATGATTATATTTATAGTGTCTAGTGATTTGTTCTTTTCAGCTTGATTCATATATTTTTGGTTTGCAGGGTGTAAAATGTGGTATTTATGGTGCCAATAGTGCAGAATGGATTATGAGCATGGAGGTACACTTTATTTTTAATTTCCTTCCCCTCTGTTGTTTTCTGTGTTTTTCCATCTTAATTTTTCTGCTCACTCTATGTTGGAGGTTTCTATTGTGTTTATATGTGTGTGTGTGTGTATATATTGATGTTTGCTTCTATTTGTGATGAATATTTATTGTTATTTCTATGTTGACTGTGATGTTTCTTTGGTAATTGACTGTTTATAGCATGGTAGTTAGTATCGTGTGATTCACGATACGATACTATTGATACTATACGGTTCAGAGCTCTATGCTTATGTTGTGTCAGTGATGAGCATCCCTGCTCACCTAACAATAATGTTGCCGAACTAGCTTCCTCTCAATGGTTTGTAACATTTTTATAAAAAATTGCAGGCTTGCAACGCTCATGGACTTTATTGTGTTCCTTTATATGATACCTTAGGTATGTTCGCAGTTCCGTTAACACGTTTTTACACCATGGTTACACTTATACTCGATTGTAATCAAAGTTTACTTTTGATCTCTATTGTACACTGGAGTTGCTACTATTGAGGAACTATAATCTCAATCAAAGGCTTTGATGTTGTGTGAAAAGTTACAGCATTCATGACCATGTGACATTTTTTGTAACTTTTACCAACATTTAATATGTTCTCTTATTTAGGAACTTTTGAAAAACTTAGCTGTTTAGTGTACAAAATTACATTATTTTGAAAATTTATGCAAAATTCAAACATTTATTGAAAATTTGTGTCTTTTTTGTTTTTTTTTTTCACAAAAAATAAATAAGTTCACTAATCTGTACCCTTTTGAAATCCTCACCTAATTTACTAATAAAGTCCGTTTGAAAAATAATGTGAGTAAAGAACTTACAATGGAGCTCGCTACTAACCTAAAATTGTGATAACTTTTCTATCAACAATGTTTAAGTTTTTAAAATTAACTGTAACTCAGTAAAAAGATTCAAATGGTGCATGGTACTGGGAGAATATCCGATTGTACAGATACTTGTTTTTCAAATTTGAAATTATAATTATCATTTGCTTTGACTCTCTCATTCATATGATATAGGTGCCGGTGCTATAGAGTTTATTATAAACCATGCAGAGGTCTCAATTGCATTTGTAGAAGAAAAGAAGATACCTGAGGTTCTATCATATGCTCTATGTTATAGCAGTTTAATTGTTAGGAAGGATTATGGAGTTGTTTACAATCTTTTTGGAAATTGTAATTCTTACCCATATATTTGGTTTTGAAACTTTTCAGCTATTGAAGACATTTCCAAATGCAACACAGTATCTCAAGAGTAAGTTTTGTTGATTTTCTCCTTTCTTTCTTAAAGCTTTAGAATGAAACATTCATTTTTATGTCTTTGTTACAGCAATTGTAAGCTTTGGAAAGGTTACCCCGGAACAAAAGCAAGAAGTTGAAAAGTTTGGGTTGGCAATATATTCATGGGATGAATTTTTACAAGTGGTGAGTCATTCATTTCATGTACTATTACTCTTTTTTCTACTACAAGTTTTAAAATAGAAATAAAAGCGTCTTTTTTGTATATGGAAAACAATTAATGAAAAAATAAGGATAATATCTTGTAAATGGAAACTTGGGGATTGTTTGTTTAAGGCCAATTTATATAGATACGTATACATTGGAATTTATATTTCTGAAGTTAATTTAATTCATGACCTGCTGGAAGTAATTATGTCTTTTCTTCTTTGGCATTTGGATATTTTGTGGTTCCCATTCATAATTTAATTTTTAATATCTGCAACAGGGTGAAAATCAGACTTTTGAACTTCCTATTAAGAAAAGGAGTGACATCTGTACGATAATGTACACCAGTGGAACTACTGGTGACCCCAAGGGAGTGTTGATATCAAATGAGAGTATTATTACCCTCTTAGCTGGGGTTAAGCGACTGTTGGAAAGTGTCAATGAACGAGTATGTCGTTTTCTTTAAC
This sequence comes from Hylodesmum podocarpum, assembly GCA_026586105.1. Lineage (NCBI taxonomy): Eukaryota > Viridiplantae > Streptophyta > Magnoliopsida > Fabales > Fabaceae > Hylodesmum > Hylodesmum podocarpum. The sequence goes on from JALJEV010000646.1 coordinate 1,420,185, forward strand.
AACTCCTGCATTCTACTTGGAAATACAAGAATGTGCATACTACAGGAAACTCCCAATATATGATTTGGTTTAAGTTACTGATAATAGTCCCTTTTTTAAAAAAAATCAGTTTTAGGATAATAAATGCTTAGCTATCCTTTCCTCGGCATTCATAATCTTCCCTCCTTTTTCCCTTCTTTGCAGTTGACTGAAAAGGACGTATACATATCATACCTTCCTCTTGCACATATCTTTGATAGGGTCATTGAGGAGACATTCATATGGCATGGTGCTTCAATAGGTTTTTGGCGTGGGGTGAGTATATGTTGAATATCTTCCATTATCGAATGTAGATTTGATGTTATAATTGAAGTTCAGATTTGTTTTGATTTTATTTCCCCAAAAATTGACTTTTGGATTTGGAATGTAACCATCATTTACACTATGGGTGTAGGATGTCAAATTGTTAATTGAAGATATTGGGGAACTAAAACCAACTATTTTCTGTGCTGTTCCCCGTGTGCTTGATAGAGTGTACTCAGGTAAACTCTAAAAAGTTCTCACGAATTTTTTTAGTTTGATGATCTTTCCATCATCATATAATGTTGATGGTTAGATTATGATTTCAGTGGGACAAATCTACTCTGCAAATTATTTCTTGATTGTTGGAGCAGTGTTTTTTTGTTACTTTCATTTTCCATTTTTCTTCCTCCAACTGGTAAAGAAATTGCATTATGACTTTCGACCCCCTTTTGATACACAGGTTTGACACAGAAAATTTCTTCTGGGGGCTTTTTAAAGAAGACATTATTCAACTTTGCTTATTCATAGTAAGTATTGTTTTTGTAAATAATTACTTAGATTCTGGGTGAAATTGTGACAAGCCGGCCATGAATTGTCATGGATCCTCTGTAAGATACTAGGGAACCAAGATTGTTCACTTTTGTGTTTTTGGGTCGCTATGTTGATGTTGTGAAGTATCCTCTGGTTTTGTCAATGACTAATCTCTGTTAGAGAACCTGATTCTAAGGTCTCCCTTCCCAACCACGTTTTTTCCATGTACAAAACTCAAACCAAAGACTTTACTTAAGGAATTCAAGTTCAGTTCCTCTTCGACAAAAGAAATGTTGGTAGTTTGTACCATTTGAATTCACTAACAAATTCATATTAGATTAATTTTGATTCTTATTATGTTGTATCTAAATCACTGGTGGTCTCTCTGTTGGCTATTGTATATTCTTTTTCTTTATTATTATTATTGGTAAATAGTTCTGCAATATTCTAATATTGCAAATTCTGAAATTTGATTGCAGTAAGCTGAATAACATGAAGAAAGGGCATTCACATGTAGAGGCTTCTCCCCTTCTTGATAAAATTGTGTTTGATAAGGTAGTAAATTTTATAATTTTGAACTCCCCAGCCCCACAGTATGAAAGGGATTTTTTTTTTTCTAATCATGATTTTGCTACTTGATCAGGTAAAGCAAGGTTTAGGGGGTAGAGTACGTCTCATTTTGTCTGGAGCAGCACCTTTATCTGCACATGTAGAAGGTTACTTAAGGGTGGTGACTTGTGCTCATGTCCTACAAGGATATGGTATGCTCTTGTTAAATACGAAAATCAAACTAGACCATGCTATTGTGAAAATTAATTTATTTCAATAATTGGTTATATGTATAATCAATTATTATAATTGGAATTAGTTTTTTTTTGTTATAAAAAGCAATTTTAAGATAACTAGCATTTTAGTCTTGCAGTTCACAAAATAATCATTTGTTTTATATAATTAAAATTTATAATTAATAAACATTTTCGAATATATAAATTGCACTATAACTAAACTTTGCAGTAAAAAAAATATTTTTGAACATATAAATTATATTTTAGATTTGTGATAAATAATTTGTTTTTGTGATACAAAATTATATTTAGCTATTGATAATCTTTTCAAAATTAAATAGAAATAAATTGGTGCATAGATATGAATATGACATATGTTAAGAAATATAAGAGGTTAGAAAAATCCTAAAGACATTCTTGTTGAAGAAAAGCTCCTAAAAATGTTTTCGTTGAATAATAACTCTTAAAAATTCTCTTATTCAAGGTAACTATTCATATATATATATATATATATATATATATATATATATAAAAATAGAAAGAGAGAGAGGATTAATTTAGGTTGGATGCAATAAAAAAAGGGTATGCAGGAAATTGAAAAGCAAAATAGCAAAATCGTTGTTGGAAAATTTGGGAAATAATTTTAAGCTACAAATTCTAAGATGTATTAAAAAAACTTATTTTTAGAAAACTAGTTTTATTTTAACGAATGAAATTTGGTAAAAGCTTTTTATTTGAAAGAACATCTGAAATGCTAAAATTTAAGCTATCTCAAACATGCTAATACTTCTAGAGTTATTGTTTATTAATATATTAATATAAAATGTTGTCTAACTGAAATATATGTGGAAGATATTCATATGTCTTGTCACACTTATTCAGTGTATGTATGCTGAAGATAATGTAGTTGTTAGAATGTTGACTTATTTATTGTCCTTGTACTAGATTATGGCCTTGATGTGCTACTGTTAAAATGAAAATAGGTCTGACTGAAACCTGTGCGGGAACCTTTGTCTCATTACCAAATGAGATAGAAATGCTTGGAACAGTGGGCCCTCCTGTACCAAATGTGGATGTGTGCCTAGAATCTGTTCCTGAAATGGGATACGATGCTCTAGCAAGCACACCGAGAGGAGAAATTTGTGTAAAGGGAAAAACCTTGTTTGCAGGGTACTACAAACGTGAAGACCTCACCAAAGAGGTTCTGATTGATGAATGGTTCCATACAGGTTATATCATTTATGTTTTCCGAAATTGAGGTCTGTAGACACTTTTATATTAGTTGTTGGGTCTCACCTTTTCTTTTCTTTACAAATGATCTATTCAACAGGGGATATTGGAGAGTGGCAACCTAATGGGAGCATGAAAATTATTGATCGGAAGAAGAATATATTTAAACTTTCTCAGGGAGAATATGTTGCTGTTGAAAACCTGGAGAATATTTACGGTCAAGTTTCTTCTATTGAATCTGTATGTCCTGAGAATCCTATACCTTGTAGTGAATTTATTGCTGATATCAATGTGGAAATATAGTTATCTGTTTTAAATCCAGGCCAATAAATGAATATATGATCTCAAAAGGTTTAGTCCTGTGCAAAAACAGAAATAAAGTTTTAAATTACCTTCATTTCATGAATTTAAAATGTTCTGTTCCATGCTGTTAATTAGTCATGTTCAGAGTTATCAATAGTGGATGGCGGAAGACCAAAATTCTGCCATATAAACGTGCCATTGCGGCTTATGGCGCCGCTATAGCAGGCCTCCCTTCACAAATTGCATATAGCGGTTGCCAAAATATCCGCCATGCCATTCTGCCACAGCGGCCATGGCGCCTCCATTTGACAACACTGGTCATGTTACAATTTTTTTCCTCTATTTCAGATATGGGTTTATGGAAACAGTTTCGAGTCCTTCCTTGTTGCTGTTGTTAACCCCAGTAAGCAAGCACTTGAACATTGGGCACAAGAAAATGGTATATCCATGGACTTCGATTCCCTCTGTGAAGATTCTAGAGCAAAAACTTACATACTTGAAGAGCTATCAAAGATTGCAAAGGAAAAGAAGGTTTGAATTAATTATTTTACATTTCTTATCTTTATTCTAATTGTTAAATTTGGAGGATGTGTGTGTAGATAGATTCTTTATTATTCACTTTGATAAAATGCCACATCAATCTAAAGTGATTTTCTACAGCAAACAAGGTTCTTTATAATTCAAATACAATATATTTTGCAAACAAAAGAAAATATCTACTGGTTTTTGGTAATAATAATTTTGAACATGAAATACTTTGTCTGGTTTTGCATTAGCTTTAATTGATTTATACTATATGTACTAGAACATATACTGAAGCTTTGTGGTATGGTTGGCAGTTGAAAGGTTTTGAGTTTATAAAAGCAGTTCACCTTGACCCAGTTCCATTTGACATGGAACGTGACCTTATCACTCCAACATACAAGAAGAAGAGGCCTCAGCTCCTTAAATACTATCAGGTACAAGTTGTCAAATTCTCAGGATTTCATTTCACTTCGTAGTTCATAAATGAAAGGTTCATTTTCTTTTGCTTGTATAGGGTTGGTTAGTTGACCTGGTAATGGAAACTCCCGTACTGTTGGTGTCGGTATAGATGTTGTTGCTTTAGCCCTATATACTAATACTTTAATATCCATTTTTAAAATTGGGAAAGGGCACAGAAATAAAAAATCACGAGTTTATGTGAGGATCAAATCCAGAACATGCATTTGTAGTCACGACCACATAAACTATCAGTACTTTGTGGCAAAGCTGTCAAGATATGTTCATGAGTTCATCTTAAACTAAACTCACAAATTATTTCCATACACACACACACAATACATCTGCGCAGATGTTCATGCGTAGTAATGTTCAACCATATGTAAAATTGGACCCTCCACTGGCAGCTGAATCCTATGCAATTTTGAATGCCTTATGTGTCTGTTTAAATAAGCATGCAAACGTGTATTGGAGAGACGTACATGCTCGCGTATAGCTGTCTAGGCATTCTGTAGAATTGAATAGGTCATTTAAATTAAAATTGAGTGGTTAGCCTTTTAGTTAGTTGCGAGTGTGAACTTCTATGTTATCACTCCACTTCCAAGCAATTTCCTAGCACGTTTTATTCTATGGGTTTCAGAATCAAGCCATTTTACCTTGTGGGTGATAACAAGTACTGACTATAGCTTTTTTATTTTGTGCACAGAATGCCATTGACAGCATGTACAAGAGTGGAAAGTAAAACCCCGAGCTTGAGACGTGCTTTGGGGAGTTAATGCCTTGGAGATAATTTATTTTCTACATGTAATAGTATTTACTTCCGTTCCATTGTTTCCCTTTAGCGACTGTACATATTATTATTCTGAGATATCTTATAATATGTCATGTGTAGCTTTTGTTCAACCGCACAAGAGATTAAACATTAAACTATTTTACAGATATGAAACTATTTTTAAGCAAATTATTGGCTCGATATTACTTGCAACATGTACAATAATATAGGATGTGTGATGCAAATAATTAATAGGAAAGAATGCTTGAATAGTAAAAAAATTGTAATATAAGTTATACCGATAAATATGTTTGAATTGATTTCTTCTAATGAGAAATGTCAACAATTTTTTTATTGATTAAATCCATTGAAAAATCATAAAATTGACGCTTTCTAACATACTATTATCAGCTGAAGTTTACTAAAAATTACAATTATAGGTCTCATTTATTTAATGATTTTCATAATTTTGTAAGTGTAAAATAAATTTTAATGAATAGTAAAATGTGTGCTAGAATAAAAGTCAAAGATTGACTACTCTATTAGTCTTAATACTTACATAGGTTAAAACTCAATGAAAATTACAAACACGAGAGGATATCATTAACTAATACATTGGAATTGATAAAATATATTATAATTTTTAACTTTAATAAATTTTGATTAGTAAAAGAGTGTGAATTTGAACGACTATAACGGAAAATATGTTTCTATAGCTTGTCTTTTAAATTATCTAAAAAATGGAGAAAACAATTATGCATATAAAAATGCTTTTCTAATAAACTTTTCATGGGCATTGACAGCTTCATTGTCTGTTCTGTATTATTGCAGCGCCAATTATATACCTTTCCTTCGTCTAGCTACAACATATTTCACAAATGAATGTGCTGATATTTGCACAGCTCCAATATATGCATAAACTCAGTGGTGTTTGAGTGTTGAATTGAATCTTGTAAATTAATTATATTCAGTAGTTAACTTATACACCCATTTCACATTTTCACTTAAAATTTTCAATCTAATGAACTAACTTATACGATTTTAACTCCTAATTTCTAAACCATAAGTTTTCAACTAATAAGTTCTGAGCTAGTTTACAAGTTAGTCTTGTTAAACACGTATTTAAAGATAAATAAACATTACTTAAGTATTTGATATATAAAAACATCTTTAAATAGCATTACAGTCATAATCCGGTGAGAAGCTTCTGGAAGAATTAGGATGAGATGGAGTTTGAAAACAAACGTTATGGTGTTTGTTACATGCGATGGGACACCTGGATAACTGTAAAACTAAGAATCTATGATGTTGTCCACGAAACAGTGGCACCTTCTTAATAAGGTGGCCACGTTTACAGCATATGAGAGCACGTCATTTTGCTTTGCCGCCATCCTAACTCGCAAATTGCAATCTCCAAAAGAAAAATAAAAAATCCAAAGCAATCCCCACTTTTTGAATCCTATGTCTGTTTATCCCTATCCCTTAAAGCTGTCAACTCACTTACCACCGTCTTTGTTTCTATAAAACCACATTTTTCTTTGTCACACAAACCCCTTCTCTTTTTACTATTGACTTTATCTGTCTTTATTCAATTAATCCATCAACTTGTTAAATTTGTAGAATATTATGTATTCTAAATGCCTTAAAACTCTAACTTACGTCACTTTTTCTTTCAAGAAAAAAATAACATCCTTATTTTCTAAATAAACAAGCTTAAGTCAAATCATAAACATCTGATAAATAACTTGTATAACTTGTCCTATTTGCCTATTTCCATCTATAAATTAACATATCATTCAGTTTACTAATCAAGCTATTTCTAAAACATTATTTAGAAAGTTTAATAACAATACATCTTCAGTATAAATATTTTTACACTTTAACCCATCCAGTATCGCTTTTAGTATGTTACTATAAATTAACATATATAATTTAGCGTTTATACATAAAAATTTAGTACACATCAATCTTACTAGTTTCTCTGTTATTATTACCTCTCTTATATATTCTTAACTCAATCCTATACATATAACATATTCCTAATTTAATCCTTACTTAAAAGTATGAAGCAATCTAAAAATGCACAACGTTAAATGGTCAACGTACGACCAAAATCAATCTTATAATTATTTTTCCATATATATTTTTAGTAATCATATATTATTTTCACAATCTGTTTGATAATATCCAATTAAAAAATATTTAGTAGATAATTGTAATACGAAACAACAGAATAAAATATAAAAAAAAGAAATATAATAATAAAATTAGAGAAATATATATATATTTTATAAGTAGGATGAAATAATATTACCGTGTAATAAAATTATATCCAAACTCACTTTTAAAATATTATAAGCACGCGGTTACTAAAGGAAGGTTTTGCCCGGATCCCGCCAAAATCATGATCTTCGGAAAAAGGCGCCACGTACTAAGATAAAAAAATCCTGTACGTCCACGTTTTTCTCGTATAATCCAACTTGAAAGGAGACGTGTACGTTTCAGATTTAACTTTCCCGGAATGCGTTCAGCCTTGGCGTGCGAGATGCTTCGTGGCATGCAAGAGTCGTGTACAAAAACAAACAGCACATAGTTTCCTCTAAAAAGAAGAAAACCGAAAATAAAAAAAGAAATAAAATTGAAGCCGGTGCGCGCTAGTGTGCAATGCGTGAACATGCCCTTACGTGATAAAATCTTTCCGGTAATAACGTAACATAGCATAACATGCAGTGCTTCAAACTCTAACGAAAACGGTTACACACTCAACCTGTCACGAAATGAATGCTTCCAAGATTACCACCACCGACAATAAATCAGAAGAAATCAAACGCCGTTACGATAATTACCGAAAGAAGAGAAAGCGTCCTTGTGAGATCGTTTTCATTCCTACTATGGAAGATTCTGATATCATCGGAGACGATAAGTGCACCAAGGCGGTTGCAGCCGCCTCGGTTTCTCACGGTTTCATTTCCGTAATCGGACGCCGGCGCGTCATGGAGGACGCGGTTAAGGTTGTTCCTAGTTTGGTCGCGGCGGAGCGTAGTTGTGGCGGTGGCGGTTACGATTTCTTTGCTGTTTATGACGGCCACGGAGGGACGCTCGTGGCGAACGCGTGCCGCGATAGGATGCACTTGCTGTTGTCGGAGGAAGTGAGAGAGAGTAAGGTCATGGAGAAAGGATTGGATTGGTGCAAGGTCATGTGTTCGTGTTTCATGAAGATGGATCGAGAAATCGGAACCGGTGGTGGTGGTGATGAAAACTATGACGGCGGAGGGAACACGATGGGATCGACGGCGGCGGTGGTTGTGGTTGGAAAGGAGGAGATAGTGGTGGCGAATTGTGGTGACTCGAGAGCGGTTTTGTGCCGTGGCGGTGTAGCTGTGCCACTTTCACGTGATCATAAGGTGATGATGAATTTATGATAATATTAATTAATTAATTAATCATGATTATTATTAATTGATGAATATTTTTAGATTTTAGTTAATTAATGAATAACACATAAGATTAACACGTGGTTGATTTTAATTGATTTGTTTATTTATTTATTATATATTAGCCTGATCGTCCAGATGAATTAGAGAGGATTGAAGCTGCAGGTGGAAGAGTTATTAATTGGAACGGTAATCGTGTTTTGGGAGTACTTGCTACTTCCAGATCCATAGGTATCTTTCTCACTCTTCCCAATATTTAACCTAATTTTAATTAATTATTTATTTATACTGTGTTTGGCAACACGTTAGGCTGAATCTCCAACTCAACTACCAATTGCTTTTGCTTTATCTTCGACGTGATTTTGTACTAAATATGGATTTTGTATGGGGACCAAACACGTATTGTATAGTTAGTTCCACCAAGAAACACATGCATAATATGATCAAGTAACGCTGCAAACTTCATCATACAATACAACCAATTTAAATCATTACATAGTCTTCCGTCACGTGGTCCTGATCAATTTACGTGTCATAAGCTTTTTTATTAGACTGTTGAAAACGACACATAATTAACTAGAACAAAATCATCTTTGAATTCTTTTTACCAAGTAATTTAATTCGTCTATTACATGTTTATGTAAAATAAATTAACTAGAATAAAGAATGTGCGATTAGAGAGTGAAAGAGTGTGGGGTTTAATTAAAAGGGAGGGATTTGATTGAAATTGACAAGTAGGATGGATGCAGGGGATCACTGCATGAAGCCATTTGTGATATCACAGCCAGAGACGAACGTGTACACAAGAACAGAATCAGATGAGTTTATTGTAGTGGCGAGTGATGGGCTATGGGATGTAGTGTCAAACAAGTTTGTTTGTGAGGTGGTAAGAAGTTGCCTGAATGGAGAAATGAGGAGGAATTTGAAAGAAGATTCAATTATAAGTAATACAAGAGAAGCTGCAGCGTTGTTGGCTGAGTTGGCTATGGCTCGTGGAAGCAAAGACAACATCAGTGTCATTGTCATCCAACTCTAAGACTAAGACTAAGACTACTACTACACTTTCCATCCTCAATTCCCATTCAACCGCTAATTTTATTTGCTTTTTTCCTCCCTTTGTTTCCAATTTAATTCTCTCTTTCAACTTTTCTTTATGTCTAATTTGTATTGTAATATTGTTGGGATGGGTTATATTAATCTCAAAGCCTTTAGCTTCATTATATGTCCCCGTAAGGACATAGTACTGTTAGTTTTGTACAGCAAGAATATTTCGTTTTTATAAAGTCATCTTTAACGCTGAAAACATTTGCCCTATGTTTCCGACATTTTTAATAATACTTTGACAACTAAAAATCAGTTATAAAATTAATTAGTTATAAAGAAATATTTATATATATAAGTGATCAGTTATAAAATTAATTAGTTATAGAGAAATATTTATAATAAAAAGAGAAAAGTTATAGAGAAATATTTATAATAAAAAGAGAGAAATACGCAGAGTGAGTTGGTTGAATGTATTGTAATTGAGAAATACGCAGCTGTAAGTGAGTTGGTTGAATATATTGTAATTGAGAAATACGCAGATATTCTGTGACTGATTTGGCTGAATATATTACAATTGTTATTGTAATTTTAATGTAGTTGACTGATTTGGCTGAATATATTACAATTGTTATTGTAATTTTAACGTAGTTGAATGTAATTGTTAGTATCCATTATTTATTGGGAAGGAAAAAGAAAAAAAATAATAAATATCTTTTTATGAGTTAATTATTTATGTATTTATGCCGAGCATTAGAGCAATTCAATATAGGTTTTTGTCAATTTTTGTTGTTAATGTTAACATTGATGATTATACCTAAGACTGTAGACTTACCACCCAAATTCCTACTATTAGATTAACCCTAATGGTTAAACATGTTCTGTCATTACACTCCATATTTACTTTTTATAATGTAAACAACTTTATTTCTCTTACTCATCAATTCTAGAAACTCTACTAGACGGTCTCCACATCTCACATTCTTACATTCTATATATAAAAAAGATATTAAGTCACAATTATTTGATATATGAAAAAAAGAATATATGTATATATAGTTAGTTTCCATGAATTATATTTTATTTAACATAATAAATAGTATTTAACGGTTAAATTGTGATCAAATTAACATTAATAAAATAATGATAGTATTATTCAATAATAGATACATAATGTTAAAGAAACATAATTTTACAACCTTTTGATATTAAACAAAATGTGTTTAAAATTCAATTGCACACCAAAAACAACAATTCAAATATACTTAACTCCAAGTATCAATATTTTCTTTGACGATAACAAATTATCATCTAGAGTTAAAAGGTAAAAGACAAAATCCTAGAAAAAAAATATATATCAAAGGAGCATAATGTTGAGTATTTTTTTACTGTCTTGTTGTGGACCACTTTTAGTCAATTTTCTAATTCTTTCATTGATTTTTCTTAAAGCCGATTATGTAATTTATCTGAACCAAGCACCATACTAGTTCATCAATTGTTTGGTCAGATTATGAGATCTAGTCTGATTTTCAAGACATAAATAACACTTTTAAGTATTTTTAAACCTGGCCAAACATTTCGGAAGCGAAATTTTAACTTAATTGTACTTTATATGATCGAGGGAGATAAAAAGAGAGAGAAAAGTGCAAAATAAAATGAGTGATTTAATAAAAAAAAAAAACATACATAAAAGCGAAAAAATTAATTATAAAAAAATAGTGTATAATAGTTTATTGCAAAAAAAATAAAGTTGAAAGGCAAATGATTGTAAAAATTGGGTTTTCTTCCTTTAATAAAAGTTTTGTGAAGCATAAACTCGACGTCGAAGGTTTTGTGAACCTCCTCCTTTTATAGAGTGTGAAATTTCAATTTTAGAATTAATTAAAAAACACTTCACATCACCGTTAAACCTCGCATTACTTTAATGTGATTTAATAGATCTGAATGAAATTTATTCAGCAAAAAGAAAAAAAAATCTGTGTGAGATGCGAATCAATTGTTTATAGTATCCATATAAGATTGGAATAATTAATATTGGGTATTGGAACAATATTTAATAACTTTTTATGAATATTGAATTTTATCAATCTAACTATTAAATTCAACTTTATAATGAATTATACCGAAAGCTTTATGTCCGAAATCTGTTTCAAAAAATTTTGTTTGCTCATCGTAGTTATTTTATAAATTTTTGCATAGTTTATGACTTTCATGATCCAATTAGGATAAACAAGGTGCATTTATGATCAAAATCTTATTGGGTCAAGTACCCAAATCCAGCTCATTATGAACCACTTAGGATAAATAAGGCCCATTTAGGGGTATGTATTGACTTTAAGTACTCCACATTTGACAAGCACCCAAGTCCAGCCCATTATGCAGAGAGCATGAGATAGGCGAATAAACACTACAAAACTAATTATAGATTATCTTAATTTACATTTAAAGAATTTTCAAAACTAAGTTTCTAATTAAGTTTAATATATATATATACACTTATATATATATATAGTAATTAGGGTTAAATGTATTTTTAATAACTAAACTTTTTGAAACATTTGTTTACCTTAAAAATATATTTAATCTCTAATTTTGACATTCAAGTTAATAAGAAATTGAAGTAGAAATAATAGCTGCTGGAAATAAAAAAATCTTATATTTATTGTAAAGTAACATTATTATTTACCCAAGTAAATCAGGTAAAGATATGATATAAGGTACTCGTCAATCTGGATGAATAACGCCTTAAATATAGGTAATGTAAATTTCTAAATATTAGATATATATATATATATATATATATATATATATATATATATATATATATCCTTTATCAAGATCTACTATTGGGCCATGACTTGATAATTGTAATTTTCAGTTAATTCGTTCTGTGTCTGTTGTTATGCTTAATATGGGAGTTTACTGGTTGAGATTTGCTTCATTTTTGTATTCAGTTTTAAAGATCTTGTATTAAAATAAACTAGAACTTATAAAATAATCAGCATTCTCATGCAGTAAATAGTAAATTTGATAAGAAAACTTTGTAGAAGAATTCGAAGTTATTAAACTGAAAACAACAAGTGCAGTGTAGGTGGAGATAACCAACATATATAACATTATTATTGTATTAAATAATAATTATAGATACCCATAGAGCTTAGACGGCAATTCATAATGCAACAATAAGACATTAATCACTACTCAGCAAAATTTGATGATAGAAACCAACCTGGAAAAAAAAAAGAAGAAGAAAATTAGAAAATAGATGAAAGTCAGTGTTACAAAATGATGAATTATGAACAACCCACGTGATGTCGGCGTTGCTCGTAGGCCATGTAGACACATGGCTTCTCCAATCTTCAAAAGTCAACTTATCTTGATTTGAGTCTTCTATAAAATCACAACAACCACAAGTAATTAATTAAGCAAGTAATACTATATTAAAAAGGATTTTTTCATTTCGTTCTCACAGGTGTACACTAAAAAAATTGAAAAAAAAAATATTTCTAATTAGCAGTATTAAAAATATATTTTCATACTTACTTTCATTAAATTGAATAAATTGTATTTAATACTTTTACGTTATATATATAGGTTGATGATATGCATTAATACCTAGCAGATAACCCCTCAAATTAAATAAAGCCCTTACATCATCAATATAAAATAGAATTTCATTTTGAATCTTCATTTTATGAAAACCTAATTTTAGCATATACTTCATATCCTTTGTTTTATATTTCTCATTATATTTATTATTTTCTCTCTTCGTTGAACTGTATATATATGCCTCTTAGGTTTATAAAAATATATATTTCTTCCTTTCCAATCAGGTGGGTTGTTCATGTGATATATATCCCCAAAATAAATTGCATTTCATTCCCTAAAATTAAAAATAAAAATAAAAATGGAGGGAACTCTTGTTTTATGAATAATAATAAAATAAAATAAATGTGGCTCTCAAGTCGACCATACGACCAAGTCTCTCAATCTAATCATTTGTTATGTACTAGCTGACTCTGCTTAAGAAAACAAATCAAGTAGGTGTGTTTTGATAGCAGTTTATGGTTGCTTTAATTTTCAGTTGACAAACTCTTTTTTTGTTAAAATATTTTTTAAGAATAAAGATAACTATAGATTTTTTAATTTTCAACAAAATCATGTCATTGATTTATGATTGATATACTTCACAAGTTAGAAATAAGCCCAAAAATATTTTATTTTGTTTCCTATTTAAAATGAACCAGATATAAACTACATATCTTATTGAACTTCCATTAATAATTATGAATTGTTTAATTATAATTATAATATTTTGTTATGCATCACTAATTGAATGTATATATGTATTAAAAGCAAAAGAAAGAAAAAAAAAAAGGAAAGAGAAGGGTTCATTTGTCAAACCGACCTCAACGAAATGGTCAGAAGGGAAAGAGAGAGAGACAGGAGAGTGAGAAATTGGGTGAGAAGAGACAAAAGTGTATAAACACACACAGCTCATTGCCGCAAAAAAGAAAAACCGGTGAACTTCTTAGACAAAGGTCAAACCGCCAAGAGCCACTCGTTTTTATAAATTCTGTTTCATATTAAATGAGTCGTATATTCAGTTAAGATCATCCTTTATTACTTCCAACCTTACCTTAATCCCATCAACAACGACAACATAAGACCATTTTCTATGTAAATAACAACTATTCTTACTTTGATTTATTGTTTACACGGATCCCAAGTCTCAGTTCAAAGGTAAATTCCATGTGAGCTTTATTACTTAAAATGAATATTTTGCTTCAGTCCTTTCAACAGATATTCAAACACATCACTAATTTTTTAATAATCATTTACCATATTTGTTCAAATATTAATTTATATTTGTTATCATTAACAATGCCCTTTTATCACTTTAAGTGTCTTCTTAATACACATGTGAAATCTCATTATAGCCTCATTATTATTTGGTTGTGACTATGGTAGGTCTCATGAAAATAATTTTCCTTTTTCATGTTTCTCTGATTTTAGATTCTCTTACCACTGTCTTTTATATTTTCTGCTTCATAATTTTTATGCAAACAAACAGAGATTTTCTTCTTCTTTTTCTTGTTTTTTGTTTTTCTGTATCACAAGCATAGAGTTAAGGTGCCAATAAAACCTAGCTATTAAGAAAAGTGCTAATAAGACACTCAATTAAAAATAATAAATACGAGTGAGTGTTTGAACTAATGTAAATGATCCGATACAAATTCAAACACTATTTATTTTTTTCGATTTTGAGAACAAAGCTGAGTTATTGTCAGTTTTAATTTTCAGGAAAAAAAAAACTTTTCTCACAGAATCTTTTATTCTTCAAAAAAAATATTTGCATGAATAGACTGTAGGGATGTGTCACTAATTACAATTATATTTATAGTGCACATCTTACGTAGAGGGATAAGTACTATGTGAATGAGTTTTTCATTGGTTCTCAGTTTGTTCTTATATATTTGAATCGGTGGATAAATGTGAGAAATTAGAATTGTAGAATGAAGTGACTTCTCCTTTGTCTAGTACGAGAAAAACATAAAAGATAAAAAGGGGAATCCTGGTGTATGTATACAAAATTTATCCAATCCAGAAATTATTAAATTACTTTTCAGATGAACACAGATTTGATACATTCATATTTCATAATTAAAAAAGAATATGTAACAAAAAATATAGACATCCGATAAGAATTTTAGTTTATTGTAACTGGAATTAAAAATATAAAAAAAGCTTATATTTTTTCACTTAATATTTTGCATTGTGGATATTTAATAAATGTATATATTAAAAAAGAGTAACATTTATGATATAGTTTTATATTGGATATTGAAAGCAATAGATTTGTTGATTTGTGAGAGAAGCTAATAGGCACAGAGTGAGAACAGCAAGATTAGTGGGGGACCTTGGAGGTGGAGAGACCTGTGACCAAGTCACGTAATAATAATAATAATATAGTGTGTCTCTGGAAAGGTCATGTATAAAATGGACCCTACCACCTATGACCTGTCCAATTAACCATGAAAGGGGCTCACAACTCTTAATCGTGAGGCATTGGATCATCACTATGAAACTTTCTTTTTCTTTTTTTTTCTTATCCATATACCCTTCATTTTCGACGTGCCATGCTTTCATGGCCCCATCGGCACCTACATCTTTGAACTTCTCTACCCTATCTAATACGACGCACGCAGCTTTATTTTCCAATCAGAAAATCACTCCGGGGATTCAATTCTAGATAAACAAAAGAAAGTCTTTAAGATAATTATTACATGAACAAACAGCTTTATTATGTATTATTAATCATTTTATTATTAACGTTACCTACATCATTACATTATCAATATACACAACACAACGTTTAATATCCATCATTTATGTCCATTTATGTTAGAATTATTAGGTATTTAATCTCATTTATTTCTCTAATTTTCGTCTTTAAGTGTTAGTGTTATTCAACAGGAATCGTTAATATTTTTTTTTATTTTTATATCCGCTTTTATCATATTCTAGTTTGATAGTTTTCACCGTCTAAATCTTTTCATCTCTTATAACTAATTGTTTATATATTATAATTCAGATATTTTTCTATAAAAATTAATCAAAAGAAAAAAGTGTAGATGGAAATAAGGGTGATATCATTAACGAAGATTAAGTTTGTGTGTCGAACGTAGATGATAATAGTTAAAATAAGAGTATCTAAAGATGTTTGTGTCTATTTTTCTCTTGATAATGTATGTATGAATAGTAGCTAAAATAAAAAGAAGAAATTTCACGAGATATCGTAAAAGATAAGGTGACACGTGGTGAGAGAAAAGGAGAGAGTATATTGGGATGTAGTGGGAATGGAGAAAGTATCGTATCCGTATATTGCCATTTTGGCATTTATAAATGAAAAAGGTTCTTTATCATATACAGCCAAAACACACCTTTTTCATTATTTAGAGTCAATCCCACGTTCCACAAACACCTCCACGCGTTACTTTCCTATTTGTGGAGATTATTGCGTCTGCTACTCAATCACGCTTCACACTTTATACCCTCACGCTTTTACATATTTGCCCCTCTTCTATAATTTTATCAAATATTATTCTAACCACAAACAATTAATGGATTCAAACTTTATGTAAATAATGTAAATAAGTAAATTACATTAGAAAACGGTGAAGGGTTTCACCATTGACTATGGACATATCATAATCTGATTGCAAGTAGAGAGGTGTTAGGTTGGGTCACATGCATGTACAGAAGAGAAGGGTTTTGGGCCTCGGAAATACTGAATAGTATCCTTTCACGAGTATTGTCCTTCACATTTCAAAGAAAAAGGCCTACCACCCCATACCTTTTCACAGACACCTTTACGCCATTAATATACCATGCCCATTGATTTGTGACTCTTGTCCCCACTTTAATGCCTTTGGTACTATTCTTGTTTCACCTTCTCACTTCATCATACCCCTTCCTGCTCACACCAATAACAACAAATCATGCACTACCTACACCTGTTCCAACAATATCTCTCCCATTCAATCATCAATCCGTTCCTTCCGCAATTGATCTTTTGTATTTAAATTATTTATTTTAAAAAATATTTTTGTACATAAATTTTTATTTAAAGAAAAATGATTAATTTTATGTTTACTTAAAAATTTTCACGTCATTTAGAAATATAACATGTTATAAATATACAAATGGACAACAATCATCATCTTATAAATTGATTTATTAAATTAAATTAAACTTATAATTCACATCCACCATTCTAACATGATATGATATAACTTGGTATAACTCCATACAATTTCGGTATAAATATTTCACAGGTTAATTCAAAATGGGAAAATAATTTACGGACTAAAAGGTTATCTATGAATCTCTCACGTTTATGTCCATGCCTAAACTCCATGACAAGAAAAATTGGGAGGCTATGGCAATGAGCATGTGCACCCCATACTGACTTTACCTGATGGCAACAACTAATCAATAAGTTTGTTTCAACATTTTATTGAAAGTGCATGCGCACAGTTTTAATTTGATTTTTGCGTGGGACAATGTACGTACACTTAACTTAGATATGATCATTAATGGGTTATTTACCTTACAAGGCACAAGGGTAATGAAACTTATTACTTCATAGCTCACACCCATCATCAATGTATAATGCATAGATTCCCTCCATGTGTTTTCCTACTTGAAGCCTCTATTGCTTATACAAATACATAATGGTTTCTTTTTCTTTTTGTGGGAAAATATTTTGTCACTATTGACTAATTCGCTTCATATGTCTTCAAGAGGGAATAGCTTAAAAAGTATCGCTATCACATTCAATGCTATGTTTCTATTTCAAGATAGGTGGCATAGACACGTTGCTTTTATTGCTGGCAGCTTTGAAAGTCAACACAAAAAGCTTGTATTCATCACGTATCAATGCTTATCCTGGAATAAACATTAATAGTGTTCTTCAAATTAAATCATGCATGATTTGATTCTTACTGTGATTTAAGGAAATTAGTTAAATGGGTCTTGCATTGTTTTTGGATGTCAATAATACCCAACAAGAAACATGACCATGCATGACTCTCATTGAGTTCCATTCTTTTTATTTCTAACAGAGTCTCTCTTTCATCTCCCTTTCGGTTCCTCATGCATTCTTTTTCCATTCCCTAATACTGAAAATAAAAATTTGATTATTAAATTGGAATGCCCTGTTTTTCAATGAGCTATTTAAGAATTTAAATATTATATAATCTGAAATAGTCTTTTTGATGTATAGTCGATTTTTTTTAATTTCTTGTAAATAACCAAATTGAGTTAATTATATTATTATATATAAAAGTAGAAGTGTTTAAATAAATTAATAAAAATTTATCAATGACCTATCTAAGAATGAAAATTACTTGACACGGAGTCGAGTTTTATTAATTTTTTTATAAATAAAAAATAATTATATATTATATATAATTTGATAGTGACTAGTAAAATGTAATGGTCTTGACCCAAATCATATAAAAAAAAAATCTCACACTGAATGACATTATATAGTTTAATGTTATCAATATTATGTATGATTGTAGAGTAATATCAGCCAAATTTTCTGTACATACAATAATTAAAATAGTTGTTTTTAATGAGAATTTTTAAGAATTTTTTTTAACAAAAAATATTTATTAAGAGTTTTTCTTTAATAAGAACAGTTTTGTACTTTTTAACCCTTTTTATTTTATTTTAATTTTTTTATTTTAATTTTTTAATTAATTTTTCATATATTTTAAAAAGAGATTACTAATAGTTAAACTCTCTTATGAAATATAAATTCGTTATTGAAATATAAATATAATTGATATATTTAAATATTTTTTTATTATAGATTTTGATTATATTAACTATTTTAAAATGTATATTTTAAATTTTGATTATATAAAATAGACATTTCACACATAAAAATGATGGTGATACACGTACGTAAGAAAATTCAATTGATTACCGCCCAACCCATTCACTTGTTTGTTATCCTTTTGCGTCTCGTTCAAAACTTTATAGGAAAAAAATTCTCTTTGTATAATATCTCGGTACAGTTTTTTTAACTACAAAAAATAAGACGAGAAAAAAAGTATAATTAAAAAAAGATAAAATTATGAATTATAAAAATAATGTAAAATAGTAATGTGTGTTGAAAATATTATTGCTAAGACTTAAAAGAAAATATTTTTAAAAGAGGTTTAAACTGCTTTGAATCCAAATTAAATGAGTATATGTCGACTTAATTGTTATAAAACAAAAAAGTTAATTTGATTGAGTACGTAATAGAGAATTAAATGTTATTGGTAAGAGGCCTAAAGATACGCGTTGGTGTAGCAAACGCGTGGTTCTGAGAAAGAAAAGGACATTTTTTGAATGACACATTCTAACCTGTGAAACTACTTGTATCATCTCCTCTCATCACGTTCTCATGACTAGCACCATATCGCTGCAATAAATTGCAAAAGTAGGTTTTTCTTTTTGGTGATGTATTGCAGAGGTCATCCTTATGGACCATATGAGTATGGACCACGACGAACTGTTCAAATCTAAACCCCTTATCAAAATCAAAATATACGATCAAAATTCTTGAACCTTTTATTTGATCAAGTAAATTCTTCTCTGGGTTAAGATCAAGTCGAGTTTGGAAGGGAGTGAACTAGAGAAAGAATAATACCTATGCAAAATCTTTTAATTAGTTAATCTTAAAGTTGAGATAATCTATATAGATCATTGTATTGATTGGACTATTTACATTTACATAAATATGCAATTTTATTTGAATATAATATGTCTATATGTGAAGAAATTAACTCTCAACACAAATTTACGTCTAAAACACAGTGATTCTTTTCCTATAAAGATAATAGTGATTCTTTTTGGGTTTTTCAAGATATTTAGCTATATAAAGAGTAAAACACTTATTTTCTTTTAATCATAAAACGAAAAGTATTTAAGTATATATTTTTTTCAATATTACAACAAACAAAATACTCCAAAGTTTTGTTAAAAGCAAGCCACGTAGAAACAAAATGTCTATAATGTGTTTAGACTGTGATTGGAATATTCCCAAAAGTTTTGGGGTTTGGACAAAAGTTAGAGTTGCACTTTTTGCTCAAAGCATGATACTAGATTTTCAATTGGAACTGACCAGCAATAATCTTCCAAATTAATCCATAATTACGTAGCCGTACATTATAACCTCATAAGGGTGTTTGAGTAATTTGGGGTGGGAAGACAGGTCACAGAGACAAATTGAGACTACGAAAGGAACACGTTGTGTGAACGGGGTTTCTTTCTGTTGGGAAGCGCTTCCTGTTTCTATAAATACACACCCACGCTGTGATAAGAGTCCCACCATACCACTGTTTCAAACCCCCCAAAGCAATTTTACCCATAACATCTTTTTCTCTCTCTTTTGATCCTCACTTTTTTTTTTTTTTTTTTTTTTGGGATCACAATTTCCTTCTGGGAAGAGGCACCAGTTTTTTTCAGTGACCATCTTCCAATACATTAACATCTTACATTACAAATCATGGAGGGAATGCGAGAAGCAAATTCACAAGTTGAACTCCAAAACAGTGCCGATATAGGGTCATCTTTATCAAAGCTCATATTAACAAGTGGAGCAAACACCCTAGACTCAATTTTCTCTAATTGCCCTCCAACAAATAGTACCTCTATGTTGGAATATTTAGAACCCTTTGGGTCTTCAGGTTTTGAACCTCTTGGTTCCTCCGTGTACCTTCGCCAAAGGGACATCCTTCAAAAACTATACCAAGAAACCAGAGCAAATACAAACGGGTCATTTGTTCCCACTTCCTTGGTAAATCCGTCTCTAAACACTGTATACACGACTTCGTTGACTTCCTCTTTGACCAACCCTTGTAAGAAAAAACTCTACAGAGGAGTGAGGCAGAGACACTGGGGAAAATGGGTTGCGGAAATTAGACTCCCACAAAACAGGATGCGCGTGTGGTTAGGCACTTACGACACTGCCGAAGCTGCAGCTTATGCCTACGATCGTGCCGCGTATAAGCTACGTGGCGAATACGCGCGTTTGAATTTCCCTAACCTCAAAGATCCAACAAAGTTGGGCTTCGGAGATTCCACTAGATTGAACGCTTTGAAAAGTTCCGTCGACGCTAAAATTCAAGCTATTTGTCAAAAAGTGAAGAGGGAGAGAGCCAAAAAAATTGCCGCCAAAAAACATGCTTCCATTTCGGGCAGCGCTGATCCTACCCGCGGGCAGAGTGATAAGTTTCAGCACAAGAATAACTCATCCTCTTCTTCTTCTTCTGTTTCTGCTTCAGCTTCTGCTTCTTCCGTGGCGTTATCTCCTCCGTCCATTTTTTACGATAATTGGGCGAACCAGTTGTTTTCGCCGACGGTTTCAGACGACGGCGTTTGGAAAGGGGACAATTCACCGGCATCGGTTTCGACCGAGTGTACCATGGAGGACACAGAGTTGTTCGAAGGTTGTTCCCTGGCGAGGTTGCCTTCCTTTGATCCTGAATTGATTTGGGAAGTTCTCGCAGTTTGAAGAAATTAAAATAAAAATGTTTTATTTTATTACCTTTGCTTAGTAGTTATATTCAGCATGTGTATATGAATGAAAATCTTAGTGTTGTGTTAAGTTTGCTCTTGTATTTTCTATCTTATTAGTGAGATTAGAGGTCCTTTAACTGTGGTTTTGGCCTTGGTTTTTGGCTCAAGGCTTCAGGAGTTTTCCTATTGCAGTTCGTGTGATAGAGTTTTACCTCTATTATAATTTTGCCTAATTTTCATAGTTGATACCACTCAATTCTGTTCTGTCTTCACCTTCCATAATTAATACACTACTATTCAAGTTGTGTCAGGATGAAATCTTTTACTGATTTTCTAACATTAATGGAAACTCTCCTCTATTTACGACAGACGAAAAATATTTGATATAAGACGAAAAAATATTTGATATAAGAGAAACATGCTGATATTTTATATCAAGAACGTTAACAGCTGCAATTGTAATACGCAATTAATCAGCCATCTTACTAACAGAATATGTATTTCTCTTTCTTCATATTTTATATGTATATGTATTTTTCTCTTTTTACATTTTATAATTAGTTGTCGGTCAATTGTCTATAAAATATTTTTTATTTTATATTATATAACTGTGTAGTTTCTCTTGCGTTCAGACATTGTCTCCAATGCAGCCTTGGATTTGACTTTTCAATTGCAAAATATACAAATTAAATGGAAAATCAAATTTATGTCTAACTTGTATCCGAACCCCTTAATGAGAAAGAGAAAGCGAAAGACAAATCACCACTTTCTTTATTAATGAGGTCACAGTACAAATTAAATATTGTAAAACTTACCGTAAACAACAACAAAACAAAATTCTAAGTATTTTGCACACGTAGAGTTTAGATAACATTTAAATAAGAAAATTCTTAACTTTTTAATAACTTTTATTTGTGTGTATACTTGAATTGCTTCTCTCGGACACTTTCTTTTTATAAAGCTTTGAAAAAATTATTTCCTAGAATTTTAACTTTTCCAAATATGTGCTACATGCAATTTTTATTAAAATTTAGTAAATATTTCTAAACCAATGACACGACGAACAAAGACCGATATTATTTAATCATAGGAACCCGTATTTTTTCGATCGACGTCACAACGAACATGTTTTTCGGAATTTTGGAGGTATTTGTGAAACATGTTTTGGGGGAGGAATTTTGTTTTTCGTGCTTGGTGGAAGGGTATGAAGAATGTTTTGGATGCAGGAATTTTATGATGCACCCCATAGAATATATTTATTTTATTTAATTTAATTGTAACAAATTTAAGATGTGTGGATGCTTCTAGATTTAAACGTTGCGTGTTAGAACACTCCACGTTTTCAAGGAAGTGAACCAAGCCAAAAAACAATACTTTAGTTGCTATCCAATGTACCAAGTTTGTGTGAGGCATATGGTCATTAACTATTGTAAAGACTCGAGAGTGGTATGTGAAAAAGTCATACATTAGTGCTTTACTTGATTAAGAAAGTAAAATCAAAGAAAAATAAAATAGAAAAAAAAGAGTTTTTTCTTAAATGGGTAAAAATAAAAAGGTTAGAAGTGAATTCTAAAACTAAATCTTTAATTTGAAATAATTTGTGTGATTGAACTACTTCCAAAAGTCAATATTTTCGTGCTCATATCTTTCACACCATGAAAGATATGAGGAAGATATTGCAAGTGTATGTAGTTGCTGAAAAAAGTCAACTCATATAGTACCCACACCTAGCTTTAGTGAGATTTGTCACAAGTTTCATCTTCGACCCGCCCCTTTTCCCATTCCTAGGTCCATATGGCCCTCTAAAAGTCCTACAGAGCCATAAACATTAAACACATAATGCAACGATCAGACACATCTCTTTCCGGATTGTAACTTACCAATGTGCCCACAAGGAAAAGGAGGATCCCATTTGAATGGACTTACAAATGCTACATGGCGAATCAAGTGACACTACCTAAGATATTCTTTGATTGCTTCAACTTCACATAATACTAGGTATTCAAGAATACCAGTTATGCTATATACACCTGAATCTATAATTGAATTAGCAGCATAAACAACAACTAGAAAGCATGCACAAAGAAGAAACAAAATGAGTCACACTTGTTAGCACATTGTTATAAACAATGTTGTAGGTACGTTGCTGTGGAGTTGGAAATAGGTATGTTGTAGCACATTGTTATTAAAGTCGATAGTATTATGTATTTTATTGATTTATTATATTTTTTAATTGGACATATATAAATTTGTCATGCAAGAAAACAGCAAACATGACAAGATAGGTTTTTGGGTTCGAATTTGTTCTCGAATTTGGGCCGTCGTTGGCAGTTTCTAAAGAACTCAAGAGATACTGTTTAAGCCCACAAAAGATATGAAGGGGCCCAAAATGTTAAGCCCACAAATGATGTAAACGGGCCCAAAATTTCAACCAAAAACTGCCCTCCCACTGTTTTGTTGACTGCGTCTTGGAAGGTCTAATCCCTTTAAACTTCCGCACCCATACAAACAAGCCAATTGACTTTTAATTTGCTGAGCTAATAAAATTATAAGACTTGCTGTAGAATTTTTTTCTATAAAATTATTTTCAATCATTGATATAAATAATTGATATAAAAAGAATGTGTTCCCGAATCATTTCGTCACTTATTACACCTTTTATCGTCTTTCTTCGTTTTTGACTATTTAGATATTTATCATAAATTTTTTTGTTTAAATCTCGTCCTTAAACTTTAAGATTGTGTCATCCTAAAGTGTTGTTAGATTGAAAAATCTTATCAACGTTTATAAATGATAAATCATAGAGATTTAAATTAATTTTAATTAATTATTTATATAAAACGTGTATTTTTTTTTGTTAAAAAGTGAGGGTTATTCCTTGATGAGTAAAAAATATTTCACTGATAAATAGGTTATATTTTGATTTATTTCTTTCTTCCCATTTGTTGAAGCCAAGAAAGAGGCATTCTAAAACCGTATATGAACAAGCAAAAAAAAACGTGATGGAAAGTCCAACCATGAATGAATGTGCAAGTTATTAAAAAAAGCTTGTGCATGTTTGTATATATACCTGTTGTACATGCAAATTTATTTACGTACACCTTTGTATAATAGAGAAGATCTCTAAATAGAGAAAAAATGAAGTAAAAAGTGAATGGAACATCAGGTAATAAACATTAAATAATTAAAAACTAGAAGTGATTCAAGAACTTTCGAATCCTTTTGACGAAGCTAGTGTCGTCGACTTTATCTGCAACCTCATCCTCGTTATGGCGGCGTCGGTGATGATGTCTCCTCAATAACTCACTGGTTTCCATATCCATGCCACGTTGGCGGACCAACACTGGGTGAACGTGGCCAAATCTGGTCCATCCACGTGCCATGTGTTTAACTCTGCTACGTGTACTAATGTCGTTATTTCTTTGCGGTATTTCGCGGGAACGTGGCTTCCATGGTTTGTAGTGGTGACACCTGTGGCGGATGCGTAACGGCAAAGCATGTCTTGGATTACGAGGGTCGAAACTGAAAACGTTTAAAGGAAGTGGCGTCGATGATGATTGTGTTTGATCAACGTTGTTTGGTTCAGTTTTGGGTTCTGATGTTTTATGATGTTCCCATTTGAGCATTGTGGGCTTCTCTATTGGGTCGGAATTGGTGTTGGCGTTGGTGTTAGCTCTGTCAATAATGTCATATATTTGGAAGGGAATTCTAGCATATGAGAAATTGAACAAAAACGAAACGAAACAAAGGAAAATAAGGCATGTGGTCATGGTGAGGATTGTTAATTTTTAAATTATATAAAAATTGAAGATATGAGTTTGAGGAATGAATTAATGAATGAAGATATAGAGGGAGAGAAGAGACGATAAGAGAAATTTAGTGGAAAAGCAAATAACAATGAATACAGGATAGTGGATACGCGACCAAGCAGGGAAGCCAACCACGTGACTGGACCAGCCACTTCACTATATGTCTTTAAAACAACTATGAATACTATCAATTATCGATCAAACATTGTGATTGGATTAATTTTAAAAATAAAATATAATAAAAATTAACAAATTAATGATATATAACAACTTAAGTAACCAATATTCGTCCAAAAATGCATGGAAATATATGGTATGTCAAAAAGTTTCACACACAAGGGACAAAGGGACAATTTATTTGATCACTCATCCTTTCAGTTTCTTTATACACGAATAAATATTTGATAGACAATTAAAATATATAAATAATTAAATAATTAATTATAAAAATATGAAAAGAATTAAAATATATAAATAATTAAATAATTAATTATAAAAATATGAAAAAAAAGAAATATATATTCATATATGCATATAAGTTAATGATTCACCGCACATTTAACTATTAAAACTATGTAAATCCAAAGGAGAGTGAACACTTTACGAGTATTATTTCATTTCTCTCTTATTTACTTGGCTTCTTATCTTTTCCCATGCATTGACTTGTATGTAAAATATTAATGGAATAAAAGAAGAACAATCATATCTACACATCTTTAAATATCAAACACTTCACGGACATTCATTATTTTTCTCATTATCTCTTTATTAAATCATATCATCTATTGTATTTATTTATTTATTTTCAATCTTTTCAATTTCATTGAAGATGTATAATTGCATTGTTGTCTTAAAAAATCATTTTTCATGAAAGAGTACAATTAATGGAGGAGCTATTCCTCTGACAAGTTCACACACAACCCTATCGCGGGATTTATGTAATTGGTTTGGTGATGACCGATGAATGATGAATGATGAATGATGAATGATGAATGGAGGGTTGCCATGTACTTGCCAATTGCCAAGGACATTCAATATTGTGTGGGTAGTTAGGATTGTTACTTGTCAAGTTGCACAGTTGCTAATCATTCCACCACTAACCCATATTTTCTTCTTAATCAAGATTAGTTTATTCTAAATTAATCTTCAAAGTTACTAAACTAAGATAACTAGTTTATTCCAAAGGTCAACTACATCTTCAAGAATCTTATTGTCATGATCTTACATCAGAAAAAAAAAAACATGTTGGTCGTTTATATTTATATCTAGAAGTAGCTTTTAGAAAATAAGGAAACAGTTTCTGTTTTTTACTTTCGATATTATCTGTCCTAGAAAATAGATCCTACTAAAATAATTAATCAAATGTTAAATGTAAACACAGTTCAAATTAATGGGGATTGTCAAACCTATTTTGGTAACACTATTAAATATATTATCATACAATTAACTTGTTTCCTTTTCTTCTTATCCGGTTCTTTATCACATGTTTTTTTTCTTTCTAAAATTTATGTAGAAATATCATGTCTCAAATTCTATTAGCAATGTTCTTGCACTAATTTCTTAGGAAATTACATGTTTATATTTTATTAAACAGAATTTAAATAAAATACTGTAAAAACAGAGGTTTTGACGAAAATTAAGCATGCAATTGGATCACGGTTTTCTCTCTTCAATTCGTGCAATTGTTTCGTAAAAATAAAGCATCTCCTTTGTTCAGTGGAAATAAAAGTCTGATCACTCCACACAACACAGGTTAAAATTTGGTCAAATATTTCTGGTTGGTCAAAGTCGCAAAGATGCAAAGTGTTACAGAAAAATGACTTTTTAGTTTATTTCCTCTATTAAAAAAAAAAACTGTACAGCTTATTTTTTGAAACTGATCTTTTGATATATAATATTGAGTAGTTATTCCATTTAAATAGATTTTTTTTTACTAAAAATAAACTCACCTTGATCTTAATATTTGAAAAGCACTCCATAAACTTGTTAGCTAAAAGTATATACACTTCGTACCAATAGTCTTATAAACCAGCCTCTAATTAAATCATTATAAAACTTTACTAGTGCTGTGATGTTTTTTTAAAAACAATTATTTGAACAATCTTTACATCTCACGTAATCTGCATAAAATATTTTTCGGTTACAAAACCTTGATGGCTGAATATTATAGTCAAGTCTAACCAATGGCTTTCTAGAATCTATATATGAACATAAGAAATTATAGGACCATCAACATCAACAAGGGATGAGAGCTTTATTATTATTTTCTATGATGAAGTCAATGAATACTATTTCTATTAGATTCCATATTTTAACAAGTTTCTAGAATCACTTAACCTAATTGGATGCATATCTTTGTAATAACGTCGGCATTTAGCGTAACGCACAGTGATACCGTTGGTTCTCCAATGCTCCAAATGTAATAATTAAATACGTTAAAAACTGAAAACTCAATTATCAATACTTCAATAATTTGACCTACTAATTTATTCAATATAAAATTTTATATATCTACTAGTCAAACTCATAATTTTATAAAGTGGGATCCATCGTGTTGCACCCGTCGTTCCAACCATGTGATTTTGAATTACCCACCCAGCAGTCACTTTTCAATAAAGCGTATTTGTTGCATTTCGGTAAAATTTTATTTTAATCTTTTTAAAGTTTTAAAATTTGTTTTTACTTCTTCTAAGTTCTTCTGTCTTATTTTAATTTTTCTAATTTATGAATGTATTACTTTTAATCCTTATAGACTGTAGATTTATTATATAAATGACTGTAGAATAAAAAATAATATATTTTTATAGGAATCAAAGCAAGATAAAATATTTTACAGAGATAATAATTAAACATTTCAAAAATTTTACAGCAATTAAAATCATATTTTCCAAAAAAAAAATTAACAAATCATCCAATCTCCTCTTAAAAGATCTATTAGGAGACAGGTGTCAGAAAATTACTTTACATCATTTTTTATTTTCTCGTTTGTATAGTTAAATATAAAGTAGGGGCCATACTGGATACTGCTATGTATATACTGAAGACATTTTGTTCTTTAGAAGAAAGTTCCATATATATATATATTGACATAACATAAATACAGAAATTAGTCTGATGTATTGGAACAGGCATTTTCGATAAAAAAAAAAACGAATTGATTTTTACACGTGTGCATTCTGAAATGGTCTCTATTTTTTTTACTTAACCTGGATCTGACATTTTCGTTTATTTGAAATGGAAATCTTAAAATATATATATATATATATATATATATATATATATATATATATATATATATATAGCTTCTAGAAGTTATA
The DNA here is from genome assembly GCA_026586105.1 of Hylodesmum podocarpum. Lineage (NCBI taxonomy): Eukaryota > Viridiplantae > Streptophyta > Magnoliopsida > Fabales > Fabaceae > Hylodesmum > Hylodesmum podocarpum. Next base: position 1,448,751 of record JALJEV010000646.1, read on the forward strand.
TAAAATTAACAACAGTTTGACTGACCCACGGAGAGATATATTATATGAATGTAATAGTCATGTGATTCATTTGTTTACATTAATATATTACAGAATTTAGTAGTTATGTTTACGTATCCTTGATCAATTAAAAATTAATATTATTATATTTTATATATCCCAAGTAATTTTTAATCAAAGACAATTCTATTTGAAATTTTGAAGTATGGAATCATTATAAATAACATTATCCTATATCTTTGAATATCTAAAATAACTATAAATTCGTAATCCAATCTTAAAATAATTATGATTAAGTAATTTCTTGGGCAACACACTCAACAGTAAAATTATTATTATTATTACAATTTGAAAATAGTTGATATAAAAATAAATAAATTGATGACATATATATAATACATGACTAAATTACAATAACAAAAATCTTTAATTGTATATGATATTTATATTTATTTATTTATACATTTTATAACATCAATTGTTTTATTAGAACAATCATCTAAACTGTCCCTTTTATTTTACCCTTTTTTCTCTATTTCTTATTTAATCATTAAAATACTGCATAATTTCGTACCTATAAGTTCTCTCGTGTCTTTGCACTTTGGAAACAAATCATCTTCAATTCCAATCCTCGGAGCAGTCTCGTCGCTCCTGTGTTGTGTTTCGTTCACCAGAAAAAAAAGGCAAAGATGGCCACAACATCATCAACTACAACCTCTGAAGGTTATTTTATTTGATCTCATCCCATGATACCATTTTCATCAATTTATATCATAACCAGCTTTTTCAGTTTGATCTTTCTAGTTCGATCTCTTAATTAGTTATATCTGAACTGAACTCATTTATATATGCATACTATCTGAGAGATTGGTCGGAAAATGCATAGAATAACTGAATATTTTGATGAATGTTAACATTCGAATGCAGAAGTAAGCAGTAAGGAGTGGGAATCCATACACATGAGCGAGCAAGAGGAGGATCTCATTCGCAGGATGTACTTGCTAGTTGGAGACAGGTATTTAACCATCAAAATTTTAAGAAAAATACTCGATACACAACTATAATACACACAATTAATTACTCGTTGGAGTAGTGATTTATGAGTTGTGAATTAGTTGCGTATTATATTTGGCCGTAAAATTGAATTTTTAATATTATTGTTACAAATTTTTGCATTTTGTTTCTTATAATTCATCAAAAGATTTTTTTTTTAAAAAAAGAACATTCCACACTCTAAAATGGACTTCAGTTTCTGCATCTGCGAATTAAAGGTTCAATTAGCTCCAACTATATCCATTGCAACTCATAATATGAGAGTGATTAGACTCCGTTTTATAATCTTAATCACTTTATTATGTTTCCAAATAAATTATTTATATATATGGATATATTAAATTTTATATAATTTAGATATTTCTGTATATATTTATAGATATGAATATATATACAATATCTAACTGCCACCAGCCATTCCATGTGAGTTAAAGAAAAATTTAAATCAGAGATGAGCAATATTTATGCAATTTCAATTTGGATGCACCAAAAATCTGTTAATCAGATCTGGACAGAAAAATAGAAATTTTACTCTTATTAAACTCATAAGAAATAGCCTATTAAATAGGCATTACAAAAGACTGTTCCACTACTTGAACAGTAACTCATTAATTCACTAGTTAATTAATCATCAATTAACATTATTCACTAAATAAAACTATTGTCTAACTAATAAAACATATTTAATAAAATTACGGCTAACATTCCCTCCCTTGAACGGACAACTTCCAAGCTTCAGTTTACATTCATCTGCATAGCAGAAACACCCATCAACTTTCTCAAATTTTGGAAGGGAAACAACGTCAGCTCTGATTAACAGTGGTATTAGAGCTGACAGAAAAATAGAAATTTTACTCTATATTAAACTCATAAGAAATAGCCTATTAAATAAGTATTGCAAAAGACTGTTCCACTACTTGAACAGTAACTCATTAATTCACTAATTACTACTGTCTAACCAATAAAATATATTTAATAAAATTACGGCTAATAAAATCACGCTATTATATGCTCTGAATGGTTTTTCTGTCATGGAAAATAAAATGATTGCTTCGTGCATCTACCTTTCCTACTATTCTTCAGCTTTTTTTTTTCTTTTCTTTTCCATTTTTTTAAGTGAGGATGAAGTACAATTCCATAATGTTTCTGTACTGCAGATACATAGATAGGATAGGCTTCAATGTTTGTAGCATGCTGTCAAAAAGTTAAGGTACTTATATGGATGGATGCACCTAGAATTTCAACCATGGATCAAGTCATAAATGTATTGATTTAAAATCCAAACTAATCAATGGTTAAGAATTAAGATACTAGTTGCATGTATATATCCATTCATCTTAGCCTCTTGGGAACAAATTTAGGGAACGACACATAAGCAGACATGAACTTTGACTATTTGGCAGTAATAAGTTATTGTACCAAATCGTTATTTAATAGAGGGGCATGATCTCTACATAAAGACAAAAGTCAGTTACAAAGCAAAATGTTAATTGTTTTCCTTATCAACCTCATTCTCAAAATAGGTAACTAAATTATTGAGTACGGAGTTTGAGTAATGTGTTGCTTGTTACCCTTACAATTCTGTCTTTTTTAATGGTGAATTAGCCTCTAGTTATAGCAATGAATTCTGAATTAACTGTAGTATGTACTGCAGAGAGAGTCACAGTTGGTAATGTTTATTATTAAAGATTATTAGTTCAATACTTCAGTTAGTTAAACATGTTAGAGTTATTGTAAATTATTTGATAGCATAGGAAAACACCTATTTTGAACCTATTAATGGTTTTTTATGATTGGAAGACATAATTAGTCAAAATATGTCTTAGTTCATGCAACCTTAGAGAGTACATATATTGCACATTTTAAATTTCCTTTTATTTTTATTTTATATATAAGATAGATAATGAGTTTATTACTTTCAATTGCTCATATCAATTTAAGTTTTGGTTATAATAATTTCATTGAACGTTAATTGTCATACAAATTATTTTATTTTCTTATTAATTATAGCAAAACTTGTTATTTCACCTGCTATATAATTCTAGCACTTATATTAAATATTAACTCCTTTTAATTAAGCTTATATTTTTTGTACAATTTTAATATAATTAATTGCTTTGAAATATGTTTGTTTATTTATATATTAGGTTTTAAATGAGTTTCAGTTAGGTAGACAAACTAATATATATGAGGAAAATTAATTTTAGTATAGATCATAGGCATAATTTTGAAGGTTCAATATTGTTTATGACATGCAATTATTGAAGTTAATTATGCTGGATCTAATAATTTTTTTTTCTTTTTACATTATGCAAATGGATTAAAAAATTAGTTTAATATTTATAATAAAACATAAAATTTAATATAAAAAATTAACAATTAGTGGCCATTAACATTTGCTGATAAAAATAAAAATTGAACAAGATCTGTGAATTATAATAAATTCTCAGTACTTGTTTTTATTTCCATTGATAAACAAAAATAAAACTAAATTAAAAAAAATGCTAACTAGATATTTTAATTTACAATGTTTGGCAAGAAAAGTATTGAAAAAGTTTTCTTAACTACGAGAAGGGGTCAAAAGATGATACTAGTTTTCCAAGTTTGAACACTGTGATGATAGCAATTTTATATTTATACGACTTGTCAATGGATGTAACAGGTGGAATTTGATAGCGGGTCGTATTCCAGGTCGTAAAGCAGAGGAAATAGAAAGATTCTGGATTATGAGACACGGTTATGCTTTTTCTGCTAAAAAAAACCTTAGTGATGCCAAAAACCAGTGATCTTCTATCTCTGTTCAACTATATCTTTTCTAGATTGGCCTTGGCATATAAATATGTAAATTTTGATCTGGTTTTACAGAATTATCTCCCATTGTATTCCCTCTCGTTGAACCTACACTTCCATTAATCTGTCATGAGTGTCTCACATATTACTAGTTACGGGTACATTTTAGTTTTGTATAAAAGAGGGTATTCGTCTGCTTTGATTTGAGTGATTTTTTTTTCATATTTTGAACTTATGATTTTTTATTTATTTATATATTTCAGTTACTTTGATTCATTTGTAATGTGTCTTCTATCTTCAGTATGAAAAATTACGTAGATATGGTGATCCATATTAAACTATTGGAAGATGTTTCCTGAATTCACATCGTAGGAATTCTCATTATTATAACCGTTCTTGAAATTGTTGATAATATAAAAAGATTTTAATAAACTTTTTTACTGATAAAGTACATATGACTGTTCCTACAGGAAGATTTTTAATGGTTTTTATAAATTATATTAGTGTTAAACAGGAAATCAACACAAAATCTACAAATTCAGTTAAACTTAAACAGCAAATTAACACATGAAATGCCATACATATTTGGTTTCAAGACACACATCCAAACATAGAGGGATAACGCCATTAATTAACATATCACAATTATGCATAATCAGCTTATTACCAAATTTGTGCCTTACCTTTGTTTAGTGAAATTCCAATGAGAATATTGTGTGAATCAAATTAGTCTTATAATGTCAGTGTATAACAAAGTATGGGTGATTCCACAATGGGACGTGGTTTAATAATTGATAATTAAGACTTTGAGTTTCAGAGCCTGTGTGTTCCATGAAGATCATGACTATTTATTCTCTGGTTTTTCTTGCAAAATGATTTTAAGCATGATACATCATCCATCTGCACTAAGTCTCAATAGTTGACCCATTCGCAACAGCTCCACGTGGTGCTATTATTGAACTCAGATTTCATTAAAACTAAGTTTGATTATTTAAATAAGTTAAATATAAAAATTAGGTATTTAATTTATTTATTATATTCTTTTTGAAAAGCCTAAATTTATTTATTATCTTATAAATATTATTTTCGTAATTTAATTTAGAAAAGTCATTAATTTAAATATTCTTAGTTCCTTCTATATTGTTTGAATGCATGGTTAAAAAAACTTCATATAAAAAAAAAAATCTTTAAATAATAAATAAGAACTTCTAATCATGCCTACTGAAATTATAATTTTAAAAATTTATGATTAAAACTAAATTGATTTTTTTTAATTTTAAAAAATAATTTATCTCTTACACAATCTTGCACAATTAACCGATTATAATTTATCATGAATTTATTAATGTAACGATCGTGATTAAAAAAATTTATTTCTTGTTTAAAGAATTTTCTATTTGAAACATTTTATATATATATATATATATATATACACAGAGAGAGAGAGAGGAAGTCATTCCTTTGAAGAGGATTTTATCAGATCATAGTCCACAATTAAAATTTAGTCTCACAGTTTAATGAAAAATAAACGAAAATGTAACTTTCAAATTGATATAGTCTAGATTCCTTAATTTCCTGTCTATTTTCTAAAATTATTTTGAATAATATAACATGGAATTGTTTCACAGTTAAGATAAGGGTGTAAAGCTTTTAAAAGGCAAGAAGAGATGAACCAAAGTATAAACATATAGCTGAAATTTGAAAAGATAATAGATAATATGAAACTCTTAAAAACGACAAATAAATCTAGAAACAAAGTATTCTTCTAGAAATGAATAAACTTAGAAAAGAAAATGAAAAAAATAATAATTAGTCAAAGCATTCTAGAAATTGTGTTTGAATAAACTAATAAATGGGGACACTACAGCAAGGAAATTCATGTGAGCAATCTTTTTCCTTTCATTGACGTTAAATCCCAAGTTAAAGAACAAGCGAATGTGAAATGAACATTTTTGTTTCGGCTTTGTTTTCTAGAAGATAATACTTGTAAAAGAGAGAATGATGGGTGAAATTGTTAAGAAAACAGTGTAAAGGGTTTAAAGGCACAGCGCATTACGCGGATTAGAAAAATTTGTGGTCACTGGTCAGTGCTCATCATTCAAATTTTGACGTTCAAATATCTGATTAGATATGGAAAATAACCAATCATTTATCACCATATCCAACTCATTATGCTGACATGTGCATGACTTGGTCAGCATTCTATTGCTCCATAACAAAATACCAGTCTCAAAAAGTCACTTTCTCAGTCAAACTTGGACTTATTTCCAAACTCCAAATTTTCCACACCCCATTTAAGCCTTAAATACAACCCCTTTCTTTACTTCATTCAGCAAAAAAACTCTGCTCTTACTTGCCTTTTACCCTTTCAATTTTCTGTCTCAAAATCAATTCTTGTTCTGCTTCCATGACTTACTATACTCCACTATTCCCATTCATGCTCTTCTAAATTAATTTCTTTCATTTTCAATCCTCTGGTGCACAGACTAGGTATCAATCACAATAAGAATAAGACAGTAGAGAATGGAAAGTGACAAGAGTTGGGAGCAGGAAGCACTCATCAATGAGCTAATTGAGGGGATGGAAGTGGCAAGAAAGTTGAAGGAAGATGTGAATTCACCCTCTTCTGTTGACACTAGGGACTCACTACTTGAGAGGATATTATCTTCTTATGATAAGGCTTTACTTATTCTAAGATGGAACGAGTCACAAACCATGAATCAAGCAACTAAAACTTCGCCACCACAGTCTCCACTATCAATTGAAACAAATCCTCATGCTGAAGGTGGCACCAAAGATCATCAACAACAACTTAAAAACAATGCAAAGAAAAGGTTCGTTTTACTAATAGTACAAGTCAACTTATTCAGAAATTGTTAATTTAACATCGGTAGTGTCTATTTGTAATAACACCTGTAACAATTTTGTTTCAGAAAGAAGATGATGCCCAAATGGACTGAACAGGTTAGAGTGAAAATCGAGAATGGTGTTCTCGATGATGGTTACAGTTGGAGAAAATATGGACAGAAAGACATCCTTAGTGCAAAATATCCAAGGTTACCTTTCTAGTTAAATTTTCTAATACAGTTGTAGAGATTAACCAGGACTATATAATAATTTCTGGTACGATATAATAGCCACTCCAGTATGTTACAAAGTTAATTAACAATGGATCGTTACATTTTGCAGAAGCTATTATAGGTGCAGTTTCCGCAAAACAAAGGGGTGCTGTGCCACGAAGCAAGTGCAGAGATCAGAAGGAGACCCTACTATTTTTGACATTACTTACAGAGGAAGCCACACGTGTAAGGGAAACGGTGCTGTTCTGCCGCAAAAATCAGCACACTCAGAAGAAAAAGAACTGCATGGTTATGATAGTAACGTTCAGTTTCAGCGAGCAGAGTCATCAGAAGAAAGCCTTATTACAAAGTACACAAACACTTTGACTGTGAAAACGGAAAACATAAAGGCACATCCATTTGGATACATGACACAAGATAACCACTCCTTACTTTCTTCTTTGGTCTTAGAGAACGATCCTTTTATAAGCACTCGTTCTCAAACATCCTTGTTGTCTCCAAACACACCTGAATCAAATTATTTTGTGTCTCCTTCTTTCCTAGTACATGAATTTGATAGGGTCTGTCACAAGCCATGCCCAGATTCTGATGCAGCAGAGATCGTTTCAGCTGCTACATCAACTACCAATTCTCCAATTTTCGATTTTAATTTCTCACTCGATGCAGTGGGAATTCATGATTCAAATTTCCCCTTCAATGCCTCGGGATTTTATCCTGAGTGAACTTCATGCTGTATATTTGAAATAGTATGGTTACTGATTAATTGGCATTTGAAGAAGGGACATGTATTACATACAAATTATGCCCACTGCAGAAAAAGACACCATAAATGCCAGTGTATTTGTTCATTTCAAAGTAACCATGTTAATGTTTAGACACTATACATTTATTTTCTTATTTCAGGCACACGAATTTGCATTTGTTTGGAAAATGTTCAATCCACATGTTTGGTGGAATATTAAAATCAGAAGGTAATTGATTAAGGCAAATTATGAGCATCAGATAAAAAGATTGTAAATTAGAGAAAATTTACTGAGGGGCAAATAGTAATTTTCTAGAATGGAAGGGACCACAGCAAAAGATTTGGACAAACCTGCTCAAACGCAAGATTCTTTTCAAAGTGATAGGTGAATGAGTTAAGGTTATAATATATTTTAAAATATTAAAAATAAGCACATCATGTCTGCTTAATTATGGACGGAACGTGTGTGGGCATGTTGCAGAATCGGGTAAGAATCCAGAAAGCAGTGGATTCACAAATTCCAAGGTAATAATAATTGCTAGTTTTCTAATGTCAAAATTTCACATCTAGCTTTATACATATATTCTAGTTTTCAAGCTTTTTGTCAAAGGATTTCTATCACTCAATCATGCATGCACACTTAGAAAACATTAGCAATCTCTAAATTAGGACACAAAAAGTCAATAAAGCACAATCTTCACACCACCCTGTTACCAAAAAAATCATTAAAGTCCTGGACTTTTTTTTCTGCTGATACTCCTTCTAGATTAGTACTCACGTAACAACAACAAAAACTAAGATGACTAAATACAACTCACAGGCTCGCAGCAACACATGATTGAGAGTCTTCTTCCTGCACCCGCGTTTATTTTTCTCTCAGTACACCCTATTTTTCCTTAATCATCTCATTTTACCCTTCAAATCTTTAACTCATTTGGTAGGATTAGGATGCGGCTGCTACATTTTTTACTTGCGATTCATCAAATTTGTAAGTAAATTTATTTTTTTAAAATATGTAAGTAAAATAAATACACCATCTACACCCCCACCAAATGGTTTAAGAGATTTGAAGGATAAAATGGAAACTACGGCAAAGTGCAGGAAGGAAAAACTCTAATTGATCCTCAAGAATTAAGTATCCTGTTAAAATAGTGGGAGGTGAGGGCCATGAGGCCCAACACATGGTGCAAATCCTAACTATCGGGAGTAACACCTCTACGGCTTTAAGCTGATTGAAGTGATGACCAAAACGGGCGATATAGAAATATTGTCATCGAGGAAAATCATATCGTTAACACGCAACTAGAACGCGAAAGTATGAATGTATATTTGTACAAACGAAAGCATATTAGGTTGAGAGCAAAGGACAGCCATTTGACATCACAGCTTTCATGTAACACCAGAACGAACCCATGCCATGCCATCTTACTACTTACAACAAATTGAAAGAGATTTAAAATCGGTCATAATTAAAATGCAGACTGGGTTCCTTCAAATCTTCTCTTCAGAGCCCACATATTTAAGAGATTCATTTCCACGTAAAAATGGCTGCGGATGACTGGTGAGTGGCTAAGAAGTGGGTTCAAATGCAGCTTGCTGATGCCAAACACCATTGAGATTAGACTGCCATAACCGGACCATTCCATCATGACCTGTAGTAGCCAAAGTCATTCCACTCATATCCCACTCCATTTGCCACACCTGAACAACATTTAACAGAAGACATGCAGTAAGCAACACCTTGTCATATAATACATCAAATGCTCAGTTCAAACATACATATGATCTCTGAAAGACATTGAAAAGCAAATGTGAATATATAAAAATAGAGGAAAATCTTAAAGCATATACCATGCCCTCATGACCTGACAGTAGTACAACTCTCTCTACCAAGAGCCTTCCATTATGATCAGGGTTCAATCCAAGATGCCATATTGCAAGTCCCTTGTGAGTTGCAACTGCAATGATATCATATGGTCTACAAGAAAAACCATACCAGTTACAAATATATGCATATAACATAACAGATTCTTTCACATTTCTTTTGATTACAAAAAGACACAATGGTTGTAGATATAACCAATGGTCCACTGCCTGAGCCTAGTAGAACAAACTTCCTCATATTAGTTGACTTGCATGAAACCATGGCATTATCACACCAATCCAACACTTTGGTTCTAGCAGCCATGCTATATGAGGAAGTTAGGCCAAAAAATTATAAATGTAATCCACTTTTTCTAATATTTTCAAATACTTACCGGCCAATATTTGGTGCCCATGCAACAGCATAAACCTGATCACCCTTGTCCTCAGGAAGAGCCAATTCTGCCACCGGAAGCCATCTTTGATGAACCTGATCAAATTCCCACACCTGTGGGAAAAAAATATCACAGAAGCATATTTAGTTTCTAAAATAATATCATTTGTCTTTTCAGTGACATAGAATCCCCCCCCCCCCTCAACACGAATAGAAGAAAGATAAGGACATTTTTTCTACTGTTGGAATACTGAAATCTTCTCCCATCCCATTGTCATAGCTTATACCATTATTTGCATGGTTATGTACAGTTCAGGGATGATGAGACAATTCCAGAATGCAATATTTACACCACAAGAAAGTATAGATAATGCAACTGAAATCAACAAAATAACAGGGGAAAATTGTAGACTTGGGTTACCTTAGGAGAATTAAGCTCTGATGTATTTGAATTAAAACCTATAAGGAAGCTGGATTCCTGGCTTCCACCTTTTTGAGGGTTCCAAGATATTGATGCAGAGAGGCATGAAGCCTTTCCAAATGCAGACACTGACTCAGTAACATTTTGAAATTCAGCCTAAAAAGAGAAAACAAAAATAAACACAAATAAGTTCATATTCTTACATTTAGTATCACATTTCATGACTCAGAGAAAGTATAATTTGACCAGTAGGTTACTCAAGTTAGCTTCACCTGAAGCTGCCAGTTTCTCAGTTCCAAGCGATCCAAGAGCTCAAAAACTCTTACATTACCATCTGAATATGCAGCAACCTTTAATGTTCATAACAAGTAATTAATAAAAAAGAGTAAATAATTCTTGCGTTTGCTATAAGCATGCTTACAGAACTTCACATGAAATAGGGCACACAAAATGTAGTCAGGGAGTAACGGATAAAAAAATTTGAAATTGCATAAAATAAAATGACAACTATCATTACGAATGCCTATTAGAAATCAAGATTTAAGAAACATAGTATAAATGAAATCATTCAACCTATATAGAACCAACCATTTTCAAACTAGTCGAAGAGATTCCAAATTGAACATCAAGAACTTTGCTTGAACTGTTTCCAAAGCTTTTGCAAATCTTCCACTGCAGAGACTGGGAATCTACACCAAGACAACTTTACTTTTCAAACTTTCAGCATTAACTGAACAATGAAAGCCTCAAAGAATAACTTATTCAAAGAAAAACTCTGAGCTGTTAACAGAACCATTAGAAAACTAGAACAGTGGATTTAAAAATATATACAAAAAATGGCATACAACCAGCAAAACAATAACCATAGGATGACATCAACAATAGAATCACTATCACCACACAGTGTTCCAAAGATTAACCAATTGAGTGATAAAAGAAGCACATTTTTTTCAATTTAAGCAAAAAAAAAAAAAAAATCAACGATACCTTGTGCAACCTCCTCCAACAGTGACAAAATTCCATCGGCGGAAATGCAGGCAACTGCATCACCATATTCTGGAGGAACCCAAACAATCTTCACGATATTTCCTTCAACAACCTTCACAGTTCAAAAAAAAAAAAAAAAAAAAAAGAGGGGCGTTAATATTTGAGGGTAAAATGGGAAATAGGAAAGAGATTGAATGGGGAAGAAGACGAACCCTAGATTTGAAAGTAGAGCGAAGGGAGGAAGAAGAAGAACGATCGCGGGAATCGAAGATTGAAAGCGTTCCATCGGCGGAACCTGAAGCGAGTCTTGTGGCAGAGTGGTTCCATGAAGTGCAGGTTGTGCCATTATCGAGGCTCAACAACTCCTTCGCCATAACAAACACTGCACTAACCTAAAAACCTCTTTCTGGGGTTTTAGAGTAACACTTCTTCCATTTTCAACAAGTTTCTTTTTTATCTTCTCCCTTTTCAACAAGTTACTAAATCATAAACATTTATTTATATAATTAAAAATTCTGATAAATTATTTAAACCTCAAAGAAGAATAAATATTCTTTTGAAACAAAAAGTAAATTTGAATATTTATGGTAAAAGTAAAATTGAATATAAAATTTGCATTGTATTAATAAGATAAATATTTATTTCATGGGACTAAAATTTATAATAAATAAATAACTTTAATGTATAAATTGTACTATAATTAAAATTTATAATTGACGAATATTTTATATGTTAAACTATAACGTCTGTGTAAAAAAATTATTATGATGAATAATATTTTTCTCAAAAAGTACGTAAGAAGAATAATAATTATGAAAAGATAAGTAATGTTTACATCGAGTTAGATCTTAGGTTCAACAAATTATAAATCTACCACAAATCTTATATTTGTAATCAATTATTTTTAAGTTTACTTGATTTAATTTAGATTAGATCTAATTAACTAAAAATTCAAACTAATTTAATTTGAGTCTTTAAATTTACTGAACTAGTTGAAATCACGAACATCCCTAACTTTAGTTTGCCAAAACCTAAAGTTGATTTAACCCATTTTCCCTTCATCTAAATAAAAAAAATGTCTTTTATAGGAAACAATTATTTTATTTGAAGTAAAAATTTTCAGCAACATATAACTGTTTACAGTTTGTTCCATAATTCACTAATAACTGCAAGTTCACTAACATTAAAATTGTCAAGTCCTGTTTGAACTTTGGAGGACACAAATGAATTAGAGTATTAAACATTTACTCATGAGACATAGTGATGAACAATGAATTTAGCAGCTACTCATGGTCCAAAAGATGCCAAGAAGCTAGTCACTGCCACTGAATTTATAACGAACCTACACACAATTATGACTCTGTCCCACTGAAGTACTGCACGAACCTTCTTCTTAATTCATAAATTAACATTTTATTTCTAAGTTCAGTGTAGTTATTTAAATAAGGTCCATCTATCAATAATCAAGTTCAGTGTAGTTATTTAAATAAGGTCCATCTATCAATAATCAAACAATATATAGAGTCATGGAGGAATGAGACCCATCAATAAGGACCCCATGGCTGCACAGTTACAGAGATGCCCTGATCTTGAGTTCAACTTCACCCAATCACCATCTTTGTTTGCATTTTCAATATTTGTTGTCTTTTTGCCGATTGTGTCAATTATATTTATGGTTGAAGTAACTACAATCATAGTACATATACACTACCATTTTCATTCATTATTAATTAGAAATAGCCAACTAGTTCTAAATAGGAATAAGAATGCTATATAAAGGCTAGGGTTATCTATCCAATTATAGTAAAGGGGAATAATTTGAATTGAATTTTTTTTAAGGTAAAAGAATATAACAAGTTGAGGTTTTAATGAAATATATATAGATATAAAATAAAATAGAAAATTAATAAAATTTAATGATAAACATTTCTAGTTAATAATTATAAACTTATCATTTATTTTATTTTTTAAGTAGTACATCCCTCATTTAAAAATATTACATCCTTTTGAATTGGATCAATGATGCCAATCCCTTTATTGATATTTTGGTATTCTTTTATTGTTAAAGTCATGTAAAATTATTACAAGCAACAAATTATATATTTTTTAATATTTCGCCCAATTACATATTTATAAATCAAATTCGAAATCATAGTTAATGTTCAAAATAAAAATCAGTTGATTCGTACTATATTTGCTTGATATGTAACGATAACATTGATTAAAAATGACTAAATAAGAACCCAAAATTTATGTGCTTGTTTTTAGTATGAAATTGTTTATATTTCAAAATTTGACTCATATATGTTGATGTTAAATTTCAAACTCCAACGCTACTAGTGGTCCTTCTCTGTCTAAATTTGAGGACCCGTAGAAAAACTTGATGTTAACTTAACATTATCTTTTATTCTTTTAAGGTTTATGTATTTTCAATAATGAAGATTTTAAGAATATTATAACAAAAATGTTATGTTTGGTGAATTCAAAAATATATTCATTTAAATTTTAACACTCCAATAAATGTTATTTAAAATTAACTGACAAGAGAAAAAAATTAAATTAAAAATGATAATTAGTTTAGAATTTGAAGGTGTTTATATTCTTAATTTTTTTTCAACTCCTAATAATAATAACGTGAGAATACTTATCCATATATTTATTTTAGAAAGTTAGTGATTAGAGAAGGAAAATATTGGTTTCGTTTTTAGGCTTATTTTAATGTTTCTATGACCACAAAACTATGTTGTTTTGATCTAAAAAATTGAAGATACTTGTCCAAATGGATAATCTATATTAGATCTCATAATTACTGATTTTTTTTCCTCCTTCCAAATTTAAAATTTAAAACTGTTACGAAATATTCAGAAAAAAAAATGTTGTTGGAGTATAATTAAAAATTTTCGCATTAAATATCCACATTCAACAAAGTTGCAGATTCCTACATGATCAATTCAAAGTTGAAACCAAGAAACTACTCAGATGACCAGAAAATGATTCAAATTTGAAACATTAAATAAAAACAAAAAATTGAATCACGAACCATGATAAAGATTTCAAAAAGAGATGTTAATTAATTTCACGCGCTAATTCACATATGCTAATTGATTGATTATTGATACAACACAAAACGAAATCCAATAAGGTTAATCAACAAAAATAGCTTAACAACAGTTCAAATCCTGAAATTGAAAATGAAACTGTACTAACTAAAACTAAGGTGGATATATAAACCTAAAAATAAAAAATAATTAACGTTTAATTAATACCAAAGCAATTTCTGGTAATTAAGCGCACGAAACACCGATTGCGGTGGGAATGAAACGTTCCGAAGATGACCTTCTAACAAAGGAATAAGAGATCTCCGGCGAAAGTGCACCGATCTCAATTTCCGGTAGTTCGGGGATGGTGGAGAGAACCGGTCCAGACTTATCATAAACAACGTAGAAACATTCTTTGGAGTTATATTTCTCTGGCAATTCGAAACTCTTCGTGCTGTTGGATTTGTTATTCGATTTGAAAACGGAGCGAAGGAGTTTGTTAAAGGAGCGAGAGAACTTGAAGGACTTTCGTGACATGACCAGAGACGAAGGTTGAGGTTGCTGCTCCGTCAGCGCGTGAAGTGAACGCTCCGGTAAATGGGGCATGGAAAGTGTTCTAGGGGAATTAGCTATGGCTGAGTCGAGTTGGCGTTTGAACGAGTTCAACTCGAACGAGTCGTAGAGCGTGCTCCCACAATCCCACATATTACTAGGATACGATGATTTTGTCGGTAAAAGTTTGTTATTATGCTTTTGATCCTCTGAGAGTTTCTCCATAATGGCTTGGCTAACTTTGTTTCTTGTTTGAAGAATACTATGAGACTGTCGTGTCTTTTTTGTAAGTGACAAATCTAAATTAAATAGGATGGAGAAGATTCAAGTGAGAGAGAGAGAGAGAAAGAAAGAGTGTGTGTGATGTTTGGTTTAATCGCTTTCGACTTTTGTAATGGTTGGTGAAGGATCAAACGCGTTAACCATGACTCGTGACCAAAAAATTTAGAAAACCGTTACCGTCCTTAAGCTTTTTCACGTCCAACATATTTGGACCATATAATCCGTTTCTTAACTTTACATGATTTTTCTATATGCTGTTACTTGCTAGCTAAATAATTCGTCAAATGGAGATATTTAAGTTACAGATAAGTTTTAATTCTTTAAACTTTCAACCATGATTTAAGAAAGGTAATGGGAGAAATCGGAAATTGGATGGTTTAATACTGAAAGCTACTTGCATCTTGGGTGCAATATAATAGAAATAGAAGTAGTAAGACAAGTTATAATATTATAAACAATGTTATGTAATTTTTTTACTTTGAATATAAATGTTTTGTAATTTTATTGTATGAATAAGTGGTCACGTATGGTATTATGTATGGGTTGTTTTAAAATATATTGAATGTACATTTACTCTTTCCGCGCCTCTTGTCCATGTATACTCTATAGACGAAAAGAAAAAATTAAATATAAGCATGCATCTGTCATGGGATAATATTCTTTACACAACTCATGTCCAAGAAAATCGTCCCCAACAAATTATTGGAAATAAGTTATTTGAAGAATTCAACCGTGAATTATTGGAATTTGGAAGAACTCCGGAAGTATATATGCAGTTTGAAGATTCGCATATTGCAATCATGAACCATCGAAAGTTCGATTAGCTCATATTGTATGAAACAAATACAAACAAATAGAAATTTTTAATTCTCTTATATGAATGATTTTATCAGTTTCTATTTTAAAGTAATGTAGGATATAATTTTTTTTTTTGGAGAAAATAGAAAAGGAGGATTAAATTGCAATTAATAGATTTTGTTCCATCGAGAATCAGAAAGAAATTTGGCAAGTGGACTGTGATAAAAGATTGGCAAGTAGACACTGATAAAAGATTACTATTTAGCTCGGTGAGGAAGTCTGATAATATGTTTAATATGTTGTTCTCAATGGAGTGTTCAAGTTAATGTTAATGTTTGAATAAAGTGATTGAATGTTGTTGTTGTCACTAGAATGTTTAAGTTCGAATAAAGTTATTAAATGTTGTTCTCATTAGGACGTTGAAGTAAATGTTTGAATAAAGTGATTAAATGAGAAATAATAGGTTAAAGAGTTAAATGTAAAAATAAGAAGATTTAAAGAGATATTTATTGAGAGTATACGCAATTTGTAAAAGATATTATTTTGGTGATATTGTTTATACAATATGATTTAATGTTCGTCTTTTACTAAGTTGAGATGATTAAAGATAAATGTTGACTTTTAACAATGTGAGATGTGACTTTTCATTCAGTGTTATTGGAGTGATTTTATACCGTAATGTTTTTGGTATTGTTTTTTATAATTATTTTTAAATAGGTAAAAAGTTACTTTTTGAGAAATAAAATAAAATAAATGTATACCGAAGGTGTTTTAAAATACTTTTGTATGGGAAAGTAATTTTTTTAAATATATGTAAAATTCGTTACATTTTTTTTACCTGTCTGTTTCTTTTAACTTTTGCTTGACTCAAAAAGTCAACGTAGATGAGTTGAGCAGCCCAAATTTTAAAACGATGAACCTTGCCACTGCCACTACATGAGTTGTGTCGTTATTGCCGTTGTTTTTTATTTTTAAAAATAAAGCTATTCTTTTAATTCGTATGAATCACAATAATTTATGCATTTTCCAGACCAATCGCTAGACTCTCTTGACATTTTTAGTAAAGTCATAATATTAACATTTGTATAGTGCTTTTGTTTCCTTATACTATTCATTATATTAAACATTTTTATTATAAATTTTAGTGCATATCTTATATATATACATATATTAAAAATTATTTTCAATGAGTATATTTTACGAAGTACTTTTTTAAGTTGTAGTTATATTTAAAGACATCATTTGTAACTGGAGAAATGACATTTATATATGGTTAATGAGTCAATCGATGCATTACATAAAAAAAATGTAGATATTTTATCAATACATACTTGATAAGTTTAGGAAAAAAAATGCATCAATTTTTATATTAAACATGAGAAGTAAACATGCATCAATTCAATTCAACGAATGTAGAAGAAAATGAGAGAAAATGAGTTTTTTGCCTCAAGAAATTAATAATGACATTTTAACAAGTTAAAAGAATAAAATAGAATAGTGGACTCAGCCTCATTCCTTGATGAATGAGATGGTCAGGGTCAAAGAAATTTTTGGATATGAATACGAATATACACGTATGTAAACAAGTTTGTTGAATGCTTATCATATCTAAAAGATAATTATGTAACATAAATATTTATTAATATATTTATAATAATTTTTAAATATAAATATACGATAGTAAAGCAAATTTAATATACACGTAAATGGTATTGTTACTGTAGATGGTGTTGACTGTAACTTATATCCTTCCCCAAGACAAATTTGATCGATTGCGCCTCTATACAAAGTAACCAAGGATAGAACAAAGAACCCAATTCGAAACACTACCCTTATATTATTTGAATAAATTAACACGTGACATTTTGAAGGCATTTTAATAGTTTTAATTAAATATTTATTTTTTATATAAGAAAGAATGACGTAGACTTAACTAGGAGATTCAGATTTCAGACTAAACGTGATAAGCTTTCATTTGTATGGCATAAACAGACCACGGCACGGGTTGTTCTTTGCTTGACGAAACTGTCACCAATACAAAAATAAATAAATATATATATATAAATATATCAAAATAGTGACGTCAGCGTTAGAATAAGCGAGACAAAACTTGAGAAGTCACAACACATAACACGTTATGCGGAGGCGCGCGCATATATATTAGTCGCAATTTGGATTCCGTTATACCGTTTACTTTCCTTTTTCTTTCTTCCATCGTTACCCTTTCCTTCCTTTCCAAACCAAAATCGATCTCTCTCAGCTATCGCAGTGCAATGGTCACCAAAGAAAACGTTTCTTCCGACGACGGAATCAAATCTCCGTCTCATCATCACCTTCTCAGCATATGCAAGTCTCTCGTCGCCGGTGGAGTCGCCGGTGGACTGTTAGTTTCTACTCTTCACTCCCACTTTTCCTTTCTTTTCCTAGTTTTCGCGCGCATCTCTCGTTACTTTTTTTTTTTTTTTTTCTTGCTTCTGTTCTCTCTGCTTGTGATCATTGCCGTTCGTTTTCCTCTGTTGTTCTCTTCAATCCAACGGTCATAGATTCTTTCTTTAAATGAGGTGTTTTCGTTATTGAAGCGCTCATATGAAATCGATACGTTGTGATCATTCAATCTGAATTTTCTTATATATCATTCATATAGTTTTCTTGTACGTCATTCATACGTGCAACGTAAATAATTTTTGTTAGAGATAGCAAAAAATTTGAAAAAATGAATAATAATAAAAAGAATAATTATAAAGAATATTAAGTGCCTCTAATGTTCAAAATAATTTAATTGTTCTGACTTATACTACATTCAAGTATAATATATGTATTATCTATATTATAGGTCACGAACTGCTGTAGCTCCTCTGGAGAGATTGAAGATTCTGCTGCAGGTACATTATCTTTATTTTTTCCGGTGTTAGATGTAAAGTTTCGTGAGGCTATCTTTTATCTTCTTTTAAGATTCTTGATTTTAAACTCTGTTTTTATAAGCAAGTGTGTGGATGGTTGGTTGCATTAATTAATTAATGTAGAAAAATATGTATTCAGGGGGGAAGAATGTGGTTACTGCATACTCAGTCGTTCAGTGAATGAAATAAATTGCTTTTTGAAAATGCAGGTTCAGAATCCTGATAGTGTAAAATACAACGGAACAATTCAAGGCTTAAAATATATATGGAAAACTGAGGGTTATAGAGGATTGTTTAAAGGAAATGGAACTAATTGTGCTCGTATTGTCCCAAATTCAGCAGTAAAGTTCTTTAGCTACGAGCAAGCTTCCAAGTACGCTCCTCCAAATTTATTTTCTGGTGTTTATTTTATTGCTCTTTTGTAAATTTGTTGATTCAGTATCGTTCTTCCTCTAATTGAGCTTAATACTAATGCAGGGGTATTTTATGGCTATACCAGCGGCAACCTGGAAATGGTACAACTGACACACCTCTCCATTAAATCACTCTATCATGCATCTGAACTTTTTTTCTCTTAGATGATCCAGTGCAACAGAGAAACAGTACTGGACTGTTCCTTCTATCTGAAATCCAAATAATAACTGGTGATCATATTGTTAAAGGAACAGTAAATGGGGAACATACTAGACATTTTTATTAACAGAAGAGTTATCCATGAGAATAATTTTCTTCTTCTGGCGTGGTGATCTGTATTTTCATTTTTATTGATGTAACTATTTATATTACAAGTGGCTGTTTTGAAAAGTAAAGTAGAAACTTTTTAATAGAGAAGAAATTGTGAAAAAGGAGCAATAGATAATAGAGAAGAAAAGAATAGATTGACGTGCATCTTGTCCGGGACATGTGATTCATAATTAACGTGCTTTCCTACCCTTTTAAGGTTTATCGTCACCATTTCATGATGTTTTGTGGTTGATTACTTGATTTTCATTCCCTAAACCAAACTTTTGCAGAAGAAGCTCAGCTTACTCCTATTCTGCGTCTTGGAGCTGGCGCATGCGCGGGAATCATTGCCATGTCTGCAACTTATCCAATGGACATGGTGCGAGGAAGGCTAACCGTACAGGTACGCTAAAGAAAGATGTTTTAGGGATTTTAGTTTATTTGGATTTGCTTCTAGAAGCTTTATTTGTGGAAGACAAGGATGCTTCGTTGAATCTTTTGCTTTGTTGCCTTTAACTTGATTTCATTTCCAATGATTCTGTAGACAGAAGCCTCTTCTCGTCAATACAGGGGAATTTTTCATGCTCTCTCAACAGTCTTCCGGGAAGAAGGTCCCCGAGCATTGTATAAAGGCTGGCTACCTTCAGTCATAGGAGTTGTAAGTAAACAACTTTTGATTGTTAAAAATAACGAGATTCGGTGCTAACATATTTTCTGAATGTAAATGAGCGATCAAGTGTCATGTTTTCTGTTATTTTGGGATATCCGATTTCATTTATGCATGAAAATGTTTTGTTGTCTGCAGATACCGTATGTGGGTCTTAATTTTTCCGTATATGAGTCTCTCAAAGACTGGTTGATTCGATCTAAACCGTTTGGAATAGCTCAGGACTCTGAGCTAAGTGTGACCACAAGGCTTGCATGTGGGGCTGCTGCTGGAACTGTTGGCCAGACTGTGGCTTACCCCCTTGATGTCATTCGCCGAAGAATGCAAATGGTGGGTTGGAAAGGTGCTGCTTCAGTAGTCGTAGGTGAAGGGAAGAACAAAATTGAGTATATTGGCATGGTTGATGCATTCAGGAAAACTGTGCAGCATGAAGGATTTGGAGCATTATACAAGGGCTTAGTTCCCAATTCAGTAAAGGTAAGTTGATCCATTTGCCATTTGTATAAATTCTCTGTCATGTTGTGATAATGCGTCACAGAAACATTAATTTTGATTGCAATGCTCTCCGGTTCATTTCAGGTGGTCCCTTCTATAGCTATTGCTTTTGTGACATACGAGATGGTCAAGGACATTCTTGGAGTAGAAATGAGAATATCTGACTGAAACATCAGCAAATTCGTTTTGGGCTTTTATTGGAATTTTTCACAAATGATAGTATTAGAAGCTAATTAATTATTCCACTTTCTGTAAATGAAATTTGAAGATTCAATTGTAAAAAAATAGCCGTAGGTATTCATATCCATACTTCACCTTTTCTCTCCATATTATTTTCATTCACTGGAATAAGTTTTGTGTGAGGAGCCACACTGTATGCAATGCGACAGCCTTTTATTTTGGTTATGGTTCCAATGACAAGCTTACTAGATTACCCTGAACAAAACAATGATGTTTCAGCGTACAGTTTATAATTCACTTTATCGGGCATTACTGTGTACATCCACACCATAGAAGTTTTGGCAAAGCTAATCCAAAAATTTGATGAGAGTTGAAAAGTTACTTCTTGACTATTTCCTTCGCCGATTACAATGATCCATTTTTTACAATTGCCAGAAAGGAATTTGTTTACATCTTTGGTGGCAGAGCTAATAGGTATACTGTGGTTGCTAGTTTTCACAACCTCGAACCTAAAAGTTAATAATAATGATAGTATTTCCTCACAGAAAACACACGTTTTAAAAAAATCCGTGCGTTTCTTTGCCATGCAAATATAATGACTAATGAGAGAGTTTACTCTTGAAACTCATTTCCTGATTATACTACCCCTCCTTTTTGACAACAAATCCTCTAGATAGACAGAGCGATTGCGATGAAACTCAATCAGAAAACAAAGTTGTCTTATTGCTTCCCTCTTTTTCTCTGCAAGGCTAACCAACTCTTCATCTTTGTCTCTCAGATTCTTTTCCAACTTGCACACTTTCCTTTCAAGCTTGTTCACTGCTTTAACCAAGTTTAGTTTTTCCCCTCCTTGCTTACTTACCTTTGCGTCTAAATTCCACACCTTCTCTCTCAACAACAACTCTTTCTCTCCAAGTCTTTTGTTCTCCTCCTCGTACCTTTGCTTTGTCATTTTGTGATTCTCTTTGTTTTCATTATTCAGCTGTTCTGCGACGTGGATCCTCTGCTGCAACAGCCCAATGTTATCTTCCATTTTCTTCCGAAACTCCTCTGCCATTTCATTCATTTTCCTTCCTGATAATTGCTGACACAACTTCACCTTGGTTAGGCTCTCTGAATATTCCTTTTGGCTTTGCTCATTTTGTAACTTCAAAATGCTTTTCTGATCTTGCAAAATATCCAACTCTAGTCTCAGATTTTCAACTTCAACTCTTAAAGCCTTGTTCTCTATAGAAGCTTCTTCTTTACAACTCTCATGTTCCCTCAAAAGTTGAGATATCTCTTCCTCTCTCAGGGCCATTTCTTTTTCTAGTTCATTTTTTCTATCCTCCAAATTGCTGCATCGAGATTCCACTTCCAGTTCCAGGTCCTTTATCCTTGCAAGAAAACACTCCTTCTCTTTTAATAGACTCTTCACAGCTGATTTCTTTTCAGCCAAATTCTCCCCAAAGTTTTCAATTCGAACCAAACATTGTGAAACTTGTTCTCTTTCTCTTTCCAACTGAGCTTCTAATTCTTTCTTTTGGCTCAATGCTTCATTTTTATTGCGTCTAAGTTTCTCTTCCATTTTGCCTTTCTGCATCCTCAGAGACTTTGTCTCTTGTTCAAGCTTGTTTATTCGTGCAATCAATTCAAAAACTTGGCACGTTGTCTGATCCTCGTTGTTTCTGAGTTTTACTTGTAACACACTCACTGTTTCTTTGCTCTCTTTCAATAACATTTCAAGCTGCAAGACTCGACCAAGCAACTCAGCGTTCTTTGTACATAGCTGTTCAACATTAAGTTTCAGATTTCTTTTCTGCCTGTACAATATCTCCAACTCTTTAGCTTGAGTACTCAACCGTTCTTCAAATTCATTTGATGACTGATTTTTGAGAACTAGTTCATTGTGAGTATTAATGTTATTGGCAAGAGTAGAACGTTGTTCTCTTTCTCTGGAGAAAATTTTTTGGTTTGAATAATCGTTTATGTCAGTATTATAAGCAATAGCATCTACTTCCTCTGAGGAAAAGTACTCAGACTCAGAACTAGAGGAAGACGCTGAGGACAATCTCTCAAGTATGGAAGGAGATGCTTTCACGTAATCTCCAGTTAAAGGACCAAACAGTGAGTACAGTGACTGGTACTGGTTATAAAAGTCTTCAATTATCCCCACAGGATCTTTCTCCTTCCTTGAGTTCCCATCTTTTTTGCTTTGATCCTCCTTTTTCGTAAGCTTTACCACTCTACTCAAGTTGTTCTCAATATCTATAAAGAATGAGAGATGAGTAAATATTCAAAAAGTTGATTTCATGATAGGTGACACCACAAATTAAAAATATTTGGTTCTCATCATAAATATGCATATAAATTAAATAATTAGATAATTAATTATAAAATTTGAAAAAAATATTATATATTATATATATATATATATATTTTATGAGAGAATTGATTATAAAATTTGAAGAAAAAAAAATGTGTATGTAATATGAGTGAGGAAGTTTAATTGATTGTTTATTATAGTTGATTGCGAATAAAATTTTACCACATACACATACATTAAATCAAAAAAGTTCGTATTAAATTTTTTCTAAGAGAAATCTTAAACATACACATTTAATTAGTCTCATTTGTGATTTTGTAGTTTGGAATAAATTTTAGCAAATGAATAATGAAGAGTCTGACGGGAAAAGCGTGTTAGCTAATGAGACTATATATTGCTAGAAATGTTAAAATTAATGTTCGTTTTCATATCAGGGCATGAAATTGAGCTTTTATAACATTGACGTTAAGACAATTGGTTTGAAGGAATGTGAATGAAGGGGAGTAATCTCTGTTTCTGGTCGGTCCCCATCAATAAATAAAAATTAATACATAAATTTAAATTTAATAAAATTTAAAATAATCTTAAAAAGTCTCAAAAATATAAAATCAATGTCATTATCAAATGAAATCATACATGAAATAAGTTCAAATTTCATTTAAGAAAATAACTGTATGATATGTTTTACGGCAATAATAAATACAACTTTTATTTAACTAACCAAATTCAATAAAAAAGATTATAACACACAATAATAAATAACATTTGACAATTACAGAAAGGAGTTTATAAAAAATGTGCACCTGATTTGGTCCTCTTGAGTTGTGCTGATTTTTCAGGATCAATTTGATTTCCAAAGGAATTGGATAATCCCCTCAAGCGGTTCTTGAGCATCCTTTCACTTGGGGACATTCGAAGAGATTAAATTTAGAAGCGAATTTCTTGCTAGAAACTCTTCATTTCCTCAGAAAATGAATGACAAGGAATCCTGAGACTGAAAAATAAATATAGACACCACAAATTAAAGGTTTTATTCTGAAATTCACTCTGAAGCTGCTGGACAACCTTGTCTTGTGTGTACATAACAAGATAAGAAAGATGTAGAAACATGTAAAGTAAATATAAATGTTATGTGTAAAAGAACCAAATCTATGTCAACCTTTTTGCTGTTACAATCCAAACCATTTGTATAAGAGTGATATGTACAAGGAGATGAATAAACATAGATGCACAAATTATGTCCTAATGCACCAAAAAAGACAAAGTGCTTGTGTGTTTATAGCTTCTTTCTTTTAATTTACAACCAATTAATCAAATCTATCCTCAAATAGTTTATTACAATCTCTAATCAGTTTTTGGGGTCATGATAAAATTCAATTATGTCATAAATTCATTAACTTTTATCTCATACATACTGTATTATTATCTCTGTTTTGCACTTTATGTTCCTTCATAGTACTGTTACATTTTGTTTTGGTAAACATTGATGTATTAACTATTCCATGTTCAAATTATAAAAGCTTTGCAAAAATTATGATGAATTTTCTTCAACGAAACATATCATGTAAAAATGGATCCATAACCATTTCCTTTTTCCTTAATAAACATGGATGAGGAAAAAACGGTTACAATACCTGGGAATGGAACTCGATTTCCACCAATCTGATTGGAATAAAGAATACAAAAAAGAAAAAGGAAAATGATAGAAGGCAACAAAAAAATAGATTACAGTGAGAAAGAGATTCAGTGATTTTGCCATTTTGGAAATAGATTAAAAAATAGACAGAGAAATAATTGCTAATAATAAAACAAAATTTTCCTTCTTTAAATAATTATAATATTATTATTTTGCATGTCTTGTCATTCTTTCTTGATGATGAGACTTGATTTGAAAATTTTGGCATTTTCTTTCAATAACAATTTAAAATGACCTTTGAGTCTTGCACTAATGAAATTATTACTAGAAAGTAAAGTAAAATGAATTGAGGTTTTCTTTTTTGGTTCCCATTGATGAAAGAGAGGGATTGTTTAAGAAAATGGATGAACAAAATCAAAGAAAAGAAAAGTAATATAACTCTTATTATAATAAAAATCACATTTTTTTGTTAATTTAAATAAACGGGTCATAGATATAGAATTGGGCTTCCCCAAATTTTGGGCCTTACTTACATCCATTTACATTTGCAAAGCCCAACTCTACCGAACCGGTTTGACAAAAAAATAAATTCTCCCAAAGGTGTAAACTTGGCTTTTAAATACGAAGAAAGGGAAAAAATTCGTGTTGCAAATTAGGGTTTGGGTGTGGAGTGAAATTGAGGTTCTGCTACTTTCTCTCACCAAATCTTCGTTTGTTGTTCATCTCATTTGATCACCATGAGCAGATCAGGGCAACCACCAGATTTGAAGAAGTAAGTGTTTCTATCTCTTATATTCCACTTCAATTTTATTTTCTTTAATTTTAATTTTAATCTTCCATGTTCTCCCACACTCGCACGGTTTTAACATGCAATCTTCTGCTTTTTTTCTTTGTGGGTGCGGCAGGTACATGGACAAGAAGCTTCAGAGTAAGTTCGATTCTGGTTTTGTTCTTCTCTTTTTGTCTATCTTTGCATTTTCATATTTGTGATTGCAAAAATGTTATAGAAATAGGGCCGACAAATTAAAAATTTGGTATTTTGTTGCAGTCAAGCTGAATGCAAATCGCACGATTGTTGGAACTCTCCGTGGCTTCGATCAGTTTATGAATTTAGTTGTTGACAACACTGTGGAAGTTAATGGCAATGAGAAAAATGACATTGGGATGGTGGTGAGTCATTGAGTCCTATTCGTTTGAATTTTCTTTTAATACTTAACAGAGTATGAACATGGATTTTGATTTGATAATTTTACACTCTTATTGCAGGTGATCCGCGGAAACAGTGTGGTCACTGTGGAGGCGCTTGAACCCGTGAACAGGGCCTGATTGTTGTTTCTTGTAAACATTTATAAATGGATTTTCTTTCTATGGTTGTTGATTTGAACAATGTAGCTATTGAGGGCAATGTGTAATTGTGGATCTTAATAGGGTTCGTTTTCCGGCTATAAATTGTTAGGGTGGGATATCTAGTGTTTTAGTGTGATGTCTGTTAGTCTGAGACTTGACTCAATTGAAATATAACCCTTTTAGTTACTTTCTTTCTCATCATCTTTTATATATTGCATTGGGCATGGAAGCTTCTCTCTTTCTCACTGTGCTTTAAATTTACACTGTATGTGGTTGTGTAATGAAAAGGAATTACTGCATGATTTTGGCTGATTCATTTGAATGAGTGAAGCTTGTGGTCACACACGTATGTTTCATTGCTTCCAGTATCCTTGCCAATTAGTTCCTCCTTTATATTTGATTTATTTCTTGAGTTTTGAACTCATTAGTTTCATTAGCAAAACTGAGTCCCACTACAGTCTACAGGTATTGTGTCTGCTGAAACATGAAACCTCTTTTCCAACCAAAGGGGAAGTAATTGTTATTTTGCTTATATTTTCTTCTGTTGGAATTCGAACAGTTGAGGACTTGCATTGCTACTCGCCCGAACTCTGATCAATCAGTTGCTATGGTTCCTTAAGGGAATAGGTTGTGCCTTAAGCTCCAAGAGCTATGAGATAACTCCTTTCATTTAGTGTCATTTTTTTATTGGGTTTTAGATATATTACAGTGTTCCACGGGTAATTCGTCACCAAAATGATTTAGAGAATTTTTAAATTTGATGTTTTTCCCTTTCTGTTTAAGTACGTATGTAGGACTTAGGTAGTAATAGTTATAACCTAAAAAAATGAGGACTTAAAATCTGAGTTGTACACTATTGATATGATTCGTGCAAGTTGTAACTTTTGCTGCATAACTGCAAATCTTTCAACGCCAATTCGATAATGGATTGCAAATACTGTGTAGCGAGGAGAAAACATCTCTATACATTCAATAACACAGCTTCTTGAATAATGTTTTCTGATTTATGATTGTATATTCTTTAAATGGAAAAGGAATCCGAATTTTATACGGGTAACTGCACAGTTATATGCGCAAGAAAAAGAATGAGTCCAAATCTACGAAAATCTACGTCAACCTTACGTAATTTTTTTTTTAAGAATAGCTATCGGACATGTTTATGTTAAGAAGAATTTTTTTCTAACGAATTGCTTTTTTGTTCTTTTAATCATATTTCTCCAAATATATTCATTTTCATATTTCTTTCAAAATTATTTTATTAATTTTTTTGAAAATATTATCAAAATATAAATTAATTTTTTATCACGATATAAAATATAATTTATATCTTTAAAAATTTTATTTATTGAAAATTTTCATTATAAAAATTTCTACATTTAAATACATGTATATTATAAATTTTAATATATAAAATAAATAATTATCTTATTTTACAAATTTAAATGCTGGTTAACATCTGTGGACCAAAAGTAAATCAACAATCCAATAAAAATTATAATTATAAATATCCTATTAAATTATGAGGATAATTTGTAATATTTATAAATTATACACTGTCATGTAAATTATGCAACTCTAAGCTCCCCATTATGTTATAGAAAACATTGATATACACTAACTTATAAATTATGCAACTCTAAGCTCCGATTATGTTATAGAATACAGGCTGCAAAGACCGCCTCTAATAAATTTTTTTAAAAAAAAATTATTGAGGATATATGAAACTAATATAGACTGCCATGTAAATTGTGCAACTATAAGCTCTCCATTACATCAATACACATCTATTGGACCTAGAAAAAATTTCTTCATCTTTTCCCTTTCTACAGAATAAATTATTCTAAACAAACAGATAAATAGATCTTCATATTTGTTTTTCTCTTGATTAAAGTCCATCATCATATTACAATTACAATCCTGTTGCTATACAGATGTTCCTCAGATGCATTTCTGTCAAAAACTTTAAAAGCCCAAGATTGACTGAGTTAACAGAAGCTATTGTTTTGACGGTCATACAATAAAAAAATCATGCCCGTATATACACGTTGCTACAATATATTGTTAATCATCAGAAGACAACTTTTGCTTCTTCCACTTGTAAGCAGCTTCCAAGATCTTGAGATTAGTTGTCTGGGTTTCCTCGGGGAATAAATAGTCGATGAATTCTTCAATTCTGCAAAATCAAATTAACAGGAACAAAGTAAGAAAAAGAAGACCTACAAAAGTACAAAATTAAGACAACTATCGATAGTTATAGAATTAATAATGCGTGGGCAACAAAGGGCTTGTCAACATGCACGATGCCGAAAGCTCTCAACTGAACCTTCGAATATGTGGATATGCAGAAAATATATTCAGAGAATAACTGTGACCATGTTGCATATGACGGCATATCAACTAACTCTTGCAAACTCGAAAGAGAAAGGAGTTACATACCTAGTAGAACCATCTTCAGTGGCAACATGCCTTCTCTTCTTCAGCTTCTTGGGCAGTTTAGACTGGACTAAGCTAACATCACCCAACTCTCCAGACATAGTCTCCATGTTAAGCCATTTTTCCAATAGCATTGCTCTCTCTTCTTTCAAATCCGGAGCTGATGATCTAAAGTAGTTCAGAGCTTTCTCAAACACCCCTGACACAGACACAAGACAAGATATAGAGAATAAGAAAATTATTCCACCTAAGATTAAAAAAGTAACAGCAAAAGGGCATAGCATGGGATCACATACTTCTTGCACGCTGAATACATTGTGTCTTTTGCTCATGTTCCGGCAAGTCTAAACTGTCCGTATCCATAGCTGTGGCCTCAAATTCTGCATAGCTTATCCATACCTTCAAGTGCTTTGTTCGATCAAGAAGTCTTTCATAAAGAGCTCTTGCTCTCTCAAATTCACCCTCAGCAGTCTCAAAGTCAATGTATGCCTGTTTTGTATTCACAAATTTTGAGTTATATTATGTGTGCAGTTATCATGGTATGCAGTAGAAGACAACAATAAAAGTAAAAGAAGGAATGGCAAATCAAAGTGATGAAAAACAGAGGTTGTCACAACAGGGCATAACCATACTTAGATGTTGCTAACATAGTTATTAGAATCTTACAATTCACGATGCAATATAATTTAGCTATCTATCAATATGTATCCTAAGGTGAATTGTAAATTATTTTGTATCCTACGATTCATCAACAAATTTTACGATTCAGATATATTCTATAATGAATCTTAAATACTTTATTTCACCAACTCTCATGAGAAATTTAAAAGTCATATAACCTTAATGATTAAATAAACAGGAATTGAAGGAATACTTCAAAACTTATACTAGAATGAAAAGTCACAATTTAGTAACCTTGAATTCAATACTAGAATATTTATTATAAATTTTAACAAAACTCATGCATCCCATGCTCCTAAAGTTATGTTTTTTACTTATTGATCATGACTATGTGCTTTAATATGTCTTTATTAGTTTCAAATACTATGTTTATTGTTGATCATGAATATTACAATTCACAATATGATTCATTTGAAGATTCAAAAAACAAGCCTTCCAATTCATGATTTGTATCCCGATTCAACTACCATGGTGTAGATAAATAATAACATCAAAAGTTTTAGTAGCTAATAAAGTAACAGTATATTTTGCACAAGAAATAAATGTACCTTCCACAATAGCTCAGGCATATCCAATGCTGGTTGGGCGATTGCGAGCTCAAATATTGCTCGAGCCCGATCAGTCTCGGATAACGATCTCTCCAATTCAGCATATTTACTCCAAGCATAACAATTTTCAGGAGACCACTCCAAATATTTTTCATAAAGTTTTCTGCACCGATCTATATTACCAAGTTGCAGTTCTATCTCTATATACTTCTTAAAAATCTGTTGTAAAAGGGTAAAGCTGTGTGAAAAATTGATCATGTTGCAACAAAAAGAAGTTACAATTATTTGCATCTACATATACATTACCTTATCTTTAGGAGCCTTTCCAATGGCATTTCCTAGTATTTGACGGGCACCCTTAAGATTCAGCTGACGTATTTCAAACTGAGCTGCTAGAAGCCATATCTTTGCAAACGAGAACTTATTGTGAGGTATCTGATTGAGACACTCCCTATAGAAATGGAGGTCACAAAAATATCAGTTGGTTCATTACTCCATAAAATAAATCTATTGATGCCAATAGTGCCATAAATTATTTCAAGTTATTTTTGAAGTCATTTAGTAAAGGATAGAAATAAACACATTATTATCCCAGAACTCAAAGCAAATGTGATAGTAGAAGCCATTAGCCAAAGTACTAAATAAACATATATCTCGTTCCCAGAAAATTCTAGGATACTTATAATTCCTTTATTCTTTACATGTGCTTTCAACTGTTTTAAGCACTTACAGTTGACACAATTGTTATTGAGTCTGTTCTAACTTCTAACTAACTAATTGCTGATACTCAGGGCTAGGTGAACTATCTACAAGATGGTTGCTTTGAAATATTCCATTGTTCATACAAGAAAATGTTAAAGATTAAGAATTGGAGTGCTTCTATATGATTTTTGCCCAGGCAAGCAAAGGAAACAACTTCAAACTATGATTACTGACTTACTGTCCCTTTTGATTTCAGCAGATAATAAGGACCTCTGTTCTTTTTATCTGCTCTATTTTTAAGTGTGAGCGAGGAAGGGTTTTTCATGATATTCATCGCACATTTTTTATATTGCCATTTTAACAGCAATGTTCCAAATTAAGCCACTTTTTTCTTATTGGCAACAATTAGTATTTTTTAATGTTTTTTTATCACACAATCTCATTCAGTAAGTTAATATGGTGAGCATTGGTGACACCAATCAATATATTAATAATATAAGATATACAGAACTTTCTAAGGACATATACATGTTTGTATTGAGTACTTATGCTTGACGATACAATACTAAGGATAATGAGTTACATAATGTGAACTATTGTGAGGCAATTACATAATTAACAATCGATTTATAGAAGATAACTGAAAAATGGAAAACTTATTCTGTGATTGTGTGTGACATAAACTGAGCCACAATTTCTTAATTTGATTATTTATTGTTCATTGCACAGGGTTGACCGCTAGTTGATGAACAAAGGATTTAAACATAATATTGAAAGCCAAAATTTAAAATCCCAATACAATTAAAAATTCTCAAACTTGAAGTTCATAAAAGGCCGCATACCTGTACACATCCCTTGTTCGCTCCATGTCTCCAGCATCAAGCTCTTCATAGAGTGCATAATTAATCCTAAATTACACACACAATCAACAAACATTAGGAGAACACATAAAAACAGTGTATAAAAAACAAGACAGAGAAAATAAAATCCCAAATCAACCATACCACAAATAGATATAGCGCTGCCAGTAGCGTTTCTCCTCAGCAGGAGGAACATTCGCAATAGCCCTCTCATAAACCTCCCTGGTCCTCTCTTTACTCCCAACACTCTCTTCCAACCTAATATAATCGAACCACGAATCATAATTCAAAGGATTCTTCTTAACCTCATCTTCATATTGAAACCTCCTTTTACCAACAATGGCGTCCTCTATCCCTTCTCGATCACCATATTGCTTCTCAAACGCCACAAACTTTCTATACAAATCTTCAGCCCTTCCTTTGGGAATATGATCAAGAGCAAATTTATATATAGCTCTTGCACGCTCACTCTCCTTACATCTCTCTTCAAATTCAGCAAAAGCAACAAACAACAATTCTGCTTCCTCATCATCAGAGAGCTTATCAACAGCTCTCTCGTACACATTCCTCGACCTCGCAACCTCACCATTCTTCATCTCAAACTTCGCATAGCGTATCCAAGCCCCAACCCTAGGGTGACACTGAACAAATCGTTCGTAAATTCCCCTTGCACGCTCAATTTCATTATACCTCATTTCAAACTTTATGTACGAATGCCATCCCTGCTGGTCCGGCGTCCACTTCATCCACCTTTCGAAAACCTGCCTCGCGCCGGCGACATTACCGAGCATCTCTTCCATGTGAATATACTTGTACCATAATTGATCCACGCGCGGCAAGAGCGTGACAGCACGGTCCCAAACATTCCGCGCGTGGTTTATGAACTTATTCTTCATTTCCACCTCGGCGTACTTTAGCCACAGCGTGTGGTTCTTGTAATCGACCTCCAACGCTCTCTCCCAAACTGAACGCGCGCGTTTGAAATCCTTCTGCGACTCTTCCCACTGCGCGTACTTGATCCACACGCCGATGTTCCATCGCACGCGCCGAATTAGGTCTTCGAATTCCTTCCGCTTGCGGAGACGGTACTCGCCGAGCTCGGTAGGGTCAGTGATTTTTTGCTTCGGAGGACGGATCTCAGCCTCTTGACGCTCCCGAGCTTCCCGGAGAATCTGTTCGGCGGTGATTTGAATCGGAGCAGGGGTTTTGTTCTTCACTCTCGTTGGACGTGGAAGCTTCACCTCAGTGTCCTTACGAGTGAGGTAACCCAGGGTTGGGTCTGCATCTTTCGACGAAGACATTGTTCTTCACCAATGATTCCCGTTTGCTTTTGAATTTTGCAGGTGGCGCTGTAAACCCTAATGAGATTCCGGAGCCAAATAACAAACATAAGGAGATTCATAACATTTTATATCACTTTTAAGGGAAAAACCTCGTGGGCCCAGTTGACAAGGTGTTGGGCTGAGCCCAACGGGTACACATAGTTGTTAATAACTTTTTATATCACTTCTAATCTTGTATTTATACAATTTTAAGTTTTTACCTAATCTAGATAAATGATAAAGAAAAAGTTATATATTTTATCTGCACATTCTAAATTATACTTCTGTGATATTAGTAAAAAATCCAAGTAATGATGTATATAATATTTGAATTTTCTCATGTAAATATTATATAGTTGATTTTCATCTTTTAAAGATACTTCAATATAATTGAAACATTAGTCAACAAAATGATTATTTTAAAAGAATTATTTTGTGGTTATTAAGAATAAATCAATTATATGATTTTATTTTTTATTCATATTATTTTTCATCTTGATTTTGTAAAAAAATTTATAAAAGATAAAATAAATATTTATTTATTTACAATCATTTGTGGAAAAGATTCATAAATAAAAGTTAAAAATTAATAATCTTTTTCATATTACAATATATAGATTCTAGATTCAAGTAGTAGTATCAGGTCCCTTAATTATTATTCTCAATAAATGATCGGATTTTACCCATTCTTTAAAAGAAATTTTTATGTGATCCTTCTATCAAAATTTTAATTTCTGATTTCGGTGAATGAATAATCATTGAATTTTTCTCTTTTCAAACGATATATATAAAGAAACTCATCAACATAAAATAAAATTAATGAATTTTTTAAGAAATATTTATATTAAGTTTTGTTCTTTTCTATTTCTCATCTAACATAATTATTCTATCTTATTTTAATCTAGTTATAAAATATTTTCTCGTTACAACTTTTTTATTTATAAATATTTTTTTAAACAATTTTGTAACTAGACCATGTGTAAAACAAGTAAAAAAATCCAAATATATAATCAATATCTCAAGGTTAATTGTTTACTGTATAAAACCGTAAAAAGAAATTATGATAATTTTTAAAATCTTAAAAACTCTATAAAAAAATCACTTTATCAAGGACTTAATAAAAGGCTTTATTTTTAAAATATTAATGTAAAATGAAGCCTTTTATTAAGTCTACATGGCTACTCTCACGACATTTTTTATAACCTTTAACCACTTTTTATTTTTTTGAAATGGCTTTACTTTTTATTTATTAATTTAACATTCAACCATACACATTTGGACACGTTTGTGAACGTTTGTACATCTGAATTTTGGTACTGGATTCTTGCCAAAGCTTTTCGTTATGTAGTATTCGCATTTATAAAATTCCGACTAAACGGTTAACTTGGTCAGAACATTTTAATGTGTCATCATATTTCAGTGTCTGAAAATGATCATTTATAGAGACCAAAGCAATCAATTACATTTTTGAGTTTCTTATTAAAAACTTTTTATTAGTTTTAAAAATTAAAGCATCATTATTTCGTACTTTCAGTGTGATCTTAACGAAGTGCAAAATATCAGAGATGAGTGGACGACGATCATCGCGTTCTGTTATGCGTCTGTAGCACTCCAAAGTGATTCTACGTGGAACACCCATTGCCATTTGTGCTTCTTTTATTATAAATAAATGTAAAGGTGGGGACGCAAGATCAACATGTGAATTCCATTTTGTGTTTTTTCAGTTGTAATTAAATATCTTCTATGCTAATTTATTTTATGAAATGGATAAAAAAAATGTTTATATAATTTTTTTTTCGCAGATGATTTATATAATGGGTTCAAAATTATTTAGCATGTTATTTTTTAGAAAATACAATAACACCAGTTAGAAAACCGTTTTAGGTTCATTACAAGATCCGTAACCCAAAATGATTAAAAATATATTAATGTGAAATAAAAATTATTTTACTAATAGTTTTACTCAAAATTATATTGTCACGTAATATAATCAATTCAGCATTTTATTTTTTGTCAATACTTTTATTTTTTATAAATTTAGTAACTACAGTGAAAGATATTATCAGAACATGCTATAAATTTATATAATATCTCCAGTGTGTCAAATTAAATTTATAAAATATATTAAGAATTTGATTAAAATTCACAAACCATAAATACTTTTTTTTTTTACATTATTACTCGATTGTAAATTATCATATGTAATGAGACTATTCAGTTTTATAAAATTAGTAAGTAGCGTAGAAAAAGTTATATTGGCATAATATATAATTAAACTTATATATTAAAAGGTTCTTAAAATTTACGGCAAGCAATTAACAGTAGATGAAAATGAATGGAAAGGTATTTTTTTTTTTTTTATCAGAATGTAATTTTATGATAATATTTTATTCGAGTTATTTTAGTTTTTAATTATTTATAATCAACTTTGGTTATCAATATTAACAAAATAGTATATTAAAAAAATGCAAGTGTGAGAAAAAAAATAATTAATTTCAATAATTGCGAATTTTCTTTACAAGAGAAGTGACGTGAGAATAGATAGCACCAATGAGAAAGAAAAAGAAAAAGTGTGAATGACAAAAGAATAAAATAAAATGGATGCGTGTAATTCCACGGGAGATACACATTATTAATAGATAGATCTGTTGATTTTTAAGTGCATATTAATCCATGCAATGATTAAAAGAGCTAATCTTAATTAGTTAAATAAAATATTTGTGTTATAGTAAATCTTATGAAATTTAAATCTGATTTTTATATGTAAAAAAGTGACCTGTAACGATAAAAAGAGAAGAAAATAAAAAGTTAGAGTTAAGGGTAATTCATTAGAGGTCTTTCTTATTTTACATTTAATTATAAAAATATTATACAAATTCTCATTTTGTTTTTTTTATTAAAATTGATATTTTAAAGAATATTTTCCTATTCTCATACAATTTTTTAAAATAAGAAGTAAACTAAAAATAAGGTGAAATTTTTGTAATTAAAGCAAAAATATCAAATATTTTCCTCAAACCTAATAATTCTTAAATTTTATGAATAAATATTATAAATTCGTGACTAACCCATGTAATTTTTTTTATATTATAAATATTTTTTTATAAAAAACATAAATAGAAATAAATCTACAAATTAATGAAGTAATAATGAAAATAAATCATAATTAAAATACATTCAAAAGTTTACAGGATTGTCACAAGAAGAAAAGCCATTCATGTTTACTATTTTTTAAAATATAAAATCAATAAAAAATTAACACACTCATATTATTATAAGTACAAAATCATCCGTCAAAAAAAAAATTACAAAATCACATTCATTCACTCCTTAAAAAATTCATTTGAATTTTTTAAAAAATATGAATAAATTAAAAACCTTTTTTATTTATATTTGTTTTAATATTAATTTTATTTTAAAATAAAACTACAATAATGAATATTTAATTAAATATATTTGACTAGTTTGTATTGGCATTGGCAAGAGGCAAAGCAAGAGCATTTAAAAAAGAAGTTAACCGGGTCGGATCGGACCCGATAATGAAGCCCGGTTCCGACACCGTTATCTTCATTCATTCTTCATGATTCTTTTGCCAATATTACTGGTTTGCTTTTCAGAGAGAGAGAGAGATATACCTGTTGCTTTTATTTTCTTCTTCTCTTCTATTCTTTGTTTTCGTTTGGTTCTGTACCGTACCACCGACTTTAACTTACACCACAGAATCAATCCCCTTTATGTAAGTCCTTCTCTCTCTCGCACTCTCTTCGCTTCCACCTAACTCTTCTTCGAAATTTCTCCACTTACATATCAATCTCTTTGATGCTCGTGATTTTTTTTTTTAATTAATTAATTTATTATATTTTATATTTTCTGTAATCGAAATGAGAATAACTTGTGAGGTTATAGATATGTTCAATGTTCTTTTCATTTGCTGGAATTTCACTTTCCAAATCTGCAATTGCATACGGTGTTTTTTCTTTTTCTTTTTCTAATATGATTGTAAATCTAAGTAGTGATTAGTAAATATTTGATTAACGTTTTTTTTGAAATTTGTTTGACAGATTAGACGATGTAACATGTGATGTGAGCAGAATTTGTTTGACAGATTAGACGATGTAACATGTGAGGAGGTTTAGTTTATGTATTGAATATTGATTGCTAAATTTGCTACGATGAATATGTATTGTGATTGATGAAGTTAAAAATAAGGCATGGATGAAGAATTGATTGATGAGGCAACCCAATTAGAGGTTGATGATAATTCACAACGGCAGAACAAAGAGGAGAGTGAGTACTCACCGAACTCAGAATGCCGAAAAATGTTGAAATCCCAGGAAGGCTTTATCCCTGTTAAGCAGAACTATTCCCAGACTCGGGAATATGATCATATAGTACAAGGTAAAAATGTAGTTGAAGGTATCAACCATGCAGATACGTCGCAGCATCCTCGTGTAAGCCTTTTTATGGATGATGCTGATGTTATGGTTGAAGAATTAACTGTAAAAAGCTACAATGGCTCAAGCTTGGATATTGGTACGTCGAACAACCGACAGCAAATGTATAATAGGCAGAACCATTGGCAGAATTTTTATCATCTAGCAAGTAATTCAGGAATTGGAAATTCACTTAGTGATATTGGAACTAGAAACAGTGTCCAGGCTACATCTAGTGCTCGGGAGGATATTGACTCCTCATCTTTCCCAGAGATGTTTGCTAGAAAATCTCTCAGTGATGGCCAGAGCAATGTGATGGAACACTTGGCAGCTGCTGAAAATAAAGAGGCTGCAGGTGATGTTCGTCAAGGAATACGGACAAAAATCATATCCCAATCAGGATTTGCTGAGTATTTCATAAAAAATACGCTGAGGGGTAAGGGTATTGTATGTAAAGGTCCATCTACTGATGTCTTCTCTGTTCAGCATAGAGACCGAAACCGAATGAAGATTGGCATTGATGCAGATCAGAATCGGATGAAAACTGGCGTTGATGCAGACCAGAATCGGATGAAAACTGGCATTGATGCAGATCAGAATCGGATGAAAACTGGCATTGACAAGATGAAGACTGCCATTGATGCAGATCAGAATCGGATGAAGATTGGCATTGGCAATGCCACAGATCAGAATCAGATGAAGACTGGCATTGACTCAGATCAGAATCAGATGAATAATGGCATTGGTAGTGATCAGAAACAGATGAAGACTAGTGTTGGTACACAATTGAACTCTAATCAATCAGTGGGCTGTGGTTCCAAAGCTGCAAAGTTTCCTTCTTACGGTGGTGCTATGCCTAGATCTGGCAGGTCTGAATGTGATGGTGTGACTTTGAGAGAATGGTTGAAACATGGGCATCAGAAAGCAAGCAAAGTGGAAAGTTTGAATATATTTAGGAAGATTGTGGATTTGGTTGACAACTCTCACTCTCAGGGAGTTGCATTGCATAACCTATGTCCATCTTATATTAAATTGACACCATCAAACCAGGTCATGTACCTTGGTTTACCTGTTCCAAAACAGATGCGGGATAATGTTGTAAATTCTGAAGTTGTTCACTTAGATAATTCTTTTATTAGAAAAAGGCTGTCAGAGCAAGTAACATTTCCGTCTCTTGATATGGGGTCTAAGAAACAAAAATTTGATGAGAATTTGAGAGTTACTGCTGGTGACTTGTGTCCTGAAACTGCAAGAGATAGGAAACTTTATAGTCATACAGTTGGATCACAAGAATATTGCAATGAATATGAGGAGGATACCCGGATTTCTAAATATAATATTGGAAGAATGTCTAGCATCCGTCATGTATCTAATGCAGGTCAAAAGCCGTTGACTTCTTCATGTGAAAAATTGGAAAATAAGTGGTATGCAAGTCCTGAGGGAGGTTTCACAACATCGTCAAATATCTACTGCCTGGGTGTCCTTCTTTTTGAGGTGTGTACACAAGTTCATGATGCCTCTCCATTTTTTAATGCATTCTTTTATAACAGTTATTCCGCAAATTGAAATGTGTTTCTGTGTATGAACTTTTGAAGTACAAATGGAAATATGCTTCGGTCTATATTCATTGGAGCTCAATACGACTTTCTAGCATTAGTGTTGGCTTCGAAACTTATAAGTTTGTCCTTTGGATTTTCACTTTTTCACTGTACTGATATCTTCATAGCAAGGCTCAAACCTTGATATAAAGTACATTTCATAGCAAAGTGGCTGCCCCATTTCAGGTTGAACAAAAAACTAGTGTGGGAGTTTAGTGAAAATCTTTCCAGTCACTAAAAATGAATGATTGTATAATTGGGAGCAATTTGATGCATAGTAAGTTCAGCAGCTGATTTTATTTGGGTCAATTTTTCAGTTACTTGGTCATTTTGACTCTGAAAGAGCACACATTGAAGCAATGTCTGATCTTCGTCATAGGATTCTTCCTCCAGTTTTCCTATCAGCAAATCCTAAGGAAGCTGGCTTTTGTCTTTGGCTGCTGCATCCTGAACCATCATCACGTCCGACAACAAGGTAGTATTGAAATTTTGTTTATCATTGTAAAGATCAGATTTAATTCAATTGTCATCACGAAAAAAAGATTTCAAAAACATCTGATATGTATTTCCTCACCTTTTTTTTTTTTTTTGATAAATGCTGTAAATATGGAAAGAGTGTATATTGTATAATGAAATCATGGCATGCCTTCTATGCTGTTGTTCAAAGAGGTATAAGCATATGATAACATTTGTCATTATTAGGCTGGTGAAATATCTCTCATATGTGATTATGTGCATTAGGATTTTTATGCAAGGATCTCCTCCTCTCCCATTCCTTCCCAGTGGGCTGATGTGGATACTGTATTATGTTCTCTAACATTGTGATGGTGCTCTAGGTATTATGTGTTTGGGCAAATTAACAAGATGAAAACAGTGAAGGCACTTACTTTATAAATGAAGAATAAAAATGTAATTCCCATTTAACTAGACGATGACAGCCACATGTTTTTTTTCATCGGTATTGTTTACAAAATAATGTGTCTGTGAAGTTATTATTGATAGAGTTGAAATATTTGTTCTTCAAGATGTTTTTTCTACCCCTTAGATATTACTAACTATAAAGTTAATAAATGTGGCCTTTTTGAAATTGCATCTGCTTCGAAAATTTGAAACATTGCAAATTGAAACAAAGGAGGCTTACTTGAATCAGTTGAATGTGACATAGATCGGTTGAGTCTCAGACAATGCATTTGGAAAATTTATTCCAGGAGGAAGAGAGAGATGTCTTGAGAAGGTATAAGTCTGGTAGTTATGCATGAGGTGAAGGAGGGAGAGAGGGACTTCTGACTTATTAGGAGGGGAGCTTGGGGAAGGTAATCATCTAGGGAGAATTTGGAAGGAATTTTTGGCATCTGGTTTTTGCTCTAAGCTCTGTGTGCTATGAGATAATTTCTTTCTTTTAGTGTCATCTTCTTTCTGGGTTTTATATATATATTTCAGTGTTCCACTGTTAACTTGTAACCTATATCTGTGATATTCAATTCAATAAAGCTTTCATTTATGAGTGGCTAGTTTTGGGATCTCATCAAAATAATTCAGAGAATTTTTTTAAATTCAATATTCTTGTGAAAACGTTAAACGTTAGTTAAGATTTAGTTAAAATGTTAAATGTGCTGGTAGTCCTTAAAATATGGACTCTTAACCTGATTTATACTCTCTTGATATGATTTCCTAAAGTTATAACTTCTGTTGCATAACAGGGAAATCCTTCAATCTGAAGTGATTAATGGATTGCAGGAGTTGTTTGGTGAGGAATTGTCATCAAGTATTGGCCAAGAAGATGCAGAATCAGAATTGTTATTGCATTTCCTCGTTTTGTTAAAAGAGCAGAAGCAGAAAAATGCCTTCAAACTGGCAGAAGAGGTCAAGTGCTTGGAATCAGATATTGAAGAGGTGGAGAGTAGGCATGACTCAAGAAAATCCTTGGTTTCATCTGTCTTGCTGAATGATTACTCTTGTCATAAAGAGATTATGCCTCTTAAAAAGGAACCTTTGAGTTTAGAAATGCTGCCATTGATATCCCCAACCTCCAATTCAAATGAAGTGAGATTGATGAGAAATATAAGCCATCTTGAAAGTGCTTATTTTTCCATGAGATCCAAAGTTCAGCTGCCTGAAACCGATGCTTCTACCCACCCAAATATAGACATACTAAGAAATCGTGAGAACTGGCATGTGGCAAAAAAAAGTGAGGAACAACCCAAAAGGAAAGATACCTTAGGAGCATTCTTTGATGGTTTGTGCAAGTATGCACGTTATTGCAAGTTTGAAGTGCGGGGTGTACTAAGAAATGCTGATTTTAACAATCCTGCAAATGTAATTTGCTCTCTAAGCTTTGATCGAGATGCAGATTACTTTGCTTCTGCTGGGATATCAAAGAAAATAAAAATTTTTGAGTTTAGTTCACTTTGTAATGACTCTGTTGATATCCATTATCCTGCGGCTGAGATGACAAACAGATCAAAACTCAGCTGTGTTTGCTGGAATAACTATATCAAGAACTATCTTGCTTCTACAGATTATGACGGTAGAGTGAAGGTATGTTATGCATAAGAAACTCTTTGAACCAT
The DNA here is from genome assembly GCA_026586105.1 of Hylodesmum podocarpum. Taxonomy (NCBI): domain Eukaryota; kingdom Viridiplantae; phylum Streptophyta; class Magnoliopsida; order Fabales; family Fabaceae; genus Hylodesmum; species Hylodesmum podocarpum. Next base: position 1,490,151 of record JALJEV010000646.1, read on the forward strand.
TATTTAATCATTGACATTCTTTGCAGTATTTGTTCATTACTTTTTGGAGTATCCATCCATTAATTTTACAGAATTGATGTTTTTCTGCTTCAAACTGAAATGGTTACCTTAGATGGTCTACTCACATTTTCAATTGAGATATATGTGTGTGTGTGTGTATGCGCCATGCTTTGACATCCTGCTTGACATTTTATAATTTGAGGCATTTTCAGTTATGGGATGCTAGTACGGGTCAAGAATTTTCTCAATTCAGTGAGCATGTGAAGAGGGCTTGGTCCGTTGACTTCTCTGTAGTATGCCCTACAAAATTGGCCAGTGGAAGTGATGATTGTACTGTTAAGTTGTGGAGCATCAGTGAGGTAAATCCCCTTTACATGTACAAATGCACACATACAGAGTAACATGTGTGTAAGCATGTGGATGTGCAGGTGTTGCTTGGCAGAAATTTTCTAACTAAATTACTAAAGAAGAAATTAGAGTTACAATAACTTCTATCGTATTTATGACCCAAAACATATTATTACTATCAGAACTTTTGATATTCATAGTTAGGAGTGATCATGGATTAAGTCAACAATAGTTAAAAATATCAGCTTGGGTTGGGTTGATGATTCTAATTGGGTTGAAAATAGATGAACCCAAAGCAATCAGGTTTTAAAATTCAAACCTGACTTGACCCAAACCTTTTCAATCAATTTGGGTCTATGTTATTAGAATCTTACTATTCATGATTGAATGTACAATTCAACATAATTTGGCTAGCTATCTATTTGTATTTCAATTGGATTTGAATCTTATAATGAATGAGACGGTGTAATTTCATTTTTGTATCAGCGATATTTGATACAAATCACTCATAATAACAATTTGTTATTTTCCTTTTCACTTTTCTTTCACCAATTCTCATGAAAGAAATTGGAAAGTTATATAAGCTTAAATTGTTAAATGAAAAGGAATTGAAAGGGCACTTATGAATTTATCCTATTTATTATTCCACTATGTTATTTGTCACTCACTCATACAATGCATGCACTGTATTTGGCCGTTTCATTGCTTTGTTTCCACCCTTCCAAAATAGAGACTTTCAAACATAGATATAACTAATAATTTGTTTTATGAGAATTTGGCTTTGTTGTTTGACTCTATTTGGCCTTTTCATTGCTTTGTTTGCATCCTTTCAAAATAGTGACTTTACAATTGTTGATATAACTGATGATTTTGTTTTATGAGAATTTGACTGAGTTGTTTTATTAAGATTATTACATTGAACACTGTGTATTATTGATATGATTATTTGAAATTAATTTTTCATTGTCAAGCTTATGATATAACCACTAAGATCGGCTTGATGGTGGCAGGTTTGGGTAGTATACACAAAGTCATAGGTTCTAACCTTGTCATCATTGTTGTATAGCCAAAAAAAAAAAAAAAAAACCTTACGATTTGATGGAAATTATGATTCATGATTCAAAAATTAGCTTCACATTTTGTGTTTCTTGATTCACTTTGTCGCTTCATAAACTCAAGATGCTGTAAAAAATACATGGCAATCTCTTCTCTATAACTAATTAAGATCTAACACAATACCTTTTTCCCCAGAGGAACAGTTTAGAAACAATTAGGAGTGTTGCTAATGTCTGCTGTGTTCAATTCTCTGCTCATTCATCCCATTTGCTGGCCTTTGGATCTGCGGATTACTCAACATATTGTTATGATCTTCGCAATCTTAGAAGTCCCTGGTGTGTATTGGCTGGCCATCGTAAAGCTGTGAGCTATGTCAAATTCTTGGACTCTGAAACAGTCGTTTCTGCTTCTACTGATAATACATTGAAGATATGGGATCTCAATAAAACCTCTCCTTCCGGTGCATCCATTAACGCTTGCAGCCTAACCCTGTCAGGACATACTAATGAGAAGGTTTGGCTTTAAATTTTATAGTGCTGGATGTAATATTAGTTTGTATAGCATGTAAGTTTTGTTTGTCACTGTCGTTCAAAGTTCACTTGGAGAATTTCTCTTATTTGGGTGTTAAATAGAGAGCATCAGATTATGATTGATGCTCTGAATAGCTAAATCAATTTTATGTAATCCAGATTGTGTTTTTTTTCTTTACCAAAATGATCTGTTCACAGCTGTGACGATCATACTACTATGCATGCATGTCAGAAATTTGATATTTTCGTCATTAAAATGACCAATATATATGTTTTACTTAAATTGGTTAGCTGAATTCTTCTGCCTTTTCCTTGACAGAATTTTGTGGGCTTGTCAGTGGCTGATGGATATATCGCATGTGGTTCAGAATCAAATGAGGTAAATATTAGTTTCAGTAGAGCAATTATTTACAAGGTTTTAACTAATTTAAATCAAACATGTTCATTGAATTAGTTATTTCAATTAATTGCACTAATATTGTAAAATTATGACTAGTCACAAACCTCAAAAATGTAAGCATTGTAGTTCTATCATGCAACTTGTTTATGCACCAATTTGTATTGATAACTGTGATTAGCAACCTTACAATTTGCGACATTCAAAATTTTTTAAGGATAATGACAAAGGTGAAAAAACGAGTAGGCCAGAGTTTTGAGTAATCAGCAGAAAGTTATGTTTGTGTGTGCGTTGGGGGTGGGATCTCATGTATGTTTTCTTGCAGGTTTACTCCTACTATAGATCGCTTCCTATGCCAATCACTTCGCACAAATTTGGGTCCATTGATCCCATTACTGGTAAAGACACTAACGATGACAATGGTCAGTTTGTTTCAAGTGTGTGCTGGAGAGGGAAATCAGACATGCTCATTGCGGCCAATTCAAGTGGATGTGTAAAAGTGTTACAGATGGTTTAAAGGACAGTTTCCCCTTCACGGTGCCTTTTGTACAGTTTTGGGAGTTCCTGGAGTTTTGCCCTTGTCACTCCGGCAATCAGGCCAGTCCCATCAACCTGTTTGAAGCGTGTAAAATTCTTTGACATCTTGAGCTCTGGCTTATAATTTGAAGTAGAAGGGCTCCAATTTCATCCATAATTGGATGGAAAAATAGATCTGCTATCTAAATCCTGATGTTTTTCAAAGTTGGATTCTTCATGATGTGCAACTCGGATTTGAAACCGGAATTTCACACTGTCATATGCAGAAAAGGCTTGTTATACTTAACTATCGCTGGGATCAATCCGAGAAGCAGATTGAATATGAAACAGATAAAGGTCCACTTTAGATAAACTTCTCAACAAATATTTATAGGAGAAGGAGATGAAATCAAGCAATTTTTTCTTACAAGTTAAAATTATCTTATGTAGATTAGTCTCTTTAAAAAAAAAAAAAATTATTCACTTTTTCAAAAGCTGATATGCGTAGCTTAGTTTTAACTTTTAGTAGAAATTTGATTCAACATATCTATTTCTTCTCCTTTTCATTGATGAATTTATCTAAATTGGGCTTGAGATTTCAGAATTAGAATGGCTGGTGCTAAGTTGCTTCTTAGCTCAAGAATGTACCCTGTATCTATGCAAAGCTTGTCTGTGCCAATGTAAATTGTATTTGCAGTCCTTTTCAGATTTTTTTTATTTATGAAGGACTAGCAATTGTATGCTTATAGGACAAAATGATTGTTTATCAAAAGGTAAAGCAACTCCTTTAACATGAATCAAAAGCGTATAGCTTCTTATATATATACCAGCCGTTTATTTTATTTTCTACGGGCAATTTTATGCTCATAGTTAATTTTGTGTTTAAGTTAATTAATTGTGGGAGATAGAATGAAAAGAAAATTTTAATTAAAACATATGTTGGCTACAAATCATAATAATTGAAAATAATGATTATTTTTTTAAAAAAAAAAAAAAAAAACACATTTGGACAGAAACATTAGCAACCTTTTTTTATCAATATCAGATTATTGTCCATTGTTTATAAAACTTTCTTTCTTAAATGTAAAATATATGTTTTATGAAAAATAATTTTCAATCTAATTTGAAATTGATAAATTTATACAACGTTATATGAATAAGATTTAATTCAAAGGATAATATAATACAGAATACAACCTCCAATAATTTATCATAATGAACATATCCACCCAAAATTCAATTCCTAAAAACCATAGTCCTAGAACACCAGAAATCTCCTCAGAAGATTACAAAAAGAATACAACCAGGAATGAAACTAAGCTTCTAACCTTCCCTTAAAAAGCTACATTTTTGTGTTTTCCACTTACAAAATAAAATAGTCTACGCGCTAGAATTGTACAAAGAAGGTAAGGTGACGACCGCATAAACAATCTCAAAACCTGAGAATCTTCCTTAGGCCCTTAAAGTTAGAAAAGTTAATAGTGTGTTTGGATTGACGATGAGGACCTTAAAATCACCATTTCACCATAATTTTCTATCACCTCAAGAGTAGCTTTAAAGCTACAGTGATTTTCTCGACACGATTAGTCTGCCATACTTCCGAACACACCCTTAGTCCGAGACATGTCGACAAGTTCCACTCACATGTGGACTCAATGCAAATGGTGACAAGCTTCTTCTTTTCTTATTATCAAGACTACTTTCGGAATCAGAGGCATGACCACATGTTTTTTCGCTTAAGGGACTCAGTGCCAATGGTGACAACCTACTACTTGTCATTTTTGCACTACTATCAAAATTTGAGACATGACGACTATGTCTTCTGCTTGTGCTTGTTCTCGAAGTGCTCAACGGATGGGTTGGTGTGACCACCTTCATATTGGTCTCAGTTTTAACACGTCTTATTCTTCCGGAGCTCAAAGAAGAGTTCAATGCTTGTTGTGACTTTTTCATCTTTAAACTATCTGTGACACTGCCATATTTAGTTAATGGTGATTGATCCCCTTTCTTCCTCCTTAAATTGGACTTAGAATCTGATACAATGCCCTCATTTTTTTTCCTTCTAATTGAGTTTGAAGGAATTGACACTGATGGTGATTGATTTCCTTTGGCATTGCCCTCCGATTCAGAGACCAAAGGAAGTCGTCTTGTAGGAGGGCTCACAGTGTTTAATGCCAATGATGATTGATTCCCCTTTGTCGTCCTCAAAACTCGAGTAGACAAAGATGAAGATGATGGCAATGATTTTGTCGCCTTCAATTTTGGCTTCCCTGTTTCAACCAATTTAATACACATTCAGTTTCTCACCATAAAATTCAAGAAAGAAAAATATCTGCTGGACAAGGAAACACCTAAATAAATATACAATCAGTTATAAAGTATAGATAGAAAAAAATACACATATGTAATATATGTAAATGTTTTTTGAGAAAATTAATTGATTTAAGAAGTAAAATTAGAATTGACTAGTTTACGCATATTGTAGATATTGATTATGAGATAAAATTAGAAATTGACTGAGTACATATTTTAGGGTTACTATAATTAAAATTATTCGAATAAATAACAAAACCAACGTCACATCAACAAACAACTATACTCATATTGTACTCGGAAATCAAAATCCATAATTTTGTTTGAGTGTGAATATGGATAGAGACTCAAGTCAGTGACATGTTGAGATTGCAAGAAATATAATTCAGTGGAATGCAAAGAAATGAAACTGACCTAGGTCTTTCTTGGGATATACTTGTGTTGGTTTCTTTATTCGAACAGTTTTCTTGAATGGGGCTTCAGAGCAAACAGACCTCGTGTCACCACAAACTGATGCTTCAGGGCTTGTGAATGGGAACGGATCTTCCACTACATATGCATTATCTTCACTACACACAGACCTCGTGTTTTGTCCCTCATTATCACTCCTACACCCAGATGCCTCTTCACAGCACTTATCCTTAGCATTATTCTGACTCATTTTCCCTCTCTCCGCAACTTTATAAACGAACATTTCATACGGTATTTGGGACACACTAGATGATGTCTTCTGACTCTCCATTGAAAAACTCTTAAGGAAAGTTGTTTCTATGTCGCAGCAATCAACAAGCGGTGCCTGCAGCTCAAGCTGGTTCAGTTCAGGGTTGATGACGTTTAACTCTATGTTCATTGCAAGAAGCTTCTTCGTGTACCGCAAAATCCTACAAATGGAGGAGAAACTAGGACGCTGAGAAGGGTCAGTTTGCCAACACTTTTTGATCAAATTCACAAGGTACTTTGGAGAATTATAAGGAAACAAAGGTCTCTCCCCAGCTTTAATGTTTTGGCTGGTTCTGTCTCCTTGAAGATGGTTATCTTCAAAAGGAACTTTCCCTGTCAACAATTCAAAGCATATCATTCCAAAGCTATATGCATCAGCTTTCTCCGAGGTACAACCACAAGCATTCCCTGTTCGTTCTAACTCAGTAAGAACTTCAGGAGCATACCAAGTTAAAGCGTTAATATTGTAATCATTAATATCACCGTTATTGTTCAAACAAGACAACCCAAAACCTGAAACCTTTGCTTGAAAATAACCCTCTTGGGAGTTCCTTGTCTTGAGCAAAACATTACAAGGGTTAAGTTGTCCATGGCAAATCTTTCTAGAATGTAAGTACTCCATGCCTCTTGCCATCTGAAGCATGAGATCCACAACAACGGGGACAGAGAACATAATCTGTCTCCTCGGACCACAATTCTCCTTCATATAAGTCCACAAATTCTTGTTCATCAATTCCATAATAAGAGAAAACTCCTTCTTCTCCTCATCGTAAAACCCGCAAAGGTATTGCAATATATTCGGGTGAGAAAGCGACAAGAGTTTCGAAACCTCTGCCTCGTACGCTTGTCTCTCCCCATGAAAATGCCGCAACGCGAAACTCTGTCCGAGCCATTGGATTTCCTTAAACTCCCTCCCACGCCCCAATCTTCGCCTCAGTAAGTAATCCTTGGAGCCCACTAGAACAGAAATTGGGCTGATCTCCGACCCATTAAGCATCTTCTTAAGCAGATTATCCGCTAGCCGCTGCTCGCTCTTGGTGAAAACGGGCTTGTTGTTAAAGCCCGAACCCGAACCCGAAATCAAACCCGAAGTCTTCTTCTGAGACTTGTCCTTGATTGATTCAACGAGTCTCCACCTATCTTCCCTCCACGCGTGCTCCAATTGCTTACAAATCTCGCGTGGGACAAGATACTGTTTCCCGAACCTCCACTGGAACAGCTTCGGGTCATTCCATTCCACGTCATATTTCCGAACCAACATGAGTTTCTTCTTCTTCTTCTCGTCCGGATCCAAACCTGAGATCTCCCCAGCGTTCTCGATTGCTTCGATTACCGCAGGAAAATAACACAGCAAATTGTGGATATGGAATTCCACGCAATCTCTGTTCTGAGATAACGTCATGGCTTTTCCCAACCACTCCTTCGCATCCAAACACTGCCTTATGTAAAGCTCACCCTCCTTGAAAACCCTACATAGCTCCCGAAGAGGAAATTCCAGAAGCTTCCATTTCGAGTTTCTCTCTTCCAGCTTCAGATTTTGCCGAATCTCTTCCGCAATCGTGTCCATCGCTAAACTGAATATGTCCAGAATCAAACAGCATTGCCGTTGGTTTATTTGAATTTCGTCCCGCAAAACCATAAGCGCTTTCATACTCCCAACCACCTCTCCAATATGCCGGAACTGTTCCATTCCGGCACCGCACCTTCAATTCAAAATCAATATCTACAACATAACGTCAAATTACAATTACAGTTCGATCCAATTCCAAATTAATAACCATGCAAAAAATTTTAATCCATTCGTAGTGTAATTAATTATGTATCTCCAATCAAGGAAAAAGCCCTAAGGTTTTAAAAATGGTTGCAGCAGCAATTTCAATCCCAATATCAAGGTTTCTCTACTGGTCAAATTTATAGTAACTTTCTCGTAACATAGAAAATTAACGTCAGAATTTGCAATCCTGACCGTAATTTAAAACCTTCAACCGTTCCTAAACGTGAACAAATTAATGGAAAGAAAAAAAGAATAACGAAAACATAAAACCTTACCCTCTGGAAGGTGAGAAACCAAGAACAAAAACGCGGACGAGGGTTTTAATTTTATTTTGGTGTCGATGGAGGAGGGGAATTAGGAATTTTATTGCAGCATGGTGCGATGATGATGATGATGAGTTACGCGGTGTAATAGAAAACAGAAAAAAATTGACAGAGAACATAAACTTTGTTAGGGTCTACGGAGAATACAAATGGCCGTTGCATGTCTCCGATGTTCCCGCCAATTTTGTCAACAGTGACCACATTCTATATATATATTCACTAGCGTTTTATGTTACTATTTCCTTCGTTGCTCTTGATTAAAAATTAAAAGGAGAAATGTTAGCAATTAATTAAAAGACTAGTGTGTTAAAATTTTCAATATTATATAATTAGAATAAATATTAGGATAAAATATATCAAAAAAATCTATTAAGATATTTTTAAAAAAATTATATTTATATTAGTGAAAAACATTTTTCTTAGAAAATTACTTTTTTAAAAAATTATTTTTATTTTTAATTAATTAATAATCTTTAAATGATACGGGCGTAAGTCTATTAGTATAATTTATTCTTTATATATATAGATAGATATATATACACACTAGGTTTCTTTGGATATGAATATTAGGTTTAGGTTAAATAATTGAATGTAAATTATTTTGTAATTAAGTGTAATACGTTAATTAATTCACTTTTTTATATATATATATATATATATATATATATATATATTATAACTAGTTATCGCATATTTTTATCTATTAAATATTTTTCTAAATTAATGCAAATATCTGCGTACCTGTGAAAAAAAAACAAATGCCAAATAGCTATTGAAAAGAAGAAACATACATGGAAAGCTTGCTTTGGGAAACTTCACAGTGATTTTCGAAGTCCAAATATAATGATGAGTCTACGGGAGTGTATGTTGCTTATAATTATTGGGATGACTTAAAACCACTACTATCCCTGAAAAAAAGAGTTTGCAAATTGCAATTGATTGGACTTCATGCATGTGTTTGACCATAAATAGCTGAAGAAAAAATTATTAGCCATAAATTAGGGTAAATTTTGAAACCCAATGCTTGCCACTAATTTATTACCAGAGAATTATTCGAGTGCTTGCTAAGTTGCTCATGTCTACCCACTAGCTTTAATTCCATTATTGCCATTCAAGTGGAATATTATGTTCCTTTTCGTTGTTTTTTCTCATGGTAGTTGGTAATTTATTCCGATAAATTTTTCTATTATTAATTTTAAGGATGTTGAGTTCAAGTGGTGCCGTTGAAACCTAAAAAATAATGGAAAACAATCATCCACGTATACGCATTACAAACTAGAAAGAAAAAAAAAAGTGAAAGAAATTTCTTTTATACCAGATAAAAGTCAAGTAGTTAAGTTTGATTAAAAAAATAAACATGCACTTAATCTTAGTAAACAAAGCCTAAATTTATTGTGATATTATAGTTTTTAAAAGTTAAAAAGTAATAATTCTGAAATTTAAATACTTTTCAGTTTCAACTCTAATTTAATTTATTTCTGAATTTAAATTTAAATGAAATCAGTTTTCGAAATTTAATCCTGAATTAAATACAATTATGTTTGGATTAATTTCTCATAAAATTCAAACAGTAGCTTTTTAAAATTATAAAATATATTTTGATATAATTTAAATGGGCTTTTCAATTCTGTGTTTTTTTATCTTCACTACTTTTACCTTTTTACACCTTTTTTTTCTACATTCATGAGGTTTTTTTTTTTTTTTTAGTTTTTAAACTCTTCGTTTTGATTCCTCGTTGACATAATCGTGTCGTCTTATTTGTTCATAAAAATAATCATTGTATAATCCTTCAAAATTATAAATAGCATTCTATATCCTTATTGATGAGTTGTAACTCATTTGATTAACTAGAATGCGTGAGCGTTGTAAATTTTCAATATTTATCTTCCATTTTCACGTATAAAAAAAAAAAACATGTTTAAGATTTATTCTACACCACTGGTATTATGAAAAAAAAACTATTTTTTAAATTAATATTTTTAATGGCTAATTTGAGCTATTAATTTTTACTTCTCTTTACAGATTAAATTAAGTATATACTTCACTTTTTAAAAGACTAATTATACACTAAAAATATTCGAAATTTTTTAAAGAAATATTAATTAAAGATCAAAGTACTCTACATTCCTACTCCTAATTTCGAAGAATAACTTGATAACTTTCTTTTATTAAGAGATTATACCAGGAAAAAAAAACATTTTTAAAGCAAAACTATTAAACCCTCAAATTATGTCTCCTTATTAATAATCATAACATAGAAATATTAAAATGAAAAAAAATTATTAATATCTTGATATTTTTGTAATTGATATTTTTTATTTATTAGCATATAAAAGAAAAATTAAGAAAAAGCATATGACACCAAGAAGTGACAGAGTGTCAGAGGTGTGGAATAGAAACGAAAGGGGGCAATCACATGGGTGAGAAAGTGTAACATGCAAGTGGACCCCACCAACGGCAATTCCCATTACCGGCTTGACCGGTTACCCTTCTCTCCGCATTTGCCTCTCTTTCGTAACGGCCTATTAAACCCATGCGCCGTCTCACACCACTGTTGTTCCCACTCCCATTTTCTACTGACCCAAACCCCCAAACACAAAGAAACAGAAAAAATGGCGAGTTTGAGATTTTCATTAGGTTTAGTGGCTATGGTTGCTTCTCTCATCTTCGCTCTTGACATGCCTCTCGTTGTTCACGCCCAATCCCTAGCACCAGCACCTGCTCCCACTAGCGACGGTAATTATTCATTCATTTTTTAAAAATTTCTAGATCTAATTTCAGATTAAAAAACACAGTTTCTTTGCTGGATCTGAACACGTTCTTAACAGTTCTTGCATTGCATTCATAAATTTTGTAACTTTTATGTGATTCAGGAACGTCAATAGATCAAGGTGTTGCGTATGTGCTCATGATGTTGGCTTTGGCACTCACTTATCTCATCCACTCTTCCTCCTTCTGAATATTCCAACGCTGTTTCGCTTCAAACGAGGTCTTAAGATCATTATTAATATTAGCATTAGGAGATATATCTATATGTATAAAATTCACAATCCACAACGTTACGCCCTAAATCTCTGTGATTGGGAATTTTTTTCCCACAGAAATATTCAACGTTGTTTTTTCGGATTTTCCCAGTGATATGTGTGTTTTTACTGCCATATTATTTGTTGTACATTCCTATCTATGTTTAATTTCCTTTGCCTAAATTTAACTCAGTTCTTTTAGCTTTAGGTTTTTTTCTTCTTTTTAAATTAAAAAAATCTCATTTTAATTTTGTATATTCTTTGAAGTATTTTTTTTTTAAAAAGTATTTATTTGATAGATTATATTTTTAAAATATATCACTTGAATATACATGATAATGATTAAGAGTCGTTGTAATTTTAAATTAATATTTTTGAATTTTAAATCATAATAATATTAGAGTAAAAAATATTCAAAAGACTAAATTACCATACTTTGAAAATATAAAAAATCAAATTAAGATTTTTTAAATTTAGAAAGACAAAAAAAAATTCTAAACTTTTAGATTTAGTTTTCCTTTGGCTAAACTTGATTAACAAATAATTATGAGGATGCGAACAAGTTTTTAAATGTTTGCCAATGTTTTTTTTTCTCAATTACTTCTTTTAATTTTGGAAAATTTGAAAAAGATTAACTATTTATAAGCAATTAATCATTTAATAATAGTGCGGGTTAGTATGCAAATGCAAAACCCATAAAAATTAGCCACGCGCGCCATCAATTAGAAAGCTGCAACTTTGCAATTAAACGCTTTGAAAATATTTGGTAGGAACTTAACTTTTACAGCAAACCAGCTAAGAAGTGGTAAGCAATGTAGTAGAGGAAAGCACTAAAAGCCAACTTTAGTTTCAGAGTTGTAAAATCAAAAACAAAAACTGATACATGAAATGATGACAATATTGTGGTTGGAAGTTAACTTGTGCTGCAAAACAACCAAGCAATGGTAGCAAAATAATTGAGGAAGACACTAAATGCCAACTTTGTTATTCTTAGCATTTAAATATATAATCCAATTTATCTCCGTTTAAGTTGGTACCGAGGCAAAGCCATGTGCAATGAACTGTTTTTGTTTTTTAGATAATAAAACCTGATGAAGGATTTTGGCTCTCAACACAAAAGACATTATCTTTTTAGGTTTCTTTCGTGCATATAATGTTGAGTAACTAAACACAGATCTATTGTGCTGTCCATGTTGTGTTCTTGAGTGCTATTTTTCATCAGGGTGAGATCAAATAAGGCCAACATAAATCTATTTTAACTTTTTCAACCTAACAAATTCTTAATTGAACATCAACAAATGAAGTAAATAAATGGACGAAAAACTCGAGTCATTATAAATAGACCATAATACTGATTTACGGGTCAATTTTAATCAAATGGATTTGAATATATTGGATTTTTCTATTTAAATTTTTAATAGATTAAAATAAATTAATGAATTATTTTAATTCGATTCAATAAGAATCAAAATAAAAATAATATGATCTATCCATTTTGTAACCTTTAATTCATCCATACTATTGGTGTATTATATCTAATCTCTTATAGTTTGATTACCGTGTTTGTTTTGATTTTTTTGTTTCAAACTATGTGAAATTGAAAGTGATATAATAACTAATCACCTGTCATACACCAAATTTAGATCATCAATTCAAACTTTTGAAAAGCAACCAAATAAATTTAGAAAAAAAGAATCAAGAAGACAAGTTCAGTAAAGGAATCTGTTAAAGATTCAAGTGTATCAAATTTTGATGCAGTAAATGGAATCACATCTGATCTGAGTATCATCTTTTATCGTAAGTGTTATAATCAGAATAATATGACTTATAAGTAAACTAAATTTAAAAGACAATTAGTTTAGTCAGGAAAAGTTTTGTATTCAACGATTAGAAGAATTAAGGTTAAATTTCAGTAAATCACAATCTCTATGAAGTCATTAATCCAATTACTTAATACTGTGTTTAATTCACTAACTCATTCGAACACTGATTATTTACGAGAAAGAATTTGGGGCATGACAATCTCTGTTAAATTATTTTGCATCTATTTAGCTTGTAATGCCAACAATAAAATATTAACTTTATTTAACATTTAATCGTAATATATAATTAATCAACTAATTTATTCACAGAACACGTTATTTTTTTTTTCTTCATATTTTTTAAATGTTTGTCTAGTTGTCATTTTTCTCATTATATTTTCTAATTATTTATCTAATTATATACATATTATAATTATCTATCAAATATATTTATATATACTTATTTCTCACTTTTTTCTTTATATATTTTAAAATTATCTTTATATTTTAAAACTAATTAACTGAGTATTAAGTTATCTGCATATTATTTTTTATCCGATAAACTTACAAAGTGGCGACTAGGTCTGTGATTTATGATAACAGTGTATCGTTCAATCTTTAGTATAAGATTTATGATTTGGATTTGTTGACAAAGATGACACGCGTCGCGTTGTGATTGGGGGCTCATATCCGTTAGCAAACCATATCAATAAGACAGAACGGCATTCCACTTCCTCTCCATCCATTCATCTTTTCATCCACAAAATTTGCTTTCAACATATATTATTCACATTTCATAATATATAAAGCAAATGGGATTATATAAATATTTTATTCTTTTATTTTTATATAAAATTATTTAATTATTTTAAAAATTATTATGTTGATTTCTCTAGTATATCAGATTTATATCTTTTTCATATATTATAATTATCCATCTTTAAGAATAGTCTTTATAGAAAAAAAAATTCATGCAATTACGCAAATCAAAGTAATGGTAATACAACTTAAATAAATTTCTCAGATAATAAGTTTTTAAGTAAATTATAATTATATCTAGTATATTTTCTCATAATTATAATTAATATTTCTTTATTTTTTTAATATTATTTTTACATTGTTCAATAGATGTTAGTGTAACATTTTTAAAAGATAAAGAAAACGTCAGTATAATATTTTTCTAAAACAACTACAAAATTTTGCATGAAGGTAAGAAAAATAGAGATATTATTATGCAAAATATAAGAAATGTAATTTATTCTAAGTTTTAATTAAGAGATTTCTTTTTTCGAAGTAATACTTTAAAATTTTAAACATTGAAATATAAGTAATTTCACTCAGAATCATGTTTTTTTTTTTTTTCTATGAGCAACTTCATAACAAGTGAAAAAGAAAATGTACTTGTTGTTCCTATCTATTGGTGTCATAGACATGGTTCAAACCCAAATTCCATTCATATATTGACCATTATATATGTCACTTACTTCAGCCCATGATTTCAGGATTATGTATCATCCTCTTCCCCTCACAATAATGTAAAACAATTGAAACATAATATGTGTGAACGTGATTTACGTGGACGATTCATTATTTAATGAATGTTGATAGAGCCTGATTTATTTAATAAGTTGCAAGAGAAACTTTACAAGAGTTATAATAATCAATTTCTAATATGTAAAGCGCAGCATTAGTGGGATTCCAACAGAAATCATAATAAGTTTTATTCTATGATAAACTTTTGTGATTTTTCTTTCACAATGCGACTTTATTATTCTTAAATTCTTTTACATTCGTTATTTACAATATGGTTTTCTTATATTATTATTTATTTGTTATTTGAAAAGAATCAGTAATTACACAGTTATCAAGTTACTGAATTGAATGGTTTTAAAATATAAAGGATATGTTATTAAAATTAAATTATCACCATTTACATATTTTCTATTCTATTTATTTTAATGAAAATATATAGGAAAGACGATATAGAGTTAAAAATTTAAATTTCTAACATTTTAAAATAAAATTAAATTTTCATTAATTTTTAAATAAAAGTAAATCTTCTTTATCTTTAAAATAAAAATAAATTTCTTAAATTTTAAAATAAAATTCATTCAATATTATCCTGACATGTAACTATTTTGAATGAAAAGAAGAATGTTATTTTAAAATTCTTAATAAAAGCTAATAAGATGTACTGTTCATAAGTCAAGGAAGAGATTTTTTCTGTTTTTTCTGTTTTTTTTTTTTTTTGTTTGTTGAATAAGCCCAAGAAGAGATGATCATATACATCACGATATATCAAGAGGTTAGTCAGAATGAATTAGAGTCAAAAAGGGTGATTAGATATTTTACAGTTTTTATAATCTATCTATGTTGGAGAAACACATGTTGAAACTTTACTGAGTCATAAAATGTTCCAGAACAATATCTTCTTTTATTCAAGTAGTCTCATCATTTCATTAAATTATCCTGTTATATTTCAGTTAGAAACAAAAAAATCCTGTCATATTTGAATTGGAAAAAATAACATTCAATATATTTTCATTTCTATTTTATTTAAGGGATCCAAGTTTAAATTTATCCAAACAAATGATTTATTGAGTTTAGGGTATAAATTGAAATTAATTCACAAACCATTAAATTTTTTATTATTATTTCACTCATTTTTTCAAATAACAAAACACATTTTCTGTGTGGGATACTTTTGTCGGAAAATATTCTATCAACCATTAAATATTCAAATCTATTGTTAATATAACAACGACCGATACGTAAAATCAAAGATACTGGATTTTTGAAAATGGCAAAATCATATGGGTAGGAAAAGCATTTGATTTGATTGGTGGAGGAGTTAAGAGGTTTTTGCAAGTCAAAAATTAATTACACATTGATTAGACCTTGTGATTTAGTTAATTAAACTAAGTACCACTGTCATTTTCTGCTTAAAGAATGAATTATGATGGTGTAAACAGCTTCAACACCTTCAAGCAATATACTATACAACAGTACGCAGTGCACAGTGTTGACTAATGACCACGGCTTAATCGCACATTCAAATTTACCAAAATGTGCACTTTGTCCAATTGATGCGTCTATTTCAAATATACTTGAATGATGGTAACAGTAAAGTAATTAAAGTGTGAAAATGATAATAGCACATATCACGAATTTGAATGATTATTGTATTTATTATACGTTAGTATATGACAAAAACATAGGAAATGCAACCTAGTTATTGTTGGCCAATGATCCAAGGCATGGGAAATGCCAATAATGTGAGGAAAGTGTTATTTCACTGCTTATATTTTGAAGGGCATGTGATTTTAATTCTAATATTTTAAAGACAAGTAAATAAATATTTATAAAAAAATTATTTTTTTTATTTAAAATTATTTTGTTTGAAACAAGTCATATTAAATATAAATACATTTCTTATCGATAAAAAATTGTTTAGTTGGTAAGGAATGTCCAACAAATTATTGGTATAATTAATATTGGTGTATATTTTACACTAATACCGTGATTACCTACCAAATTTGACAAAGAATAAACTCATGTCTCATGAGAACATAAAAATTTATTTTATTTTTTCATGTGAACAACTTGTTAATGAATATTTACTAGGCATCTTTCTGAACTATAAGTTATAACCTTACAAATTAAAATGTAAACACTACCATAGTTTGAACAAGAAATTATCCGAAGAAGAACAACCTTGGATATTCCATCCTAGTAAAAGTTTCAGTCACGTTGAGTCTGCCACAGTCAATCAAAAATTACTACGTAACATCACCATTCACTACACTGTTTTTTGTAATACTTGTTATCTGTAAATTTCTACTACATTATCGGTTTACAAGTTGCAAATGTAATTAATGTAAATTTAAATACAAATTTTAAATCTAAAACGTATCATCATGTTAGTTCAAATTAAAATTTAAAAACCACCTTAACTTGAACAAGAAATTATCTGAAGAAAAACTACCTCGGATATTCCTCAATCCTAGTAAAAGTTTAGTCCCGTTCAAGTCTGGCACAGTCAATAAAAAACTACTGCATATAACCATTTACCACACTGTTTTTCTTTTAAAATTGAATCCTTGTTATCTGTTAATTACTACTGCATTAACGTTTTACTAGTTGCAAATGTCACAGTAGCATGGCAAGTGTCAAAGTTTTTTGAATTTTTATTTTTGTCTGAACATTGTCATTTTCTATTTCTACTGAGAGAGAGAGAGTGAGAGAGAGAGATGAAGGATGAGTAAAGCAAAAACCATCTTTTTCATTGTGGGGCTTTCGTAAAACTCAATTTTTTTTTAATAAAAAAAGAAATTTTGAGAGAAAAGAAGAAAAAAGGAAGAGGCTCATTTCCTGCACAGTGAGACACACAAAAAGGGAAGAACAACAAGAGAGAAAGAAGAACAAAAAAGACAAAGGAGCCAAATGCTGGTGCCCTTTTGAACTCTAAATTGGAGGATCGGCTCACGCAATCGAAGATCTCGGACCTCCATATCTGCCCTTCACATTCAATTCCACGCTCCTTCCACATTTCCACTCCAATTTTTCAATGTGAATATGATTAGGGTTTGTTCATTTTTGTTGCTTTTTTTGTAGCATAAGTGTTTGTGTGTGTGTGTGTTTAACCGTGATAATGCTTTGTTTGACCGTGTGGTATTTATTTTATTATTGTTTTTTCTTTGGTAAGTTTTTGGGTTTGGCTTGGGTAGCTACTGGATTTTGGGTTTATTTGGTATCTATGCAACTTTAGTCAAGTTCGGTCTTTTGCTGAATCAGATCTATTTCTTATAATTTCTTTGTGGCAAATTTGGGTTTGTGTTTTGATGCAAAAGCTTTGAACTTTGGGTTTTAGGTTGGGATCTGTGGTGTGGTATGGTTCTGTGAAGGGTTGAAACAAGTGGGATTTACCTAATGTGCATCTGGTTAATCACTTGATTTTGTTCAATTCCAAACTTGATTGAAAATGTAGATTTGTAATGTAATGCAAATAGAGAAATGACCCACTGAACACACTTGTTCGTTTGAAATAGAATATAGCAGAATTTAGCAAAAGGTTTTCTTTTGCTTTTGCCTTTTTTTTGTTTTCTTTTATTATGCTTATGCGGAATCAACATTCTAATTTTGGGATTTCTTGTGCGTAGTTTTGTTGATTATGGTATTGGGTGGTGGCAAATGGAAACAATGGTGAAGATTGCATCTGCTTACATGAAATGATCAGAAGAGTGATAGAGTGCAGTGACAATGACAGGGAACTCCGTTCATCAGTCTTCCAGTGACACCCCCACTAAAGATGAGACTGAGTTTCCAGCGTCAATGGCTCAGCCGGCACGGCGGCTCAGCGTGCAGGACCGGATCAATCTATTTGAGAACAAGCAGAAGGAGAGTTCTGGTGGGAAGCCGCCAGAGCTCCGTCGGATGTCCTCCGATGTGCTGCGGCGGTGGAGCGGCACCAGTGACATGAGCATTGATGCTGGCAGCAGCGAGAAGAAGGACTCCGACAGCTCCTGGTCTTCTGTTTCACAGACAAAGTCTGTTGTCCTGTCTGAAGACAACAATGATCAAAGCGACAAATCGGAGAAATTTGTGAAAAAGGATCAAGGCTCTTACCAGGAGACAGCAAAAGTTTCAGCTTTTGATGAGGACAAGAACAGAGGGTGTAAGGATCAGGGGGGTGGTGGTGATTTTGTTTCTGAGGCAGTTTCATCGAATAAGGGTTCATCCGAGGTTGTTGGTCCCGTGTTTTCTAGTGGGGATGATGATGTTGTGAAGTTGTACAGTGGGGTGAAAAATCATGCGGTTGCGCCTTCATTTGTTAGGGGACCCCGAAGTCATTCTCGATCTCAATCAGCACAGTTTGAAAGTGGCAATGGATTCAAATTGAGAGACATTTCTGTTCATGTTGATAATCAATCATCACAATTTGAGGTTGAGGACTCTCTTTCATTCCCTAACAAGGAGGAGGATAACCAAGTCCGAAAAATGAAGTACCAGAAACCCAGCATGTCACAAGGTAAAAGGGATGAAATTCGAAGTGCTAATGAAATGAAAAAGTTGAAACAAGTTTTGGAGACTCAGGATAACGTGCGTGCAGCCTCAACCCCGCCTTTGGAGCAGCAACATCACAGGGTGAGGCAATCTAAAGGGAATCAGGGGGTGCATGATGAGCTGAAAATGAAGGCTGATGAGCTTGAAAAGCTTTTTGCTGAGCATAAACTGAGGGTTCCAGGGGACCAGTCTGGTTCTGCAAGGAGAGTTGAGCCGGCCGATGCACATGTAGAACAGCTGCAGTATAGAAGAGCTGGAGAAGGGGAGTCTACTCCTCAGTTGCCTTCCAGAAGAGCTGGAGTAGGGGAGTCTACTCCTCAGTTGCCTTCCAGAAGAGCTGGAGTAGGGGAGTCTACTCCTCAGTTGCCTTCCAGAAGCAATGTGACTGAAGTGGTTGCAAGTTCTAGTAACTTGGCGAGCTTTGATGCTAAGTTGGCTATGAAGACGGTGGATGGTCACAATTATGGTGATTCATTGACGCAAAATTTCTCTGATCTTAACTTGAGTGAAGATTCCAGAGGAAAGTTTTATGCAAAGTACATGAAGAAGAGGAATGCTAAGCTTCAAGAAGATTGGAGTATGAACAGAGCTGAGAAGGAAGCTAGGATGAAGGCCATGCAGGATAGCCTTGAGAGGAGTAGAGCTGAAATGAAGACCAAGTTTTCTGGGTCTGTAAACAGACAAGACTCAGCATCAGGTGCTCATCACGCTGAGAAACTTAAATATTTCAAATCAAATATTAAGAGAGAACAGGTATTCAGTATTCATGACTTGTTTTATGAGTTTTGCGATTCATGACTTGTTTTATGAGTTTTGCGATGACAGCTGAAATTTAATTTTCTGGAATGCAGTTTGTTTTTAAATTAAAAACACAAAATTCCTTTTTGGATTGTAATTCAGATACCTTTTTTTTTGGACAGCATCCAATTGAGTCCCTTCAGAACAAAGATGATGAAGATCTTTCTGAATTCTCAGAAGAAAAGACTTATGGTGCTTCAAGGCAAAGTAGGAAAAATTTTCCTAACAGAAATATATCTTCAGCCACACCTCGTACAACAGCAGTGTCGATCTCACGTTCATCTGGCAGGCGAAAAGACAACCCTCTTGCTCAGTCTGTTCCAAACTTTTCTGATTTAAGAAAAGAAAATACAAAGCCTTCTTCTGGAGTCAGGAAAGCAACTCGCTCTCAGGTAAGAACCTATACCCGTAGCAAAAGTACTGCTGACGAGATCAAGGAAGAGAAGCCAAGGCAAACTCTGTCTTTAAGGAAAAGTTCTGCTAATCCTGCAGAGTTTAAGGATTTGTCCCCTTTGAACTCAGATGGGATTGTTTTGTCTCCATTGAAATTTGATATGGACGAGACTGATCTGGGCCCTTGTGATCAATCACCTCGGTCTTTCCTTAAAATGGCTAATAACATTGGTTCAGGTTCTGTTGGCAATGCTATCCGGATGAAAGCTTCAATGGCATCTGATTCTCTCAAAAATAAAGAATTTGGTGACCTTGAATATGATGAGGAAGATTCTTTCCATATGGCCTTAGAGGAACAGGATGACATCGAAACTATGGCTATCAAAGATGTTGCATATAATAATGGAAAGCTGAGTCTGAGCCAGGAATCTGGGAAGTCTGGTAATTCTGGATCTGAAATTGGTGATTCTACAAGGTCTCTTACTCAGGTAGACAATATTTCGGTGGGTGAAATCGCTCCTGGCTTTCCATCAGCTTTCAATGGCGAAAGATCTCTGCAGGACTCTCCAGTTGGAAGTCCCGTGTCATGGAATTCACGCGTGCCTCATCCTTTCTCATACCCTCATGAATCGTCTGACATTGATGCTTCTATAGATTCACCAATTGGAAGCCCTGCATCTTGGAATTCTCATTCTATTAACCAGGGTGACAATGATGCTGCCCGAATGAGGAAAAAATGGGGAAGTGCTCAAAAACCGTTTCTTGTGGCTAATTCATCCCAAAATCAACCCCGCAAGGATGTCACTAAAGGTTTTAAGCGATTGCTAAAGTTTGGGAGAAAAACTCGTGGATCAGAGAGTTTGGCTGATTGGATCTCTGCTACAACTTCTGAAGGAGATGATGATACTGAAGATGGCCGAGATCTGGCCAATCGGTCATCAGAAGACTTGAGGAAGTCAAGAATGGGATTCTCTCATGGTCATCCTTCAGATGACAGCTTCAATGAAAGTGAGCTGTTCAATGAACAGGGTAACTTATTCTTTTCTCAGATTTCTTGTTATTGATCATCATGCTTGGTTATTGCTTATATTCTAGAGATATTAGTGTAAACCACTTTTTATTTTAATTTTTTTTCCAATTTCTTGTGCTATCATGCGAGTAGGAAATAGATCCTTTTGCTATCATGCACATTTAGATAAATGATTATTCTTCCATATATATTGATGTGAATGAACAAGGAAAAGCTCAATTTACCTTTTTGGATGGGGAATTTGAAGGGTTCACATTCTGATTTCTCTACACTATTTTCACAACCTGAACATTTCCTTGATGATAATGTATTCAGATATAGGCTTAGGTTTATCTTATCATTGTGGATCTTGGTTGAGCACATGCATTATTTATAGACATTACTTTTTAGAATTCCTCGTGATCTGTAGTGCTCTCAGTGTGTGTTTATGTGTATATATATATATATACACTGGAGGAATCCTATCTGTATGAATCCACCAAAGTATTGGGTATATGATGGATCCTCCAGAAAAAGTATATATTGGGTACATATTCATGAGACTATTCTGATCCCACCTTTTAATTGGAATTTTTAGTGGCTAGATTAGTTTTTTCCGATCATAAAGCCTATTGTATTCATGTAATTGCAATGATGGTGCTGCTGGTCAATTGTGCCACCAATCTCTAGTCATGATTTATATTGTTTTAAGTTAGTATTTTTGAGCATGCATGTTCATGTATGCTCTTTATAACTTCCATTTCTTTTAATTGATAAAATAAAAGTAGACTCAATATTTAATCCATAATTTGTTCATTATTTCTGCAGTCCAATCCTTGCAAAGCTCTATTCCTGCACCTCCTGCTCATTTTAAACTAAGGGATGATCATTTATCAGGAAGCTCATTAAAAGGTGATGTCTTGGTAACATAATATATTCCAGGTCAATTTTTTATTCATTTTTGGTGTAGTTTCATGTGTCAGGCTGACAAAGTAGTCGTGCAAGTTGTGAGGAGTCCGCAAATGTGTCCTCTTTCTTCATATTTCATTGATTTTGGTATTTCATTCTGGATTAAGGGGCTATATCTTGGAATTGTTCATTGTGTCATGCCAAGAATGTAATCTTGACTCTAGGGAAAATAATATTATGCTATTGTTAATGAAGACTTGTGTTTCATATAAGCTTTGGATTTATTTTCATTGATTTCAAGAATGATAACCATTTATTTGGTACAGATTTATTATCTTTTACATGATATCATAGTTACACGTTGACTGCAATTTGTGCAGCTCCCAAATCATTTTTTTCACTGTCAACTTTCCGAAGCAAGGGTAGTGACTCGAAACCCAGATGAAATATCACCGAGTGGGCGTGGCAAGTAATTTGGATCATCTGCAATGGTAGGGGTGTAAAGGACAATATTAAATATGATACAGAAAAGAGAGGTAGGCATGAACAGGATACAATGATCTATATGAAAGATATATGTGATGGGGTTATGTATATTTTCTTGGACTCATGAGGTTTTCCCCTATGATGTAGTTAGTCATGGTTGTGTTGAAATATGCTGCATACTTTGGTGCAGTGTCTTTGTAATTTTGGCAGTAGTGGCATTCTTTTCCTCGTTTATTTTGATTTACTTGTGTGATGATGTATATCAGAGTTGAACTCGTGTTAGAATGAATCAGTACAGTCAGAGCTAAGAAGAGTAATGTGATTGCGGAGTAAAATAGTAGCTTTCAAAAGATTATTTCCCTCTCCCCGTGAAAAGAACCAATAAGAATGATTGGCAACTTATATATTGCCACTTTATTGTTACTCTTAGCTGTATGAACTTTCAAAATCTTGAACAAGTTTTGATTTCTATGTTTACCACTGGAACTTCTCTCTAATTATGTTCAGCTCAAACTTGTTTTGCTTTAGTTGAGGTTGCTCTCACATGAATACGCCTTTATAAATGTTAGGATGAATATTGTGTAAATAACTTTTCGTGATGTTTTGGAGGTATACTGAGAAGATGCTCAAAGCTTTCAGGTTAAGAGTTTGTTAAGAAAATGTGCATACTTTACTGTTTATGTTGTTCATTAATAGTAGTATGAATAGGTTTTTGGGAATTTATCCAATACTTAACTGCAAAGAAAGGAAAAACTGTGTGAATGATAATGACTCGTAAGAAATGCAACACGACAGTATAATTTTTTGTAATAGATAGTGTACAGAATAAATATGATAAGAAAATATTGATATTATCTTTACAAGATATAATAACTTTTAAAAATAAATTATAGTCACTCAACAGTATAGTTTTATTAGACTAACATAATATGAAAATACAACCCATTATAAATACAATTAAAACCCAACCTCTGCTCCTTTACTTAGAAGGTCCAGTGTTACATGACTTTCCTGTAGGTGGTGCCAACAATTCAAATGGCCCAGAGGAATATAAGCCTAACACTAGTTAGGTACTCTCTTTTCAGAAAAAATATATGAATACTACACTTTCTCATAAAAAATTCTTAATTTTAAAACTTAATCCTTTATCTGATATTCGAATGCTAGTTAATTAGTATTCCTTTCTTTATATCAAATATCTAATCTTTAATAATAACATAATAGTAAAAAAAAACAAGACATTAAATTATATAATTGTGATTGCGGTTGATATTGTCCTATCATGAAATCCAGAGATTGTCCCATCCGCACACAAAAATTTGAATTACCATAATCTCAACAAAAGAAAATAAATACTAGACTGTGGTCACAATCACGCGAATGAAACAATGTTGATAGAGCTGGAGGAAACGTGTCAAACGGGGACCATGGGACCAAATGATCCTATTCTACACTTGCACATAACGATCCCAATCACCGTTAGATCGATTCTATGTACGGCTGCGATTGAATCTGTAGTGGCCGCAATAACATGGAAGATCCTCTGTATTTTTGTGATTCTGAAATGTGAATCCTTTCGGGCAAGTTCTTTTGGCATCTTACGGTTCTTCTTCTGTTTGTATATGTTTACTTCTTCTGTGCCTGCAGATTGGACGTTATCTTCTGCACCTTCTTGAAATAGCAAATTAATTCATATCATCAATTACCATAGTATTTATGCATAAACCAAATGATATTATTAAGATGGTAGTACAAATGTGTGGATGGATCTAACTTAACCCAACAAAATCGGTTTATAAGATGAAGTTTGTCCCTACTTGTATACATGTAACATATCTAATATTTAAGTGTCGGAAGAGGGGACTTCTACACCTTGTTAAGCATTGAGACTATTTAACGGGATGATCAAATTACAAAAGAATTTTTATTATTATTTATAATGATTTTACCCAAGTGAATTTGTTTGTTATGGAAAAAGATGCATGTGGCCACTAAAAAAGATTTGAAATGTAATAGTATAAGACCAGGGTGGGGGACCAAATCTGATATTGAGAATGTGAATATCATAGGTAGAGCCTAGAAGCCAAGTGGGCTTGATGATGCTGAGTTTCAAAAATCCCAGTTGAATATAAGACAAATTATGCAGGCCATGCCATTTTCCGAGTATATAAAATTTTCTGCCATCCTTCATATACCAGACAATGACGTGTCTGTGCCTTAACGTTTTTTTCCTTCACACATACACATACTTCAAGGTTCATTAACTTTGCACATGACCACTGGTCTAAGCTTAAATAAATGACTCATTATTTTGATTTTTAAACAAACATAATCTCTTTCACTAGTTTCAATTTGCCCATCATGGTCCATGCATGGATGATGAGGTATATCTTTTCTGGGTTCATGATATGGACTGCATAGGGTTTTCACATATAAGACAGATATTTTTGTGCTGCTTTGGTGAGGCCAAGTCAGCAAAGATTATATTAGACGATAATATATTGCTTATACTAAATAAGTAAATAACAAATAAGGCAACGTTATGAGATTTTGTTTTTGTTGAATATATGACAGAGAACTTAATGAATCATATATAGTAATTTAGTCAACCGCTATATGACAAAGAACTTGATGGAAGAGTAAATAATATGCACAAAATCTTTTAGTTGAAACCTTATTATTGTAGACCAAAAAAAACTATTTTACTATGGTGCAGAATGTAGTTTCTCATAAATGCTGTTCCCAGCTGAAACAGTATAGATGCTAAAAATTAAAAAAAGAGAATGAGTAATTAATATAGGAGTATTCACGGTTCAACATAAAAGGTTTTATATTTTTAAATTATTAAATATTATTGTTTGAATCATTTTCAAAATATTAATAAGTTTCAAATATATGATGAGTTTTAATTGAATAAAAATGTAAGTATATATTTTAGAGTTCAGAAACAAAACTAATTAAATAGAACCTAACGAAGACCCTATCAAATGCATGGTCAAGCTCCAATATAAGTACATTAATATTATTCAATGTTTATACTTACTTTCGCTACCTTATTATTATTTAATAATTTGTACGTGTACGTACCTAGCGCCAGTAGCTTACTCCACTCGCTATTTTTTCCTCTTTCTTATGGATTCAATAATTTCATGTTAATTAACTTCTAATCTAAATGGAACAAAGTGGAATGGGGATCATCTTACATTTTGCCCATGGAAAATTTTGAAGCTCGTGCTCCATGCAACACATGTTTATATTAAGATAAATTAATATACACACTTTCACATGAAAATGAAGTTTGCATATATGTTTGGCACAATTTTAAGAAGCTAGCTTAATAAATATATACCTGAAAATTAAAATTTTAGAAATAAAGTAAAATAAATTCTGTTTAATTTTCGTTTATTTACTTTCTACTTGAAAGAGATTATAAGAGAGATACCAAGAGAAAAAAAAAACACAGAAATAATATTAAAACAGTAAAACATACATTTTTAACATGGTATTAAATTGATAGTGTTGTCATTCTTTATCGAATTATTATTAGACTATATGTGAAGATATGTTATTAGACTATGTGTGGAGATTTGTGAAATTATTATTAGACTATGGGTGAAGATATGTTATTATTAGATTATGTGTGGAGATCTATTAACTACGTATAAATAATAGAAATTTTTCTATCGGTTATGTAAGATTGAATTAGACTTGTACACATTTATATGAGAGCAATAATATCAGAGTAAAGTAAAAAAAAAAAGAATTCAAGTATTTTCTTTTTAAAAGTTTTTTTCTTTTAAAAAGAATTAAGGTAATTAGTCTTTTAATTTTTTTAAAAATTTGTTTGGTTCAATTTTTTTTATTTATGCAAAAATTTCAAAATAAATTAAACTATAAACAATACGTAGTGTGATATGCTGGGACGGGGAAAAGGATAAAAGTTAGCATGGAAACGCTCACGAATTACCAGACTAACGTGGTCCAAATGTGATGGCTATGAATATTTGCTTTTTCCCTGAGCAGTGCCATGAAAAGTATATATACAAGCATTGTGCCACTTGCTTCACTCTGCTTGTGTCAGAAATTGGGTTCAATTCAATCCAAAGGCCAAAACGTATTTTCATGTTGCCTTCACAATTGTGCTTTTATGTGCCACTTGGCATCTTAGAGATCCTGTCTTGTTTTTTCTTTTGCTTTTATTCGGAAGTTGGGGAACAGGCCTCAATTTGGCCGAAACAGAAAATAAAAACGAAAACGAAACTTGTGTTTTGGCTTTTGAAGGCCCCTAAAGTCATGCTCTTTTCTCTTAATTACTTTCGGCACAGTACGAAAAAAAAGTTTTGTAGCAGATACTTGATATGGTTGACTCTCCACGTTAGAATTTGATCAAATTGACTAATTTTGCATTACTTGTAGAGAAGAGAGCTTTTTCTTTTTCTATTAACAGCCAATTGAATATGTTCTTCTTAATCAATAGTTCACAAGTAAAAACCAATAAATCTTATCGATAACTTAGGTGAACTCTTAGGATCCTGATAAAAATATTGTTTCTCTTTTAAATTGAATCTCTATGTATACTGAGTGATGGCCAATGTTAGCACAGATTAATAATGGGCTTTTTCATTTAAAAAAATAGAAAATGAAAAAAAAGTGGAGGATTAATATAAATAACAAACAAATATTGAATCATAATTTTGAAAGAGATGATAAAAGTTAGAGTTCATTTTATTTTCAATATTAAAAATAAAATCTTAAAATATCATCTTAAATATCTGCATAACTTAAAAGGTATTATATAACAAATCTTATTAAAACGCAGCCAATTAAAATAATAGTCAATCAATCAAGTTATTTGTAATTTATAATTATATTAAATTAAAATATAAAATTAATCAACTCACTCACACAATTTCGCTCATATCATTTATAATTAAAATAAACACATAATTTATTAATATTTTTATCGGTAGTGAGGAGATTGTTGTTGCGTGTACCACAAACCAAAACCATTACGTAACATATTTTTTTGGTCTCAAGATTTGAATATTTGGTGAAGTATGTAGCTGTCAGGTGTAAATTTACCCGAACAAACTCTTCCTAAATAAATTCAGTTACAGTTTGCCGACTATGTTATTAAATGTTACAACAAACAACTTAATTGTAAACCTTCTCTGTAAAATTCATTTAATTATAGAGACTTTATAGGCGAAGTACTAATAGTTCTAATTACATACAACATGCATGTACCCACACTTCATAGCAAAATATTAATATTATATTCTCCTTCGACTTGTCGTTATCTTCTCAACAGAAAGTTTTAAACTCTTAAAAAATATATTATTTTGAAACTGTTTAACATTTATATACGTAATTACTTAAACCACGCAACAGTCTCACCGGCAACTCTGTGGGGTGATTAATTGTAATTACAATCACAAACGCTTTATTTTATAGGTAAAAAGTTCTTCTTAGAACTTTTCATCACAAGCAAAAGCAATGTTCATGACCTGGTTTACATTAGATGAAATTCTCGTAAATTAATAATCAAAATCTCAACGTCCAAATATAACTTTACAACCGTTTAAATAGGTCACTAGTGAAGGGATTTAGAATTAAATGAGGAGATTAGTCTCTCCATAGTAACGCATTAAAAAATTAATCAAATTAAATGACAAAACAATAAAAAGTACATTTAATCTAAAACATAAAAGCAATTGATACCAAATTTTGAAATGTATAAGACCATATATCTAAAAATAATTATAATTAATAATTAATATAATAAAACGAAAAGCTACAACCGTTCAAAACCAAACAAACTCTATCACTGTTACAACGTACAAACACGACCACAACAAAAATTAAAAAAAAGAAAGAAAAAAAAACAACTACTCTATCAGTGATTACAGTAGTAGCTATTTCCCGCCGATACAAAATTTGCCGAGTGAAGCGGCAGCACAACGACGAGATTCAAAAGATATAGAACAAAGTGGTGAAATCAGAGAGCGAGAAGAGGATCTGAAACAAATAAATCATCGATATCTAGAAAAATGTCACGGTTTCTGTGCACGTGCCAACTTTCGAAACCGAAATCGTCACAAGCAGTGGGAAACACACCAGGCCAATCCTCGTCGTCGAACAACACACTCTCCGGCGCGTTATCGAAGTCGTCGAATACGTTCGGCGAACGGTCGGAGAAGTCAAATTGTAAATCGGTGAGAATGGAAGATAATGACTCAGATTTGACGTCATCGTCTTTTCCCGTAACGGACTCAGCTTCTTCCGAAACGGAGCAACAGTTTAGGACGGAAGTGGGAGAAAACAAGGTGTTATTTTGCGGTTGAGTTTCTTCTCCAGAAACGTAACCGTTTTGCAACGGCGGCGTGTATTGAGTGTGTGACGTGGCGGCGGGTGGAGTTATGAAATTAGTGAGCGCGTCGGGTCCACGCAGTTTAATAGCCGCGTTGTCGTAGACAATAGCGGCTTCTTCGGCAGTGTCGTAAGTACCCAACCATAAGCGGACACGTCGTGAAGGGTCTCGTATTTCCGCCGCCCATTTCCCCCATGGTCTCTGCCTTACTCCTCTGAATTTTTTTCCCGGTGACACGTGTCGAGTTTGTGGGAGTTTGGGTTTGTTGCTTACAGGCTTTCTGTTTCGAATCCTCTTCCTCGAAACGG
This sequence comes from Hylodesmum podocarpum, assembly GCA_026586105.1. Classification (NCBI taxonomy): domain Eukaryota; kingdom Viridiplantae; phylum Streptophyta; class Magnoliopsida; order Fabales; family Fabaceae; genus Hylodesmum; species Hylodesmum podocarpum. Next base: position 1,519,289 of record JALJEV010000646.1, read on the forward strand.
TGTCGTTCTCACTGGGGTAGGACTCAATGGTAATTTCGTTGACGAACTTTTTATTATTATGTCTAGAGTGGAGTTGTTGTTGTCGTCGTTGTGGTTTTTCTTGTTGTTGTGGTTGTTCTTCGTCGCTGGAGGAGTCGGTGGCGTCAGTGTCTGTGACGGTTATTCTGACAAGTTTTGGGTATGGGTTTTTGGGTGGGTCTTGTTCGTGGGTTATCATTAGTTTGGTGTGATGTGTGTACTTGTGAAAGGGTGCAGACATGTTTGTTGTGAAGGGATGAATGGATGGATGTGTTAGATTCTTGGGGGGAGCATTGACGTTGAAAGAGTGAAAGAGTGAGTGGGGGAGTGAAAGGGTGAGTGAAGGTAGAGAGGGAAAAAAGGATGAGAGAGAGAGAGATATTCGTTTTGGACACTAAGGTGGGAGAAGGGAATAAATAAAGAAGGTTAGGGAAAACAAGAGGCGTTTTATAAAGGAGAGAAATGTAGGGTGAATTTAAGGATTGAATAGATGTGGTTGAGAAAGTTATTAAAGGTGGGAGTAATTTGAAGGAAAGTTACATTTGAAAAAAGAGCTAAAATTAACAAAAAGAGAGAATGCAGAACAAGTTGAATGAAGCAGAGGAGAGGAGGGGACACAACACAAGGTACGAAAAAAACAGTGGAGGTATATGAAAGCTGTAGCCTGTGAACTCTGTGGGGCTAAACAAAAAAGCATTAAAAGTTTTTAAATAAAGAGAAACAGTAAAATATAATAATAACAACAAAAAACAGAAGAGGGTATCTTAACAGTGTCTTCTCCGGAAAAGAGAAAGAGGGGTGAGGGGGTGGTGTGTAGACGTGTAGTGCAATGAACTGCTATGGTCAGCAAGTGCCTGTGGTTGGCGTACTTTGTTTGTATGTCTTTGAAATGGTAAACTAACGGAACCCTGTAATGGTTACAGGAAGGGGTGTACTACACAAGAATGCAATGATATTATGGAAATTGGAACCTATAGCTGAACCCAAGAACTAGCCTCACAGATTTCCCAAGGTAGAGAGGTTCAGGTACTAGACTCTGTAACACTAGTAGAAGAATAACTGAATATGTACTCTTTCTTTGGTTAACAAATCTATTTTATAGGATCCAATACCTATTCACTCAAAATATTATGTTTCTTAATTACTGATTTTAACATCATTCAATAAACAAACTAACAAGTAATTTTTTTCATAAAAATATACTGATTAATATTTTTTTCATTATTATTAGATCACTCATTTATTCATATCTTTTGTATCTTTCGTTACTGCAAAAGAAATGCAACCTTATTATACAAATATAATTTTTCACATTTTAATAATAAGAAAAAATAGGTTTCGTATTTTTCTTAAGATAATATTAGTAGGTCGGTGTAGTGCAGCTGTTGAAGGTACATGTATTCTTAAAAGGCAAATGAAAACAGTGAGTCGTGGGGTAAGACATAAAACCAGTCCAATCACGTGAGATGAGACACTTGGAACCGTACGACTCTACCTTTGACTGAAAATAAGGAGCAGCTGAGTAATGATACTACTTCAATACAATTTAAAAACTCTATCCAGGAATCAATAATTCAAAAAAAAAAATACTATACTAAATATTGGGTAAATTATTAATTTAATTTCTAAATTATTATTTTTAAAATAATTTTAATATTATGAAAGTTATGTTATGTCAAAATCTTAAAAATTCTTCAAAATAATTGAACTTATGAATTTCTAATATTTTAAAATCATTTATAAAATTATTTAATTTAAAATTCTTTAGGAGAGAGTGATATGAAAATAAAATTAATTTTTTAATCCTAAAATTATCATAGAACGTGATATATTTTTTAAAAAATATTACTTTTACTTATTTCTGACCGGATATATTCTCGTACGGATTTTTATTTGACTTTTCTAAAGAAAAAATCTATACTATTAAAATTTCGTGTTTCTAATTTTTTATTTTTTATTTATTTATTCTTGTGTTTGCTAAGTTCGGTGAAAAGGCAGTTTCCAAAAAATGTCTAGTAAACAATAATTTTTGTGGTTACTTATATTTTTTTAGGTACTACTTGAAATAATATTTTTTTGATATATTAGTTTCTACCTTAATATAGTTTATTTTAGTCTTAAAAATTATTAAATTTATTTATTATTATTTTTAACTAAAACAGGATTCTATTAAAAAAATTTATCAAGCTTAATTGAAAATTTCTGAGATATAATATAAAATTAATAGTATAGTACATATAATACGAAGAAAAATAATAATTACAAATAAATAATATAATTTAAATAATTGATCAATAAATAAAATTTACAAAGTGTACTTCCGTTATTTCAGAGGAGGAAGTCCATTTCTAATAATTTGATACGTTAAAGTTAACATAAATAGTAAATGAAAACTTTTATATGCATTTTTATTAAATTTTATTTTTTCGATAAAATATATTTTAAAATATTTATAAATTTATTTTTTTAATTTTTTATTATATACTTGTAAATTTGGTTTTTTCATCAATTAATTCAATCATATTATTTAGTTGTAATTATTAAACAGTTACTCCCTAGGAATAATAAAATAATAATAACAACTTTATCCTATCTAATCTAATAATAATTTTCTTGTAATATCTTTCATTTAATTGAGATTCTATTTTTAGTGATTTATTTATTTTTATTCTTAAATACAAGTTTTAGTGAAAATTAATTAGAAACATCATCTATGTATAATTGAAATTAAAAAAATAAATTATGAAGACTAATTTTCTTTTAAAAAAATACATTAAATGAATTTTTTAATATTTAAAATAAAAAATTATAATTTAATAAATAATTTTTTCAACTTTCAATTATTATCTATAACTTTTTCAACTTTTAACTAGTTGAACTAGTTTTGCATAATATATTATAAAAAAAATTATATTACATAAGAGAATTCAAAACCGTTTCTATAATTAATACCTAATAGGATTTTATTAACATTTTTTTAGAAATTACTAGTATTAGTCTTAAAGAAATGTACTAATGTTCATGAGATAACTTCTTAAGTTACGATGGTAAGTAATGACTCAAATTCAAGAATGTAACCGCCTACTTAAAGCGCTTGATACCCGTTTCTCTGTAATTAATTTACCACACAGAAGTTCGAAAACATTACTTGAATGTAAAATCACTAATTGAATTTGAACTCAAGCACTTTACATCGAATCTGAATAGATTAGTACTACAATTTGGGTGCACAAAGCTTGGTTTAGCCATATTATTACTCACTTTTTGAACCAGGTTTTGCTGGCAGTTTAAGCATGGTATTGGTGTTATAAAGCAGACACAAAAACTTCAATGTTATTTAACTTTAACCTCTTAATTTTTTTTTTTTTGTTTTCTTTAATAATGCAGAAGTTAGATATTATTTTTGGGTGAATTGCAGAAGTTAGATATACTTGTCAAGACCAAGACATGCTTTCTAAAGGCTACTACTAAACAATATATCCAGAAACAGATACAAAATAGTATTTGAACTAATTGTACTTATCATTCATGTACAGATAAAATAGCACCAACCTAATATATTTATACGTCTAAAACAAAATTTGAAATAAGATATTTTAAGTTACTAATATTTTTTAAAATACATTTATAGTATTAAATTGAATCACAGATCTTACAAAAATAGAAGTACTTTTCTTATAATTTTTATATATGTTTGTTAAAAAAAATATAGTTTTACACTCATGAACATTAATTAATTTTCTTATCTAAAGAAAGGACTTACTTATTTTACCTTTCAACCTTCCTGAATAAAACCAAATTTTGTGAATTGGTACACGTTTAATTTTACATTTATAATCAATTATTATTCATGTCTGTGTGTACTGGCTTAAAAATTTTGAATATTTGGTGTGTCATGAAACGTGGAGCAGCATTATTATTGTGTCTCTCTCATTTGTTTATATATTTATTTGGGTGTGCTAAATAGTATTGCCTTGAGAGATTGTAAACAGCATGGCACAAGTCAAGGGGCATGGTGTCGTAGCCCTAGGCATGTTCATGCATTGAGCCACAAAATGCTGAGAAGCTCCCTTACTTGTCATATGGATCTTCTACATACAAGTCAATAATAGGCACTGTGGCCAAGATTTGCTTTGTTTTTAGTTATTATCATTACACTATCATAATGTTTAAGATGTAACTAATTTTGAGTTTTATTTTTAATTCTCCATGCTTAAATTTTAAATTTTGATACGTTTCACCTTACGTTTAGAATTTTTTCAAAGTGAAATCATTTTAAACATTTTTTTATTAAATTTTACTATAAATTTAATTTTGATAAAAATATCTAAATATAAGTTATATTTAAAATTAATTCTAACAACATTGATTCAAAGAAATATTTAATTACAATAGATCACAAGCACCGAGATATGTATTAACACAAATGTACAAGAAGAAGAATGATTAACATAATTTATTATGAGTATATATGGGTTGATGAAAACGATTACGAATAGAATTAATTTTATATAATTAATTTTGGTTAAAATTAATTTGTTATTGTATCAATTTAACTGACTAGTCTGATTAATTTAGTAATGTAAGAAATATCACGTACGTTAAATAGAGGTTAATCACATTACTCAAAATTAATATCATTAGGCTGCCATTTTTTCCTCTTATATCCAAACTACGATTGAAGACATCCCATGCATGCAGTAGCACTGATGATTCATGCGTGTAATAGTTCTTCTAGCTCCTCTCACCAACAATTAATAAATGTTACTTGTTAGTTGTTATCTTATTATATAAGTAGTAAAAAAATCGAAAATTTATTTAAATGGATAATAAATTTAATACTACTGGTCAATTTAACGAGAACATACTGAAAAAAAAAACTAGTTTCTATGGCTTTTAATGAAGTGAGTAAAATATTGCTTTATAAAGATATATAATTATATATATTTTGAGTTGAACATTTTTTATTTTGATTTATTAATTCTTTAAGTTTTTGAAAAATTTATTTACATTTTACGTAATTTTAAATATATTATTTTGATTTTAATTTTATATATTCATTTCATATCAATATTGCCGTTGATTTAAATTTTAAAATAGTTAACTTAACGTAGTGGTACCTCGTAGAATTATTGTATATGTTTAAAAATTTATCGAAGAATTCTATATTTCTATAATTTAATTATAAAATTAATATTTTTTTTATAACAAAATACTTAAAATTTCAAAATAATGCATTTTAAAATTGAATTAAAAAATTAAATTTAGAGTCCTAAAATGACTTCAATCAAGACAATATAGTTGTACAGTACAACAAGTTACGTGTTCTTGCAAGAAAATGAATGGCAGTGAGTTCGCTAAAGACCATCAATTTACATTATCTTTGGGCTCCATGTCAGTCTAATTAATGCAATTTTAATCTGTCAATATGAGTTGGATGAGATGTTAAATTACTAGACATGATTTTTACAACTGAAAAGCTGTTTCATTTTTTTTTTTCATATAGGAAAAGCGATTTCATTTTAGCAGAAAAAGCATATCTGACAACGTGAATTTAGTAAATATTTTATCATATATATAATTAACGAAAAAATATTATTAAATAACTACAATACAGATAATCAAATTAATTACTCAAGATTTTTTATTTTTATTTGTGTTTTATGAAAAAATAAGATTATAAAATTTGTTATGAATAATTCTGATCAATTTATAACTTAAATATTTTATTACATGTATAATTAATGAAAAATATTTAATAAATAACTATAAAAATAATTAATTATAAAATATAAAAAAAAAAAAGATAAATAGATATGTATAATATATATATATATATATATATATATATATATATATATATATATATAAAATTTGTGAGTAAGTTAATTTTAATCGATTAGTTGCATCTTATAATTGGTTATAAATTAAAGTTGTACGATTAATTACTAAATTGTTAAGAATTTCACCGAAATCCGGCCATCGAATCCAACATCACAAACCAACAAAGTTGTTTACTTTTCTTTCTTTCACGTGTATCTTTCTTCTCAAATAATGTTGTTTGAACCAGTTAAACATGATATGTGTAGATAAGATGAGAATTTACAATTAAAAATGAAATACTAATTTACAATTAATTTAAAGACTTAACCTTAAGGTAGGTGCTACTATTGTCAGATACGTGGAATATAATAAATAAAAAATGGTGTTAGAATCCAAGTCCATAGAAGAGTGTCGAAATGATATTGGGGTAAGAGTACGGGCACGTGATGGTGAAAATAAGAGTGTGGGGCGGCATAAGCTGTCAAACATTATAGATGTTAATAAATAAATGAGTAGGGGACCATGTGCACCTTCTGCTACTATTGTACATATGCACCAGCCTTTGTTGTAGCTGAATACACGTCTATTTGATAACAACTACCCACTTCTTCCCTTCAATTAAGCATAAATACATGTTTTCTTTCCATAATGGAACTCAAATTTAAACCCGTTCTACACGCTGAGACACTTGTGTACTTAATTGGAGTGTTTAACATGAACAGCATCATTGGCAGATTTTTGTAGGGACATTCATGCCATGTATGCCACGGCTACTTGCCTAAAATTAATTCGGTAGCTAAGGATGCTATGTCAAGTGTGTACGTTTGTATTCAAACCTTAATTAAGATTTTCAGAGGATAGAATCATTTTACAACTGTGATTTTTCAAATCATCCGTTTGATTATGATGAAAATCAAATACAAGTTTACTTTTTTCTTTTTCTTTTTTAAGGAAATACGTGTTTAATAAACTTAAAATTTAATGATTATTTCATGATCAATTATTTCTATTTTGTTTAGTGAATATCGAACTACTTTATAATCCTGTTAAATGTTATTTTTTATGAACTAAATGATAGATATATTGGTTCATATATAATTTATTAGACCAAAGAAATTTCTCCCCAATATCATCTTAACCCGCATGATGTAAACAATTATCAAAAGCAAACCCAATACTATATTTTATGAGTAATTTGTTTGGTCTTATGAATGCTAAACCCAATTCATGTTCATTATTTTCAATTATAACGGTATTAACAGGAATTTTGCGTCTAAGATACTTAACAAACATGGTCTTATAATTATATTTGAAGAAGTAGATAATTCTTCCATTTAAAACCTTTAAATCTCTGATAGGTCATTTGTCATGGAGGAATATACTAAATTTTATAATTCAATTCAATTTAAGCTAATATAATTATGAAATAAATATTTCCTCGTTTTAGTTTTCTAATTAATACCCTTAGCGCGACCCATTAATTGGGCAAGCAATAATAGGTTTTTAATTTTTCAGTAGCAATATATTTTATTAGTCTGATATAATAAAATAAGGTATAGAAATAGAAAAATAATTTTAGGCGCAATGATTATTTGAAAATTAGAAAATATTAATAAGCCCATGGGCCAGTTGAGATCTTGAAGGTGTATATGGGTCAATTGTTCTGACACAGCCATGGGCCTACCTTCTTTTTGTTATATTTTTTACCTGTAAGTAAAAAAATGATAAAACAAAGTTATATTTTCTGGGCTACGTTAAAAGAAGCCTTTGTTGCAATACCGAATTCACCACCACACTCATTGGACCATTTAGAGGTCCATAATTTTCCTCACTTTTAAAGCTTTCACTTTCTCGTTTCTAGACCCACCAACCAAAATTAGAACAATTTAAGGATATTTCTTTAATTTTTGGATATATTTTATACATGCGTAATAAATATATAATTAGAATTGAAAAAAAAAAATAATGATTGCTGTTAAAAGAAAAAAAAAAAAAAGTTGTATTTTCAAGAAATGAAACTGAAATATAAGAAACATTAGATCATTGACTATTTGGTGGTGCTACTCTTCCACCATCCAACCCCTCTTAAACAATTTGTTTTCTCTCTTCTTTCAAACAGTTAGGTATATAGGATGAGTTGATAAATGAATTTACTGTTTGTTAATTTTTACTATATCCAAATAGTGATATGATTATTTTATTTTAATTTATCTTGCTTGTGTTTATTTATTTCACCTATGAGTAGATTATAATTTATGGATTCATCAAGTTTTTTCGTCCATCACTTATTTCATATTTTGGGTTGTAATCCTTTTAATTTTTTTTTGTCAAATTTTAGTTATTTATTTATTTTTTTGATATTTGTTAGTATTTTTTAATTTCTACCGTTATTTATTACTTTTTTTTGGTAGCATTTTAGTTGTTTTCTGAAAAGGTACTGAGCATAGTCAAAAATTTTCAAACCAAGCTTATCAATCCTTACACATTGTTATACATTGAGGTCTCTTTCTTGCTAGAATTGCTTAAACACTAGAATGTCATTTATCTCGCTAGAGGTTCTAAATAATTTTTTGACATGTTATTTAATTTACATCATATACATAATCCAATAATGAAATAATGAAGAAAAAAGGCATAATATTCCTTATTACGAGTAATAATATACATAGCTACCTCCTCTTTATTAGTTACCAAATGACCAGAAATGCGCATACATTGAGTGATTTAAAGGCTTATCTACCAGAGAATGTAGGCATCTACCTCTATACATTGCACCCAGATGATGAATTCATCTATGGCAAAATTTCATGTGCTTAGTAGGTGGACAATCAATGTGGTTTCAGACACATGAATATTGTATTTGAACTGTTTTCAAACAAGTTAGTATATTGTAAATTTGCTCACAGGAGCTTTTAAAAAAATATTGTCATATTTAAGGGGCAAAGGACTGTTCTGACTTCTGAGTGGTACATTTGAGTAACGATTTTTTAGTGTAGTATAATTATACTTAACATTGAAACATTCCGTTCAATTTCACAGATAAAACGGCTCTTAATAACTTCCAACATCTAATCATTTTTATTTTGAATAATTCAAAAAGTTATAGTTAATTTTACTTAACTTTGGTGTGTTCTAAAGTTGTATCCTTTTCTTGCTACTCATTATATTCACAAAACTTTGTGTATCTTTGTATTTGGAGGGGGAGAGCAACGTGACTCGCAGTCTGATTTAAAACATTCTAAGTTCTAACTGATATGAAATTTAAAGAAATTTAAATTGGACTGGTTGAAATTTATTTAGCATCCACAGATTGGTTAGTGAAGGAAACAAACAAATGCAGTTTCCACCCATGTCCCTGTTGCACCCAAGCTAAAACACAAGCTAAAGAAAATGAACCAAATGATTCATATCAGGTTAACAGGCAGCAAGACAAGTAAACACTTGATTGCACAATCATCTGATGCTTCCTTCCTTCCACGCATTAAAAATGATAAAAAATGAATTTCGGCTTTTCATGGTAAAAGCAAATGTGTTTGAACAAGAATTACAAGGCAAAAGTGGTGAAAAGAACCATGCTCTTGTTCATAATTTGGACCAAACATTTTCAGATACACTAAAATCAAATAAAGGGGCAGCAAGAAGCTCTCCATCATTCATTTCCATTTTGTGCAAAGATAGAAGTGGAGTGAGTTGTTACATAGTCACGGCAGAGTTTAACCACCAAGTTCAGGATGGATTGGTATGGTTCCTCTACGATTAGAATACTAGAATATCAAACCACGAACAAAGAAAGATATGAGATAAAAGCAGACATATTGGCTATTCATTGCGAGGTCCTGACGGAGACAATTCATACTAAGCGCTTAAAGGGGTCTGTGTTGTACTTTCCACTTGGTTCTCAGATGATGGCTGATTCACTACTGCATCAATCTGCCTCACATTTTCTATCATTTTTACAACTTCAGACATCTTAGGCCTCTGATCAGGAACCTTTACCACACATGACATAGCTATCTGCAACATTTCCACCATCTCCTCCTCAATATTGGGATATCTTATAAGTTCCAAGTCAAATACTTCAGCTGTCCATTCCTCTCTCACAACTGAATGAACCCATCTAACCAAGTGCACAATCTCATCACCACCAGTTGTGTACACAGGTGACTTCCCAGTCAGAAGTTCTAGTAAAACCACACCAAAACTGAAAACATCTGAAGGCTGTGTTGCTTTCCTTGTGTCTGTAACTTCAGGTGCTCTATAACCAGCAGCTCGTGATATCGGTATGGCAACTGAGCTCATAATGGTTGCTAAGCCAAGATCAGATACACAACCATACTGTTTAGAATTCAGAAAGATATTTGAGGACCTGATATTGCCATGTACAAGCTTCCCACCATTCTCACAATGGATCCGAGCAATGCCTCGTGCAGCACCCAAAGCAATTTTCATCCGAGTTTCCCAATCTAAAGGTACCCTGTCTTCTCTTTTACCTGAAAAACTCAAACATTGTTATTCTTTACAAACTTTTGGACAGTATTGTTGGGTAGTGAATAACACTAGAATGTACTAAAATCAATTTTTTAAGACAGATTTGTTTCAATTCTTTTATTGCTTTGATTGATATATTTTCAATTTTGGCACGATAACAATGCAAGAGCTTCCAATTTGTGCCATGAAGACATTAAACTTGTTCACATGACAGTTACTTGACTTAAATAAAGAGCACTACCATTCAGATAATCAACCCTGATTTAGCAAAGAACTTGACTTTAGAACATACATCCAATGGCCGTCAGAAGCTTAAAATTAATTTAAAATTTGAGTAAAATCAAGAGGCATTTTGCATAGATTCACATAAAAATCACTTTTTTTTTAATGAGAAAGTGAATTATATAATTGTAAACAAACATCAATTAACTTTTGTTTTCTTTAAAATTTTCAAAATAAAATCACTAAGATCATTTTACAAATTGCTTTTCTTTTAATATGTAACAAACTGAACTCAACAAAAACCTATAGTTCCAATCCAAATCTTATACTTCTATCCATCCAATTTTGCCATAGCTGAGTTATGATTCAGATGAATCTTATCCAGAGATAAAAGTATGACTTGTTCAACATACAAACATGTTATCAGCCTTTCCTATGAATGAAAATGAAGAAGCAACAACCACATCCAAGCACCAGAAAACAAAGATCCAAAACAATTCAGCTTGAATATTAATTTCAAAAGGAAAGAAAACAAATTTATGATACATACATACCATGCAACAAAGCAGAGAGACTGCCCTGAGAGTAGTAATCATACACCATAAGCTTCTCATCTTTTGAATAATAATACCCTTTAAGCTCAACCACATTGTCATGTTTAAGATTCCCAACAACCACCATATGCTGTTCAAAGTCCTTCTTCCCAACAGCCACCTCCTTCAACCTCTTAACAACAACAGTGGTAGCATCTTCCAATGCAGCCTTATATGCAGCACCAAACGTTCCCTTCCCAAGAACCTCAGCAGAAGCTGTCAACAAATCTTCCAAGTCAAAAGCATAACTACACCCCTCAAAAAAAACTATCTTGTTATTCACATCCAAGTCCCTCGACACCACTTTCTCCGGTGACATATCACCCTTCTGCAACTTCCCTGCAAAACCACTCCCATTTTTCTTCCTTGACCAATATACAAAGATAAAAACAATGAAAGCTAAGAAAAAAATCACAGCACCACCAACAATAACAACCGTCATTTCACCATGTTTTGCAGATTTAGAAAATGTAGAATTGGTTTGAAGAGAGACATTGTTTCCTGAAAATGATGAGTTGGGAAACCTCTGTAGAGAAACAGGGATTTCCCCGGAGAGAAAATTGTTGGAAAGATTCATGGAAACGAGGTTAGTTAAGTTGGAAAGTGAGAGAGGAATGGTGCCAGTGAAACGATTATTTGAAAGGTTCAACACAGAGAGGTTTTTCCAAGAGGAAAAATCAGGTAAAGGACCCGTGAAATTGTTGAAGTGAAGATAAAGAAAGGAAAGGTTTTTAAGATTGGAAAAATCTGAAGGAAAATGCCCAGTAATGAAGTTGGATCTGAGACTCAGAGTTTGCAACCCCGTGATGCGGCTTATTGTGTTTTGAGGAATGGTTCCGTGAAACCCGAAACAGGGTAACCGAATTGATATTACTCGTGACTTGTCTTCGTTACATGTTACACCTGTCCAAGAACTGCATGGTGAAGTGGTTGCGTTCCAATTCAGATTCTTTGAAGGAGGGAACTTTTCAATAAAGTCAAGTAATGCTTTTTTGTCTGAAATTGGTTCTGCATTGTGTTGGGAGAGCATGAGAAAAACCAAGTAGATGAAGCACAAAATGCGTTTCATGTTGTAGCAGAGAACCACCTTGTTCTGCTGCTTCACGCTCATAGAAACAAAGAGATGAGAACTTAACTTTCAAACAAATGAGTGCATAAGAAAGGGAAAAAGAGAAAACAAAGTTAGAAAAGAAGGAAAGTAGAAACAGACACTGAGAAAAACTTGCATTGGAGAATGTGCCAGGTTGTGTCTAAGTTAAGTCAAGGGAGTGGTAATTTTTTTGTGGTAGAAATTAAAATTTATTGGAAGCGTAGGCTCTGTTATCCATAAATGTCGTTTGCTTTTTGTGTTTTTCTTACTCCTTCTTCCAGATCTGCCCTTAGCTTTTCAAAAGTCTTCTTTTATATGCACTTCCATTTCCAAAAGGAGGTGAAGGAAAAAAAATGAGAGAGAGAGAAGAAAAAAATAAAGTACTACAGTACGAGTTATGATTCGTGAGAAATAATGGTGATTGGTAAAAGGGGTAGCATCCAATGCAAACCTAACAGTCATTCAGTGTATGTTACTTATTGTAGTTTTATATTTTATCTTATGATAATGCATATTGCAAAGGGATTAGTATAGTTTATAGTAGCACATTACATGGAACTAAGGAATGAATTGTTGACCAAAATGGGTGAAATGCAAAAAAACAACGAGGATGTTAATTTTAATTAAAGTTTCATGTAATTTTAATCAATTAGGTGGCAAAATCTGAAATTTAATGGGAGTGTCTGTCATGTGATGTGAGTGTGAAAAAATATGAGAGTATTTAAGTTGGAAGCATAAATGCGATTTATTTCATCAGGTGTAGGCGTGGATTCTTTTAATTTACTGTCATCACCATCACACTCAGCACCTTCATTTTATTCATGTAAAGGTTGATTTTATTTGGATCAGTGATGGGGTTAGATTGCCTTCTGACATATACATTGTAACTGCTTTGATTTGACTGTTAATAAGGAAATACTAATAGGTAACAAACAAAACCCATTTTTCTCAATTGGATTTTAAGGGATTTTTACGAATAATAGTAGCTTTTTTTTTTTTAAGCCAATAGTAGTAATGTTTTAATGTAACTTTAGTTAGTACTTATAATGAAAATAAAAGGAAAAACTCTTGGACTACACAAGTCGCAGTTTCTTCTACACAGACCATTGGTTTTTTCTCATAGCAATGTTCTTGTTGTCATTATATTGTTTATTGTTCTTCTTCGTTAGATCTTTGGCTTCATCGTCAATCTCTTCTCCAATAGCTAGCGTTTGTATAAGTCATTCTCCTCCCCCCTCATTTATCATTATTTTGTCTTATATACTTTGGCACTTTCTAGATTTTGGTTCATTTTACTTTTCTATTGCCTAGACATATGACAATGAAGAAACCGATAAAATTTTTTTTTTTTTTTGGGGGGGGGGGGGGAGGAATATTTGGAGCGAAAAACAAAAAATTGGCACAGATCTAATTTAATGAAGATACAAATATTTTGAAAAAAATATGAAGATACAAATATAAAATAAAACAAATAAACATAAGAAACAGAAAAAGGAAAAAGCAAATGATTTGGAGTATGACACATTTTTCTAAGTAATTATTTTAATGTATTATAAATCGATACTATATTGCAATCTTCCTACTGAATCATTGACTTCATGTTCGCACACAAAAATCATTGACATCTTTGTCTTTTATTTACAAAAAATTAGACAGATAAAAGGGGACAGGGGAGAAGTATGAAATGAATTGATTGATTAAGAAACAGAGATAGATAAAATACTTATTGAAGAAATTTTTATATAGATAATATAATTTAAAACGAGTTAATTCTATAAAATCTCTATAATAATTTAAAATTAAGTACAAGTTTTCTTCCAAATCACAAAAAAAAGTGTGTGACATTGCTATCCACGGTACATATATAAAGGCATTGGAGTAGGCTTGTTAATTTATACACTGGCAGCAAGAGAAGCGTTTAAAATGAGGAAGTTATCATATATTCATATTCCTTAGGCATTATCCCCTCATAAAAATCCTCATTAGGTATTGGGCCTCCACGCTAAATCAATTACTTTGAGCACCCTACAAAAATCTTGATGCACCCCTTTTGTAGCTTCCAGAAAACCAATCCAGAAGGTCAAAAATGAGGATGTGAGGGTGCAGAAAGTAATTTTTCTGATTAGATACCAATGCAGAATATTTCAGAAGTTAACTGGGCCCCATGACTCCTTCTCGTTTTGGGTTGACCCAATTCGTATTGGACCTTTGCATGTTGGGCAACTCCAGCAAAGGTGTATCACTGCATGTGCACGTTGTTATTTAATATTTAGTTATTTACATTAAATAATATTACCGACTCACCATTTTGTTCTTTTGCACGTCAATAATCTACTATGCATGGCTATCATTTCGTAATTTTAAAAAACAATTAAACAACATAGGTTAAGATACATGAGGTGAATGGAGGAGTAAGTTTATGCAGATGTTTTTCCTCCATCAGCAATATTAGAGTCTAAACTACTCTATCCTTTTTCATGGCTCTCATACCAAATGCTTAATTAAAAAAAAGAAAAAAAGCAGACGCTATCTAGAAGAAAGGCTGGTCGGAAATGGAATAGATCAAATCTTCGTAAAAATTATTATTTAATGCATTACATAATTCAATTTTGTATTCATTCCATTTCTTTACTTTTCACCTACAGACATCAGAATCTTATCATGCCCGTAGGTAAAAGAAAATAAAATGATTTTCCTTGGACAGAGAGAGTGCGTAATTCAACAAGAGCCGTAGGGAAGGTATGAGTTCTACTTGAACAATTTGCCTGGTACAGGACACTTCTCTAGCAAAAACATGGGGTAAAGTTGAAATGGGATGTTTAACGAAATCATTTTTTATTTGACCAAGACGAAATTGCTTTAAAAGTTGTCTGCATATATACAATTCAATAGACAAATATACAATTCAATTTGTCTTCTTCTTGTGTAATTTTCTTTATCCCACTACCTTTCCTAAGTAATCGCAACGTTTATTACTTTTTCTACAATAATTTCATGTCCATGATTTTATCTTCAACATACACCACTTGTTCAAGAACAATACTTTGTAGTTTATTACCGTCCTTTCCTCAATTTTTAAAATAGCACACTTGACAAGCATTGTTCATCAGAAGAAAACTTTTACACCTTGGCAGGAACGTACCTCTCCGTCTTTACCCGTCTTTTCATAGTGACAAAATATTTAACAACACAAATGAATCAAACTAAAATTGCTATCCATAAAATCAATGCAACATAACTTAAAATAATTAATATAGATTAACCAAAATAGCCATAAAAGCCTAAAGTCTAATCCAAAATTTAAATAATGGGCATAAATTATTAAATACGATAGCAATATTAAACTAATAAATTTCAACACCACAAAGTCACAAATAAAATTATTGTTTAATAAATAAATAAATATCAACTAATTAATCTTAAATTCCAGGATTTAAACATTTCTTATTATTATTATAAAAGGAAGGTGACGTGAAGTGGAGGGATACAAAATTAAAAAACAATAATATACAGACAGTAAATCAACCAACGCATTCAATCAATTTATTAATTTTTTTTCTTATTTTTATAACTAATTATTTAGTTATATTAAGAAGTACATTTATCTATTAAATATTTTATGAATCACGTATATAACTATTTGAAGGATGAAAGCAGGGTAAACTCAATCCGTTATCTGTTCCAATCCGAAAGAAGAATTACAGTACAATGTTATGATAAAGAGTAATAATTAGGATGTAAAAGAAAAAACTCTGAGATTAATTCATGAAATCAGTTGGTTCTTCAAATATATTGTGACAACTTATTCCTATTGGGTAAATCAAGAAAAGTACTAATCTCATTCAGCCCGCGCATCTATTGTATGACTTTCTTTTCACACATTATTTGTCACAAACCATGTCCAATTCATAATCAACCTACCAGGTTCCTTTACTGGTTCACAAGCTGCTAATGTTCCTTACTCAAGCTATTTCTAGCTCATAGCCACGTAAATTCCTAAGATCCAAGCAGAAGACATAGAGAATTAAATCCATTGAATCTAAAGGGCATAATAGATAATGAAGGATAGAAACGAAAAGAAAAGAAAAGAAAAAAAAAAAAACTATAAACAAATCAAGCCAAAACAGAGGCAAGAAAAATGAGATGCAGCCAAGTTTCAAGGTACAAGAAAGATAAAAATAAAGGTGGGTCACCAATACTTAAATCAAATAAATAGAATAGAGAATTATTATAGCTTAAATTAGAACTATCCTGCACTGGATTTTGAAGAAAAATTTAGAAAGTCACAGTCACTTTCAGTTTTTTTTTTTGGCGAGGAGACACCCAATCATCCACTTACCAAGTATAACCACTGTTTTATTTGATCTGTTTTTATTATTTTGTTTATTTTATCTTGTTTTTAAAAAATTTGTGCCTTTATATCATTGCTGTAAACTTCTAAGTAACTACAACAATTTCATGTACAGTGATTTTATTTTCAACATACACTACTTGCTCAAAAAAAAATGCTTGGTGGTTTATTTTTATTTTTGTTAACATAGCATGTAAAATTCACTGCTTATCAAGAAGACAGAACAAGTGAGAGCTCCAGGCGGCCTGTCCATTCTTCGCATGGCTTCAAAGTGATTGGTTTTTCAACTGCTGCACCATCAACACAGAGCATATGTTTGTACTCTTCATCACCTAAATCTACTATAGCCTTGGACTTTCTCTCCCACGGATTCCAAACAACTATGTAATATCAAATATGCTATAGATTATTAATTAGTCAAGGAAATAGCATGAGAATAGTACTAAATTTTTAGCTACAAGTGTTGTTACAAACAAAACTTACCTATATCAGGAAGCCCTTCCTTTCGTATCACAAATGTTCTCTTCTTTTCATGATCTAGAACAGCTACCATGTTGCTGGAATCACAGTACACCCTATCGATCTATGAGATGGAGAGAATAAGATTAATTAACCTGAGGTTAACTTGCAGAGTGAATTTAAGTCGATAAAAACAGGGATGAACTTGAATTAAAACCATCTATCTACCTCACCTCAGATTCAAATGTCAAAGAATCTCCTTGCTCTGTGAAACGTTCCTTCTTTAATAGGTTGTCCAGGTAATCAAGAGTTTCTAACCCTTCCACCCTCACTTCACTGCTAACAATCAGCGCAGGTTATGTTTACTCATATCTTGTAAATTGCAACTCTTTTTTGGTTGTTGTTGAATAAGCAAGTTGTAACTTTGTACAAACCTGATATCTGAGATGGAGAAATATGTGTGATATGCAATGGAGAAACTGAAATTCTTGCTGTCGACATTCCTGATGCGAGATATCAAACTCAGATTGCCATCTGCTGCCAAACAGACCCTCAGGCGAAATTCATAGCTGAATAAAATAATGTTCATAGAATATTCTCATTCAGAACATAAAACTGAAAATAAATGAGTAGAGGTGTTGGAAGAAATACAAAAAAATAATCAAAATTGTGTGCGTTTTCACTTTCATTCAATTCATTAGTATTTTGGCCTAGTTCTCTTGAACCAGATCGGACTGAGTAAAATATTATAGAACTGTTTCCTTTTGATTTAATTACATTAGCTATAATTAACTATACATATTGCGTCTTCCTAGTTGCTCTATGCCTTCAAAAATCCACATTCAAATGTAAAATGCTAGTTCCTTACCAACGTATTAATAAACTACAAAGAATAATTAATTAAGCCCGTAGTCCCTTACTTGTGTGGCCATATTTTCATATCATCTTGATTTGATTTGAGCAAAAAGTCAATGTACACTTTTCCACTAAAATCGCCAGAAAGCGGTGGAGGATTGTCGTCAATAAGCCACATCTTTTTTCTGGCAAATCCATGTTGCTCTAGTGTTCCCCGATTTCCAAACTTCAAATAAATAAATAAATAAAATACACAAACTCCACTCTTATCTATTCATCTTGTAATTCAAGATTAGACAGTAGTATTAATAAAGTAAAATACAAATTATACCTGTGGAAAACAGATTGGAATTCCACCCCGTACTGGATTGGGAGGATCAAAGATAGCCTAAAGATTCCGAAAATCAATTCATTAACCAATAATTATTCAAAAATAACTTATAACAATGTTACATGTTCTTAAAATATTATTAGAAGATAATAATAAAAAAAGATCATCAAAGAAAGAATTCATAATAACGGTGTTAGGTTAATTACCTTGCTACTGACGAAGAGCAACTCCTCACCGCGTTCTGTTTTCCAAGAAAGAACCTGCGCTCCTTGCAAACTAATCTGGAGAAACAAGAGGTGCGTCGTGCGTGTTACGTTGCGCATTCATTCGTTAAATTCAGTTAACAGATTAGCGATAAATGAAAAAAAGAAGAAAGGAGTCAAAAGAAAGAAAAAATGTAACGTAACTAACCATTGCGGAAGCTCCTTTGTTGTTTCGAAGAATGACATGGCCCATTCCATATTTGTCTTGCTGAAAATCAACAGTGCCTACTCCTGGTCGTGGTTTGCTCTTGCTACTACTACTACTCTCTTCTTTTCCAGAACTACTCATCTTTCTGATTCAAGAAACTAAACTAAACTAAATGATCCTATATTCCTATCTATCTATCTATATCTATCTATCTACTTGAGTGTGAGAGTTTGTGTTTTGTGATTTCTGAACTGTGAGCTATGGACGTTCAAAACTGATTTATGAACGAGTTAGTAAAATTAAAACTAACTCTGACACGTGACACTCATGGGCTTTCCATGACACTTTCTCGTGACTAGCGAGTTTTTTTCGTGAAACGAAAAGCCCAACTAACTAACTAACTACCTTTAGTCTTCAGCACAGATCCAGAATGAGTGCAGAGATGGTGTGCGTGCGAGTAAATCCAATTGGACCAAATCAATCACCCATCCCAAACAAACAACGTACATGGAAGAAAGAGTAATCAATTTTCGGAATACTTTTTATATTTTATTTATTTCTAACGCATAAATTAAACCCAAAGCCTGCTCTCTAACGGGGTCGCATATCTATAAATAACTCTCGAACAAGTTTTGTGTGTGCCGTTGCGTGACCCACATCCGCTGCAAATTAATTTTAACATAAAGTCAGATTAAAATAGAGTTTAAGCAAGGCAACTTAGGAAAGTGCCAAACTATAAACAAATGAAGTTTAACTTATCTTAAAAAACAACAATTTGTATTTGATAATATTTTTAAATTAATTTTATAAAAAATATCTTTATTTGGATAATATGAAAAATCAAATATGTTGTTAAAAACGCCGTGACGGTGAGTAATTCACATAATCAGTTTTATTTATTAGTGTTTTTCGATTTTCATAAAACCAATTCTATGTATTGCATATTTAATTTTGAATTAATAATAAATTTTCCAAACTAATTAACTTGTTATAGAAGCATGAACATAACTATTCCGCTAAAGAAATTTCCTATGTCCCATTTTATTCGTTATCTTTGGTGTCTCTGTCTCGAATTACTTTAATATTACGAAAGTATTGATTACTTTTTTAAAATTGAAATGTCCCATTTTTTTTTTTTTACTATCTACAAGAAATAAACTTGTATCTATCCCATTTATTAGATAGTTGATAGTTTATAAATTGTCTAATATTACGTAATATATATTATATTATTCATTATATTCAAAGGTAAACATTAGAACAACTCTGTCCACAGAAGATGAGATAAAGAATTGTTTTACCTAAGACTTCTTTTGAATGTTCAAAAAGGATGCACAACTTTTGAAAGTATCAATATTGTTTATAGAGTAACTCATAGTAGCTTTAAGCAAGCATGTTATGCATGTGGCTCATTGGCTGATGACAAAGGATTTGATGCAATTACAAAAGCAAGTCAATTAAGAAACAGATTTCAAGTCCAAAAGCTAATTCTAACATTATTGATGTGGAACTCAATTAGCAAACCTGAGATTGTGTGGAATTCCACTTGGAAACTACTAGCTGATGGAAAATTACATGACAGAAGAAAATTTGTAAACTTTATAGGTATGATTATATATTCTGATGATTAACTCAATTATTTAAGTAGTAATATGAAATTATATGTTTTATATATTTGTAGGTCTACATATGGAAGGAGATGATATAAAAAATCTTTGTCTAATTGAGATAGAAAAATTACTTCAGTTAAATGGAAGGTCTCTTGAGGAATTTACTACTCTGCCATATCCAGAAATTTGTGTAGAAAGGCAATATATTAACAAATTTCTTGCTGATGAGTTGAATTACAACAAAGACGAATTGAAGCAGACACACTAAATTTTGTTTTGAAGCTTTGGACAGAACATTGAGAAACATCTCGAGGACGAAAAATTCAAATAGCTTAGAACAATCATTTGCAGGTAAGGTTGTTGTTCTTGAAGGTGACTTTAGACAGATCTTACCAGTTATTCCCAAAGGTTTGAAACCAAGACGTTGTTTCTGTTGCTATAAATTCTTCATATTTGTGGAAATTTGTAAAGTCTTAAAACTGACACAAAATATAGGTTAAGATCTGCAATATCCGGTGAAAATGCAAGTGACATTCAATAATTTGTTGATTGGATTTCAGACAGTATACAATAAATAATTTCATATCTTGGTAAAATAATTTATTGTGTTAGCTTTTAAGAAATTGTTTATTATTTATTCATTAAGTAATTAATATATTTTTATATTGAAATTAATTTCCGTAAAATTGTTAAAAATTTTATTCTATAAGATAAAAAAAAGTATTATTATGCAAGACACGAGTGTATACACTAGTTACTTTAATATTACGAAAGTAATAATTACTTTTTTTAAAATGATATTTCAATTTAGAGTACATTAACCCCTCTCTTTTTTACTATCTACAAGAAATAAACTTATAGATGTTTTTGTAGCCTGAATAAAATTATTTTATCATGAGGAATTGATAAATAGTCAATTATTATTCTAAAATGTATATGTTAACCAAAATGGTGGATAAAATGAGGTGGAAAAATATATCTTAATAATAAAGGGCATAAGTTGAAGAAGTCTAATGAAATGGGTTAGTTAAATGAGAGGAAAAAATATGATATAGTGAAGGGGTCGTTATAAGCATAATCCTATGGCTACGGATATGACTAAATTTAAATTAGGCTAACAAACATTTAATAAGGCATAAGATGATTGGTTTAAAACTGAGGAATAAAGACGCGTTGAAGTTGAATGGTTTCAAGTTTCAACGCCTACCGTGGACTCTGCAATACCAGAATTAACGACCCACATGACAAATCAGAGTGTGCCCCTTCAAACGCCCAAGAGATTAGAATTTCTAGTTCCATGTTAAGCCCGGGTCAACAACAAGCCCGTTAGTGCTGCAATGCATTAAAAGAGCAAAACACATGAGATATGGACCTAACAATTGGTTTTGTTGGATCTAAACACGAAATGGATTCATTTTTCACTTGGTAAATTACCCAAAGAGAGAAAAGTTGGTGACATAGTCTTCAAAACGTGGGTTTGGAGTTGGAAAGAAGAGAATTGAAGAGAAAATGGATCACCTTATCCTTCAGAATAGTCGGCGCACGTTGCTTAGTCAACGTACATGAATGTGATCCAAAATTGATTCAGTGAAATTAGAAAAAAAAAATTGAACTTATGAATATGATTGCTAGACAATTAACAAATTATAAACCGAAAATTTGTCTTGAGCATGCAAGATAGTCCAACAACGCCGGCCATTTTTAGAGATAAATATGTATCATTAAAGTTGCTATTCATCTGATTAAAATATTCAGTAATATATATTTTTTTAACAATAATGTAGTATGGTTTGAAGTATAATATTTTATTTTATAATAATATTTGGTAATAATTTTAAAGCATTAAATATATTATACAACTTCATGACTAATTAATAGTTTTCCCATTTTGAAGGACAAATTAGAAGCTTGGTAATCTAACTTAATTAATGCTTGGTAATTATTTTCGTTCTCAGACAAAATCGTAAGAAAAACTCTCCGTCAGATACGCAAAGGAAAGTGTCCTCTAAAACAATTTTTTGATGAACTTCCCGGAAGTTGCTTCCAACAACTCAGAATTTACGATTTATGTACTGGGTAAGTCCACTAATCTAGACTCTATTAACTTTTAAAAGCTTATTTAAGTAAAATCACCAGGGTTTTAAGTCATTTAATATATTTATTTTTGCACGTTTTTTAACTCATTCCACAAATCGCTTTCTTCTCTTTATATTACTTTCATGGTTATGAAAAAAAATGTTGTAGAAAAGTGTGGCATAAAAAAATCTTAAAAAATATCTATATCAAGTAAACAACTATGACTCAAACTTTAAAATTTAAAAAGACGTCAAATTTGAATGAGTTTAATTTTTATGTATTATCAACATAAAGAATGTTATATTGCAAACCAATCAGCAATCACCTTAAATATAATTTTTAAAATAGGTATTATAAAATCAACAAACTAACCAAACATCATATTGTGATTAAATGACAATGAGTTTATTCAAATTAAATTTATAAAACTTACGAATAAATAAACAGATTAAATTTTATTACCCAATGATTAAATCATAAATTATCTCGTAAAATAAATTTGTCAAATTTCATAATAATTATCTTGAGAATCAAGTCAAGAATAACTTCTGATTAATTCACAAGGAAATTTTTTTTACACTTTTAGTGTGTGTCTCTATTAAGCTCAAAACTTAAACTCAACGCATAACATCCAATCTTAACTACAAATGTTGGATCCTACTCACTTTTCGTTTTACCAAGGAAATTAATAATTATAATCCAATTATAAACAAAAGGCATGGAATGAGCCCAGACATATCCATAAAATGTTTCAGCTAAAAAAACCCCGTGTGGATGTAATGCACGATAATACGCTAGTTGATATACCCGCTTCTCGCATGTGAATAAAATGCGGTAAAAAGAAAGTGCGCCTATTGTTCGTAGTGTTTACTGAGAGCGTAGTCACACACATATATAGTAATTGAATTCATGATGTAATGCAACATGTAAATAAAGTATAAATGTAATAAGTTCACAAATGTCATAGCTCAATTGTACTATAACTGTATATCATCATAAAAGCAATCTAAAAATTTACTGAAATATTTAAAATAACTATGTCAAGGAACGTGGCACTGCCTTAAATGATATGCTCCATGTTGTTCAAAAGAAAAATGAATGAACTTGGCAAGAGAGGCATCCCATGAAAGCACGAATGCATGATGCTCTATGCAGCCAGCATAGACTATCTAATCTAAGAATGACCAGCCTAAGATCAAGAGGGGATTTAACATGGAAGTCTCAACTCTAATTAAAACAACTGTTTCCTATAATTAAGTTGCTATAAAATTCTCTTTCACTTAACCCGTGTGGTAAAAATGTTTAGTTTATTTTAACAAGAATGGGCAAGAGCTATTTACGTTACACGATTAAATGGGGGGAAGGAACAGTTTCTCGAAACCAGACAACCATGATGCCAATTTCTCAATACCTGCGAACATTCTGAAGAGAATCTATTGTAACAGAGGCATAGCTCCTAACCAACAGCTCCCCATATTCTACTGGCAGAACCAACTGCTGGAATGGAAAATCACCTGAGACAAATATGATCATGGAATAAGTAACAGGTTTCCATCTGCTACACATCCTTCTGTCACTCTAATTGTCAGTGGAAAGTTGTCATACTGCTGCACAAATTGCCCCTGAAAAATGGGAAGAGAACAATATAAAGTATTAATTCATTTAAACGTAACTGTGCAAAAGAAATCTATCACCTTTGCTAAGAAAAAATAAAAAACGAATACATTATCCTCATTCCTGCCTAAAAGCCTGTCACCTAAGATAAAGCCTAGGATCAAGATTAGTACTACTTCGTAACAGATTAACATCAAAGTTAATACACATCCTATAATATTTGTTTAATTATGATCCTATTCGCCAAGTCTAATTTAATCTGAATTATCTGATTTAAAAAGTCCAATTTTGCAATAATAGTTCTACTATCTCAACAAAAACCAAACGAAAATTAGCTTTTAAATAGTATTGTACTGTTTTCTTGTTGGGGGGGGGTGTTACAATAATGACTGATATTTAAACCTGTCTTCTACTTCGTGCAAACTACTTAGATTGCCACCGTTAATACATTACTAGTAGTTTAATTAGTACTATAGCTGCGTTAAGCACAAAAATCATAATTTTATAATGATTTCCAAAAAGGTGATAACCCAGGGATTATTTCAGTCTTATAGCACAACTAGGCCAATGAGTGTAATATTATTATTCATATGATGATTCATTATATAAACCATCACTGATTGTGGATAAGGTTCTAATCCTAACCAAATAACTTGCAAGCATGTATATGAGAGAGAGAGAGTAGAAAGAAATTGACCTGGGGACCAGGAGGAGCAGCAAAACTTGGTCTCATCAAGGTGCTGTACTTCGAGTCCAATAAACCATGATCCAGTACTTACATCATCATGTGCATATGTACGAAGAAAAATTCTGCAAAGTAAACATTTCTTATTGACCCCACGTTCTAATATAATTATTACAACCATTTTTAAACATATACACATACACAAAGGAAAACTATACCTGTTTATTGAAATAAATTGAGCCAATGCTTTTGAAATGACATAGACCTCGCCTGAAGCATGTTGAAAGTATCTGAATCAAACAAGTACGAATATGAATGCCAACAAACAAAGTCCAAGAGGAAAAGAGAAAAACAATTTTTGGATCTAATACCATGATTTAGACAAAGTATTACTATAGGTATGGACACATATATGTCATTTTACTCCTACGAAATTTTTAAAATACGAGGAAAGTTCTAAAACAGTTTTTTATGGTTTTCATTTTTTTTTTTGAAAAATGTAATTATTAAAAAAAATTACTTATATTTTAAAAACACACCATATATTGAGGAAAACCATTAAAAAATCCCATTCATATGAGGCATATGACATTAATTAGAGTGTTGTTTGATACTCATGGATGCATCATTCTCAGGAAATTCTCAATACTACAGAAATAATCAAGTTTATTTATCATTATGAATCAAAATCCCTCTGCTGCATAAACTCATCAAGGAATTCATACCATGGGAATGAAACCCCCTTTGATAAAGTATTAGTAGATTGAGTAAAACTTTTAGAAAAGAAAAAACATTAAGAGTGGCAGCATCATTCAGACTGGCTCTAAATTAATAACAACTAGTAATTTCTTCCCAAAACGGTAATCTCCTAGAAAGAATAATTTTAATTTTATTAGAAATATACCAATTCCCAACATAAAAGAAAATAAATAAAATGACTCACGATTTTCTGTCACCAAATTTCCACCAGTCTGGCTCATACCATTTATGTGTCCTATAAAATAAGATTCAGACAGTGAGAAAAGCGAAGAAATTCTATTACCATAATAAACAATTCTTATTTCCCAATGAAGCATTTTGACAATACTCACGGCTCGGACATAACTTGGCCTGATTTCATACAACCGATATAAACACGGGGCTTGTCCAAATGAGAAGTTAGCACTCCTCCAAGGGCATCTATAGAGAAATTAATCCACACAATCAGTGACACAGCAAAGAACCCACAACAGCTAATAATATTTAATCCAATAGGCTTCAATCAATGCCATTGCCAACACTGCTGAATCTTCATAATTTTCTATGAATTCAAGAAATTTGTCTAACTTCCGGGGTGGGGTTCCAGCTCATCAACAAATTACCAGTACCAATAGATTCCCTCATTTGTATTTCGTGAATGGTGAGTTCTTCAGTCCCTCTGAAGTTACAGTGGAATATTATATATGATTTCTTCTAATTCTCAAAAACAGTCCTTTGCTTACAGAAAACCTTGTGTACATATACAAGAGATGCAATGATGCATTATATTTTTCATTCCCAAACAGAATTAAGGACAACATACCAAGATTAACATAGACATCATCATTGACCTTAGCATAAAATTCAGCATCCCAGTTGTCCACTGAATAAATGAAAAATGACTTTATCTTTTTTGCCTTTTCTTCATGCGCCTCCACTTGATCATCCTGTGAAGTAGATAAATCACATGTATTAATTTTACAATGACAAAAATCTAAATATCAACCAAGAGTCCATCACCACATCAAGCTCAACAGTCGACAAGCAAGGGATAAGAACAAACATTAGCCAAAACCTTTATTAACAACACTTCAAAACTCGGTTTAAAAAAAAGAAGTTTGAGCCATAGTTCTTGTACCAAGGTGCTTTTTATTCAATCACACTGTCACGGACCATATAGTCACATGGGAAAAGTTATAATATTTGTACTTTGCATCAAATATTGCTTGCGTGAAACTATCATTATTATAGAAGATAACATACAAGAATGATGAAATCATTGGTGTCACTGCTTTCTGTTTCAATTTCTTTGTCCAAACTGTCTCCACGATTTGCACTGCATCAAAATGTAAAAAGCCAATCATTTGGTAAAATTGAATCTGAACCACCAAAATTGTACCTTCTTCCTATCACAAATCGCACAATGATGCCTTTCTTATCAACCAGTTCCCTCATAGATGTACCTGCAAATAGGGTATCAATGAGTTCTGACAATACAGACTACATAAAAAAGGTAAAGAGACTGAAAAACAGAAGCCATGTAGAAAATTTCAAAGAACAGATTATTAATGTGATAGCTTGACCATGTAGCAAATCATGCTGACATTAATAAACCAAAATAAATTATAAAAGCACAAAAATAAGTAAAAGAAAGGATTTCCGAGAATAATTAATTGCTTGAAACTGAGAAGTGATCAACAACTAGCTGTCAAAACTTTTGAGTTCTGACTTCACAAGGAATGCATACTAAGCCGATGAGTTAGTCACGTTTTATTCAGATACAATATTGGAAATGATAAAACTGAAGAAACACCATAAGCAATAACGGAACACCTAATCATCATAATTATTCAGAAGAAGTTAATGATCACAGAAAGCAGACACCAAATTTTTTTGCTCCACTGAATAAAATTGGGAATACCAATATCCAGTAATCTTGCTAAAGGAAAAGCAAAACAGCAAAATAGGTACCTGTTGGCATCCAAGCCTTACGGATTGCATCCCGGTTCTTTTTTCGACCGAAGGTTGTCATGATTCCTACAACTGAAAGTACCTTCTTTGAAGGATTCTTCTCATCATTTCCTGGCAATTGCTTTGAAACAAAACCTTCCTGTCTAGCCGCAGCTAGTTCCGTCTCAAGAGCAGACAACTTCTTGCGTTGTTCCCTGAAAATAAGGGAACAACAGCCTCAGGTAAAAGATTAATCGCAGCCAAATTATAATTCAGCAACCAAAATGAAATTAACAAGACTACATACAACTTTAAGAAAATTACCTGCAGGCTATAACTTTCAGTGTATCATCAACCGAAACAGCAGATTTACCCTGAAATTGGATGAACTATACTGTCTCATTGATATCCTAAGATGACACCAGCAATCGTACTCACGCATGCACAAACAAGTACAAATCACGATAATTGAACATGCAAGTGCCAAAACAACTACTTGCTATGCAATCTACAACGTAACTATACTACGAAAAAAACTAACATCGTACCTGACCAGTTCTTTTTCCGAGCTCTTCGATTAAATATGCCCTACTTTCCGCGTCCTGCCATAGCCTGTGCATCACAGAATACACGAAAAACGTGAAACGCAATCCAAAATTGAAGTTCGAAAGACAAATGATGAAGAAGGAGAAGAAAAAATTGGAAATAGAATAACTAGTAAGTAACTAACTAACCTGCCAGCAACGTAAATGGTGGCCATGGTAGCAAGCATGGCAAGCATGAGAGCCGAAACGCGTGATCCAAAAGAGTTACCATATAGCCGGTTTTGTGATCCCCGGCTACGCATTTCTTATTCACGAAATTCTCATGAAATGTCAGATCTATGGAGCTGCAGATTCTAGCTTCGATTCGAAGACAAGATGAGGAGTTAATTGATGTTTAATACACGAATGGAACTGGTTGGTTGGGGTTGATGTTTCAGAGTTTGAACTGTGAAGACGACGTTATAACCGTTTCTAATTTCAGGGTTCATCTATGATGTATTTGCTACCTTCTTGTCCAGACCCAACAAGCACTGCACTAGTGTTCGTTTAGATTTTAAAAAAATAAATAAAAATACATTTAATTTCATTGTTATATTTATTCTAGTGCCATCAATAAAATAAATATAATTGGTTTATTTCATTATTACATGAATATTGTCTATAAAGAGAATACTTCATTTGGTATGATTAACATACCTGGAAGAAGTGTTACTTACACTGATCAAATCATATAAGAAAAATGTAAAATGATGTTAATTTATATATAGTTTTGCAAAAGAAAATTGGGTGACAAATAAAAAATGTAACATAAGCCATCCCAATCTCTAATAATGTTTTTCCTTTTAAATAAGGCTCTGGTACCATTTCAATATTTTATAGATTTTCTTTTGTAAGTGTTTGCAAAGTCCATTGCACCTTATTCAATTCAGACGGATTGAAGAGAACCAATATCATAACTACATAAGGATGTTTATTTTATCCTTAGAGAATGTAATATGTTTATTGGATAGTAATAGGTTTATATTTTTTGTTATTTTTATTTATAAATTCTTTTTCAATTTTACCTAAAAATATTATTCTAGTATTATATATCTGGGAATAACATTTCACGAATGTAAAAATATTATATGAAACAAACTCTCTCTAACTTACATGTTAGAGATAAGATATATAAATCTTAATTATTGTTAATATTAAATGATTAAGATTGATGCACCTCAATTAAAATTCTTATAGCAAATTTTTCTTTTTACCTGAAATAAAAGTTATTGATTTTTTTTAGTGGACTAAAATTTATATTTCTTCTCACTAATCATTTTAATGATTAGGTAAAAACTCTAATACAATTGATAGAATATTACACTTCGTGATCTACTGCATGTTAAATATTTTTGATGGGTTAATATTTATGCTTCTGTTCACTAATTATCTTAACGAATATGAGGAAAAAACTTCTAATATAATTGCATGGTATCATTCTTGATCTATTGCAGTTTGTCACGGTCTTGGACAATTTGTTATCTTATTAATTATAAATCAATCATTTATTTCATTCATCCTATAAGAAGTTCGAGTTTAAATGATTAATAAATGTTTTTTTCCTTATTTCACCCGAGTTAGTATTAATTAGATTCGAATAATAATTTTTAGAATTTTCCTTTTCTAAATTGCGGGACATAGATAGAATAAATTATATTTTCAATTATTAATTTAAAAATTAATGATTGATATTATATTTTATTTAAATTTTATTATATATATATATATATATATATAATTTTTAAATAAATAATTTAAAATACTTGCATTCCCCTTACCCAAATCTTAGTTTTCATGGTAATTCAAAAATAAATCCTTACCTGGATAAAAGTAAATTCAGATATGTACACATGATAAAATAAATCAATTATCTTGACTCGTGACTATTACAGATGCAGTCATTTTGGGGAATGATCCCGCAATTATTCTAGATTTAATTTTCTATCGTGTGAAGATGGTTAAATAAAATTAATCGGGAAATAATTAATTTGTTTTGCATTTTTTATTTTACTTTAATTTTATTTTGTTTTTAAAAATTATATAACTATTTAAATACAGCTATACTATTTTTAATCATTTATTATTATAAAGAATCAATATTTATGCACTTTATTTTTTAAAATATAAGTCAATTGAGAATTCAGTCCCATATCATATATTAATTACATTAATAAAAATTTAGACATTATACTTAATTTTAACAAATGAGAAATGTCAAAAAAAAAAAATTGCGAGCAATTTAAACAATCACATTCACGTTATATTATTAAACTGGAAATATACTTAAGTCAAACCAAACTTCAAAAATTACACACTTCAGTTAATCCAATACATATTCTTATTCGTATTATTATTTTTTATTTGCTAAAATGGCTTTCATCAATATATTCTTTTCTATAATAAAAGTGAAGAACATTTAATAAATAAATAAATAATACAGTTAAAAAATAATCATGAATACCACTAAATGAACAAAAATACAAAACAGTAGAAATGAATATATTTTTTCTTTTAAGAATGCATAAATCACAATTGACAATACATAATAATAATAAAAAAATTAAAAAATACAAGGAAATCTCTTCCGAAACACGTGGTACTCGTATCGTATCAGGATCATGTTAATCTACAATTTGCATTTACAAATAAGAAAAAGAAAATACTTTAACCTTATTGTGGGTCTAAATATTCTCATATTTGTTTTTATTATAATTTTAAAATAATTATTATAAAATATAATATACATGTACAAATTTATGATATCAACCAATTAATATAAGTTGGAAAAAATCAATTAATATTTTGTTAGGAAATTAATATTTATCTCTAATATAACTTTTAAGTAATTATTATTATACTTAAATACATATTAACATGTGATTAAATATAATATTTTTTTAAAGGAATTAAATATAAATATCATATACTATATTTTTATTATAAATTTCAATATTTAGCATTACATATATATAATTTTTTTCCTTCTCATTACTAGTACTAGTATACACCAATTTGTAAATAGGGTACATATTATTTATTTATTATATTAAAAAAAAGGAAGTTATTGATTGGTATATTGCCTGGAAGGTTCATAATAACAGGCTTACGTGTCGTTTTATAATTCTGATCCACAAAGGCCTAAACGACGATCGACAAAGGGATCACACATTCGCTGCAGCAGTTTCAGTCTCAGTTTTGTGCGCCTCGATCTTCTTCGTTTCGATTCCATTCCGAAAGAGTCTCTTAGCAAAATGAACGACGCAGATGTCTCAAAGCAAATCCAGCAGATGGTTCGGTTTATCCGTCAGGAAGCCGAAGAGAAAGCCAACGAGATCTCTGTCTCCGCCGAAGAAGTAACTAACTAACTATCTCTTCCATCGATCTCTTCATTCCTCAATTCAGATCCTTCGTTTCTATATAATTACTTTCATTTCATCACAGTCACGTGGTTTATACGTTTTCTCGTTTCTTTCAATTGAATCGCCATCGAATCGGTACTTCAGTTCTGAATTATACTTTTGTTTTTAATTTTATTGCAGGAATTCAACATCGAGAAGTTGCAGTTGGTTGAAGCCGACAAGAAGAAGATCCGCCAAGAGTACGAGCGCAAAGAGAAGCAAGTTGAAATTCGGAAGAAGATGTAACTTACTTTACACCTTTTTTGCATTTTTTTCTTTCATCGGTAGATTAGAATAATTCACACATGACTGTGCAATTGCTTGTTACTTATATGATGAATAGAATATTTCCTTTCCTTAATATAAATGAGAATGAGAGTGTAGTTTTAGAGAATTAGTTTAGTTTTATTTATTTATTTATTTATTTATTTTTAATCACAAATGTTAGTGCTTAGTATTTGTTAGTTTTTCTATGAGTGAAATGCTTTGTATCTGCCTTATTCTAAGTTGAAAAAATGGTTGTTATTGAGATAGTTTATGATTCATGACCATTGTTGTCTGTTGCAGTGAGTACTCTATGCAATTGAATGCTTCTCGGATAAAAGTTCTTCAAGCTCAAGATGATTTGGTTAATAACATGAAAGAAGCAGCATGTAAGGAACTTTTGCGTGTGAGCAATGATCATGGTGTGTACAGTAACCTTCTAAAAGAACTCATTGTTCAGGTCAGTTAAGATTTATTGTTTTTCAAAGTATCTTGATTAATATTTCTCAACTTTTCATTTTTGAGTGTCAATCTACTTGCGGGTAATCAATGTTAGTTATTATCTATTTATAGTGCCTTAATTCTTTCTGTATTGTTTGTGTTGGTACTATTGTATGGATAACTAGTATGTTAATGGCAAGTTTTTGCAATTATCTGCTTACACAGATGAACCAATGTAATTTCATATCACAACTAATTGGTTACATGGCAATGACCACACTGTCCTCACCATGACGTTTTTGATGTCATGAGGCATGGATTCAGCCTAAATATCTCACTTCTTTCCCCTCTTTTACAGCTTTACAAGGCATTTTTAAGCCAACTTGAAATATAACATAATTGTATAATAATACAGGGATTGTACAACATGACAACACCCCCACCCCCAAATTAAATAAAATAGAAGAAGACTGCAGATCTGGTTGTTGTATGCGCTACATAGAATGTGAATGAAGAATTTGAATATAATATAAGGATTGTATTTGACAGAGTTTGCTGAGGCTGAAAGAACCTTCTGTCTTACTGCGATGTCGGAAAGATGATGTGCATTTGGTAGAGGATGTGTTGGATTCAGCTGCACAAGAATATGCTGAAAAGGCAAATGTTAATCCACCCGAGATCATTGTTGACAACATCCATCTTCCACCTGCTCCTAGCCATCATGATTCCCATGATCCATACTGGTAATGTTATTATTATAAATAAATCCTTGACTGAGATTTTAGATTCATTTACTAGCTCGTGCTTAAAATACTACATGGGATTTTGGAGAAGGTGCTTGTTATAAAATTGACTGGCTCTGTTGGTCAGGGTTTTTCTTCTTGTTCTTGCCTGTCCTATACCGAGGTTAAAAAATGGGACTATGACATGAGTTACTAATTTCTTAAGGAATATCATAACAAAAAATGCATTTTATATCTATTATCATAATGATATTTTATATTTCAAATCGATTGGATACTATAAGAAACAAATGTATTTGGGATTTGTTTTGCTCGATGAGATAAGGACCTAATCTAATAATATAAAAACAACATAGAAATAATTCTTTTAGACTTAACCTTTTCTATTGTTAAAACAGTAATTCAAATTTGTAAAGTTAGTTTTTAGTGTTTGTATAGTTGACTAGGGGTGCATGTTGAAATCATATTATCCCATTCATCTGTCTAGTTGCTTTTATATTGAGGATTAAGTTTCAACATGTTTGATTGTATTTTTCTTTGTTCAGCTCTGGAGGGGTGGTGTTGGCTTCTCGAGATGGAAAGATTGTCTTTGAAAATACCCTTGATGCACGTTTGGATGTATTGTTCCGTAAAAAACTTCCAGAGGTAAATTTCAGCTATGAAATATTAGACTCTTGTTATTGTTGACTAGCACTTTGCATGATTTTTTTCTGTGTCGTCTTATTCTTGTTGCATATTTGTTTCTTAAATATTTGTGCTGTTATGTTTTAAACTAGAAAGATTGTCAAGAAGGTCATGGTATTTATATAATTCTCAATGCTAAAACGGGACTTCAAGTAAAGTTTCAAAAAACGTTAAAAATTACTGAAACAAAACTTTTTTAAAACTTGCTTATCAAGCAGTGAAACAAACATTTCAGTTAATGAAAAAAAGTTAGAAGTTAACTCAAATGTCTTGTCAAGTATAGCCTTAAAACCAGACTGCGGGAACTGTAAAGGGTGTTAAGAGGGACTTTAGATTAAGGTTTGTTGTTGAATAAGGAAAGGGATGAAATTCTTCAAACAAAAACTATAAACTATTGCTCAGGTGACTTCTAGCATTTGTGGAACACTTCTCTTTCTCAAGATCTTTTTTGGTAACGCTTGCATTTCATTTCTCAATATAATACATTAAGTTTTAAGTATATACTAGACTAGAGATGCCCCGTCTTCCCACTGTTGCCCAACTTCCGATATCTATTTTTGGCTTATAGAATCCTTTTATAGAAATTAGAAGGTGATTTGTCTTAACAGAGTTTTGTAATTAATCTGTAAATATATTTGTAATTTTGTTACTTGATATTTGATGTTCACTAGTTTTGTGTCAACATTCATTAATAGCTGCATGTTCCCCCATTTAATAAAAGAAAGAAAAAAACCTAATTAACCACGTACGAGTACAATTCTAAGGTTTCTTGTTCCATACTGCAGATCCGCAAGCAGCTCTTTGAATCAGTTGCTGTTTAAAGACTTGGTCGTGTTGTTTCGTTGCCCCTAGAACCTAGAATATTTATATTTTGCTGCAGAGATTGTCTGTGACCAGAGGATTATCATATTATTGCACCTGTAATCTTGGTATTATTATCCTTTTCTAAACTACATTTTTTGGGTGTCAGTCACTTTCTCATAATGTATTTGATGGGACCGCGATGATCTGGAAGTTTGTGACAAATGTTCTAAACTTAAATAAGTGTATGCCACAAGCCTACAGCCCATTGCTGCTTTTAGCTTCTTTGGTAGTAGTAATTAAGTAGCAAATTGTTGGTCGCTGCGAAAGTACTGCTGCTCTCGTTTCGCAATATTTTGTTGCTCGTGCCAATATCTAAAGTGCATGATGAATTAGTAAAAATAGAGTGGAACTGGCCACAGTCAATGGATCATTAGTTGAGAATAAAATTGGAATGTATTCGTAATATAGAAGTTTCGTTAACTCTATTTTAATTAGAGTAATTAAATTGTGGTTGTTTTCAGTCTTCCCGTTACAAAGCATCTCAGCTTTGCAGCCATTGTGAGCGTGCGATTCAGGCTGAGTATGCTTGTTTTCTGATGAGACCTTTCCATCTCTAGAGTGAACTGATTTCAATTAGAATTAAGAATAAAAAGAGAAAATAAAAATACAATTAGCAATAATAATATGAATATATAAATAGTTTAAATCTTTGGATATAGGCTGAAGTGTACGGAATAACTTTATTGAAATGTATTGATAATATAAAAGCCGCGTAACTTTTCTGTTTCTGATAAAAAAGGTTCTGTCAAAAATCTTTGATTGCTGATGACCTTCCATCTGGAAAACTATACCTTATTCCCTACTGCCTGGTCATGAATAACTACTAATTAGCAATTGTATTTATCGGAGGCTTTTGATGTCGCTGATTACCGATGATAAAGAAGTAGATAACTACAACTACTGGTCATATATTAAATTAACATCTTGTATTCGGTTTTGACAAACTTTCTAATCAGCTTATCTAGATACACCTTTAGCATCAACCTGTTGACTCCTTCATATTTTATACACACCAAATTTTATGTGATAAGATTCCACACACCTTCATTGCTATGCTTGTCTTGTTGCCAAGAACTTCCTCACAAAAAGAAATATTGTTATAACTCTTAAAGAGAAAGTTGATATCAAGTAAATCTTGGAGAGATTATACAAGTAGTTTGATATTTTTTTTTTGGTATTTTTTCTAAAAAATACTATATGCTATTTCATTTTAAAATATATACTAATTTAAACAATAAAATTAATAACATTTAATGATTAATATATATTAACTACGAAAAAAAATACATGCAACATGTTTTTTTTTTTTTTTTTTTTTTTTTTTTTTTTTTTTTTATCAATTTACATCATTTGGTGTTATCTCAAACTTGTGGATTGGGTCGAAAACTATTTCGGAAGCGTGTGCTTATATTATTACTACTATATGACACGTGTAAATTAATGTATTTGGCCTGTTGGTTACTTCTCTGGAAATGCAACTTCTGCAAAGTGTTCCAAAATCGAAACCCCCTCTATGCTGTCTCTGCTATGTATATGAGATACCTTACGATTAGTCAATTACAGACATCAAAAAGAAAATCACAAAGGATTTAAAATGACAGAGACCGAAACAGATGATGTTGGTACAGAGTGTAACTTCGCGTTCGCATTCAACGACGTCAATTTCTCAGACCGAATTCTCAACATTGAGGTTATAGCCGACAAAGACACTCATTCCCATTCTCTCTCTACAGTCGCTCCAAATCGCAAGAGACGCAGATACTCTCTTATCAAAGGTACCTTTCACGCAAACACTTCAATTTTTCCACCCATATTATGTTCTTCTTAAATTAAATTCTCTAGGTCTAAGAATAAACTCACCTTTACCGTATATATATGTATCTATTGTGTTACTAAGAGTGCCTCCAGTTGTATTATTGAATTTTCAAGTTCCGGTTTGATTGTTGGAGGCATAATCTTTATTACTAGGTTACAATTCATTAATTTGGTTCGATAATTGCATTATTTTTTCCCTTACAAATTCAAAAGCGTTTGTTTACTAGCCAATGATGTCCTCTTGCAACCCAAGGGAAAGGAAAAGGAAAATTTTAATTTATCAAATGCAGAGGAAGTTGTGGCAATCACCGAGGCACCACTTTCAGGTTTTTTTTTTCATAATTGCCTTGATCGTTATTATTATTAATTGATTAAATCCCAGGCTAATGTTTGAAGACTCCACTGTTTATTTCCTGAGTAACTAATTGGTGTAGTTCGTTTCTTCCTGTGTCTTAAATACTCAATATAGTTAAATCTATAATATTTTGAATGGATTTGTCTGCTATGTATATGAATCTTGACCAAGGTTGTTAAAATTGAACTTTACCTTAAATAATGTAAATTGTTGGAAATCCCACTTCGCATAAAGATAAAACTTGTTGTTGTTGTATGTATACAAGTGAGAAGCAGTCCTCACCTTACAAGCCGGTCTTATAGGGTTGAGTTAAGCTCTTCACCCGCAATTTCTAACAGGAAGGGATGTAAATATCGTGAACCGTAAAGTCATAGTTTGTGTCACATACATATTCATAATCTATATTTCCATAAATGTCATGCATCATATTCATTAGTTATAATTTGTAACGTAGTATAAACTTAACAATTTCCAAACACAAGTACACAACACATTGTAAGGCATAAAACTTAAACACCAGAAGTAAAAAAGTATTGCTCTAATCCTAAAATTTAGATTTCAGTTCAAACAAGAAGAGTGTAGGAACTAAGAAGAGAGGGTGGGTTCGAACAAACAGCAAAAGCCAAAATGTGAAACACAAACAAAGTTCCAGCAGAGGAAGAATGGAGGAAGACGGTTCAGATGGAGAAAGAACAGCAATGGCTCAGTCTGAGATGGAGGAAGAGAAGAACTCCTGGAGGATAAAAGGAAGAACTGCATGGGAGAATGAAGGAAAAAGAACACTGATTAGGTCTCATTGGCTCACCAAATTAAAGAGGAGAATGCTTCGGAAGGTGTCAGGTGAGTCAAGAGAGAAAATTAAAAAGCAGGTCAGCAAAAAAAACAAATTCAGATTAAATGTCCAAATGTGTCACCGGCGAAATCATAAAATCCTATAACCTTTTGCAGTTTTGGGATTTAAATAGTGTGATTTTTGAAGAATTTTACATCATCTTTGATTTTAACTATGATTTGAATAATTGAAAGGGATTAAAATCATAAAATTATGGGATTTTACAATTTGAATCCTGATTTTAACTACCATGATCTTGATTCTAGATTTTTTAACTTCGGGCGAAATTAATCATTCAGTTTTGCGATAGTAATACAGACTAGAAAATAATATCAAGTGGATTTTGTCCAGGTAATATAGGAATGGAAAATTTAATTCCGAGGATATGTAGCTTAATGGATTTGGCATTACTGCCATAATTATTGGAACTTATTTGTGAGTTTGTTTTTCGGCCATTGTTTAGTAATGAAATCTTTCAGCTGTGGCTGCTGATCAGGATGGTCATATTTGTACAAGCAAATCAAATCTATCTACATCAGGATGGTCATATTAATTCAACAGGAAACACTTCCTGTCTACTTAATTGGTTATGGTCCCATGAAACAAGAATCGTACACATTGCTGGTTGAAAATGAATATCTCCATCTGCTAACCACATCTGTGCAGTAAAAATGTTTTCCATTTATATTTATGTATGAATTTAACCATCAATTTTATGATTGCAATGTTACTTTTGTAGGTGATGATGTTCCTCGTGGCAATGATTCATCATTGGGCACGAGTCGGTCAAAAGTTCTAAGAGCTAGGACCATAAATATAAGTTCTCCAATTCTTGCAGCAAAAAGCCCCTTCTTTTATAAAGTATGTTGCTGCACTATGCCTGGTGCTGCTTTTCTACTTAAATTCATTTGTTTTAATTTGCCTTGTAATCCTTTTATTTTGCTTTATTCTTCTTGTAGTTGTTTTCAAATATGCCGAGAGATTCTAAGCATCAAAATGTGACTCTTCAAATTCATGATTCTGGTAATTTCAGGATATGTAATATTTCAGTGAGAAGAATAGTTTGTTATTTATTTATTTCACAGTATTGTATGAGCTGGAGGTTTTTGTCCCTTGGTTCATCTCTTTGTTCCTCCTTTCCTTCCTTTTAGTTTGTAGACTTTATAATGCTTATATTAGATTTTAAAGTACAAATGTCAGCTGAAGCTTTTATTTTCTTTTTTTATTATCATTGGAGCAGAAGAGGCTGCCGTTATGGACCTACTTAGTTTTATTTATAGCAATACTTTATCAAGAACGGCACCTGCTGTTGTATTGGATGTGCTTATGGCTGCTGATAAATTTGAAGTTGTATCATGCATAAATTACTGCAGTAGGATGTTGAGGGAAATGCCTATGACCTGTGAGTCTGCCTTAGGGTATTTGGATCTTCCTCCAAGCATTTCGAAGTCTGATGCTATTCAACCACTGATAGAGACCGCAAAGTTGTTTCTTGCCGCACACTACAGAGACATAACAAAGTAAGTTTCTTACTTGAAATGTTTCCTTTTTATCTGGGTGATCCGTTTCTTCTTCAACCATTAGTTATTCCAGTTCTTTTTTTTAATTCAGTTCTTAGTTTCCTCTCTTTTCTGGTTGGCTCCTACTGTATTTTATTTTGCAAACTCGTTGTGTTTTAAGAGGTTCTTCTTCTTCATTGAATAATACAGGTTTGCAGATGAAGCGCTGAATTTGCCCTTGGCTGGCGTTGAAGCAGTGCTATCTAGTGATGACCTCCAGATGCCTTCAGAGGATGCTGTCTATGACTTTGTGCTCAAGTGGGCTAGGATACATTATCCAAAAATTGAGGACCGGCAAGATGTCCTTCAAGCACGCCTTGGTCGACTCATCCGTTTTCCATACATGAGCTGCCGAAAACTGAAGAAGGTCTTAACATGCAAGGACTTCCATCCTGACCTCGCATCAAAGGTTGTTCTTGAAGCTCTTTTCTTCAAGGCAGAGACACCATATCAACAACGGTGTCTTGCTGCAAAGGATGCTGGCTACTCTTGTCTTGTGGAGCGGGCTTACAAGCACCGCCGTGTGAAGGTGGTTGAATTTGCATTGCCCCATCCACGGTGTGTCGTATACCTTGACCTAAAGAAAGAAGAATGTGCACAGTTTTTTCCTAATGCTCGAATTTACACTCAGGCATTTCCCCTAGGGGAGCAGTGGTTTTGCTTGTCAGCTCGCTGCAATATGGACAGGCAAAATGCAGCCCATTGCTTTGGGCTTTTCTTAGTAATGCATTTTAAGGAATCAGTCTCTCTTAATGTTCACTATGAATTTGCTGCTAGATCAAAATCCACTGAGGACTATATAAGCAGGTCCAAGGGAAGTTATACTTTCACTGCAGGCCACTCTGTAGGGTATAGGAATCTGTTTGGTATACCATGGACTGCATTCATAGCTGACAATAGCCTTTATTTCATCAAGGGATTACTTCATCTAAGGGTTGAACTAACCATTAGACAGTGACTCTTTCATGGGATTGGTGCTCTCTAGTTTCAAGCTTTTAGTAGCTTATGTCCAATACATTTTAGTTATTAAGTATGACTGTATTAGTCTGACTTTTTGAGAGCAGGAAAATGTTTTTATATATGTTATTATTATTATTGTCTAACTGCGTCAAGGAGATGAAAGAGTAGGATTTGGTGTAACTATACCAATATTTGATTGTAGAATAGTTCCTAACTGGTGTAGTAGAATATGTATATTTTGACTGTCATGACATTGCATAGTTATTTCTAAAACTTTTTAATTTATGTTTCTGGGGGCATATGCATTTTATTTTTTGCGCATATGAATTATTTTTCATGTATGAAATTACGCTCTGATATTTCACTTTCAATTATAAAAACAATATAGTGGAAGTTTACTTTACTGTACTTAAAAAGCTTTCAATACTAATATGGCAAGTCTTGTAAGGGGAAGAATTTGAAGGGAGTGAATTAGAATATTCAGATAATTTCATCTTCTTGTTTGTGGTGAATTAGAAGGGGCAAATGTTAAAATCCCATCTGAGGCATATCTGTAATTCATTTGTACGGTTAAATAATTCTTTGTATACTATTCATGCACCCAAAAAAGTGAAAGATTTTTCAAGTAATGAGAAAATTAAATAGTAAAGTAAAAAATAATAAATAATTTGTTGAAAAATTAAATTTTTTCACAATTAATAGAAAATAATTTCTTCTTGTTTTTTTTTATTTTTATTTTTTCTACACGTCCAAACAAGTGGTTTTATCCATCAAAATCATACAACATTTTTTAGGAAAAATATATTTTTAGTCTCAAAATTTTAAAATGTTTGGTTTTAATTCTTTGAAATTTTTATTTTTTGTAGTCCCTCTAATTTAAAAACATATTGCTCTTTATCTTTAAAGTGGTTTAAATGTGAGTTATTGAGTGTTATCTAAATCACTTCAAAATATATATATATATATATATATATATATATATATATATATAAATCAGAGGAACTAAAATAAAATAAAAAATTTTAAAGTAAATAACTTTTTGAATTTTCGAGAGAAAGAAAATTGTTTTATCTTTTTTTATTATCATATCTCATTCATTTCTGTCATTTCTGCTTCTTTTCTTCCTAAATACTAGTTTTTCTATTTCACTTCTAATCTAGATAGAACATTGAACTAGGAGACATGAGAATTTTGTGAAAGATAAAGAAAAATGATTATCTGTTAGTTTATCAGCCACAGAATTAACAGTAGATGTTTATTTTAATAAATTAATTAAAAGGATAAAAAAATATGCATTGTTGGATTTGACACAAAACATCGTTCACGTGTTTTGGAACTAAATAGCATCTTTCAAAAATTTATCCACTCATTTTTCTTAAGTTATCAGCACATTAATTCAACAGTTCCCTTGGATTCTCTCTTGGTGTGGAAAGGATCAAATGAAGCATGGCCACAGAGGAATTACCACAGAAAGCATGAAAACAACTCATTCCTAATGAAACATTTTCTTTTCATCTAATTTCACTTTAGAGTGACATGGGTATGGAGAATATAAGAATGTTTGTCTCTCAGTGTCGTTCTTAAAATATCGAGTAATTGTGTTTTCCTGTTATATTTCGAGTTTAATGATTAAAGTTATTTTATTATCAATTAATTATAAATTAAATATAAAGTGATTTTTTAGATAATTATTATTAAAATCAATAAATTTTTAATATATGAATGATTATAATTAAATTAGAATGTAAAAAAAAATTAAAAATTTAAATTTACAGTGTCAGTCCATAAACTTCTTCTCTTAAATTTTATTATTTTTCTTAAGAAAATTACATGCTAAATATTATACAGTTAATTAATTCTGATTTTATTTTTTATCAATGAAAATAATAGAAACTAAAATATAATTAAAATATTTATACACAAATTAAAGTGAAACTAAAAACATAAATAAAAAAAGAAAAAAGTAAAACTTATTTTATCTATAGATATTGAATGAGTAATTAACCTTGTCATATATCTATAAAATATTTGAACCATATAAAATTCATTTAATTATTTTTTATTTATTAGATGATTGAAATTACAAGAGGATGCTATAAGTTTTTTTAAAATTATTCTAAAATATATTCTCCTACAAGCATTGTATATTCCCCTTAACTTTAGAGTTTTCAATTTTGATATAGTTACATGGCAGACATAGAAAGGCTATAATTGGTCTTGTCAAACTAGGTTTATACCCAACTAAAGTATTGTCTTTCACTGAGAACACCCTAGTGAGAATGCTTATTTGCTTTTTTCATCGGAATCTCCACCGTTTTATCTGTCATGTCATTTGAAAAATAATAATAAACTTGAATTATATATCCCAAGTACATACCAAAGAATGTAAACTTTGCAAAATTAATCTTCGTAACGAAGAAATCTTGGCATGAAGAAAATGAATACATGCGTAATTAGCATATAATATAGCATTAACACTCATTAATTTAGTATTATATAATTATTCTCTGAAATTGAGAAAATAATACAAACTCTACTAGCTCGAAAAGCACACAGAGTTTGATTTTTTATTAATCTGATTAATTAACATAATCAAGCACAAGCTAAATCCGATTTTACTTGTATATAAAATTAACAAGCATAGCATCGGGTTCATATGTCTAATGTCATGTATTCCATTCTTTTCTTTTTTTTCGCACGACACTTACCTCTTTTATTTCTTTTAGTTTTATATATTTAAGTTGCAACTACGCAGAAAACTAATTGGTAGCACTAATGTTCTGACAAGAAGAATATGAATAACCTCCTTTCCAATAAAAAAAAATATATGTTTCGCTACTAATTCATATT
Organism: Hylodesmum podocarpum; assembly: GCA_026586105.1. NCBI lineage: Eukaryota > Viridiplantae > Streptophyta > Magnoliopsida > Fabales > Fabaceae > Hylodesmum > Hylodesmum podocarpum. The sequence goes on from JALJEV010000646.1 coordinate 1,561,952, forward strand.
TCGTGCTTATCAGCTTAAAAAAATTAATTTTTGTCAACAAAGATTAACTTAGTCTGCACTCTGCATTTTGTGATATTGTATTCTATTCTTAGAAATTAAAAAAAAAATTATTTAAAACTTTAATAAAAAAGTTATAAAGCCTATTATGGTAATACACGTAGCTTTTTTAACACAAGTGCTTCTACCGGTTCCTTGAGTTGTGGGGTTATAAAAAGGCCTTTGTTCACTCAGTGTCTCTGTGAGCAACTCGAGTTCAACAATAGGATTAAGGTTTCGGTGCTGTGGTCTCTCCCTTGAAGAACATTTTTGTTTTTTTTGGCTTTAAAGCTCTTTCATACGTACAATCATCATGTTCAAATTCCTCATTATATTCTTAAAAGGTATGATTATCTATACATCATATTATTTTTTCATGTACTCTATTAAGTAATAAGTTTGTTTGATTTTGTTTCTTACAGTGAATTGGAAGTGGGTGTGTCTGTTTTGAACGTAAACATGTTGCATGCGTGGATATATCTGATTAATGAATGGTTGATAAGGTAAGAGAGCTTTCTTCGGTCCATTCATGGTTGGCTATAAGATTGAATTAGCTGCTGACTCATTCATCCAAATACTGAGTAATGAATAATAGATATATATACTTAGTAAATGACTGAATGAAGCGGGAGACAAATTGAATCTTAAGCTTTCTGTATTTGGACTGAAGGGAGCTCCCTTTTTCTTCTTTCTATTTCTCATTTCCACCATTGGGGATTCTTTTTCATCACTTATTCATTCAGGTAATTTATATATAAAGTATATACTCCTTTACGTGTGCTTACAAGTTACAAGGTTAGTTTAATTACCACACTTTCTAAGTACTGTAACTAAATTATAATTAAGTATCAATTATTTCTATCTTTTTGTGTGACCAGGCACTGCTCATATTACTACAAAGTAAAAACACAGATATGGTGCATATCAACTCGTATATCAACGTTCGCATACGGTTTCGAACTTCCACTGGCGTTTTACTTTGTATGATGTAAATTAAGATTGACTTCCCATGCATACTTGTACTTGTTTTCCTTTCATATGTTTCTTAAGTGTTCAAATGATTTTAATCTTTACTTTAAATCGGAATGCACATGGTATTTTTAATAGAGCCGAAGAAAATAAAATGTAATGGAATGAAATATTAAAAAAAAATATTTAATATAAAATGAAGTGTAAAATGACGAAAATATGAAACCTATAACGAATATATATATATATATATATATATATATATATATAAAGAAGATATTCATTTCCTTTAAAAGTTAATAACAAATTTAAGAAACTTATTCTATGTCCTAACTTTTTATTTAACATCTTTATGGTATATTTGTTCTATTTTTGGGAGGGGAGGGGAGGGTTAAATATTTTAACAATACATGTGCAAGATGTACTAACTTAATATAGAAAATGACCAAGCCATTATAAGAATTTATATAAACTAATAATTAATTATAAAAAATGTGTCAATTCATGATCAGCCAACTACATACCAAACTAGTTAATTAATTAATTAACTAATACTGTTAAGATAAGGCTCAAAAACATGACGCAGAGACCATCTTCACTTTTATAACCGGGATACATAAAATAAAGGTAAAATATCTCAGAGAATTAATATATTAACAAGTTTTTTAAAAAAAAAAAAAAAAAAAAAAAAAAAAAAAAAGTCATTTTGTTGTTACTTGAATTTTGAAATTAGTTTAAGAGAAAATGGTTATTCGTGATGACGTTTTATACGGTTAATCGATTACAATTTTTCTTATGTAATAATCATATCTAATTTTATTTTTACTGAGCGGTGGTTTTACATTGTCCGTTAATAACCATTAAAGTCATAGGTTAATTGCTAAATTTTATATACATAGTTTAAGAAAACAATTGAAGATTGTCTCTGTGTTTCTCTTCTTTAAGACCAGTGAGTGGGGAGTTCGACACTGACACTGCATGCATACGGTGTTCTTGTCTTAATATGTGAAAAGGCAATACTAATACTAATACTAATAGCAGTCTTTCCCACTTACACATAATCTAACGTCACTTTCTCATGCTATGATTATATTCATCATTGCTCTATCTTTAACAAACATGATCTAAAGTTGTTTGTCATTAATTGCAAAATAGTTATTATTTCAGACTAAATAAAAGCCATTTAAGAAGAATCGCTAATCACCTAGTGAACTGTGGCAAACTTTAATATATATAGTAGTGTTTCAGATTTGACAATAGAACTTTACATTGCCTTTGTGTGCAATTACACTTAATTTAGGTAAAGCTTGATTTCCCTTTATTCTCCGGGGCCTAGATGTTTCCAACCCATCTGGAAAAGTATCAAGAGTTGATGAAGTTCATTTGTTTGTTATTATGGTAAAAGTCTCCTCCATTACTATCTGAAGATATGGAAATAAATAAATCATCATAGTCCAGATGCGAATCTGTGTACCCACCCTATATTATGCAAACAATAGTGCTAAGAACTGTTCAATACAAGAGTGGCTCTATTTGTTTCTCCCTTTTAGCTAAGGGCAAGAAAACTGAGGAAGTGAAATTGCATGTTTAATTATATAACGTAATGCTACGAGGAGTTTATCTGAATTGATGTGACAATAATAACATTATCATTATGTTCTTTGCTTTACTAGTGGAGAACAAAAGGAAATGATACAAATGATCTCCTTATTTGCATTGGTTATCTTGCAAATCAGTATTGAAGATGCTTCATCATGGCATGATCCGTACGCAACTAATTTATATATATATATATATATATATATATATATATATATATATATATATATATAACAACATTTTGTTCATTCCGATTTAAATACAAATGTTTGATAAGCATCTGGTTGCTCGGTCCTTCTTGGTCAAATTTTTATTTGATAAAAGGAAGAAACAAGAAAACAACAAATTTCCGTGCACTAAACCTTAACCCCACAAATCACCGATGGATTGTTTAGTGGAGAGAGACAATAGGATTATCTTAATGGGGTCTAGACAAAAGTTAGAGAAGAATGGTTAATTCTTATAATTTTATTTTCTACATTTTTCTCTAAAATTTTGAACTAAAAAAGGAATTTTATCTAAATCCCCTTGCTTCTATTTCTTCAGCATCTATCAATCAATCCATTTAACCCAACTCCACTCTAATGAGAAGAGACTCCACTGTTGTTTTTTTATTTTGCATTCCCGTTGTGACTAGAACTATGAAAATGTCCGAAACTTTTCCCTTTTCAAATCTGGAACCGCGTTAGGAAGTAGCTTTATGAGTCCGTGTTTGGAATTACGTCTCATAAGCCCCTGAATTCACGGGCGATAACGTGGGTACTGGACGCAGTTCAACACACACCCTAGGATGTGGAAAACAACTGTCTTCTGTTTGGCAAGTGATACAAAACATCATGATTTGTAGCAGCTTGTGTAAGACCACACTGGTGCCAGAAAATTTTACCAGACCCCAAATCATGTTAGCACACGAGAATACATTAATCCACTTACCTATTTCAGCAGCAAAACATTTCAATAGTTGAGTAATTACATGGGCGAAGGCTATAATTAAAGGGAAAAGAATCAAGTTTCAACATTTCTCCAAAATAATTCAATCAAAATTCAACAGGGAGGAAGAGCTGTCCTCCTTAAAGAAAAAGAAAAAAAATCAAAAGGAGATTTCCTTGTCACTTCTAGCAGATATGGATGGCTCCCAAAAACCCATCTACAAGACAAATAATTTGGAGATATATCAAAATCGCTTCTTTTCAATCACTGATAAAAAAAATAAAATAAAAAAGCTCTTTTTTCAATCTTCTACTCATTTTGCCTTATTCTCTGGTCTATTTGCTTCACACGCGGTATCCTGCTGCTACAGGTCTTGACAAGAAATCACATTATCAACTATTGCAAGGAATCCATAAAGAAAAAAACAAAACAAACAAAGAAAATGGAATCACATGTTTACCCTATCTTCCAACATGAGAAAAGAGGCTAATGTTGGAACGGAATCTCCTATACAGGTTCATAGAGGCCTAAGATATGTCCATCAATACACCTCATAGCTGCAACCTGATTGCAGGTAAATCACATCGATCAGACCTTATAAGTCCTCACTCAGTATCAAAGCCATGAATGGATGAATCACACTACCTTCCCATGAACCTCATATTTTATGGGCCCATCTAGTTCAGCTCCTAACGCCATTAGTTTAGTTACTGTGCTGTTCATGTCAGTAACCGTAAATGACAGAAGCGATGAGTACCCTTTCTGCGTGGCTTGGTCACTGTCAAATTGAAAGTGAAATCAAAACAAACATTCTGGGGCTACCAGTAAAAGTTAAAACCGTAGGAAAAAATTAGCAATTCAATAACAAGAATATGAAATCAACTGAATAAGAAACTAATGATGTTAATCAAGAAAATTAGCAATTCATCTCGTCAATTCACATGCTTCCATCCATGGGAAAAAGATTAAACTAGACTCATGTTGGCCAAACTTATACATAATAGTGTTCTAGTTCATGTAGTTTAAATTGCTAAACAATGTTCATAGAATTGATTCAACAAAATAAGGAAACGAAAGGCAGAATATTTCTAATTTTATTTTTCCTTTTATCAGTATATTCAAAACAATTGTTGAGCATATTGGAGCTAACAAAAACATGACGTGGAGTGTGGTGATTGTTAATTAGGGGTAGTTAGGAGTGAACAAATTATCGAACAGGTAGAGGGCATAAGAAAAGAGAAAAGAGAATAGTAGTACTGAGGAGAATGCATGAGAGCAAGCTTGAGAGAACCCGATTGGAGTTCGGCCCAACGAAGAGTGCAGACATTGATGCTGAAGTCCAAGCCTTCGGAGTAGAATCGTGCGGCTTTTGGAACATCCTTGTGTAGTTGTAATATCCACCTCAACGACGCTGCCATCACTGAACGACGCTGCGTTTCGCTCTTCTTCGTGGACACACCTGTGGTCTGGCGCATTGGATTTCGTTCTCTTCAATTGGATTTCAACGTTTGGGCCCACCCAATTTGGCCCATCTATATTTTCCTTAGTGGTTGAGTTACGACGGGACCTCTTGTATTGACCCAAAACCCATCCATAGTTGCCTCAAGAGGCTTTCTCATTGTAATCACAATTTCATAATTAGCTTATATTTTACGTTATTCTTTGTTAATTAATATATATTATCATATTTTTAAATATCTCAAGTAATAATTTTTTTAATGACCAAAACATCTTCTGTTTGTCATAATTTTAAATGAGAACATTAAAGACAATGACAAATTTCTATTTTCAAATATTTACTATAGCTAGCTCAAGACCTTACACTAGGTAATTTACGTGGTAGTTAAAATGGTAGTCTGGCCGAGTTCGGGTTCGATTCTTTAAAATCGGATTTAAGTTAATTTATTGGGAATCTATTTTTAAAAAGAAATTATTTATGTATTCATAATTATATATTTTTTTTAATTTATCAATTATATTTTTAATTAAATAATATACAAAAATTAATAAATAACAAATTTTGATATAAAAATTTTAGTTAAATGTATTACTTTGTTAATAAAATAATTAACGCACATGCCTTTGTTAAAAAACAAAAAAAAAGTTGAAAGAACTGGAATGCAATAAAGATTATGGCGATGATTATCAAGGAAAAAAATCAATCATAGCGATACGCAAGTCAACATATATGATGTTGATTAGTCATATTCATGAACCCAATTCACGGTTGGTACATAAATTTTTGCCAAATAGTGTTGGTCTTACTGATACCAACGCATCCAGAAACTATCCAAAAATGTATATTTGCTTTTCACTTCTCAAAACCTGACTTGATTCTTTTAGCTACATGACATGACAACATCTACAGCAGTATAGAGAATAAAGCCCGAGGGAGAAATATATTACAGATACAAAGATAAAATTATGAACAAAGCAAAAATTGCACGTCAAAGGAAGAGACGAAAGGGAAGTGTAATGACCATCATCAACAGGAAGCAAATTCCCCAATCCCCTCCACCTTATTACCAACCCCGAATTCTCAAACATGTCATCATTAAGTTAAACCACCTCTAAAAAGACCCCTTCAAGCCTTTTAAACGCGATCTCTGACCCTTGGACCTAGCTTCAAGAAGCTTCGCTTTCAACGTATTATTCTCCTTTGATCCTGAAGGCACTTTGGATGCCTCCGATATGTCAAAGTCTTGGGATGCAAGTTTTGCCATCCATTGCTTCACAGGGCTTGCCTGATTCCTCCATCCAGCATTGCTGCAGGAAGCCTCACTATAATTATTCTCAGCATGCATATTGCTACCTTCTGATGCAAAAAGTTGACCTCTTATAAGATTATCAATGATGTGATTTTTACTGGAGCTGTGCAATTCAGTGGGGTTATTTTTCCTTTCAGAACCATCATTTTCACTAATCTGAAAGTGTTCAGATATTTCTGTTATAGTTCCTTCAACTGGTCTGCTGCTATCATTGATCTTCCCCTGCTCTGCATCAATTGACTGGGACTTCTTGTGTGGCTCAGATGACATGGCCCAGGCCATCTGTTCTTCAAACTTCACTTGCAAGCTAGATGGGCTGCGATGTTTTAACCCTTCTTGCGGCATTGGTTTTTTCTTTGTGTGGTTGGTTTTCAATGTCTCCTCAAAATTTTTGTCAATGGGCTCTTCATGTACCTTAGATCCCTTGTTGTTTGGCTTGTTCAACTCAAAACAATTTGAATCACTGCCCACAGAATCATCATCATCACCCACATCTTGTGGTGCACTGACAGCATCATTCAGAGGAACAGATTCCAAGGAATTACGGCGATTCCTTGCCATTATATTTTCTGTACTCCTACTATTCTTTTTAGCTTTAAGGAAAGTCTCTATTTCAAGGCTTAGTTTATCAACTATGGACTTATCCATAAAACCATCCTGAGCTGCTTCCAGCTGCATTTGCATTCGTTCATCCAGCCATGATTCAGATATGTGGAGGATTAAGCGATCATGATCAGCCCTTTGAACCCAATCCTTATCAGACTTGTTATTCAGAGTATGCACCTCTCGTTCATATTCATTTATTCCCCTAGCAAATTCATCACATAGGTCCTCCAATAGTTTTCTTCTAGTTCTCTCTTGATCCAATTCTTTTATAGCACCAGTCAGAGAAGACTTCAATTCAGAAAGTTCCCGAGCTAATTTCCTGTGTATGCTCTCTGACCGTTTTCTTAATTTTCTCTCATCCTCAAGTTCATCCCTCACTGATTGAACAGCAGTATGGAGTCGATCCTGCTCCTTACTCTTCCGAACCAATTTATCCTCTGTAATTTGCTTCATCAGATCATCTATCTCCCGTCGATCTGCTTGCCGATCTCGAAGCAATTCTTTGATCCGAATACGTGCATGATCTAGCTCTGATTTTAATGCTTTTATCAGTGAAATGTTAGAAGCATGTTGTTCTTCCAAGCTCCATATTCTGTTTAGCACTTTTAAAAGTTCTGTAGAAGTTTTGAGACTATAATGCGGCTCCCCAATCCTTCCCTTAAATTCCATGGAACTGGAGGGAGTGGCTGCAGGATTATATGGTGTCATCTGCAACCCAATAAAGGATAAGCACAAAATGAAATAAAATATTGGATATTTGTACAACAATAAACAAGCTGCTAGAGTAGAGTAGGGATAAATATTAACTATCCTTCATACATAACACACAATGAATCATTAACCATAAATATCTTTGAATACACTCTCCAGCCCAAGAAGGTAGTTCTTGCGTAATCTTTAGAAAGACCTATATTTCAGCGGCTACTTTTTTCGAAAAAAAATCTACAAGCAGTGACTCAATCCTTGAAATTGTTTATTCTCCGAGACAAACTTTACTGTTCATTGCATATTTTCTATTTAAAGATATCATGCTGAAAAATTATTTTGGCAGCAAATAAACTGCAACATAGCTGTTAATGGTATGTTTATTATCTAAGACAAAATTAGTTGTTATTGGCAGAATTTCTCAGTAAGAAGGAAATTGGTTACTCACAATAATTTTTATTTCTCACAAGATACAATGATAGATCATAATTCATGGAACTCCTAAAGCCTAGTCAATCTTGTACATAGCAATTGTGATTTGTGACAACCTTAATGCACATTATATAAGATGCTAAACTGGTAAATCCCGCAAAAGAAACATGTTCACTTAAAAAGATATTGGAGTTTTAAAAGTGTGAGTCAGTGAAAAAGAAAAAGGAGGTGGAGATTCAACGTTAGGGGCAAGGTTGATGCTCACCTCCATGGAACTACCATAACTCGCAGGAGATAAGGGCTGTAGTGCATGGTTATTTCTCTCAATTGCCCTGTGATGCTGCATCAGAGACGCTGCAACATGCCTCCTCAAACTACTCGCGCTAGCTGGCTGATGAAACACCACAGAAACATCAGTTTTAATGAACTTCAGAAATTACATTACAAATGCCAACGAGAATTCCTGCCTCCATTGCGCGCATAAGATTAGAGACAGTGCATGAGTTCATATTACCATCCAAATCCATCTCAATGCTTATAATGCAATTCTAAGATAATTTTTTCTCTATAATTACCAGCGAAATTATTATTTAATCTTCAAGAAACACAGTATAATCAATTAATCATTAAAAAATATATATATGCTAGGGCACAGGTATAGAGATCATTCTCTGATTCTATCAACTACATATATAGAATAAAGAATAAATTGCTGACGCTGAAACAACGTATCAGGAATAAGCCATTAATAACATAAACAATAAGTCAACATAGATAATATAAAGAAAAATAAAACTATTATTCCTTAACCTAGTAGCAGTATCAGTAGTAGTGGTAGTATTCCTTAACCTAAATCAGAGTTCAAAACGACAAAGTTTTGAAGCAGAGAAAAACAATACGTACCTGATCAGGGGAACTAGGAGAAGCATCAGCCAAAAATTTAGAAATATCGAGAGCCTTGTCCTTATGAAGGACGTGGCGGCGCCGGAGTCTAGGATCGCCGGCGCCGGCGCCGGTGGCAGTGTTATTATTAGAAGGACGATGCATTTGAAAGAGAGGGAAGTAGTGATTGAATTCCCAGAGCGCAGCGGCGAGCTTTCTAGAAGAAACAGTGACAGTTTGGTATTGGTGTGTGTGAGTGCCCCAAACCCAAGAGTGCAATGGAGTACAGGGACCCTTCCTCTTACTTTTCCCTGTCAATACCCCTCTTCTTAACTTTTCTCCCAATTTTTCCTCCTTTTCCGCTTCGCTTTTCATCTCTCTCTCCACTTTCACAACGTTTATTTATGACTTGACCCTCCTTTTCCTTCTTTCTCTCTCATCAACGCTTATTAACCTTTTTATCTTTTCATTTATTATTTTCTTTCCCATTTTGTTTCCTCCTTAATAATACACGTGGTGCCGCCTCTACTGCTATGTCCCGCGTCCAAAATTGTTCTTAGTTCCCCACGACGCCATGCCATTTTCACTGTTGCTACTATTTCAGTGTTTCTATTTTGATTTTCTTTTTCTTTTTTAATTAAACTCGTTAATTCTTTTTGTCACTGCCAGATCAGATCGTGGCCAACGAGTTGGACACCAAAAAGCATTGAATCCTCGCTTAGTATTTAGCTACCTCACCGGCGCATTCAACCCTTATTATTAACCGAGGCCCACGAAAAGTGTTCCAAAAATATTCTTTTAACAAATACAACTATAAAATAAAATAACTTCATCCTCCTTTTTTTATTATTCTTTTAAAGGATTTTTTTTGTGATTAATTTAAGTCGTGTTATTTTGTGAAAAATAAAAACGAAAGTTCATTTTGAAGCTGAAACAGAGGTCCCTTGGAAGCTATCGAATGGTTGATTCAATTAGGATCCATATTAACTTGTATGAAATATTTTATTTTAAATGAAATGATAAGAATTTATTTTTATAATAAAGATTACCCAATTTTTTTGAGTGTTTTCATTTGTAAAGTTTACAAGCAACATATTATATATATATAAACTACATTTTAATATGTTAAAAATGAAAATTAATAATATATAGATATAATAATAATGGTTAGTGAGCCAAGGCACTAATTTGTAGGGTAGGTGGCCCATTTTCTGAAGTACATTTAAATGGGCTTGCAGACTGTGGAAAACATGGGCTAAGTAGAACATTTTTGAGATGCAATTCATATAACACTCGTATCTCTTACATTTACATCTCTTTGGTGGCGTACGGATTACTATAATCATCTTTAGTCACATGAAGGTTTGATTACCCTAATCTACAACTATGTATCAACCTAAATTGAATAGATATACACTATCGCGATGTGTTTCAAGGCAGAAAAGAAAAGAATGGAAACAGAATAAAATAAAAATAAAAGTTATTTGAATTTAATGAAATAAGATGGGATGAAAGATAAATATTACTATAATACAGATATAATTTAATGAAAAATAAATAATTAGAAAATATTAATATAAATTATAGTTTTACTTCTTCTATTATTCTTATTTCTATTTGTCATGATCGCTTAGAACAAATATTCTTAATTGATTAAACCAACGTATTTAGACATATATATTTTATGTTTTATTTTTTAGAAATATTTATGGTTTTAAAAATAATGCTATGCCCTGGTTAAAAATCAAAATAACCTTGTTAATGAATATTGACTTTATTTCTAAATGGAGTTAACAAAATATTATTTATATTTAATTATATTAAATTATTTTAATAAGTTAATTCATTAATTAATATCCTAATTCCCTATTGCCTAAAAGACCACAACAAAGCACCAATTGAGATACTATACTCATTTAGTTAATTATTTAATTTACGAGCTTTTCAATAAAAAAACTTGAGGGTTTTGAGTTATGAAAAATCAACAAGAGGAAAAAAATTATTTAGATTTAGAACTAGGTTGATTTAAAATTACACATAAATCAAAATAAAAGCACCTTTCTAGGAAGTAGTTTAATTTTACGACCTTTTCAATTTATCTTACGGGAATAAATTTTTAAATTGATTTTTATAGTTAAATTTATGATATAAATTAAACTTGCGTATGTTTTCAGTTCGTTAAATTCAAAGTAAAGCTGATTTTAATTTTCTCAAATTTAAAACAAAAAATATGATTTTAATCCTTTGTGTTATATAATAACAGTTATAGTTCAGGGAATTAAACCATGTTTTGAAAAGGTGAAATGTTTATTTAAAATTTGAGGGAACAAAATTATATTTAACCATAAATTAAAGAACTGAAAATATATTTAAGTCTAGAAATTATAACATAATATCTATTAAAAATTATACTTAACCAAAAACTAAAGAACTGAAAATATATTTAAGTCTAAAAATTATAACATAATATCTAAAAATTATTAATATACGGGTTCAAATTTGTGATATTCTTGAATATCAATTCAATCTTCTAATTCTCTTTAACTAATAACTGTACATCTTCAATATAAAAACTTTAGATTTAGCTCTTATTTTATACCCATTCATTGGTTTATTAATTTATGGTTGAAATACATACTAAAATCGAGTACATGCATACCTAACTCTAAAAATAATTATAATACAAGTAATAATTACTTAATCTTTGGTGATTAAAAATGTACTTATCTTCTAAAAGACATTTCTTAAGGATTGAAGTCTAAAAATCTTTATATTACTAATCATTAAAAAAATCAGTTTTATTTTTAAAATTTATTATAAAATTCAACAACATAATTTGTAATTTCGTAAAATTATAAAATTATTTTATTAAAAGAGTATACAAATATGGAAACTGAAAATACAAAGTGAACAGAAAGCGACGTTAAGTGCGAGCGGGAATGTGAATGCGTAGCAAGAATCCAAGAGATATTTCCAGCATTCCATCCCTTTGACGGTATTGCTAATTTCAGCTCCCAGCCCACTTTCTTGACTATTAATATTTTAATTTATTCAATACCAAAAACGGAATATCTTTTTTATCATGTATTATTTTTCGCACTAAATATAATTATGCATCATTTATATTAAGAAAAAATTATTGTTTATGCATTAAATTTCTTGTATATATTATGCATGTCGAAATTTTAATTTTTCTGTTCAAGCATGCTTTTTTGTTCTTTTCCTTTTGCTGCAAGTTATGGCTTTGTCCCTGCTTGTAATTAGTTTTTATTTTAAAGCTTTGTATGACTTTGTTTTTGTAGAATAAATAATATTAGAGGTTGATGTCGGTTATTAGGGTGAAATTATAATTTTAATTACAAATATTAATAAGATTTATCATGTGTACGTAAAAGAACTGCATCAGCGTCATCACGTCCCATTCACAATCACGTACTTACTTTGTAAGGTTCAAACTCTGTTATCTCTTTAATCTTTGTCTGGGAATGAATTGAATGGTTTTATTTATTCCATAAAAATAGTCAAACTTTGAATATCAGATTTAATAAGAGTGGCTGCTACTTGCCTAGTTGATCCAATCCAATGCATTTCATCAATTAAGAATGCAAATTCTGATGAATTTGTAGCCACTGGATTACAAATACCGCTTTGAGTGTGAGTGATAGCGTGGGACCTTTTGACTTTCTTCCAAACGCTCCCCGACAAAATTAAATTTATTTATTTAGTTAATTTAGGATTTCATCCCTTCACATCACTGTTTTATATTTTAGATTTTGGTTATTTAAAATTTCGTGTTAACTTTTTGTTTTTTATTTATTTTTTATTAATATTTTTAATCTCTACTTTAAACTGTAATTACTGACTATTGAGTATTGGTAATTACAAAAGAAATCACCATGTGAAACTTTTATATTAATATTTAACAATTTAATTTAATATTAAAGATTTTAAAAATTGATAAAAATATTTTAAAAGACCGTAGATTTAATTAACTGTGTATTTCTTTTATTTCTTTTATTTCTTTCACCATCCGGAAAAAGGTATATTATAAAGAGATATATATGGTAGATAGTTATAATAACATACCACTAATTAATTATGTATTAGAGTTAATTATAAAATAAAATTATATACTCAAATACTTAAATTTATTTTCTAGAGTTTAGAAGCTGATTTGGATTTTCGGGAAAAAATAAGAAGAAATATGGTGATATCCATTATAAAAGAGATGTTATGTTAAATAATTGAAGTCATGACGAAAATTGTGAGGCTTTGTATAGCATATGCTTCTACGAACTGAAGTAATAAAGTTGAGGCTTTATCTTATTTTAAATTCATTATATTTAACTGTTTGTTTCGTTTTATTTTGATATTTTAAGGTTTACAATATTATTTTAGTTCTTTTAATAAGAAATATTAAAATTTTAACAAGGTTGTGTGACGTGTCTGTTAAAGTCTTTACAAAAAATTATATTTTGATATTTAATATTAAAATTTTAAATTATTTCACTTTAATCTATTGAATTTAAAACATATATAATAATAATGTAAATTTCATAATATTTACTAGATGAACCTATTACATTGATAATATTATTTCAAAATTATGAAATTAATTTAAATTAAAGTCGGTGAATTCAAAATAGACTTGATTAATGTACAAGAGAGGAGAAGAATTGTAAAATTTTTTTTAAAAAAAAATTGAATAAAAAAAATTGTTATTAGGTTTGCTTTTATGTGAGCAATAATTATTATTATTGATTATAGATGGTAATACATTGAATTTTTAAGTATAAAAGGATTATATTTAAAATGTCAAAATAAAAGTTATAAATTTTAGATGCCAAGATAAAAAAAACAATGACACATTATAATTTTTCTGTTTAAGCATGCTTTTTTGTTCTTTTCCTTTTGCTGCAAATTATGGCTTTGTCCCTTCTTGTAATTAAATTTTTATTTTAAAGTTTTGTATGACTTTATTTTTTTTTTGTAAAATAAATAATATTAGAGGTTGATGTTGGTTATTGGGGTAAAATTATAATTTTAATTACAGATATTAACAAGATCTAATTAAGAAAGCAAATTTTGATAATTTTGTAGCTACGCCATTTACAAATACCGCTTTGTGTGTGAGTGATTGCATGGAACAACCTTTTGAATTTCTTCCAAACGCTTTAAAATTTTATTTAATTAGTTAATTTAGGATTTAATCCCTTCACTGTTTTATATTTTAGATTTTGGTTATTTAAAATTTCGTATCAACTTTTTGTTTGTTATTTATTTTTTTCTAATATTGTTAATCCCTGTCTTTAAATTGTAATTAGTGAGTATTAGTAAAGTTTTACTGAATATAAACTAAAAGTATCTGCTCATTCATTGGGATTTAATTAAAATATACTAATAAATATTTTTTTTTATATTTTAATTAATCACAAATATCATTCTTTTAAAAATTAACTTTTAATATAATTGTTTTTTAAAAATTAACCAGTGTATATCATAAATTATAATTATAATTATTTAATTGTGTAAAATATTTATATCAATAGTACATTATAACTAAACTCTAATTAAATTATAATATTTTTTATTGAATGTTTCTTCGACAACAACAGAACTTAATAAATAATTTTGCTTATTACGTAAGGGTTGGAGTTGGACAACCAGAAGTTCTTGATCTAGTATCGACATGTCATTTTAGAAATCGTGTCGTTCATTCCCTTTCGTTTAAGTTTTAAATGTTGATTTTGGATTTTCCTTTCCTAATTTACACAGCCGTGTGTTATCAAAATTCATGATAATATTATTTTCTAGAACAAAAATGGAAAGATAGTTTAATTTAAAACTACACCTTTGAATGGTTATGTATCCTCCATCACTATATTGTATTTCCCAAATTTCCGAGTGAGTTTTCTTGTGCTAAGAGTCATTATTCATTTCAAAAAAATTAATGATATAGTAAAAAGAAATAGGATGCGCAAAGAAACACGAATGATTTTAAGTGTTTCATTTTGATGTAAATCTTATTTAATTAGAAACTACCATTTAAATAGTTATCTTATTCTTGGTTCTTTTATGATGATAATACTATAAATTTAAAAAATAAAAATATATCCTTATTTATTGACTAACAATTTAGTAAATTAATTATTGATTGATCGTTATCTAATGATAAAGTGTATATTTTATCCTCTGAATATCTTTATTTTAAATGATATTAAAAATTCCAAATTATATCTAAAAAAATATCATTGTTACAATGCGTATAGTTAAGTGTTTACTTTCTCCACGGAAAGATAATTTAATTTAAAAACTTACTCCTCTAAATGATGACGCTATCCTCCACCGCTAAATTGTATTTAGGTGCAGTTTTGTGTAACAAATAAGATTGTGCACTTTTATAAAAGTACAAAGAAAAAGATAGGATCCGTGAACCGGAACCGAATATTCAATTTTAAAAGAAGGTCAATATCATGCAGTAAAGAAAAGCGCGTTTGTGAACAAAGTACAGTTTTGTATTTCGTGGTCAACTCAACTCGGCGCTCTCTGTTTCGTAGTGGAAGGTGAGTTCTGAATTTTGCTATTTTGGTGTTTAATTTTTCTGTTCCTTTTTGTCTATCTTACGTGTCTTCTCTTCAAGAATCAAATCTAAAGAGCATTAGAACTGGTTTTTAGCGAATCCGATTCCTCTTCTTCCTTCACCAACCACTACCATTAAACATGCAATGTTTTAGCTTTAGTGGTGCTATTCTTTTATTTGCTTCCTCTGTTTCTTAGGTAATCGTTGCCTTTGCTTTTAAATATTCTATCTGATTATGCGCACAACATGCTAGTAAAAATGTCTGGTAATGCTGTTTAACTTGTTTTCCACTCTCCAGTGTTTATTATTGTTTACATTATTAGTAAAAGGCTTTGTGTCATACCAAATATTTAAGAACCGAGTGATGCATTTAGGTGTGTTGGTGCGTCAGCCATGACTTTTGACGTTTGAATGTGTGAGAAAGGTACCATATTTGAAAAAAGGGTTGTTACCGTGATTTTAATGAATTCATACGGGCTTTGATTTGGTTTTATTGGACTTTTTCATTGTCTTTTAGTTATGAATTTACAAAATTACCACCTTGTTTTTCAATTTGTTTCACAGTTTCAAAGATTTGTGATTTTGATTGTTGTTGTTGCTGTTGTTCTCTCTCCTGGTTGTTATTCCACTATAATCTGCATTACACGGACTTCTTCTCTCTCCCTATTTTCTCTTTCTTACATATACCCTTCCAAACCTATTATAATTTCTATCACATTGAAAATCAAGTGACAATTTTTAATTGAAAGTGAAAACAGAAAACTTTTCTCAGAGGTACATGAGAATCCTTCTTTCTGCAGAAATTTAGGTGGATCTGCTGTTAACTGTGGATTTTGGACTGTTGAAATGGCTACCAATGTCACATCTGGAAAAGCTTGCCCGGCGCCCATGAAAGCCACATCAAACGGCGCGTTTCAGGGTGACAACCCTCTTGACTTTGCGGTACCACTGCTTATTTTACAGATATGCCTTGTTCTTGTAGTCTCAAGGGGACTGGCATATATTCTAAAACCTTTAAGGCAACCAAGAGTTATTGCAGAGATTATTGTAAGTTCATTATTTTTCTTTAAATCTTTATCATAGTATAAATAGATAATTGTTATTTGTATTAGTATGATCTGTTTCTTTTCTTCTTTTTTTTTTTAATCTGTTTAATGATTTCAATGGAGTCCCAATCAACTGGACTAAGAGTGAGCAATATGACTCACTGGGGATTGACCTGACTTTGCTTGCTTCTGGATCAATCTGGTTGCTACCAGGTTCAGAGGCAATTGAGATATGATAAGAGCTTTCAGCGTTTCATTTTTATATAATTCGTTAGTCTCATATTTAAGGAGTAATTCTCCATTTGATACCTATTGTTTTACAAATTTTATCTTTTAGTTTCTATAGTTCAAAATTGATATTTTAAGTCCTCATGTTTTATATTTAGTTCTTGTTATTATTATTTTTAGTCCTTGTATTTTACATGTTAACACATCACCAGGGACTTAATATCATTATGTAACTTTTAGCAACGGGGATAAAAAAGAATTAGAGTATAAAGAACAGAGACTAAAAGACCACTTTTAAACTACACAGAGAAAGAGAAAGTTGGTGAAATTACATGGACTAAATAAACAATTAAACCCATATTTAATGTGAAATTTACCGCGTAGAATGCAATATGACTTTAAACAGTTCATAAGTCAGGATAGATGTTAGAGAAATAAACATGCCAAAATATGTACAGTGATTTTGATGTGTAAGATTGCTATTGACAGGGAGGAATACTTCTTGGGCCATCAGCTCTTGGACGGAATAAAAGCTATATGCAAGCAGTTTTCCCAGCCAGGAGTCTTACAGTATTAGATACTCTAGCAAACATTGGCCTCATATTCTTTCTTTTCTTAGCAGGCCTGGAGTTAGATCCCAAATCTCTGCGCAAAACTGGAAATCGAGTTCTTGCTATTGCTTTAGCTGGAATAAGCCTACCCTTTGTACTAGGAATCGGTACATCATTTGTTCTGAAACAAACAATTGCCAAAGGTGCAGACAGTGCTGCATTCCTTGTATTTATGGGTGTTGCTCTGTCCATAACTGCATTTCCTGTATTAGCCCGTATCTTGGCCGAGTTGAAACTTCTAACCACAAATGTTGGCAAAACAGCCATGTCAGCTGCAGCAATTAATGACATAGCTGCCTGGATTCTGCTTGCTCTGGCTGTTGCCTTGTCAGGCCATGACCGATCTCCAGTTGTGTCATTGTGGGTCTTCTTAGCTGGGTGTGGTTTTGTCATTTGCGCAATCCTTATTGTCCCTCCAATTTTCAAATGGGTAAGCCAACGATGCCATGAAGGTGAACCAGTTGAAGAGGTATACATATGTGGTACGTTAGCTGCTGTTCTGGCTGCTGGGTTTGCCACAGATGCTATCGGAATCCATGCCATGTTTGGTGCTTTTGTTGTTGGAATTTTGGTCCCAAACGATGGACCATTTGCCAGTGCTCTTGTGGAGAAAGTAGAGGATCTTGTGTCTGGTCTGTTTCTCCCGCTCTATTTTGTGTCAAGTGGATTGAAGACTAATGTAGCCACCATCAAGGGGCTGCAATCATGGGGTCTTCTGGTTTTTGTTATTTTTTCAGCTTCTTTTGGGAAGATTGTTGGGACTATCGTTGTTTCTCTTTTCTGTAAAGTACCTTTTAATGAGGCTTTGGCGTTGGGGTTCTTGATGAACTGTAAAGGCTTGGTTGAATTAATTGTCCTCAACGTCGGTAAAGATAGAAAGGTATTTGAATTTTCTCGCTCTCACTTTTCTCTATAATCATTTTAAAAGGTGCCTTTTCCTATCTATTACCATGTTGAATGAATATTTAATATATGCATTTACAGGTTTTGAATGATCAGACCTTCGCCATTATGGTTCTTATGGCAGTTTTTACTACCTTCATCACCACTCCTCTTGTGACTGCCGTGTATAAGCCTGCAAGGAAGAAAAGAATTGCTGATTACAAATATAGAACAATTGCAAGGAAAAATGAAAATAGCCAACTGAGGGTTCTTGCCTGCTTCAATAGTTCAAGAAATATTCCATCAATGTTAAATTTGATTGAGATTTCAAGAGGAACCGAAAAGCGGGATGCACTTTGTGTGTATGCAATGCACCTCAAAGAATTCTCTGAGAGGTCCTCGTCTATATTGATGGTACATAAGGCAAGAAGAAATGGGATGCCATTCTGGAACAAAGGCCATGATGCTGATTCTGACCAAGTTATTGTGGCATTTGAGGCTTACAGACAACTAAGTCAAGTGTCTATCCGGCCAATGATTGCAATCTCATCTCTGACTGATATACATGAAGACATTTGTGCAACTGCTGAGAGGAAGCAAGCGGCAGTTATTATTCTTCCATTTCATAAGCATCAAAGATTGGATGGTTCACTAAATATTACTAGAAATGATTTTCGATGGGTTAACAAAAGGGTACTTGACCATGCCCCATGCTCAGTTGGAATTTTTGTTGATCGTGGGCTTGGTGGTACATCCCATGTCTCTGCAAGTAATGTTTCTTATTGTGTCACCGTGCTTTTCTTTGGTGGTGGTGATGATCGTGAAGCCCTTGCTTATGGAAGTCGTATGGCCGAGCACCCTGGCATAAAATTGGTGGTTATCCGCTTTGTAGCAGAACCAAATGAAGGAGAGATTGTAAGAGTTGATGTGGATGACTCCTCTAACACCAAATTAATCTCAGAAGATGAGGAATCGCTGGATGAATTTAAGCTGAGAATAGCAAATGATGATACCATCATCTATGAAGAGAGACTAGTAAAAAATGCTGCAGAAACAGTTGCTATTATCCGTGAGTTCAATAGTTGCAATCTGTTTCTTGTTGGTTCCAGGCCAGCTGGTGAAGTTGCCCTTGCTCTCAAAACGAGTGAATGTCCTGAACTAGGACCTGTTGGTGGTTTATTGGCATCACAAGATTACCCCACAACAGCATCCGTTTTGGTGATGCAACAGTATCACAATGGAGCATCAATAAACTTAATTTCAGAAAAGGAACAAAATGCATCTGATAGCCCAGAATCTGCATAAACGGCTCTTCTATAAGTTTATTCAGGAACGCACACCTTGTTTGAGCTTTTCTCAATTCTATGCAGCTTTGCTGTATTTTATAGTTCAAAATTTTAATTTCTTAGGAATTGATTTAGAATTGTGATTTCTATGGTAGGACTTCATAGTTATGGAGTGAAATTAGGATTTTAGCTTCAACTCCAATTCTGTTAAAGTTATAAAATCTATAGTTTACAAATAAAATCTATAAAAGAATAATAAAGTGATATTCTATTTCAAGTTTTCAACCTTCACTTTCATTTGTTAAAAACCGTGCCAATTAGATTTTCCATATATCTATTTCTAATGAATAAAAAGAGATGTTAGAGAGACATGCATTGTCATGTCTGTTTTAAGTAAATTTTATTATTATTATTAATAGTGATTATTTTTTAATTGGTCTTTTTTACAAATAAAAAGAGATAATCATAATGTAATTTATAATCAACTTGTTTAAAATATATTTGAAGAGGAGGATATAAGTTACACCATTAGTAACTTTAAATAGAATGTGATTTTTGTTGATTTAATCTACGAATTATGGCAATTTATTCTGATTGTTTGTAAAATTTTAATAATATTAAATTGATAATTTAAAAAGTATGTATATCCGGTTAATCTATACATATTTCAATGAGATATTACTTACTTTTTTTAAAAAAAATAATATAAATTTTATAGACATTGTTTTTAATATACAGTGGAGATTTTAAGATTAAAATTTAAAACTCTATATATACTATTCAAATCTCTGTTACCAGGCCAGTCTAGTAGTTTTCTTTATGGATATAATTTATATGACAGTAATTTGAAATCTAATGGTAGATAGATTTTAAAATAAAAAATATTAATTGAAAATTTATGCAACAGTATAAAAAAATTATATTATGGTGTAACTTTATTCCTGTTCATTTTTGAATTTCACAGTAAATTTAATTTATTTTCTCCAAATTTATTGGTGGAAACGTGGAATGAAACTTGATAAGAGATGAAAGTTGGGTTGAAGTGTATTTGTTGGGACTTGGGAGTAAGGTAATTCCCTGAAGACTTCAAAAGAAAGAAAACGGCCATTGTGAATATGGAACAACAGAAGCCCAAATAAATATTCTAAAAGACTGTAAATTTAATTAACGTACACTCCTTTTATTTCTTTGACCTTTCAAAAAAGGTATATACCCAAATTTATTTTCTGACTAGAGCCTAGAAACAGACTCGGATTTTAGGAAAAAAATAAAAAGACCGTGGTGATATTCATTATAAAAAAGAGATGTAACTTTAAAAATTATGACGAAAATTCTATGCTCTGTGTAACATATGTTTCCACAAATCGAAATAAAAATAAAATTGAGGCTTATCTTATTTTTAATCCATTATATTTATTTAACCGTATTCGTTTTATTTTGGTAATTTAAGTTTTAAAAAATTTATTTTAATTCTCGTAAGAAAAACATATTAAAATCTTAACAAGATTGTGTGATGTGTATGTTAAGGTATTTTAAAAAAAGTATATTTTAATATTTAAAGGTGGGAGGTGGATCACTTGAACTTCTTGATACGCAATAAATTTAATGATATTTTGACAGTATAACAAAAACAAATATGATAGTCTGTTATAACAATTAATAAAAAACAAATCACAGTAAACTTATGAATTGTTGTTTTCTCCTAAGGCAGTTATTCTGCATTACAAAGACTTCTTTTCTCTCCTTATTTCTCTCTATCAGTTATCCCACTATAATCTCTCACCCTATTTCTCTTTCTTATATATACCCTCCCAAACCTGTCATCATTTCTATCGCATTGAAAATTAAGTGGAGATTTTTAATTGAAAGTGAAAACAGATATTACATTGAAAATCAAGTGACAATTTTTAATTGAAAGTGAAAACAGATAACTTTTTCTCGTAAGTGAATGAGAATCTTTCTTTCTGCTGTTAACGGTGGATTTTGGACTGTTGAAATGGCTACCAATGCTACACCTGGAAAAGCTTGTCCGGCGCCCATGAAAGTTACATCAAACGGCGCGTTTCAGGGTGACAACACTCTTGACTTTGCGGTACCGCTACTTATTTTACAGATATGCCTTGTTCTTGTAGTCTCAAGGGGACTGGCATATATTCTAAAACCTTTAAGGCAACCAAGAGTTATTGCAGAGATTATTGCAAGTTCATTCTTTTTCATGGTCGTGACACTTGGACTGTGACCCTTTTAAGTAGAACCTTAATAATTTTAGGTACAGTGGTAAGCTCTCAATCCAACAAAATAAATAACATTGTGTAACTCTTAAAGGAGGGTCTAAAAGAGAATTAAAATACAAGGATAGAAACTAGAAAGACCACTGAAATTACATGCACGAAATAAATAATTAAACCTATATTCAATGTGAAATTTACCGCGACTTTAAACAATTCATAAGTAAGGATAGATGTTAGAGAAATACACATGCCAAATTTGATGTGTAAGATTGCTATTGACAGGGAGGAATACTTCTTGGACCATCAGCTCTTGGACGGAATAAAAGCTATATGCAAGCAGTTTTCCCAGCCAGGAGTCTTACAGTATTAGATACTCTAGCAAACATTGGCCTTATATTCTTTCTTTTCTTAGCAGGCCTGGAGTTAGATCCCAAATCTCTGCGCAAAACTGGAAATCGAGTTCTTGCTATTGCTTTAGCTGGAATAAGCCTACCCTTTGTACTAGGAATTGGTACATCATTTGTTCTGAAACAAACAATTGCCAAAGGTGCTGATAGTGCTGCATTCCTTGTATTTACGGGTGTTGCTCTGTCCATAACTGCATTTCCTGTATTAGCCCGTATCTTGGCCGAGTTGAAACTTCTAACCACAAATGTTGGCAAAACAGCTATGTCAGCAGCAGCAATTAATGACATAGCTGCCTGGATTCTGCTTGCTCTGGCTGTTGCCTTGTCAGGCCATGACAGATCTCCAGTTGTGTCATTGTGGGTCTTCTTAGCTGGGTGTGGTTTTGTCATTTGCGCAATCCTTATTGTCCCTCCAATTTTCAAATGGGTAAGCCAACGATGCCATGAAGGTGAACCAGTTGAAGAGGTATACATATGTGGTACATTAGCTGCTGTTCTGGCTGCTGGGTTTGTCACAGATGCTATCGGAATCCATGCTATGTTTGGTGCTTTTGTTATTGGAATTTTGGTCCCAAACGATGGACCATTTGCCAGTGCTCTTGTGGAGAAAGTAGAGGATCTTGTGTCTGGTCTATTTCTCCCTCTCTATTTTGTGTCAAGTGGGTTGAAGACTAATGTAGCCACCATCAAGGGGCTGCAATCATGGGGTCTTCTGGCTTTTGTTATATTTTCAGCTTCTTTTGGGAAGATTGTTGGGACTATCGTTGTTTCTCTTTTCTGTAAAGTACCTTTTAATGAGGCTTTGGCGTTGGAGTTCTTGATGAACTGTAAAGGCTTGGTTGAATTAATTGTCCTCAACGTCGGTAAAGATAGAAAGGTATTTGAATTTTCTCGCTCTCACTTTTCTCTGTAATCATTTTAAAAGGTGCCTTTTCCTATCTATTACCATGTTGAATGAATATTTAATATATGCATTTACAGGTTTTAAATGATCAGACCTTTGCCATTATGGTTCTTATGGCAGTTTTTACTACCTTCATCACCACTCCTCTTGTGACTGCCGTGTATAAGCCTGCAAGGAAGAAAAGAATAGCTGATTACAAACATAGAACAATTGCAAGGACAGATGAAAATAGCCAACTGAGGGTTCTTGCCTGCTTCCATAGTTCAAGAAATATTCCATCAATGTTAAATTTGATTGAGATTTCAAGAGGAACCGAAAAGCGGGACACACTTTGTGTGTATGCAATGCACCTCAAAGAATTCTCTGAGAGGTCCTCGTCTATATTGATGGTACATAAGGCAAGAAGAAATGGGATGCCATTCTGGAACAAAGGCCATGATGCTGATTCTGACCAAGTTATTGTGGCATTTGAGGCTTACGGGCAACTAAGTCAAGTGTCTATTCGGCCAATGATTGCAATCTCATCTATGACTGATATACATGAAGACATTTGTGCAACTGCTGAAAGGAAAGAAGCGGCAGTTATTATTCTTCCATTTCAGAAGCATCAAAGATTGGTTAACAAAAGGGTACTTGAGCATGCCCCATGCTCAGTTGGAATTTTTGTTGATCGTGGGCTTGGTGGTACATCCCATGTCTCTGCAAGTAATGTTTCTTATTGTGTCACCGTGCTTTTCTTTGGTGGTGGTGATGATCGTGAAGCTCTTGCTTATGGAAGTCGTATGGCTGAGCACCCTGGCATAAGATTAGTGGTTATCCGCTTTATAGCAGAACCAAATGAAGGAGAGATTGTAAGAGTTGATGTGGGTGACTCCTTTAACACCAAATTAATCTCAGAAGATGAGGAATCGCTGGATGAATTTAAGTTTAAAATAGTAAATGATGACACCATCATCTATGAAGAAAGACTAGTAAAAAATGCTGCAGAAGCAGTTGCTACTATCCGTGAGTTCAATAGTTGCAATCTGTTTCTTGTTGGTTCCAGGCCAGCTGGTGAAGTTGCCCTTGCTCTCAAAACGAGTGAATGTCCTGAACTAGGACCTGTTGGTGGTTTATTGGCATCACAAGATTACCCTACAACAGCATCCGTTTTGGTGATGCAACAGTATCACAATGGAGCTTCAATAAACTTAATCTCAGAATGGAGCAAAATGCATCTGATAGTCCGGAATCTGCATAAACGGCAGTCCTCTAAGTTTATTGATTTAGAATAGTGATTTCTATGGTAGGACTTTCAGTTGTGCAAATAGTTATGGAGTGAAATTTAGGATTCTAGCTTCAACTCCAATTCTGTCAAAGTTGTAAAATTTATAGGTTATAAATAAAATCTATACAAAAATAATAAAGGGATATTCCTTATTAGTTTTCAAATTTTTGGATTTTTTTTTTCTGTTCCTGCAAACAACCTTACTATTCTATTTCAAGTTTTGAACCTTCACTTACATTTGTGAAGAATCGTGCCAATTAGATTTTCCATATGTCTATTTCTAATGAATAAAAAATTGAGGACACATTTATAATAAAAAGTGGAGACAGTAAGATTAAAATTTAAAACTCTATATATACTATTCAAATCTCTATAAAAAAAATATTAAATGATAATTTATGCAACAGTGTAAAAAAATTATATTACTTACGTCCGTGTAACTTTAATTTATCTTGTTCATTCTTGAATTTCATAGTAAATTTAATTTATTTTCTCTAAATTTATTGGTGGAAATGTGAAATGAACCTTGATAAGAGATGAAGGTTGGGTTAAGCCTGTACTTGTCAGGACTAGGGAGTAGGGTAATTCCCTGAAGAAAACGGACTTTGTGAATATGGACCAACAGAAACCCAAGTAAATTTATAAAAGTTGGGCCCAATAAAGAGTTGTACAAATCTCTGACCGTTACTAACAAACATAAAGTTACAACAATATTGTAGATTTAATTAACCTAATTAACCTTACATTTCTTTTATTTATTTGACCTTCCGGAAAAGGTATATACCAAAATACCCAAATTTATTTTCTGGCTAGAACCTAGACCTCTAGAAGCAGACTCGGATTTTCGGGAAAAAATAAAAAGATATATATATATATATATATATATATATATATATATATATATATATATATATATATATATATATATGATGTTAAATAGTTGAAGTCATGACAAAAATTCTATGTTTTGTATAACATATGCTTCCACAGACCGAAGTAAAAATAAAGTTGAGGTTATTTTATTTTTAATCTATTATTATATTTAGCTGTTTGATTCATTTTATTTTGGTAATTTAAGTTTTAAAAAATTTATTTTAGTTCTTTTAAGAAGAGGTGTTAAAATCTTAACAAGGTTGTGTGATGTGTCTGTTAAGGTACTTAGAAAAATTATATTTTGATATTTAAGGGTGGTAGTTGGATCACCAGGAGTTCTTGATTCACAATAAATTTATGAATGATGATATTTTGATGGTGTAACAAAAGATAGTATGTTATGACAACTAGCAAAAAAAAAATAGATCATACAGAACTTATAAATTGTCTTGTTTTCTCCTTCGGCAGTTATCCCACTCTAATCTACATTACAAAGACTTTTCTGTCTCTTTATTTCTTTATAATATTAAAATTATGTATTTTTCTTTTTCTCTTTATATTTTATAATTAATTATTTCTATATAATTTCTCAAAAATTTTAATTACATGACTGTGGTTCAAGCTTTCCCCGATTTTTTTCATCAATGGAACTCCTGTCGAGGTGGTTTTCGTTTACCAGCGCGCGTAGGCGGTCGTGTTTTGAGGTGAGGTGTATTTGTTATGATTAGTGAGTAGAGTAACTCCCTGAAGACTTGAAAAGAAAGAAAACGGGCCTTGTGAATATGGAACAACAGAAGCCCAAACAAATTTATAAAAGTTGGGTTGTACAAAAATCTTTGACCGTTACTAACAAACATAAAGTTACAAAAATATTCTAAAAAACTGTAGATTTAATTAACTGTACATTTCTTCTATTTCTTTGACCTTCAAAAAAAAAGGTATATACCCAAATACCCAAATTTATTTTCTGAGTAGAGCCTAGAACTCTAGAAGCAGACTCGGAATTTTGGGAAAAATTGGACTTTTGGAAAAAAATCGGATTTTTGGAAAATATATATATATATATATATATATATATATATATAATATGATGATATTCATTATAAAAAAAATATAATGTTAAATAGTTGAAGTCATGAAAAAAATTCTATATTCTGTACAGCATATGCTTCGACTAACCGAAATGTGATATTAAATAGTTGAAGTCATGACGAAAATAGAGTATAACATATGTTTCCACAAAGTGAAGTAAAAATAAAGTTGAAGTTTATCTTATTTTTAATCCATTATATTTAGCATTGTAATTTAAGTTTTAAAAAATTTATTTTAGTTTTTAGCATCTTAACAAGGTTGTGTGATGTGTCTGTTAAGGTATTTAGAAAAAATTAATATTTTGATATTTAAGGGTGGTAGTGGATCACCAGAAGTTTTTGGTCCACACAATATATTTATGAATGATATTTTGATGGGTAACAAATAAGATAGTAGTTAAAATAAAAACGATGATATGTTATTTTTCTTCATGTAATTATCCCATTATAATTTATATTATAGAGACTTCTTCTCCATTCTTATTTTTTTTTATTATATAAAATTTTACTTTGCTTTAAGAAATCAACTCATTCACGTATATATATATATATATATATATATATATATATATATATATATATATATATATATATATATATATATATATATATATATATATATATATATATATATATATATATATATATATATATATATATATATATATATATATATATATATATATATATATATATATATATATATATATATTTCTTTCCACTAAAAAAAATTAACTTACTCACATTTCGTATATATAATTATATATTTCTTTTTTAGATTTTATTTATATACGTAGTAGACTTTATTTTGCTTCAAGAAATCAATTCACAAATATATACGATTATATATTTCTCTCTTCAAATTTTATATGCATATATATTTCCTTATAAAATTAAAATTATATTTTTTTTTCTCTTTATATTTTATATATATTTCTCTTTTTATATTTTATAAATTAATTATCTGCATATAAAAGTTATCTATTAGATAATTTTTTCTTATACATATCCTCCCAATTTTCCCTTATATATACCCTCCCAATTCTATCGCATTGATTTTTCCTTATATATACCCTCTCAATTCTATCGCATTGATTTTTCCTTATATATACCCTCTCAATTCTATCACATTATTTGAAAATTAAGTTTTAATTGAACGTATTTATAACTAACTATGTTGTGTGTAGTATATACCCTCCCAATTCTATCACATTGAAAATTAAGTGAGAATTTTTAATTGAAAGTGAAAACAGATAACTTTTCATCCATCTTTCTGCAGAAATTTAGGTGGATCTGCTGTTAACTGTGGATTTTGGACTGTTGAAATGGCTACCAATGGTACATCTGGAAAAGTTTGCCCGGCGCCCATGAAAGCCACGTCAAACGGCGCGTTTCAGGGTGACAGCCCTCTTGACTTTGCGTACCACTGCTGGGGACTGGCATACATTGCAGAGAGAAAGGAAGTGGCAGTCATTATTCTTCAATTTCATAAGCATCAACAAAAATTCCAACTGAGCATGGGGCATGCTCAAACCACCACCACCAAAGAAAAGTACAGTGACATGATGTCGATGGCTCCTCTAGCATCTGATAGTCCCGGCTCTCCCCTAACATCTTGTTTGAGTTTTTCTCAACTCCATGCAGCTTTACTTCATTTTATAGTTCAAAATTTTAGATTTCTATGGCAGGACTTTCAGGTGACACTCCCTAACGTCTTGTTTGAGTTTTTCTCAACTCCATGCAGCTTTACTTCATTTTATAGTTCAAAATTTTTAGATTTCTATAGCAGGACTTTCAGGGTGACATATAAGTAATTTCAAATAGGATGTGATTTTTGTTGATTTAATCAATGAATTATAACAATTTATCTTTATTTTTTGTAAAATTTTAATACTATTAAATTCATAATTAATTTTTTTACATTCTTACACATTTAAAAAGTATATATATCCACGTTAAAAAAAGTATATATATCCAGTTAACCTTCATATATTTTCAATGAGACATTAATTATTTTTTTTAAATTAATATAAATTTTATAGACATTGTTTCTAACATACAATGGAGACAGTAAGATTAAAATTTAAAACTCTATATGTACCATTCAAATCTCTATTACTAGGCCAGTCTGGTAATTTTTTTAATGGATATAATTTATATGACAGTAATTTGAAATCTAATGGTAGGTAGATTTTAAATTAAAAATATTAACTGATAATTTATGCAACAGTATCAAAAAATTATATTATGGTGTAACTTTATTCCTGTTCATTTTTGAATTTCACAGTAAATTTAATTTATTTTCTCCAAATTTATTGGTGGAAATGTGGAATGAACCTTGACAAGAGATGAAAGATTGGGTTGAGCCTTGCAAATATGGATCAACATAAGCCCAAATAAACTTATAAAAGTTGGGCCCAACAAAGGGTTGAACAAATTTGTGACAGTTACTAACAAAGATGAAGTTGCAAAAGATGGTATATTAGCCGGGACAGTTGGTTGGTGAATGGTGGCGCGAGGCTTATCCAAGGCAGTAGAACTAACAGAGCGAGCCAAGTGCCACACAAATGAAACTAGAAATGCACTTTCACTCTCATTCACATTCACTTTCACTTCCCAAACCATTTCACTCTTCTTCTTCTTCTTTTCTTCTTCTTCTTCCTCCTTCCACTCTCTCCTCTAAGAGCTTCAAATTCTCTCCTATTTCCTCTTCATCAATTCCACCAAATCAAATCAAATTCCGAACGCATGGACTCACTCGTGCGCACAAGAATTGCAACAATTCGCGTGAATCACTTGCTGAAATCTCCAATTTCAAATTTCCTTTGCCTCAGTCTCTTTTTTCGTCTTCTTTTTCTACTTCTACTGTTGCTGTTACTAATTTTTCCACCAGGCTTCTCAGCTTTATGATGCTCTTCGGCTTCTTCACACTTGGAGATTCATATCCTGCACTTGCTGCTTCTGATTTCACCTCTATATTTGGGGATATTGGTGACATAAGCACAGGTTTTGCTTCAGTTAGGAAAATCTCCCTGTCACTTTTATAATTACAATGCCTTCAAAAGAAAACGGAAAAATATAAAATCTCCATGCATTAACGTTTTTCATACTTTACCTGTTTGCGAGTAGTTATAGATTTACGGTGTACTTTGTTATTACATGTGGAATTAATTGGATATAAATTGCAAGTAGTTAACGATTTTTATGCTCTGTCACAGGCGTTTCTGCTGATATTTTTCTCTGAACTGGGAGACAAGACCTTTTTTATTGCAGTAAGTGTACATAAATCGCCATTATCGCCAAGCAAATAATACAAGCGATGATTTGTGTATTTGATGTTTTATGCAGGCGCTTCTTGCAGCTAGGAATTCAGCTGGTGTTGTTTTTATTGGGACATTTGGCGCACTTGCGTATGTTTTATTGTTTCACGGTGATTTAGATGTTCTTGCAGTTTTGCTTTTGTTTTAGTGGACTTTGTTATGATTGCTCGCCATGCTTATATAAGTTGATGCAACTCATGCAAGCGATTAAGGTGAAAATATTTGAGCAACCTAGAAAAATTAAAATCCTGCAGGAAGATGGCCTGTGGACAATTTAGTAAACTTTAATGGTTTTCTTCGTATACCTTCTGTACAGAATTCTTTAGGCATATATTGTTACCAGAAGTCAAATAACCATAGCAACATTTAGAGAATGACAATTTTAGAAATGCTAAATATTTTTGTAGATGATGCATATATCTTCAGTTATACACCTCTCGTCAAATTATTAATATTTAGTATGAATTTGTTATTGACAGGGCAATGACTGTCATATCTGTTGCACTTGGACGAACTTTTCATTATGTTGACGAAATCTTGCCATTCAGGTTTCCCAGATTAATTTATAAACTATGTTGTATGACTTGGTGAATAGTTCTAATCATTCTTTACATGTTACAAACTACAGTTTCGTGCTAAGTTTCATGTTAACATTGAAACAATATGATGACACCATTGTGTAGGATAGGGTTTGAAAATTACTCGCAATGATGTTTTTCAACTTGTATTAACCTCTGACCAACCATGAAATAATACAATGTCAAAAACCATGTAACATTAAAGCATAATCTGATTATGAATACCTTTTCAAAAACTTCATCTAATAGGTTGCCTTGCACAGGTTTGGAGAAACTGATTTACCTATTGATGATATTGCTGCTGTTTGCCTATTGGTAATTATCACTTCATGTGTAGTAAAATGCTAAGAGACTAACTGTGTTTGCTATGGCACACATTTTTTACATTTATTGTTTTTAGATTACCCCTCTCTTAAGTTACACTGCATTAACTTCAGGTGTACTTTGGGGTCTCAACACTGCTGGATGCCTCAGCTAGTGATGGCCAAAAAGCAGATGAAGAGCAGAAGGAGGTAATATTTGGTATCTATTTATCATCTATTGCAGCACAATGTGCTGGATACATCAATAATACTAGTTTAAGCCCAGTTTTTTATTTTTCAAGTTGAACAAGTTCGCTATGTCTGGGGTTCACAATACTTTCTAAGGTTTCTATGATTAAATGTTTCCTTTCTTAACCAGGCAGAGCTAGCAGTTTCTGATTTTTCTGGAAATGGTGCTGGGATACTATCTGCTGCCAGCACAGTTGCCAGTACCTTTCTCTTAGTTTTTGTTGCAGAATGGGGCGACAAGTCATTTTTCTCCACAATTGGTGAGTTGATGAGTTCTAAAGTTAGAATTATTGGTTCACAAAACATACTGTACATATGGCGGACCTCTTTCAATTAGAACACGTCATTTGTTTAAGTTTATTTCTTTTTCTTGTTGAAATTTCATTTGTTTCAAATACAAAGACGAATTTTGCTTCTTTTTATGCACTGTACTCACCTTTAAAAAGATCCTGAGTTGTTTTTTTCCTACTATTCAGCCCTTGCAGCAGCTTCTTCTCCCCTTGGAGTCATAGCTGGAGCACTGGCTGGCCATGGTGTTGCAACTTTGGTAACTCATTTTTCAGTACTAAATTGATACAACTTCTAAATATGGGGATCTGCTCTTTTAAAGTAACAGTATATGCATTGTTTAACATTGGCATATTAGTATTTAATTTAAGCTTCTTGAACATTATATGAAAATTGCTCTTATATTCCCAATGTATTTTTTAAATGCAGCTAGCTGTACTTGGAGGCTCTTTATTGGGGACATTTTTGTCAGAGAAGGTAAGTTCTTGCTTATAGCCTCCATTACTGATATGCTGTGTTTTGTTGGTAGGTTTTCTCCATTGAGCGAGCCAACCATATTTTATAAATATAGAGATCTCTAGACATATATCACATCAAACAGATAATTAACACTAGGAAAAATAACAGCAACTGAGTTATGATCCTAAAATGCTTTTCTTCAATTATTGCTACGTATAGAATCTGGCTCATGGAACTCTTCTGTGGATAATTTTCTGCCTGGAATTCCACTATTACAGCATAAAATATGTATATGACTGCTATGAACAGCAGCATGTTAGATGTTCCTCTAGTGGGACCTTATTGGGAACGAACATGTTCTTCCACGCGCATAAAATATATATGACTGATATGAACTGCTGATTGAAGTCTCTGCAAGTTTGGGTGATTAAGAACACCTTATTTTAAGCGTACAAAAATGCTATGCTGATGCTCTTCTAGCCACACACTACAATGTTTTATGTTGATAGTGCACTACGAATGAAGCTCGGACTTACATTTGTGTATCTGTTTTGGAATATTACCTTTACGCAGCTATAAACTAAAAATTGGCGTTTTTCATTCCTTTTGAAGGTTATTGCCTACATCGGAGGTGTTCTCTTTCTCGTCTTTGCTGCAGTAACTGTATTTGAAATTGTGCAATAGGGGTTAAAATAGATGCAATATAATCTCATTGCAAAGGGATCAAGAAAGCAATGACCTCTAAGAGTTGTATGAATCTGCACTTCCTTCATTAATCACGGCTCCAAAAGGGGAAAAATGTATACGTTTCATTGCAATCCTCATAAATTATGTCATGCTAGTCATTGTACAATTGTTGTTTCATTTTAAACGAAAATTTTAGTTACGTAAATTATGTTACACATTGTTTAACTATTGATGATTATTCCATGCAGTATATCAGTATTTGTAAAGTACATATGAAATGTGAAAAAATATATATATAAAGTATTATTCCATGTATTGTTACTACTGCCCACAACATTATCATCATATAATTTTTTCAATAAACAAAACATCAACAGAGATTTCAAATTAACACAACATAAATGGTAGATTAAAGAAAAACCTTTGACATGATAGAAGAAGCTTTTCTTCAAATTAATAATTAATTGGAAATTTGAAAGGGGGTTTATATTGTAAAGCATGGGGTTATTAATTACTTCAGAAAATAATTAATGATATTACGTGTAATCAAATATTTACAACGAAATATAAAAATGTTTATATTGATTAAAGATTTAATTTGTGTACACGAATAAAATAAAATAAATTATATTATCAAATTATCATAAAATATTGCTTTTCAAATTTTAAATTTATAAAATTAAATCAATTCAAATTTATATTTGAACTTTAATCTTTCTTTTTTAATTGAACTTCTCATTTTCTTTCCATTTTTTTTCATCTCACATTCTTTCAAAGGAGCTTAGAGAATATCTTTTACACTCATCCTCAAACTAAAATGTCAAAGAAAATATACGAAACTTGAAACAATCATTCATAAAATACTTTGTAATTTAGTCTTGTGATAAATCAAGGATTTCAACTAGCTATTGATTAGCAAGACACCCTATTCGTGATGTAATTGAACTAAATTAACATATTTTTAAAACAACAAAATACTCATTCTACCAAAACACCATCGGTTACTTCTTGTTACTTGAAAATCTTTTCACTACTCCCTGCCAGCAACACTGTCCAGCCCTTAATCTTCTTTAGATTACACCTTTATTTAATTAACTTTCATTCTTTAACCAATCATCTGGCTGGAACTTGGCCATCTTGGAAAGCTTATCAACTACCTCTATCAAATGATCAACTCTTGCCACAAACTCAGACAGTGAGGAAGTGAAGTTAGCCAATGACAATATTGCACTACTCTCTAAGGAATCCACTATCTTTATGCTTTTCTCAGGTAACAACTTTATGTTTTTCTCACCATCTTCTTCAAATGCATCCACCTCTGTAGAAGGCCAAGAATTTAGTCTTCTCAATTGCTTCCTTGTTGCCTCATTATGGTAACATTCTAGCCCTTCTCCCAACCCCATATGATTAGAGGTGTGTGAAATGTTTGCAAAGGACTTTGATGGGTTATCAAGGATAAAGGATTCAAAAGTGGACGTGAGTAGATAATAATGTTGCAAGTACATTGAACGTTGTAGCCTCTTTGTAGAGGTGTGAAGCCTCTTAATGTGGGAGTTGTTTAGAGTCCACTTCATGTTGCTAATGTCTCTTCCTAAGTTCCTTACTACTTCAGCAGCATGGTTAGATGCCTCTTGAATTTCTGATTGCAACACAACCCGCAATTGGTAGGGTACCTGAGAACCACGTGTTGATTAGAAGAATTTCACTACGTTAAAGTTATACTAATGGACATGAAAGACTATTATACTAGAGTACATGAAAGATTATTTAATAGTCTAGAATAATCACCAAAAATTTGGTCTCAATCAATGTCTATACGATATATATTATAAATTTTTTAATTTATAAGAAAAAATTAATAATACTTGAATACAACCTAGTTGGGGTGATAGATAAGTGCTAGTTTATGACCACCTACTAATTTTTCCATGTACACACGCTGAAATAGTCATGAAATAAACCTGAATTTCTGCGTGTGCAATGCTATGAAGTGCCATAACTTCGTAAGCACAGTGTCGCAAGACTGCCCCAACTTTCACATATTGTGACCATGGATATGAAATGTGCATGAATGTACCATGTGGTGGCTCCCATCTTGCTGATTTAGCCTTGAAATCAAAGAAGGACAACATTAATATTTTAATTTACATCGACAACTGAAAACTGAAACCTGAAAAAAGTGTTGCTATTTCAATGAACACATACCAGGCTCTCAAGCTTTGACCCTGAATTTAAGGTGCTTTGACATCTCTTATAAACCGGTTCCTCTGGAAATGCATCTATGCTTTTCGTGCTGCTGATTTTAGACTTCTCTGTTGCATCTTCTAAATATTTCTTGACGCATTCTAACATTATAGAAAAAAAAACATAATGTTGGTATTGTGTTGAAAATTAAAAGGATATGTTACACCTAAATCAATCTGAAGAATAGATTCCACTTTACCTTTTCAAATATAATTGATTAATTAGCCTTTTTTTTATATACAACTATATAAATTTTATTATTGGAGCTGAGGTATCTTACCCTCAAGTGAATCCGCCACTGAATAGAAGTTTTTGACAAGCTCTTTATGTAGCTGGTCCCCAGCCCATATAGGAAAAATGGAGACATTTACCAACACTGATATTACCCCTCCAATGACTATTGAATACAACCGATCGATCATAGTCCTAATTGGGTTACCCATTCTATAATCAGAAACTATGATCATGCAATAGGTTAGCAGAGCCACCCTAAACCCATACTCATACTGCACCAACGGTGGCCACATTTTGATGTATGAAGTTATGACCCCTGCATATTAAAATGTGATCAAAACACACCATTCATATTCATTACTTTACTGGTAATTAAGTAATTGATCCATATACATAATGTAACTTTACTTCGTAGTCAACTGCAATACGCAATTAATCAGTTAATTTACTCACAGAACGTATACGCTTTTCTCTCTCTTCGCATTTTATACATATAAAGTATCTCTCTTCACATTTTATAACTGATTGTTTGCGTATTACAATTGTCTACCAAATATTTTTCTACATCTTATATTCATATTATATGAAAAAAATACATGCAAGGCCAATGATAATTACCGAACAAGAAGATACTAAGGCCAATGATAACAGGCTCAGTTACATGGTCACTGGACAACGCTGTCTGAGCAACAGAAATGGCCAAGATTCCCGCCACCAAGGTTCCCAGTGCTCGATTAAATCCTCGGTTAAATGTTGCTCCTTTACAATTCACTATCAAAATTTATTATCATACAAAACATATATTTATTCATATTTTTATCTTAATTTACATGCAATGCAATGGCATAATATGTATAGAAAGAAACATACCAACAGTTTCCTCGAAGACAACAACAGCAGTGATAATGGCCCATATAATATTGGGCCCTAAGACTTGGTATGGGGCTTCAACTAATATAAGCAGAGACACAAGAAGAACAGCTAGTCCAACTTTAAGTGCAAATATTTCTCTGTCATTGTCTTCCTTGAAAAAAGCCCACACACTCTGTATCTGAAGCCAAGCTTTGTTGGCTCCAGATTTGGTGCTAGTACTCTCGTGCAACTCAGGTTTATTAGTAAGTGTACTTGTAGGAATGTTAATTTCAATTCTCTCCATTTTTGTGTTCATTCTTCACAATAAGTACAAGGCTCTTATACTAACCTATTAAGAGCTCCTATATTAATGTTTTATCAAGAAGACTAAGTAACCTAGCTAGCTTGTAAAACAAATAACAAGAATGAAGTGGTGAATGATGATAATTAAAAATATGGAGGAATTAATCTCAGCTTGAGTCGAGTATATATATATAAGGAGCGTGGGTGGCAAGAAAGAGAATGATTTGAGCATAGTATAGGGCTACAGTATATATCGAATAGAAGATTTGATACCATAATAATTTTGGAGAAGAAATGAAGCTGAAAACAATCTCTATCTAAATAAAGAAGATGCTTAGGCTCAACAATACTCCATGCATGGATGGGAATTAGAATATGAAATTTCAAGAAAGTGCATTTGTCTGTCAACCAAGCTGTTTCAAAGCTGTGAATAAGTGCACACACATTCACATATTTTGGGGGTCCATGAAAGTGAAGAGTGAAAACTGACCATTGCATTTCAACTATGTAATACCCATTACTTATAACTTATAGTAACTCTGCTACACAACTCACATACGCACAGACAACCAGACACTCAGTTATAAAATGTGAAGAGAGATAAATACGTATACGTATAAAATGTGTAGAAAGATAAATACGTAAATATTTTGTGAGTGAGGTGCATATTACAGTTGTTAACATAGTAAAATTAAATATATATATATATATATATATATATAGTATTATAGTTGTTTATCAAATATTTTTTTAAATATTTTTTTACTTGCTTTAATGACTAGAAACATGATCATCACATCCTAGGCATAAGCAGAAGTATATATACATTAATTTGTTATGCAGTTTTAATTAGTTAAACATACTAGTAGGTGTAATTTTTTCACCGCAACATTCATATATATATATATATATATATATTATTTTGTTATACAAATGCTAACTATTGTCCCAAAGATATTAATTAAGAAATTAAAACAGAAAGATTTTATTCAGATACATAAAATTACATTAATCATTGTTTTTTTTTCACAATTATTCATATCTGCATATGAAATATTCTTTCTTTTTACTTTTTTAACTGTCAGCAAGACCCTTTCTCTTATTATCGTTGTTACATGGAATATAATAAAAGGTTAAAAATGAATACATTGAACAATGATTTATGCATCTAGAAAAGCCTCGTTAATTAGGAATATTACCTCCCTCTAGCTCCCTAGACAAAGACTTCCTTGCTCAAAATTTGTTTTCTGTTATGAGGGAATGGAGATACTATACCCAATCGGTCAATAACATAACGAACGAATTTTTTTTATCATCCCCATGTTCAGTTATTTCAGGTTCTCGGCTTTAATTATACGATTATCTCCGACATCAACAATGATTCCTGGTTCATGTTGCTTTGTGTTTCTCATGTATATGATGTTATATATTCCCTTTATATTCCTTAGCTTCTGTAAGATATTATTCCATTATTCTTACTTATAAACATAATAATTAATATTATGTCGCTAATAAATACATTCATACACATTATTATATGACTCAATCACATAATTTAAGAACTTTAATGGTATGTGACCTTTAATTATTATCTCTACACAGTAAGATGCCCCTCCCGACAATTTTTCTATTCATAGTTAATTAAGATTCAAGCTCATAACTACATATTTAAGGAACCTGTGCTACTACTAAAACTAGCCACTGGCTTTAGATAATACCTATATTTTAAGAAAACAATTGATTGTTTTAATTTACTTGATAAAATAACCTAATATGACTAAAGTATTATATCATGAAATGAATGGCTAACTAGTAACTAATGTACACTATACTGTTATGGATATACTATACATCTATTACAGTGCATTTAGTTTTTGAGGGTATTATTGAAGAAAAAAATACTTTCTTCATATTTTAAAATGAAAAATTGGTGCATGTTGATTAATGTTATCTTCACTAAAAAAAGATTATACCAATTTTTACAATTACTTTTTTAAAATAATATCATATCCCTTATATTATAAATCATCAATAACATAAAACAATTGACATTGTAATAACTGAATCGATAATTTAAATTTAAATAAAGAAAAGAGCAATGCATTGTCAATGTAAACTATTTTATATTATTCATTACTCATGATTCATAAATATTTATGATAAATTTATTTATTTTAATAACAAAATCTTTAAAAAAATTATATAAAATCTAATTTATGATTGGTGAACTATATAAAACCTTTGATAAATTAAAATTTTTAAATTCTGAATATACAACCGTTTAATAGTTTCGAGAAAAAACTTTAGTGTTGATAATGATTTATCTAACTTAAGCATATAGTATTGTGAATTTGCAAAGTTCACTCTAATTTTAATTACAGTTTCATGCATGCATGCTAGTAGCTCATTCTGATTTTATTTCAGCAATCAGTACAGTAATGGATGGATAAGAAAGCATATATTATGTTGGTGACAAAAAACTGGAAGACATCGAAGACGTGGTAGAGATTAAGATTCGGAATATGTTCCAACATAGATCATTACCTTTAATTTCCAGAGTAACTTCTGTTCAACTGACATGACTTGTCACTTAACCTGTGGCACTCGCTCCTCCTAATACCACCTTTATTCATTTCAAGTGTGAACTATAAAAAATTTAGCGTATCATAACTGAAATTTTCACCTGGATTCTGTCACATAAAATTTGTAACTGTACCACGCGGGCAATCCGGTGAGAAAGGCTCAGTAAACAACTAAAATATACAAATAATTAGATAATTAATTATAAAATATAAATATATATATATATATATATGAAGAAAAATAAATAAATATATATTTTATAAATAAATTAACTATAATATTACAGTTGTTAATGAAATAAAATTATTATTCATACTATAATGTATTTATATATTTATAACTATAATGTATTTATATATTTATAGATCAATCTAATAGTGACCATAAAATCATGTTTCAGTGATGTAGCGCAGTTTTAATATATTTAAAGGCCAACTTTTAATTATATCTATTCAATACATGAATAAACTCATAGAATAGTATCTTTTATATATATATATATATAGATTTTGAAAAAATAAACCTACGTATTTTGATATCTAATATTTTATATTACTTGAGAAAGATGACCAAATATTAAATTAAGTATTAGATTAGTTTTTATATACGCTACATCCTAACGAGAACAACACATAAAACATATTATGGTCAAGTTATACCATAATCTTTCTCCGTCTTCTTTTAGTTACATCTT
Source organism: Hylodesmum podocarpum (assembly GCA_026586105.1). Lineage (NCBI taxonomy): Eukaryota > Viridiplantae > Streptophyta > Magnoliopsida > Fabales > Fabaceae > Hylodesmum > Hylodesmum podocarpum. The sequence goes on from JALJEV010000646.1 coordinate 1,601,078, forward strand.
CTTGATATATATGAAAACAATAAATATTAAGCTTTTTTATTTTTATTATTCAAAATTTTTTCCTTATTTTTAATTAAGGATTGAATTTTCACTGCCTAATAATAAATCAAGACACCCTAGTTTATATACATGATATAGTTATATTTATACTAATATTTTTTTTCACTGTGTAATTATTTTTACTTGATATTAAATTTTATTATTTTAACTTTATAAATTAAAAAATAACATAAATTTATAATATTAAAGTAAATGTTATAATACGTGATATCAATAAAAAGCAAGATGCGGGAATAAAATGCGAAAGGAAAGAGGAGAAAGAGAATATAGATATATTTATATTTATTATGTGAAAAATATTAAGAGTTAAGAAAATTAGATATTATAAAAAGAAAAAATATTTATCGATTACACAAGCAAAAGACATAAGTTTGTAGTGGGCCTGAGCACAATTCGTATATGGATTATACAATATATGAATTATACAATTCGTATCATTTCGGAATCAAACATTCCAAATTTGATTACAATCGATAATGAACGACAGTGTAAAGAGATGGTCATATGGAGTTTGCAATAGCAACAATAAAGAAGAATAGTTGAGAAGAATAAGAAAATGGTGCATTTTTAATTTGAGGAGTATAGTTTAAGTATTTTATGTGAAAAATAGGGTGTTGGAAGAAAACCTGGGTGTGCAAGAAGAAAATACGTCGTGCGCTTCCTACTTCCGGACATGTTTGTCCATAAAGAAAACCTTGTTTGCCCTCTGTCGTATTGGTCCAAAGAAAAACTCAGGGTGTTAGAAGTTTTTTTTCTTCTTTTTTTTAATGAATTAGGAACTTTATTTTTATTTGTTAGATTTATATTAAAATGTGCACACGGCAATTCCCATTGAAATCTAACCATGGACTTGCTATGTAATCACAGACACAGTATAAAAAAAAAATACTCATTCCTTATAATTTAATGATCAAATATAACTCAAATACATATACAGAGAGAGAATTACATAATATTTACATATTTTCATGAATCAATAATCATAAATATCTTTGCATAAATGTTGGAAGTTTCTCTCAAAATGTTTTTAACCCCGTATTTTTTCTTTAATTATAAATAATTTTAAAAATTTCGTATAATCTTTAGTAAAAGTTAAAAAATAATGTGAATTTGGAATTTAAAGAGGAAAATTTTGATTTTTTTATATTTCAGATGATTTTTTTTTCTAATTTTAGTTAGTGAACTTAAGTACTTGTTTTTTTTTAAAAAAATAATTAATTTAATTTCTCAATATATTAGACAAAAACAAGAATATTTTGTTATGGGAAAGAAGATCAAGGAAGAAAACAAATCTATCTAGTTTTAAAAATTAAAAGTGTTGAAGAAACATAACTAAATATTCAGCTAAGAAGATTAATTTCAATTGACTAAAAGTGTATGTATTATTATAAATTTTATGACTCACCAAACAAATATATAAAAAATTTCATATCACATCTTGAAGATGTGAGATTATTTTCTCATAAATATCTTGAGCAAATGTAGATACGTTAATTAAATTAGTCTTAGACACTATCCATTAATACATAAAAATCTGTTAGGTTATGTATGGTCGTACGTACCTAACAGAAAACGTTAATTAAGTCATCAAAGTCCATCTTCGTTTTCCAGACACGAAAACGAGAAGAAGCAATTGCATTGCAGCTGAACCTCACTAACGACACCGTTTTGATGGGGAACTTTAAGAGCTCTGCCAAAGCCAAGTCACAGCCACCACATTCTGACCCTCACCACCGCCGCCAACAATCTTCTAATTCCAAGCTCTCCGTGGGCCGAGTATTGGGCCGGCCCACGGAGGACGTCCGATCCACCTACATTTTCGGCCCTGAACTGGGCCGAGGCCAATTCGGCGTCACCTGTTTGGTGACTCACAAACAAACCAACGAACAGTTGGCGTGCAAATCCATAACCACGCGAAAACTCGTTCACCAAGAAGACTTAGACGATGTCCGCCGCGAGGTTCAGATCATGCACCACCTCACCGGCCACCGCAACATCGTCGAGCTCAAAGGAGCTTACGAGGATTCTCACTCCGTCAACCTCGTTATGGAGCTCTGCGCCGGCGGCGAGCTTTTCGACCGGATCATCGCCAAGGGCCACTATTCCGAACGCGCCGCCGCTGACCTGTGCCGTCAGATCGTGACGGTGGTGCATGATTGTCACGTGATGGGAGTGATGCATAGGGATCTGAAGCCGGAGAACTTCTTGTTCCTTAGCAAGGACGAGAACTCGCCGCTTAAGGCCACGGATTTTGGTCTCTCCATGTTCTTCAAGCCTGGTTAGTTACGTTTCGTTAATTTGAAGTTGATAATATACTAGTAGTAGTGTGAGATGTGTCGTGGATTCTGAAATGTGAATGATTTTTGAGGACAGGGGATGTGTTTAAGGATCTTGTTGGGAGTGCGTATTATGTTGCTCCTGAAGTGTTGCATAGAAGTTATGGACCTGAAGCTGATATTTGGAGTGCTGGAGTTATATTGTACATTCTTCTCTCTGGTGTTCCTCCTTTCTGGGCAGGTAAATTTCCACTTTTTGTTACCATTTTCATGCCTTTTACTTTATTAGGTTTTATTATTTTATGTAGGATTTTAATTTATTGATTGAGATTGTCCTGCTTCACAATTTGTGCTCAAGTTTACCAGCATTAGGTTGGACCATCTAATTAAAGGTTTCGGATTCAAGTGATAGAAACAATGGAAAAAAAAATTGGATGAGAGGGAGATTTCACTAAAGGTTGTGAGTGTAGTTGGGTAGTTGGTAGATACTTTGAACTAGTAATATGGTTACTAAAAATTAAAAATTAAGTAAGAGTTTTGCTATAACTGAACACTGATGCATGGTTGCATATTGTGTCTGTGTGGAATTTAGGATATTAAAAGGTTGTACGATTATTTTTTGGTTCAGATTTTTTAGGTTTTATTTAGTTCATATGTGCGTTCATATGGAACTTTCTCTTTCTTGTCCATTATTTGTTGCCTTACCTTGATGGGAGAATAGAGTGCCTTTCCTATCTTTCTCTCACTTTCTTCTTATCTATTTTATATGAAGAAAATGAACAGGGTATCTTTGATGATATTCTCCGAGGACAAATTGATTTTGCATCAGATCCCTGGCCTTCCATATCGAGTAATGCCAAAGATCTAATCAAGAAAATGTTACAAGCTGACCCCAAAGCAAGGATCTCAGCAGTCGAAGCCCTTCGTAAGTTCAACTCTTCTTGTAGTCGCAAAATAGTTGTTTTGTTTTTGTGTGTCTAAAAGTGGTTTTGATTTTGACTCCAAGTCCAGCTAGGCATTTCTTACAAAACAAATTGCTAGCCGTTTCTTGAGAATTCTAATCTGTGCAAAGTGACAGTGAGGTTAAGAAAACTGATAAGAAATAGGATATTTATTTGAAAGAAGCTGTCACTAGTCATTTGCTTGATCCATGATATTAAGGATATGAATATAGTACCATGTCTCAGTCGTTGGATAAAGAGGAGAATGGAAATTCTTTTCAACAGCACTTAATCCCCTCTGCCAACAAAAAGAAATGGTATATTGGTTGGTGCACGTATGGCTGAGATTTTTTTGTTCATTATAAAAGTCAAGGAAGATGTGTAATGTGCTCTTTTATCTCTCATCACAACCCTGTTACAGGACCACTATTCACCTTTGCATTTTCAATTTGATCAGAAAAGTAGTAAACATGATTTTGTTTTGTGGTTTTTTGCTTTGAAAGTGATTGCCCCCTTGTCTCCCTTTAAAAGAGGGTGACCCAGTCCACGAGGATCTCATATAGTGGGGTATGTGGAATAGACATATATGCAGCCTTGGCCCCCAGACCCCCGACCCCAACAAGGAGAGAGATTCTTGTTTTTAAATTTGCACTTGTGATATGATCACTCGGCAACATATTTAACAATGTGCCAGGGCTCACCCTCCGGCTTTGTCAGTTGGGCTGTGGCAACTGGAAGGTGATTGGTGAGGTCATCTTAGGCTCCCATTAAAGTGTTAAATTATGTCAAAAGCTAACATTTTCTTTCAAAGACATGTGTTGCTTCTAAAATATTATTAACCTGTAACCATTAGTTGTCAGTTTTTTGTTCTTTGTTTTAAATTTTGTATTTATATGATTGGGTCATGCTATTTCTTGGTTAGTTGACTTGCTCAATCAACATAATAATGATGATATATTTCTTATACATGTACTTGCACACATACCAGTGTGTTTCTGTTGTTCTCTTCTCTCTCCTTTTCCTCTGGTGATGAGCATTTGAGCCATAACTTTCTGGGCAATTTTGCTTATTTGAGTCGTCATACTAAAATGTTATATATATACTCCAGATCATCCTTGGATGAGAGAAGATGGAGCGTCTGATGAGCCTCTAGATATTGCCGTTTTAACCAGAATGAAACAATTCAGGGCAATGAACAAGCTAAAGAAAGTAGCTCTGAAGGTGAATAATCTTTTATTATCATTTTTGTTTTACTGATTAATATTGTGATGATAAAGATTTTAGTAAAATGTCTAGGATTACCATTATGTCATCAAAAGCCTCAAGGATTGAAAATGGTATATATCAAACAAAATGCCAAATTAGTAAATAAATAGGGAGAAGGAATTCATAATTGAATTGTTGGCTTATATAAAATTAGATTAAAGGATTATATATGATTTTTATTTTATTTTTTGTTTTATTACAGGTTATTGCTGAAAACCTTTCTGAAGAAGAAATTGTTGGCTTGAAGGAAATGTTTAAAGCCATAGACACGGATAACAGTGGAACGGTCACTTTGGAAGAGTTGAAAGCTGGTCTGCCAAAACTGGGTACTATGATTACGGAGTCTGAAGTAAGACAGTTGATGGAAGCGGTAAGATTTCTTTTTATTTTGTTTGATTATACCCTAGCTTGGAGGAGTAAATTTTGGTGCTCCAGTCCATGTAGATTTGATATAGGTGTGTTTGGAAAAGGGAACCCAAAAAAGTTGGGCTACACACTAAGATGAGCTCTTTTCAGCGTGCATGCACTTGTTTTGATTTATGGATAAATTCATTCTTTGCAATTTCATCTTCTCTTGATTATCTGGTTCCAAACCTAGATCTGTGTCTGTGATGAGTATGACGTTCAGTGCTTGAATATGCTGTGCATTTACAGAATGACCTTATTTTGTGGTGAAGTTGTATATCCTATATGTATAGGAATGCTGGGAAAATAATTGGATGCTATCTTTTGAGCTGCTTAATATTGTGATTATAAGTTCACCACTTTTCTGGATTTCGGTTTTTCTTCCACTACAATGACATAATTATTTGGTTCTCAGGCTGATGTAGACGGAAATGGATCCATTGATTATATTGAATTTATAACAGCTACTATGCACATGAATAGAATGGAAAGAGAGGACCACCTATATCAAGCTTTTGAATATTTTGACGAGGATGGAAGCGGGTAATCTCTTTTATTGTATCAGCATTCAAAATCCTCTCATGAGAGGATCCTGGTCTTTTTTTGCTTTCCCATTCATAATTAGATTTGAATTATGTTGATTTCGTATACCTGGTCCTGTTTTCGTAGGTATATCACAATGGAAGAGTTGGAATCTGCCCTTAAAAAGTATAATATGGGTGATGAGAAAACTTTAAAGGAAATCATTGCCGAAGTCGATTCAGACCATGTACTGCTTTCTTCTTTATCCTTGTTCTCCTTGATGCTTTTTCTAGGGTGAAATTTTAGAACTTTGTATATTCTCTGTGCTTGAATGTTATTTTTATCATCCATTCCCATATTTCTTCAGGATGGAAGAATTAACTATGAGGAGTTTGTGGCCATGATGAGGAAAGGCAATCCAGACATGGTAACCAGTAGACGTCGCAAATAGTTAAGTTGATCATAAATTGCATGTTTTACTGGGTAACCAACACGTTTTTGTGTATGGACTACGTTGCATTCAACACTCTTCACTCACTTGTTGTTTTTGAGAGCTCTTGCTATAACAATGTATTTCTGCTTCTTTGCCTGCTAATAATTTGCAGGTCATGTGGGACAATTTACTCGAGAGTTTGTAATTTTCTAACGTAGGGAATTAAAATTTTATCATGGATGCTAGTAATGATTTTTTTCCCCTTTTATATACATATGTAAATTTATTTCTGATTCCTTTTAGGTAATACTGATCATCTATGTTCCTGCTCTTGCATATACCATTAAAGTATATCAGCATTATTTCTAAACAAACATAATAGCAAAGATGAAAATAGAATCCAACTTTTCTAAAGTAAGCACTTCATTTAGAGGATTTCTTTTGTAATTATTTAAATATTTAACTTTTCACTATTTCCCACTGTTTTTTAAAAAATGATTATTCAACTAATACTAACTTCTACAAAAAATGTTATTTCTCTTTCTTTTGCCATTATCATGAAAATAACTTGTCCTTAAAAGATTCAACCAAAAAAGATCTTCTCTTCAAAGAATACTGCACGTTAAAGCCTGAAAAGAAGAAGGAAAATATAAGAAGAAGCGAGTTATATAAAACATATATAGTATGCCATCAATTATTTCTTTCGTACAATCGAGCAATATATACTACGTTATGGTTCGTGTAAGGGTGAGAGATAAAATATTTTGATTCTTAAATTTGATTATTTATTATTATTTTGTTAATTATCTGTTTTTATTTTAATTTTTAAATTAGAAAGTAACATTAAAATAAATGATAAAATTTAAACTAAAATAAAAGTAAATATATTTAAATATTTAAATATTTTAAGAATTAAAATATGAATATTTTCCATTTTATGTTATTAGTTTTCATATTTAAATTAAAAAGTGCAAGCAATTATACTTGCTAAAATTCTACTGGAGAGTCAATTTCACACAATTGCGAATTTGGAATTGCATTTCATGCATTCACAGAATCATGTAGGACCAGTGATTTCAGATATATGTGCCGCCACTGCATTCCATACACGCATCACGTGCCATACAGACATGGTGGATCTGCATGTACGAACCAAAGCAGATTCCTTTTCTGTCGTAAATTGTATAGCGTATATGTGTTTGTGCCACTGATTTTAATCAACACCTGTGCACATAGGAAAGTGTGCCAGGACTGAATTCAAGAAGTTAGCAAGCACTCACTTATGATGCAAGCTACTACTACTTGTTGAATTACATTACATATGGTTGATTTTCTTTTATATTTATCCACAATTGTTAGTTCTGAGTAATTATTAATTGTCAATATAATTCAGATGCATTGTCCCCTCATCCCATAAATAAATCAATGTGCTGTACTCTACCAACTGCTCCAAAACACATAGTGAATAAGTTTGATTAAGTAAATTCGCATAAACTTAAATAAGAAAGGGCTGAAACAGTCGTTCAACTTAACAGTTTCAAAAGGAAAATAGACTCAATAGTGATGAAAATATTTAATTATTTTTTAAAGATCTTATGAATTATAGTTTAGGTTGGTTTTGCGAGGTGATGTTGATATTTACAAAAAAAATACTCTGACGTTGACGTTTCATAGGAGGTGTTGCGACAAGATTAATAGTTGACTGATGACATTTACGATAATGATTGCAACACCGAAATTTAGAACTACTTGAAGTTGCAAAAGGATTGAGTCATTACGTGAAGGAATGATATCTATCAGGTTTTGGATGCAAAGGAATTACTCATAACTTCATACACTATGAGTGACTTCAGCTAGGTTAGTGTTGAGTCATTAGACTCATATTAGATTTGAGACCAATCTAAAGGAGAGTTTAATTAAAAAAAAAAAATCACATTGGAAATATATCGAAAACTATAGTAAAAAATTTTTATACAAAAAAAGATATAAGTTTCAATCAGTGTATAAAATATCCCATTTATAAATAAATAAAAATTAAAATATGTAAATATTTGTAAAATTACTTTGAAAAGGATAAAAAATTGAAAATAAAGATTTTATATTTTAACTTTTCTTCACAACCATTTTATGATATAATATATTTCCTTTCACATTTTATAATTAGTTAATTTCTTATTTATGTATTCTAATTATTTATCAAATATATTTCTTTATATTTTCATTCAATATTAATTGTAGAATAAATAACCATCTGATATGTGAAAATAGAATAAATAAGTTTATTTGTAGGAAAAATAAAAGGAAAATGAAAGGGCAAAAAGGGGAAATAGGAAGAAAAGTGTGAGACGGAGAAATAAACCGTTAAAAGAGCGACACGTAAGAGAAAAGAGATGAGTCAGCACTGTCTCTCTCTCTCTTTCCTTTAAAAACAGAAGTTAAAAGTGCAATGGCCGGTCACAAATAACGGAAACTCAGTGTTTCCTCTGCCATCACGTTGCTCTCTTTCCTGATCCGTTCATTTTGCACTAAATCAAATGAAATAGCATCACAAACTCGTTTCCATAAAAAACATCTTTCCTTCTTTCTCTTCCTAAGTTTCTTTATTCCTGTCGGGGATTCACAGAACAAAACCGCACACATTAACTTTTGCGGTTACATTAGCAAAACAATAAAACAAAGGACATGAAACCTTTATGTTAATTCCATTTGCGTCGTAGAAATAGAAAGATAATAATTGATAGTAATTGTGGAAGAATAATAATTTGCAGTAATGGAACAGAAAAACATTCTGTTATCGGCTCTGGGTGTTGGTGTAGGAGTTGGAGTGGGATTAGGCTTGGCTTCTGGACAAGGCGTTTCCAAATGGGGAAGTAGTAATAATTTATCCTCACTCGGCGTTACTGCGGAGAACATGGAACACGAAATGCTTCGACTTGTTATCGATGGCAGAGAAAGCAAGGTCACTTTTGATCAATTCCCTTATTATCTTAGGTATTGCCATTACAGAACTTTCTTCTTCATTTCATTTCTTTTCTCCTCTCTCTCTCTAATGTATATTTTGTTTATTTATCTAAAATCAACCATGCATTTTGTTTTGTGTTTTTTTTTATAACTTTCTAACCTGCAATATTATGTGCCTCAGATACGTATCGTTATCGTTGTATTTAATAATTAACTATTTATATTTTTTCGATACTTCAATTCATGTTTCTAGCAATGTAAATTATTTAGCGCATAATTGTTCTTATTTACATGCATTGTTAGAGTAAGTAAATATGTTATCCTGACAAGGAAAAAAAAAAAAGAGTGACTATTTCATCCCAAATCAATTTCTAAAAATCTTAAGTCTACTAAAGATATATGAGAGGATGTGTTGAAAGTCTAATGTTTCTTGAAGATATAGGTTCTTGCATGTATATAAGTAATTAAAAACAGTCTTCACCTTATAAGTCGTCTAATTTTGTAGAATTGATCTGATTTTATAAAATTGAGTTAGATCTTTTACCCATATTTAACTTATATATCTATATTTCACATTTTCTAATTGAAGACCTTGTGGCAAAGGTAGCAAGCATATTGTATGGTAATAAAATCGTGTCATGTATATTTTGTTAGGGTGATCATCTGTTGAACGTGTGTTACAAGTTACAACAATTTGTTGAAAGAGAAAAGTTTAATCGATGCATGAGAAAATAAGAAGAAAGAAAGAAGAACTCATAACATTCAGCGATTTTTAATGAATTTTCGTCGGTGATAAGAAATGTATTCATAAGAGTGCTAGAAAGTACCTTGTTAGAATTTTTCAGTTAACCAAACACCTGATGCTGCAACTTGTTTTCAACAATTAATTCAATTTTCCAATATCTGTTCTGATATAAAACTTCTGATTCTGTACGTGATGACAGAGAGCAGACACGGGTGTTGCTAACAAGTGCTGCCTATGTTCATTTGAAGCATGCGGAGGTTTCTAAATACACACGGAATCTTGCTCCTGCAAGCCGAACTATTATGCTTTCAGGGCCAGCAGGTTCGTTGGGATATGCTGTTTCCCCATAAGAGATTCATTAACTAGTATTTAGTATTTAGCTTAATGTTTCTAGTTTCTACTGTCACCTTCATGCTAATTAAAATTTTCTCCTCTTCGTATCTAATAGAACTTTACCAACAAGTTCTTGCCAAGGCTTTAGCTCACTACTTTGAGTCAAAGTTGCTTCTGTTAGATTTAACGGACTTTTCATTGAAGGTAAGTGTGAAAAGTTTTGCTGTCATTTTACACTTTCTCAAGTTAATTATGTGATGTTCATGGTGGTTGGTTTGTAATCTTTGCAGATGCAGAATAGACATGGTTCTGCCAACAAAGCATCGGTAAACTTTTCCTACTTTATCTTTTAATACTTTTACTTCTAAGCATCACAGAGTCATCTTTTCTTGACCTGACATTCTCGTTTCCTGGCATTATTTTTCCTTTGTTGTGGTTGAAGCCTTTCAAAAGGTCTCCTTCAGACTCAACTTTGGAGCGGATAACTGACCTATTTGGGTCATTTTCAATCTTTTCACCGAAACAAGAGCTTAAAGGTACAAATTGATTAACACTTTCTGATGTTGGGTGGAGAACTTACTTCATAATAGCTCAATGTTATATTAATCTTATAGCCTTGTTCTGGATGAAAGGATGCTGCAGAAATTTTCAGGCTCTAGATGGGTTAGGCGGGTACAAGTAGCTTTAGCTGTGATGCCTTTGCATGGCTCCTCTCTTTTGATCAATAAATAAATAAATAAATAAAAGCTTTAGCTGTGGTTGTTTCTAATGTTGTCAAGTTTTAATATAGCTACTGGTTACTTCTTTCTTCAATGGGACATTAGCATTCCATCTGATGCACATTTGTTAAGAACTCAAAAAAAAAACCAAATATTTCTTACTAGGAGCTTTTATTTGCAGGGAAATTCCTCAGGCAAAGCAGTGGAGGGGACCTGCGGTCAATGTAAGAAGAAAATAATGCAGACAAATTCACTATGGGAAGATATATAATTTCCTTGCCACGGCTAATTATTTATACTATATCTGAATATTTGCCTTTTCTTTTGTAGGGAAACTGAAGGATCTAATAATCCTCCTAAGATGCGTAGGAATGCATCTATGAGTAGCTTCGGTTCGCAAAATCATCTAAATTCAGGTTGCTTCAATAAACATTTAAAATGATTGATTATAACTGTTGGTTTTTCTTGATTAGTTTGTTACCATCTGCCGGAGATTTAGTTTTGTACACTGAAGAAAAGGATATGTCATCGTGTTTTTTTGAATAGGCTTCAAAACTGAACTCATATTTTTTAGTACATTGTCACATTAATATAGGTGATGCTTTCTAATGTGGTGTTGCAGTCTATTGGTTTATAGGATTCGTTCATAATAAGATTCATAATCCTTTAGAGTCAAAATTAGAGCCAGTTTGAACAAAGTTATCAACAAACATTTATAGGAAAATAAAATGAGATGATCTCGTTAAAATCAATACGCGGTTTAACTTATGAAAAGTTGAATTGCTGGACTTCTAAAAATATTAAGGTAGATAAGTTTGACTCGTTTTACCGTTTTGATTTTATTTTTTCTTTCTATGAGTACTTTTTCTTTCTATAAGTACTTGTTAAGTCATGTTCATGTCAGTTCTGAGTTTAGTTGTTGCCATTTTTATTTGGACATGTTCTCTGCCGATTCCTTCTACAATTCAATCTACCTTCAGCTCTCCAAAAGCACATAACTAGCTGGGCTTTCGAAGACAAGCTTCTCATACAGACTCTTTACAAGGTAACGCTATTTTTTCTTGATTAATTATATTCCTGCTCATATTTTCTACAATTAGGAGAGAGATAAGAAGTGAAGAGAGAGAGAATGTGGAATAAAACGAGTGCCGTGATGGAGAGGGAGAGATAGAAAAAAATGAGTTGTAAGAAATATTGTAGAAAAATGTTGTAAGAATAAAACTCTTTATCATATGCAGATTTTAGTTTTAATATTAACTTGTTTTCTTGAATCAAACAAGGCTTTTATTGATTAGGGAAAATTTAACTTGCAGGTTCTACTATTTGTGTCAAAAACCTATCCCATTGTTCTGTATTTGCGGGATGTTGACAAGTTGTTGAATAGATCACAGAGGACTTATAAATTATTCCAGAAAATGCTCCAAAAGTTACATGGACCAATTCTGATTCTTGGTTCACGAATTCTGGATTCTGGCAGCAATTACAAAGAAGTGGATGAGAGAATTTCCTCCCTCTTCCCCTACAACATAGAAATCAGCCCCCCAGAAGATGAATCTAGCCTTATGAGCTGGAAGTCTCAATTTGAAGATGAGATGAAGATGATACAGATTCAGGATAACAGGAACCATATCTTGGAAGTGCTTGCAGCCAATGATATAGAGTGTAATGACCTGGATTCCATTTGTGTGGCAGATACAATGGTTCTCAGTAACTATATAGAAGAGATTATTGTGTCAGCAATTTCTGATCACTTAATGAACAGCAAAGATCCTCAATACAGAAATGGGAAATTGGTTATTCCAAGTAGTAGGTGAGACTGCTAACTTTAAATACATCAACTATCTGAATTTAATGTACTTACTTATTGTTCGTGAAACAGTTTGTCCCATGCATTGGGTATATTCCATGAGGGGAAATTCAATAGAGATACATTAAAATTAGAAGCCCAAGCAGTAAGGACTGAGGTTTGTGTTCTGCATGACATGAATGTGTATTAAATTATGAATAATGCCGACGAGGTACTAACATGATATGTTTATTATTTTTCTCTCTCTCTCTTTTTTATCATCTGCAAAAAGCCGAAAGAAGCAGAAGCTGTGAAACCAGAAACAAAGCCAGGAAATCCTGCTCCTGATGTAAAGGCTGGAGCAGATACATCAACATCAGCGGGAAAAACTGATGGTGAAAATGCAGTTCCTCCACCCAAAGCTGTAAGCCTCTTCCTTTGTTTTTAATCAAAATATTTTGTTTATAATAGTATTGAAATCATGCCTTTATTATTGTGTTGCATGGACTCTCCAACTCTCTCTTTTTTATTGTTCCTATAAATTATATAACTTCAAACATTTGTTGACAAATATTCACATACAGGAAGTTCCGGATAACGAGTTTGAGAAGCGAATAAGACCAGAGGTGATACCAGCACACGAGATTGGTGTAAAATTCTCGGATATCGGTGCGTTAGATGATACCAAAGAATCACTTCAAGAACTAGTTATGCTTCCTCTTCGTAGGCCAGATCTTTTCCGCGGAGGCCTCCTAAATCCCTGTAAAGGAATCCTGCTATTTGGGCCTCCTGGGACTGGAAAGACAATGCTGGCAAAGGCAATTGCAAATGAAGCTGGAGCAAGTTTCATCAATGTATCAATGTCTACTGTCACCTCTAAATGGTTTGGTGAAGATGAGAAGAATGTTCGTGCTTTATTCACTCTGGCTGCCAAGGTCTCCCCAACAATTATATTTGTTGATGAGGTTGATAGTATGCTGGGGCAGCGAACCAGAGTTGGAGAGCATGAAGCCATGCGCAAAATTAAGAACGAGTTTATGACTCATTGGGATGGACTTATGACTAGTCCGGAACAGCGCATCCTTGTTCTCGCTGCAACCAATAGGCCATTTGACCTGGATGAAGCAATAATTAGGAGATTCGAAAGGAGGTATCTCTAATAGTGCTTTACGTACTCTTGTTCTTGCCACAATATTTTTACATTGCCCATCTATTTCTGTTTATGCTTTCTCTGTGTAACTTTTAATGGAGGGAGGGAATAATTAACTTTACTTCGCAGCTGACTGTAATACGCAATCAACTAGTTAATTCTCTCACAAAACTTATATATTACGTATTTCTCTTTTTTCATATTTTGTAACTGATTGTCTAGTTATTTGCGTATTGCATTGTCTATTAAATATTTTTCATCTGGCATTGATGGCATATATATGTTATATAATTAAATATGTGTGTGACAATCTGAATACTCTGAGATTCAGCAACATTTGATGATCAGTGCTAACTATAATGCTCATCTTTTGTTAACAGAATTATGGTAGGGATGCCATGTGCGGAGAACAGGGAAAAGATTATAAGGGCTGTTTTGGCGAAAGAGAAGGTGGACAAGAATCTTGACTTCAAGGAACTGGCAACTTTGACAGAAGGATATAGTGGAAGTGATCTCAAGGTTTAGAAAATTTAGCAAATATTTTAATACGGAAGTAACTATTGTGATGTTTGAGCTTCTGGTGTCTAACATTTATCACGGTCACTAAATGTTAAATGCAGAACCTGTGCATAACTGCTGCTTACAGGCCTGTTAGAGAGTTAATTGCGCAAGAGAGCCGCAAGACTCTGGTAAATTTGCATTCTTTTTAACGGTACAAACGGTACACTACAATGGTGTGATTATATGATTATGATGTTGAATTCTCCATTTGTTTCACACAGGAGAAAAAGAAGAAAAGTGGTGAAGGGCAAGATGCTGAGGAAGCAGAAGAGGAAAGAGTTATTACTCTTAGACCTTTGAACATGCAGGACTTCAAAGAGGCTAAGGCTCAGGTGAGACTTAACTACTGAAGTAGTATATTTTTATAGAAATTTCAAGTAGGATTGTTATTTCTTTAAATCCACATTTAGCATCATATACCATGAATTTGGTCACTTTTTGCATGGTGTATATGTATGATGTTTCAAATAATTGATAAGATTGCTTCATTGGAACACAGGTCGCTGCAAGCTACGCAGCTGAGGGTGCTGGAATGGCTGAGTTAAAGCAGTGGAATGATCTGTATGGTGAAGGAGGTTCAAGGAAGAAAGAGCAGTTATCTTATTTCCTCTGAGAAATTACTGATATAGAGAACAAAGAATTTGTAGCCGCGTTTGGTATTTTGCCCGTAGGCTGTGAATATTATTGTTGTAAATTTAATGTAGTTAATTGTGTAATCTGTGAAGCTTATGTCAGACCCATAGAATGCTGCTGCTTTCACAGTTTGTTGTAGGTCAATAAAAGAAAAGCGGCTATTCTTTAGTGGCATTATTATGATCATGATCACTATGTTTCAAGTTGCTCTCATGTAAAATAATAGATAAAGTGAGAAATTAATGATTCAATATTATAGCGTAAGCTACCAATTCAATGTTTACTACTACCATCTTTACTGATTTTCGTATTCCTAATTTTACAATAATTAATTATTGAGAAATTAGTGCAACAAAAATTAACTGAAATTTATTTTTGCACTATTTCAGCTTAATAGAAAAAGATTATTGCGATCCCAAGACTCCAAACAGATCCCCATGCAATAACTCTGATTAATAATTGACAATCATTTCAGCTACCTTTTTCTTAGTTTGGTTTTACTCTTTCTGGGATCCCTTTTCCATTCACATTAATATTATGGTTATTATTAACATGCCAAATAAGATAAAGAATATGGTAAGACTAACATGAAAATAAGGGGTACATGGTCCATAAGATCAAACGGTAGTTAGTTGGTAGAAAATCAAACAGAAATTCACATGAAACCACCTCGGAATACCCCATCCCATCATTACCATTAAGTGTTTTCAAGATTAGATAGCTTTGGTACCTTATCAGTTCCCCAAAACCAAAAGCATCCAATCAATCTTTTTCTTCTTGTGGGGTATCATATGTATGTTGGATTTGTTTGGACTCTTCCTTGATTTGCTAAAAACTAAACCAACGGGTTAGATTACACTGCTTTGCGTTGAAATAGGAATCAAATGTCAAAGCATGAATTAATTATGATG
Organism: Hylodesmum podocarpum; assembly: GCA_026586105.1. Classification (NCBI taxonomy): domain Eukaryota; kingdom Viridiplantae; phylum Streptophyta; class Magnoliopsida; order Fabales; family Fabaceae; genus Hylodesmum; species Hylodesmum podocarpum. Next base: position 1,616,780 of record JALJEV010000646.1, read on the forward strand.
TTGCTCTAGCACCTAATTTTTTTTTTTTTTATTTATCGACAATTTAGTAAGTTGTGAAATATGGAAAAGCAATGATTTTACGTACCTTTTGACTAAACTGAGTCTTTTGAACATAACTTTTCGGGTTAAGGTAATTTTTAAATCTTTTTTTTTACTTTAAGGTTACTTTTAAGTTTGACATACTGCCAAAAACACTTTGTATACTTTATTGTACAAGTCTTTTAGTCATGTTATCACCTTAAATACAACAATAGCATAACCAATGTAAAATATTACGTATAATTCGTGTGAAACTAAACTCAACTTCATTACTAATCTACTATATATCCCTTTTTATTTTGCAACGTTACTATATATCCTACTTTGATAATATTTTCTTAAAAATGTTATAAGTTGGTTAACAAAAATAGGGCTTGGGCCTTCTTCCCCACACCCATGCGTGAGCACAGCACGTGAATTATCCATTTGCTTTCTAATAACACGTGAGGCCCACCTTTTGTGCAAATATAAATTTCACTTTCTTGGTTCAAAATCTTTTGTAAACAATTACCATAAATAATATTCACAAGGATCTTCAAAGTTATCGGAGCGGAGAGATCTAAATTTGTGATATTATTCTCATCCTCTTTCAAGAGATTATTTTACTATAACCTTCTTAATGCGGAATAAAAATATTAAATAAAATATGAATTTTTATTGTATGAAATAGATTTTAAAAATACTTCTTTGATCTTTGATATAATGCACTCATAACATAATTACACAAATTAAAAAAATAAATATATCAATTGATTTTATTAGTTACCCGGGTGGTTAGATACCTGCCAGTAAATCCACTGATTAAATGAATATGTGCGAAATGTTCATAACTCTAATATATATAATAAAGAGAAAATAGATAGAATTTGGATTCATTTCAGAGAGTCACAAGTGGAGAGTGATTCTAGAAGTTACTAGGGTGGTTGATAAAGTATTTATTCTACTCTTACACATACTCACTGATTTTATTGACTTTAATTAAAACATATGCTATATATTTGACATTTTGGTTAAAAAGGTAACAAAAATAACAGGAGGGGCAATAGCATAGAAGAGCAATGTTTTGGGAAAAAAAGGCAGAATCGTACAGTACAATCTGAATCGAGGCCGGACCCATTGAGATGGGTCGATCAGCATTCAGCATGCTACATGTTAAAAGAAAAACAAAGTGTTGCTGCATAAAAATAACAACAAAAACCGTACGGAGTCATAACACAGAAAAGAATATATTATGTTATGTGCGTTATTGCTGCTATTAGTTTAACCAAGTCTATGCATTGAATCTTAACTAATCTAGATATAAAATAGACTATAAGTGAAGCATATTCACATTTTATTGATTATTACTTTTGACGATAAATAATTTATGTTAATGCTATCATAAAAAAAAAAAAAAGCATTAAGATTATTTTAATTTTAATCTTGTATTTTTAAGAAGATTATTCGTTTTAAATTAAGATAGAAGAGTTTAATTAATGCATTTTAAAAAATAAATTTTAAAATAAACAGATTAAAAATAAAATCTTAATAGAACTTTTAATTTACACCATAAAACATGCATTTTCTTTTGTAGGCAATGTAAGACCATCAAATATAATCTTCAACTTTAATGAACACTCTTTTAAAAGAATTATAGTAAGGAGATATTACATGATACTTTTTAATCAATTCTTTTATAAAAATTAAAAATATTATTACAAGCAATTAGTAAAATAATAATAAATTTTCCATTTATGCAATTAACATAAATGTTCCACTAAAATTCACTTAATATCTCTATGCCAACCTCCCCTTTGTCTGAGGTACTATTTGATTAATACAATACAAGATTAAATAGAAACAAAAAAAAAAAACACAAAATTAAATCACAGTAGGATGAGGAGTAATGAATTAATTATTTTGACAAGAGGAGCAATGAATAGTGAAGACTAGTACAATATACCCCCACCTCCAAGTACTACCGAATTCAGCAATAAAAGCTACACTGTTTTCCCCTTCAAATTTTACTTCTCTCTCTCTCTCTCTCCGTATTTATCTGACGGAGCTCACATGACTTCCCTGCAACCAAGGAATCTGACAAAATTTAATTATTTCATAAATAAATAATAAAAGCATATAAAGAAAACCATTTCTCTCTCTCTCTCTCATTCCTGGCACTTCCCGTCACTATTGTAGTATTGCAAACTCCATTAAACCAAAAAAACTCACTCTTTTCTTCTTCCATAGTCCAAATCTCTCTCTCTCTCTCTTTCTCCGTCTAAAACCCAAACAACTTTCTGTGTCCACTGGCTCTCCCAACCATGGAAGCTTTCACCTTCCTCAAATACTGGAGAGGCGGTGGCGCTCTACCTCTCACACCTTCCTCCGACGCCGCCACCACCTCTCCTCCCGCCGTCCAAAACGAAAATGCAACCGAAAGCGACGACGACGACAACGACAACAACAACGACAACGACGACGGACCCTTCTTCGACTTAGAGTTCACCGTACCGGACGAAGACGCTAACGAAACTCCAAACACCATCGTCACACAGCAACAAGATGATGAAGAAGAAGAAGATAACATCAACATCGAAGAATCTGAAAGCGAGGGTGAGTTTAAATTTACGCTCTCTCCTTCAAGTAACGATCGTAGTGATCCGAACCTGTCACTTTCCCCTTCGGATGATCTCTTCTTTAAAGGAAAATTGGTGCACGTGGACCCTTCCTCCTTCTCCGAATCCGAACCTAACTCCAAACCTCAGTTCACCGCCTCCTTGTTAAAATCCGCCACCAAATTCCGCGTATTCATGTTGGGCCTCAAAAAGCCCAAGCCCACTTCAGACAAAGACTCCACCGATTCTGCACCCGCTAATCATCCCGAGGCCCAAAACGACAACAAGAAGAAGCACTTCACCGTCAAATTCAAAGTCGAAGAAGTTCCAATTGTCTCTCTCTTACGTTCCAGAGCAAACAAAACACAAACACAGAAAAACACTTCCGAGGAACAACCTTCGGAAGAGAAACGTTTTTCCAAGGAAGTTATGCAAAAGTATTTGAAAATGGTCAAGCCTCTCTACATTAGAGTTTCTCGCCGGTACGGCGAGAAACTCAGTTTAAACTCCGCCGGTAAAGCACCGGTTCAGCCGCCTACGGCGGCTGAACCAGAAATCAGTGGAGGTGAAACCACCGTGAAGAATATTACTCAAACTCAAAAACTACATGCAGGACTTAGCGTTGTGTGCAAGCATTTAGGAAAAAGCCGTTCCGCGTCGTCGGCGGTTGCGGCGGCTCCGGCGGCGTTTGTGTCGTCGAAAAGGCGCGATGATTCGCTGTTGCAGCAACAGGATGGGATTCAAGGCGCCATTTTACACTGCAAGAGATCCTTCAATGGCTCTAGAACAGGTAATAATAATAATAATAGTAGTATTTATTTGCTAGTTTTTTTTAAAAAAAAAATATTTTTTGAACATTTAATGCTTGTAATTAATTTGAAGTTGTGTGTTGTTTGTACTTGTGGAAACAGAGTGTGAGTCTTCGCAGCTGGCGCGTTGTGTGAGTCATACATCGCAGGAGATATCCATGAATGAAGCTAAAGACAAGCGACTTTCGACATAGAAGAAGAAATGATGATAGTTGAGCATTGTCAGTGTGTAAAAAGGAAGTTTTTATTACTTAGATTAGATTAAAATTTAGAGTAGAAGGAAGAAAAAATAAAGTTAAAAGTTGTAAAAAGTAGAGTCGTGGGCCACCATGATTTTTGCTCAGATGAATGAAGCTGATGAACCATTAGCGTTAGTGACTCCTTTTTCTTCCTCGGTTGTGTAAACTGTAAAGCTCTTTCCGATAAAGCCAACGAAGAATCAGAGCTTTTAAGTCTACGTTTGTTTCTCTTGGACGTATATGTATGTATCTATGTAATGTATCTAGCTACGCTACCCAAGCCAGATCAAATAGTACCCTAATCTTTGTGTACAAGTTGTAGCTTTGGTTGCATTGTATTGACTTCATTATTTTTGGGTCTAAATAATCGATATTGTTTTGGTCGACTTAATTGAGTATTTTAAACCTTGTCTAGCGAGCGGTCAAGGTGCTGGTGGAACAAAAAAAAAATAGTTCAATTAATAATTATTGCTGTTGATTCCATAAAGTTGGAAAATTTAGTAATATGAAGCATCATAGTTATTACTCGAGAGAAGGAAAATGCGGTCAGAGAAGTGGGAAAGAGAGGGACATGAGCAGTGAAAGTTGGATTTTCTTTTTGGGGGAAGGGAGGAAAAGAGTATTTGACTGAGAAAAGGTAAGGTGATGAGGGCAGAAATGGAAATCTACATGGGAGTGAATGTGAGTAAGAGGCATGTTCTTGTTTTTGTTCTAGTTCTGTTCATACGGGTTTGGGTCTTTGGCTCTGCAATCACATGTGTCTGATTAGTAGCAGGTATCGGAATTGGCGAAACAGTGTCTGTTTTTTATTAATTTTGGTGCACCGATTCATATGTGTTTGGATATAGCGTCGTATATTCAATTTGTCACTTTGTGTCACATTTGGACCCCAAAGATGCCCCTACTAAGGGCTCTCGCCACGTCATCCTAAAAGGTTGATCGAACCCCATCCACCTTCTCGGCCCAATGGGCCCTACACAGTTTCATTTTCGACTACCATCATGTTGGTTTCTGGGGCCCGTGATTTGGACCCACTTCGAAACTCAGTTGCTAAAGTCTTTTCATTCTTTTTTTTTTTCACACAGGATGCGCTCTTTCGTCTTCCTCACCCTGTGACTCATGAATTCGGTTGTAATCTCTTCGGCTGATAACATGTTGATTACAAAAAAATTTAAGATTTTTGATTGACATCTTTTTAAGAAACTGTTTTCTGAATCTAGTCAATTAATTCTCACGTTCAATTTTTCTTGGATATAGATAGACTCCGTAAATAGCCGTAAATAGAATGGAGTAATCTCAATTTTATATCACCACATCTATTCTCTATTCAAAGATACACCATCCAAACGAAATGAATAAGTGAATGTTTGGAAAGACAAAGTGAGTTTGGAAGATAAAACTGATTAAGGTGTTCCACGGTTCTTTATTTTAGTTTCTGTTGTTTATTGTTTAATCTAATTAAATTATTTTGATTAATATGTCTTACAACTTACAACTCACTCACATAGTCTGACAATATTTTCTTTTATGTTTTTACTTTTATGGTCTGTAATTTGAGTTAACTCTCAAATACCAATTTCATATCTTTCCAAATATAATGAGAAGTTGAATGTAAAATAGGATCCACAGAGGAAAAATAGAGAAAGTAAAAAGAAAATCCCGTAAATCTTTCCCACCGTTTTGTGTATGTCATGATATGTAACTTTGTCGTCATTGGGATTTTAGAAGGGGATAAGTTGATAATACAATGGGGGACAAGACCATAATAATTCCATGACTTGTTATTCCGTAGAGTTTCAAAGTAAAACAAATAGTGACATAAGGACAAATGTAAGTATAATTTGGCGTTGACAGTTAAATTACTTGTGTCTCCCGTTTCGAGGATACATAAGTTATGGCGATTTAACATATCTTATATTTTCAAAGATCTTGTGTGCTTAGGTTTGACACCCGCTATAGAATGTTTCCTATTATGAGGAAGAAGTTTTCAAAATTTCGTGTGCGCTGTATCAAGATGGAATTGATCATATTCATGTAATAATTCTTGATGAAACTATCAATAATGAAAGAATAAAATCCAATGAACCATAAGAAGATAAAATTGAGTACCATGTTAGGCCACATTGTCTCCATGGTTGTTATTTTTTCGGAGAACCTTGTTCAGGGGAAGGTAGGATTATAAAAATTAAAACACATTCAATAAATATATAAACACATCAAAATTCATATAAAATGTTCATATAATATATTTTCATCTAAAATCATGTTTATCAACTAACTAGAATAAATTATATTGTCCGCTTAATTAAAGTTTATGAAAATAGTAGCCAACAACAATTGAAGAATAATGTGTTTTTAGATAGTTGAAAAGTTGAAGTAGAAAAATGCAATTTGTTATCTAATTTATTTTTCTGAAGTTACATAATACCTCGTGTTTAAACCTGTGTACCAAAGACCGGAAGCATACCAAAATCATAAAGACGATTAATCACGAGTAAAACGAAAATGAGAGAAAACAAAGATTATACATGAAAATTGATTATAAAAAGATGGAATATTTATTAATGTCTCTCAAACTTTAAATTAGCATTCTCTTATGTAGTTTTATAAGTTCAATTCATTCACAAAAATTACAAATTACTTTAATCCCCAGATTTATATAAAAAGAATGCTAATAAATTCACTTGGTTGCAAACTATAATTATTTATCCCAAAAAGTAAAAAAAAAAAAAAAATCCCAAACAAAAGATCTCGAAAGAAATTAAAAAATCAAAATAAATGCCAAATCCAGATCACAAGGCAATGAATTTCTTTAACCCTTTGGTAATAGTATAATTTTTATTTTTATTTTTTTAAACCTATTAGAGTTTTTTTTTTCTCATACACTGTTATACAACTTCTCCACAAAATGCTTCTAAATAGAAAATACGTGTTCCATTACTTTGTTTCTGTTTTAAATTTATTCTGGCAGATTTTTAAAATATAAAATATAATTTCTTTTCTTTTCTTTTCTCTGGGCTAGGAAAGAAAAGTTGAAGAAAATCAAAAGAAAATAGCTGAAAAGTGCCTTCTATTCGTGTTAAAATTAACTTTTACATTATCACATAAAAGAGAACAGGAATGCCTATTTTTTCCTTCAACTTGTAACTTGTCAAAGAAAAGCCTTTAAGGTTAAAAAATTAACATATATTCACATTTAAAAGTGCCAGCCCTTGACTCGTTCCCTGCTCGTTTATTGGACAGAACCCACTAACTTTCTTGACCACTAAGCAATATTGAAATCTTTTCAGTATTGGGGTCAGTTTGCCTTACATTTAGTTGAATTAATTCTAAAATAATTAATGGTTAAAAAATATATCTGAGTTATATTTTTAGAAGTTTAGAAAAATTAATTTTTCCATCTTTAAAATCCTTGTAATCATAAAAAAAAAGCTTAATTTTTTTTTCTTACATACATTATACTCATTCAAAATTAATTTTAACAATCCAAATTTTTACCCAAACATCACCTGTTACTGTGCGATATTTTTTTTTAATTCAGATACATTTTCTTTCATATCCAAATAAGCAAACAAACGATGAGAAAAACTCGCAGGAATCAAAATTTGTATGAAAATTTTCAGAAAATAGATTTACTACAACAATATCAGCCAGATACATAAATATGTAAGAAAAAATAATCCAACAAATATATTTTGGATTTGTATGAGGCCCAGTAAAGGCCTAATACTCCGGCCCAATTGGAAATAAGGCGTTACAGACTTTTCCCTTCTTGGGACCTTTGCTACCTGGATTCTATAAATACCAATAGGCATTATTAATAAATTAAAGAAAAAAATTATTGAGATATGTAAAATTATATTATTTAATTTTTTTTCTTTGAAACTTATAAATTAAGTAATAAATACTTTTTTAATAACTTAACCTTTAAGAAAAACATTTTCCTCAATTTCGTTCTCTAATTAATTCTTACTGAAAAAAACAAAAACACACGGTAAATTCTATAAGAAACCAAATCCAAAATAATAATAATAATAATAATAATAATTCAGGAACTGTAAATTTTGTAGGTAACATTAATAGACTAGTAAGTATCTCTGAAATTTTCACGTGGAAAAATGGATCTACATGCAATCCATAAGAAATGAAAATATAAGTTGAGAATCATTAATATAGAAAATTTTGTGTGAAATACATATAATTTACCGGCGCATTAGCATTGAAAATTGTGAACGGAATATGAGGTCAAGTTGAGATTCATAATACAAGCCATTACAATGGTCTTTCTCTTCTTTACCATCTTCAGAATGTGCACCGTACCACTTAATTTTGCGTAGCTTCTGAGTTTGAGCATGCCTAAATGGACATCATTGGTTAGATTTACATTTAACATTTTCTTGAATCTCATTTGAACCAAAAACTTGAACTCTTTGGTTTCTCTTGGTTCCACTCTCGAACCTTCCAATTCCCAAGTACCAACACTCGTAGCCCCATACAACACACTCACTGTGGTGTTCCCGTAATAGAAGCAACCGAAGTTTGGGTTCGTGAGCGTCACGCGCGCAATCATGGTCACATTAAATGAACGAGAAGAAAATGATGAAAGACTGTAGTGATTAGTTTTGTACATGTGCATCAACCTTGCTGACCTTAATTCAATTTCGGGATCTCCCACGCGCAACACGATTGATGCAAAAACAAACCAAACACAAACTAAGGTAACAAAACAAGCCAAAGTGTACACTAAACACTTGCTGCTTTGTTTTTGTTCTTTGTGTGAAGGGAACATTGTGATCAATTCCTCTGTTGTTATGTTGTATGCATGTGCCACTGGACTTAACAATGACTTTGGCTTGTTTTCTGCCATTTGTTTACTTCTTTCACAACCTGAAACTTGAAAATTGCCCAACAGTGGGGAAAGTTAACACAGTTTTTTTTTTTTTAGGGAGAATGCATATGGGTTAGTTATATATATAGATAGATTCTTAACTTTTCTTTTCTTTTTCTCTTTCACATTTCCACTTACTTTATTTTCTTCTTTTCTTATGTTTCTGCTTCTAATAAGTGCATATTATTCGTTACAGACAATAAAGTATCAAATCATGTTTATCCATATATATATATAAATTAGTTAGAAATTAGTTATGTGTAAGCATATTTTTACATGTCATTCTTTTTTTTGTGATACGTCATACGTGAGAATGAAGGCACAAAGCATATAACACTTGACAAAAGCAACCCCGATGCTTTACGTCTACTTTATACTTTCTTTCTAAATAACATTTATCATTCTTTATGCCTCTTTTTTTTTTTTTCAGTTTACTTTTGAGGTGTAAGAGTGACATTCCTAGATATACAATCTCATTGGAAAAAAAATAAATTAAAGTCACTGTTTTTATTTGTATATATCTTTCTTATCCCCAAATTAAAAGTGTTTTCTTCTAAGTACAAACAACGCTTGATATTCATGGACACATAAATAGTGATTATTTGAATACTAAGGAAGCAGGGTTATAGGGCAGTAGAGATGCATTATTATAAAAAAAAAATATTTGATAGATAATTGTAATACATAAATAATTAATTATAAAATATAAAAATAAAGAGAAAAACATGTATGTATAAAATATGAAAAAAGAAATATATAAATATTTTATGAGTTAATTGGATGATTAGTTACGTATTAAAGTTGTTGGCTTAATAAAATTATTAAAAAAAAAAAAAAAACAAGTAGAGATGTGAGAGTAACGGTACGCGGTAATAACTGCTTTAGGGTGGCTACAGTTGTATCTATAGGATACTATTACTTATCATTCATTCTTTTACTTCTTAAGGGTCTTTCTGTACCTATTTGTCATTAGACTTGTGAAAATAAAGGATATTAGTAAAAAAAAAAAACTCCCTTCATTCCTTCACGTTATAGATATATATGTTGCCGACATTTTTCATTGAAAATTTCGACGTTTGATTTAATTCATGAGTGTCCTAAAGATAATTGCTATATAGTATATTATCTGTTTTTCCATTTAAAAAATGACTCGAAAAGGGTGTTATGAGGTTTTAGTCACACACTCACACTGATTCTTTTCATTCTGAAGAAAAAGAGTAGAAAAGGATGTATTTTGTGGTCTAATTTTGTTTGGCCAAACAACTAATCAGAATCTGAACACCGTCTTTAGATTCTCGACCTTAAGTCATAATCTTTTATAAAATTTCTAAGGAATATATCTAGGGCCCAGAAATTTCCAGGTATATATTTTTATTTTATTTTATTTTTTATACGATATTATTTTACTATCTAATTATTAAAATTTTATAAATTAATCTCTTAAAATAAATTTTCAATTTAATTTAATTTTTAATTTATATAGTCTTTATTAATAATTATAAAGTATTATTTATAATTATTGATAAAGAAGATTTCTCTTCCCATAAATGTTATTTTTCTTTATTTTTATAATTATTAATAAAGAAGATTTCTCTTCCCATAAATGTTATTTTTCTTTATTTTTATTGGATAATTTTACTCTTTTAAATTTATGATATTATTTGTTAAAGTTTTGTCTGTTATCTCCAATAAAAATTAAAAACTAATCAAATTTTTCTCTTTTTCTCTCATGAATTAGCACTGGAGACCAAGAATTTGGTTGTATTGAATAATTCAATTTTTTTTTAGTTCATGGAACACGCTTTTAATTTCTTCTCACGTAAGTAATAGAAAGTAGCTTTCAAATTATAAAGCCTTTATCTTTTCATTTTCCTCTTTCCCTATTATTGATTTGCTAGTAAGAACACTAAAGAGTTAATCCACCTAGCCAAAGAGTCTAGTGGCAACCTTTTATATATGATGATACACAGAGTGAAAGATACATGCGTTATATATATATATATATATATATATATATATATATATATATATATATATGACCCTACTCTTTTTAACTTTTTCTATTATGTCTTAGAATTTGTCTCGAATGTTATATATATGAACTTTATTAATTAATTATAATATACAATTAACGGTATTCACTCATAATATATATATATATATATATATATATATATTCATATTTTATAATTAATTATCTGGTTGTCTATTAAATATATTTTATATATAATATATACTTCTTATTTATGTTTTCAAAATTACCTAATAGGAGAATTTAATGTTCGATTTGGACCTCTATATATCACTCATAGTCTTATGTTGGAGATAAGCTAAACCTTGATAATGATGACACAACATTAAAATATAAGCTTGAGTATCTTCTATAAAATTATCCTTCGAAACTTCAACATAAGGTGGTTAAGTTATTAAATTATTGAATAGATGAAATGAAAAACTCAAATATTGCATAGATGATTAAAGAAAATAAGTTAAATTAATGTTGTGTAGACAGAATACAAAATGGTTTAAATAGTGTGTAATTGAAACAAAATCTTAATTCTAATCTACATATTTATGTCTACTTAGCCAGCGGTTTTGGGTGAAGAATATTATAACCAAAATTAGTTTGATTAAGAATAGTTCTTTTCGTTAAATTTAAATTAGGTTTGATGAATACTTACTAGTTCAAATTCTTCTAGTCATCCTTCAACAGGAAAGTGGTATTTGAGTATCGTTAAGGACAAAATAAAATAAAAAGTTAAAAAAAAATATTCAAAGTATTTTTTTTTTGTTAAAAAAAAAAGAAAATGCAAAATATTTGGGTCATAAGAGAGTACAAATGTTTCATTTAATGATACAGTTTTAGGATAGATCTGGGCCAACATCTTTGTTTCCAGCCCAATGTATATTTGTAAGTCGAAAACACATATAGGTAACTTTAATAAATGTAAATCTCACTTCATCAACTATTAATCAAAAGTTATACATAATAATAAGTATTGATTATTTTAATAAAATCAACGACTATATAATTAAAGGTTATAATAAAGTTAAGAGTTTGAACCAATAATTTACGATAATTAAAGTTTTCTTCCATACAGACATAAAGATAGAAAATAATTATAAACCTAATAATAATAATAATAATAATAATAATAATAGAATATTTAATTTATTATTTTAATCAATATTTTCATAAAATAAATTTTATAGCAAGTAAATTAAAGTACACTTTTTTATGAAATATTGTATTTATTAATATATATAGATTATAATAATAAAACATAGTATCTTAATTTATTTTTTTAATCATTTATGTCCATAAAATATAATTTATAGCAAATCAATTAAAAAATAAACTTATAGGTGATATTTTATTGATGAATTTTATCCATAATTCAATTAAAATAATATATTAACTCAATAATTGAAATCAATATTATGAATCATTTAAAGTTTTATCAATATGAGCAATTTGATTTTTTGTATTAGTAGTTTATTTTATTAGAACGGATCAATGGTTATTATTAATTATAATTTTTTATAACGGTTAAGAGAAATTTACATTTATTAGGATTAGGATGAATCAATGACTATTCTTAACGGCAATTTTCAATCTTACTTGAGTTGTTGATCGAAAATTAAACTTGTTATTAAGCATTCATTTATTTTAATAAACTAATACAAGTCCTAAAAAAATGATTCAACCTCTCCAAATACTAAGGAATTTCCATTGTTGAAATGAAGCTCATAAAAAAAATTAAAAGTTCATAAAAATAAACACATGTAATTAGAAACGGTACAGCGGCTCCATAAAAGAAAAGTGTTGCATCGCCGTAATTTAATTTAACGTTATAAATTCGTAACTACATATTCGGAGAACTAAAACTACGTAACCAAACATGTACCAAAATTTATGCACACTGCAACAGTATAATGAAAACAGAAAAAGTTGTATAAACAAACACAAAAAAAAATAAAAAAAACAATTAAGAAGCATAGGTGTTATAAACAAGAAACAGTTACTGGCATTGAATACCCTTAATTACGTTGGAGCGCAAGTTGATGTTCATATCGCAAGCCATTTCTGTTGTCTTTCTGAAATTGAAATACTCGAACAGATGAACAGTGCCACTAAATTTCACATTACTGGTGAGATTCAACGACCCTGAATTAATGTTACTATAAAAATTCGCTGTAACGGGTGCTTTAGCAGACCTTACTTTAACAGCAACATTAATTTTTTTGCTTTCTTTGTTACCAACTCTGCCACCGTTGATTTGTTTGTCACCGATTTTTCCACCCGCATAGAGCACACTCACCTTGGTTTTGTGGTAACTGAAATCACCGTAATTTGGGTTCCTTATGCTGAGAAAGATGATCATCGTGGCGTTGAAGAAAGGTTGTGATGGTGAAGAAGTGCTATATCTGATTTGTTTCATTGTGACTGCTGTTAATTTCACCACTGGGTTCCTTGCACGTACTACGGATGCAAAAACCAATAGAAGTGCACATAGGATCACAAACATTGCCAATAAACATACGAAACATTTGCTGCTTCGTTTTTTGTGTCTGTGCTCGTACATGGCCATTTTTTTATCAACTGGGTTTTGATGTTTTGGTAATGTTTTGTCTGAATAGCTAGAGAGAATTGGTTTTTTTTGGTTATGGATACAGAAGGAAGGTGTTGATGAATTTATTATTTTGGTGGTGAATGAAGGGTCTAATGTTATTATATAGTGTCGCAATATCGTTCTTTTTAAAACCTTTTTAAAACCGCGTTCGTTCAATGCACAAATCTGAATCTTATATATGATCCTCTTCTGTCAAAAAGATTTTACCTTTCTTTTACTTTTTTAATTAGATAAATATGGATCAATGATGTGATATCAATCAATTATATCAATATCAACTATTAATTATTGGTATAAAAGAATGTCTTGTCATGTAAGCAAATATATTTATACTATTTTAATATCTATTAATATATAAATGTGTGTGTAATTAAGCCAATTTGAATGAAATTAATATCACACCGAAAAAGAGTAACAATATAAAATATCTTTCGGTCTTAATCTTATGGGGGAATTTTGCACTTTTTTTTTTTTCTTTTCAAGAATGGTAAATTAGAATAGAACACACTGCAAAGTTCTTATTGGACAGGATCTCAGTGTCATTGGCGCACAAGTCTAAATTATAGAGAATTTTATCAAAGTGTACTTGCTTTCCTAATTAATTCTTGAAAGTTACATGATGTCTTTGAGAGGGAGGCTTTCTAAGTAAAAAAGTTAAAATGAATGATTGTAAGAGAAAATTCAAACTATATGTCTATACCCATGAAAACACCAATATAAGTTATATGTATATTAATTGTTGATTGATTTGTTTGATCAAATCCATTTTTTTTTATAAGATTTGAAATTACAAATTGATGTTGTTTTCACATGTTGAAATATCCTATGAGATAAAACGAGTAACAAAATACTTTTTCAATTTTTTATTTTTTATCTGGAATTTTCAATATTTAATTATTTTTTAACAAATATATCTTGTAAGTTCATCCATTTTACTCGATTTTTAAATCCTTTTCAGTAGTTAAATTCAATTTTATTTTTAAACGGTGCTTTATCTTTAAGGTATACGCTTAGTTTTTTCTTGACCTGAGTTCCTGTACACACATATGTATAAAGTTAAAGTATGACTAAGCGATAATTTTGATTTCTCTAAATTGAATAAATATATAAGGAGAAAGTAAATATATTACTACAGTTGATGTAAAGTTAAAAATAATACTTTAAAAAAATTAATAACAAATTATTTGTCTTATTCCAATGATGTATCTAGTTCCTAATTAAAGTTAAGATTTTATTATCTCCGATCAAATACAAGTACTAACTAATCAAAGGATTTTTTAAATACAAATTCTTTAGGCTAATTCATTCTTTAATTCACTTTGTCTCATAATGAAATTTTTATTTTAACTATATGTAATTATTAAAATTAAGGATAATAATTTATCTTTAGATAACTTTAACTTGTTTATTTTATTAATTTATTATTAAGAAAATCAATATTAATATTTTAAGTAGATATAATTATCTGCTCAGCCTTTGCTATTTGTCATGTTGCATTCCATATTGCCACTTTTCAAGAAACAGAAAATAATTAAAAAAAATATTTACCCTTCGATTTGATTTAAAATACATTATAATATTAATTTAGTGAATATCATCAATAAATATTTATTTATGTATTTAATAAAAAATTACTTTGGAGAAGAGTAAAAACTACTTGGAATATTGTAAACGAACGGGCTTCATAACCAGTGTGAATGAAGCCCAATTCATTCTGTGATGAAAATTTTGTTTGACAAGTTGTTCCATCAGCTCAATTGTAATTCCTGATTGGGACCAATTTCCCTATGCAGGACAAAATTAGTAGCCATTGGTTAAAGAATAAGAACATACTATTAACATTGAACAGTCTCATATACATACAGTGTATACTAGATACAAGCAGAGGCCTGAGAGACCAGTTTCACCCTCAATATTCTAGGAGGATACTAGAATCCACTGGAATCAAACAAAGAGTTTTCTAAATGTTTCTTTGTCATTTATTTTTTTAAAAATAATCATTTCTAAATTAATTCAAAACAAATATTTTTTCAAAAATAAATTATTCACACATTCTGTTGGACCTATACGTCTTGCTCCTAATTCCTTTTATGAGTTTCAAAACTGTTGTATATTTTTCTATCGAATGACTTGACTATCTGCCAAGTGTATTCAAACATAGCTGTACCACTCTGTTTCTGGAGCCTGGTGAGTGGTAAGGGCTATATCTCCTTCACGTTGCCGCCACTTGTATGATGAAATGCCTAGCCATCTTGCTGGCCAGGGTGTGCAATGCCTCATATTCTATACTTAATGTTTTAGCTTATTGAACATATCTTATAATCAGGCAACGACAAGTTGCTAAATGACGGGTTTAAATCTTAATTTACTTGCGTTGAATCTTGGTACAGATATGAAGCTCCGTCCAAATTCCCTAGAAATGCTCCTTGTGGAACTCAAATCTTGTTTGACCTCTTTCGTTGAACTCGAAGCAGAGCTTGCTTAGTTCTTTGGCCAAAACTGGTGCGCCACAATAGAATACCCCTAATGCGAATTGAGGATGTCAGTACAAGATGAAAAAAATGTCTACAACCGTATGATTGATGAAGTTCGACTGACCTATTCGTCTATTGGAGTGCTTAGAACTTATTTTAGAGAAAACCTTCTTCCAGTTAGGCCTAGCAAAATGAGTTCTCACCTGATGGTAAATTCAGAGAAGTAAATCAAGGTTTAAAATCAACTTACTCAAGACTAAAATCAAATTCTGTATGGCTCTTCTATTTTTCCTAAACTGAAACGCATAAAGGGTTAAAGAGTAAACGGCAAAAGTCAAAAGGTTACCCTTGTCCCAGAAACAATATCTACTCCATTTTTTGCATGGTTGAGGGCTTGCACCATTGTAATAAGGGCGGATCTTGCATCACCTTCCTCGTATACGCTTGTTAAGTAGTTGTGCATCTCAATAACACCCTGAAGTCCATAATAAGACATTGAACTTTAGTGAACGCAAATATGACTTACTCATCTGGCAGCAAAGGAAATGGGTGCTGAGAATTCTTCAAAAAGAAAGTCTTAACAAGATAAATATTCTATAACAGTCAATACCCGTTGATCAACTTCAGCAACTTCATTCATGACCCCTTTAAACCAATCGAAAGAACCTTGCTCCCTTGTTACCCAGTAGAAATAAGCGTTGGTAGTCTTCAGTGTCTTCTTCCGTTTAGGAGAAATCTTGTTAGAAGATTGTGAATCTACACTCCCAGTGCTAAGGTCTGAACCTCTACTTGAATCAGAGACTAAATCCTGGATAGGAAGCAAACCTGATTGTTACTTTCATCGTAAACAAAGACCTTCGAAGAAGAATGGTCAGTTTGACATGGTTTATATTAAACACCATAGTGTTTATTCTTTTTTGTACATTATGAAAAAGCATGTACAGAAATTTTGTTACTTGGTGCGCTAAAACTCACCGCCAGCTCCTCCATTTTAACAATATTGTTGAGAAGATCTTTCAGAATACTGATAAAAGGTGTTGCTCCTATCCCCAGGCCGACAAGTAACAGGACATCATAGTTTCTGTAGTTTTGTGCTGGCGCACCGTAAGGTCCATCTATCTTTAGCTTTGGTAAACTGTATCAGTTATTGATACCAAGATTAAAGGAATCTGAGCTTAAATCATTTGGTCCGTGGACAAAGTTACTAGGCAAACAAATAAGGCAGGCCGAACAAGTACCTTTTTTTGGTTGTTTCATCCGCCCTGAGAAGCCCGCTCTTCCCAGCTACGGGAGGCTCACAGGCTGCAGAGAATACCCTTTTGAGCTCCTGTGTCCAATCTCCCAATTGCCGTATGTGAACACTCAGGTAGTCATCACCAGGTGCTGAGGTAATAGAAAACGGATGCCTGTCACACATACATTGGATTGTATGGTTAGATACCAGCAAAGGTAACATGTAAAAGGTGATTTCATTTCAATTCCTTTCCTTTTTGACATATGTGAGGGAATAAACTGAAAGTGCTGAATTCCTTTTCTTCATTTTGTGGTTAGAATTTACATGAAGCATGAGAAATTCGCAAAGTGATGCAGAAAAATAAAAATATTGTAAGTTACCACTCAAATGGAGAAACAGCAGGACATTGCACAAACATGTATTGTCCACTCTTGTAACGAAATTGAGGTGGCTTCGACATTTGCAATGTCAGAACATTTCCAGGATAAATGGCAACCTAAGTGTTTATTCACGGACAAGAAGATCCGTAAGTTCAAGATTTCAAATTGCATTGTTTAGCTTATTGAAAGCAGTGATGATTCTAGTCTTGTAGTTTTTTACTTTGGATATACACAATTAGACAAGAGCAATGGCAAGCAAAACAAGTAAAATGCCAAATTTATAACAAATTTGAGTAAGTTCTTAGAAGTGCGTAATGCTATCTTTTTCTGCTCACCTTCATAAGACGGACTGTATAGAAACCAGAACGGAAGAATCTTAGCGTTCTTTCTCCAGCATAAAGTAAAATTGGAACTGCAAGATACATCCATGTCTGATAACAGAGATCAATGCATTAAGCAACCGATAACCCACAAGTCTAAAAAAAAAAACAGAGAGACTCAAATGCTCCTAGAGAAAAGAAATCTGATACTACAAATTGCATACCGTTTGAAGGTGCCATCTGCGCTCGAGGTAAAGATATAAACCATGAATGATGAGCAGGACATAGACAATAACAAATAGATGGTGCGAATACCAGAACGCATTGAAACCAGTGAGCCTATTAAACGGCTTAGGAAACTTAATGAGATTTCTCCTGAACCATTTTGTTGCAAGAGTAAATGCTATTGCCATCAAAATCACCATCAGAATTCCAGTCACACCCTCAACCCCTTTAACGAGGTCTCCGTAACTGGGTTTATGATCACCAAATACGCCACCCAAATACTTCTCATAAATATCTTCAGACGAATTTACAAGTCTTGGAAAATCACAAGCAAGGTGATTCCCCACATGAAGTATAACACCAATCACTACTGCCGCAGCAATTGTCTGTAAGCATCCATAAATAAACATTATATACTTCCCTAGGAACGACAAAGTTTATTGTTATGTTTTCTGTTTTCCTTTTGTAAGTGTCATGCAGCGATAAATTAGTTATAAGCTAATACAGAAAAAGAAAAGTTAACATAATAAGAATTATCCGTCACAATAGTAAATCACCAATAATAAAATGATTTTTCTAGTAAGTAATACAAAATAACTTCTAAATATAGTTTGTAACATGTTAAATCTATTTTCGATTAATAATTTTACTTTTTACTATTTGATCAATATTCTTATGGTAAATGAGTTTAAAAACAATGTCATAAAAGTGATCTTATGATATCTTAAGTACCTTATGAAAGTTGATGTTATCATCAAAAGGTGCAATATAAGCCAACTTGGTGGACCTGAGCCAAGTTATGGTATTTCTGCACACGGGCAAGAGTATAAGTGCCATGTTGAATTTCAGAGTCTCAGCAGCCCCTTTGGCTGTGAGTAGACAGTAACCCATGACATGATAAGCATTTTTTCGCTTGTACTCGATAAACTTCCACGTAAACAGCCCAATCATAGTGGAAATCCACAATGCTAAAACCCAAAGTCTCTTCCAATTTTCTTGCAAATAATAGAGCATTCTGCGGCTCATCCTACGAATCGGACTTCTCGCCCTTAGTCCTTGTAGATTCTGGCTCAAAGCTTGACTGGTGTAGCTTAGTGCTTGACTGTAATTGAAATACGTGTCCTTTTGTAGCAGAAGCGTCTCCAACTGCCATAGCTGAGGTGATACCACAATCACCAGAAATGTCACATTACTATAAGTGGTTGAATATGTATATGTAAAAGAAGGTTTTGTAACCCAATCAAATCAAAGTTGAACAGTGATATAAATAATATAATCAACTATCTTAAAATATATAAATTGATTAGAGACCCATCTTAACTGAGTTACCCCATTTTTACTTAGGCTACCTTAGATAAACCTGTAAAAGAAAAGATAGTTCAACATATGTTAACCATATTCATCATCAACGATTCGATTATTTGCTGGATATAGAGCAACAGAATGCAGCACGCGCATATACGAGTTGAAACACCATTCACCAATGCACACGAAATATCAAATTCAGATTCTCATGTTTTAGAGGTGAAATAATCTTCATGTTCAGCACAAAAATAATGATTATTTCATTTCGTGAGACATTTTTTTCATGAAATTTTATATTGATTCAAATCATCATTTTTTTAATCAACTATCTAATTAATTGAAAGATACTCTACTTTTTGTAATTTTTTATCAATATTTTTGCTGAATATACAAACAAAAATCTACATTACCAAAAAAAAGGAAAGAACTCAAATTTATAAACACCGAAATGTCTTAATTGATATAAATTCTTTTAAGTAATAACAAAAAAAAAAATCAGGAAGGCATAAGTCCAAAATTTTATCATAATAGAATGTTTTTAACGCTATTCAACTTTTAAATAAAAAATAAAAACTCAATTCTATCTCTCGAAGTTAAACGCATTAACACGTTACTTTTTTCAAAAACTTTAATCATCATACTAATCTTTTAAAGATCTTCTTTTATACTTGAAAATTTAAGTACCAAAAACACAGCAAGATCAAAGTAGACTTCAAGATTCCAACATTTTTTTATCACTTCATTAGCTATCTAAAAATCTCGTTAGTAAATTAATTTTATTACCATTTTAAATCTACAAAATAGAGTAATATGATGACATTTTAAAACTTTTTCATTAAATATTTAATTTATTCCTGAATAATACATGTTAGAAAACAATCTTTCCTTTGGTCAAAACAAAAAAAAAAAAAAATATTTCATTTCATAAATAGTAAAAACCAACATGATAACATTTTAAAATTTTATTTCTATATAGTACATAAGTATGCTTCATTATGTTTTTTTTTCATTTATTCGCAGGTGTACTCCTTAAACCATACATCGGAGCCTATTATTAATCTTCCTAAATGGTTTATATTGGTTAAATAAACTAGCATGTTCACTGCGACACATAAGCAATTGACTTGAAGTAACAGTGTATTCATATTACGTGCATAATGAGTTAATGACGAAGGCATCCCTAATCGAGTATTTGTAAACATTGATTGACAAAAGGAGTTCTATTAATCTAAGCCTCTAAGGTACTCCTATTAATTAACTATCGTGTAATTTGCTGACCTTCAACTTCTACCAACTTTCGATTAAATAAAGCAGGACTGGTCAAGAATTGACTTAATTAAATTTTATTTATTTATATATATATATATATGTATATATATATATATATATATATATATATATTAACTATGAAACTAGATTAACAATGATGTCTACAAGACTACAACGAAGTAAATTTTTTTTCTTTCATTTTTTTTAATTTTAAAGTTATCTTATGATTAAAAGTCAAAAACAAATCTTTTGAAGGATTATGATCTATTAATAGATTAATCTTTTTCATTAGACAAATTTTCATATACACAATTTGAGGACAAATCTCTGACTACGTATTTAAAGAATATAATTATGGTAAAAAAAAGAAAATGATTGCCACACTATGCTTGTTAAGATGTCTTATTATGGCTCTCGGCATAGTCGTCTATCGTTACGTATTCAACTGTGTTAAAGAATTAAAATATATGCATGTATTCTAGATGATTTCAGATGTTATCGTATGTAGAGAATCCCCACCTCAATGAAGCCAAGTCTTTCAGGGTCTAACTCTTCCATGATCAGAGCTGCATATTCTTCAGCCTGCTCTTTCAATCTAGATAACTTATTTGCGGAAGCACTTAGCATAATGATCTGAAAATCACATGAAACATATTAATACAAGCTTTAATTTCAAAGAGTAATATTGTTTAATGTCATGATAAAAAAAATTCACAAATTTACAAATTATCGTGTGGCAATCATCAGTTGAAGGAGGCATCGAGTAGAAATTGTATGCGAAATTGTGTGTTAGATTCACATGTTAATGAGTTAAAGTGTCATTTTTCTTAGCAAAAGAAAATGTTTTCATTGTGATCACTAATTCACTATCCACCCGACTTGGACGGAAATTGGGTCAAAAAATTATTAGTGGCAATTTTTCTTTTATCCGACTTTAATGTAATCAAATTCTTAATACTCAAACTCGAGAATATTAATTTGCAAAAAAAAAAAAAGAAAATTTGAGAATATTAGGTTATTCAAATTTTAAAATATTTAGCTAAATACGATCGATGTTATGAGTGTTTTTTTGGGTACTAGTGTTATATGTGCTGGCTCCTATAAACTGTTCATTAAATAAATTCATGTAGAGCCGTGTAATTTACAAAACAAACACGGAACTATTGGTGAAACAATTATTTGATGGTTTGAAGGATTGTATTTCTTATCACATTTGCATATTTGGACCACATAAAAAAAATGTTTAAAGTAAATGACGACTCTGCCCCCACCAACCGCACTGAAAGCGTCTGCTTCATAAATTCCAAGAATTTGGTTTAATCAGAAAAAATGAGAGCGCCATCTGTGCGATCAAAGCTGGAAATCCAACTTTTATCTTAAAAAAAAAAAAAAACGGAATTCATTGCCTTCTTAGAGGGAAATTATTCCGATGTACCAAAAAAAGCGAAATTATTTTTGTATGATAAAATCATACAATTTTTTACAACTAAGAAAAAAACACACAAAAACATGAGTAATATGTAAATGATATGATAAACAATTAAACTAATTAACAATATAGTTGTAACCCTAATATTGTAAAAATATTATATGAATAATATAACTTAGCTTTCAATGTGCAGAATCCAACAGTGACTAATAGTAGTATTATGCTTATTGCCTTTAGAATAATAGGAATCGTCTTGAATGGGAAGACTGAATAATAATAATAATAATAACTTATGTATTAAAAAAAGTATTTACACGTTCAAAAATTTATATTATATTTACGTTTTATTTGTTTTAGAAATATAACTTTCAGTCTATAACTAACCAGGTTCACCTAATCCTACTTATCGTTAGGGTCAAATTTATTAAAACTCAAGTTGACAACATACGTACGCATTGGCTATAGAACAGACACAGCACAAGTGTCTTTGGAATCGGATTAGCTCCTATGCAACCACAAACTAGAAATATAATAAATAATTAATTAAAATTTACTATTGTAATAGAATTAGAAATTGCACATGTGTTTTCTTGAGGAATTTATTAAAAAATGGCAAGGACAAAAGAAGTATAAGATGGATAATATTTTAAACTCAAATTATGAAAATATAATAATAAAAAAAAACAATACATGTAAAAATATATACATTTAATTAAGTTTGTTAATTAAGTGTGCGTGAGGAAGAGATGAATTAACTGTCTACTAACTAAATATTTTTGTTAGATAACAATGCCAAAAAAATATTTATCACGTTTCCTTAGAAAAAAAATGTTGCTTATGCTACCTTTTCAACTATTTTAATCTCGATAAAAAAAATAAATAAAAAAGAGAGTAAGTGTTCGCATTGTTATGCAAGTGTGCACAAAAAGAAAACAAGTTTTATATATTTGAAAAATGGATACAGTAAACAAAATCAGAAAATATATTCAAATTTTACTGGAGAACATTCAACTAATATCAGCTAATAACAAACAAAAAGTTAAGTTTCGGACTGAAATGTACCTCTTTCACTTCTTCTTCGGCGATTCTGCCATCTTCATTCTTGTCCACCCTATATATTAGGATTTAAAATATTTCATAATCTTAGTTCATTCCAAATTTTGATTAATACTTCAGAAAAAAATTTAATTCAGCCATACAGTGTTATTTTTTTAACCTCGCAAAATTTCACATATAATCGGGAAATGCTTAATTACTAAAGAAAATTAGGAAAATATTTAAGCAGAGTAGCGTTTTATTCTGGCTATTGAAGTACTAGTGTTCTTCGACGTGGAACACTGTTTTTAACTAATTCAGTTATTTTTAAATTAATAACCAATCAACGGTTACGGCTTACATGTCGAAGAAAATTTGAAGCCGCGAATCAAAGCTTTGATCGGTAATCTGTGACCAAAATTCGCTAAGCTCATCCCTGTTGATCTTTTCAACCTTAAGTCTTCGTCTACGACTCAAAGCATCGAATAATTCCAGAGCAAATTCTTTAGAATCCTTCATCCCTTCAACAAATTAAACAAAACTCAAAAACTCTTGAAACAAATGCTCAAACGAACATGTGCAAGCGCAATACTCTGAATCGAAATAGAAAAAGTAATCAATCGGACCTATGCATTGCGCAAAATCGGAGCGACAGAGAAAACCGTCCTTGGCAAGATTATCGTAGTTACTCTGCACTTCATTCCACGCATCAACGCCATCGGATTTAGTGCTTATAAATTTGAGTCCACGAAGTGCTTTCTTAGTACCGGAGCGGTTGCGTTCAAGCTGAGCGCGCTGTTTCCTAAGATCTCGAGCTGCCAGAGCAGTTTCAGATCCGGTTTGGCTCCACGAGAACCACCGCAGCTCCGCCTTGAGCTCCTGTGAGAATTGCCTCGCCTTCGCGACCGCCTCGGCTTTCAGCTCCTGCGAGAACTGCCGCCACCGGTGCGGAGAGCTTCTCCTGATCGACGGCGACCACGTAGCGGAAGCCGGAGTTGCGCTTCCGCTCGCGGCTATGCTGTCGTCGACGTTAATGACAGTCACCGGCTCAACGCCGCGGAGAACGATGGTGTGATCGTCTTGAACATCGAGAGTGACCTCAACGTACTCGTCGGCGAAGGAATTGTACTCCGTTCCCGGTGAAGTCTCGGCGCTGACGAATGCCGTCTCCGGCACCGAGTCCGACGCCCACCGGCGTCCGTGCTTGGGAGAACCGGTCATTGATTAACAAAAAAAAAGAATAGAATAATTCACGTTTAGGTTTTATTTTTATAAATATACAGATATTTTAATATTAAAAAAAAAGGAGGAGATATGAGTTTGTTATATAATGTGGTTCGGTGCGCGTCGCTAACGTGCGCGGGACGTTATTGGGATGAGTTTGGTTAAGGAGAGACCAAGAGAAAATGGTGATTAATGTAAAGGTTATAAGTAGGAGTAGAACGCGCTAAGAAGGAGAATCTACTTAGAAAAAGACAAGAATGTCTACAACGCTAGCTCGTAAGAGGAAGAGAACAAAAATATTTGACCAAAGAAAAGGACAAGGGCTTTGCTTTTGTAACCTAAACTAAATGAAGCCAAACGCAGGCGCTGTTGTTGTTATTATACAAGTTAGTAGTTCATACAGTAGGACATAGGAAGAACAAAGATACGTGGAATAATGTTGATTATATAATCTATTCCATAATATCAATAAATAGGCATATGTTTGCGTGTGCCGTGTAATGCACTGTGTATATGTGAAGAATGGAAAGTAGAAAAGAGTGAGAGCAGAAAAAAAAAAAAAAACGATGGTGTGTTGTTCTTGTGTTATTTTGCATACGAACGGGGTAATAGGGAAGTGGGAGAAACAGAAGAAGAGAGAGTGTGTGGTGGGGCCGGAAAAGGAAAAGGATAGTGGGCCCCGCGACTTCAGAGTCTCCGAAGTCGACGGTGGAGAGGGCCGAGTAAACTCCACTCACGGTTGTCGCGATCAATCCTTGTGTTTTTTAGTTTTTCATTTTTCCTTCAAAAAAACATTTAGTTATTTTATATTTATAGACTTTAGTTTTTAAAGACCGATTAAAGCGTCACGTGACACACGAACGAATACATTTGAAGGTTCAGGTTTCAACGGACATGACATTTTTCTTTCATCCGGTTTAAGACAATGAGTTAAAACGTAATACAAATCATTTTATGATTTTTTTCAACACAGGTGTTAACTGTATTTATATTCTAGCTTTATTTTAAATTTAGTGTTGTGTCAGGATGTTTTAAATTTTAGTTATACCTTGAGTATTTTGGGGCACAGTGTATAAGAAGAAAGGGTTTCCCTGTGGTTTGTTAGGATATCTTTTATTCATTGGTTTCAGATTAATAATAATTTTAGTCCTGTGTGTAATTTTGTTTTTTAAGGTTTTTTAACGAATAATGTAATCTATTTCTCAAATTAAGCAAATTTACTTTGTTGAGTTATCTTACGCTCATCTAATTTCTGAAACAAGATAAACTATAATATGCATGATCTATGCGGAACCAAAAGAGATACTTTAATGACACATACTAGTGCAATTGAATTCTGATTTTGGGTATGAAAAAATCATATTGGATGAAAAATCTATTTTGTACGGGTTTATGATTATCGGTAAAGATTAGCCGTGGTTTTCGACGTAACATTTTTGTATCAATGTTTATATTTATAGAAAAAATTCGTTTATATAAAAATATACAACAACTAATAATAATCATTAAATATCAACACTTTCACTTTTACTGTATAATTTGAGTGAAAAATTGTTCAAACAGCGTATTATGTGAAATTTCCTCTAATTTATTAATAATAAAATGAGTCTTATTATAATTTATTGGGTTATTTTTTTAAAGATCCCATGGTTCTCTTATTTATTTTTTTAATTTTCCTTCCACAATATGTTAAAATGTGAATTGATGAATATTTTTCATTAAAAAAGTTAGGTTCTCCGTAGTTCTTGTAGAATAATAATTTTTCAACCATGGAGAACTCTTATACTTTTTTAACCATAGTTCTCATTAAGTACCGTTTCTAATAATAAACACTATGTCGAAGAACTAGCTATAAAGTTTTTTCTAAGCTCCATAGGAGATACAGAAGAGATATATAGTTGCTATTACCACCTCCAAGAATTTCGATGCTGAAGTTTGTATTTAGATAATAAACATGAATTAGGTTTTCTATATTAGGGAATGAGTCCTTTTTGTAAAGGCAACTGTGATAGAAGAAAAAATAGGTGAAGTTATTAGGTAGCATGCAAAAAATGTGTGTTTATACGTGTTATCCTAGTTTGTTATTCTTACTCTATATAAGCATAATTGGTTTAGGTTTAATTAGGCTAATATCACAATTGTTATTATTTAAATGTTTGTCCTATTTGAAAGAGGGAATCAATTAATTTTCGGAGATTAACTACTAATTCTATTTTTGAAAGTCTGAGCGTTAGACAATTTAATATTTAAAAAATATAAAATAATAAAATATTTTCTAAATAATGTTTATTATTATTATCTAAATCCTTAAATTTATTTATTTATTGTATTTAATCTCTAAATTCAATCACTTTTTAATTTTATTTAAATTTTCTGAATTAAAAAATATATATAATAAATCATAATTCACTGAATAAAATAATATTAATATATTTTATGAACTAAAATATAAATATATTATATTCTTAAAGAAATATTCAGTTACTTTATATTTTTAAAATAAAATTATTCAACTTTTACCATTGTCCTTCATAATCATAATTTATTCCGGACGAAGAAACGGTTTTATGTATTTACTCTTTAATGATGCAAAGTTATCATTTTAATTACTATATAATAAATAAACATCTCGAAAAGATGTTTTAAGAATAACAACTAAAGTTGACTCTTAAGATCACATCATAATGTGACTGACGTACTTACACAGGCAAGCAGTTACCTTGTCAAATAAAACGAAACAGGGTATTTCAATATGAAAAGACATTAATTTTATTTTATTTTTTTAAAAAAAAACCTCCAACTCTAATACCTGAAATTAGTGCACAATTGCATTGAAAATAAGATAAATGATAACGAGTGTCCATGAGATTAAAAGAACTAAAAAAGAAATAATGTTAGTAAAATATGTAAAATTATACTGTCTAAAATATTTTTCAATATTATCTATATTTCATTCATTAACTATTTTTTTTTAATTCAAGCTACGAACCTGTAAAGTAAAGTAAAATAAAATGTATGTATATAATGAGCTTAAGCTTCCTGAATAGAAGTGTTAGAGACAACGGTCAAAGTAGGATTACCCTTACTGTATAGTATGGTTGCAATACATGTTCCTTGCGTTAGCGTATTGTAAAGTTAAAGCGGAAAAAAGAAAATACCGAAATGAAATTTTGTACCAAGAATAATAAATTTAATTGTCAATACTTTAGACATGTGAAAAAGAGATGATTTTTACAGCAACAAAAAAAAAATGGCAGAACTAGATTAGAACAAAATCATTTACTAAGGGGAAGGAAAAACAAATATGCATAGAGATAAAATTTAAACAAGATATGTGTCACATTTTCATAAAAAAAATAAATCATTGTTAATATTTTAAATGCTTGGAGCATTATAATTACAATTGAAATTATATAGTATATTAATATTAATTATTACGAATTTTTATTTCCAGCCGCCGGAATCTAATTGATTTTATCCCGCACGTGACACGTACGTGACCATCCATATGACGGATAAAGAAGTGAATTATTATTATTATTTTTCTTTAGTGTATTATTTATAATAAGAATTAATATATTATACTGACAAATATCTGCCAACTGCCATAAGAAAAAATGTGCTGAAGACACACACAGATATGTTTGTGTGGTGTGGCTAAGCATGCGATCAAATTCGAATAATATGGTCGGTTTAGTTTAAAACAAATTAATAAATAAATGAACCAAGTGATCACTGTTTATATATTTCCTATTGACTAAGAAATTAAATATGAAACCTTCATATATATATATATATATATATATATATATATATAACTTGTCCCATAAGGAAAATTAAGGAGGAGAAGGAAAAGAGTATAAGAAAAATGAACCCATTTGACAAATATCACTCACCAACCGCTTCAATATAAAATACAACTAATCAAATTTACTAATGACTTTGACACTCTAATTACTGTGTGCTTTTCTTTTTTGTTTTTTGGGGAGGGGTTCTAGAATTTACAGGAAGGTCACCAACCTTCTGAATTTCTATTCACATATTTTTCTGTGAATGTAACTGGTTGGAAAACAAATAAGTAAACCACACGCTAACAGTGTGTGTCAGCATGGGGTTTGGTGCGATGTGAATTTATTATGGTGGGGTACGTGTCAAAGGTGCAATTCTGAATCCGGAATTTCCTTGTGCCCTTGTTAACTGTTGGTGATAGAATGGGATGAGATCACTTAGCTACCATGTTGCACTCAAATCATAGACCTAAAGTTTGATTTTTCTTTGAATATAATGTAACCATGTAATAAAGCAATAATAACATCAATATCAACAAACAGAAAAAAAGCGGGACCAAGGTTGCGTCAATATCTTGACTTCTCGATAATGTAATTAGTTTATGAATATCTTTTATACAGTGATTACTTTTTTTTCAGTGTCTAATTTATTTACCTTATAGCATGTTGAAAAATGAAAAATAAACTTGGAATGGTCTTTGGTTAACTCATCAGAATGATTTTCAGGAATATTTCTGAAAATTTTAGCTTTGGTTGTAGAAGTATTACGTATATTCCAGAGGAACACGAGTCATCAACTTACTATATATGAGTAAATTGTATGATGAAATAAGTCAGATAAAATGGAAGAAAAAGAGAGAGGTAAATCGCATAGTTTATTATTTTAGTAAAGAGATAACTTATGTACTATGTTAGTTTTGGCAATGTTGCAGTTTCCAAATTTTAAATAAAATTATGATCGTAGTAGAATTAAAACAAAACAGAGAACTTTTTCTCATATAACTAAGTACAAAAAGAAAATTATCTACTAAACACTGTAATACGTAAATAATCAGAGAATTAATTATAAAATATGAAAAAAAAAGAGATATTATATATATAAATATAAAATATAAAAATATATATATATACAAAATTAAAAATATATATATATATATATATTTTATGAATTAATTAATTAATTTACTGTAAAATAAAATCGATAAAAAAAAATACTAAATCACGGTGTAGTACATGTGTATTGTTGATTCACCATGTGTATCGTGTGCTTTTGTGAACGGTTATTGATAATTTCTTGTCACTTGAACCATTCTTGGAACTTGATTCTTCACTGTTGTTGAAAAGAGAGACAGTTTCTTAAATTAACAATTGATAAAGGATTTTTAGATGTCAATATGTGCAATAAATTAATTGATTATCTTGTTAATTTAAATATAAAAAAGTTGGAAACTTCTCATTCGTAGCATGTTATTTTCAGCCCACGAAGTTTCCTTTTCTTGTTGTTTTTTCCGCTTCTATCAAGCTTCTTAAAATTTCAATCAAAGAATTCGTACTGCCGGCTAGGAAAATTTAGTTTATACGCAGGATACAATGGATAAAGATTTTAAAATATTATCTTAATGTAAAAACGTTTTTACATTATAAAAGGTTTTATAACAATATAATAATTTAGAAAAAAATTTTAAAAAATTATGACTAAAATTTTAATTTGAAATCAGGAACTAATAAAATTTGAAATAATTTTACAAATTTATAAAATTATGGAGAGATTTTATGAATATTTTAAAATATATTTAATAATAGTTCTTAAAATATAATTTAAAAAATTATAATTAATAATATAATTATCATTACTATATTTATCATTGTTACCATTTATAATATTTATGGTAATAATAATCAAGGAAGTAACGAAAATTATAATAATAACAATCTTAATTAACAATAATTATAAAAAACGTTATATATAATAAAAAAAATCTTATTCGGATGAAATTATTATAAGAGTGAGATATTTATATTTTTGTTAGAAAATTTTATAAATTTTATCTTATGAAACAATCTATCAAATATTATTTTAAATTTTTTTCACTTGTACAAATCTTAATTAAATATCTTTTAAATTTTTTAACTTTTTTAAAATCACAATTAAGAAAAATATCTCAATAGAATACAACAAGATATTTTTATATCATTTAAAATTATTAATAAAATATCTTATAAACACATCTTATCATTCTTTAAAATAAAAATAGCATAAACATAGACTTAATTAGTTATAGTTTTCTAGAAGCTTCTGTACGATGAATCTAAAAAAGGGCCAACAATCATTGCTTACTCTACTCAAAATTCAAAATTAACATTGAACAATATGTTTTCCAAAATTTCGGGACTTTTAATTCATTAATTCTGTAGTAACTGTGATGGAAGAAAAGAGGCTCTCGTAGACTCGTGTCTTAACTTCACCCCACTTGCTTCAGAAAAACAAAATGCAAAGGGAGGTAAGTGGGCTTCTTCTAGAACACCATTACGTGTAAAGCCCAGAAACATAAAACCACAACCTTCCAAATTTTAAGTCAATTTTTCACCAACTCTTATCCAGAATAAGAATTGCTTATAGGTAGAAAAAAAAATGGAGGAAAAAAATATAACTAATTGCATATTTTAGCATTGTTATTTATTTATTTTTTTTTATCATTGAGGTCCCTTTTTATCCCGATAACTAGAGTCTTATTAACTATTCAAAGACGTATTTAATGGAATATTCAAAACAACGAAAATCAACTGAACCACGAAATAGCTAAGAAGCAATAAATAGTGCTGCCTGTAGTTGCCAATTATTAATTTAATTTTTAATTTTTTTTTGTTCCAGTTAGTAATTTTTGTTCCCTTGAGTGATGAGAGACATTAGACAAGCAAAGCATATACATTACATAATGTAATTATAGTATGTTGTTTCTTGATAACACAAGATTGAGGAAATTAAAAGCATGTATTTTACTAAAATCAAGGATTGATGATAAGAAATTCAAAATCAAACCTGACCAATATTTTAGAAATGAAAATAAATTTTATTTGAAAAAAACTGTGTGAGATGAATTAAAAGAAATAAAGAATACCAGTATCCCGGTAGCAATTGAACTGGTCATTGTTTTCTACTATTTTCCCTTGTCCGTTACATGTGGATTATATATGACAAATGGTAGTAATCTTCCTAATTATAACATTAAAGAATATTATTTTAAAATTATTATTTTTAATTCCAAAATAACATTCCAAGATTATTCTGAAACACAGCTCAAAAAGTTTCTCGAATATTTTTCTCAGATAGTTATTATAGAATAGTCCTCAAATGACATTATGATTTTGTAGGATAGTTATTATAGAATAGTCCTCAAAAAGTTTCTCAAATATTTTTCTCGAATATTTTTTCCTTCTAAACGTGAATTTCTAATAAATGGAGTAATTTTTATATTTTTAAAATGTATTATTTTGACATTTTAAGTAAATTTTTTCCTTGAAAAAGTAATTTTACATCAATATTATTATAATTTTATGATCATTAATTTCAAATTGTAACGATGATGTATATTGAACGTAGGAAAATAATATCACAGTAATGGAACCATAGGTTTATGGAACTCTTTAAAAATCTTTTCAATATATAATACATTTTGAAAGTTGTTTTTATTTTAAAATTTAAATTAATAATCATCTTAATATAAAATTAATTTTTTTAAAAAATTAAAAGATCAAAATAATATATTTTAAAAACATTAATAATTGAAATAAAAATTTTAAAACCGAAATAGAAAAATGTCCAACGATGACTAAAAATTATATTTTTCAATTTTTTGTATCACACATAATTATTCCAAAATAAAATAACAATTTCAAAATGCTAGAATGAAAAAATAATTCCAAAAAATGTTAAAAAAAGTTCAAACATACACAGCACGCCTTAAAGGAACAGGAAAGGATATTTAGAAAGAAAAAGAAAAAATCTTTCTTTTGTAGGAGGAACTAAAATATGTGGACGCAAAGGCCATCTAATGTGTTGGTATGAATTTTCAGCCCAAAGAATATAAATTTGATTAGGTCTGAAATCTCTGTTGGCATTATTACAAAGGTATATAGTTGGTCTTGTACTTTAGAATTGGGCTTTTATCAATGAATGAAGCCCATTACGTAAATGGAAGTGAAATGTTGTACCCAAAGCAATACCATGAAAATATTCAGCATAAAATCACACCAAGTCTAATACAGAAGCAATAACATGTATTCAGGATAGAATCACACTAAATCCAACATAAAAGTGACTATATTTACTTTTATGATCCCTATTTATATTAATATAATTTTAATCTAAACAAGCATAAATACTTTCCATTTTATTCTCCTTCATTTATAAATTTTCAAACTATCTTTAACAAATTTCACATTTTCAATTCAATAAATTATTTCTTTTGATTAAAAGATTTGCTACTGTATGTATTGCAATTGTATACTGTAATTCATTATTCATAACTCTCAACAAAAAGAAAAATCATCATTTATAAAACTGAGATATTTTAGTTTAATAAAACTATACATCATAAGAATAGATTTATTTCAAATGACATATAAAAACAAAATAAAATTGATGACCTTATCAACAAAGATTATGATCAAAGAATATCAAAACCAAGTTAGTCCTGGCGCACGTGGTTGACGTTTACAAACTATCATGAAAAATTTGGGTATAATCCTTTTCAACAATGTCGCAGCCATCAATATCTAAACAATACACGCTAAAATGTAGTAACGGGCCACGTGTCCATATATATATATATATATATATATATATATTAATCATGCCATTTCCTGTACATAAAATTATAAAAATTGTGACTCGAATAATTTAATTTTTAACGAATATAGAAATAGTAAAATAATTTTTAAAGTGAAATATATTTAATATTTTTATTTTTAAACATATTTATTATTATAATCTTTGAATTATATTATTTTTTATAATAAATGTAAAAGTGAAAAAGTAGAAAAAAATATTAACAGGTATAAAAAATCTCATTTTTTTAGAAAGTTAAGGAAAAAACTTTTATAAATTAGCTCATAAAATAATTTTTTCTTTTCTTAAAAAAGTAAGTATATATTTCAGTTTCTTTTCCTAAAAACTATTCTAAAAAAAACTTACTCAAACATATCCGTAAAAATATCTACAGTAAAAAATCCTATAAATATCCAAATCACTCACCACTACTCTAAGCAACATGAGTGGATACCTATGTGCAATTTTAGTGATACAGAAGTAGAAATTTAATTTGGTAACACTGGGAATCTGGAACTATCTAATCCTTTTGGCTTATGGGGTGAGCTAGGAATAAGACTAGTGATGCTATGAATGCATAAAAGCGTAATTAAATTAAGCACAATATATGGCTAATGGTCACAAAATGTAACCAAATACGGCACGGGTCGGTTCGAAAGCTATGGCTTTTGTTGCATTTAACCACAAATGGAAAAGCCGTGTTTGAAGACAAGTCCACACAAAGAAACTGCGGATTATGAATGATGCTGATGTCTTGTACAGCATATTAGATTTCCTATCTCTCTCACCTAATCTTACCAAGCTTATTCAAACCTTTATTAATTACTATTATTACTAATAATTAATGAAAAGAAGAATTATAATAGTATTACTTTTCTGTTGTTCTTACTCTCTTAACTAGCTTGAGTGCTCATGTTGGCATGCAAGTTGCAAGTTGCAACCACCCTAATCTCCTATGGAACTGGCATCCAATGCTAGTGAAATCTCATAGGATTTTTTTATCTGGTTCCCACTAGAAAAGATACAATCGCATCAGAACTTTAAATCCTATTTTTATCCACTTGGGTTGATTAATTAATCAATAAAGAACTAACTGCTCCATGTATATTGCTGCAACACTGCTGTATATCATTACTAGTTTTTTAGGTTTAATTACATGTTTAATTTCTCTAATTTACATAATGTACGACTTTGGTTTTTGATTTTTTGAGTATTTTAGATTTTTTTCTAATTTTTAATTAGAATTCTTAAATTATTTTTTTTGTCTAAATATTTAAAGTTTTAGATCAGGTTTAGAGTAGAAAATTTAGAATTTTTTAAAATATAAATTTAGTGAAATTTTAATAATTTTATAATAGGTGTTATATATATATATATACACACACATATACATATAATAAAATTTGATATTTTGGTGGGTATGTTTAAAAAAAATAAAAAATAAGTAAAAGAAAGTTACCCATGTAACTATTTTTTTAAAAAAATAAAGGAGCTAAATTAACTTTTGTTTTTTAAAATAAAGAAGCTAAATTAATAACTTTTAAAAAATAAAACCATATACACAAATATAGCTAAAAAATAAAGATATAATTGCAGCATAATTTGTATCAATCATCGGTTTTGGTCAAAACAATTAGTCTTGTATGCTTTTATGTATTTGCAGCACACAGCATATGACCACATGCAAGTTTCAGCTGCCTCACCAATTGAAATGCTACACCACTGCCTGGTAGGCCATTTCTACTTTTGTACCCTTTCATTATCATTGTCCTTTTGCTGGCTATTCTTATAAAAGTAAGCACTATTTAATATATTTGTTAAATATTTCTAACTGTATAAAATATAATGTTAGTGTTTGTAATACAATAAGTATCTCAGTCAATACTTCATAAAAGAGAAATGCTTATTCAATATGATTAAAATAAAATAAATAGATATTTTTTTGTTATATGTAGTTAGAACATATTTGAAATGCATAAACCTTTGAGTATTTAAATCATATTTTAAATTTACAATGAATAACTAATAAAACAGTGATGTAAAATTATTTTTAACTATTGAGCTATAATTGTAAAAAAATAGTTTTGAAATAAGGAAAAATTATAAATTTTATAAAATTATCAACTAACATAATTAAATATATAAATGAAATAAAAATGATAATTCAAAAAAATTGAGAAGAATATGAAGAATGTTTGATTAAGAAAGTGAAAGTTCTCACATCTTCACATTATATATTATATATGTTAATTTATTGTATAATAAGAGTAGGTATATATATATTATTATTTATTTAACCAAAATCCCAATAATGGTTGTTAATATTTTGGTTGACTAACAATAGATTTCCTTTGACCTCTCTATCTATTCCTCAGTAGTCAGTGTTCTCTCTAGAATCTAAATGCATAGACGT
This sequence comes from Hylodesmum podocarpum, assembly GCA_026586105.1. Classification (NCBI taxonomy): domain Eukaryota; kingdom Viridiplantae; phylum Streptophyta; class Magnoliopsida; order Fabales; family Fabaceae; genus Hylodesmum; species Hylodesmum podocarpum. Next base: position 1,651,907 of record JALJEV010000646.1, read on the forward strand.
AACTTCATAGGAAAATAAGAATATCTAGAATGTCGAATGTCGATTACTTATTTGATGCAAATGGAGACACGTGTCACCTTTCCAACACCTCTAACTAAATTCAAGAATATCTACGTCGTCAATACTTTTCTTCTTAGATCTCTCCAAATATCTCTTCACTCCATCTTTTCTGGCAAAATGGATACATACGTAGAAGATAACACATTTAAAAATCTGTAAGAAATCTCACGTGTTAAAATTAAAAATAAGTAAAAAATTATAACGATCCCAAATAAACAAACTACAAGGAATTAATTTCCATCTCTATGCAAGAAATGTAGATGTACTATATTTTATTATTTTTAAATACGTACATATTTTTGTACTTTGCATTAGTTATTTTTAAATATATATTGAACCACATTAAATAAAATGTTAGTATAAAGCTTATGAAATTAAAGAAGTAATAATAATTTGCTTTAAAATGACATGTCAACGTCCTAACACTATACAAAATAATACGTGCTACTCCAAGAAATTAAAGAGTGTGTGTGGTTTATAGGGGTGGGTATGTCCACATGCTGTATTGTCACCCATGTAGGTAGCAGCAGAATTGGAAACCAACTATAGCACTTTTTTCATTTTTTAATTTTTTTGAGACTTTGTTGCGAACAATAACATTATAAATATGTTATATGTCCATTGGCCGACATAGAATCTAGCAAGGTAGAAAGAAAGAAAGAAAGAGAGTGTGTTTTGATTAACAACAAAGAAGATATCATGAGGGTGTTTCCAAGGTTCAAATCTATGTCAAGAGCAGTGTACGAGGAACAATTAGAGCGTGAACATGATGTTATTGATGATGGAAAAAACAACGCAGCGTGCATATCCCTAACAGTTTGGAGAAAATCTTTGGTGATGAATTGCAAAGGATTCACGGTGATTGATTCTCATGGAAATTTGGTGTACCGGGTCGATAATTATATTCAACAACCCAACGAAGTAACTCTCATGGATGCATCAGGAAAATCTATTCTCACCATGTGCCGTCGAAGGGTATCTTTAATTATTCATAATCCTTTACTTTTTCTTTGTTTATATATAAAATACATACCTATCTTTTACATAACGGAAAGTAATAGTTTAATTTGTTGTTGAAGATGATTTATTGAATAGTTTATTGTGGTTGATGATGTGCAGAAACTTGGATTGTTAGATAGTTGGTTAGTGTATGAAGGGGAAGTGGGGAACCAACAACCTACGAGGACTAGAAAGAGTGACTTGTGTAAGTTATTGAAGAGTCCGATTTGTAGTGTAAGGAAGCATGTGAATATTTTACATGGCAACACCAATGTTCAGGCCTACGTGTACCGTGGAGTTTCACATTCGGATAAACGGCGTGTGGCGTTTACTATAGAGGGTTCATATGCACATCGAACTTGTAAGGTGTTGGATGAGTGCAGAAGGGTCGTAGCTGAAATTAAGAGGAAAGAAGCTAACACCAAAAACGTTTCTTTTGGGATAGAGATTTTTCAGTTGATTGTGCACCCTGGCTTTGATCCTGCTTTTGCCATGGCACTTGTTTTATTACTCGATCAAATGTTTTCATGACACTTTTTTTTATTGCCCCGTGAACTTTTCTACTTCATGTATTGTTAATATTTTGAGATGAGGTTATACATTTTACGAGTTTGATATGTTAGTTAAGTATTTTTTTAAAATTTTAATCTATCATGGTCATGAGAGAGATCATAAATCATAAATAAAATATGAAAGGAAAACCCAATTAAATTGGCCTAGTGCTATTCTACTTTACTGGTTTATCGTTTAAACCACTTTCAATTTCTCAAATCGTATTTTGAATTGATTGAAATTCAACTTGCTTCTACTAATGTCCGTTTTTCATCTAGAATGAAATTCACTGTGACTTCTACTAAAAGAAAAATGAGCCAACAGAGGAAATATATGGCTGTGTTTTAATAAGCTGAATAAGCAAACACTTCAAATCATGAGACTGTATTCTTGTGGCAAACACTTCAAACCCATGCATTGTATGCTGAAGCTAAAAGTTAAGGTCACATCTCTAATCAATACGCAAGAACCGCATTATCCACACATGGGACACCGCACTAGTTTATAAGTCACTCCACTTGGCCATGGACCCAGCACTAAACAGGGTAGTTACCTAAGAAAAATTAATAACAGAAGTGGCATGCCATGACACAATCACGTGCAAAACCAGAGAAAGAACTTGCTAGCTATTGTCGCCTCAGATGCTCTACACTGGGTAAAAATTATGTTGTTTTGTGCTCTTATATTTAAGATTTAAATTACAACAAACTTGTGAACCAAGTTTTCCCTTGAAAATGAACCTTTTCAACAGTCTCATTGCAGCCATAACGATAATATATACAAAGCAGCATTTGACTAAGAACCTAACTTTTGGTAATCACAACAGCATTCAGCAGTAGATGTTTAAGTAGATAATGCTTGATCAGTCTCACGCGTGCTTTCCCCGTTTCCAATCCATTAATCCTAATTTTCGAACCTTGTATTGATCAACAGAAGCCTTACCCTAATCCAAAATTTTATCAGCTGGGTGCACCATAGTAAGCTCCTTCAGTATACTAGCTGCTGGATGTTTGTTTTCGTTAATCAAGTCCCTAGCAAGTTTACCGGTAAAGGCATAGATTTTGAAGAAGTTTGTGTATAGGGTCCTTTGTTAACATTATTGGAAAGAAGACCATTTTTTATTTTTGACTATGGAAACCCTTGGCTTCTTTGCAGGAATTATTTAGTCAATACTTCTTGCCACCAGTTTGGATCCAACCACTGAAGTTGGTGTTGAAGGCATTTCTTCAAGTTTTGCATTTGGCTTAGAGTTTTTATGGTCTTATGTGTAGTCTTCTTCTGCAATCTTATAATTCCATATGGATTCGGTCTAGGTGATTAAGTTGCAATTTCACAGAGAGTTTGTGCAGCTTCTGATAATCTTGGACAGTGCGCATCTGCCAGAGACCAAAATATTAAGTAGAAGACACCTAATTCTAATAGCAACTTCAGCAAATTGTTTGTAAGATTAAATGTTAAAACAAGTCGGGCCCATGCTCACTAGATTATAAGCTTTAAAATATAATTTGTGATAAACATATTTTCATGATGGAAATAATATAAAGGGAGATTCCTATTGATTTTTCCTGGAGGTACACTTTGCCCAACCAAGGAAAAGACCATGAAAAAGTTCACTTTGCCCAACCAATATGTGTTAATGTGTTTACTAAATAACATCATGCAGTGAAGGTGAGGGAAAAAAAATTAGATGTAGAAAGTTGTAGAAATTCAGGTAGCTGAAGGAAAAACTGTACCTGCAGCAGCATTGAAGTATTTAGAATGTGTTACAGGAGATGAGGAATTCCACTGCCAGAAGGGAAGATGAGCAAATAGAGATGGGCAAACTTTATTGTTTGAACCAGTTAAAGGAGCAAGGCTCTGATCATAACTGAATGAATCAAGGTTTGTGAAACAATCACGACCAATATCACTAGAGCTAGCAATTACAACTACCCTTGCCCATTTAGTTTGGCATGTGCTTCTGCTTGTTGATAACTTAACTGCATCTGAATTAATTCTAGAATGAAGGAGAGAGCAAGCCTTTCTAACTGAATTCAGAAAACTTTCACTTGTATTTGACGTCTTCTTTTTATCTTTGCTCAAACTGGGGCAGTAAAAAGTGCCCCTAAGCAGTTCATCCAATGATGGTACATCCATTAGCTTGGTGACGTCATGAATATCATGCTTCAGACCATATAACCCTGACAACAATTTCCGAAATTTCCAGTTGAGAAGTACGTAATCTCCATTCAGTAATGGCAGCAATAAATCATAACAACCATAAAGCATTCTGGTAGAGAAGCTTACAACAAGAACAACCAAGTATTATCCCATTAAGTGATGTTTGCTACATAGATCATTGCCATTGTGCTCTATCAAAATACTCTACCACTAGGTCTTTTATAATATGGTTTCTCCAAGAGTTTTCTTTGGTCTCCCCCAACTATTTTCCATTTGATCCACCTTTGTTGTTGGTAAAGAAACTTAAAACTACAAATTTCTATTAATGAAACCGATATTATATGGGCAAAACTTATAGGATGTTTTATCAGAACTCACACCACTTAGTTTATGTGTATCAGCATGGGGATTATATTCTATCAGATAGACAGATATTGCAGGTAGTATTCCAAAATCACATTATTAGGGGAGCCATTATTTTGAAATGCTCATATAGTAAATTGGGCTGACCCAAAAATGAGAAACATAATTTAAATGAGAAGGAAATAATAACACGTTAAATTTCTAGAAGTGCAAAGAACTTGGGTGAAAAAACAAAGAACTGGTTATTGATAAATGCCTCCAAAGTGACATAAATATAAGCACAATGAAATTCATTTCCAAAATGATAATATAGTAGCACATGTTCGTTGCTCAAGCATACATGTTTCTTCCCCTAGTGTATAAAATACAATGAACGGAATTTCCAGATAACTTAATTTCACAAACACCTAAATCAGTTTCCTGACTGGTTACAAGAGTCATGACCCTTATCATTCAATCACCATGAACCTAAGCATGCAAATAATCACATCAAAAAGTGATTTTATGAAGAAATGTAAACTATAGGAGATATATCATTTTCAGAAGTGTACAACAGGCCAAGTAATTACATATCAAAGAAGTTGTTCCCTTCATAAGAAGAACCAGAGATTGTGGCACCCATTTTCAGAGAAGATGAATCATATTTAACCATAGAAAAAGGCACTTTAAACTTCCTTTTCTCTCTCGGTAGAATGACTCTTTTGCTTCGGAAATTTACTTTTCTCTGCACAAAAAGAAAATCAAAGAAAAAGGTCGTGAGCATGTAGATATAAAATAACAATTTTATATCACAGCCAACCCAATTCACTAATCTCTTTACATTTTATAATTATTTATCCAGTTATTTATGTATTACACTTTTCTGCCGAATATTTTTTCGTAAAGAAAATGACCGGCTTTTTTTCAGGGCAGAAAATACCGTGAGAAATACTCTTTATGTGATGTGGTCCCTGCTTTAGTTCATTCTGGCTTGTGGAATGTTCTGATTCTAGCATCGTTGATCTCTTTAAACAAGAACTACCACTCCAACTAACTTTTGCAATTCGTTGTTGTAATTGCATACCTTCTTCAAGTTCAGAAAAACTAATGTTCTTTTCACCAAATACATTTTTAGACAACTCCTTAATCTTACTTGAATTCTTACACAGTTGAGTCTTCAGAAATTCATTCTCAGAGTAAAATTCAACATCACATTTCATATTTGCAACATATGGCACAAGTTAGTTGGATAAAGTCCGTAACAATTAATCAATGACTATATCTATGACAAAATTTAAAGATTTCATACTGAAATTAATACACTTGACCACCTAAAACAACAACTCAATCCTCACATAATACCTATTGTGGAAGTATTAAGTCCCATATTAAACAGTTAACATAACAATTAACATGTAACAAACCGAGTAATGGTTATTTAAAGGAAAAATAATGGCTATGTGGTAGTTAATACCTAGCTATTAAATCCATTAATTTATTTAATTTTTTCAAAAGCACGGAGCAATGCAAGCAAATCAAGTTAGCAAAATAATGGCATAATAATTTGAAGACATTGAGATAAGTATAGAATAAAAAATTAAAAAATAGTAATCACTAATGAGTGAGTTTGGACTCTTACTCTGGGGCTTTTTGTCTTTTCACTTCTCCATGACGTGATGTTTAGCGGAAAGCCCACAGACAATTGTAACAGAATTAGTTGTGAAATTTATGTAATAAAAAAAAATAAACAGAGAAAAATTAATAAAATAACTGTGAATGAGATTAATTTATTATTTATCAAAGTTGTAGATAGTTTTTTTTTTCTTGTTAAATGCTGAATGCTGCCTTCCCTAATTTAAGTATTTGTTTTATTGAAATTCTAATTAACTAAAATTTTTCATCAAACATTTTAAGACATGAGATAATTATTATTCTATATAACTAAAATTTATAATAATAAATATAATTAAATGTAAAAGTTATATTATAATTAACATTTGTAATAAAAAAATATCTAAATATAAAAATTATTTTTAAAAAATATCTAAATATAAAAATTATATATTTTAAATATAACAAAAATTTAATGATTGTTCCGAGAATCATATATTTAACAATTCATGGTAGAGAAATTACATATTAAACAATGCTATCATGTAAAGTTAGTTAAATTTGTTCATTAAGAAAGTGTTTAGGAAAAAATAAAAAGCATTAGAAAAATACTAGTAACATGTATTTGGGTTCAGGTGTACAAAGGAGCGGCAAGCAAAATTGAAAGCCTGTGTTGGCAAAGGAAACAACGACGGAGGCTTTGTGGTTACCGGAGCTCCGAAAACCCGACCCGAAAGTGGTAATGAACACTTCGCCGGCGTTGCCACTGCCACCGGATGCGTCACCGTCGGTAGTAAACATGTATAGAATCAACAAAGTTGCGGAGCGTTTGGCTTGGTTTGCTAGACCTGGCAACCGTGGCGAACCTAGCGAATTTTATAACCTCTGTCTCTCCCTTTCTAGGTTTTTTTTTTTTTTTTTTAATCTTTCAATTTTCTGTTTCTAATTATTTATTTGTGTCATCTTCTCTGATATTGTGTTAGGTTACGCATTTTGCTACATTTAGTTCTTGTGTTTTAGTGGAGAACTGCAATCGGATCGAGTTTCGGTGCTTCTGTTAGGTTTTTAACTGAGAGTTTTTATGTATTGCATTTAGTGAATGAGTTAGTGAAAATGTACATTCGAAATCAGTGGTGTTCTTCACTTTTGTTGTGCGCATTGTTGCCGTGGTAGTACATGATTTACGTTTACCATCAGCTTGGAGTTTTGAGTTTTAACTTTTAGCCTCAATGGAGCGATGTATATTCTTTAACGTTTGACTAAATTAACTGCTTAGAAAACGATATTGGGATGTTTAGGTTTGGATGTAATGCTTTGTCTTGTAGACTTCTTATTAAAGATGGTGCAAAAAATGTCATGAGCTTTTTACTGAATTTACTTTTGACATTTTGCAGAGGCATTGATTATTCACTTGCTAATGGCGAAGTACCACCTAAAGCTCATGATCTGCCTGTACTGATGAAGCAGGTGATTTCCATTGCGTTGAGTTGATGTTTCTTTTTCACCTTTTTTTTTTAATGATAGAAGGGGCAGGGATATGCAGGAAATTTCTTCATATGTATTTCTTAATTTATTTGCTTGTATGCTTGAGGATTTTAACTTTCCTCCTTTGCATGCAGATTATTCAACTAGCTAAAGATGAATATTCACATGCAGCTATGATGGTGTTGATGATATCAGTAAAGGTAAGTTCACTTTTCCATGTTGTTTCTCGTTGCTATCAATAGCTTGTGGAATTTTCATTAACTATGAGTAATAGAAACCTCTTTTTTTTTTTTGGATCAATTCATTGGTCTTGAGGTGCATACTTGGTGTTGACTACAGGATTACTTGGTGAAGGTTTTTGGGAATTGTAGCCCACTACATGATATTCTTGCATTTTTGTAGTTTTTTGAATCTGAATGCTTTTTAGTTTCGAATAATTTTGTTCATTTATATCACTGAGTTAAATTTGTATCCTGTCTCACCAACCAAAATGAAACATTGGATTTATGCTAAGTACCTTCTGCTTATCTATAATGTGTTTCTCTTAGAAAACATCCAGAAGTTATGCATCATGACATTTATACAGTTTTGAATTCCGTACTGACACTTCCCTTATTGTAGAATGCATGTGAAATTGGATGGTTCCAAACAAAAGAATCAGAAGAACTTGTTACCCTTGCAGAAGAGGTTTGTTTATATGTTGGGCTATCTTATTTGCTATATGGGATGTGTTAATTGTTATGATTTTAACAATCATCTTTTGTAGTGTAGATTGGAAAGGTCTACAGCAGTCTGGGGAGTTTAAATGCTGGACCTAGATCTTGCAGTTCTGCAATAACAACAATAATGGAAAAGTAGGTCCTAAGAACTTCTACATATCGTCACTTACACCTTCTATTACACCTTCTATTTTATTTTCAAATAGGAAACCATATTTTGTTTTATGTGTTTGTTGTATTTTGCAAGTTGCAACTATCACCATAGACAAGAATCATAGCCTGGAAAAACGAACAAACCTATATTAAATAATGAATTTGAATTCATTGCTTTATTTGATATAAATTAGTTTTAATTTACCTCTATGTGGATTTTGATTTTCATGCAGGTTCTACCCAAAAAAGAAATTGGGTCGAATACTTGCATCAATTTATGCCAAGGTGGCTCTTTGTGATTTGTCAATTCAGTTCTTATTCCATGTTGAGAACATATTTAATATTATTTGACATGCAATGCAGCCTGGATATGGAGCCTTTTCTGTTGACTTCCATATAACAAAAAGTGAAGTTCTTAAAGACAAAATTGTAAGAAATGCTTGAATTGTCTTGTTTTGTTAAACATGGTTCACATGACTAAGTCCTAAACATATTGTGCTTCTAAACAGCATGGAAATATATAGTATATTCTTTATGTGTACTAATGAATTGTCAATATTCATTTTTAATATTCTTATTAACACAAGTGTGGCTTTATTTCAAGTATCATAACTTCTCAAAACTTGATGCGAAGATGAACTTGTGAATCCCTCTACTTTTGGGTCAGAGTATTTTGTGGTTTGTTTATACAAAATTTTGTCATAGCATAATCCTTTGTGAACTACAATTAATACCTAATAATGTCTTCACGCCCGGGTGAGGCAGGGGGAGTGATAACCCAAATAGTTGGTGAACTGTGTTGTATGTCTTACTCTAACGGTTTCTATATTTATAATTGGGCATCTGTATTGGTTCCTTTGTACTTCTGCTTTTTCTTATTTTCTCTTTCATATACATGTCCTGGTAGCAATTGTATTTGTTAGAATCTGTTGTATTGCCTGCCATATTTCTTAATTTTTGTTTATTAGGATTAGCTTATATATTCATTTTGGAGCTTGTACCTTTTGGGAACCGTTGAATAATATTCATAAACTTTTTTTTTCTTTCTTCATATTTTAAGATGGTATCGGAGTTTATTCTTTTCCCTTTGCGACTTGGTAGCGAAGCTTCCAATCCAGGGGACTCTGTTCTGCAGAAAAACCCAAACTGCCTTCATTGCAGCCGTCTTAGTTGCCTTTGTTGCAGCATTTGGCACCTTCATTGTGCCCTCTGTTTGCTGTCTTCATTGCAATATTTGGCACCTTCATTATTTCCATTTTTGCTTCTGCCCAGAGTATCAGTGACCATTGGCAACTTTGTCTGTACTGTAGGCCTTCATATGGTAGGCCAAGACCACTCTACTTCACTAGCACCTTTGAAGCTTAATATGATCTTCCTATTCTTCACCAAACATACTGCCTTAGTGGAACAAATTGTTTTGCAATGTGCTTGGTATATTGACGCAATCTCCCTTTGGCAAACCATTATGTGACACTTTCTCCTAGTTTTGACTAAGGGACTTGCTTATTGAGTGATTTTAGCTGCTTTCTTGCATCCATTCACCAGCTTCATGGGTAGTGTTAAAAACATTTAAATAACTAAATTAGGATAGAATTTCTATTCTCCATCCTATACATATCCAGGTGTATATACAGAGTATATTGTATTGCCCATATTTTCTAATTTTCATTTATTATAATTAAACCTATACATTCACATCAGGACTTGTATCTTCTGGGAATTGTCATATGATATTTAAAAACTTCTTTCCTTCTCTTCTAATATTTCAAGATGTTGCTTGCTTAATTATTTGCTTGCTTCTCTCCTAATACACCAGTTATTGTTTTTCTCTTCGGTTTCTGTTCTATGTTTTATATTGCGTATGTCAACTTGCAGTGTTTATTGGTGGCACAAACGGATAACATTGAGACATCAGCATGCCTCATAAGTCCTCAGCAAGTGAAGTATGGTTGCTTTTAAACATTTTAAATATGTGGACGTGTTCTACATCAGTGCTGACTGACCTTTTTATTGCATACGTTGTAGTTTTCTCCTCAATGGAAAAGGAGTAGGAAATAGGACCAATGTTCAAATGGTCTGTTGTAAATTTGCTTATACATTCTAAAATATCTACTCTATTTTTCTAGGGTGTTTACATTGACTTTTATCTGTCATTTTGTTACTCAGGATTTTGGACCACAGATGCCAACTAATGTGAACTTTTTGTTGAAATATGGGACAAATCTCCTTCAAGCTGTGGGCCAGTTCAATGGTAAGCATTTTAATCTAGTGTTCTTTTCTATCATACTTGTAGCCTTCAAAATATGCATCTTCCTGTACTGTAACCATTATCATTGTGAAGGTCATTATGCTGTAATTGTTGCCTATATGAGTGATACACCCTTGTCTGAGAATCAAGTTCTTCAAGATTATCATCAGCCAGGCGTTCCCTCTGTTGATTCAGGTATAATTTGTATATTTTGGATGAACTGTGTCCTGAAGAAAACTCTACATCTTGTTCTTATTCTTGTTAATCAACCATTGATCATTAATTGTTATCTTTTTGTTCATATATAGATTCAGATATTATTGAGGGGGCTTCACAAATTTCACTTAATTGTCCAATAAGGTATGTTGTGATCTTCTTTGTCCATGACATTGATCACTGATCACCTTTTCTTTCTTGATTCTTTTGATTTGCTCGTCAATGCTATTTTTGTAATTTCATTTTAGTGGAACACTTGCCTATTTTCACTACTGGTAGATGTTCACCTTTCTTCATGCCTTTCCCCAGTGGGCTACAATTAGATGTGAATGAACAATGCTTATGTGGCTGTCTTGTCCAACTTAATTGAATATCTATGATATTAATAAATCTAAAATATTAAATATATTTTATCGTCAAAATTTTCCCTTTTATCCATATTTCAATTTTCCCAACGATGTTTGCTTTCAAATAACCATCATAATGAATATTATAATTCTATTTTTTCATCCAGATCCCAGCTGCCTGTTTCTTAATCTTTTCTTGTCCCAAAACCTTAATACATCCTAAGCTTAATTGCACTTTTTGCCACACAACTTTTATGATTTTGTTAATTTTGTCACTCCACTTTTTGTCTAAATTTGCAAAATTTTGAAAGTTCGGTGGCTAAATTGCAGTTTTCTTTAAAGCTTGGTGGAAAAAATTGCAAATAAAATTGTTTGGTTCACAAAATGGGCAAATACAAAACTTTGGTGGCATAATTTGCAAAAATGTTAAAAGTTGGGTGGCAAAAAGGGCAATTTAGCCTATTTTTTACCTGAGATTTTATTTTAATGCACTACTTTCTAATTCTGCCCTTGTTTTTTGAGCACCACTAGTCTACTATATTGTCGAATGCTCACTAATTGGTTCTCCTGAATGCTGATATGATTCTTGCTGCTTGATAATTGTTATTCATTTGTGTACTTTCACATATGCTTTCCATGTATGACAATCTAACTGGCCATATATGTTAACCAGAGTTTCAGACAATTCTTGTAATTTTGACTTTGATTTTTAGCATTAAGCCATAAGCTATCAACTTTTTGAAGATTTCCTTGTCCTGCAATCATGATTACTCTACACACTTCTGTTATATTTATTCCTAGGCTCATAGCCTTTTTACTGAAATGCTTTACTCTGCAGAAATTATACTATGAGCAGTTTGTTCAATTATCTTTAATGTACATTGGTCTTTCACTTTTTTTTTTTTGATAAAAGTTAATGATCTTGTGTCTTATCCGTACAATGCAGCTTTAAACGTATCAAGACACCTGTTAAAGGGCGTTCATGCAAACATTTCCAGGTGACTATTCCTGCATTATCATAACTTATTATGGAGAATGCTGAGGGTGGGTTCTAACTGATTATAATTCGTTTTATTAAAATTGGCTTTAGAGATAACGCAAATTGTCACTGCAACTTATGCTATTTTCTGGTATTTGGTCTGTATAAACGTACTGAAATTTGCTTAAATGCATGTAGAATAACAGCATAATACCTTGTGATAAAGTGAAAATTTCATGATGTGGTTAATCACTACAAGTCTCTCTGTGGGGTGTGGGTGAATGTATATGTTCCCTATTTGTATCTTCCCATCCACCTAACACATATTTCTTGTTATCTCGTTTCTGCAGTGTTTTGACTTTGACAACTTCATTAATATGAATTCAAAAAGGCCATCATGGCGCTGCCCGCATTGCAATCAGAATGTCTGTTATGCAGATATTCGTCTTGACCGAAACATGGTTGAGGCAAGTTGATTTACTTCTTAGATCCTTCAATTGAGTTATCTTTTTTTTATCCTCTCAGAGTCAGTTTGGTTATTTCGTATCACCTTAAAATTGGGAATGGAAATTTTGGGTTTTTTATATTAATCCCATACCACCACCATACACTTAAATTTAAGGGTACACCAAATTGATCTAGGATTAAAAAAAGGTTGAATAGGAAAGGAAATAAAAAATAAACTACTAATTTTTTTTTCTTCCCTTTTTAAATAAAGATCCTGAAAAATGTTGGAGAAAACATTACGGAAGTGATTGTCCTTGCTGATGGATCATGGAAGGCAGTCTTGGAAAAGGATCATGATGTGGATAAGATGCAAAGCAAGGCCCCCAACTGTGAAAAGGAACAAGCTGAACCACAAGATACTTGCTCTCCTGGTACTGTTGACCTCACCACAGATGATGATCGTTTCGAGACAATGGACTTTCGTGAAGTTGCAGATAGAAAACCTCCCCAGGCATCTGTTAATAGTCAGTTTGTCACCTCAAATGCAACTTCCTTGGGTATGAACTCTAGCGGTGTAAATCAAAATGGTACCGGCACTCATTTAGAAGATGAATTTTGGTCTGGAATTTATTCTCTTCACGGTAGATCTGATGCCTGGATGGTTGGTATCTCTGAGCTACCTGTTCTGCCTGATATTGTCTCGCCTGTATTTAATCAGGAATCTGCAGGTTGTGACAATAGCCCTGTTGTTAGCTCTGTCATGCATAATCAATTTTCAGCACCAAACAATTTGCAGATGCAGATGAATCATATGAATTCAGTTAATGAGTATGGTAGGTCATCCTTGGTGCAAAGAAATATTCATAGGACTCCGGTTGCTGTTCAAGCCCTCCCAGCCCAAAGACCACCAAATTTGAATAATTCTTTTCTAGCTAGCACTTCCTCTTCTCCTCCTGTTTCTTTATCCATCCCAGCCTCTGTAGATACTTCCAATGCCATACTAAGTGATACGGAAAGACAGCAACATTTTTCTCGAGCCCCAATTAAGGCGCCTCCGGTCTCAGGTGTAAATTCACCTGCGTTTCACACAGCAGCAAAGGTTTGGTTTGCTAGTACTATATTATTAGTTTATCACTCCTTTTTTTTAGTGGCTGTTTTGAGGATGCGCTGTATATTTTATCTTTATTAGTGACACTTTGCTCTTTTATGCAAGTTTGTTCTGTCAAAATTTCAGTGTTGATATCTTAAAGGAAAACATGACAACTGAAACTCTTGATCATAAAAAAGAATGTGCTGAACGTTTAAAATTTTGTTTTACTACTAACAACAAAAATAGTTGTACTCTGCTAAGTGATGTCAGCCACATGAATAACACACATTACTGAATTCGGTTAAAATCCGAATTCCTGTTCACTATGAGATATTCTTCAATAATTTTCTCTAATGTTTTTCTTGATTGCTCTTTTCCCCTTAACCAATTTTCTATCATCTTTTCCTTGTTCACCTAATGAATTTGCAACCGAGATTCTTCTCTTATAAATGATTAGATGTTTCTCTTGCATACTAAAAATGTTGGATATAATACTGAAATCATATATGGATATATCATTGAGAAATCAAGAATAGCCTGTCTTGTTTTTAGGACTAACAGGGTTATTTTTCTAATCCAAAAAAAAAAAGGTCGCTGGGAAGTAAGAAAATTGGTTCCATTAAAGAATGAAATAGTGATATTAATATATCTTTTCCAAGAAATTATATGGATGTGAGTGTGTCCTATTATTCTCTATATTGGTTTGTTATTCTTCATTTCTTATACTGTAATAGTCTACGTTTATTTCACCGTGAAGTTGAAAATCATCAGAAGAACATATCTTTATGTGTTACTTTGTGTCTATGGCTCTTGTACTTACTTTTTTACTTTTCATTCCAATCAGAATCGGGCACCACCAATCAATACATCAGTACCAACTCAATTGCAGAATCCATACAGAACTTTTTCTTTGTTTGAATTGAGAAATGCACACTTGCAGCAAGCTCTGAGTACCCAGCAATCACCACAGCAAGGCCTGAATGCCCGGCCACCCCCACCATCACGACCATCTAATACCCAAAGGCCCCATGCCCAGCAGGGTGTTCAACAATCTGGGACTTTTAACCAACAAACCAGATTCACGACTGCTGCACCGGCTGCCAGACAAGGTAGTTCCCAAGCTAGGACTGTTCCAACAGCTGGAGCTGCTACTCAAAGCCATCAAGCTAGGGTCCCCCATCCTGTCAGACAGTCAGTTTCTAGACCTGATGAACTATTCAGTTCGCAATCAGATTGGGCTCCCTCTGGACGAATGCGCGGCAGTCTAGATTTAAGTCGACAGTACGATGATTCTATTGCAGAGCGAATAATTGTGCCAACACAGCGTCAAAGTGAAAATCCACAAGGTTCACAACCCGGCTGAGGGACTGGTGTATCGTTCCAACTGGATGTGCTTATAATGAACAATAGAAATGCAAATACTCATGACCATTCTTCAAGTAGATAACATTTCTGAAGGCTCCACTTGCACAATGTTTGGGAAGACTTCAAGAGAGCTTCACCTCAACTTCTTGTCAGTGTAGACTGTAAATACAGTTACTTACGCGCAGTATATGGAGAATTACTATTTTGATCATAAGCAGACAGACATACCCAAGGTTTTCTTTCTTTCCTGTGAATATTATTTTCAGACAACTTATTCGCGGACATTTTGACCCATCGTTGTTAGTGGATTAATTAGTTTGTGGCAATGATTGAAGTTTTACAAAATGGTTAGTGAGTAATGGTAATGGTAATAGTGGGGAGGAGAAATAAAGTTATTTAGAAACATTTGTCTAATCGGTAAATATCAAAACTATATATATATAAGAAAAACTAAAAATAGGCACAAAAGTTTTTTAAGAATATTATTTTCAAAAGTCTTGTATTCTTATATTTCAGAATATCAATAATTTTTAGTCCTTCACTGGCAAATAAGTAGATCACGTAAGAGTGGGTCTTAGCAAGATGGCGATACTTCGTCACGCTTCTTCAATTCGGTGACAAAAAAAAGATAACAATTAACAGGCAAGTAAAATTACTGTTACCCTAAAGCTCGAGGATAAGAATTAAAAGGCAAGTAAAATTAGATAATGATACATAGCCTACGTGCATTATTCTTTTCCCTATAGTTTGGCAATCCGCCATACAAGACCACGCAATCCTTGAATTTTAGCTATAGTGTTACAGGCACATCCAAACAGTTCATGGCTTCATTTTCTCATGTCTGTAACTTCATTTTATTAGACGTGTTTGCTTATTGGGGCGGCATGGACTCGTCGTTTTGTCCCATCTAGGCATTGGGTCAACCCAGTATAAACGGAGGGGGGTGATGTGAAAAAACGATTACAGTTTCTTTTGGAGGGGGGTGACGTGCAAAGGGGATGAAGCACAAAACAAGAAAAATTGCAGGTGGTTTTAAATTCCAATACTACAAGGGGAAAATTATAGACCTCATATAGGGGTTAACGTGGACTTTCAAAATTCACCTGTTTTGCACCCTAATCTATCGCTTCAAGAATGCATTGCATGATATACTGCCCGTTAATCAAATAAAAAGGTCGCATTGGGATGGCATGAAATAAAGACAACGAAATTTACAAGAAACTGACGTGCCTGTGTCAAGATGGCTGCATATACATCTAAAATTTAAATGTAGATCTTCATACTTAATTTTTTACCAATATGTAATTCACAAAAGTTAAAAATAAAAAACTAAAAATCCGACTCTGATGAAAACTATCGACACATACCAGCAAAATAAAATCCAATCCCACAGCAAATGCAAATTTGGTCGTTATCCGAGTACAATAATTTCTCTTAAACAAAATAAAGTGTTAATAACAAGAATAAGAGATTGCAGATTCCCCATCTCCCCCCCCCTCCCCGACAAAATTTTTGAATTTATTTTCTTGGCAGGAGGTTGGGGAGGAGACGAGCTTGAACTCTCATAAGTACCAGCTTACATGAATATTTGAGTACCAAATCAATACTCCCATTTTTTCAACTCCATACCTTCTGGAGGACTGCCTTCAACCTTTTTTGATCCCACTTCTTTCCAATCAGTTGACAGCACCGTTCCATTTGACTCCAACTACAAAAGAAAAATGGGGTTTTTAATGATTTTACAAACTAAGCAAAATTGGCTGAATAAATAATACTCGTGAATTTCAATGGAAGCACATGATGCATATCTTACAAAAGACTTGCTCATTGCTCTCCTCATGTCCTCATCTGCATTTTGGTAAATGTCACGGAACAATTTATTCAAAGCAGCATCACCATCAAGCTTTTCTTCTTTCTCCTGAACGGCAGAACAAGTTTGTCAATATTGTCTAAACAGTCTCGTGCAACAAGATGATGAGATGGCAAGGTAAGGATTCTCTTTACACTACTAATTTTTAATATAAACAAATTCTATTAAATGCAAACATTACACACATCCACCAGCATGCCTATTGCCAAGGATTTGAACACTCATTGCTGGCAAAGAATTGGGCCACGCCATCTCAATGTCAGAAAGGTAAGTTGCATCAGTAAAAATAAAACCACATCAACAAAGACATTGCCACAATTAGCTAATTTTGCTGATGTACAGACGAACAAGCACACAGAAAGTAAATTGCATTATCTAAAACCTTGGACAACATGGTAAAAATTGAAACTACAGAACAAAATGGAGCTTTTAAATCAAGCCTAAATGATCCCAAAAATAATGAGAAATAGCTGGCAAACCTCTTTCTTCACTTGAGCTTCCAATTTATCCCAATCTCTTGTCCTTGATTTTGATGATGGGTATGAAGGCCTTTCAGATTGAACTGAATAGATAAACATTGAGAGTAAGCTCACCATTCGAAAAGTAATATCATCAAGTTACATTCTCATTTATTCAACTAACAATTACAAAGACCATGGCCACTACAAAAGGTCTCACAAAAGGATAAACTAAATAAAGTCACTTCACCTATAGGCTTATTTATTACTGGGGGAGGCGTATCCTTGCTATATTCCAGAGAAGGCCAATTAATAGCTTCAGCTTTTGCAAGACGGATTTCAATTTTGGTTGGCAAAACCTCAACTCTGCACTTATCGGGTATTATCTGTTTTGCTCAGGTAGAAGGAAAAAGAAGGTAAATTTACTAAGAAACCAAAAATGAATTTGACTATTTATGTTGCCATATGCCAATGCCAAAAGCAATACATGGCTTATGTTCAGATTGAAAAAAGTAAAATCAAGTAGTTGTCTCCAGATTAACAATCATCCCCACAGTCAGACAAAAACTGAAATTAAAATACCACCAGCCCAACCCAAATCCCAAACACTTCATCCTGAAAATTTTAAAATTTGCAAATATGCATATACATAAAATAAAGGAATTCATCAAATGAATGAGCAGGTGAATCCATTTAAATACTTTAATTGTAGTGTTCGAAAACGTGATCTAGAAGAAAGAGAAATTAACAAAGGCCCCTCAGTTCCCACCAATTTTTTTTATTATTATTCTGTAGTCTAATGCCAATATGATGATGAAATAAGCACACAACCTCAAGGTAAATGAAGCAGCATCCATTTGTCATGGCAGTGTCAGAAAATGGTATCAATTGTATACAATATACAAGAAGTATATCACCAAGCAGTTACCTTCCCAAACAATCGAGGTTGATAATGATAGGCATCTTGGCCAGGAACATCAATAGTAACACTAAGCTGAAATGTTAAAATAGTTCAAGTTAACTGGAGTGTTATATATGTAAAACATGAAGAAATTGAGAAAGAGTAAGTAAAGGGGAAAAACAAAGCATCCATTATATAAACCTACAATCTGTTCACCAAAGTCAACAACCACATCTTTAGCTGATATTCCTTTTGCAAATATAGTCACAACCACTTCTTCTGGCTTCTGGTAGTATTCATGTCTGGTTAAGCATAATCAACAGGTAAACACAAAGTGGAAGAATCAATATAAAATAAATACAAAGAGATATGAATGAATATGAGAGACAGACAGACAGACTTGCGAAAACAAACACATTTCAATGAACATTTTTAACATTGTTGCATGACATATCAACAAAGGGTATCCGAAGACCCCTAGACCCTAGTGTTTGACAAGCACTTTCTTTGGAGAAAATAATCATTTAAAGTAAACTATCCTAGGAAGCTTTAGATTAAAAGCATTTTTTATGGTCCCATAATAAGCTTAATCAAAACATGAACCTAGTAATATGTTTATGAAATCATAGATTATCATCTAAAATGTTCTTGTTTCCTATCAATCATCTACAGGGGAATTGCAAGAGAAATTTTCTAAAAATGAGAAGACAAACAAATTATCTGGTACATTAATAACTGATTTTATGGGAGTTGTGATGCCAACCACTTATACTTTTTCCTACAGAGTCTAATAAACTAAGCAGTAACAACATGGATTAAAAATCGGCGATAACCTGTATTTTGGTCTATTTAGTGAGACTTGATTGATTTGGGATACCAAACTGTCTTCTTCAGCTTCTTTACTCATCTCATCACTTCTATTGTTCGAATGGGAACTATTACCAGACGGTACAGATGTTCCAGACGCATTTGATGATAAGGTGCTAGTAAGACCATTTGTTTCCTCTGGTAAATCTCAAGAGACATAATACAAGTAAGCATGAGAAGCACAATTTTTCAACTACAAAAATTTTACCAACCATAAAGGTTAGCAAAAAATTATGTCCATTACTTATCCACAGATTAACAAGTTAGTACCACTCACTCATTATGCCATACAATATTTAGAGCCCTAGGTGAATTTCACACTTCACTATCAACTATCCATAAATCTAGCACAATTTTTTCCACACTAATTGGCCACGATAAAAAACTTAAGAGCTACTATTCATGATTCATACAATGGCAATCAATTATAAATAATTCCAAAATGCGAAAAAAAAAAAAGAGCAAGTATACTAACCAGCAATAAAACGATCACACTCTTGAATCAATTTGGCGAATCTAGAATCTTCCGGCGCAAAAGCGGCACCGTTTTGTAGCGCCACCTTGGCAGTGTGATATTCTTCGAGCTTCATACAAGCCGTCCTGTAAATATCAATAGCATATATAAGAAAATATTGATTCAAATTTTTTAGGCAAAAAAATAAATAAAAACGAAGAACAAACCCTTTGCGAAGATAGGCTTTGGACAACGAAGTGTTTAACTCAATAGCTTTATTCGCATCGGAAATCGCTTCTGCGAAGAGAAACAAAAGTGAGTGAGTAAGTGAGATTAATAATTAAAATAGTAACGAAGATAGGATTAGGAATTGGAACCAGTGAAAGCGTTGAGTTTAATATGAGCCTGAGCCCTATCAGCGAAAAGATTAGCGTCGTTTGGATCCAATTGAATGGCTTGAGAATAGAGATCGACGGCGACACCAAAATCGTCGTCGAAGAATGCTTCCTTAGCTTTCTTCTCGAGCACTTTCGCCATTTCAATTTGTGCTTTGTGTCGTTGACGTGCTTCAACGATATTCTTTAGCTTCTTCTAAAATAAAACCGCGGCCGCAGTGTTCTTCTAGATCCTTCTCCTAATTCTTTGCCTCTCCGTCAGTAATTTTACTTATAATGGTACCCACTCACTCCCGCTTTACCCAAACACAAATAACAAAAAACAAAACCCCACTTGCACTCTTCCATCTTTTCTACCTCACTACTCCTTTTCTACGTACGTTCAAGAGGATTAGATTGGTTTCAATAAAAAATTATATATATAATATTATCTTATCTAATATTCTGATTTTCTTGATTTATTATTATTCAATTAATTTTGTTGAAGAATGTAAATTTGATTGGTCTAAAATGGTTTAAATTGGATTTTTTATTTAACATTCTTTTTATTATTTAAGAAAAAAGTATTAAATAAAACATAACGTATATGATACAACAAAATAGAAAATAAAATATATAATAAATTTAGTAAAAAGTAATATCTTATTTAAATTTTATAGTGAGAGTAAATGATAAATTTGGATTGGTTAGATGGTAACGGTGAAAGCATAGAGTAAAAACTCTTATTTCTTATTTATTATGAAATTAACTAATAAATTTGTTCTTTTTTATCAGATATTTCTTTTTTATTTCGTTTTTTTTTAAAAAAAAAGTGAATATACTTTTATGGGTAAATAAATTTTACGACTTCAAATTCTGCGGTTTTTGCATTTGATAAAGGAAATCTAGAAGATATTGCATAAATAATTGGCCCCGTGTAGACAATAAACTTCTTTCTTAAATTTTCAAATTATTAATTATTAAATTAGAAAAATATCACACTAGTTAATATATTTTTTTCATTTATTATTATTATTAGTTTTACCTATTTAAAAAATTATACAATATGGATTTTTGAATATATGAAGCAATTTATATTTTTATATAATGTAAAAATTCCATCAAAATAACTGTATGCCGTAATTTTAACATTATTAGGTTTGTAAACATTTTTCTACCTTTTCAAGATATTAGTTTTTAGGACAAATTATTTACTTAGTTCATTTTAAGTTTTGGTTTAGTTTATTTAACTTAAATATTTTTTTTTATATATATATTTCACCTCTTCAAACTTTAAAATCATTAATTTTATTCCATAAGATTATTTTTAACATAAATAAATAAATAATGTTCATTTTAGGGATCTTGATCAAAATTTAGAGATATCACATGCTAATATTGCAATTATCAATATGAGTATCTGCTTGTGAAATGATTAATCGACCTTCATGTTAAGCTCTTAACGAGTGTGTCGTATGATGATAGGAACATGTAAAAATAATAATATCATTTTTTTGGAATATAATTCAAAGATTTAAAAATAACAAAAATGAAAATTTTTTCATTTTATAAAGATTAAATATGTTTAAAACAAAATTCATAGGAAAATATATTTTATTTCGAATTTTTATTTATCAAAACTTTCTTTTAACATTTTTTATGTTTTAAAAATCTCAACAACTTATTAAGTTACGAAATTAATTAGTCCCATATGCCATGAATGATATTGCATAAAATTCATATGAAAATTTTGTGATTGTAATAAATTATCATCAAATTAAACAAAATTTATAACATTTTTTTCATCCATCAGAAATTAAAAGAAAAGAAATAGATTAAAAAGAATTAAAGTCAAATGAGTTACTTCTAACTTACCAAGTATGAGAGAAGATAATTGAGATGGAGAGACGACATTCCAATAAAGATAATGATTTTGATGAGAAGTTTCATAATAAGTTAGTCTACCCAAAGTTTTGATATACCCTTTAATGAAATTAATCACAAGAAAGTGAGGATATGTAAGTTATTGCAACTATTTTGAATTAGATTAAGAACAATTTTAAAATCCGATTTTTATAAATATTAAATTTGAAACCATCATTCTAGGTTATCCCAATACCAAACTTTAAGAATAATATAAAAAATCCAATTATCAATACGAAAACTTAATATCCCTCCAGAACCTGAGTTATTATTTTGACAAAAAACTCATTTTGTGTCTCTGGACTAATATTAAAGCGAAGTATCTTGGATATAAATTATAGTATAAAAGCTTTTATAATTTCAATACGCTAAACTTTCCAAATTTCGTAGACAAAGATGATAATATTCCTTACCTTCTACAAAGTTCAACAAATAATAATAAACAAATTTCTAATCGATCGGTTTCTTCAAATTCATGCAAATCAAACAACTATATTGCAAAGGAAATCCTATTCCAAAATATCCCCATCATGCATGTCACAATTCACATGATTTCGGTTATGGGCAACTGAGACGATTTTCTGTGACAAGGAATGAAAAGGAAAAGGAAAAATATTTGGTCGATAATCAATTATAAAATATGAAAAAAAAAATTAATTATAAAATATGAAATATATATATATATATATATATATATATATATATATATATATATATATTTACTAATACGAGTTAAAATTGAATCAAAAGTCAGATTGTTTGACTAAAAAACAAAGTAAGATTTTGACAAAAATTCAAGCAAGCTTGTGTCATCACAGCAAACCCAACTCAAGCAAAAGCTAGCACGAATCAAGAACACTCCCACAGTCCCACCCCTTAATTTTATCCAATCATCAAGTAGATTTAATATGCATTTTTCTTAATTCACTTAACGGAACTACGTAATCATCAACATCCAGAGTCCTAAAAATGTAAGTGCCATTGCATGGCAGCCTCTAGAACTGGAAAGAGCCATGGGATCTTCAATCCAAATAATGACGTCATTGATCATTTACTACTCACGGCCGCCACAAAAGAAAAAGACAAAAATTTATCCCGAACCACGTACGCCTAAAATTGACGGAAATTAGTTAATTCAGCCACTCAACATTTTTGCTTCTACTCTTTGTATATAATTGGCAACATTCTCGTATGGTTTGCATGTGCATGTTAGCTCTAGCTAGTGTATTTCTTCTTCCCATTTTCTATCTCAATTAATTTATATCCGTTGAGTGTGTAAACCCCGTTTAAGCAAGTGATGCAATTTGTCCTACCTTATTTGAATAAGAAAGAAAACAAAAACAAATCTAACTTTCCATACGTGTCGCCGAAAGATTTGGGAGAGGAGAACAACAATGAAGCCCAATTAATTATTGTTCTTTCAAAATTGCAGCAACATTTCTCTGAGGATGCATGTTATCCATGTGATCTATTGACTTGATGATTCAAGAACAGGATCCATGTGATGTGAATGCGAATAGTAATCGCCGAACACGGTACTTCGTCAAAAAGCGGAACAAGTAGTTCCCACCGGATGAGTTTTGTTTATTTACACTTAGTTATACTTTTCTCTCTCCTTTCTTTTTTCTCTCAAACTACCAACTACCATGAAAGGTCTTCGTGTATATTTGTTATTTCACGTGGAAAAATATTGACATGACATTTTAAAATAAGCGTATAATTTTAGAATAAGCCTATAATTAGACAATTAACGATAAAGAAAAGAGCCAAGAAATAATTATAAAAAAATAAAAATAAAGAAAGAAAAATATGTATATATATATAGTGAGATGATGAGTTAAATATTATAATAAATAGATAATTAGATAATTATTTATAAAATGTAAGAAAAAATATAATATTTTATGAATAAATTTGTTGATTGATTGTGTATTATAATTGGTTATAAAATAATATTGTTTTACATGCATACTTAATTTTTTGAAGAAAATTAGGTTATCGTCTTATTAAAACGTGAAAGTGCTAATATTTAGAAACGTGTAAGTTTCATATTAGTGTGTTTCTTATTGATTATTATTGTAGTGGGCTTACATCTTCTGCTATGAATTAAACAAGTAAATTGGAGAGAGAAGGATAATGAGTGAATCCGGCCACGAAAGAGTTTGAAAAGTGTTTTATTCGAGGAAGATTGGAGAATTTAGAATCATAAAATATTTACTAATGTATATTTTTATTTTAAAAGATGTAGCCTTTCATTGTTTCCTTATTTAATAATAATTGCATATATTTATTCTAATATTATTATTAAATAGAAAAAAATTATATGTATTCACACTAAAAATCTTAACGATATCGACAGGATAGGTAAATAATAACAATCCCTCTTAAATTCGTAATATTGTTTGTAATTGATTGTGTAAAACAATTCCATATTAATAACATATCATTATTAAATTCTATCTAACATTAGAGATTTTTTAGCTTTTTCCTTTGTCTAGAAGTATGTCAAATAAAAAAAGTTGTATATACAAAAAATCCTAAAAAAATATTTGTATAAAAAAATTCCTATTATTAAATAAATAAATGTCTGATGGACACAAACGGATAAATATAAACATGATATTTGATTTTAAATGTTAATCAAGTATTTATAAGTTTGATACTAAAGAGGGGAAAAATTGTTCTTATGCTTGTACGTAAATAACTTTTTTAATAGTTTCTAAACACAATAAACTCGTTCTCTCTAGTGTAGTATAGTTATGAACATAAGCAATATATATTATGTGTCTAACTATTTAGTTAAATTTTTGAGTTTTTATTTTCTCTCAATTAATTTCTTCTTTTATTATTATTATTCTGGGACGTGATCTTTAAACATATTAGCTAAATCCGGGACGTGATCTTATATAAAAGAAATAACTGTGTGTAAAGAAACTAGTGTAGGTGTGTGTGATTTAATAATGAAAGTGAAATGCTATAAACAAGAACAAGACCAACTTTGTGTTTGTATAAAAAGGAGCAGTTAGATGAAAAACGTCAATGACCATTCCCTTCTTGAGTTAAAGAAACATATACATCCATGCATGCCTGCCTAATCTTTTTCTTATCTAATAACACTATTTATACACCAAAATCAATTGCGCCATTTTCTGTATGAAAATTGACAATCTAATTAAGTAACCCCAAGAAAAAAAAGAACATGAAGAAGGCATCACAAACACGGAAAACAACCTATGGCATGGCGTTCAGCGGGAATGGGCAAGGTACGGAAATTTCGTGGAAATATATGTATCTTGTTCATCAACACTTATACCCCTATCTCCGTGACTCACGTACCATGACTTTGATTCTCATATGCACTTAATTAATGATGACTACCATGTATTAGTATTTTACGTCACGTTATCTCCCATTCCGCCTCCACTTCATCAAGCTATGTAGCAGTTAGGTGATTGGCGGGTACTTTTTTCACTATATATACTGGCAAGTTTAGCTGAATAATGTAGAGTAATTGATTAGAGAATCACTGAGTCATCATGGGGTATAACTTGGTCTTCATGGGTGTGTTCTTGTGGTGTGCAATGGTTAGTTTCATTAATGGAGTAGCCATGATGGATGGGAAGTTAGCGAGTTCCTCAGAAAATTATGACTATGCAGATGCTCTTGGCAAAGCCATCTTGTTTTTCGAAGGACAACGTTCAGGGAAGTTGCCAAACGATCAAAGAGTGAAGTGGAGGGGTGATTCTGCTCTCTCTGATGGCAAACTTCAAAACGTACGTATGACAAAAAATAAATCCTATTGTAATAAACAAATATTATATTATATACAAAAAATTTAACTATTATGCATTATATAATGATTTATGATTAAATAATGATAAAACACGTATGTTTACACGTAAATTACTTATCAATAAAATTTATACATAGAACTGAAATTAAGTTTTGAATTAAGCTTATATGTATATGGCTTTTATAATGCAGTGCAATTACTATATATAAGTGTTTCATATACTTATTATGAATCATTATGTTATGTTTGACAGGTAGATTTGAAAGGAGGATACTACGATGCTGGTGATAACGTCAAGTTTGGATGGCCAATGGCATTTACAACGAGCTTATTGAGTTGGGCTGCTATAGAGTACGAGAGTGAGATATCTTCGGTGAAAGAGCTTGGAAACCTCCAAAGTGCTATTCGTTGGGGCGCAGATTTCATATCGCGAGCCCACACTTCCCCAACCACCCTCTATACACAGGCATGTTTCTATATATAACTACCAGTAATACTATTTTTTTAACATTAGTTATTCAATACAAAGTAAATTGAAACCATTTTATATATTCAAAAAATTATGAGGCCTAGGCTTTTTTATATCTTGATTTATATACAAGAGGAATGCTTTTTTATATCTTGATTTATAAACAAGAGGAATGCATGAGAATTTATTTACACGTGCTTATGTTTTGTGGGAGTTATTGGTTGATTACGTATTAGATGTGGATGCAAAATAATTTGAAATAAAGTTGTTCTGTGCCGCGATTATAATATGACATTGTCAAATGAAACCTAAACAGGATTAATAATTGAAAAGAAATAAAGAAGGTTCATGCATGCAGCAATAATATGAATTATCGTTGACATGTGCACATTTAAATGGTGCATATATGTGTTTCTATGGTGACAGGTGGGAGATGGAAACGCTGATCACAATTGTTGGGAGCGACCGGAAGACATGGATACAGTAAGGACAGTGTACAAGATAGATGCTAATTCCCCAGGAACTGAAGCTGCAGCTGAGTCTGCTGCTGCTCTTTCTGCTGCGTCAATTGTCTTCAAAAAAATAGATGCCACTTATTCTTCCAAGCTATTAAGCCAGTCAAAATCAGTAAGAAATTATGTAGCATGATATTATTTTCATTTGCACATAAAAAAATATTCGGTAGAAGACTGCAATATGCAGAAAACTAAACAACCAGTTATAAAATAAATACGTATATATACACCGCCGACGTGTTATAAACCGACGTGTTGTGAGTGAGTTGGCTGATTGATTGACTGGGAATCTAACTGCGAAGTAAAACCCCATGTATATATATACAAAAATTTATGTATAACCTATATATATTGACAACATTTTGCGTGCAGCTGTTTGATTTTGCGGACAGGTACAGAGGTTCTTACTCGGGTTCTTGCCCATTCTATTGCTCTTACTCAGGTTACCAGGTAAAAGATGCTTCTCCTGGAAATATTTAAAACACTAAGTAAATAATTTTTAATAGAGATCATTAACTCACTGATTAAGGTCGTGATTTTCGAATTTTGTATAAAATAGGATGAACTGTTATGGGCTGCTTCTTGGCTATACAAGGCAAGTGGAGAGAGCAAGTACTTGAGCTACATCATAAGCAACCAAGGTTGGAGTCATGCAGTATCTGAATTCAGCTGGGATAACAAATTTGTTGGAGCTCAGACATTACTAACTGAGGTCTTAATTTGTATATATTTATTAAATTACCAGTTAACTAGCTATCATATAAACAAATTGGTAGTCTTTTACGTTTATCCTTGATTCAAAGGTTCGAATTTTCTGTTTCCTTTCTCCAGGAATTCTATGGTGGGAAGAAAGACTTGGCCAAGATTAAGAGTGACGCTGAATCATTTGTATGTGCAGTGATGCCAGGAAGTAGCTCGTTGCAGATTAAAACAACTCCTGGTATATATAAGTAGACATTATTATTAACCAATAATTTCATTATTTTTATTGTTACCTATTGATGTTACTATTGATGCAAAAGATGCACTGTTTATATATAGGCAAATTTTCTTGTATTCATTATAACATTAATGTGACTAACCAGTTATACTCATTGTTTACTGATTCACTCAGGTGGGCTTCTGTTTATTAGAGATAGCAGTAATTTGCAATATGCCACGAGCTCAACCATGGTGCTATTCATTTTCTCCAAAATCTTAAACAGAAATCACATTGATGGAATTCAATGTGGTTCCGCGCATTTCACCCCCTCCCAAATTAGAGCCTTTGCGAAAACACAGGTATACCTTTTCTCTTCTTTTTTTTTCTTTTAACAAATATCGTTTACTACTATTATTGGTATAGTATTCATAATGAACTTGTAATGATAATAATAATAATAGTTAAATTGACTAAATATTTATGAGTTAGGTGAATTAACTGATAAATAAGTTTATAATGTGGTGGCAGGTGGACTACATACTAGGAAAAAATCCGAAGAAGATGTCGTACATGGTGGGATTTGGTAGTGTATACCCAAAGCAATTACATCACAGAGGCTCATCCATCCCTTCAATAAAAGTTCACCCGGCCAAGGTGGGTTGCAATGATGGTCTCTCATCTTATTACAATTCTGCTAATCCAAATCCCAATACTCATGTGGGAGCCATTGTTGGAGGACCCGATTCAAATGACCAATTCAATGATGCAAGATCTGACTATTCTCACAGCGAGCCTACCACCTATATGAATGCTGCTTTTGTCGCTTCAGTCTCTGCTTTGCTTGCCAAAACGGCAGAAACCATTTGAGGCCTCTGCAGTGATCGTACCGAGACTAATCAAGTTAATTAATGTAATATTGTAATATTTTTAGTTCTCGATTATCTGTCAGATAGGTTAAGCTAGTACTAGTTACTAGTCATTTAAGAAAATTCCACATAGAAAGCCATCACTAGTGAATTACTAGCTATAGATTTAAATAATTGGCTACGAATTTCAGCTTCAAACCACTGTATTACATGCTATCGTCGTTAACATTATAAATTTAAACTCCATTTTCATTGGCTGTTATAAAAAATCTTCATAAGCATTTTTTTCCTGCTTTTCCAAATTTCTTAACATAACTTTTTGTTAATTTTATCATTCAAGCAAATATCAATTCTACCCTGAATCAGGTGAGGGTTAAGCTTTTCTGTCCCCGCTCCATAAAATGTGGAATAGATTTGAGTTCAAGTTTGTTAAAAATGATGAATTTGAATTAACGCGCGAAGTTTTATTTTTAAAAAATATTTATATACTCTTAAATATTTATTATATGGTAAACTATTAATTATATTTTAAATTAAATAATATATAAAAATATAAATAATAAAATTTAATAACAAAATTTTAGAATTAAATAAACGACATGAAATTGTGCTTGACAATGCGCGCCAATTATACAGTTACGGAATTCTAGATATTTGAATTTCACTTTCTCCAATGGAAGATCTACGGAATTTGACGCTAAAGTTCTTCTCCGATCAAGAGCTTTGTTGTGCCGATATCGTCCCTCCTGCTCAGGTACTAACTACTACTCTTTCATCATTCATCCTCTTTCTTTCTTTCGTTTGATCGTGCGATTTTCGTTTTGATGCGTGCAGGTCCGAGCGAGAATTGAAGTATCTATCCTCAATTTTCTCAAAATATTAAATGCGTCCAATCCTGCAATTTCAGATTTGCCTTTGGTACAATTTCGATTTCAATCATAAGCTATAATCTCACTGTTTCAGCTGAATAACTTCTAATCACTTTGGCGCATCTTATTCTTAGCTTGTTTTGCTAGCAGAAAACAAATATGAACGTATATCTAATTTTAGCTTAATAATCCTAAGAAACGAACAGATTCAGCGAAAATATAGCAACAGTCGAGTGAATCATGGACTTTTGACAGAGCTATCACGTGTTTTTCTCTCCCATTTCGTATCAACAAGGTCTCTGATGAGACCTAATGCGGCAAAAGCCTTCGTTAGGGGTACAGAATGCAAATGCAGTGTTTTATTATTATTTTTTTTCTTTCCGATAAATTTTAAGTTTATGAATTTTAAATTTAGTTTCTGACTTGGTAGTGTGGAAGGTGATGGAGATGTGCTATCAGATATTACTTCAGGAAAAGCGTGTCACTCAGAGGGAGCTCTTTTACAAGTTGCTGTGTGATTCGCAACACCTATTTCCTTCTCAAACACACGTTAACAGGACAATCCAAGGTTGTTACTACTGTTTTGTTTGCTTTTAGTTTAATGTCTTCGTGTTTTTGAATGAGAATTTCTATCTGTGCCTGCCAAACAGATCTTGTAGCATTGCTTCGGTGCAGCCGATACAGTCTAGGAATCATGGCATCCAGTCGAGGACTCATAGCTGGCCGTCTGATTTTGCAGGTATCTCATGATGAAATATTGTGCAGTTCAGAGAAATGTTTATTGTTTGAAAAATGTTTGGTCGAGAACTCGTAATCAATAAGACAATTACTTGTAAAATATGAAGAAAAAGAAAAAAAGAGAAAAAATTAATAAAATGAATAAATATATACGTTTTTATGAGTTAGTTGACATTACTCTTATTGTTCAGGGAGTGTTCTGTCCCTCTGTTTGATGAAATATTGTAAATGTCACATTAATCACTTTCGGTATAGGAACCGGGCAAAGAGGCTGTTGATTGCTCTTTATGTGGTTCTTCTGGATTTGCAATTTCTGGTGACCTGAATTTGTTAGAGAATTTGGTTCTAAATGCAGATGCTCGGTACATTATACTTGTGGAAAAGGTGAGTTTATTAGTAGTCACTTGCTTTATTCAAATTCCTAATTTCTCTGGCCAAGTACATTATGCTACCCTGAAACGTTCCATACTTTCTCATGGAAGAAAATTATGTTTTGATTTAATAATAATTGGTACTCTTTAGCATGCAATATTTCAGCGGCTTACTGAGGATCGGTTTTTTAATCAAATTCCAAGCATTCTTATCACGGCTAAAGGTTACCCAGATATGGCCACAAGGTACTCTGTAAACCAGTTTTACAGGATAGAGAATTCAATGACTAAGCTTTTAAGAGATACTTTCAGACGTTTTTATTAATACTTGACACTACTATATTATATATGGTAGTCTTAATCCACTGATAAGATTGCTTTAGTGACTAAAATTCTGAAATTTAATTGCAGATTTCTTCTTTATCGAATCAGTCGAGCTTTTCCAGACTTGCCAATTTTAGCTTTGGTGGATTGGTATGATTGCTTGCCTGTGTTGTGAAATATACCTCCCCGCTGTAACATTTAAGAAAGGCATTCTGCTTATTCCTCTATTGTTAATAGATGTAACAATTTGTTTCTCCTTGCCGATGTTTAAACTCGTAAAGGAATCCAGCTGGATTAGCTATATTGTGTACCTTCAAATTTGGAAGCGTAGGAATGGGCCTAGAGGCATATAAATACGGTAATTTCATAATCTCGTTATACCGTAGAGATTGCAAGCTCTAATGTGTTGGAAACAAACTCAGAATGTTTTCATATGCATTATCTAGCTTGCAACGTCAAGTGGTTAGGACTGCGGGGCCAAGATCTGCCCTTGCTGCCAGAACAGTCTTTCGTTCCATTGAAGCCAAAGGATCAGCAAATTGCTCAAAGCTTGATGTCTTCAGGAATCTTACAGGTAAACTACCCATAACCTCTGAATTTAGCCCCAACTGTATTATTTGCCTATCCTGGAGTCCTGTATAGTAATTTATGCTTTATTCACATGTTTTTTCTCTGCTTCATTTCTGGTACAATGGCATACATAACTATGGTACTCATACCTTTTGGTAGGTTCCAAAAGATTCTTGCATTCTTAGATGACTATGCTGGTTATGCAGAAAATTTCTTGCATTCTTAGAGCCAATCTATATAAGAATAATCCTGTTAAAAGTAATTTACACCAAACATCAAGCTTACAGAAGAATAATCTAATCAACCAGAGTGTTTTCCATTAACAAAATGCTGCTTAACAGGATAATTACAAGGAAGAAATGGCCTTAATGATTCAGAGCGGAAGAAGAGCTGAAATCGAGGCCCTATACTTTCATGGATATGATTATTTGGGGAAATACATAGCAAAAAAAATTGTGCAGTCCGATTATGTATAATTCATACCCGATATATGTTTAAAACCATAAAATAAAAAGGTTTTGGCTAAAATAAGTAGGGACACTTTCCCGCATAACCAAAATGCATGATCTCACTCAAGGTGCATCTTTTTTAACACGAATGTCCCATCCCGCTTTGTTACATTTTGATATAAACTGAATTAAATTACCCAATGGGGTTAGTTTTCTGCAACATGAGTTTTGAGTTACGTGACAAATCAAGAAATCTCTTGCCACAAAAGTGTTCATATTTAGCGTGTAACAGTGAACGGATAAAATTATTTTTTAAAAGAAAAATACTTGAGGAAAACATAGTTATTTAATTTGTTATATCTTTTGGAACTAAATACATTTGGAGGAAACAATAGGCTTTTTTTGTTACATAATTTCGTAATTCTTCAACCAAATCAATTTCAGACATATTCAGAGAGAGAGGGAAAGAGATCCGAAACTAAATAAAAAATAGAGAAGCAGGATACAAGCTAAAATAAAGATAAATTTGTCAGATTAAAATTCGATATTGAAATTCAATTTCATAAAATAGATCATTTAATCTCTTTTTAAAAATACAAATCACAAGTTTTCTTTGAGTTTATTTTATAATTGAATGATTTATATGATTTATATTAAAAATATCTTTTAATTGATAGTTGAATTATATTTATTTACTTAATAGAAATTATTCTGTCTAACATGTATTTATATTTATATATATTTATATATATATATATATATATATATATATAAATATAACTAATATGAAAATACCTATTAAAAACTTTGTAAGGTAGCATGACTAATTTTAGAATATCAATAAAGAAAATAGATATTTTCTATATTTGACAATATTTTTTATATTTGACAAAGTTATTCATTAACATTATTCTTTTTTTAAAATATTTATTTAATTGAGATTATATAATTTTTAACTCTTTCTTAAAATTTTATCATATATATATATATATATATATATATATATATATATATATATATATATATATATATATATGACTAAAATTTAACACGAATCAAACTATAACAATACTGTCCTGTGCTAATTAATTTACATGCGTGGATTTATTATTTTTATTGAGTAAACAGTATATGACAATATAAAAAAAAATCATTATCACTTATTATAAATCTAAATTACCAAGTATTTTTTTAATAACTTCATTGGACTAAATAAAATATTTTACATCGGTGGTAGAGTGGTAGTTGAGGAAAATTGTAGTCAAAGACTCATTCTAATTTGTGGAACTCAGCAGCCAAGTTTAATATACAAATTTGAGCCGCTCACACAACGATATACTGTCGTGTCTGAACTCGCTGTTCCCCATTTCAATTCTTAGCAGCCTCGCCTCGCCTCGCCTCCTCAAACATCAACGGCTATGGCAGCATCATCCTTCACAACCTCTTCAATCCTCTTACCATTCACAACAACCTGCAAATCCTCTCACCATGTTGCTTCTTTTCCTTGCAAACACCACACCTCCATTCCCACACTCCGTGTGAGACCCATCTCAGCCTCAGCGCCTTCAACTCCAACCCCAGCAATCGAATTCAACAAATCCTCACCCTCTTCCACTCCCTCCAAGCCTCTTCCCTTTCGGGTCGGGCACGGGTTTGACCTGCACCGCTTGGAACCCGGTTACCCCCTTATCATCGGTGGAATTAACATACCCCACGATAGAGGTTGCGAGGCTCATTCCGATGGCGACGTTCTGCTTCATTGCGTCGTTGATGCTATCTTAGGAGCGTTGGGTCTTCCTGATATTGGTCAAATATTCCCTGATTCTGACCCTAAGTGGAAGGGTTGTGCCTCTTCTGTATTCATTCAAGAGTCTGTGAGTAATCAATTTCCTTTCTACTTTATTTTATTTTTCTGATGCTAGTTTTGTGCTTCTGTTATTGTTGACATTACTTGTTATTATTGTTTGAATTGTTCAAAAGTCAAAACAAATTGGAATGAAACCTCATGTAGTCATACTCATGTTTCATTTGATTCTATCAAATGCATCTCTTTCAAAATGGAATGGACCGACTCATTGTTCACTAATTTCGTTTTCGTTTTATCCACTTGTTATAAATAATAATGAAACGGAAACTTTACTTCATTTCATTGTACAGAGATTCAAACAATGGTGTGGTAATTTTATTCCATTCCATTCTATGCTACTGACCACTCTGTTTCATTCCATTCTATCCATCATTTAATATCCTTATTTTTCTTTGGTCAAGTCAAAGTGATCAAGTTGCTTGTTCGAATTTTAGGTGACATAGATCCTTTAGCAACTAATCTCCGACATCTGTCTGTTGCAATAACATGACAATATCATTCAAGGACTTGGTTTTCGCCATTTACTACACAAATATTTGACAAGAAACATGGTGAAAATGATGTAGTGTTTTTGTTCTTATTAATGAATTCAAAATGTTTTTTCAAACCAAACATGGAATAAGCTTTTGAATTTAGTTGTTGGTTGTGCGTAATCAATTTGACAAGAAACATGGTGAAAATGATGTAGTGTTTTTGTTCTTATTAGTGAATTCAAAATGTTTTTTCAAACCAAACATGGAGTAAGCTTTTGAATTTAGGTGTTGATTGTGCTTAATCAATTTGACAGGAAACATGGTGAAAATGATGTAGCGTTTTGTACTTATTAATGAATTTAAAATGGTTTTTCAGATCAAACGTGCAATGAGCTTTTGAAGTTAGTTATTGACTGTGCTTAATCAATTTGAAGAGAAACAGGGTGAAAATGTAGTGTTTTTGTACTTAGTAGTGAATTCAAAATGGTTTCTCAAATCATACGTGAAATGAGCTTTCGAAATTAGTTATTGACTGTGCTTGATCAAATGAAATTCCTGGCCAAGTGCATAAGAGGACAAATGATAATGTATATTATTGAACCAATGGTTTTGTAGTTATTAAATAAATAAATATTTTGCTCTCAAACTTGGATTCTGTTTGGATTTAAGCACATGAAGAGAGTCTTCCCTGAAGACTAATCAATTAGGTAGGGAGAATTTTAAGGCTTAAGTACTATATCAAATCCTTTTTTCTACTTAATGTTGGATTCCTAAAAGAATCCTATTTTGCTGAGTTTCTTGATTTCCAACTCTGAGTGTAGCATTTGTTTTTGTTAGTTTTTACTTGTATAGTTTATAAAATTTTACTACTTGTGATACAAATGACGAAGATTTGATATGATTCATGTCATGTGATGAATCACATATGAATTTGAATGGCAGAATATGTGGATGAATTGGTTCAATTCTATATCTTCAATATGAATTATCCGATTCAATGATTCATTATATTTCATTCTTATCTTTCTTTCACCAATTCTCATTAATGAAGTTGAAAATTTTAATAAGTTTAAAAAGTTTAGTGAGCTTATATTGTTAAATGAAAAGAAAACGGAGCAGCACTTTTGGTCACGCCCTGTTATTATTCCACTTCATTTTCTTTCTGGAATTTCGCATCACCAGTTTCTTAAGATGTGCACTCTATTTGGCTATTTCATTATACTAAAACGAAGGCTTAACAACTCAGTTATAACTTATAATTTTCTTTGGTGAAACTTATAGATATGGTCTTTGTCAATTTCTAGTACGAAATTGTTGTATTGAGCATTATACATTATTTATGTTATTTTAGATATTTTTCATTGAATCTCAGAACCTTGTGAGTTGATTTATGATTCACAATTTGAATGGCAATTTGATAACTGCATGCCATTTGCTTTGATTTGCATTTGCTGTATAATGTATATAATGGTTGTACGAGGTAAATCATATTTGATTATTGAATTTTTTTTTCCCTAGGAATATGATTTAAGTATTTACAACTGCGGGATATTTTTTTCTGCATTTTCTAATTTGTGTTGATATTTGTTTACAGGTAAGACTTATGCATGAGGCTGGTTATGAGATTGGAAACTTAGATGCTACATTGATACTTCAGAGGCCAAAACTAAGCCCACACAAGGATACTATCAAGGCCAACTTATCTGCACTGCTTGGAGTGGACTCTTCTGTAGTGAATATCAAAGCAAAAACTCATGAAAAGGTAGACAGCCTTGGAGAAAATAGAAGTATAGCGGCTCACACAGTGGTTCTTCTAATGAAGAAATGAGAAGAAAATCTGGAAATATTGAGGAACATGATAGAACTATTTGTGAAAAAACACCATAAAGTTTATAAACTATGTTATATTAACCTCTTGTACTGTTTTTGTTTATATACATCTTATAGTTCACCCTGGCAGCAAAATATTTATCGGTGTAACACTAGCTCTGCATTTTGCTTAGGATTTGGTGCTGTCTTTAAGTTTTTCACTTTTTTTGTCATTTTGGCATTAAGGGTATCCCTGTAGAGGTTTGAACGGCTAGGGTCCATGAAAAATTTGTAAGTGGTTACGTATTTGTTTACTTCGAAACAAATTTACTTCAATAAAATATGGTCAAATTTGATGGTTGACCGTTTCTATAATTATTCAAAATTGACGACGAGGGTTGTGTTTATTCTTTTTTAGGGGTGAATGGTTGTGGTTAATTCTTCTCTACTTGAACTACCTTTTTCACCCTGAGAATTACACTTGTTAAGTTTGGTTTGAGTTAAAAATTTGATAATTACACTTAGGATGTATTTCTCTTAAGATTGAAATCTTGCCAATTTATTTTGTAAGATTCATTTCCCGAAAAATAGGTTTATAGATAAGTAAGTACCTGGGTACACACAAAAAGTAAATTTTAAATATATTTTATATTAATATCTAATGAAATAATAAAAATATATTCCACAATTAAAAGAATTAAGGGAAAATCTAAATTGCATTCATACCTTGATTTTAATTGCTTCAATTTTCTATAATCATATTAGTAAAGAAGGGAAATTCGGCAAATTCATATTCAATGATAAAAAAAATATAACATGTTTTGTAGATATTGCTAAAGATAGATTTTTCTGCTTTTAAAATAATTTTTAAAAAAGATAATTTTTTCAAAAAATCTATTTAAAATAATTTTATATTTCAATATTCAAAAACGAATAAAAATTCACTCATTAATTCAATGAAAACTTTATTTAAATTTTTCATTACAATTATCATTCTAGTTTCTCTATGCGTAAATGATTCCTTGATTATTTAACATTTAAATAATGTCAAAATTACTTCCTCACATATACTTAGGGTGCAATCAGTTGTATAAAAAGAGATTCATAAAAGGAATGCATCGTGGGAGATGAAAGTAATTATGTCTCTTCTTTGATACAATGAAATAACTAAATAAATATTTTAAAAATTATCTCAAGTATTTATTTTTCTTCGCGTAAAAATTATAAAGGTCAAGAAAATAATATATATATATATATGTATGTATGTATGTATTCACCATTACTTATTTTGGATGAAAAATAAATTAACAACTATTTATAAAATTATCATACTTTCTTTTCATTTTATCATTCTTTATTTTTACTGGCCATCAACGTTTTACATTATGTTTTTCGTTTCTTTCTTCTTTTATTTTCCTTTTTATTCATCACACTTTCTTTCATTCTCATGGCACCTGAATCAGGTCTAGATATCTCCTTATTTTTTCTTCATTCCTCTCTTATAAAAAATTTATTGTAATATTGTGTAATCTATTGTTTAGAACAATTAAAGAGTTTTATATAAAAATTAAAAAAAAATCAAAACATATTTGTGAAATTTAACAAAATTTGAGGAGGTCTCAATGTAATGTAATCTAAATTTTAATTAGATAAAGATTACGTTAACGAAGAAAAATTTAATGCTTGGCTGGTACTTTTCTATTAGTATAATAGAAGTTGTATTATAATGTACAAGAATATAACAGCTAATGATTTTATTAATTAAAATCAAAGAATGATTATCAAACTTGTTGAAGACATGGGAAGTTGATTATACTAGAAAGCAATATGTTCTACATTCAAAACTATCTGTCGACTTTGAATGGTGCCATAGTCCTACTAGAAAGCATAAAACGTTAAGCTTACTTATCCCCATTAATTTTTTGTTTAATTTCATTTTACTTCTGCATTTTGCTTTATGACCATTTTTATTTTTGAGTCCAGATATGTACACTTCTAATTAATGCTTTGGCCATGTTTCACGCGTGAACATACAAAATT
Source organism: Hylodesmum podocarpum (assembly GCA_026586105.1). Lineage (NCBI taxonomy): Eukaryota > Viridiplantae > Streptophyta > Magnoliopsida > Fabales > Fabaceae > Hylodesmum > Hylodesmum podocarpum. The sequence goes on from JALJEV010000646.1 coordinate 1,689,602, forward strand.
CAGCTTAAATAGATTTTGACCAAAACTTGAGTCTACAATGGAATATCACCAAACAGAGCCGGTCCATTTGGAGAGTTATTGGATATACCCATTGGCAAATTTTGAGCGAGTAAAAGTATAAAACCATTTCTATACATATTAATTGAAGCTTTGACTAGAATACTTCCTTCTTCATTTAATTAATATATATATTTTCTGTTAAGGAGGGATTAACTCCTAATCAAACTAAAAAAAAGTAATTTTATCAGCTATTACTTTCTAAATGGTTTGAAAAAAAAATTAAAAATAGCAATAATTAGAAATGTAGGTAATGAGCTTGTTCCTCATTTATATACATACAATATGTTTTATCTGTAGGTGACGTGACATTTCCAACACATACCCCTCACGCTAAGCGTGAGAATAAAATACACAATAAATTTCACAACTACAAAGAATCCCAACAATGAAGTACAAAGGGAAGAATCCCTACACGTAAAAAAAAGCTCTTACAACGTCCTAAAATAAACTTTAATATCATGTTAGAAACGCGGGTGATGGACTTAACTAAACCTTATCAACCGACTTTTTAGGATACCATTAATTCTTATTTTCTCAATCTTTTTACGATTTTGAATTCTTTCAAAGAAAAAAAAAATGTACTTTGAATTGCATAATTCTTAACCAACACTCTCGTATTCATACTTGGAGCCTCCCACGTGGTGAAAATGAACAAGTGTGTCGTGTTGTATTAGTTTCTTGACAATACCAATTTTCACGTTCGATTAAAAGCAGACAGATGACATCACTTTCTATCTCCGACCAACTTTGTGTTCTTTGAGTGATCGCCGAAAGCAAACGAATTAATGAAAGCAATAAGGCAAATTTTTGTTAGGTCTAGAAACAACGAACGAATGCGAGTAAATGCAGTCAAATGCTGCAATCAATTAAAGTATCATTGTAGCAGTAAATGTTGAGTTAAATGAATGAATTAATGGAATAAATACTTTGCATGTGATTTCAGATTATAATAGTTAATGACTTAATATTAAAATGTCATAGAATTTATTTAATTTTTTTTATTCATCTCCAAGAATCAACACGTTTTCTTTTACTGGAATATCAAACACGGTGTTAGAAATTTATATCTCACTAAAATTAACGTAATTTATTTAAGTGATGACATAATATTAATTTTTGACTATTTATACATGATTCAAAATCACCTGACATTCAACGTGAAATCTTTATTTCATATCATTATTTTCAGTTAAATATTTCCTCTCAGTATTGAAGTTCACGTTTTTTATTTTTTATTTTTATTTTTGAAGTTATTTCTATTTTGAAGAATTTTTATTTTCTGATTTTTTCCATCTCTTTAATTTCTATCTCTTTTATTTTACTAATAATCTTAAAATAAAAAACATTTTGAATGAAAATAAGAATATATATTTATCAAACTAAATTTATTAGATTATTAAAATAAATAGTAATATAATATTATTTTTCACGCACTTTCCTTTAAAGTGAAAATTTTTACTTTTTTTTGGTATTTTAAAAACACAATTCACCTGATATGTTTGTGATAGCGTTTTCCATGTGCTCATTCACTTTTTTGTTTTGTCATTCACTCACATTTTTGTATGTTTATACTTCATCAAACCTTCCAAGATATGCTTAAGAGACAAAATGATTGTTACGACTCTGCCAAACTTTGTTGGTAACATTGTGATGTAGCAAATTCCTATTAAATGTCTATTTCAAATACTAACGTATATATATGTTTGTTTTGAAAATACAAAATCATTTCTTATATATTTTTCAATAAGAAACATATAATTTATGCAAATCTGTAAAATTTTATCATATAATTCCTACAAGTGGTGTTGCTTTAATTTTTAATTTTTAAAAATCAATAAATAAAATTTAAATTCATTGTTTAATTTAATTCTTAAAATGATATAGATAATACTTACTAATAATTAATATTTTTAACATATATTATTTTAAGGATAAAATCAAATAACAAATAGAGAATTTAAAAAATTATTTATTCATTTTTAAAAATTATGAAGTAAAATGACATCATTCTAGAAATTCAGGCAATAAAATGAGGCTTTATTCCCCACTAAATTTGTCAAGTCAGCACAGATGTTGTTGAATATTTTTATACTGGAAAAATATAGTGATTTTATCCCATATTTCTGGAATTTGAAGAGAATAAAAGTAAAGAAAAGTATTAAATATAATGAGACAGATCATTTAATCTTATTTTAAACAATTAAACAAAACTAATTAACATCGCATTCATCTTAGTTTGGGCAAAACTTAACTTAAATATCTCAAACAAAATTTTTAATATAAATTTTGTGGATGAAATATATAATTAAAAATTGCAATTCTGTTAAAAATGATCAACCATGTATCTAATAAAGATTAATTATTCACAAAATTAACATATAATCCACATCAGTAAACAAAATCAGCATTACAATTTGTATCATATCATTTAATTTTAACCCGTAAACATATTGTATGGATTAGTTTGGTATATTAAAAAACAAGTAACATATTTGTTGACTAAAATTTCAGATTCCTCATCGCATCAGCAATTTGTTTGATCTTATATATTTAACAATGTAAATGGACATTGGAATATGACCACTTTTAAAGAAGTGATTAAGCAGCCAGTCTCCTTTTCACAAGAAACTTCTTTATTAATTTGGTCCACACTAATTCTCAACTTTGAAATCAACGTTATTCTGTATGTCACACGCTATAAATATGCATAAACACCTCACGGAGAATCATAGTTCATTCACAGCTATACTTTGTGATTAACACAAACAAGCACAAGGGCCTAAGGCAAATTGCAAATTTTTTCGATCGATCACTCAAAATCTGTCCTTGCTTGTGTTTTGATCAGATAATTCAACCTTGCTAAACAACTTATTAGACAGTAATTAAGTAGACATATGGGGCTAATGAGTGTGAATCAATCCCAATTACTGTCTAAGATTGCCACTGGCGATGGACATGGTGAGAATTCTCCATACTTTGATGGGTGGAAAGCTTATGAGGATGATCCTTTTCATCCCTTCAACAATCCTAATGGAGTTATCCAAATGGGTCTTGCAGAAAATCAGGTATATTAATTAAATTAAGCTTCTTTCATTTTCATTTTTCTCAACTATATTTTATGTTACACAAAATTGAATTCTATTATTTCTTCTTTTAGCCATAAGGTAAATTAAATACTTTTTCCTTTTTAATATACTCAAAGAATGTTGTTAATAAGGTTGGTGTAATTTTGTACCATATAACAATTTGTTCATATTTTCATACATTGTTTGCAGCTTACTTCTGACTTGGTTCAACATTGGTTAATGAATAATCCTGGGGCTTCCATTTGCACTCCAGAAGGAGTGCATGATTTCAAGGCCATAGCTAACTTTCAGGATTACCATGGACTGCCGGAGTTCAGAAACGTGAGTAAAGTACAATGAGAAATTAAAAACCTTAATCAAATAAACCAAACATGCTAAATTGCTAATAAATTTATTTTGGGTAATGGTGAAATATTGAGACATAACTTTGAATTGAACTTAATTGTACAGGCTGTGGCTAAATTCATGGCAAAAGTTAGAGGAAATAGAGTCACGTTTGACCATGAACGTATTGTTATGAGTGGAGGAGCAACTGGAGCACATGAGGTCACTGTCTTTTGTTTGGCAGATCCTGGCGATGCATTTTTGGTTCCCACACCTTATTATGCAGGGTATTACTATACATTTTCTTTCAGTTGAATTTGCAAATATTTAGTTCATATACTTACTATATGTAAAACTTCTCACACTTTAAGGTTTTCTTAATTAATATATCTGTAATATAAAGATAACCAAACGAATATATATATATATATAAATTAAGTGAATTAATGGATTGATTATAAATTGTAATTCAACTGCAAGTTATCTGTAAAGTAAAATTGATTAATATAATTATCTTTTATTAATTTTTGGAAGGGAATATTAATTTAATTATGATAAAATTGAGCTTGCACGTACCTCCGTTAAAACAATTGAAATTAGTAGCAAAAGGTATAAAAAATTTCACCCAATTAAAAATTGACTTCCTATATAAATTCTAGTCCTTAGGAACAAGTATATAATTCTGGAAAAAAAAAAATTTTTTAGTTGATGCTAATTAACTTTAATTGATGACCAAGACCCAGTCAAAAGCGTAGTCAAATCACAATTAATTATGTAGCAAGCAGTTGCTTTCCATCAAGCCAAGTAAGTCAATAATAATACAAAATGATTTAATTATCCACTGTCCTTTTCTGATGTTAGTCAAGGCCAAAGACTAAAGAATCAAACATGAAATTGATAAAAACTGGAGTAAGGTTTTCAACAAAATAATAAGAATGACTTGTTAAGATTCTATTAAAAATGAACTTGTATTCTAATCCATTAATTTGGTCACGCACAACTTGCTTAAACAACCAATTCATTGTCCTTTCTCATTCAAATTACTCAGTACTAAACAATTGGTTTTCCTTATGCAGTTTCGATAGGGATTTGAGGTGGAGAACAGGAGTTCAACTAGTTCCAGTTATGTGTGAAAGCTCAAACGATTTCAAGTTAACAAAGAAAGCATTGGAAGATGCATACAAAAAAGCCAAAGAAAACAACATAAGAATAAAGGGTTTGCTAATTACTAATCCATCAAACCCTTTGGGAACCATCATGGACAGAGAAACTCTAAGAACAGTTCTCACTTTTATTAACCAAAAACAAATCCACTTAGTAAGTGATGAAATATATGCAGGCACTGTTTTTTGCCACCCTGGTTTCACAAGCATAGCAGAGATAATAGAACAAGACAAAGACATAAAATGTGACCGTAACCTTATCCACATAGTTTATAGTCTTTCCAAAGATATGGGGTTCCCTGGTTTCAGAGTTGGCATCATATACTCTTACAATGATGCTGTTGTTAACTGTGCACGCAAAATGTCTAGCTTTGGATTAGTCTCCACACAAACTCAATATCTTTTAGCATCAATGCTTTCTGACGATGAATTTGTGGAAAATTTTCTCAAAGAAAGTGCAAAAAGGCTTGCCAAAAGGTATGGTGTTTTTTGTAGGGGTCTTGCACAAGTTGGCATAAAGTGTTTAGGTAGCAATGCAGGACTTTTTCTGTGGATGGATTTGCGTAGGCTTTTGAAGAAACCAACATTTGAAGCAGAAATAGAACTGTGGAGAGTGATTATTCATCAAGTTAAGATAAATATTTCACCTGGCTCTTCTTTTCATTGCTCTGAGCCAGGGTGGTTCAGGGTTTGTTATGCTAACATGGATGAGAGAGCAGTGCAAGTTTCTCTAGCAAGAATGCGCACTTTTGTGCATCAAAACACCAAAGACAAGAAATCTTGTAGCCAGAGAAACTTGAGGCTCAGTTTCTCATCTAGAAGGTTGGATGAATTTTTGGTGTCACCTCACTCCCCTTTTCCTCAATCACCTCTTGTTAAGGCCACAACTTGATTTTTAAAAGAGGGGATTAATTCTTCTTGCTAGTGTAAACAACTACATTACAATATTTAAATTGTGTCTAGTGAATGATGTATTGCTTTCTACAACACATACTGTTTTTTCTTTTTCACTTGGATTGACAGTGAAAGAAGTTTATGAAGTTTGTAAGATTTTTATTTTTAGTTTAAGATTGATAGTTGGTTTGGGAGATTTATGTATTATACTTTGTAATGTGAAGATTAATTGAAATAAAAGGTTTTAATTTTTGTATTCACTGCTTTTTTTAGTGTTTAATTAATTGTAAAGTTTAATATTGCAAATGATTGGAAAAAAATTAAAGGTTTTACTGTTAATAGAGTATAAGAAGCTAAGAACAGTATCATTTTTTTTGACAGATCAGTATTATTGTTATCAAGCATGGTTTAATTAAGAAAGAAAATTTTTTATTATTAATCATGAGTATTTTATTTTATTATCTAAAATATATTAAAGTGATAAAACTTATAAAATTAAAGAAAATGTAAAATTGAATCAAAATAAGCTATATATATACTATTTAAATTGATATGATATGCCAAATTTTATAATTTAAAACCTAAAATATATTGAAATTCTTTAATATTATAATAATTTCAAAATTAATAGAGTTTTATACATCGGTGTCACATATATAGTTAATAAATAACTTTAATTATTTTTAAATAAAAAATATTAGTCAAATAAAACCAACTAATTAAATAAATTTAATTTTTAAAGAATTATTTTTTATCTTTCAACCGATATATTCCAAGTTTTTAAACAACACATCACATCTCTTATAAAATAAAGTTAATTATTGCTTAACAGAAGGTTAAGCATTTCAAAGCTGACTATATATACATGCTTTAAGATTTTTTCCACTACGATCAAATACCGCCGCCATAAGTGGACCTTGATAATAGTTATCTATATATTATACAATAAATTAAAGGCATTCAACACATCTTAAAGGCTTAAACATGTATTTATTCTCTTAAATTTTTCCAATTTTAAAATTAACTTTTTAGTCTTTTAATATATTTTTTTAAAAGGTCTATTTTAGTTCACATACTTGACACATAGTTACTGTATGCCACGCATAATATTCTAATTAGTATCTGTATTAGTGAAAACAACATAGTAAACTTATCGGACACAACTTACATAATTTATAGAGATGCTATAAATAATATTTTGAAAGATTAGAAAAGTTTTTGTTTTTTTTTTTTTTTAATTACAGGACTAGAAAATCAACTTTAAATTTAAAGGAAAAAATATTTTTTTTATCATAAATTTAAAGATTAAAAATATAGGTAAAAAATGTAAGAATTTAAGAATATGCAAAACTGAATATCAAATATAAATAAATATTATTTTATGATTTTAATATCTAGTAAATAAATGATTTTATGTAAATGTTGTATATTATAAATTATTACGTTATTAATATGGTTATGAAGTAATTTTATTTAAGAGAGAATTAAAGGATAAGTTAATAGGCTAACCGATCCGTTCTACCCACAAACTGTGCAATAGGCCTAAGCCTAATTCAAAGAAAATTTTTGATAACCTGTCTAATTCAAACTGACACATTTCAAACAAAAAAAAAAAACGATGGCGGTTTTATTGCTTACACGTCCTCTATATACTAACTATACTCCCTTCTCTCCCCCTCCTTTTTATTTTATTTTTTTTATTTTTTCACTTTCTACAACTCAATGTTGATATTTTTGTGAAATATATAAACTAATTTCTGTATCTTCACATTTTTCTAGCTAATTAATCTATTTTCAATTTTTTTACTTAACTTATAAAATTTCATACTTTTTCTATATTTTACAAATTTTGACGACAAAATTCACAAAATCATAAAAAGTTGAGTAAGAAAATTAACAATGATGGAGACATTTTCATACATAATCCAAATACAAACAGAAAAACAAAGCAACAAAAGCACATACACGGATTCGCCTAAACAATCAAAATCCTCTTCTCCGTGTAAATAAATAAGTAATGAATTGACAAAAAACACTCCATAAGCATTCTGTATTATTCTTATTTATTTTTTGGGGGAAGGGGGTTGTTATGTTCTATTATTGTTATTGGAAAAGTCATCGATAGTATCATATAGGCTTGTTCATTTTTCTTCCACCTCGACCCCGCTTCCCTTTTTCTGTTGATCCTCTTGATTTAATATGATACGCTAGCACATTTTTCATCTATTATTATGATTGTTATTCTAGCTTTTGGAGAATTTTTATGCTTCAATTAGAAACAGGGAATAGAGATCAGCTTCTATCGAAGGAAAGAGGGTCCATATGAATGCCTCCACCACGAGAAAAGAAAAAAAACAAGGGCCCCTCATAGTTCATTTTTCAACTATATACAGTGTAACTGTATATTACTCGTGTGAAAAATATTCAATAGAGAATTACAAAGATAATGAAAATTAGTTATAAAATTAAAGAAAAAAGAAATATATATATATATTTATGAATAAATTAACTGATTAATTACGTGTTGTAATTAATTATTCTCTGTGTATTACTATTATTCTGAAATAAAGCTCTATTGAAGTTGTAAGAATAATGTAATATGATTATTGAAGAAATTATATAAAGAAAGAATAAGGGGAGGAACATGCGGATCACATCTATATTAAAAGTGCCAATGGTGGAGACATTTTCATCCATGACTTAATAACTTAACCAACCAATGCTTATAAAGGCAACGTTCTTAATATTTATTTTCTCTCACTAATCACTTGATAAAAATCCAATTGGTAGGCCCACATACCTTTTCCTTGCTCCTCCTTAAAGCTAAGTACAATCATTTTCCTTTTCATTTCCTCCTAAAGAGGTCTATTTTAAAAATCATTTGTATATTACTTTCAAAGCTTTAGCTTGCGATTCATACAAGCAAATGTCACTTTCTTGCCTTGCACATCAACACGGTGGTTCATTCGCATCAATCAACACACTTCCTTCGTTCCCTTTCAGTAGCCCTTAACTATATATTTTCCATATACGTATTAATACAAACGTTTGAAATGCCATATTAAACAAATGCCTTGCTACTTATGTTGGTCTAACTAAATTAACAGAACCTCAGCTCAAACAATGTCACATTTCTTTAACTATGTAGACATTTCTTCATATGAATATTTCAAACATTGCATTGCAAAGAGAATATAATAATTAAATTTAACTTTACTTCGTAACCAACTCCAATACATAGTCAATCAGTAAACTTACTTTCAGAACATATACATATTTTTCTCTTTCATCATATTATATAACTGATTGTTTGTATATTACAGTTGTCAATTAAATCTTTTTCAATTAAATTATTGATCTGCATCTTAGAGACAAAATTAATATGATGATATTTTACATTTTTAATACAAGTATATTGAACAAGGCCTTCTAAAATATATTATAACAAAAAAAGTATTGAATGTTAAAAAAAATATTTTACCAATGATAAAAAAATTTGGAATGAGTGAATCATTTGCATATACAAGTTGAGACATGCCGTCTTTATCCAATCATTATCAAGGCATCTTGGAATTCACTAATCTATTGGGAGAATCTTGGTGACGATATTGAGATTCAGGAGATTACTGAAGTTCAGTGCATGGTTACTTTAAGAGGCAATGTCATTGTGTAATAGGAACATGATCTCACCTCCATAACTAATGGGCATTTCGAAGGAGGTATCATTGAAACATGATAAGAGGCCACTTTAGGCTAAGCCGACAATCTATCTTTCCTGAATGTACTGCGTAGGTCACCTCTTCACAGATTAATCAGTGACATGATCTTATCTTTACATAATTGTGTTTTTTTCTTTTTAAAAATCTACTCATCATGTCTTGCAAGTGGTTGTTGAAACAAGATGAAATATGTGAGGTTTTTTTTTTTTTTTTTTTTTTTTTTTTTTCAATCCCTAATATTGTTGCATGATTCGAAATAAAACAAAAGAAGATATAGATAAAAAAAAAGTCACACGAACAATTTATTGTAATTCTTACAACAATCAATTAATATAATATAATATAGTTTTTATTAATCTAACCGTCCTATATCAACAAATAATTGGTTTGATGAGTAGCATGAGTTGAATTCCTTAAATATGTAATTTTTGAATTTAAATTTTAACTATACATGTGAAAAAGAAAACTTTGTTAAGAAGAGACATATCACCTATAAGTGATTATCATATACTTCTGCGACCAATTAATCAGGATACTTCTAGGTTTATTTTCATACTCTCACTAAGTAAAATATATCATAATTTGGGCAGATTAAAATATAAATAAAATTTAACTAATTTAACCTTATTTAATATCTTTATTCTAAAAATATGTTTAGATTAATTCAAACTTTTTAAAGTGAGCTCCATCTCCAATAAATATGATTAAGGGGGTAGTTTAGATGATGTAATTTATTTTTTATATGAAATCGTGAAAATCAAATACTCTTAACTTCCTTTTTAAAATGTTTGATATTAAATATTTTTTCTTAAATATAAATTTGGAGCAGCTATATTTTTAGAACATTTTAATGATCTATATAAGAAATAAATATTAATTTAGAAAAGCAGTTATATTAGTAAATTTTAAATTAATAATATTAAAAATGTGATTCTATAAATATATTTGCATTTACGAGAAATGAGTGGATGTGTTTAGACTTCACAATAAATTAGGGATATAAAAGAAAATTAGAAATTAATATATTTTAAAATAACCTAACTTTTTTAATAACTTGGAACAAGAAAAACATTCTCATTTATTTCTTATATCTAACATCAGAAATAGTATTAAATAATTTTGAATTAACGTAAAATTTTATAGATCATTTACATGACTTAAATCTATTCTCTTAAAGAGAATTGAGTTTCATTTACCACTTAGGAATAAAACGAACACAAGTGAAAACGAAGTATTTGATTTCTCTTATGTCATGTCCTTGTATCAAATATTATTATCCATAATAATTGAAAATACGTCTAAAATTAATTAAAAAATATTACTTATGCATTGTAAAGTTAATCTTGCTCAATTGATAGAGAAAAGACACGAAAACCACACTTCACCTCAGACAAGGTGATCGATTGTAATACAGTCTCGTGCATATAGGGTTTAGTGGTCCTGAAAATAAACTTATGATCTAAATCTCAATTTAATTGATATATTATCACTCCCAATTCAACTTTGATCCTTCTGTAGCAGTGGTCCACACATGTTGTCGAAAAACGAATATATACAAGTATTATTATATTAGATTGTTGTAATCGTTGAGAAATGTTAATATCATCACCAATGATTATATGGCTTTTATCGTGTGTATAATATTATAATTGTAACTTCCAAGTCCTTCTAAGGCTATCAATCATGTTAATACATGTTTTTCCAACAGTTAGCATTGATTAAATGAATATTTATTATTCCTTCTCAGTTAATTAAATGAAGAGACAATCAAGTCAAAATAATTAGTACTTAGTCTGGGCTTGCTTAAATCATAAAACAACGAACTGATTTTTCAGTCTTTCTCACACTTCTTGTATGAAATATATTGCCTCATTGAAGATTCTGTTAAAAGAATCAAGATTTAAAATGTCAGTTTCTTTCTGAATATATATGAAATTTACGCTATCGATCCCACCGGCCACTCTCAGTCTATCAGCAATATATTTAGTAGATAATGATGTATATAATAATAAAAATAAAAAAAGAGAGCCATGACATACATATTTTTAAAGTCTATGTTTGCGAGTGTAAACAATTGATATGCAGAAACAGGAAGACCAATAGTATTAATTATAAAAAAATATAACTAATTATAAAATCTGAAAAGTGAAAATACATAAATTTTAACGTATATTTTATGAGTAAATTAACTTATTAATCGATTAATCGATGAACTCTGAATTGCAATTGAAATTAGAAAGTAAAGTTGTTAATTATGGAACTAATTAAGAGTAAACTATTGGACAAATTAAATTATTTTATTAATATAAGAGATGACCATCTATTTTGATGATCCATTACAATGTTACAGGAGTAGATGCATTGTCCATACCATTTATCACTGTTACGTACGCAGTAAATGCACTTACTATATATCTGATATAATGACGTTGCTAAATAGTTTCACTGTTGTTTGAGAGAATAGGGATGAGCACATGAAACAACCGGCAATGATATTCCTTCGTTTTCATTGTCCTTGTGTATGTGGATGTGAGAAAGAGGAGTTGTTAAGTGTGTGAAGAAAGTTTGGTTACGTAATACAACACATGTACGTAGAAATGGTAACACTATAGCTAGCACAAGGTTGATGAAACGTCATTTTAGGGTTAGATGGAGATATGGGTCCCTTGCATGGACCCCACATCAGGTTGTAAATGTCGGCTCTGGCCTTGTACTTTCCCTCAGTTTTAAAGGATTGAAGACAGAGAGAGACCAAATAACTATTATGCATATATACAACAAATCCACGCATTTGATCCAGGCAATAAAAGGCCACTTAGGGAACAACATATACTAAAAGACAGGAATAGAATAAGAACACATAGCTAGCTAGCTACAAAACAATTAAGATGGGTCACCATTCTTGCTGCAACCAACAAAAGGTTAAGAGAGGGCTTTGGTCTCCTGAGGAAGATGAGAAACTCATCAGATACATTACCACTCATGGCTATGGTTGCTGGAGTGAAGTTCCAGAGAAAGCTGGTTTGTCTTCTTATTATAATTCTTGATGATCTTCTCATCTTTCATTTTCTTACTTGCTTGATGCCCTCAACTTGTCTGTGATGAATCAACCTTTTGTTTTGTATAAATATATATATGTGTGTGTGATGTTTGTTTGGCGTTGGTTTCAGGGCTTCAAAGGTGTGGTAAGAGTTGTCGACTGAGATGGATTAATTATTTGAGGCCAGATATTAGAAGAGGCAGGTTTACACCTGAAGAGGAGAAGTTAATTATAAGTCTTCATGGGGTCGTTGGCAATAGGTTTGTTTCAAATTACACTACTGCAAGCACTAGCTAGTTTTACCAAGCTTTTTCAATTATGATCGATCACTCCATTTTTTTCCTTGTTTGCTTTTGCATTTTCTGTACCAATCACCTGATATATTTCTTTTCTCTATTAACAGCCAAAATACGGTTGACTCTACTTGTAAGCTATACACCAAACTATATATAAATTTTCCAAATTCATTATTAGTATGTTTGACATTAAGTGTGATAATGGTTGAGGTATGGAACATAATTAAAGTAATTAATCATACATAATATGTGGTTAATTTTCTATATAGAATGTAAATTAATCAAGCAGCCGTAGAAAATTGAGGCATATAACACTTATATTCAACACAATTGTCAATATTGAAAAACCAACCATAGGAATTAGCTAGTCCTAATTGAATCAGCTATAGTTAATTAATTAATGACGCAATCTGAAGGAACAATTAATCAACCTCGGAGCTACAGTTTTGGAGAAGTTAAGTAGGCAATTCTGTCGGTTGAAATTTAATTGTCCGTTTCAGCGTGTGTGCATTTTTGGCCTAATGTGTCTACATTCTTCATAATATTAATTTCTTTCTTGAAATCTATTAGATAAGCAACTAAATTATTATTTTTTTATTACTCACTTCTTGCCACGTTTTTCTCGACACTTATGCTTCCAATTTACGATTTTATTCGAGACATCTTAATTAGTCATTCTTAATTTAAACATTATAAGTATATATACTCAATTAATTAATAATGTATATGTTGTTGTGTTTGTGAAATACAGATGGGCTCACATCGCAAGCCACTTACCAGGTAGAACTGACAACGAAATAAAAAACTATTGGAATTCTTGGATCAAAAAGAAAATCCGAAAGCCTTCGGTGATGACATCATCAATCACCACTACACAAAGCAGTGTTGATAACTCCATGTTCAATTATAATTCCAATCAACTAGATCACTTTGGCAACCAAGAAAATGTAGCAACAAAGCCACCGGTACAAGAAACCTTATTTTCGTCAACGTGTCCCTTATTTATGTTTGACACAAGTTCATTAGATCAAGGGACAGCAACAACAACAACAACAGTTGACACCAATGTACGAACAGAACTGTTTCATGATTCTGTTGGTTTGAGCACTCATGAAACGTGGAACTTGAGTCATCACCAAGTGCATGCACTTCCTCCTCAACTAGCAGCAACTTTTATGGATACTACGAATTATCTGCCACCATTGATAGAGAACGTGGAAAACATGGTGCCAAATATTGAAGTACAATCTTGTAGTATAGATGAGGAAGGAGAAATGGCACTGGAGTGTTTACGTAGACAAGAGTTGAATATTGAGTGGGTGGAGAATCAACAACAATGTCCCAACTTTCTTTTCTGGGACAATGTTGAAGGACAACTTGGAGGGGAAGAAGAACTAGCACCAAACACGTCAAATATTTCAACCAATACACTTTCACCTTTTCCATCATCTTTATGACTATGATCATCAGTATTGTCTTGTCCCCACTCTTTTTCTTATCATGCCTCCTTCTAACATGGAAAGAGTTTTCAGGATTGGCCCAACCAGCCTCAAACTTCAAGAGATTGCTTTTTTTCTTCTTTTGAGTATTTTTTTTCTCACCCCTTTCGATTGCTGATTGGAAAGATTGCTAAGAATGAGTGAAGATATATTATATACTATATATATGTAATGTATAACAAAGCGTGAAGTGTTTATTACTTTATTGAGTGTTTTGACATACATGGAAGAGGAAAAAAGAAAAAAGAATAATAATAAAGGCGATTGCAACCAGCAGGAAAGTTTGATTTTGAAGATATGCAAATTTGAACATGTTCAATTTGCTATTTGACTGTACATTTGGTGGTTTCTGAATGACAATAATAATGGATTTGCCTTTTACATTATTAATTAATTTCTGCGTTTTTATTTACATGTAACAACAACCCCTGTCTTATAGAAAAAGCGCTTTTGGCTTACCACACATGCACGTCCCAAAACAGAAAGGGATTTGCTCATCTATGTTTTCCATGTGTTCCTTTAAAATGGTATGCCGATTTGGCCGCGCATCATTTTAGTCTAAAAATATTTGATAAAAAATTAAGATGTACGATATAAATAATAATAATTAATTATAAAATATGAAGAGAAAAATATATATATATATACACACACGTAATTAATCATAAAATAAAGTTAGTTTAACTGTATAATTGTTTAGATTTGTTTAATTCTCAAAAAGAGACGCCATAGTTAACATTTGATTAATATTTCATAGTCTATTTCTTCATCATAAAATAAAGTTAGTTTAACTGTATAATTGTTTAGATTTGTTTAATTCTCAAAAAGAGACGCGATAGTTAACATTTGATTAATATTTCATAGTCTATTTCTTAAAAGAAAAAAAAATTAATTTCTATTTTTTTACTGTGCTTTCCTAATAAAAAGAATTTCAGGTATTATTATGTACGTAATAGTTAATTTCATATAAATTTTTAATAAATAACGAAGATGATGAGATTTGAATTTAAGATCTTATCTAAATTACTCAAAGAAAATAAAAAATTAATAGACTAGCGGCAGTAGTTTACTGGATTAATTTTTTTTAGATATTTTTTTCATGTAAGTTTTAATTCATCATGAATTGCATGTATTATGACATGAAAAAGAAGTTATAATTATTTAAAATTTTGCTCTAATAAAACTATAAATATCTTTAAAAATAATTAAAAACTAAAATTACTTTCAATGATGCCAACCCAATCAATTTGGAATCCACTTAAGCGGCCAGCAAAAAAAAAATAAAATAAAATTTGATAGCTCTGAAAAAGAATACATTCGAGAAATAAGTTAAATAGCTACTTTTGTTGTAGGTCATAAAATAAATGGGCCAAAAGAAATAACAACTTTAGAAGGGCCAATACATAGGGCCAATAAAAAACTTCACTGGACTAAGTGGGGGAATGTTGAAAGTATGGCCATGAATAGGCCCAATAAAAACAAAGCCCTAAGAAGTCCATTATAAAAACAGGGAGAAAGCAATATTAGGGTTTATCTCGTAGCAAGCGGCAAGGCAAAGGGATCCTGTGAGCACTGCTTGTTTCCGTAGGCGCGTGCTCACTACCTTGCAACCATGGTAATGGAACAACGTGTTCTTAGTTTTTTTTGGATAATGATTGAAAATTGTTGGCGTTGGTGAGGATAGTTTATATAATTTGTTATGCGTAAAATTGTGCAGATCATTCCCGAGAAGAACCGTAAAGAGATCTGCAAATACCTCTTCCAAGGTGTGCGAACAGTTTTGATGTGTTAGTGTAGTAGGTTTGTGTTGTATTGTGTTGAAGCAATGGCTGACGTGTGACGTGTGTGGTTTTGATTTCAGAGGGAGTTTGCTACGCGAAGAAGGACTTTAACCTGGCGAAGCACCCGGACATTGATGTGCCGAATTTGCAGGTGATAAAGTTGATGCAGAGTTTCAAGTCAAGAGAGTATGTGCGTGAGACATTTGCGTGGATGCACTATTACTGGTTCCTTACAAACGATGGAATTGAGTTCCTCAGGACTTACCTTAATCTTCCATCGGAAATCGTGCCTGCTACTCTCAAGAAGCAGGCCAAGCCCGCTGGAAGGCCCTTTGGCGGCCCACCCGGTGATCGCCCCAGGTTATTATTCAATTTTATTGTTCATTTGTTTTTGTTGGTATTATTTTGTTGCTCTGTTTGATTTCTTTGTTGTGTGTTGTATTGGTTTATGTAGAGGCCCACCTCGGTTTGATGGTGAGAGGAGATTTGGTGGTGATCGTGATGGTTACCGTGGAGGTCCCCGTGGACCTGCTGGTGATTTTGGTGACAAAGGTGGAGCTCCTGCTGACTACAGACCTTCTTTTGGGGTAATCTCATTTTCACATATTAATCATTATTTTTCTGTTTGTATAATTGTTTTTGCTAGAATTCCATGTTCAGATTTATTTGAGTGTATGCTTAATGCTTATGATTATTATTTTGTGGTCTGGTTATTGTTATGAAGCTCACTTTTCTTTTTCTGAGAGGTTTTTTTTTTTTATTCATGAAATTAAGTAAAGTCGAAGAAATTTGTTTACTTGAAATATCTTGTGTGGGAAAAAATGTGCATGTTTCTTATGCATGCTCTAGACTTTAAAGGACATGGTGCATGATATTTTTGTTGAGAAAACTATGAGCTATACAATTTGAGAATGTTTGGGTTAGTTTCTTCTGAGGGACTTAGGAGAAGAAAATAAGAAAAAATGAAAAGTACTTCAATGAAGAGGTTTTTTTTTTTCTTAATTTCACCCTCCCCTGCCCCCGAAAGTCCTTTAGGGAGGAAAAACACCTAAATTTGTCCTTTTTGTTTTCAATTTGCCTAATGTAGGTTTGTGATGTATCTGATTAAGGTTTGTTAGTTTCATTCTTACTGCTTTCTTCATATTGTTTGGATGGTATGTTGCCACTGGCTTCTTTGTATTGGTGACTGGAGTTTTGCCTGTCAGTATTAGGCTTTCTTTTAATTCACTCTATATAAGCTTTCATTTCCGTTTGAAGTTCCAAGTTTACCAAATTCTCATTGGCCTTGCCTTTGACACTTGTTTCTGTGAAGCAGCGTTGTCCTGATTTTGATTTTGTTTTTTTTTAAGCTTGTTCTTGTGTGTGATGGTTTTCCTTTGATGTTTTCC
Source organism: Hylodesmum podocarpum (assembly GCA_026586105.1). Classification (NCBI taxonomy): domain Eukaryota; kingdom Viridiplantae; phylum Streptophyta; class Magnoliopsida; order Fabales; family Fabaceae; genus Hylodesmum; species Hylodesmum podocarpum. The sequence continues at coordinate 1,706,852 of JALJEV010000646.1, forward strand.
TGATTTGTATGCTTTTGATTCTATTTGCAGGGTCCTGGTGGAAGGCCTGGCTTCGGTCGTGGTGCTGGTGGTTATGGTGGTGGTGCACCAACGAGTTCAAACGCTCCTTAAATACAATGATTTGTGGTAGTTTTTGCAGTTTTGGCTGTCATTGGAGTTAATAGTAGTTCCGCCTCCCAAATGTTGTTTTATCTGTCTGACATTTTACTTATTCAGTTATTTATGCAACCAAGATTTTGAATCAAGTGTTTTTTCCAACTACGTTCATAATATTGTTTAAATTGGGGTGATTGCTGTTTTTTATAGTTAAAATGGATACTTTATCAAAAAGTAACTTATGACAGTTATTCAATCAGTCTCAAATGTCTATTTTGTTTACAAATGATGTTTGTATCACGTATTCTTGATACTCAAAGGCACGTTAAGTTTAAGTTTGCGAATTCTTGATATCGCGCCAACAAAAAAATGCTTTAGCTTTGGAATCATACAGTGCTGTTTGGATTGATAATTGTGTATCACTTTTTGGATTGTTTTCGTTTAAATGAAAACTTAGCTGATATTTGAATTTTCTGTCCAAACTATTTACTTCCTCCGCCCCAGATTGGGAAAGTGATGGAATTGTGTTTAATTTTCATTAGGGATGCCAGGGTAATTTTCCATAATAATATTTTCAAACAATTTTTCCGCAAACTGTAAACTTGTAATTACGCATGATTACTTTTTACATTATTACTACAAGACCTTCAAAGAGATTTTGATACGCCAAACGGATATAGTGAAATTCGTATAGTTGTTGACTGAATTTTGTAATTATGATATTAGTCATAACACGTGGAAATTTAATGTGCCTTTATAGTTTATTCTATAAGCCATGATTTACATTTGGTAAACTCAAAATGGAATTTGGTCCTGAGGTAATGATCGATTTGAATTTTAAAGGTTAATGTCTGGCCAAGTTCAAGAAAATTTACTGGCCAGACGTGTAAGAAATGAGCATCATCTCGTGATAAACCCCCAACGCAAATAATTACAAAACGCATTTAAAGATCACTTTGCCGTTTTACGCTTTACTCGCACAGTTGATCAATTGGCAAGTATTGTGCTCCCGCACTCTAAAACGCCATCTCATCTTGTTATAGTAAATAGTGTGACTTATTCTACAACTTTCGGGGGGTCAATATTTGATCCTTTCAATTACTTGTTTTGTGGGAAACTACTTGATATTTAAAACTCATTACACTGCTTTGATTACTTCTATATTGTTGAAAAATCAATTGCCAGTTGCCAAGGAATTAATATCTACCAAACCTAGAACTTATCACATTAAAGTATTTTAGATGTAGTCAATGTAACATTAAATTAGAAGGCCTAAGAGGACCCGGTCTTACGTTAGAAATTCCTTTTCAAATAAAATTTTTATCTAGTTATTAGCGTGAGACGAATTAAAATGCTTATAAAATATTTTTATGTGGAGGGTGCACCTTTATCCATTGACATCAATATTAATACTTGATAGTTCACGAAACAAAGACATCATAAGAAATAGAACAGGACTTGGACAAAACTCGACGAATAATGCGAAATGAATGAATAATCTTTGTATTGAAAAAGAAAAAGAGTGTAGTATCCAGATAGAGGAAGAGAAGAAGAGAGTGAAATTATAGTTAGGTGGTTGTGTTTCAAGATGGGAAGCAAAGAGGAAGAGTCAATTAAGAGGGTTATGAGTCACGGTGGTCGATATGTGCAGTACAACGTGTATGGACACTTGTTCCAAGTTTCCTCCAAGTATGTTCCTCCCATTCGCCCTATCGGTAGAGGCGCATACGGCATCGTTTGGTATCTATGCTTATTGCATAAACCTTTTCCCTTTTTTTTTTTCTTTCTAACTTCAACTCAACTCAACTCAACACACTCACCAATCTTCCTTTTCAGTTCTGCTGTTAATTCCGACACGCACGAGCAAGTTGCCATCAAAAAAATTGGTAACGCATTTGACAACATCATTGACGCTAAACGGACTTTGAGGGAAATTAAACTCCTTCGTCACATGGACCATGAAAATGTAACTTTTTTTTCTTTTTTTCAGTTTAACTTGTTTAGTTCCTATCTCTATGTTTAGTAATCATTTTTGTTTCACAGATCATTGCTATTAGGGATATCATACGACCTCCCAGAAAAGATGCATTTAATGATGTTTACATTGTTTATGAATTGATGGACACTGATCTTCATAACGTTGTTCGTTCTGATCAACCTCTTAACAATGACCACTGTCAGGTTTCTCTCTATTCCTATCATTCCCTTTTCAACTTTTGCTCTATTCCTGTTATTCACTGTTAGGGAAAAAAATAACTTTTAAGTGATTATATCGAACTTATGTAGGTTAAATACATCATAATGAACAAGAAGTATATTTTCTTTGTTATGTTTTGACTTGTGCTTTTCATTTGAAATTAGAAAAATATCTGGTAGATAACTGCAATAAGCAGACAACCAATTATAAAATATGAAGATAGAGAAATATGTATATGTATAAAATGTGAAGAGAGAAAAATATCGTATGTATTCTATCAGTGATTTAGCTGGTTGGCTGATATTCCAGTTGGCTGTGAAGTAAAGTTGTTGAAATTAAACATGGTGTTGATGTTTTCGTGAAACTTGTGCAGTACTTCTTATATCAGCTGTTACGGGGGCTGAAGTATGTGCATTCTGCTAATGTCTTGCATCGTGATCTTAAGCCTAGCAATTTGCTTCTGAATGCAAACTGTGACCTTAAAATTGCGGACTTTGGTTTGGCGAGGATAACATCTGAAACGGATTTCATGACGGAGTATGTTGTCACCAGATGGTACCGAGCCCCAGAATTGCTCCTTAATTGTTCAGAGTATACCTCTGCGATTGATGTTTGGTCTGTTGGTTGTATATTTGCTGAAATTATGACCAGAGAACCCTTGTTTCCTGGGAAAGATTATGTTCATCAACTAAGGCTTATAACTGAGGTATGGGTTTGGTGCTTCCATTTAAAATTATAGCTGCTGAAGCATTTTATGTGATGCATTGCATTACCTATCTATCACATTAGTTTATTGGTTGTTGTGTAAAAGCCATTGGTTTTCATTGTGTAAAAGCATTTTATGCCCCTGTTTGCCTTTGACCTTACCAACATTCACAATATCCACATCTGAAAAAGCCATTGGTTTTCATTTTTGTAACTCCTTCTTTTCTAATCTCTACTCCTGTCACTGCCTATTGTTTGCTTAATCAATTAACTTTAGGAATTGGATTCTGAGAGACTTTCACACCCTGATTGCCCAGAAACAGAATGACCTATTATCCAGAATGGGAACCCTTCAACAGATTGAAGTGCATAGCAAGGCTGTTCAAACTTTTAATTCTTCCTGTTTCATGTTTACTTTTCAGTTCTTACTATGCCACTAGAATAGTGATATTCCTATATTTTCTCACAACAGTTTTGCACAATACTTTTTGTTTTAATCTCTTTCCATCACATCACTTATGACAAGTAATCATTGTTTATGATATGATAAGCTAATACCTTAAGCATTGTCGTGGTTTGATTTATAAACCAACATAGCATTCTTGTAACCTCTGTCCAACCCTTCTTCTCTTTTACATCCATCTTGAATTCTAGTACTGTTAATAATTAGAAGGATTGCATACAAGCTAATTTTATAGTTGCGTGTAAATTGATTACTACAAGTAACACCACACGCGTTCTGTTTTCATTTTACTTTGAAGTTACTAGGTTCACCTGACGATGCCAGCCTTGGATTTCTCCGAAGTGAAAATGCCAGAAGATACGTTGGGCAGCTTCCACAATATAGGAAGCAAAATTTTTCGGTTAGGTTCCCAAATATGTCTCCTGAGGCATTGGATCTACTAGAAAAGATGCTTATCTTTGACCCCAGCAAACGCATATCAGGTATACTAGAAGAATTATCTTTCAAGGGTGGACTTTTAACTTTCATTTTTTTTTTCTTTTAAGGATTTATGTAGTGTTTTTATTTATTTGCACCAGTCGATGAGGCGCTATGTCACCCATATCTTTCATCACTTCATGACATCAATGATGAACCAGTTGGTCCTGGGCAATTCAATTTTGATTTTGAGCAGCCAACATGCACCGAAGAACACATCAAGGAGCTCATCTGGAGGGAATCGGTGAAGTTCAACCCAGATCCACCCAGACAGTAATTCTTTCAAATAATATAAATGTATCAAGATAAACTTCTTTCACCTTAAATACAGTGCCTGTCTGTTGAGAAGTAAAAAATGATTGGTTTCCATATTGATTGATATTTACAGGTGTATGTACATGTTATTATTCAAGTAGGGTCTAAACCATTGTCCTGATCATCGTAACTAGGAAACAAATTATTGTCCTAATTATAATAACTTGGAAAAGTGCAATCACTGTCCTAATTACTATAAATAGGAAAGCTAACAGTTACAACAAATCACGGGAACTGATCACTACCAATATGAGCAATGACCCAGAAAATACCGAAAGTTAGAAAGTTCCGTTCTTGTCATCTACTTCTAAAGACTTTAAGGAGAGGTCATAAGGAATCCAATTGAAATTTTTTAGCACCAGTTTAAGTTCAAGAAACCGTGTATTTGTTGAAGTTTGCTTAATGAGAAATGGGAGTCAAGGTTTAGGAGAAAAAATATGATAGCAATAATCGTGAGTCCGTCATGGAGCTTTCTGCTTATTATTTAACGATAATCTTTTTATTTTTTCTGGTTTTAATGTTTAGGTCTATCATTAACTTGGTCTTGTTTGGTGTTTTCGCTAGTAATTATTTGAATAAATCATGTTTCGAAATTTGAAGTACACTATTTTGGATAAACCGAGTCCCTTTAAACTGTCATAAATACCCTGTAATCCATGAAACTTATTTGGTTACATTAGATATGCAGATTTATGGCACCAGATATACCCTGTAATATGAAACCATGATGTGTCTGTAGGGACCTATGAGGTGAGAGTATGTTATGGTTAGAGCAACTAATCTTGATGACACAATAGCCTTCATATCATGTGTTTATGCATTATATGTTCTCTTATAAAATTAAAAAATATGATTGACATATATTAAGTAATTAAGTAGAATAAGTGGGATGATGCGTTTTAACAATTTCAAATATAATTTTTAAAAATAATTTTAATGCTATTAACTAAATTAAACAATTTTCTAATTTAATGGAATAATAAATATTATGTACTCACATCTTATAATCTTACAAAGACAATGTGAGCGAGAAATCCGTATTCAATTCTGCTTTGTATGAAAACTTTTTGAGATAGTGATAGTCATATTATTACGGGTTAGATTAGTATCTGATCCAGTAATTAAAAAATATTAACCAATTTTTTGAATGATGATAAATTAATTAAAATAATTTTATATTTGAATTTAATATATATATATATATATATATATATATATATATATATTGATGCACACACACCTATATTTTTTAGTTGGAGTGCATTAATATCCCACACCAAAATATTTGGATAGAAGAATCATCTATTTATTTATTTTATTACGCAGGGAATAGTATTTTCAATATTTATTTTGTTTGAAACATTATAATTCTCAAAATGGTGAACCAGTAACCACTCACCCAAAACATTATAATTCAGCAAAACTTCCATGTTCATCTACCATTAGTTTCCCCTCTCTCAAACCTCATCATCTCTATTTCCTGTTTTTGGTCTGAAAAGTCATCATGCATCAATCATTGTCCACTCCAAACTCTTTCCTTAATCTAGTTCCATTAATAGCACAAAAATAAAATTGTCATATAAAAAATTATGGACACTATATCTTGATTTACAAATATATGAAGATTTAGAAACGAAGTGCAATATGGGCTTAATTCCTTTCGCTAAAAAAAATATGCAAAGAGGATGATTTGGAGGAGAGTGAAAAATTGTTTTTTATTTTTTAAAATAAATTAAATATGAAAATTCAAAAATACATTTAAAACAAATTCATTGAATCAAAGTCATTGATGAATTTTTTCTAATGCCCTCCAAATAAAAAAATGACATGAGTGTATTAGCATCCCATATATAAATATGTATTTCCTATTATCTTATAAAGAGAGTTACCTGTCAAAATACTAGGATCATCTAAATTAATTCTTATTTTCTAGAGTTAAAAATATTTCATCTTTCCTTTCTAACAATCATCCAGTAAGATGATATAATTCATCTTCAGTTTATCAAGGGATAATGTATCAGTAGATATCTTTATAATATACATGTTAATGTTTCTAGGTTTCACGTATAATTTATGGGATTTTTAATAAAAAAAATATTTTGTAGCAAATTGTAATATGGACTAATTATTTTTTAAAATATATAAAATATATATATATTACACTTGACCAGCAGATATTTTTTTTTTCATAATTTATAAAAAGAATTAGATATTTCACTAATTCAGAACATTCAATACGTATTGAATAGAGATGTAGGAAACAAATTGAAGTATTGATTCATATATTAAAAGACTAAACGGCCAGACACAGATTCTGATCAAACACTTAGGTGAAGGGACGATATATATCAAGAGATTCTCCGAAAACATCGAGAGATCTTAAGTCTTAACCTTCTTGTGCTATGATAAAATATTCACGATAAACCAAGTTTATATATATGCAGAACATTTCCGGTGCAGATATCATTGACAAGATGAAAAGTTTATGAATCTATAATGGGAATATTATGTATAAACAGCAAAACGGCAACTTCAAATGGATGAGATAAAAGGACCTTACTTTTTATAATTTTCTTTCAACAGTGACAGTTCTCATTCCTTTTTGAATGAATGGTATCATCACGCTACAGCTTATATACAGATATTAACATGGACAGAAGCGAAAGGCTACCTAGTTGCACAGGAAATATTAATCATAAAACTGTTACCACTCAATCAATGAATATTCTTTGCCAATTCTCAATTATTTTTTGGGACAGATCCAACCCAGACATTGTCCACTTCTTTATTCAACTTTATTTTACTGATAATTATAATATACAGACAACTCACTCACAGAATATATATATATATATATATATAGTTCTCTCTCTCACATAATATATATATATATAGTTCTCTCTTCACATTTTATGTATGTACGTATTTCTCTTCCTACACATTTTATAATTAGTTTCTTTTCTCAATTCGCATTTATATATATCTTTCACCTCTAATTTTCTCATAAGAAACCTGTTGGGTCCATTCATGGTCACTACATGCTATTAGTATTTGGTTTTAGTTGAAGTTGGAGCAAGTCTAAGCCACACAACATAAAGTTTGTGAGTGTTAGCGCCCTATCATGATATGAGTAAACTAATTAATTTGGTGTTAATTATATGAAGCCAGCTAGACGTGTTTCTCTTTGTCAAACAGTATATTAGGTGATGAACTGGCAGATTGTAGCCTAAGCAAATCCTGCATTCGCATCTTTCAATTTTCATGCTCAATGTCAGCACAATTCATTTCATGAGATGTAAGGAGGGCAAAAAGTTTTGATCCATAACATATATATTCTTTACTGACTTACTTCAATTAATAAGTTTTAAATATGATTTTTTTTTTTTTTTTTTTTTTTTTTTTTTTTTTTTTTTTTTTTTTTACATTTGTAACTTATTCCTCTTTCTAAATCAAACATAAATAAATGTAACTTGCTAACTTAATTACAGCAATAACTTAGCGAATATGTTCAACAAAACCTAATTTTCTTGAAATGCATCTAATTTACTCTTTTTAAAACATGTTCAACAACACAAATCAGATGTATCTATGTAATTGTGTAATCATAACACTAGTTAGCTTTGTTGTTTCCTCTCCTACAATATCTATCTATCTATGTATGTATATTGGTTATTGCATTTTATATAGTAAGAAAAATTAAATTATTAATCCAAATATTGTAAATTATCTTTACAGTATATATTAATACATCATACATATATTAATAGTTATATATCTACTAAACATTAATTATATATTTTGTTACTAATTTAAACTCTCGATATATCTCATTTAAATTTTATTAAATAAAAATATACTTATTATGAAAAACATGTAAGTCGAGATCTGCATCAAGTTATTGGTTAGTAATAAGGAACAATGCTTTTTTGGTAGATAAAAAAGTAAATATTCATTTCTAAAAGTAAAAATTATAACTGTTATCAATGGAAAATATAGTATGGAAAACATCAATTACGTTAAATAGGGAATACTTTTGGTGGAAAAAAAGAGAGAAGATAAGTAGGCATTTATAGAAGTAAAAAAAGCTATTATCTGTGTTATGAATGAAAATCGGTATATTATGAAACCACCAACCTACAAAAAATGTTTTGATGAACATTTATAAATTTAATTTTGATATAAAATTTTCAATTAAAAGTAAATTTGGAGCAATTTGTGTTTCATAATTTTGAGACATATAGCCAAGCATGATTATTTTCCATAACATCATGTTTGGCATTTCAGGAACAAGTTTGGGAGCATAGCTCCCACAAAACGGTCATTAACCACTACATTTTGATGACAGTACATTAAGAATCAAATTCACTAGTAAATTAGGATAAGGTAATTGAATTAATCGAGTTCACGATCATAAGTTCATTATTATTTGGAGTATGAGTTAAGCTTTTACTTGGCACTCTCTCCTTTCTTCTCCCCTATTTCCAAGAGTGAAATTAAACAGGACAAGGAAGAAAACAAAAAATAAAGAGAAATTGAAACTTCTTTGAACATGAAAAGCTATAGCTGAAGTGGGTGGTTATACTTCTGAGAAACAACAAAGCTCCCATTCGTATATGCTTTTAGCTCAGTTTTGATGAGGTTTAGTAATTGTATTCAGAAGAACAAACTGAGTTATCAATTAGGTATGAATCTTGGCCACATAATGTGTTAATCATTAATCATACATATAAAGCCAACAATATAGAATAAATGAATGAAAGACTCTCCACTAACTCTTACAATTGAATGTAATGCATGCTTAACTAAAAATATAATGTAAGCGATGTTAAAAGATCGATCAACCAATCAACCCAAAGCTGAAATAAATAAAGTATATAATAGTTTCTATTATATTTGTTTGAAGTACAACTAATTCAAATAACAATTACACACTGATCAATCAACATTCATCAATTCAACCTTATTAAACTACGTACCAGAGAAAACACGCTGAATTTTTTATGTGACCCACTCCCAAATACACTTGTATTTAATTTGGTCTTTATGTTTCACATGATCCTTGCAGATCCAACACAGGGAATACTTAATTAATCCCTTATTTGATATGCTTTTTTTGGTTTCTTTTTTTCATTCTAAAATCAAATTATAAGTGATATATTCAGTTCACTCAAACCCCACACACATATACATATGACTACACAATAAGTATCGATTCTCCTTTTCAGAAACAGCATATCAATCAATGTCGGAGAAAGAAATATACATATCACTTATCTCCAAACAAGTATCCAAGGGAAGAATGTCCACCGGGTACCGATTTCACTTTTGTTGACGGACGCTCCTGAAACATATTACATTCAGAAAAAAAAAAAAGTTTCTTAACAAAATTAACTAAGATCATTGACAAGGTTTAAAAATACTGATGCTATAGAAATCAATAATAATTAAATTAAATTAATATAAAATATACAAGAGAGATTATAACAAGAGACTGTAACATCGATACACAGTCAACTGCAATATACATAAAGCCAACATGTATGCATAATTATATGAATTTCTCCCTATTAATGTTTTATAATTGGTTATCTATATTATGCAGTTGTTTACCAGATATTTTTCTTATAAAAATTTCATAATTATTTTCATAGGATTAAAAGAAATAATGTATAAATAAAGTGATTAAAGCTTACAGTTACGATGTTTCCCAAGTTCTGGGTTTGAGATCGGTTGTTTGAGACAACAAGTTGAGCGTTAGAAGGAGCAACAACGTTATCTATGTCAATGCCATACGGTGGTAATGGAGCTGTCGTTTTGGGCTGAGGTTGACTTGGCTGTTGTTCTGATCCAAATAGATAGCCCAACGAGCTTTGTCCACCTCCACTACTTTCTCCTCTACTCATGGCGCACGCGATTCTCTTCAAGATCTATCTATGATTTTTGTTGCAAATCGTTCCACTCATATATAACCTTAACCCTAGCTAGATGTGTATACTATATATATTATATAGTGGCTGGTTTAGCTGTCTGCTTCACTAAGCAAAGTATGCAAATACTATGTACAGTAAAATGGTGCGAATGATATGATAATGCACTGCACCTAATCGGTCATTATTGTCATGATAATTCAACTTTAAAGGGTATTGCTTATGTATGTAGTTGATCACTTGTTAAAAGGGGTAAGTGGGATTTGATGTGATCGAGTTAAGAAATAATGTGGGGACCTTAATTCAAGCAATTGTCAAACACACACACACACACACGAGTGAATTGGTTTGATTTTCTCTATGGCAATGTTTCTTTGCTGGAAAATATCATATGGAAGGTACGAATTTTCTGACTGCTTTAATCATTTATTTACGAGAAATAAATTAAAGTTGCTTTTCCTCAAGAAGAGAGAGAAAAGAAACTCTTAAGAGTTTGGCCGAAAGTGTGTAATTAATTATAGTGCTATAGAATAGGGACAATTTTTTTTAGGTTTTAAGTAGTACTTATACCGTAAACAGTGGTACTAAGTTGATTTTAGGAAGCATCAAGGGACAAGCAACAGTATTCCACAACGCAGGAAACTTGAATAAATTGCATTTATAGACATGCACGTTTTGAACTATTAATTTATAAAGATAAAGTTTATCATTTATTATATAATTAGAACTTGCGGATTGGACTATACTAAATCAGCTTATAAGGGTGAGGTTTGTTCCGATTCTATAATAGACTCTAATACTATTTAAAAATTATAGGTTGGACCTAACTAAATTTTATAAAATCAACTTATAGACGAAGTTTGTCTCCACTTATATACATGCAACAAGTTTCATCCTAGATAACGTCAGACTCTTTGACAATATATATTTTTTATACAAGTTATTACAATGTTAGTTACTTCATATACTAGCTTTTTCTTACTTAATTTCTAAAATAATGGAGGACTTTATGTTTACGAGAACTTATTTCAAATGAAAATATTCTTTCCCAATCAAAGTGTTGTTATAACTAAAATCTGATTTTCTGTATACTCTACTGTTTTAGTTTAATTTGCCTTGGTGTTCATGTTGATGACGGCAATTAAGAGTTACCCCAACAAAGGTTTTTGGCGGCTTAATCAGATTCCGTCATTGAGTTAATTAAGTTAATTAACATACAACAATATTGTTGCATGATTATTTTGTTTTGATACACAATTTAGTAAGCAAAGTAATAATTAAATTGTCAATCGTTAAAAGAAAAGAAAAATGTCCTAAAAAAAGAAGAAAGCGAAGAATAATATTATAGTTGAAGCTTCGTGTTTAATTAAGGAGGACCAGCAGTAGGTTAAATGTCGAATATCACGTAAGCTTTGATTTATAATCTAGATTCATATTATCCCTTACCCCTAATTAATCCTTAGCTTCTTTATTATTTATCTATTTTTTTTACTAAGGAAAAGTCGAAATGGTTTACACCATGATTCGTGATTTTCAAACAAAGCTCGATGTCAAATAATTAAGCCATCATTTTAGAAATTAAAGGAATTTTAATGAGAAAAGGATTTGTATCTTTTCCGAAATACAATTATTTCATGATTAGGGAGAGTATAAAAAATGCAAATGTTTTATTATTATTATTATTATTATTATTATTATTATTATTATTATTATTATGCATGGCGGAAAATTTTAATTAATTCGTATTAATAAAAATAATTTGCATTTTTGTAGTTTGATTCGAGAAATACTCGTTAATTAAGTCACTCGATGCATAATATGCATTTGATTGTTATTATTTTATTAGTATTAATTGATTAATTGATTCAGCCACAATTTAATTATAATTAAATTACTAAATCTTGAAGCCGAACTTCGACAAGTGATCATTCAACCCTTTCGAGTTTAAAACATTGCTAAAAGAAGTTCTTGATCATGGCAATGCAACACACAGCTTCATTTTTGGAATAGATAGTACAAAGTTTTTAGTCATCCATTTAAAAAGTACAAGAAAACCATGCCATTTTGGGGGCACTATCGTACATGGTTTATTACATCATTTGTTGAGACCTAATCATGTACTTTTGAGCCTAAATAATATTTAAGTTGCTGAACATTGATTAAATGAGGGTTAAGACTTAAGGGTCTTTTTAAAAAAAATCATAAGAATTTTTTATTTAAAACTTAATTTTAAAATCTTTATTGAGTTTGTTAACGTTTAATTCAGAATATAAAAGTGTTAGTTTCTTATTAGTAATTTTTAAATTTATTGTAACTATAATATCATAAATAAATAATAATTTTTACTTCTTCATAGTCTTTTAGAAATGATTTATTTTAACATATTTTTAATAAAATTGAGAGTTTCAATAAATCGATCGTAAATTAAAAAAAAAACATAATGGGTGGGTGTAAAAAGCAGAACACACTCCATTGATAGGCGGTGTTGGAATTGAATATGGAGTTATTTTGAGTAATTTCTAAATTTATTGTAACTATAACATCATAAATAAATAATAATTTTTACTTCTTCATAGTCTTTTAAAAATGATTTATTTTAACATATTTTTAATAAAATTGAGAGTTTCAATAAATAGATCGTAAATTAAAAAAATAACATAATGGGTGGGTATAAAGCAGAACACACTCCATTGATAGAGCGGTGTTGGAATTGAATATGGACCCATTTTGAGTAATTTCTAAATTTATTGTAACTATAACATCATAAATAAATAATAATTTTTACTTCTTCATAGTCTTTTAAAAATGATTTATTTTAACATATCTTTAATAAAATTGAGAGCTTCAATAAATCGATCATAAATTAAAAAAATAACATAATGGGTGGGTGTAAAGCAGAACACACTCCATTGATAGGCCGGTGTTGGAATTGAATATGGACCCATTTTAAATAATTTCTAAACTTATTGTAACTATAACATTATAAATAAATAATAATTTTTACTTCTTCATAGTTTTATAAAAATGATTTATTTTAACATATCTTTAATAAAATTGAGAACTTCAATAAATCGATCATAAATTAAAAAATATCATAATGGGTGGGTGTAGAGCAGAACACATTGATAGGCCGGTGTTGGAATTGAATATGGACCCATTTTAATAATTTAACAAATTTAAAAGTGTTTTTATTTATAAATATCATTTAAACAAGATTCATTTGTTAAAGGTAATTTTAAGATAAAAACATCTAAACATAAATTAAGTTAGGATAAAATAAACTAACTTATAATCAAATTTATACCTGTAAAATTAATTTTAACGCAACTTTTTTTTTGCAATTACAATCCAATCAATTATATAAATAACTCATTCAAAATGAATGAATTTAACAGATGTATCTAATCGTTAATCCCAAAGTTATTTCATCAATATTTTGTCAAGTCTCATCATTGTTTTATCAAGATACACAAAAGAGACGAAATCATATTATTTATCTCATCAAAATTTTGTTAAGATATAAAATTAAATTAACACAAACCTGTTTCATAAAAGATAAATTTTATATAAAAACAAAAGAAAATGAAGAGGGGAAAGATGAAACATGGGCCAACTTAAAAAAAGGCCCATATGTTAGTCTTCCAACTTATCCAAAAAAAAAATGTGGATCTATCGATAACTTGACATTGTAAGACAAATAGTTGAGAAACTTCGGGAACTATCTATTGGCGCTTGTTGTTCACTGCCACCGCCAAACTCGTATCTCCTCTCTTCAATTCACCTCTCTTTGCTTCACCTTTTCTGTAAGTTTTCTCTTCTTTCTTATCATCACACTCCTAAAACCGAATAGGATCGTTGAATTGAATAGTTGCGTTTTCATTTATAATTATAGCATAGCCATAACACATGTAACATGCAGCACAAGTGTTTCAATTGCGATGTGGTTTCTGATTTCTGATTTAATAATTAATATTCATCTAATGATATCGGTTGCTCAATTCGCTCTTAGGAAATTTCATTCTAGAAGATTTATCAAAAGTTACTGCAGCTTTATGGATTGAATTATGCTGTTAACATCGATTTGATATGTGATCGTACTTGTTGCAAAAATCATTATGTAGATGTGTTTAATGCCGTTTACGAAAACCTCTGGATGGATTTCTTATCGTTAAATTTTTCTGACGTGTTTATTCTCGCGATGCAATCTTTCATAAATCTAAAACATGTTTTCTTCTATCATTGCAGGGAGCTTAGGTACGTTGCTATAGAATACATGCGTGGAGCTGTTGCACTTGTATTTCAATCTGCAAAATGCAGGTTCAGGCAAATGTACTCAATGAATGGCTTACAGGGTAACTTTGTCATGTCTTTGTCTATATTATATGGATTGAATTAACAACTTTACATCGCAGTTAACTACAATACTCAACAAACCAGTGAATTATATACATATACGCATTAAACTAGTTAATTCACTCACATGACATATCTCACATGACATATACATATATGCGGTAAACCAGTTAATTCAATCACATCACATATACATATGCGTATACTTATTATAATTAGTATTTTATATCTAGTTGTCTGGTTGTCTGGTTGTTTGCATATTGCAGTTGTCTACCAAATATTTTTCTTGTACTAATATGTTGACATATTGTTTTAATTTTTTTGATTTCATCCACTTATTTATCTTTTATGCCCAGGGAGGAATTGTCACTTGTTAGATTGGAGGAACTTGCAAATGTTAAAAAATTAATTTTATTCATCAAATAATTTGTTTATTGTTGAAACAGGTTTATTTGCGACTTCAATACCTAAGAAACAAGAGAAAAATGAAGCTGAAGCTGACAAAACGGGACAAGTAGCTACCCAAGAGATGATTGACCCAATAGTGGCCTTTAGCAGGCCTCCACCACTTCCACCTGTTATAGGACCGTTGGTTGCTGTGTCGTTGTTAGAGACATGGTGGAACAACGGTACCGATGAAAATGGTAAGTGATGTAAAATCTAACCCTCTGGTGTGAGTAGTTCTTATTTTGAGAGTTAGAAGAGATGCTTGTTAAGTTGTGTGATCCCTACTTGAAGAACATCTTGGAAATAAAATTCGCAAGAGTGATTGCAGAGCTAAGCAATCGAACAAAGAAGTCCCATACCGCTATGTAGCCACTTAGTAGTGGATTAAGCCAAGATGCTACAAATATTTTGTAAATTCTGGATACCCATGTTAGTATTGCTTGAGGCCTTTTCAAGAACCCTGCAGGAACACGCACATGTATGTATATATTATGTTAATGGAAATTTTGGGATGATTAAAAGGACCTAAAATCTAGGAACGATGACTTACACTCAGTTATACTTGGAAAATCGTCAAATATTGAAGTCACTTTGTTCAATAGGGTCTGAATTTTTCAACAGGAATCGCCAATTGAATAAATCCCAAAACAAAAGCACCATAGGATTATCAGATATGAGACAAATTGTGCTTAAAGGAAGGGAAAAAATGAAAATGCTTTATGTATCATATGAATCAAAGTACTTAGAAGAGTCAATTCGCTTTTCCGGAATTACCAAAACTAAGCCTCCTGGTTTGATAGGTGATTCAATTAATACGTCAGCTCTCCTGAATTAGAATACTTTTATTGTGAGCATATGTTATAGACGAATTCAAGAGTAGTAAGAATTTAGTCGTTTTGCTACGTACCAGATGGTCATGCTCTGTCCTTCTTGTGATAACTTGAAGAAGGTGCAACCTCTGGTGAATGGGATTTGTTTTTCTTTCCATTCTGCCACACAACAAAGATTGTTATGAAGCCGTTAATTAATCATTTGTTTCTTAAGAAACGCTAAGCATAATGAATCTAGGAAAGGAATATGACCTAAGTGCCAGCTCGCTACAGCAGTTAAATCATTTCCCTCGTATATATGTTTCACTCTGAATTTGACATTACGGCCCATGCAATAAGTAAGCTGTTCTAAGAAGCTCATTACTTCCTGCAATGTTATTTTTAGATTATTATCTAACATAGCTATTTTACTCCATGCAATCAAACCATGGCAATGGCTTATACAGGGTAAAAATTATGGTTCAGAAACAAACCTCCTTTCCATGGAATGGTTTGGTGAAAGCATAGTCATCAAAGCAAGCATTTTCAGATATGTACTTTTCTAATTGTGGTAGTCCTTTATCATTGATGCATGTATAGTACTGATCTACTATCTGTGCTGGAGAGAGAGAATTTGGCCATGATTCGGAGTCTGATCTTTTTGATGCCATGGCTGAAATTCTGTTTCTATCCCAAGACTTTTCTAGGACATTCTTCTTAATGCTGTGTCGTTGTATCTCCATCTTGTTTGAGTGCAAGTCGCATTTTGTTCTGCTGGGTGGGAACTTAACGTTGAGCCTCTTTGTGCTGTTGGAGTTTATTCTCGTCCAATGGCATGGTGCTATGGTTGGGAATTTTACCACAGCATCCATTTGTAAATTTTCTTACCGAAATGTTACCATTGACAAGCAATGTCCACATGTAGACACTAATATAATGTTGCATATGTGACTTACTTGAGGAAAACAACAAAGAGCTTTCTCTAGCTTTAACCAAAGAATCAGTCCTTAGTTTGTTTACCTTCTCCATTTGCTTTGATGTTCTGCCTTGACATGAAATCCAAGAATATTGTCACCTCATTTCTTGGTCCAGCTCTGAATTATCTCAATTACCAATTTACCTTGTGTAATTTGATTTGCAAACTTCTTAACTCTCATCCTGTTCTGTTATTGTTATCAGTTACGCTCAACCACTGCTACCAAGTAGTCAATTACATAGAAGTGTAAGACTCAAAATAAATACACATAATTTTGTAATTGGGCTCCAGGCCCAATCTGCACAACTGGTTGCTTCGGCTCAAAGCATTGGACAAATTCAATTCTCTGAGTGTTGACTTAAGTCAACCCACCACCTAGGCACAAGATTTCTATGGCATAGGAAGTTAAGGATTATTAATGTCTTTTACAGTTAAATAAAAACATTTACAAGGATAAAACAGGGTTTATATACAATCTATTCATTTCTTTTTATTCTTTTCTGTTTATCTAAAAAGTAAAAAAAAAAAAAAAAAAAAAGAGATTTCTCTATTTTTCTTTCTTATATATTTTTATGTATCTAATAATATAATTTTTTATCTTATTTCTTTTCATAACCCAAAGAATTCCTCGTTGTCACAAATAATTTATTTTTAAAATTAATAGAAACGGGTTGTTGTATATTTTTGTCTGATACAACCTAAACATAGCAGTCACAGTCATACAATAATACGATCATTTGTTTATTTTATCTCCAAATTCATTTCCTTAGGAACAAGTACATTATGAAAAGTCCACGTCTAGATGTTCTAATGCAACAAAATAGAACATAGGCAAATTCTATCTGTCCATGTCCTTGTGCCTTAGCCTAACAGGAGGCAACCCTGAATTTTCCTCATAATTAATATACGATTGGGTCATGCAAACACCACCTAGACAAAAAGGCCAAATTCAACACATCAAACATAAATTGTGATCAGGAATCTAGATAAAATGGAGAGGCCAACCTTTTTATTTTATTTTGTTTCTATTTGTTAGACTCATAAGATTGTGCAGTATGGTCGTGTTTGATATCAACAAAACAATTTTCGTAACCATGTGACACCGCATCATATATTAATTTTAATTTGCTAGACCTGCAGGCTCTAGTTAATATATACATAGCCAGCTAGGCTTTGTAATTTACACTGAAAATGAGAACATGGACTAAAAAATGCAACATGCTCCCTGCATGCCACCCAATTGGTGTATGAAATGTTAACAAACGAATCAGCTAAACCAAAAAACAAGGGACCAAAATCATTCACACCACCGATTCAATATACAACAGATTTAGCCGCACGTGTACTGGTGCAGGCAGAAAACAACAATAGTCTATCTCTTAAACCACATACTATGTTGTTATGATGATTTAATTTTGGTTCACACGAAATCATAACTATGGATTGGACACTGAACTTGTCATGCGTTGAGCCGAAAGGAATCTTATACGGTAACACAAATTAGCTGTCATGCTCCCTAACATCCACCACAGAGACAGAGTTGCTTCACCCACAGGCCTTAACTAAGTATAATAAATTTTTTATAAGGTTATTGGAGGTTCTATATAAACTCATACCAACATTACAATCCTCTTATCCCATCTTTAGTTTGTTTGAGAAAACGTAAAAGAGAATGAACAATAGAATGGGTCGTGTCTCAGCTGCTGAATTTGCTAACAGGAATAGGTTGAGAAGCCAAAAGCCACTTCCAAAAAGAGGCCAGATAAAGTCCAAGATAGCCACCAATGCTTTTCATTCTATCATCTCTGTTATTTCCAAAGCCTCTTCGTCTGGCTTGAATTCTCCAAGGAAAAACTAGATTTTTATTTTACTACTTCTTCTACTTGTTCACTTTCTTTTATAATTTCTCTACTTTTATTGTTTTCTTCCCTCCTCAATTAGCTAATATCTTCACTTTTGACGTTTCAATGTGAACTTAATTAGGTGTCAAAAGGAAATTTTGTCCATTTCAAGTTATGCTATGTACTTAATGTAATAGTTATACCATCAAGGTTAATTGATCATTGCACTTCTGTGTTTAAAATTTTTTATGGTAATTGCAAACTATCCATGAGTTTGAAAAATAAAAAGGAATCAATGTTATAGAATATGGATTCATTGGTTGGGTCCATAGTAGCCCACACTTGGAAAAAATTGGCCCATGTTTGACTTTTTGAGGGCTAAACCATTAAGACACAACTACACTCAGTTGTTTATAGTGGTCATAACTCATGACCCTTAGGTTAAAAATCTCCATAAAAAATAGATAAGGATAAGTTGATAAAAAATTTATTAGGTACTAAAATTGGAAGTTTAAAAAATGTGAGTGGCTAAGAACTTAATGAAGCCTTTTTTATTATTGATTTGATGATTCTGAATTTAGAATCAATTTTGAATAAATTTTAGTATGTTTAATTTTTATTAAAGAATTTATATTATAAAGTTAAATTAATTTTAAGTTAGATTAATTTTGAATAATTTTTATGTTGAATCGAGAAATTTATAACAAGTTTTACTGTAAAGTTTTATAATAAAAATATTCAAACATAAAATATATTACTTTAAAATTAATTTCATTTATAATTAATTTTGGTTATACTCGTTCAAACACACAATGAGACACGAGGCTCAACTTTGAACTCAATACTTTATTTTTATTTTTTTCTGGGTGAATTACACGGGGCACAAGTTAGCAAAACACAAGATAGTTTCATTAACAATTGTAAGGTGTTGAAAATTCTCATAATCAATTATTGTTTACTGTGTGTGTGTGTGTCTGTGTTTCCAGCTTCTACGTAGGAGGTGACAAAGAGGTCAGTGATGCCGTGAGATTGCAAATTTCGTGAGAGATTTATGATAGCAACTATGATTCTGATAGTAACTTCCCTTTCTGATTTCTAATGTTTGCTTTCACACGATGTGATTAACATGGTGAATGAGCTATGGACTCGGATATAGTACATTGCTAATGGAACAAGGTTAAAATTTTCATATCATAATAACTTCTGAACATTAAAATTTTACCTAATAATTACTTGACAATTTGTTTCAAAGTTGTAACATGACAATGTAAATTTACACGCAATATGTAATTAGAAGTCATGTTGGATTCAGCCATTGTGTTAGACGGAGGCAGAGTACGTATATTCATTGTAACATTTTTTATTAGTTATCTTCAGCCAAGATAGGTTATTAAAGGCATGAAGAATTAGCAAAAGTAGTAAAACGGGGGAGAAACTTGAAAATACAATTTCCTTTTAGCCAAATACATATAAAATCGTTTAGTAACGAGTTATGATGAACTCTTGTTAGATAAGATGGATGTCACTTTTTATTTACTTATTGTGTTTGAAAAGATGAGATGCTTGCCATTTTATTGGATAGGATGAAAGGAGAATACAATAATTTATAATTTCTTTTTTTGGTTTGAGTAATATTGTGAAAGAATAGATCTCAATCATACCATCTTGTTGATTTGTTGAATTTAATCAGCTGAAAATCTCTTCCACTGACTTCAGCACATAGTAACTGGAAAGTAAGACCGTATTGTATATGCACCAATAGTTGATGAACAAGTCCCAAAATTTGACTCGATTGTTTTTCTTTTTCCATAAAAGTTTGACTTCTTTCTGTGGGTTAAGAAACTGTCGTTTTATTAGGAAAAGCAACATAAAAAGCAAGTGTAGTCTAGAATACAAGTTTTAGAATTTACACGGAAGAATAATAGATTTTTTTTCATATGAAATGTTTAATTTGTATAAAAACTAATGAGATATATATATATATATATATATATATATATATATATATATATTCTTGTACATATTAATAAAACTAAACAATAAGAAGCCAGATTATAATTTTGTTGTGTAATGCATTTGGTGATTAACGACAAGATAAAAACGAAAGAAAAAGCCAAAGGGGAGAGAGTATTGGCAGATATAGATCAGAGTTATTGTTTGTTAGTTTGTCGTGTTAATTAAGAGCCCTATAGAAAGTAGTTAAACCCCACAAGAGTAAAAAACAAAGAGATATGAGAATTGTTAATTGCCATATCCAGCACGTAAACGATTACAAATTTACACGTTTCTCTAACTTCTTGGGTAACAAGTATTCATCAAATTCACTCCCTCACTCACCCCACTTTAATATATACACACAAACACACACACGAGTGGTCACACCCAAATGCATCGCATGCCCTTATTATACCAATTATTATAAATTCACATTGAGTAGAGTGTGCAACCTGGCACTTCAACTCTGCATGCTCTCTGCTGCAACCCTTTTTTTCTCTTCATCAATTCCCGTTAATTTTCTTCCCTTCATTTAATTCATTAATTAATTAATCAATCAATCTCACAACTTTATAAATATTCCCATTAAATTTCCTTGAGTTAAAGCATTAGAATTCAGTTCTGATACCTCGTACAGTGTGTCTAGCATTTAGTTAACGAGATCTGATTCTCTTTTTTAAATTGTTACAACTCGTGAGTGTTGCTGCTTTTGTTTCTTCTAGCTAACAACATTTTGTATTATTACACAGAAAAATTAAGAAATGAAAGAATCGGAGAAACTAATGTGGGATCAGGGAAGAGGCACTACCATAGTACAACCACCACGACCCTCCGTTTCACAGAAGCTTATGGTATGGCTAATCCTCTTCGTTTCTCTAACCTACATCGTTTACACTCTCAAGCTAGTCACAACACCAACCACAACGAATGGCGCGTGCACACACGCGCCATTCTCAGTCCAGCACCGACTCGGTTCTTCAAACGTAACGGAGAAGCGTGAGAAGAAAACGGAGCTCCGTCACGTGGTGTTCGGAATCGCGGCGTCGGCGAAGCTATGGGAAAAGAGAAAGGAATACATAAAGGTTTGGTACAAGAAGAAAGAGATGAGAGGAGTGGTGTGGCTCGACGATAGCGTCGAAACGAACCCTAACGAAGGTTTGCCACGTGTCGAGATTTCCACCGACACTTCGAATTTCGCGTACACGAACAAACAAGGACACCGTTCGGCGATTCGAATCTCGAGAATCGTGTCGGAAACGCTGCGTTTGGGGATGAAGAATGTGCGGTGGTTTGTGATGGGAGACGACGACACCGTTTTTGTGACGGAGAATTTGCTTAGGATTTTGAACAAGTATGACCACAAGGAAATGTACTACATTGGAAGTTTGTCGGAGAGTCACTTACAGAACATATTTTTCTCGTACGGGATGGCGTACGGTGGAGGTGGTTTTGCAATTAGTTATCCTTTGGCGAAAGCGTTGCAGAAAATGCAAGACCGTTGCATTCAGAGGTATCCTGGTTTGTATGGTTCTGATGATCGAATGCAAGCTTGTATGGCTGAACTCGGTGTTCCACTCACTAAAGAAATCGGTTTCCACCAGGTATGTTAATTGTTATCTCATTAATTAATTATTTAATTAATCAACTAATTAATTATGTCTCAATTGTTCACTAGTTATATATATACCATGAGTAATGTCTCTTTGTGAGGGAGTGGGTCCCTGTGAATGAGAAAGGACAAAGGTATAGTGTGGGTTGATTTATGAGTTATGGTTTTGTTTTTGTACATTGGAATTAAGGAGGTGAATGCTAGAACTTTCTATTTTACTGTAATTGGTACTTGCCAGCTTTTCCGTAAATTGTCCCCCTCCGACATCACTAAACGGTGTCGGTGAGGTGACTTCTGTTTTTGTTTATTTGTTTTATTACAGAAATCAATGTATAGATTTAGACACACACTGCAACAAACAATTTTTTTTTTGAAGAAAGTTTATATTAGTACTGATCTTATAAATAAAAGTTTTTGATATGAAATTAAATTCAAGGACTAGATAAATAATAAAAAAATGTGTGTAAGAGTTGTGTAGAATTTAAATAAATCAATATTTATGATATTTAATTTTATTCGTAACTGCTATTTATACTTTCATAAATATACTGTGCTTTAACGTAAGTTTCTTAAATGCAGTATTGATTAATTTTTATATTATAAAATTTTATATATTTATTTTCATTTATTGAATTGAAATTATAATTTATTTAATTATTTAATCAGTACTTAAAATTTTCAATCAATATTAAATATCATGAAACATTTATAAATTATCAATATAATATTCTGTTAATTAAATTAATTACTTTTTTATTTTAAATTATATTTTAGTTATAGAAAAATTATATTTTTAAAAGTATTTTTATTCTTTTTTATGTATATTTATAGATAAATGATGTAAAAAGTCGATCATATTAATTAATTACTAATCATATCAATGAAGCAGTTAAGAAGTAATTTAAAATAAAATGAAAATTTGGCTCCGGCAACGGATTAGCCTGATTGAACTGAGTTTGGCCGAATTGACATTTTTAGATACAATAGACAACATAGCATAACATTTAAGAAGAAACCTACAGAAGGATGAATTCCAAAAGTCATAATATTTATGTTTGCATTGTCTTTTATGTATGTACGGCTCTATCTATTATTTGTACATTAATCATTTTAACTTATTTAACTATCCAGCAAATCAATTTGTTACCGAACCTAATTGATTTGATAGTGATTTTTGCATCAAACTGCAAATCTCTACAAACAAAAACACGCTTCTTTTTGGGATGGTGGGTGGTAAACAACTTGGTTACTCTTCTCTGTTCTTTTCAAATTGGCATAGGTTTCTAAAATTTGACCCCTTATGTTACGATTCCGTTGCAAGAGCTCCAATTTAGTTTAGGTACTTTCTATTTTGACTTTAAACATTTCAGGTTTTGGGTAGTTGCCACGTCCTTCAAAGTTGAGCATGCAAGACAACACTATAAATGATGGGGACTTTTGTTGTTTTTTTCTTTTATTTTTCCCCAAAATTAGGTGTTGTGTCTCAGACAACTCCTGTAGAAATAGAAGTTAAAATGTAATTATGAAATATATCACCAACAAAGTCTCTAAAATTTATTCAAAATCTTATACATGATCTGATGATTTTGTAAAACTATTTTGCACAGTGAGAATATCATCCTTAAACTCTTGTTATAATATTATATTAAAAACATAAAACTATTTAATTCTTAATTTGTAAGTAAGTGTACAAATTTTATTTGACTTGGTGAACAAAGCATTGTAGTCATGCTTCTTGATGGGTATTACACAGTGAATGTAATCCTAGTAATTGTGCAAGTTTTGTGAAACAGTATGATGTGTACGGGAACCTGTTCGGGCTTCTAGCAGCTCATCCAGTGACTCCATTGGTGTCACTGCACCACCTTGATGTAGTTGAGCCAATATTCCCGAATGTGTCAAGAGTAGAAGCTCTTCAAAGGCTAACCATACCAATGAAGCTTGATTCTGCAGCTCTCATTCAGCAATCAATTTGCTACGACAAACAAAGGAAATGGACTATTTCAGTTTCATGGGGTTTTGCTATTCAGATATTTCGCGGCATATTTTCACCCCGGGAGATTGAAATGCCTTCAAGAACATTCCTCAATTGGTATAGAAGAGCAGATTATACTGCATATGCATTCAACACACGCCCTGTTAGCAGAAACCCGTGCCAGAAGCCTTTTGTGTTTTACTTTTCAAAGGCAAAACTCAATTCTACATTGCAACAGACAGTGACTGAATATGAAAGACATCGAGTTCCTCATCCACCATGTCGGTGGAAAATGGCTGATCCTTCTGCTCTTGACAAACTAGTGGTGTATAAGAAGCCAGACCCACATCTATGGGATAAAGTAAGTTCTTGTCACAAACTTTAAGTAGCAAAAACTAAATGCTAATGTAATCTTTCTACTTAAAAAAAAAGGCTCTTTTTTAATTTGGACATTTAGTTTTCCGTCTATTGAGAAATGAATGTTGTTGGTGTTTCTGCTTAATGCTGACAGAGTGATATGTTTGGCAGGCACCAAGGAGAAACTGTTGCAGAGTGAGGAAGTCGAACAAGAAAGGAAAAGTGGAGATTGATGTGGGTGTATGTAAAGATGGTGAGGTTAGCGAACCTTAGTTGTGACAAGGGCTGATTAGTATTAGGTTCTTTGAGTATATTCTTGAACCTTATTTCTTCATTTATTGGGTGTTAACTTGAAATTAATTTTGACATTCTTCCCAGGCTCCATGAAATTGGGTAGTTGTGGAAAGAACGTACATGTTATAATTCATAATAATTGTTGTTATTATTGGTTACAAATTTGTATTTCAATTTAACTATATAAGTTGCTGATGAAATAGCTGTGGAGTTCATTTTTTTTCTTCTTTTTTCTTGCTGGAGATAGTCCTTATTCCTTAGAATTCACTTCATATGCGTGTTTTACTGCGAGTCTCCCACTCAAGATATATTATACCCTGAACATAAATCAGAATTGTTGTTCTGATTGATTTGCTATGGCTAATCTTGACTAAATTGCTATTACAACCACATAAGTGAAAAACCATTTCCATTTGCTGAAAAACGTGGAACTTATATACCTGATAGTTTCACTGAAAAATTACTTTTAGTATAAAAACATTTAAACTCATTTTTAATCCATATAAATTTTATTCAAAATTAATTTTACAAAACATTCACACTAAGACACACTAAGACTTGATCAATATATTCATGGATATGGAATATAAAATAAAATAAAGACTCACGAATCTCTTAACAAGTTGCTATTCACCAAAATTTATGAATTTTAAGAAATGTTTGAACAATTGATGATAATGGTTCTGCAATAAAGAAGACATAAAGAAAAGGCGCACAATTCCAAAGCATGTGTGAAACAACTCTGAAGTTTTGAGTTCATTTGTTTTGGCTAGTAGTTAATTGGATCAAATAAAATTAAAAATTAAAAGCTTTAATTACTCATTTTATCCCCATAATTTTAAAAATTTTCCTTCTAATCCCTATAGTTTGCAAATGATCATTTTAAGAAACACATTCAAATTTATGATTAGGAGTAGACTATTTTTATTTGTTAAAGTTAAAATTGGACATGCTGAGTATCCGTCGAAACAGTTTATGTAGTTATTTTTTCATATCGACTTAAGTAAATATCAGCACCAGGATTTTTTTTTTTTGATCAGGTGGATTGACCTTTTTGATGAATTTCAAATGGTAATTGGGCTTGGACATTTAACCAGGGCCAGGTTTCCAGCAAGGGTATCTTGAGCCCAATTGACTGCAAAATACTTAATACCAATGTATTTAATAAGAATTCAAGTATAGAATTAATACCTTCAAGCTCAAAAATCGAAAAACATATGTTATATAAGTTAAATTTCTTATTCTGTGAGGACAGTAAGAAAAGCACCACTAATCGATAAGAAGTATATAAAAAATAAATAAAACTAATTAAATACATTTATTGTTAAAGTATTAATAGTATTAGCATAAATATTAATAGAAAAAATTTAATAAACAACTAACTATAAAATATAAATATATATATATATATATAAAAGATATAAATAACATATATATATATATATATTATATTATAGTTATTAGTGAATTAAAATTAACATGAATATTGAGCGGAGAAAAAGTTGTTAAACCTTTTGAAACGGGAAAGTATATAAAGGACAAACGAGTTTCAGAACTAAGGACTCACTCTCATTTTTTTGCCAAACCAACAACTAACTGCTTGTAAAGTGAAAAAATTTCTCAAAATTAAAAACAGAAAGTCACTAAAAAATAATTAATTAAAAAATAAAAAGAACTCATCCAGAAAACAAAAACACACACAATGAAAAACAAACTTCACCGACACACTCTCACTTTCTCATTCACTATCTTCACAAACTAACACCTACACATCACTTTAAAAACAAAAACATTATTCACTCACTTTAAAAAAAAAATATTTGCCTTATACAAAAAGACTTTAAAACACTGGCTTGCAGTAGAAAAATATGGATGTGAGAAGAATATTGTTTTACTGTAAGATTTATTGGTTATTTGAGCAGACAAAAGATGCAAGTTGGTTGGGAAACTGAAGAAGACCAAGACCCTATATACATGTTTGTCACACTGATGTCATATCATATTGTCGTAAAATTAACATCAGCGTGTGAAAGACGATCCTCTACGTTATAAATAATATTCTTTGTTCATTAGTCACACGAATTGACTGCAGTACAGCACAGCAATATTGACGTACCTATATATACCAATGATCAAAATGCAGCATTAATTCTTCTTCCTCACTTGCCTCTTCCATTACATCGGTGCAAGTCAACAATGGCCCTACGACCCTAGTCTCTCGCTTTGAAAATATTTATTTTATTTTGTTTTATTGCATTAATCACCAATGAATTATACAACTTAGCTTCTCCGTCAATTTGTCAGCTTTTTTATCCCAGTTTTGCAAGAGAGAAAACCGGTGTAACGTGTATTTTCCTATTATTAACAGAAACTATCGTTGCCTGCTTCTTATATACGAAGACGTGGTAACCAAAAATAGTTGATAAACAATTTTAATATACGATGATAGTTATAAAATATAAAAAGAGAAAAAAAAATAAATATATATATATATATATATATATTACGTGTGAAGTAAAATCTTTTTTACTTGGTGAAAATATTAATTCAAGTATTATTTTATTTTAATATTATTATTAAAGAATTAGAGTTAAATATTTTGTCAATTCCCATTTTTTATATGAATTTTGTTTTAGTAATACATGTACAAGAAAGAAGTTGTGCCTTGTTTCTCTGGTTTATTTCTCCCACCTACTTTGTTTTTATGCATGGTTGGTCACATGTTGCGAAGAAAGAAAGATCACATCAGTTTCGTTAAAAAAAATATATGTAAAACCTATAACTACTGGCTAGTTTCTTAATAAGCGACACAAACCATATTCCAAATGTTAGAGACCGAAAATGAAAAATCATGTCTGTTCTTACCAATTATATTCTTCATAAAAAAGCTAGCACATTACAAAGAAATGCTAGATCCATCATTTCTCAACCCAAAAAAATGGTGCCTATGCGATTGATTCACATAGACGCACTTAATTTTCAGCACGCGTAAGTCTAAATAAGTTGCAACCATTGATTATTACAAGACAGTTTGTAGTTATAACTTATTAATGTACACATGAAAAAAGAGATAAGTATATATATATATATATATATATATATATATATATACACGTTAATAAACTTCATAAATACTTAATCTATATTTTAGTAGAAGTACGTTAATAAGTTATAGTATTGATATTTTAAGATAAACTTTCTTGTGAAACAAAATATAAACTTTAATTATAACTTACTGATGTTCTCGTATTAAACATTATTACTATACTTGATATAATATATATAATTAAATACTCCTATCAATATTAAAAATAAAAAAAGAGCGCGCACAGACACAAAATGTTTCACTAAAAAGAAAGTTATAGAGAAGAAAAATGAATTCCATAATTAGGACAAGCAGTAAATAGTAATATATAGGTTTAAATGAAGATCATATAAGCACTTAAGGTGGTAGTTATAACTAGATCATTTTTATTTTGCATTAATTGTGATATGCAGTCAACCAACCAATTCATTCATAGAATATATATATCCTCCTCCTTCTTTATATTTTATAATTAGTTGTTTAATTGTCTATGTATTACAGTTATCTATCAAGTATTTTTCTAATCGGACACGGTATTAGATATACCATAATATCAATAAATATTTAAAAATATATGGATGTAAATACGTCTCTGGTGGGTGCCATATATTCTGTTCTTCATCCTTCAGCACAAGTTGCACGTTCCTATAAGAGAACATCAAGGGGGTGATAGGATCCTTTGAATAATGTAGCATCTCTAACGCTAATAAATTTATTAATTGATCGGTATCTCTTATATTGGGCAAAAAGAAAGGGTCACAGATAAACCAATAACAAAAGTTGACATATCATAAAGCAACCAATTCTTATCGGCACGAGATGTTGTATTCGTGAGGGTGAATTAGGGACCACAACTAGCAAATTATCTTTGATATTTTTTCTGTAATTCTTGTTCTTCTTAGAATCCAACCAAAATTGTACAGCCAAATGTTATCGTCGTTTTCCAATATATATTCTTTTCTTTTCATAACAAACTACAAATATCTCCCACCCTCACAAAACGAATTTTATTTGCCACTAGCTAAGTACCAAATGGAAGCCCCTATCAAATTAGTCCCACAAGAGGATCGAACCCATGAACATTATTAATTAATCCAATCACAAACTAAAGATTATTAAGTAAACAAATTCTGTATAAATCTTGACTTACGAATTCCAATTCCAAATATTTATAGCTAGGCATAAATACACATGTTGAAATAAACTGTACGTTTTGTCTAACCAACTATATATATAAATATATAGCTTTATGTGTGGAATTAATCCTTGATTGTGTAATATATAAATTTGTACGTAGCTAGCCAAAGATCAAAAAAAAAAAAAAAAACTAATCTTAATTTCTATTTGATTATACTCACCATGCATTTTAATCTTAAATTCTTCAAATGAAGAATGCATGATTTATCCTGCCAAATCATGGAGTAACTGTGCTCCCATCAAATTCCTATAAGGCAAGTTTTGACCTTCACCATCCAAAAGAGAGTACTGAACTGGTTGACAATCTTCAATTTGGTCCCTTGAGTAGTACAATGAACTCTGTGCTCCTGGTGGGAACGCTAGGCTCACCCCATGTTGTTGTAACCCTAGTGTCAATGACACTCCACTCTGGTTGTTGTTGTTCCTCCCATTCTGATCATTACTATAAGAAACCATGCCCGATGAGTGGTGTGTGTATGATGAAAAATCAAGCTCCACTGAGCCAAAGCACTGTTCTTGCCCCTTTGAATCGTTTTTGTTATTATCACCGTGATTATTGATGATGGAGGACGCACACTCGGAATCAATTCGAACCAGTGTTGGCTTCTGATCTTCTGATCGTGGAGGGTTTTGAAAATTCGGATTCATATCATTGTCTGGATCAGTAGCAGCACCATCTGAAGAACCCATGTTGTTTTCACGATCCTTCACTTCCTCCAAGTACATTTCCTCCACCATTGGCTTCCATAGTCTCACCCTTGCATTAATAAACCAATTCGAAACCTGCTTTCAAACACACCCACTTTTCAATTTTCACCATAATATATGCATATAATATAATATCATATCAACCACTTCATCATACCTAATGTCTATTTTTTTATTACATAGGCAAAATATATACTTAACCACTGGGAAATGATGTATATATATATATTAGAGAAATATATGCAAGAATATAAATATATACAAACGTGCCTGGCCTCTCGAGAGACCTGTTTGACGGGCTAAAATATGTTTATCGACATCGCTTGGGTACCTGCACAAGTTTATGCTAAAAAATTAATTAAGAATATTCCACATTAAAAAAAATACCTAGTTAGCAATTATTTAGATATTAAACAACATTATTTTACATATAATTTAAAAAAATGAGAAAAATTAAAGGATTATCTTACATGTGGACGTTAGAAACAAATAAATTTAAAATAGTACATATATATGACGAAATAGCAACAGAAGGATCTGAATAGTGATGCGCAGAAAGTAACAAAATGTAGCATAGTTTTTGCAAGCAGAAAAGATGATTGAGATTCTATAAGCTATAAACATGAGAAAGTCATGGGAGCATGATGATGTAGTTTGTTTTGTTGAGCGATGAATAATGTAAGTAACTAGAAAGAGAGAGGGAGTTGAAGAAATTTCATACGGATGGAGAAAATGTTCAAAGAGCCAAGCACGAAGAAGTGAAACGGCACGCTCAGGAAGGCCACGTTGGGGTCTCCAAGGATGTGTTTCCATCATGCTCATTTGCTGAAACGCTCTTTGTTGTCTAAGTGCTTGATCAATCACTTTAAGCCTTGGAGTTTCTCCTCTTGTTGTACCTGGTGCAATTGGTTCTTTCTCTCCCATGGATTTTCTTGTTGCTTCAATCTGCCCCAATATCCCATCTTTCAAACACCTGAAATGTCTTGACATCGCTTTCAACGCCAACGCCGAGTACACCGTCGCCGCCCCATTTCCCGCCACCGCTTCAAACGACGACACCACGCTCCTCATCTGGTTCCGGTAGTGCTTGTATCTTCTGTCCACCTTCAACCCAAGCCAAATTTAATTATTCTTAAACTTACTTCTACTCCTTATACAATGAAAAATTAATTTTTTTTTCATCATACTATTGTATGGTATGTTTTAGAATTTGTTTTTGTATCATAATTATTAACTTGTTAGTATCACATTCGAAATGTAGAAAATTATAACTGATAGTGAAATCAAACATAAGGTAGGTTGTTATATATATATATGTTGCCAAGAAAAGGAAAAGGGAAACAGAAAAGAGCTTTTTTTATTATTATTTTTTATTATTTCGAAGATGAATGAAAAAGGTTTAACGCATTAATGAAAGGGCCCGTAGAGGGTGCTGAGTTAGTTCAGGAATCAAAATCGAAAGACCCTAATGGAATCAAAGAAGACACACAGACAGCACCGAAAAGTTAAAGAACCTGCATAGATAGACAAATAAGATTTCACTTGGAGTAAAGGCTCGGATTTAACTTACTTACACGCCTTTTTTTCCATATTTTGGGGAACGATGGATAATAAAGGTGTTATTTCCTCGTTGCAAAAAAGTAGTAGTAGTAGTAGTACATAAAGCACTTAAATGAAGCTAAACAATTAAGATTTGGAAATATGAAACATATATACCTCTTCCAGCATCGAAAGCAGCTTTGTCTTTCTCTTCTGCAACTCCACGAACTCAAGAGAGGTCAGAGAATGCTTCTTGGATGAACCGATATTATTATCCTCTTCCCACTGCTTCTTCGCCGATTTCAGCTTTGCCACGTCACTAATTTCCTTTGCGCCTAGACTACAAAACTCGTTGAGAAGTTCCTGTGCAGGTACCAAGTACTTGGAGTTTTTGAGAAGGAAATGTCCTTGTTGATAAAGATTTGCAGCTTTGGAGCCCACATAACCATGTTCTAACATCTGTTGCTGTTGTTGAATAGTACTCGGTGATTTTCCGTATAACCCTTCTCTGGAACTTGAAGAAACAAAATCAGAATGATGATGGGTTGTTGTTTGTCTTAACTCAAAAGATTGCAACCCAATAGTGGAAGGGTTGGCTGAGCTAAGAGAGAGTGAAAGACCTTGACTAGGCCTTTCGTTGGGTTCACAAGGGAACACGCACCTTAAAGAAGAATCATCGAACCTGTTATTGTTCTCTTGCCAATCGTGATGACTTCCCACGATAAGATTCTCAGTGCTTGTTTCAGAGATATTATTCCCTGGTGTGAAATCTGAAGGCTTGTTGTTGTTGTTGTTGATGAAGTCTTGGTGGTAGAAAGTGGTGGAAGAGTCGTTGATGGTTTTTGAAGAGGAAGCTTGAGCATGTTTGGGGATGAAACTTCTCCACATAACTGAGTTGTTGGCGTCGTTCTTTGGAAACCCTATCATTTCCATGCCTGTGGTAAGGTTGAACATCTCAGGGTCTGATACAAACCCGTGGATCTGGTTCACTAACATCGTTGGATTACCCGATGATACATCAGAGTAGCAGAATCCTGATGAAGATTTGTCTTCACAAACTTGTCGAGCCATCAAATTAATAACAATAATAATTATATAAATCTTGCAAGCTAGCTCATCAAGGTTGTTCTTGCCTCCTCTAATGTTCTTCTTAATTGATTAATTGGTATATCTCACCAATTACTTATGTTGGAGTATTGCAAGGGATAGATATGGTTGGCTTGGCTTGTTTCATCTCGCAACAGAATCTAAAAACCACTGAAAGAGAGTTGAAAAGCATTAAGGAAGGACCATGCTGACTTATTTATAAGCTCAAAAAGGCAGAAAGTAAATTGAATAGTTAATTACTTTGCTTGTTTCTGTTGAAAATAATTAATTAAATAACTTTGAGATCGATCTTACCGTAATATTGGAAAAGTGGAATAAATAGTTAGGTACGTGGGAAACAGATCAAAGTAGGGTTGGTGGTGGCGCCTGTGGTGGTCGGTGGAGGCTACTTTTTCAGAAGACGATCGATGGTGGTGAATCGGAGAGTAAGTAGTAAGTTATAGCTGTTTTCTTCTTTTTCTTTTTTTTTATCTGAGACTTGTTCTCTTAAAAAGCCAACATAGAGCTACCATGAAAACCAAACCTAGGAACAAAGGATGAGAAATACTTCCTCAGAAATAGAAGATCAGATAGGGGTGATGATGACCCTCATGCCATGATCATCATTTCATATATGTGTGTCTCTCTCTTAGAAGTGGGTCAATGAAAGATATAAATACAACCAAAATAGACTTCTGCTACAGTAAGAAAAATATCAAGGAAATTTCCTCATTAATTTATTTCTAGTCCCTAAGTACCCACAACCAGTAAAATTAATAAATAATGTTTTAGATTTTATTTAATGCAAATAATTGAATAGAATATATAAACAAATAACTATTGTCAGATGAGTATTTTTTTTAAAAAAAAAAAAAACAGACCTTCTCTACAAAGTACATAAGATCGGAGAGTAACAGAAAGTAATGATCGTCCTTTGCCTGGTACATATATTACAAGCCGCCACATGAGTTGCTCTCTCTCTCATTTTCAAAAATGTTAATTTTTATTTATTTTTTTAACAAATTCTGCTTTTACCACTCGCATCCAAAACCACCATAATGTTGCCATGATAGAAAAAATTGTAGATTTGTAGGGTCTCTCTTCACCCATGAATTAGTTTAATTTAGAATTTATTGTTTCACAATCACAACAAGACTTGGGAATGAATTTTTTAAGAAAAAAAAATTGTGTTGATGGGATTTAAGAGGATCTTTGTAGGGAAACGAATCCCAAGATCGAAGTGATATCCTAAGTAAGAGTCTTTTACTGGCTTTTTCAGAGTGGTTTCAGCAATAGAACTCTGTTTGGGAGAGTTGGTGGGCCACCCTGCTTCCTCTGTTCTCTTTCTGAATCCCCTAAAAAAATAATTATTATAATAATAAAGGGTAGCTAGCATGCAGGGTTTTCTGTTGTGTTGTTTAATCTGTAATCTGTTGCGTTCTTACACAAGGGTGAGAGTAGAAGTGAAAAGAGAAAGAATAGATGCGCCTGGGTTTGTGTAAAATGTTGCTAAAATAAGGTACTGTTTGGAAGATGAGATATTGAGATGAGGTGGTCCAATCTTTGCCATCTAATTCTTATTAATTGGTGTATTAAAGTACTCCACCCATCCTCATCTCTCCATTTTGCATGGGACCGCATCTTTTCTTTATATTTATTCATCATTCACAATATGCCTCCTCCACGCGCATTTCATCTATCACACCAATTTAAACATTTCAGGAACAGTAAACTATAAACTTTAAGGAAAACCTACATTCCAACATATATATGTGCGTGGTCTCTTGTGAATCAACTCAATACTAATAGCTACTTTCGTTTAATATATATATTTTGACGCTGGTTTTATTCACCAATGATTCCATTTTTTGATTGAAAAACATTATGTTGATGATCGTATGTAATTTTCAACCAAAATTCGTCAAAACCAACTGCAACCATGCTTTACATCATCATGATCGATCACATATTTTACAAGACTGTTTTTTTCGTTTTCATTTCCATTTCACGAACATGACAAACAATTCATACATCATTCGTGCGTAATCTATGTTTAATATATAATATTTTGGTAAGTAAGATAGATAAAATAATACTTGAAGCTGCATAATTATCAATATCATATTAGAATGATTGGTTTAATTTGATCTAATCCGATCAATTATTGTATGTAACCCCGTTCAATTCAGCTAGTTTATATTAAAAAAATAATAATAATAAGATGAGTTAAGTTAGATTAATGAAGCCAAAACATAAATAATAATTGAGTAAGTTGATTAATTGAATTTTAATTTAACGAACTGTAATAAACAATTAATTAATTAACTTAATTAAATTAATTACATAATATACATACATACATATTCTTATTTCTCTCAACTAATTATCTACGTATTTGTAACTATCTATCGAATTTTTTTTTATTCAACAACATAAGATAAGAAATGAGTATTGATAGGGAGGAAGAAGTAACGCGCTGAGGGTGAGAGTGGAAGAGAGAAGGGAGGCAAAGGAAGCTTTAAATGTTTGTCTAATGAAAAGCAAGTGGTCCAGTAAGGGTAGCTTTCTCCGCCGCTTACCAAAATTTTATCCTCCCCATTGCCCTATACAACACACCAAAATGACGTCACTATAACCCTTTTCTCACTTCTTACTTCTCATTTCTCACCAATTAACCAGTTTTGTACTTTTCCTTTGATGCTGTTTGGTTTCGTCCTTTTGGGGTGTGCACTACGCACTCCGCGCATGCTTTCTACCTCCTGTTAAGCACCACCACGCATCATCCTTCATTTTCTTTTCTTATTTTTTCTCTTGTCTTTCAATAAAAATTCTTTTGTTGGCCGTTCGCCCCACGTAACTTTCACTCAAGATTTCTTTTTAAAAATTAATGTGAATGGCTTTGTATGCTTTTCCTGGAGGATTAATAACATAGGATACTACAAACACCTATACACACTACATTACATGCATTCCCATCCTACAATACACCTTATTGTCGATACGGAAACAATTGAATGAAACAGGTGGAGCATCTCTCAACTTTCTTCAAACAACTTTACTTATGATTTTAATACGTAGTCAACTAGATAATTCAGAACGTATATGTATATATTGATGTATTTCTCTTTCGTCACATTATATAATTAATTATTTATCTAAGTATATTGTAGTTAATTATCAAATATATTTCTATAGGATAAATCCAAACAGTAAATAATTATTTGAATTTAATATGATTTATAAATTAATTAACTTATAAACTAAGAATCTACTTATAAGTATTAACGTCATCATATTATTGTTATTGACACTTAGAGAAGTGTATTTAAAGAGGAAGAATTGTTTTCAAATCTCAAAGACCAAGAAGGTATCATGGCCATGGGGAAAGGGGTCAATTAGGGACTCCACAAATGGCGGGGGATTGTGTGCGTGTAAGACCCTGTACAACTCTGAGACTTCAATAACAGCAGCAACATTTTTGAACAGGATTGAAACTTGTAACTACATGCGACTCAACCAGGCTACAATATAGGGTGGTCCACATCTTCATATACTTATTTATCTTTATGCATATAAAAATTAACTTTATTTTATTCGTGTACACTATTATACCACCATTAGTGTGTATATATATAATATATGCGATCTGTGGTTAGGAGTTAGGACCATCCTAATCCTACACTAGAGTTACTGTTATGTTGAAACGAAGAGGGCACGCATATATATGGCTATGTGGGACGCAGCGCCAAAGAGAATTATACAACATTTTTAATTAGAGGATGAATAGTGCATGTCTCGGTTTGAGAATGACGCAAAGGGGGGAAATACTTTTGCAAATCCACCGACTAAACCATCTAGGCCTGCTTTCATCATTAGCCAAACTATAATAATTAGTATATTCCTTCCTTGCTTCCACTATAAAAAAATCATCAAAATGCTTGGGCATTATGCTATGCGCACCTTGCACTGAGTCACAATATTTTACATAGCATATGTATGTATTGAACCATTAATGTAAGTGATGACATCCTATTGAAATACTAACACCCATATTTCTACAATCTTTCATCAACTTAAATGGCTCGTTTGGTGACTTTGCAAGTTGCAACCCCATAATTAATTTTCAGTCGCAAAAAGAAGTAATCATCAATAAAAGGGTGAATAATATTTAGATCTTAATCAACCAATTTAGAATATACTAGTAATTTAATTTTATTTCACAGTCAATTATAATAAATAACTAATCAGTCAACTCATTAACAAAATACATACGATTTTTCTCTCATTATATATTTTTTTCTCTTTACATTTTATAACTGATTATTCGGTTATCTTTATTTCAATTATGTACTAAATATTTTTACTAGGGAGGTTATAACTACCTGCATGTTAGACCATTACTAAATAATTTTTTGAACTAATTCCACATATGGTTTGCTTAGCTACAATATAGAAATTCTACGTTCGTTATATATTGTTCATACTATTTACCTTTTTATGAGACCCCGGTTGAATTGTTCAACTGAAAAGTAGTAGACTGCGTGCATGTAATGATGATGATTGATGACCGCTATTTGAATTTTCTTTGTTTACTCGTTTCTTAATGGAATTATATACTAGTAGAATTATATGATGATTGATGAGCACTATTATATGTAGCAGTGTACATCAAAAGAAAAAATAGTTCTAGTAATACAGCGGATACATTTCCTCACTCCCACGAAACATGAGCGTGCAGCCACCGACAGCAATAAAGTCAATACAAATTATAAGACCGTAAAGAAAACAAGCTGTTTTTGTCACGGAATGATAATATCTTCATAGAATAATGATTTGACAATAACAACAAATTAAGATGAAATTAAATAAGACGGAACAGGATTCACCAAAGAATAAATTCACCAAAATGGTTATGACCATGGAAGTTAAAACTGGAAATTCATGCAAGTTAAAAAATTAAACTAGTTGATTGAATTAAAAATATTTAATAAAATGATATCATTTTTTTTATAATCATTATATTATATATTATATCTTAAGATATTTTTCAATTATGCTGAACATGATATCTCTTTTTTAGTATAACATTCTATCTTATTTGAAAGGAGTAATAGAAAAATTTAATAAGTATTTTAAGGATAATAGTGAAATAAAAATATATGAAAAAATTTGGAAGTTGATGTTTTAAAGAACTTTACTTCAAGTAACATCTCAAAAAAATATGTTAAAAAGGTAATAAAAAAATTCGAAACTTATTTATTAAGTTAGTATAAAAAAATGTTAAAAGCTGGTTGAAATATGTCAAACATAAGCAAGAATTATTTTTTATCCATAATTTGGTAACTAAATCTGACTTTTAATTTATTCAAATTAATATTAAATAAAATTAGTTTAATTATTATAAACAACAAAGCTGAACACTTTAATATGAAATAAAATTAGTTTAATTTATTATAAACACACTCATAGAAAACACAATGTTCCTCCATAATATTTGAATTTAAATTTTTATAACTAAAAATTGTTTGAAAAAAATAGTGCTAAGTAAACATTTTGCCTTCATATTAAAACAAACAATAACATAATAACACAAAGAAAGCAGGTTAAAAATGAATTAGTATTTATCTATAATAAATTTAACATAGAATAATAATCATGACAATATAAATAAATAATTAACCATATATCGAGTCAAAGTTTGTGTTGTATTATTTTGTATTAGTTAATGGTAATTTAAAAACTATATACACACTAGCTACTAGAGATTGCAAATATCCTTAATTACCTTGTGGACAAATTATGAAAATAACTCTTTCTCCCCCCAAATAAATGAGTTTCTTTAAGTTGAATTGTCTCTTAATTAATTTGCTAAGCTTGTCAATATATTGATTATATGTTGACGTTTTCCCTTAGTAGACAAGTCTTATGAAAGTAACCCCTTATTATATATACTTTACTTCTTTCCCTTCTTTTTGTTTCAACCGTAAATTCCAACACGATAGCTAATTTTTCCACTCATGTGACGACGGATGCTTGAGATAGCATCTCGTTTCTATATTATCACGTTAGATAGTAATAAAATAAAGTTTTCAAACGGTGTTTATTTCACGAACTATTTTGTATTTTCAAGGATGATATTCTTAGAAATATCATTATTCATAATGTTATTTATTTCCTCCAGAGTAAACTGTAAGTAACAAACAAAATGATTTTGAATTTATATATAAATAAAGGTTAATTAATTTTATCCTATTTTCATAATAAATTTTCTTTAATTGAAGTTTTATTTTTAATAACTCATTTTTTATTTTTGTTACAAACTTTGATAATGGGTGATTTAAGAAAAATTTATTTAAATTTGAAATTAGTAAAAATAAATTATGTAAACTAGGTTTTTTAAAGATTGGGAAAGTTAGTTGAATTTTTTTATATTTAGATTTGGAGTATTACGTAATATAGATTTAGTAAAGAAAAAATAATTTAAAAATATAGACTCGCACAATTTTTTAGTTTATTTTAATTTTAAAATATAAAAAAAAAGATTAAATAAGGTGAGGTGAAAATTAATTTTCATTCCTTCGAGAATATATTGTTTTCATATTTTTACATAGGAAAAAGAGAGGGAAAAAACATATATAATGTAAATTCTTGAAAATATAATGATTGAGAATATTTTTTTATAACTTGTACTAAATATAAGGATGATAATTGATACATTCCCACACTCGTATTTATTCTCTAGAGAAAATTTTTGAAACTTAATTGAAACACAAGTAAAAAGAGGTAAAACACACAACTAAAAAGAGAGAGTTTTCTATCTGTTTATTAGCTTTAAATTCCCATTGGTTATTTTATATCTATAAATGTGGTTATTTCCTTTAATTTCATTGTCAAATTTATTGACATAAATTAATGAAATATGATTTTTTTTTCATTCTTATTTCACATAAATCAGATACAAAAACCGCTATTAGTTGATTTTTCCGCTGCTAGAGCTAGGTATTATGGATCACACCTAAAGTATTTTCGATTGCACATCATAAATTTTACCTTGTTACAAGGAAAAAACATGTCATCAAGAAAAAGACTTAATGGTGAGAAGAGAAAAAGACTCAATGGTGATGACCCACATATTCATTGAATCTTTTTCTTTCCTATTAAGAAGATTCCAATAATTAAAGAGGATCTTCCATTGACAAGTAAAGCAGTTGAATATGGTAAAACTCACTTCCATCACTTCCTCCATTAGCTCAAAATACGAATAAAAAAAATAATAAATAAAAAAAAATAAGTATATGTATAAAATGTAAATATATATATATATATATATTTATATTTATAAGTGAGTTGCGAATAACCTTTTAAACATGTCTAGTTATGTAAAAGTAAAACCAAGTTCATCCCTAACAAAAGTAAATTTTCAGTTACCATTATTTAATAAAAATTAAGATCATTAATAATAAGTTCAAGAACATATTATTGGAGCACTGGTCCTGTCTACCCAACCGAATGTAGCTAGAAACGGGGTCCACGTACATTGACTTGGTCTGTTCTTCTTTTCTTTCAATTTATATCTATCCACTCGTTAATTTAGCAGTTTTTATTCACATATATTTATGTGCAGAAGAAAGTGTCTCGATCGAAAATGACATAGCAATGAAGTTGAGTTCATTTTTTTCAAGCTGAAACTGAGTCTTATAAAGATGGTTCGTGGCTTGTCCAATGTTAAAGCAGTTGTGCTTGTTGGTTGGTCTGAGTGTATTTTTGTTATTAATTTTTGGTTGAATTAAGGATCAGAATATTAAAGACTCTTAAGCTAACAGTAAACAACGCTAAAAAGTGTGGCCCCACAGGGACACGCTGTTTTGAACATTACAACGTAGCAAAGGAAAACGACAAAACACCACAAACAAGTTTGCTCAGCCAAATTAGATTGTGTGTTTCTGTCCCTAACGATAAACGTGCCTTCCTTGCAAATCAGTTGGAACACAAAACTTGGAAAATACATACACACTCCATTTTCCTCTCTTTTCTTCCATATACATAGTTTACACACAATCCAAATATGTATCAAATTACTCATATGAAACTCATCTTTCACACACAGATATATCCTGAATTTCCTGTTTCCACATGCATATTAATTAATTCCATGAAAATGCAGGCAATGTTTAAAGCATGAGTGTAAGAGTGTGTTCTTCGCTAGGTTTCTAAAACCGCGTCAGATTGAAATATTATTTATGGATATTCATTGTTCCGATTCCAACATTGATCTAGGGCTTAAAAACTGAATTTTGCGATAGGTTTTTAAAAATTAATTAAAACAATTATTTAAATTATAGTAATTCTATTTTAGTTTTGGGCTATACAAATATTAATATAATTCCTTAATATATTATTTCTCTCATTAATCAATTAAGGTTAATATTAATATCCTTAATATTGATTAAGATTATTTTTAAAATAAATAATTAATATTTCATTGATTTTCTAAAATAATATATAATATGGAACATTTTTTTTTAAAGTCATATAATTTAAAATGGAGAAAGTAATCCATATAGATCGTATAAAAAAGTCATTGAATTATATTATCAAGAATTAGTTATCTAAAAGTAATAAAGCTTTGCATCTTTTAGTAAATTGGGATCAAATTCCAACTAATACCTATTTAGAGTCTCACTAAAATTGACAATTATATTCAATAAATTTATTATACGTGAAACAATAATACATAGAATTAAACTCTTTTATATAATTGGTATATACACTATTTATTCTAATTTTAAGAATAGTATCTTATATTTGGTAGCTAGCTATTATTCTCCGATTAAAATTTCATCCTAATAACTCATTCAATAAGGGCGATATTATCAATGAAAAATCATATTTTTGATTAAAAAATAAAATTCAAAGGACATATAATATTGCACATAAGTACATATAATAAATGTTGCTTTTATTTTCTAGATTTTCTTTTTGTAAATTTTCATCTGGTTTAATTTTTCATTTAAAGAAAATATTTAATATAAGTTGGAGCAAATATTATTATAGTAAGATGGTCTCCTTTTTAAAACAAAATATTTAATTACTTCTAATAACTTATTAATGTTTATTAAATAATTTTTTAAAATGACTAGTAGGTGCCACTAAAAATAATTCTTGAAGAATTAAAAACAAAAATTTTAATTGGGCCGGCCTTGAGATTTTTCTTTGGATGGATCTATTTTAAACTTTGAAAACAGGACAAAAACACTATAAATAGTAAAGTCAAGATTAAGACTTCTACCTATAATTTCCATTCTTTGTTGCAACAATTCCAACTGTCAATGTTACAAATGATTTTCTTTTATCTGGCAAAAAAAAAAATACAAAAGAGTATATGGAATGAAAATACAGATATATTCATTTTGGATTGATTTTAAAATTACAAGATAAAATAAAACAAATTGTAAAATAAATGTTTAACATTTAATTATTAATACTTGTCAGATATTTTCTATTTCACAATATATATTATTTAAAATTAAAGAATGTTTTGATTTTCACTAAATTTTCTTAAGTTACGTTTTGGTTCTAGGTTTAATTAGAACTAAAAGCATAGTAATCTAACATCCACTTATTTTCACGTAAAATATGCTTATTTTAAAGAAAAATATTTGATAAAAACCACACCACACAGACAATCAGTTATAAAATGTGAAGAGAGAAATACATACGTATTTTGTAAGTGAATTGGTTGGTTGATTGCGTATTACACTAGAAAGTAAAATTGTATTTTAAAATAGATGGTACGTGCATAAATCATAAATGACCAAACAAAAGACAAGACAAAACAAAAATTGTATTGTAATGGGATCTAAATTTAAGTTGTTGTACTATAGCATTTACTTATGCTTACTCTCTATGTACACCAACCCCACCATGTACCACCTGCTCTCATTTTGAGCCACACTTTGTTTAAAGGAGGCCTTATCTCTGTTTGGAAGACCCCAAATCGATCCAATTTAGTGAAAGTCTCTCAACACTAAACAGGGGCCCAAACCAAATTGCAAAGCTACAGTACAAATTAGTGAACAACAGTGGGTCATAGAGACTTTTCGAAAAACTTTTTCTGGTGTAAACATGGGTTAATGTTTTGGATAATAGTTACAGTGCTTGGCCATGGCCCAAAAAAAAAATGAAACATAAAATTGTGATAAGTTTGTGTTCCATAAACATAGCAAGAAGGAGTCACACCTATGGTGCCATTTGTCATTCAATTATTAGGATCTGCTACTATGTCTCACTACCTCATGAATACAAACGTGAACCTCTAACTGCTTCACACTTAACAGAAACTAAT
The DNA here is from genome assembly GCA_026586105.1 of Hylodesmum podocarpum. NCBI lineage: Eukaryota > Viridiplantae > Streptophyta > Magnoliopsida > Fabales > Fabaceae > Hylodesmum > Hylodesmum podocarpum. The sequence goes on from JALJEV010000646.1 coordinate 1,749,648, forward strand.
CAAGTGCAATTGGAACATACAGTAAGTAAAGCATAACTTTTTTTTTGTGATTATAATTAAATTAGCATTATGGGTGTGCTATATTTCCCATACTCAGGATCCGCCACACTTCCATTATCTCAACAAAAACGGTTTAAAACCAAACCAAATTTGAACAAAAACACGTTTTCACTTATCCAATGCTGCCAAAGGCAAACAGAGAATACAGAACTAACGAGTAATGGACAAGTGAGATTTGAAGAGAAGAATTCTGTGAGGTATTCGAGAGTTGTTCCACCACGGCCAAGAAGGATAATCCTTGTAAGGCACGGAGAAAGTGAAGGAAACGTGGATGAAAGCGCGTACACGAGAATTCCTGATCCAAAAATATCTCTCACTGAAAAAGGAAAGGCACAAGCAGAGGAATGTGGCAATAGAATCAAAACAATGATTGAAAAAGATTGTGACCAGGATTGGCAGGTTTACTTCTATGTCTCGCCGTATAGAAGAACACTTGAAACATTGCAGAACCTCGCTCGTCCCTTTCAACGCTCAAGAATCGCAGGCTTTAGAGAAGAGCCTCGCATTCGAGAACAAGACTTCGGTATAATCACCATTATTGTGTAATTTTCTTGTGTCTTTTAATTGAATTCAGATCAATAATTCTGTGAGGATTGTTTTATTTTGTGATAGGGAATTTTCAAAACAGAGAAAAGATGCGAGTGGAAAAAGCTCTACGCCAGCTTTATGGTCGTTTCTTTTACCGATTTCCTAATGGAGAATCAGCCGCTGATGTATATGATAGAATCACAGGTAATGATTTCTGTGTAGTTTTCGGAATCAAGCGTAGAAAAACAATTTTTAAATTGTTCACTTGGTCTAAGTTTTTGAAATGAAAAATATTTAATAGAAAACTGTAAAACGAATACAATTATTTATAAAATATGACTAGAGACATGTATATAGACATGTATATGCATACATTTATGTTTTATATATTGGCTGGTTAGCTAGTAAAGTTGTTTAGAAATTGTGATTCTAAACACATTTGTTTGAAAAACTTGCTTAAAATGTAAGTAGAAGTACTAATGCGGTGTTAAGTACAGCTAATTACAAAATGTGAAGAAAGAGAAATACGTATATATATATATATTCTATGAGTGAGAAGGCTGGTTGATTGCAGTAAAATTGTTTTAAAATTGTAGTTCTAGACACACTTGTTCGAAAAACTTGCTTAAAATGTAAGTAGAAGTACTGATGCGGTGTTAAGTACAGCTAATTATAAAATGTGAAGAAAGAGAAATATGTATATATATATTCTATGAGTGAGAAGGCTGGTTGGTTGCAGTAAAATTGTTTTAAAATTGTAGTTCTAGACACACTTGTTTGAAAAACTTGCTTAAAATGTAAGTAGAAGTGTTGATGCAGTATTAAGTACAGCTAATTATAAAATGTGAAGAAAGAAAAATACGTATGTATATATTTTATGAGTGAGAAGGTTGGTTTGGTTGCAGTAAAATTGTTTTAAAATTATGGTTCTAGATACACTTGTTTGAAAAACTTGCTTAAAATGTAAGTAGAAGTACTGATGGGGTGTTAGGTACATGGTATAAGGATTCAGAGAAACGCTGAGAACAGATATTAATATTGGACGGTATCAGGCACCTGGAGAGAAGAAGAAAACAGACATGAACTTGGTAATTGTATCGCACGGTCTAACACTTCGAGTTTTTCTCATGAGATGGTACAAGTGGACGGTGGAACAGTTCGAGGGTCTCAACAACATGTGCAATGGAGATATGCTTGTCATGGAAAAGGGTTATGGTGGAAGGTATTTTTTGTTTACATGTTATTATATTAATAGGTTGTGTTATGGAAATCTAAACAGGGTGAACTTGAACAGGTATAGTTTACTGATGCATCATGATGAACAAGAGCTGAGACGGTTGGGATTGACTGATGAAATGTTGATTGATCAAGAATGGTAAGAATTATGATCCTATAATTAATTCCTTGTTCTTACTTTTGCACTTTGATATGAGTTTGCTGACCTGTGTGGTGGCTCATAATGTTGATGAAGGCATAAATTTGCTACGCCTGCTGATCTGAATTACGATTGTCCAATGGTGAATTCCTTCTTTCCCCACCTCAGTGAAGGAACAACCACGTCTGAACAAGGAGGGTGATCAGGATTTTATAGCAACTTCATGGTCAATGCTCACGCTACAAAGCTTATTTAGTAGTTAAATTACACAATGAGGGGTATATTCTTGTAGCTATATAGTTGAAAAAGTTGTACCCGAGAATTTTTAAATGAAAAGCAAATAAAGGAAGAATTACATGATGGTATGTGATACTGATACAGACTACTACTGTTCACCTATGAATGAACAACTGCATGATCATTGGTGGCTATCTAACTCGTAAATTATTCACTTCATTTATAATTGACTACAAGGATCAGTGAGTTCGTTAGTTTCCTTTTGGCAATTGCGCAGTAACATAAATGCTTTTGGCTACTTGACTCAAAATATCTGCGGCTTTTCTAGAATACCACTATTAATAAGTAAAAAAACCAAAACATCTCTTCCTCTCAAGATCATTTTCCCTTGGGTTCATCTCCAAGCCTGAGCTTCATCAATCAGGAATGGTCAATTTATGAGTAGTTAAACTGTTCTCAGTTTTTATTTTACCTCATCTTTAGTCTCTCAGTTTTTATTCTACCTCATCTTTAGTCTCCATTACATAAATCGTGCTAACCCATGTTTCCTTCGTCCTAAACTGATTTTATTCATTAATTTTGTTTGGTCCGAGGATAAAAAACCAAAATAATTCATGCAATCGTCATTTCGGTAATATAGAAAAAAGGAAATTATCCTCCAATGTAAAACATAAAAAAATGAAAACAAGTTTGGAGATGCGGGGTATCGATCCCCGTACCTCTCGCATGCTAAGCGAGCGCTCTACCATCTGAGCTACATCCCCTTTCGATTTTATGCACATATCAAGAAGAATTCGACGTGTTTATTTCAAGTTTTCCTTATTTCCTGCATTTATCTCCTTCACACATAATCCTACTGAAGACATAGTAGACTATTAAATGTGAATGTCTAAACATGGATTCAAACGTTAGATTACCCTTACAAATGTGGAAAGCCAGTTTTATTTTGGATGTTCAACTAATGCAGCCCCTTCTTGGCCCAAGCCCAAAGCCTATGGTTGTAACATCTCAAATAGAAAAACAATAAAGGACAAAGATCCATGGTTGAAAAACTAAAAGAATATTTAACGTGTAAATTGCGAGTAAACATATAAAAAAATCTTAAATAATATAATTTTACAAATTCTTTCTAATTTCTTAACAATTATCCTGTGACAATAACTATAATAAATAACCAAACATTATAACCGGCAAAAAACGGCAGACATATCCCACGTGCCCACATGACCCACTCCACAACATGTGTCCCACTGTAACGCAGTTGGCTGGCTTTACATAATGTAGGGTCCATTTCTCACCCAACTGCTTAGGCCTACAAATCTAATTTCTAGACCATACTGCTACATTCATATTGGCCTTTCACATAAAATAAATTACATATATACACATTGAAATCCTGCTATATAAGTCAAACACAAAATATTAACAGCAATTTCCTGCAAATCTGATAGGAACACAGTTGCAGAATTATGGGAGACCTTATTGCAGAACCCCAAGAGCCATTTCATGTACCTCAAACAAGTGTTTTTCAACCTTCCTCGGAAGAGAAGATTCTAACCTTTGATTCAATATAATCACACTAATAGATAAGTGTCTGTGTTATTCATTATGAATCACAACGGATTTTCTGCATCACACTGCTAAGCAAAAGTAGTTTTTCCCACTTGGAAATATCTTGAGATATATATTGCTTAGAAAAAGAAAAGGAGTAGCACATTGTACTTCTGATGACTAATGACTCACTAGGACATTGTATAATGTGGAGGCCAGATGTGCTTATAGTGTGCGCATAATATATTAATTTTTTTATGATCAATACCGTAATTACTTGATAAAATTAATGTAATAAGCTTCTAAGATTGATAACAGTGGAGAACTACGAAGAATTTTATATTTTCAGGATTGTTCCAACCACAAAACAGCCAATGCCATTATTAACCCTGCAGTGTACTTTAATTCTCCGTTAAAACTGATGAAAAGAATGTCATGATCACCCTCATAAAGCCAATAAAAAGAAAATAATTGATGAGGCATTAAGTAAAGAAAAGAAACAACACCAAAGACAAAGTATTCGTAGAGTTAACATTTATATGATTATAGCAAGGACAAGTGAAGTTAACTAGAACGAACATGTGTTGGAAAATCATCAGTTACATTAAACAATAATCCTAGTCCTAGCTAGCTCACTCGTTTGAATAGGCTGCTCTAGCTCTTTGGAAAGATTCCAGTTATTAATTTTCACGGGTTCTCTTCCACAAACAAAACGTGCACACACAGTATATTGCAACTTAGAATTTGGTTTTAACTACTAGGATCCAGTACACACATATGTTTGTATATAATCAATTGAACGCATGCGCAAGTTGTTACATTTTTTTGAGATAGCAGAGCTAACTAATATTAAATACACTAGCTAGTATCCGCTTTCACTTGTTTGTATTTCGCGAACCGAAGGAACCTGTGTCAAATTCATGATCAACGGTTCACGTTTTGCTTGAATGGTTGATTCATGGTGCTTAGTGCCTGAGGTACCTATGCCTATGCCTATGCTTTAGAAAGAGACCGATGGTAATTGTGAGTACCTTATATAGCTAGCTAGAATCTATAGGAAAGGACTCTTTGTGTCAGGTAATTGTTTTTCACTCTATCATGTTATTTTAAGCCCCATACACTCTTTTCCAAAAAAATGTATAATTAATCATTGAAATATGCACGTTGTATAATATTACTACTATACTGATATGCATTCATTGAATCCAATTTCTGTATTACCTTCGTTTGCATGAACTTCCATACTCTTCCATCTTTTAGTACACATGAAATGACCCAAATTCTTATAAAAATTTGTATCGTGAAACCCGCATGTTCAAATTTCCACTCAAGATCATGAAGAAATCACATTCCATCTCATTCACGATAGCTCGTGACTTTTTTTGCCTGAGGATCATAATCAATATTTATGACTCTCCCGCCCCATAATATTTTCATCTTATTTCTCTCACATATTTCTCCTCGCTTCGTTTTTATTTCTTCTCTATTTTCTTCCATTCTATTGAACAAATGCTTAATAAACATGCGTATCTTGAACGTGCATGTAACATGTGACTAGAATGGTATAACATGTTATGAACATTGTTTAAGGAATAAAAACTAAAAATATTTATAAAAAAAACTACTCCCTCTTGTCAACAAATATCTAATTCATTAAAGACGAATAAAAATAATTTGAATTGATCCCGTGCTATATAGTAGACCCTTAAATGTGAAATAGTTAATTCATGGGTGCTTAATTATTAAGATGGAACCTATCTTAAGATTAGTGTTTCAATTAATATATCATATAGGAAGAGGAGTACATACAGAGAAGGGAGAAAATGCATGTACGTGGTTCTTTTCTGCTTGTCTTTTTATAAATTTTCTTTATGAAGCAATCATAAAACGTGCTCTCACATGTCAATTTAAGAGTAACGGAAAAGAAAATAGGGACGACACAGAAGCAAGTTGCATTTGCATTTGGATGTATAAGATATGTGCAACTTGTTACTAATTGTCTCCAAAACCATTCCCTTGGCTTTGTCGAACTCATGATTCTGAGGCATATAAAGATCTGACAAGTTTGGCTGTATGGTATTTAATCTCCAACTTCTCACTAACACAGGTTGTGATCGATGCTCCGGTTCTTAGTGGCAGGCAATTTCTGACATGTAAACTCAGTTTTGGCATCATTAGGGAACAAATCCTGCTTTTTCACTTTAATATCACCAAATTGACTTCCCATTAATCACAAGTGAGAATCAAATTAAAAAATTAGAAACATACTAATAAGTGGGAAATAAATGAATTAACGACTTAAACTTTTGCATAGTCATTTGGACTTAGCTGGCCTAATCACCAGCGGCTAGTCGTAGAGTAAGTTTATGCAAGGGAAAAAACCAAGAATTTGATTAAAGAATAAATATATAGTATATGAACAAATGTATTCATTATTTAATTAAAATTTATGGTACAAGAAGAATATATCTCGTGGAAATCAAGGGCAAGGTAGATCCTAATTTACTTAACTTGACCATCTTCTTTATTACACGTAGCTTAATAAAGATTGAAAGTGTCTGGATCTTGACCACCTCTTTTGTTGCACAGAGTCCAGTCTCACAATATACATCTTACGATTGGGCACCTTCTTTTAAAAAAATAAACTTTTATATGTCTGATTTTGATGCATTCTTCATTTCGAATGAGATCAATGTTTAAATGTCTCATATTAAATAGATTCCTCCAATAAAATGTTTTTAATCAATCCATTTAGGTAAAACATTTTTTATAATTGATCTAGGTAAGTCAATTACCTCCTAAATAAGATAACTTTATAAAATAAAACTAAAGAGATAAATAGGACTTTTTGGTTGTTTTAATTTTTTTTTATTTTTTATCATCCGTCTACCCAAACTATCAACCCATTAAAAGTTTGACTCTAGGTCTATTTTTACCTTGTTTATGCTCAGAATTCAGACGTGTAATATATGAATTGGCAAGATGAATGACCCCAAGGAAACAAACAATGAACAGATGACAAGAAGCAAAGTAAAGGAAAGAGAGAAGAAAGGTTAAAATAGTGGCAATGTGATGATGTGATTGGGATAGGGAGTGGAGTGGAGTGGTGGAGGTGTAGACAAAGAATGAGACAAAAGGAAAGACAAAGGGTGGTGAATGGGGCTGGCTTAACGGAGGCATATGGGTATTTGTGAAATATGAATGGTATTTTAGTGATTGAGAAACAATGAATGTGGACCAATAGTGTCTTGGCCTTGTAAGACACCATGTCAGAGGAGATTAGAAATAGGGACTTTGGCAATGCTCATGCATAATAATGCACATTCTTACTTACATATGCGCCCCGTGTCCTGTTTGGTCTAAACTGTTGCCACGCCCTCTCTTCTTCTCCTGCTTCCAAATTTTCCAGCCCATTCTTTCGTCCCCATCTCACTATGTCACACCCTTTTTCTTACTTGTCACTCTCTTTCCTACATTATGGCACCCAAGGAATCAACAACCTTTTAACTTCATGTCAATCAACTAATATTAATTGACAAGAGATTGTTTCATCCAATTCACTACTAGTTGAATCTTAAATATCTAATCATATTAAATATTTTAAAAGAAATTTTCATCTTCTAAATGTTTCCATTATAGAATTAACTTTCCTTTCTAATCAATCACCCGCCAATCAATCGATTCAATCACAGAGTATATACATATATACACAATCATGGTAGTACTTTACTTTTATAATTTCCAAGTTAATGCACAATGAAGAAAAAATCAATTTGAAACCTGAGTCAAAAATCTGTTTACAAGAATCTTAAGTTAGAATAAAACGAAAATTACGCAATTATGAGTCTGGGCAATTTGCTCTGTAATCAATGAGTGGTTGATCATCAACCAAGTTGCAGATTGACTAAAAGTTACAGGTGTTAAATTTTGTCAATTGAATTAACAAAATGTCAACATATTAATAGTGTATTCAATGTATACTATAAATTATGATGATAAAAGCGAACTCCGATTAATATATGTAGCTACAACAAAAAGATTATATAAATAATGGAAGTTACTTCATGAAGATTGATGTTAATGTCTACACAGGTTTTGCTCGTAAGTGAACCATTTTTCTTTTTTTGGTCAATTAAGTGAACTAATCACCATCAATCTTAATTGTTCCTCAAATTAAACGCTATATGCAATTCTGAAACATGCTTTAAACGCATTCGGAAATAAGGCTAAGTCATGGACCCACATGCAAGCTAGCATTTATTATTGGAACTGTGCTATTGGTTAATTAATGGATCTCATATGCGTCTACATGCTCCTCTCTACCCTCAAATAGTGTTCAAACGATTTGCAATTTCGCATAAAGTAATTTTGCTTCGATCTTGTACAGTGACGTGGGGTTCTCCAGAAAACCCCAAGTCCCAAATGACATTATGATATTTAAGATGCTACAACTACAAGATAAAGAAAAGGATAAAGTGATTGGGGACACAATTCTTGCTTTTTGCCTAAAGAAAAGAAAAGAAAAACTAAATCGTTGAAAAAGACTAAACCCGACCCAATATAGTGTGTCTCATCAGATGCATATGAGTGTCAGAATCAAAAGAGAGAAAAGGATAAAATTTTTGAAACATGGTCTGAAATCAAGCCAGAGAACTCCATTTGATATGCTAGTGATGCCCATCAATAAAGAGTGATGTGTTAAAAGGTCCCATTTTTTAAAAAACATGTTTTAGTTAACTTATCAAATGTTTTTAAATTAATTGCTTAAAAATAAATTCTTCATATTAATAACAAAATTTGAACAAACATTTTTGTGACATGAGTCTTTTTTTTAATCTACTTTGATGACAATGCCTTAACCTTTTGTGTATCAACATCGGTTGCACACCCCACCAGCACTTCCACCCAAAGCATGTCAATTACTGTTATTATGTGTTGTTTTCCCATTGTTTGGAGTATTCCTAACTTGCTTCATCGGCAACTGTTTATCTTCTTAAGTGGAGAAGTGGTCTTCCGACACAAAAGATTGGTGGAACCACGTACCCTCCTTTTCATGTACAAATACAAATTTGACGTTAAATTGAACTCTGTTACGCGAACAGATCTGCCAGGAATATATTTCTTGTTTCTTTTTTTTTCCTCAATGATGGAGAAAGGTGAGTACTATTTTGATTACCTTTTGATTTTTTACTGGGTGTTTGAGACAAAGATTGATGTGAATATAGCAGTCTCCATTAGACAAATAGAAAATTATAATATCAATATGTTTGATAAATAATTTTAATTCTTAAATATATACTTAAAAATTGATTTTTAATTCATGTGTATGAAAAATAGTGTTTATTTTGCTTAAAGATTAGTCATTGTTATTAATTGAAAAATATTCTAATTTTTTATACAATTAAATGCAGAAAAAAATCTTATAACTATGAACTCTATTCTATTTCATTTTTCTCATCACATTTTTCAGTTATAATTATGTCTGAAAAAAGGGTGGAAAAGTCATGATAAATTTCATTATCAGGGTATCAAAAATCGTAGTCAAACAATCACAGATGAATTATTAATTGTTAGTAATTCAGGTTTACTGCCTTTTTTTTACTAAGTTAGTTATGTTTACTGCTGTTATTTATTAGCTGAATAAGTCAGCTGGTTTTTATGATGTTGTTAGCGAGTTTTACGATTACTTAGTTTTTTGTTAGATAAAGTAGTGAGCTAGTGGGTGGCTACTTTATAGGAGTTACTGCCTTGTATAAATAAAAACTCGCAGAATCAATAAAATGTATCTTTTCCTAAACCCCACAGTGGTATCAGAGCTTATTTTCTTGAGGGATCTGTGAGGTGAGTGATTGCACAAACTGCTCCACCAATGGAGGATTCCTTCTCGGCAACTGCTCCACCAAAATTTGATGGCTTGAACTATCAAGCTTAGGCAGTGAAGATGGCGACTTTCATGGAGGGTGCTGACTTGTGGGATGCTGTGGAGGAGGATTATGATATTCCTACACTGCCTGCTAACCCCACAGTGGCACAAATCAAAATCCATAAGGAGAAGAAGACCAGGAAAGCACGAGCCAAGTCCTGTCTTTATTCAAATGATTACACTGCGATTTTCAGCAGGATCATGACTCTTGACTCAGCCAAAATCATTTGGGATTTCCTCAAATCAGAGTATGAAGGAGATGAGAGGATCAAAAGCATGAAGGCTCTGAATTTAATCAAAGAATTCGATAAGGAGCAGATGAAGGAGTCTGAGACCATCCAAGAGTACTCGGACAGATTGGTGAATCTTGTAAACCAAGTCAGAATTCTTGGCAAGAAGATTGAGGACAGCAGAATCGTGGAGAAGATATTAGTGTCTGTTCCCGAGAAGTTTGAAGCAACAATTGCCTCCTTGGAGAATACTAAGGACCTGTCAAGCCTAAAACTGACAGAACTCATTAGTGCTCTTCAAGCTCAGGAGCAGAGAAGACTAATGCGTGAAGAAAGAGCCATTGAAGGTGCCTTGAAAGCTTCACCTTAGTCCAAAAGAAAAGGAGAAGCAGTGGAAGGGCAAGAAGAATGGAGGAGAAAGGGGTTCTAGCTCATCAGAAAAAGGCCCCAAGAGTCAAAATTTTCAGCCCACGCAAGCATCGTGGTAAGGAGAATCATCCTCACTACAAGTGTTGGAGAAGGCGACATCAAGTGTAGGAAATGCAGAAGTTAGGACACATTGAGATGATATGTCTGACAAGAAGAATCAAAGCGAGAAGCACAAGTCAAAGACACGGGGAAGAAGATGAGGAGAAGTTGTTTGCGTTTCTTGTTTTCGCTGTAAAGTTCAAGTGATGATGGCTGGTTGATCGATAGTGGCTGCACCAATCACATGACCAATGAGTTGAAGCTCTTCAAACACTTAGACAGGTCAGTACAGAGCAAAGTTAAGATTGGAAATGGGGAGTTTATCTCTGTCAAAGGAAAGGGAACAATTGCCATTTCTTCCACCTCTGGGGTTAAGCTGATAGATGAGGTCTTATATGTGCCCGAAGTAGATCAAAATTTACTTAGTGTTGGGCAATTGCTTGAAAAAAACTTTAAGTTGTTGTTTGAGGATAGAAAATGCCTAGTCATTGATCCTAGTGGAAAGGAACTCTTCAGAATAAAAATGAAAGGGAAGAGTTTCTCCTTGAATCCATTAGAAACTGCTGAAATTGCTTGTCTAAGTCAGGTTAATAATATGGAGATTTGGCACAAGAGGCTAGGTCATTTCATCATCAAGCCTTGAAGAAATGGCACTGGTCTGGCTTGCTTACTGAGGAAACTTAGCTACTTGCGAGAGCCTCAGACATGGGGAAAACAAGTAGACTACCTTTTCCTGACTCATCATGGAGGGCAAGTTCAAAACTGCAATTAGTTCACTCAGATGTGAATGGTCCACAGTCAACACCTTCACTGAATGGCAGCAGGTATTTTGTGTTATTCATTGATGATTATACACGAATGTGTTGGATTTATTTCATGAAATTCAAGTCAGAAGTTGCTGGTATTTTTCAAACCTTCAAAGCTTGGATAGAGAATCAAAGTGGATGCAAAATTCAGGTCATAAGATCGGATAATGGCACCAATATACCTCGAAAAATTTGATGAGTTCGCAAGGTCAGCAGGATTGAGCATCATCTCACTGTTCCATTTACACCACAAAGAAAATGGTGTTAGTGAGAGGAAGAATAGAACTATCATGGATATGGCTAGGTGTTTGATGCACGAGAAGCATTTACCCAAGAGTTTTCAGGTAAGAAAGCAAATATCGCAGTTGTTCTTGCTGAACAAACTTCCAACAAGGGCAGTGGAGAACAAAACACCTTATGAAGCTTGGCATGATCGAAAACCAAAACTTAAGAATCTCAAAGTATTTGGTTGTGTTTGCTACTCTAATGTGCCGCGGGTGAAGATTAACAAATTGGATGAGAGGGCAGAAGCTGGGATCTTTATAGGCTATAGTCAATTCTCAAAAGCCTATAGGATCTTTCATCCAAGAAGTGGGAAGATCCAAGTCAGCAGAGATGTCCACTTTCTTGAGGAAGAAGAATGGAAGTGGGTAAATGAGAAGAAAGAAAGCGCAGCAAGAAGTATCTCTTGATGATGAAGAACTGACGGATGACCACCCAGTTAGAGGGACCAGATCATTAGCAGAAATTTACCAAAGGTGTAATCTCGCAGTTCTTGAACCTGCAGGATTTGAAGAGGCAAAACTTGATGACAAATGGCAAGCTGCTATGAAGGAGGAGCTGAATATGATTGAGAAGAATCACACCTGGGAGCTTGTAAAGAGGCCAAGAAACAGGAAGGTGATTGGAGTTAAATGGGTTTTCAGGACAAAGCAAAATCCTGATGGCTCAATCAACAAACACAAGGCTCGATTGGTGGTGAAGGGCTATGCTCAAGTTTGGGGGGTAGATTTCTCTGAGACTTTTGCACCAAGAGCTTGATTGGACACCATAAGAATGCTCCTTGCTATTATTGCTCGTAAAGGTTGGAAAATTGTCCAACTAGATGTCAAGTCAAGATTCTTAAATGGGGAGCAGAGGAAGAGATCTTCATCGAGCAACCGATGGATTTCGGGTTTGGGGCATGAAGAAAAGGTGTATGAGCTAAAGAAAGCCTTGTATGGCTTAAAACAGGCCCCTAGACAGTGGTACAGCAAGATTGATGAGCGTTTGCTACAGCTTGGATTCGAAAAAAGTCCAAGTGAATCCACTCTCTACATGCTGAAATCAAGTAATGAAGTTGTGATTGTTTCTCTGTATGTAGATGACTTGCTTATCACAGGGAGCAATGTCATTCAAATAGAGGAATTCAAGAAGAAAATGATGCAGATATTTGAAATGTCTGATTTGGGAGAAATGTCCTACTTTCTAGGTATAGAAGTCAAGCAAAGGAAAAATGAGATATTCATCTGCCAAGAGAAGTACTTGAAAGAGATCCTTAAAAGATTCAACATGGAGAATTGCAAAGAAGTGAGCACTCCAATGGTGCTCAAACCCAAGTTACAAAGGGATGATGGTGCTGTCAGTACAGATGAAAAGTTCTACAGGAAGCTCATTGGATGCTTGATGTATTTGACTGCAACTCGCCCTGATATCCTATATCCTGTAAGTGTGCTTTCTAGGTTCCTCAATAATCCTAGTGAGTTACATTTGATGGCAAACAAAACGTGTGATAAGATATTTGAAGGGAACATTGTCATATGGAATCAAGTTTGGACAAAGTCGAGTTCAAACCGCTGGACACTCGATGTTGACTTTCTTTGGTTCTGGAGGATGATGCTAGAAGCACCTCAAAGTTCTTGTTTTTTTCTTTTGGAACCGGATGTTTTTCATGGTGTTCAAGAAAGCAAGAAAGGGTGACTCTATCAACAGTAAGTAGAATTCGAAGTAGAACTCATTCAAGACAAAACAAGCAATTTGGCTAAGGAAGTTATTGCAAGATCTTGAAGAAGTCCAAGAAGGAGCTACTGAGATTTTTGTTGATAATAAAGCTGCCATTGACATTTATAAGAATCCTGTATCTCATGGAAAAACCAAGCATTTCAAGGTCAAGTACTACTTTCTCAGGAAAATCCAAAAGGAGGAGGAGGTAGAGCTGGTACATCGTTCAAGTGAAGATCAAACTGCTGATATCTTCACTAAATCCTTTCCTAAGTCTCGTTTTGAGTATCTTAAAGGAGAAGTTAGGTGTATGCAGCAACCTGAATTAGGAGGAGAATGTTAGTAATTCAGATTTACTGTCTTTTTTTTACTAAGTTAGTTATGTTTACTGCTGTTATTTATTAGCTGAATAAGTCAGCTAGTTTTTAGGATGTTGTTAGCGAGTTTTACGATTACTTAGTTTTTTGTTAGATAAAATAGTGAGCTAGTAGGTTGCTACTTTATAAGAATTACTGTCTTGTATAAATAAAAACTCACAGAATCAATAAAATGTATCTTTTCCTAAATCCCACAGTAATCTTATCAGGAAATTAATTTCAACTTCAATTCGAAGCCCACACTCCCTGACTCCAAAATTGACTAGGCCAAGAAGATATTTCCAATATAATTAACGATCTATTCCCTGGCATGTAAGCTATCATGTCAAGTGATCATCAAAGTCACTATTTTCAATAGAAGTACCCTTGAGTCTAATTTGACATCTTCCACTCGAAAAATAAATGCATGTAATTCAGTGTTGTCCAATTCAACTATTAGGTTTATGAATCATTGTAATTGTCGGGCTGTATGTGTTTATGTACATACAATGCTGAGTGGTTAAGATTACAGAGTTATATACCCTCCAAAAAATTAAAGACAGAAAATGCATCCCAGGCTCCAAGGTTTTCATAGAAAATCATCATGAACAAGGTTTACCCTATTTCTTGGAGTTATTAAAAGCTAGTTGTGAGTGTGTGTGACTGTTCTAGTCCATTCCTAACTTATAGTTACCAACCATCACTTCAAATTTTTGGAAAATTTATTAATGCTAAATCTGCCAAACATTTTATTGCTACACATTTCTGAGCTATTTAATGACACGTCGGTTCATGGGCTAACGCAGCTTCTTTCACAAAATAATTACAAACAGTGACATGGCTATACAATATCATCCTGAAATTACTCGGTAGGTTATAGAAAGATATTTTTGAAAAGTACTATTTTTTAATGTATTTTATATATTTATTTACTTTTCTTAATCTTTACATTTTTTTTAATTCAAGGACAGACTTAAAATATGTTAGAAGGTGGTGGGAGATATTATACATTATTTGATTCGAACAATTAAGATATTTTAAATAACATCTTGTATATAAATGTTGTAAATAGATGAATTTTTTTTATTAAAATTGATTATCAATGAAACTAATAACAAAGATTAATAAGAGAATCTTTGGGACAAGTAAAATTTTAAAATTATTTAAACTGTTGTCTTGGGGAGGAAAAAGGGAAAAAGCTAGTAAATATTTTGCACATGATAGAAAATGAAGTGTGGGAGGGAGAGAGCAGAAGAACGTGAAATGGAAGGAGTTGGGTGCAGAGAATCGATGAGAATATTTTTTTGCCTGTATGGAGTAGAACAATGATTCAAGGGAAGTGGTGGTAGAAAGAGATATTGATGATTAAAATAATAGAGGAAACCAACGAATAAGACAGCAGTTAAAGGAAGCACATAAAGCAGAGTGTACATGCTTTTTGGGGTCATTACTTTATGATCAAAAATATTGTCCCATTTCTATCCATCTATGTCATTATTCACAAAACCAAAGCCCATTCTTGGTATTTCAACTTCCATCTTTCACTCTATTTAACGCCTCCATTGAAACAAAACTACAACCTTTTTCTCTTCTTCAGTTTACTATTCTTTCTTATTTACACTTACAAAATGGGTTTTCCAGTTGGGTACACAGAATTAGTGTTACCAAAAGTGTTTCTTCATGTGTTATCTCTATTGGGTTTCCTCAGAAAACTCATCACGATGTTGTTATGTTACATGGGTTTCCACGATTTCTTGGAAGGCGACATTGCGTGGCCGGAGAGGGTGCCGGAATTTCAATCAGTGTCGGCGGTGCTCATCGGTGAAATCCTGCCGGTGGTGAAGTTCTCGGAGATGGGGGCGGTGGTGGACCCGCCGGAGAGTTGCGCCGTGTGTCTGTACGAGTTCGAGGATGACGATGAGATCAGACGGTTGACAAATTGTCGGCATATATTCCACCGAGGATGTCTGGACCGTTGGATGGGATACGATCAAAGAACGTGTCCACTGTGTCGGACACCTTTCATACCACAGTATATGCAAGCTGCTTTCAATGATAGATTATTGGCTGCTTCAGGCATCCCTGATTTCTATTACAATGATGACTAGACTAACTAGATTAATCACCTTGTTAAGCTTGTTCAGTTTGTGTATGTGTATATATTATACAGAATTTCAAAGAAAATGGAATCATGGGAATTGATTATGGTTATATATGGTTTCTTTTTATTTGGTTGGACTAATTCTGTGACTCTTGAAGATCTTCTCTTGTTCAGAGTTTTGGGATCTGATCTCGTGTGACCATTTATATCACTTTTAGTGTTTAACTCTGTTCTTTTCTTTGCGTTTATTTATCGACGAGTGAGTGCTCAGATTTGCAATATTTGTGGATTTGATAAGGTTGAACAGAGTTATACGAGAAAGTTTACTTCGCACCCAACTCTAATTATTAACTAGTTAAATTACTCACAACGTATACGTATTTTTTATTTTTACTATAATGGATTGTTTGAGTATTCTAGTATTCTTGTTTGAATATTCTAGTTGTCTCTAAAACATTTTTTAGTAACTATCGAGACGAATTTTGGTTTGGATTGAAGGATTTGAGCATGTCCTTTGATTTGTTGGAGTTGCAGATTGGGCAAATTGAGTGATAGGGAGAGGTTAGGTGTGTCATGACTTTTGTTGCATACTTGCGTATTGCGGCATAGAGGAATAGAGGTGGCGAATGACAAGTTCAGAACTGTTCCGATATTGGTAGTAGTAGGTTCCTTTTTAGTTTAACCTCCGTAGAACAAAATTTTTTAACAAAATTATTTGTTATTATATATATTATTAGAAAATGGGAAAATTAAACATAAAAATGAGAGAGAGATCATTTCCCTTTCATTGTATAAATATTTCTTTTGGTTTTTGAATTTGAGGTTATTTTTATAAATATTTCTGTGCGGGCCGAATCCGACCTCCTTCGAAGGACACTTGACCGAGGAACTATGTCCGAACTGATGTCGAACTCAAAGGTCCTCGGATGAACTCGGTACCAAAGATTGAGGTAATCATAATCATATCTACATCGAGACACGCGCCAACTACCCAGCATGGAGGTGCATGCCTAGTAAAGGGACAACCGCATGCGCGATAGGCAATATGCAGCTTCGGGAACTCACCACGTCATCACTTTCTCACTTCATCATCATGCTACTCCCAATGTAGGAATAGAAGCAATCATAACAATATACGATATAAATAGCGTACATTGCACAAGTCAAAGGTAGGTGATATCAAAGAAAAGAACATAAAAGCAAAAGCACTACTGACTTGGGCGTTAGAGTATCTTTGCAGGTACACCCGCCGACCTCTGGAGATCAACCTCGGATCAAGTCGGCGAAACTCATCGGCAGCAAGTCTCGCCATCGATTTCTACCGGAACAATTTCTAAAGGAAACATTTTTCAATTTTTAACCAATTATATTTTTATCTCTATATTTTGTTTTCTAAGTAAAAACGAACGGAGGGTTAGTAAGAATTTTCATGGCTTGCTCTGTAGAACATGTAAGAAGAAACAAAAACGAGACAACCTACTCTTTGGTAAAATTCTCTGTCCCACCCAGATCAAATCTGGATCGAAGAGACAATGCTGAATTTTCTCAACTGTACTTTCCTCTTCCATTTAATATATCTGACTTAGAATTTTCTTTTTTATACTTAAAAACTGAATATTGAAATTAAATAGTTTATAACAATTTAAACATAAAGGACGGGATTAATTAGTTTAGATGTTTGTTAGCTGAATCCAACCTAACTAAATATAATCAATTCATTTTTTTTTCTTGATCCAATCAAACTCATCTATAATTTTCTGAGCATATTAGAATTATCGACAAAGAGAGATGACGATTAACTTTATTTCGCGACAATCAATCGAATTAATCAGTGAACTCACTTACTTAAAATATTTTAGGCGAGTGAGTTGCATATTCTAATTGTCTATTACATATTCTTTTAACGAAGGTGTATAATACCTAGAAGGTAAAATATAATAATAATATTAATAATACGCTTGTCTTATACCACAATCCTGCACACGCATAACTAATAACTGTGATGACAAACCAAGATAAAGCATTCTTAAGGGAAAAAAATCACCAAAATAGCTAGAAAGGGGATATAAATTTTGGGGTAATCAAATGTTCTTATGTATGTGAATAACCATAGCCCTGTCCATATGCTGGTTGTGGTGCATACCCAACAAAAGGAGGGACTTGCTGATCAAAACGTGACATTTGTTGAACACGGGGAGCACCCATTACTGATTGAGGTCCAAATTTCCCATCACGTTTGTCCATTTCAATCTTATGTTGAGTCTGCAAATAAAATTCATTTGCCATTTTTTATGTAATTGTAAACACTTAGAGCATAATGATTAACCATTTTTGAGAAATAATATATGACAATTTTACCTGCATGCAAGCACACACCCTACAAGATTAAAAAAAAGGACATATATTTAGTAACTCTATAAATTCCATTAAAGAGAAACCAAAGAGAACAAAGGCTATTACAAGAGAAACAGAAGCCTTACGTGCAGTAGACAAAGTCAGCTAAACAAGATATAATTTGAGAAGCCTGTTGAATTTCACTGTTGCCCACAATACAGGCAATAATAGAGCATATGCATGCAAGTTGTTGAAGGAAAATCATGAAAGCCTAAACATGAGAATTACGAAATCAGTTAACAGTATCATAAGTAATAGGAGTAGTAGTATACTTTAATCAGTTTAATGTATCTGTGTGTGTGTGAAAGAGAGAGAGAGTTAGTACAATAATGCAATTATCACATTGCGTAGTTTGAATGTTGAATTCATCTTGTAACAGAAATCGAGTTGAGGCCACTGAATTTCCAAAACAGCAGAAAACCTGAAAAGATGAATAAGAGAACACATGTAAAATGTAGCAGAGAAATGCCATGTAAAATAAGCACAATGACAAAACATGTAAGTAACCTAGAAACCAATATAAAAGAAATCCTTCTTGCTCTCTTAAATGGCAAATACAATCTTCAAAATAACATCTAAAGTGACATAGAAACCAAGATGAAGTTTAGCATGTCAAATTTTCAACCGTATAAGGCAAAAATTAAGTCATAAATTTAATAATCTATTAGCACCAGTTTGACAAGGGAATTACAGTGAACTTCCATTGCATAGCATTAGAAAAGGAAGGTAAATAGGACAATTGCATTCTTAATTCACCAATCAAATTTGTGATCAGAGAAAATTCCATTCAGCCTATAGTACCCTGCCCGTGATTTTTATGTTTTCCTGTCAGCAAAATACTAAGTAATTTGGCTTCTAAGGAAATGAGCTTGACTTCATGTCTATGAAATCCAAATACCTTTGCGGCATATTCAGATATTCGTTTTAAAATTTAGCAAAACATGTAAAAAATGCTATACCTCGGTACAAAGGCAGAGTTCAGGACATTGACTTTCTCCACACCGACCACTGCAGGGCATGTAACCAGCACAACATGTGTATCTGCAGCAAACAGAACAAAACCACATCACACCAAAAAACCATATAATTTACTTTGGAAACTAGTGAGAACTTAAACAGAATCAATTATTACCTTGACATATCATCGTAAAGAGCTCGTTTGCGCAGCAAATATGATACACATGGTGCACTATAAAAGATAACAGAAAAATTAGCTTACGATTGTGGAAATACATGAAATAGTTACATCTGTGCCGTGAATACAGGGCCATTAATTACACTATAATATCCATTAACAAGACATTGGAGACGCAAAACACTAAATTGTAAGGTAATTGAATTGACAAGCACAAAATGAGATTAAATACTGAGATGGTTGACACAAGCAGATCATACTAAAATTTTGCATAAAGAATGCATACATAATTCCTTATCAATTGCATGGTCAATTTGTAATAGACAAGGTTTTAAAGTGTAGTCACGGTCGCATTTTCATCTCATTTCTTGATATTACAAGAAATTGCAGACAAAGGTGGTCAATATGGCCATATTTGCAGTCATATTGCAGTTGCAAATACTCAAAAACAAAAAATCATGGTTGCAGATTCTATATATTTTAAAACCTTAGTAACAGAAATAAACACAAAGCATTTCAAAAGTGTTAAATTTGGGTGAAAGAACCTAACTCAACCCTACTCAATCCTATAAAACCGATTTGTATGGTGAGGACTGTTCATCACTTATGTACATTTCACATGTTTTATTTCTAGATGACCTGGGATTTCCAATATTTCTAAAAAAAAGCAAAAATAGCAACACAGTTTTCGTATGAAATAGATAGATTTATTTCAAACATTATATGTTACCCATAAGTCTTGCTGCATAAAACTAATCCATTTTGGGGTCCATATACCCTTCTCAGTCAATAATTTATAAAAATTAGTTAGAACTTCGAAGCAAACCATAATTCATTACCTCAAATATATAAAACATAATAAGTAATGACAACGAAATAAAATTTAAGAATTGAGGTGCGGAAATAGGATGGTTATGATAAGTCAATGCAAGTCAACACTGGAAAATTGGAAGCAGAAAGGTGAAGAAGACTTACCACCAGAGAGCAAAGCAACAAGCTGCACAAAATTCAAAAATTGAGAAAGAATATCAGACACTATAAGATATGTGTGTGAGAGTAATAAGTGGTTACAGGTAACAATTTACAACTTACTAGGAGTGTCAACTTTTATGGTATTCAAGAGATCACTGTGCCAGACATTGCGGAAGTTCTGGCGTAGCTGCATCTTCTCGATGTGCTCTTCCGAAGCCATTTTCACTCTTTCACCGAATCAACAAAAACCTTAAAAACCAACAACAACTCAAAACGAAATCGAATATAAGGAAAGAAAAGTGAGAAAATTCAGGTACGTTCCGACGTTAAAAACGAGGAAAACTTTGAACTTTTCTCAAGTCACGTCCATTTGGCCTGTTCTTGGCTTCTATTAAGTTGACTCGTTATAGCCGTTTTCATAGAAAAGTCATCTCAGAAACTATAAGGAAAGAAGAAGATTAAAACAGAGGAAAACAAAATTAAGATAATAGCAGGCTAATTCATTGTTTTCACAGATTAATTTCTTAAAATTACAGATAATTATCAAATTTATTATTTTGGATTTACAGTTTTAACATTCATAAAAATAAATCTTTTATTTATTTTTTAATTAAATAAACTCTGGTTCTAATTTCCTTTTCTCGATGACTAAGAGAATCTAAACGAGAATCTAAAGAGATAGAAAATATTATATAAATAGTATAAGTCCAAAGCTATATACATATTGCCTTTTCGAATACGTAATGTAAATGTAAGGCAAAAGTAATTTGTTTACGTAAACAATTTTAAATATCATTAATGCCATGGTTAGTTTTAGAAATGAAATGAAAGGTTCATTAGAAAATTTATTTTTATAAAGTTATTCAGAAATGATTTAACAAAATAAGTTTACAATATTAAAGAATTAAAAAGTCTAAGTTGGGTAGTTGGGTTGGGACCGTCCACTAAAGATTTTGCTGTTATATTATGGTTCTATTAAGGTGTGTTTCAGTCGTATATTAATGATTAGAAGTGTCTTCTACTGCAATAAAAAAATCATAAAAATATTTGCAAATTTACTAGTCTGAAGAATTCATTTCTCTTAAAAAAATTAAAGGCATCAAATAAATTTATTTTACTTAATAATAATTTTTGGAGTTCTTAAACCAGATAATAATAATAATAATAAATTTTAGAGTGGGAAAACTTTTAAAAGGAGGAAAATTTGCACTCACCTCTTAAATAACACTCATGCATCTAATTTTTAAAAACGCTGGGCTCTCTGCATTAAATATAATTTATTTGTAGACTTTAATAAATATGATTAAACTGTATTTAAATAAAATAAATGTATATAAGCTTTTTATTTAATGCAAATAAGTTTATTTTATAAAAAATACACAATTATAGTAAAATAGTCACTATTCACTATAAGATATCTAACAATATAAATATAATTTCTTTCATTAATTAGAGGATTTCTTGGCTGTCAAGTAAGGACTAATTCCTTGAGACATGAAAATGTATTTAAGAAAATAAACTCTTTTAATATATAATTTTTGGTACAAACAAATATCTTATCACGTACTTAAAAGATAAAACTGTCTTTGCACTATATTTAATGGGAATTTCCCTCTTTATAACTAATTTTAGTCTAATTTTATTAGAAAAAATTTACTATTTTAAACTTATAAAATTATTACTA
The DNA here is from genome assembly GCA_026586105.1 of Hylodesmum podocarpum. NCBI lineage: Eukaryota > Viridiplantae > Streptophyta > Magnoliopsida > Fabales > Fabaceae > Hylodesmum > Hylodesmum podocarpum. Next base: position 1,771,448 of record JALJEV010000646.1, read on the forward strand.
CATTTTTTGTATTTTAATCATTATTTTTTATCTGAACATTACTCTGAATAAAATCTAAATATTAATTAAATTTCATTTTAATTTTCATTTTTATGAAATATTTTATACTTGACCACTCACATATTAATTTATTATAATACTTTTAGTTTATTTAAAATATTAAAACTATATAATATATCAACAGATAAAATATCATATTAAAAACTTTTATACGTGAAAGAGATCAAGATTTGTGAGATGTTATAATAACGACGATATTACTTACACTAAATTTTTCTTCCGACTTTTACCTTGCATCTTTGTAATATTAAAGTTGTATTGTAAGAAAATTAAATTATTTCTATAATAGATTATATGTATATGTATATGTATATGTATAATTATAATTATAATTATTTTTTGTTTAATTAAATTTATTGAGAATTGGTTTCATGATCATTAATTTTCATAGTAAGAGAGTATAAAATAACTGAAAAGAAAAAATTATTTAAAAAAATAATAAGTTTCAAATAAGGAAAAATAAGCTTATTTTCTCATAAGAAAAGAATTTGTTTATAAATTATGTTGTTTTAATACACCGGACCTCATTTTCAAATATTTTTTCACTTTAAAAATACGAAAGTGTAAAATATAAGGTTATGTTTAGTTTAATTTTTCATTTTATAAAATTATTTCTTTATTTTTATTTAATTTTAAAATTATTTTCATGAAAACATTTATAAAAAAATAAACCAAACAATTTCACCTATATTTTATATTTTAAATAAAACTAGATACAGGAAACACTCTTTTAATTTGTATTTAATATCTTTCACGAAATAATTTTTCTTTCAATATTTTTCTAGAATAATTCTTAAAATATGACACATATATTCTCTTAATTAACATTTATTAACAACTTTATTACGTAATCTTTATTATGTAACCAACTACAACACGTAAATCAGCTAACTCACTCATTAAATAATACATATTCTATTCTTCACTGTTATAACTAATTATACGCTTATTCTAATTATCTATTGAATAATTTCCATTAAAATAACTGTATCAAAATAGATATAGTTGTTTATATAAAGAACTAAATTTCTACTTATTAATATAAAAGGATAACTGCATAAAAATAAATATAGTTGTTTATATAAGTAACTAAGTTCCATAGGAGAACTCGAGAAGAATGGAGTCACGCACGCACTCATTGTCTCTTCCTGTGTCATGCCATTAAAAAGAGAGAGAGAGTGAGAGGAGTTATGAGTAAGTAGTAATAAATTTGATTTCGAATTGTGTTGTTGTTGTTGCTGTTGTTGGTGCAGGCCTTCCATTAAATAAGTCAGCACTCAAAGTCTTCTCACAAACAAACACACAAAACATCACCCAAACACAACAACTTTTTTACTTCCATTTTTGTTTTTCACTCTAGTTATTTTCCTTCGTTTCAATGTCTTCTGATCTCTACACTTTTGACATTTCTTTCCACACACATTCAAGTTCAACCCCAGATAATAACATGCTCTCTTATGATGCAAATCAAAACCTTCTTTTCTTCTCTGACCCTTACATCACTGCCTCTCCAATTCATGAGAACTTTAACAACTCTCTTGACCCTCTTGCCCCTTCCTTCTTCTCTTTTTCTCCTCACCAAAACGAGAGCTTCCTTCATGCTAACTCTGTGCAGTCTCTGGCTAATGGGTCAAGTTCAAAATCTGAGTTTACTAGTTTCTCTGCTTTGCATGAGTCCAAAGTGACAAGTGAGGAATGCCAAAAGGGTGTGGATTATGCCTACAATCAGGACCTTCTTTCTCATGATTCTGAAACTGCATCAAAGTTAATGCAAAGGAGCTTCAGCTGTAACTCTTTTGATGGAAAACCTCGTTTTCCCTTTGAAGTACTTCATCACCATGACACTCTCATGGACTCAAAACATTTTCAATGGCATGCTTTGAACTCCCCTGAAAACGCTTTCTTCGCTGGACAAATGAGGAAGGTGTGCAGTACAGGAGATTTGCAGGTTCAATAACAAACTTGATTCATAATCATTCTTTCATTTTTAATTTTAATTGAGTAAAATGTGTTTAGTTCTTAAGATTTTATTTATATCAATTTTAGTCTCTGTAGTTTCAAAATAATAATTTTAGCTTTTGTATTGTTTTTTAAAGTATGATAGATTTTGTCTCAGAGTTAAACTAAAATGAAATATATGACCAAAGTAAAAAAATTCACCTCATTTCAAAAATATGTACTAAAGCCATTATTTTTAACATGTAGGAGCTAAAACTAATTTGATTTATGATTACAAACTCACATGTATTATAATTTTGTTGTATAATAATTATTTTCAAAGTTATATTGCATACAAATAATGGATATATAGGTATTGGGGTCTTTCTATTTGAATAAAGAAATGATTTGTAGATACTTTGATAAAAAATGAAAGAGAGTAAAATAGATGTTTATGACATGAAGATGTTTATATTACATTGTTGTTTGTACAGAGCATGAAAGCAACAGATTTGTCTCAAGCGGAAAGTCCATTGTTGGAGGAAGGAAACTTCAAAGTGGGGCGTTATAGTGCGGAAGAAAGAAAACAAAAAATCTCAAAATACAGAGCCAAGAGAAGCCAGAGGAAGTTCAACAAGATTATTAAGGTAAAGAAAACAGCACTAGGTAGCTATTTTGACTATTTGCTTATTTATTTTGACTGATATTTGTTTAGTGCTAATAATTGAGAGACAAGAATGAGAATGAGCTATTAATTTATATAAAAAAGATGCGATGGAATTTTAGGGAAATTATATACGAATGCATGATTGATTAATTGAAGAAAATAGATAAAGAATAATAGAATTGAAAAAGAAAAAGGGTTCTGAATGAATGTGGCTGCTTTGTTGTTTTGTGTTGTACCAATAAACAGTATGCATGCCGAAAGACACTAGCCGACAATCGAACCCGCATACGTGGCAGATTCGCACGTAACCACGATATCAATGAAATTCCCAAAGCTCCTTCTTCAAGTTCAACAACCACTGAAGAATACGAACAAGAGTTCTGGGTAACTAAGATTTTGTTTATTGTTCTTGGTAACTTTCAAGTTATACTATTGTTCCAATTACATGTTGTTTATAGCGTGTTACATATGTATAAGTATGGAATAAACATATTTTTATATAAGATTGCCTTAAGCCCTTAATTATCTTAAAAATCAGTTTTTTAAAATTGAGTTAATTTTATAATTTATATATTATGTTGCATTTATATTTATATTTCGAACGAATATGAATATCTTTATATAATATCTTTATATATTATGTATTATCAATAATATCAACGAAAAGTGGTAAAATAATGTTTTGAGCGATTGCATTTATATAAAAGTAAAGTAAACTTAGTCTTACTGATGTCTTGAGCGGTTGCATTTATATAAATGTTAAGTGACCATAGTCTAACAAATTAGCTTTATAAAATTGAATTAAACTTATAAATTATATTTTTAATCATACATTAGTTTTTTAGATGATGAGACTCTCAACGCAACAATAAAATTTCTAACTTGAAATTTCTAACAATTATTTGTAAGTCAAATGGGTTGTTGATATTTGTGAGATTTGAATTTTTTATGTAGGTTGAATTTATTGAAGGATTAAATGAAGATGTCATTGGTTAGAGCAGAACAATAATGTGCAAGTAGTTATGGAGCTCCTCAGTTTCAGTAAATTTGCCTTTGGAGTATTGACAGATGCATCTTTATAGAAGACCCCTTTTATCAAGTTTTGACAACCAAACATTGTAAGCAAAGGAAAAAGGCTTCTCAAATTTAACTTTGTCTAATTTATTAATAGTGTGATGCAGATGTTCTTTTCCCTTCATTGAATGATTTGTAGGGAAAATAATAAGAAGAAAAAATAAATTTATTTTTTAAAAATTAAAATAAATTTTTATCGATTAATTTATAAAAATTTCACTCTTAAAGAGAAATTTTATAAATTAATCATTGAAAAATTAATTTTAATTTCTAAAAAGGGTAAATTTATGTTTGTTTATGAAAGTCAAATGTAAGTTGGGTAAATAATTGGGCAGTTGGAGGTAGCTTCCACTTAGTTTTTTGGTTAATTGTATTTGATCTTGATTTTGATTTCTCCTTTCCATTGTTGGTTGCTATTTGTTCAGTGTATATAACCATTTTCACAATTCAATAAGTTGGCCATGCATGTATTTTTAGAAAATATGTACAGAGTATCCATGATTGATCTCCTGGTCTCTTCTTTTATGGATGTGTGTGGAAGAATTGACAAAATTTTCTACAAAGCACTAAACTGTAAATTTATATCAAATACCTTGCCATATTTTCACTTCAAAGTTCTAAACTTAGTCTCAACTCTCAATTATCTTAATACGTTAGTGTGTTTGGTTTAGACGGTATAAAATTGTTACAAATACAATATCAAAACAAAATTAATTAAAAAAAATGAAGTTGTGAAAGTAATTAATTATACATCAAATTTAACAACTATATGTGCAACCAATTAATTAATCAACTCATAATATATATATATATATATATATATATATAATAGTTATAGGTAGAATTGGTTTGTTGGTTCTTTCCTAGAAACAGGAAGTGATAAAAAAGCATCCACTTAAAGTAATCATTCGTTTCTAGGGAAGTGGCAAATATAGTATTGTTGCATTAATTGAAGATTACAATTTTGTTAAGTGGGATTTCTCTTTTCCAATGAGATACTAGTCAAATAAATTCCAAGGATAAAGGACGGTTAATCAGCACTTTATATATACACATTTTATGCTGTCAAATCCTTCCCCATAATCATTATATATATTTAACACAACAATCTCAACAAAGAAATAACATAAAACTGGGCTACTCATTATTAGCTTCGGTTTCAAAACGTAAAATTTTCAATCTTGTCGGTCCATAATCACACTTAATTAATAATCAAATATGTTGCAAGTAAAATATAGAACAGTCATCAACTGAGTATGGAAATTTTTTTTCAGAGTAAAATCTGAACTTCTCTGAAAATATTTCGCAGTACATATTAAATATATTAATTCATAATGCAATAAAAATTGAATTTTTAATAATTTTTATTTACAATATCATTTAAATGTATACTAAATTTATTGATATTAATAATAAAAAACTAAATTCATAAAATATTATTAATAAGATATATATATATATATATATCCCCAAAAATATTATGATTTTCAATTTATTTCAATAAATAAAAAAGAAACATGTTAAAATATATGTATTTAAAAAAATTGTATTTTTATTTCTTAACTTTCATACTCATAATAAATGTATATTAAATTCAAAAAATAATTACAAATGTAAATTTCCTAATTTTTTTGAATGAATATAATTAAGTTTGTGAATTTTTAAAACTAATGTAAATATCTCTTTTTTCTTATCATATATTAATATCTCCTAGTCGAATTTTGAAAAGACAAATTTGAGTATTTATTCAATATTTTTTGGACCAAAAGATTTATTCAATTTTTGATGATGGACTCCACAGTAAAATATAAGATATAGGGTGTTGTATAAGTTGCCAAATCTTTTGCAAACTTTTCCACCCATAAAAGAAATTATAAGTTAGCTGAAATACCTTTGGCAAAGACTAAGATGAGCTATATACTAACTAAAAAATATGGGTAGAGATGATTATGATGTGATCTTTATGCTGCATATATACCAAATGTTGAGACAGAGATAGGCAAGAATGCATAATGGAAGGTTAGTGATTCTCTTATAAAATAATGAGGTGTTGGTACTAAGAGATGCTTCTCATCGTCAAGCTTACATGTTGTTTCTTCTTTTCATTATATCCACTTTCATAGCCCTCTTCAACTTGTTCATACTTTTGTATGATTTCATCTATGTTATAAAGTTTTGCATCTTTTTGTACATTTTCATAGCTAAATAATAATAATAAAAAAACTAATTTTAACCCACATGTAGAAATTTGTGGGTTGAGCCTAACTCAACCCCACAAAACCAGCTTGTGAAGTGAGGTTTGTCCCCACTTATATATATGTAATAGGTCTCATAACTAGATGATGTGGAACTTCACACCCCTCCAATATTGGACTTTCAACAATATTCACTCTTTGTCTTCGACATCTCACATTCTCTATCCTATACATATAAGATTAAACAATTTATGAAAAAAATTCTTATATAAGTAATTTTTTTCTAATTTCAAGAAACTCAAAATCACGTATAACATATTATTTTTTTTTTAAACAATTCACACAATGTTGATAAACAACTCTCATTAAAGATGCCCTAACAACCGACATAAAAATAGAAATCAATATTATTACCTTAATTTTGAATTAATTAAAGTTAACCTTTTTTTTTCCAAATTCTCTACCTTGTCTTTTGCTTACATTTTTTTTTGTTGTTGGCTATATAATTATGGCAAAGTTATTTGATTTGTACACTAACTTTTAAAAGAGAAACAAAGTTTTTTATGCAAAGAGCAATGAAGTTACTCTAAAATCAACTCATGGATTTGATTAGAAATAACTAATTTTAGTATTTTTTTTTATTTACTTTTTGAAAAGGAACGAAAATAACTATAAGACGTTTGGTTTTTTCACAAATCACATGTCACTTTAGTCTTTAGATTAGAGAATAATCCTATTTGTAACAATTGATTCACGTATTTATGAGTTAATTATGACAACTTATTAGTTAAAACTTTCGAATTGAGACCCTTTCTATTATTAAATAGAATGTGATCGAGAAAGAAAAAAAAAAAGGAGATGAGCAGAAGAGTAGAGAAAATATTGGTGACAAAATTTATCCTAAAATGATTCCAAAACGCACCAAGTTTTGACCTGACCATCACAGCCTAGCTAGCAAAAAAGAATAATGAAAACTACTTCAACACCCTATGATTGCACTGCTATAGATTAGATTATATATAACCCTTTAACCTTGCCTCAGTCACAAACAGAATTTTTCAGACGAAAGGAGAAAATGAGTGCTTAGGAAAGTTGTGCACTGGATCCATCTGTTCTCATGTCTACTCCAACAAATAAGCCTTTTGATTAGAGAGAATATTTTTCTACCGATTTGATTAGCGATAATCAAACACAGAAATTTTTTTTATGTTTTGCACACGAATGTCACGATTTGAGCCCTTTAGTGGACCCGCATAGATATATAAAATATGTCACCGGCAGACAAAAAAAGAGGTCGTGTATAGAACTTTTGTCTCGGCTATGACTAAAAATCAAAACCTTATTATTACCCTTTTTATCTTCTCTAATGAGTGGAGAATCCAACAACATGCTCATCACACAGTTTGCAATAACATTATGTCTTTACAAAATATTAATTATGGACACTAAATTCTTGGGAAATTTTCGGCCAATAATCCAATAACCTGCCTTTTGTTTTCGTGTTTTGCTAAATATATTGATAATCTGGATCATATATACTTTGTTCAATGTAAATAATATTCTACGTTGAAATAATAAGGGATAATAAATGAGTTTATAAATATAATAGGTATTTTCATTGATAAGATTTTGTGGAATAAATCTAAAAATAAAATCGTGAAAATTTAAATTTAAAATATTTAACATTTTAATTAAAAATAAAAAAGAAATCCATAAAAGAATCTCATATTTCTTACATGTAACTCAGATGTCATACTTAGTAGTTATTAAATCTAACATATGTCCATGAAGGTTTGACCTTTTGAAATCAATGATGAGCATGTTAGAAAAGAAAACTGAGCACTTCCATGAATACTAGGTAGGCAAGCTCTTTACTATGTAGCATAGCTAGGTTTGATGAGTGTTTTTGTTTAATATGTAGCACTTGCACTACTCCATACATAATGAAATACAATTTGCAAAAGTTGAAGGGAAAAAGCAAAGAGAATATTGGAGAAGTCAAGTCTTACATTTTTCCTAGGTCATGGCATGCACAAGTTATTCCTCACCACGTAATAATAAAAGCACATAATCAGCTAAACCCGACCCGGCCCAAGTATTGGTGAGGCCCAGTGGACCCAAACTAACTGAAGAAAATAGTGTTGGGCTGGCCCACACGTGCCCACACGTACGTGCGCGTTAGAATTCCGGTACACGTAATAGAATATAATAGAGACATACATGAACGTAACATTGATACGTGAAAATAGCAATAGAAGAAGCAACTGAACTGAAACAGTTTCTTTCTTTCTTTCTTACTTTCTTACTTTCTTTGTTTCTTGCTACTTCTTAACTCCTGCTCCTTCTCAAGGTACTAACTCTAAGTCACCACAGTCTCTGATTTCGTTGCATGCAAGTTCTGTATAATTGCTGTATCTATTTTCAAATCGTTGATAGTTCTTGATCAAACGAGCTTTGTTTTCCACGTACGGTTCTTTTCTTATTGTTCATCAATTCGGTCTGCGTAATTTTATTCTTGTTCTTCTGGGATATTATATACTATTTATTTATAATCATTGAAAGAATGTTGTAAAATTTAAATGGTGATGATAGGTGGTGCAACTCTAGTGCTAATAGCTTAATAGTTATTTTTGGACGTTGAATATAAAGGAAAATGGGAGGTTGCTGTTTCAAACAATCTCACATTATTGCCGCAGTAGCTGGATCTGAAGATGAACTTGCACCTGCACCTGCACCTGCACCTGCACCAGCACAAGGCCAAGTCAGTGTCCCTTCCAATTTCTGCTCTTCTTGCTACATTCTTTTTCTTTTTCTTTTTCGTCTTTTTATAAGTATTTTGTTGTTCTTGCAGTGCTTTTACTGCTCGTGTTATCTTATTTAAGTTAGAAAGCTTGTCCGTAGTTAAAAATCGTTTTTTTTTCAACGACTAAAAGCAACATTTAGCTACTGGATAAAGAATTGCATTGGAGTTCAGAGGACTTAATTTGGTCTTCTATAATATCAAGATTAGGTTTATATATAATAAAACAAGCTTGTCCAAGATCAAGATTAACTGTTTTCACCTCTCACCTTATAAGTTCTCATGCATACATTTATTTACATGTATGTGTGAAACGACACTAGTGAACATGAAACAAGTTAATCTTGGTCGTATAACTTTTCATGAATGGTCTAAATTTCTTTTTTTTTTTTTTAAATCTAATCATGACCATTCATTTTGATTGTATGACCAAAATTTACTCTTCTTATGTTCTCATTTCTCACTTAATAAACTTTAAAGTAGTCACGTTTATTACCATTCGTTGGAGCAGCAAAGGGCAAAATGCCGAACGTATGGGAATTGAGACTTCATTGCACTGAGTGTGAATTCAATTTTCTAGCAATAGTGAAGTTATGGATGAGTCCCTCTACCGTAGTATTCCAAATTCAACTTTTTTGCTTCCAATTAATACCCATAATTTCCATCAAATTTCCCTTTCTTCCTTTATCCAATGTGAGGATCAAATTTATTCGTAAATTCTGTGTGTTAAGTCTGAGATGGCTCTTGATCAACTTCACCTTTAAGATGAGTTAAGAAGCTTTGGTAACTATTTTAAAATGGATCGTTGTTGGGAGTTATAGCCATTAAATATGTTTGATTATTCTTTCGTATTGAACAAATGCACAGGGGACATACAACATTTGACATTTCTTTTGGTTTATGATGAGCTCTTTGCTAATTGTCATCGGATTCTCATTCTCTAGTAGTAGTGATGTCAATCAGTTATAGATTGCTTCATTTGCTGCATTCTCTCTGCAGAATCCAGGAGCACCGCAGGCGCAGGTCATGTTGTCATCTCAGTCTGGTGTTACTAATCAAGAGATTTCAAGTGCTGGTACTAATATATCGGGTCTCGCTCCTGGCCCTTCCAATGTTGCCTTAGATGTCACTCATACTGCACCTGTAGTTCAACAAATACGTAGTGACGAGCTTAGTACATCTCTTCAAACTGCAAGTTCTAGTTCAACTCAAGAAATAGTTACTGGGGACAATGATGAGGCCTCATCTAGCTCAGGAAAACAGAAGGTTTCAGAATGCGGAGTCCAGACTTCTTTAAGAATTGACCCCGCAACGGGTTCAGGAAGTGAACCTCCAAGACCTAAGATTTTAGAGGAAGAAGAGGATAGATGCTCAATTTGTTTAGACGGTGATGTTATTATAGATTCTTTATTCAACTATTTAGATTTCAGCATTTACTTAGCTCTGTCACATGACAGTTACAATATTTTGGACGGAATTTACAGTTGTTGATGTATTTTCATCTTTTTATCCTCAGAGTTTGATGCAGGGAACCCAGCATACCCCACAACATGTGGCCATAAATTTCACCTTAAATGCATTCGTGATTGGTTGCAAAGAAGTAAAGTTTGTCCTTTGTGTAAACAGGTTTGTCATCTTAATCATGGTCATCTGTCATTGAGATTTTTCAAAACATAAGCTTATGAATTATCTTATGATGCAGGATACGGCTGTCAAGACTCCCACGAATTAAAAGATACCAACTACTTATTTGAGATTCAAATACGCTTCCAATATAATGTTTTGCGAGCAATGGTTACAAAAACAATAGTTTTCTGTTTTGGCTGTATTTTGGTTTAGTTTTCTGCACTTCCTGAGGGTTTGTTCCTTTTTATTCTCCCGGCAACTTCATCAGAGAAAAGTAAATATACTGTGGTCATAGCCAATTGGCTGAGTTCCAAAAAGTTGATATTCCATTTCATGGTTCTTTAATTACAAAGTTGATGTGACATCAGGATACTTTGTGAAGTGGGGTTTGTAGAATCTGTGATCTACGCAGTCTTGCACAGATCAGTAAATAAATTTTTTCCTTCATCTCTTCTTGTATCTGCTGACACTATCAATTCTGATAGCATATTGGATCCTCTTTTCTCTATTTTGCTTACATTGGTGAGTGTCTGACTGTAATATGAGCGAATGTAATGATGATATTCCTGTCAGTTGATTAGCAGAATACCACCAATAATAAATAGTCAAAGCAAATTTTTTTTGGTCTCTTTGGTTTTCCCTGTTATGATTATACCTCTTATTCTACACCATCCTGATTTGCAACTAATTTCAGATGAAAAAACGTGGATTAAAGAAAGTTTACTTATTTAATTCATCGTGTATTTATGTAGTACATATGTTGTGGAATCTAGCAAGGATCATGTACTGAAGCCTTGAACTCAAATCATGACATTTCTAACACAATCAGAATTGAAAATAAGGCAAATACGGGGTAAAGTGTTAATAATGAAGGCAAATTAACGTGTTACTAATACGCAGTAGTTGCTCTGTGTAGTTAACATGTTTTACTAAGGTTAGTTATACTAAGGTTAGTTATACTAAGGTTAGTTATTTTCTAGTTATAAATATAGCAATTAGCCCTTATAGCTCAGTGGTAGAGCGTCAGTCTTGTAAACTGAAGGTCCGTAGTTCGATCCTGTGTGAGGGCAACATTGTTTGCCTTTATATTTTACAATTATCTTTTATAGCTTTTCATTCATTTATCCTGAGTACATATAACTGAAGTTCTTTTTTTAATTATATATCTTTAGTTTCATATCGTAAAATTGATTTTTTAAATAAGTTTTTATATATTTAGATTTATGAACGTAGAATGGACGATGAGTTCAAGTAACTTCAGTAATTTTTGTGTTGATGAAAAGATCTTTTACAATTTTAGTGCATTCATATCTCATGACAAGAGGAATAATACAAACTACAAAATAGTACATAAAGACTAAAGAGGTGCTGCATCTCAAGGGAAACACTAAGAGGGTCTCCCTTTTTGTTGCACCATGGATCACCCTCTAGTCGAATCAACTTAGATTATAGTTCCAATTATTCTTACTTTTATTGATTACATAGAACCGTGAGGTTACACAATCTGTACAATAGCAATTTAAAAATAGAAAGAGCAACGAGCTAAGGAAAAGCTTCTATTAAAATCTGCAAAACATTGTAGCAAAAGTATCTTGCATCTGAAATAATAGCAATTTAGCAGATAATGAGATAAAATTTTAACTCAGATAACAGGGAATAGCTACTTGTGTAGGAATTATACAACAAAGATTACATCAGTATGTTATACTGTCATCCAGATAAAGCATTGGAAATATGAAAGTGAGTCTTCACTTCACACACACACTAGCTAGAATACAATCAAAGTGGCCTCAATGTAATAGATCATTAACTCACTTTCCAGATTATGCATCAATTTTGGATTAAAACACAAATAATTTGATCTTCTCTGTCCGTACTGTAGCAGTGAGAATTGAGAAATAACAAAATAGTAATAAAAGAAATTTACAAAAGGATCACCACAGAATTTTTATACGTATGTGTTGCATACTATAAGAAGATAACGAAAAAGGAATACCAATTAAAAGGAAGGCATCTCATTTCAGGATTTTAGAAATGCTGTAGAAAGAATCATGAAATAATATGTAGAAATTTTATTAGAAATCTTTGGTATAATTCTAGAATTTTCTTACAAGATATAAAATCTAAGTTGAATTGTGAATTTGGACATTTGCATTAAGCCTGGTAAGTTTGCTCAATGTTTCACGAGCAGATATGGTATCTGGATGATCTTCACCACAGATTGAAGTTCTAATAAAAACAGCCTTCCTGATCAGGTCATCCCCTATGTCAAATTGAGCACCTCTTAGCATTAGCTTGGCCCTAGTCTCAAGAACAGTAGCTCTACACAATGCTAACTCTTGCCAAAGGCAAGGATTCAACTGAGCATTAGTCTGTATGGATCTCCAACAAAGCGATTTGTCGAACCACTTGTCAACTGGTGTAACAAATGCTTGGTCTGCAGCTTCCAATGCATTGGTGCACAAACGCAGAAGCTCAAGAGCAGCAGTGCATCGAGAATATGTAATGAATGTGTGAATTGCAAGAGGAAGTACCACTTTTTTGACAAGATATACAAGCTCAGACACCTTGAGCTCAACAACCACAGGATCATGACCAAACCCAAATAATAGAAAACAAGCAGCCCATAAATGCTCTAGATTTTGGGATATTGATCCATCACTGATGATGGCTTGAATCATTGCTTGTGCAGCTCCAGTATCTTCTCTTTTTTGAGCATATAGTTTGATGAGCTCATTGATATGGATATAGCCTTGCTTGGTGCTACTTCTTGCAATATTAAATCTCAGCAGCAAAGAAGATGCTTCTAATTCTGATTTTTTGGCAGATGAGGATGTGAATCCACATGCTAATAATTGTTGTAATTTTTTCCAGAAACATTTTCCTTGACATGTTTCTGGTACCTTGTGAGCAGCAAGTGCCAGTAGAGAAACAGGAATAGCACCAGGTGCAAACCATCCACTGACCAGTACCATTCTGGTGGCCAAGCTTCTAGGACCATCAGCATGATCGAATATGGAGAAACAAACATCAAAAAGTTGCAAAAGGAAAGTGTTCTTCCTTAACGAGTTAGATTCTTTAGCACTCCATGACATCTCCTTCAAAGGCATTCTATTTATAGTGTCTAGGAGCCTGCTTGGTGTTATTGGTAATTCAGACAAAATTGCGCTCACAATAGCAAGGCCAAGAGTCAACCTTCCAACTTTCTCCTCAATAGTTCTCAAGGCATCAACCTCGGCAACTGAATACTCCTGGCCACTACCTAGCATTAAAGACATAGCTTCAACTCCAGATAAGTAGGAAAGTTTCAAAGGTTCTAAGTTCATGATGCGAGGAAGGCGTGTTGATATAATTACATGTGTCTCTCCCCCAAAGCGAGGGAGAAGATCCATGACTAGTTTGTGATCCCACCAATCTTTTTCACTTTCCAAGTTATCAATGACCACGAGATAAGGAATGTTTCTCATCAGTTCCTTGCGAACTCTAGAAATTGCTGCCACTTCTTGCTCTTCAAAGCCTCTAATCTTAGTTTTCTCCACACCATTCTCAACTCCAACATCAACTTCTAGAAATGATATGATATTGAGATAGTTTTGCCTTATGTATCTACTCTCCCCTCCTATCCATAAAACCATCTTATATCTCTGATGAAATCTGTAAGCAAATTCAAGAATGAGGTCTGTTTTTCCAATTCCTGAATCTCCAGAAACACAAGCAATCCCTTTCCCAAGCAAAATCTTCATTCCTCTTTTCCTCTTGGTGTACTTTCCTCGCTTGAGCCTTGGATGGTTGTGCCTGTTAGAAAATTCAACACCTTGCATTTCAATCTCCTTTTCTGACTCCTTCCATACAACTGGTTCTTTTTCCTTCCTGCCACAGTTTCCCATATGCATTTCCCTCCATCTTTCATCTATCATATTGCTCTTGTTGCCCCAACCAATTTTCACACTCTTTCTCCTGGGTCTGGCCTTAAGTTCAATGTAATCTTGTTCTGCGTCTCCTGTGACATCACCAAAAAGTATAAATTCCAACTGTGAAAGCTCTTTCTTCCTGCCAATAAAATTCTCATTTCTAGCAAAAGGAAACTCCTCTTTTTCTACCTTCTCTCTCCATTTTGCCAAACGTTCTGCAACACTTCTCCTTCCTAACTTGATTGCTAATAATGTGACAGCCTTCAGTATGCAATCTCTCCAGTTACCATCCTGAGCTTCCAATTTACACTCATCAACACGAGATAGGCCATGCACAGCATCTTTCCACTCCTGTTCCAAACCATCATATGAAAGCCAAAGTTCCCCTCCATGTTTCTCCCACAACTCACCCCTCTTTTCAATTATATCCCTCACAAGACAATCAGCTGGACTCAAATCAAAGAATATTGGGATCAAATTCTTCTTGCTGCAGAAAAACTGCAGCTCCTCAATGGTGTATTGGTTCTTGAAAGACTTCCTTGTTATAATTACAATTCCAAAAGAAGCAGTATCCATGGCTCTCTCCGCATTGCCAACCTTGCGAGAACTCCTACCTCGGGCCCTGTCCGAAACAAAGCAACTGATGCCTTGAATTTCTAACTCAGCACTCAGCCATTTAGCGAATCTTAGTAAAGGGGGTTTGCAGCCATGTAATCCTATGAAAACATCACAACTCCTCAGCCTATAAGAAGAAAATGATGTGGAACCTGGAGTAGAGGATGTTCTATGATTTCTGTCTTTCTTTCTTCTGTTTTCTTTCTGTCCAGAATAACCATCATCATGGCGATTGGAGTAACTAGATATGCTGCTACTAGAGATACCAACTGAGGAAGATATACGATCAAGTTTCTGCATGTCACCTGAATTAAATCCAACTGGAGATGTAGATAAATCTGAGAAGGCACATCTAACATTTAGTAGTGAATTTGGTTCTGGAATCTCTGAAGTGGTGCTTGAGGGAGCCAAATCCAAATGAATTTTGGTACTTGGAGCATCATATCTAGTTGACTCTGAGAATTGACATGATGATGGTGATCTTGGAGAGAAGAAGGGTGATTGGTTTGCTGAAAAGAAAGCAGAAGATGATGATGACATATTCCTTGTAGTCATGGCTTTCAAGGACCCAAACATGGGGCTCTCTTCTTGAATATCCATGCCTGTGTACTCGTAGGATTCCAAATCCCATGCACACAACCACGCGATTTATGTCTGAAGTTGAGATGATGTTCATGTCAGCACAGGATTTATTCCAATAACCAATATGCAAAAATGAAGCCAAACTAAATGCTCTACATTGTTATGTTCATGCTAGTACATAAAAAGAAAAAGGATGGTAATAGTGGCATAAAGTTATGCAACTCAAATTTACAGGGGAGGTAAAACTTTACAGAATGAATTAAATTCGTCAACTCAAAAAACAGCAAAAAATCATTACTAGGAAGCCAGAGAACCAACCTAAACGGAAATACTTTACAGAAAGTAATTTTTGGGGCAAAAGGAGAGAAAAAACTTTTAAAAAAGAAATTGATTCTGAACAGTGAATACTCCAAAAAGATAGTATCTGTTTGGGACATGATATACACTCATTTGATGCACAGGAGTCGTGTCTAACTAATTCAATAACCAACATCAAAAACAAAGAAGAAAGCATCACAAAGAATAAAATCATAACCCCATCTCGGAGAGAGAAAATTCACAGAATCATAAAACTGCATTGCGATTCAGATCTGAATACTTACAAGGATACCAAACTGAACCACAGTTTCGTAGATTCTCTATATTGCCTCCAACCAAATCAATTTCATCTCCATGAACAAACGAGCAAGATCATAACGATTAACACTCAGAAGAAGGCTCAGAAATTACAAGTACAGCAACAGTGAAGCAACTAGCTGCGACAAACCACTGATAAAAATTAAAAAACACATCATTGGCAGAACAGTGAATAATTAAATAAACACAGTACATACTATTCAATATTTACATATCATTAACGTATCAATTGGATCAGAACTATTGAGTGAAAGGCCAAAACACATGGAAATTAAGCGGGGAGACTGAAACATCTCAGAGTATTTGCGAGACACCTCACACCCTTCACAGAAAAGAGGAAGGAACAAGGACAAAGCCGTTGAAAATGGAGGCAAAAGTTGTACCTTTTCTCAGAAGGGTAGAGAGAACAAGTCTTGGGGTGTTCAGAAACTCTAGCTGTTTTTTGATAAGCACGCTGGTTTTGTAAGTATATATAACTAAAACCTGTCTCTGACCCTCTTGAGTCTTAACTTCACCCTTTCACACTCTGTCTACTATCATTATTTGTGTGACTTTCTTTCTTAAAACTTTTTAAAGACAATTGCTTTTTATTTTTCCTATGATTCTTTGGGTAGAGAACTAAGAAAAAAAGTAGTATTTAATATTTGTGTGTGTGTGTTGTGTATGTGCAAGACTGAGAAACAGGTCTGAAAAGAAGAAGAAGAAGAAGAAGGAAATGGGACCAAAGAAGGGATCTGACTAGGGTATGGTGGGAATGGAAGTAGGCTCCACAACCATTTATACCACTGTTAATTTTGCTGATATTCAGCGCTGTGATTTGGGAGCATTTGTTGCCTTCACATTGTTAAAAATATTAAAAAGAGAAAAAGTTTCCCTTTTTACTATGGGTGCTTAAAAGGCAATTTTGATTAGGATTGTCCAAAGCAAAACGTGGTGTTTTGTACTTTGCTAAGATATTATGACTGACGTTTTGAGGTTCTAACTCTTAAGGATTCCTCTCTCTGCACTGTCACACTTTTATGACTTGTTTCTCATTTTCTCTGATCTTGTACTTGTTTTTGTTTTTAACGTAGAAAATTGCATGTACTTTGTATTATAGTTCGGTAGAATTCCATTAAGAATCAAACACATTTCAAAATTCTTTCTAACTGTGTATTCACTTTTCAAGATATTTTTTCATGATACAAATTAATGGTAAGAATTTTTTAAAAGGAGTCAAACTTAAAAATTTACAACAATTCATGACACACTAATCAATTAAAAACAAGTTTTACAAATTCTTTCTATTATATTGTATTCCCAAGGTTTACAATATATTGTTATTTAGTAATAGAATTATTATATTCCAAAAGGATGAAAATTAACCTGTACAAATTCATTATGACCATTTTGGACTCCTACATATTTAGTTATTTTCTTGAAGCATAATTAGACACATTAAATATTTACACATTAATGTTTCAATAAATTTGTTAACTTCCTAAGGCAAAATCAGGGTTTTGCCATTTTGGCAAAATGTACTCATTTCCTATTTAAAGCCTCGATCAAATAAGAAAAATGTATCACATATAAGAACACTATTAAGAAATAAAGATAGACATTATTGGTGGGTCAATGTTCATGTCAAAAGAAGGAAATTATAGTCATTCTTAGGTCAAAACATTAGACGTGTGATTTTGAAATGAGTAGACACTTGACAAAGAGAAGAGATATTGGGGGAAAGATAAAATATCTTCTTTTTTCTATGATAACCCGTGTTCTAAATATAAAAATTGATTTTTCTATGATAACCCATGTTCAAAATTTAAATATTAAATTCAACTAATTTTCTGTGTATTATTATGTGAGCATTTGTAAATTTAACAAAATAATTTTAGCATAACTAGAATTTAATTTTATTGTGTGTTTGTGCTTGTGTGTGTAAATAAATTAAATATATAATATCAAGACATATAATTTATGAAAAAAGATACAGTTTGTAAAGGCATCTATTTTTTTTAAAGAATTATAATATCAAAATAGAGTTGAGTAACTGTTAGTAAAGGTATTTTATTTAAAAATAAAAAAAATGCAATATAAAGATTAAAGATGACAGGAATAGAAAATAAAAATGATTTTGCAATGTGTGTACAAATGATTTGAAAGGGAAGAATATGATGTTTGGGTCAAGGGGTACGGCAACCAATCCTTGCGTATAAAACAGAAGGAGAGGACAATAATACATCAAAAGCAGAATTCAAACAATAAATTAATATATTATTACAATAAATCATTTTATATTCACACTTACTTTAAATAATTTAAAGCCATAGATCCACCGTTTCCTAAGGCCCACTCATCATTTCTCAGAGACACTTTGCTATCTTAATCTCCCTGTTATGATCAGTTTATTAATATTTCTATACAAAGAATCAACTATTTGTAAAATACCAAAAAAAAATAAAAATAAAAATAATAAAAAATCATAAACATATATATTTTATGAGAATTAGTTGACTGAAAGTTATAACTCTTCTTATAGGTCTCCAAAAGTTATAAGAAAAAAAAAATTGACAATGATCCTACACTTTCCTATTCAATTTCAAAATTTATAGGAATATTAATTGAGTATAACTTAAATATAGAAAAAAATTAGAAAAGATACTTTGAATATTTTGACTTTGGTTAAACACTTTGTGTATCAAGAGAACTAGTTTATACTAAAACAGGTAGAAGATAATATTATATTAATATTTTGGTAAATATAATGTAATTTTCTTTAATAAAATGATACCCTTTAGATAATTAATTAAAAATATTGGACTGATAAAAGATAAACATATTAACGGTTATAATAATAAAATTGATTGTTTTAGATGTATTAACCTAAAGAAGTTAGTTAAGTGAAACAAATTAGAATATTAAATGCTTAATAAAACTATTATTATTAAATACAGAATTACATAAAGGTTTTATTATTGGTGTTTTTGGTTTATTATTACGGATTAGCTACAATTTATTGTAATATTTTCCTAACAGCTATTTGAAAAAATTAACAGACCATTCATTTTGGCATTTCAACCTATACGATTGAGTGAATATTAATTATTATTAAATACACAAATCACGTAAGAAGTAATATAAAAGAAAATTAAACTAATCTGTAAACCTCTAATCTTACTCGACATAGTATGAACAATTTATTTATATTTATACATGTATACAAAAAAAGACAAACTACATGCAGTGGTGGCTTAATTTAAATTTTGAAGTATTTGGGTTTGGCTGTTTGTGTTTGTGTTTGAAATAAAGAAATACAAGGATCCATCCTAGGACACTAACACACTGTCACTGACCGTTTGGTTGACTTAAAAGCAATGGCATTGATGTTGTAATATTAGTGTGAAAGGTTCTTTTGAGTTTTGAGTTGATGAGATCACATGCTCCCATGTGACACCACATATGGATTTACGTTCTTTCCATTGAATGGCTTCGATTTCGACACATCATGCATGCTACTGCTACTTAGTAATATAAATTAATGATAACAATAATAATGCAACTACTAGAGTAGTATAAAAAGACAAAATCATGTTTGAAATGGAACTGAATCCATTAAAGACCAAAACTCATGTTCTTCCTTGTTTCCTTACCCTTGTGGCCAAAGGCGTAACTTACCAAATTCATCATTAGTGGCACCCAAATTGTGCAAATATAAGGAATGTGTCTTTATAAATACACCAAATATTATGGTTTTCGAAACCTGTGCTAGTTATAGACCATTTGGTTTTCAATTTTTTTTTTTCAGCCTTTCCTAGTTGTAGGGGTCACATATCTCCGTAACGTAGCTGTGATTTTCTTTGCTAGTATACTGCTACTTTTTTCTTTTATTTAAATAATGTCAAGTTCTGTAATCATCTTTAATAAATGATTTAAAATTTAATTAATAATTACTTATTTTGTGAATGTATTGTTTTGAAATTTATTACGTATGTTTCATTTGTTGATTGAGGGTTGCCAATAAAATCATTTCCCCCTACTTTCTTTTGAGTATACCTTTTGGGCTGCTGGTAAATGAGCATGCATGTAAGTAGTTTGATTAATATATATATGTTCTTAAATTATCTTTTCTAATTTTATGGTTTATAGTATTGAATGTGTTTTTGATTTATGAATACACCAAGTATACTTATATTTTATTTAATATTTTTTTTAAGTGAAAGAATAATTTGTAAGAGGCCAATGTCATTATCCTAAATAACTATAAATGAGTATTGTATTTTAAAGACATTAAATATATATTTTTTTATTTAGTATTTTGACAATATACATATGCATGAGTATTTAATGAAATTTATTGTCACGCACATTATCAAAGTTAAATTTTAATTCTACTTAGAAAACAAGACTAGTATGACTTATAGAATCAAATCTAAGTTTTGTTCATAGTGATAATAATATCACTACTAAATGAAATATATTTATTTCTTATAATAATAATTATCATTATCATTATTATAACTATTTACCCAAAAAATAATTAACCATTACTTGATTAAAGTAATTTATATTCAAATTTCATGTATAGAATAAATTCCTACTAAAAAACTGATTTCATCATATTATAAATATTTTAACTCAAATCAATTTATCTCTTTTAAAAACTGTATACATGTGTTCCAACATTTAAAAAAAATTAATAATAGTGATAATAATAATAATATATTCAGTATAGACAAGAATATTTGGTTATAGATGATGGGTGGCACAGCCGTTCGTGTGCAGGAACCTACCTGGAAAGTGTTTGTTTTTAGGCAGTGTTAGTAGCTCACATCCTTTAATTTAATTTCATATTTTAGGTTGCATTCATTACCACATTCTCATGCCTTTGATTGCATCACTCATGAGTTGTGTTGTGTTGTGACTAATAATATAATAATGACTCCATAAACAATAACCCATGTTGCCTTTCTTTGTTAAGCCATACTAACACCATTCAAATTCAATTTTTTATAAGTAAATTTAGAAGTTTAAAATTTATTTTTGTCTCCTTTCGAATTTTATCAAATTCAAATTAATTCATAAGAAATTTATCATTACTTGAGCACAAAGCACGTATTAATGCAGTAGATGCTTGAGTAAAACAAATTAAGTTCTGAATTAATGCACACAGATAAAATGTCTACTATGGCTATTAGCTAGCTCTATAAAACTATCAAATACATACTCTATCGTCGATCCTAAAAGTATGAAATTAATGCTTGAGTAACATGTATGTAACACCTATTGAGTTTTTTAAGATAAATTTTAATAATTTATCTTGATCTTCAATGCAAAATTTTGCTACGTCCATTGTAGACATGAAATTCCAGTTTTAAGTAAAGAATAACTCCAAAAATTACATAAAAAATTCTTTTAAATTTTATTATCATTTTCCTCTTTATTATAAGAGAATTTTATTTCTGTTTTTCTGTGAAGTCTTTTAGATCATATGATGACTTTCTTTTTTACTTATGCCTCTTACTTAAGATATCATGTTCCTTTATATATTAATCTTCAATAAATATATATAAAATAGAGAAATATATATATATATATATATATATATTAATTAATTATATGAGAAAATTGATTAGTTAATTATGTATTATAATTGGTTGCGTAGTACAATTAAATTATAAATAAGAAAAAATTAATAATAAATATGAGATAAATATAGAATAAATTTTATAAATTTTTAATAATTTCATAGATTTTTTTTTAAAGTGTATGGGAGAGAAAGTGACAAAAAAAAAAGTAGGTTGGAAGATTATTTATTAATATAAAATTAATTATGTGGAGCTAGACCATGGGTCTTTGTCTAGAACTAAGTACGTGATCTAGGAGTTGACCAATCACTATATTGGTGCCAATATTTGGAGGCATGTCGGCAGAATTTGGGCTACTAAGGTCCATTCAACTCTAAGCATTATGTTTTTCTGCTAACGACACAACTTATTAAACAAATCACTTTATTTGTTTTCCAACACACAATCTGCTGCAGAAAAAGACCCCAGAAACCAATTTCCCTGCTATTTTTCTTCTTTATATATAACATGATATCAATACAGAATATTTATTAATTTTATCAATAATTCATTTTTATTAAAAAATCTGAATAGACCTTATTTAATAGAGTCTTTTCTTTCAGGTCCCAATCACTTTTTTTTTATCACAAAATTCAAACTTGAACCTTGCTTAAATAACCTAAATTCAGTACTAATATTACTCTCATCAACTATATATTTTGGTAAAGAGGTGTCTTTATTTTCAAAATAGTCCATCAAGTATTTATCGTTATATATTTTTAATTTTAACTATTTTTTATCATCTTAATTTTTTAAATTTAGAATTAAAATGATAATAAATAATATAAAAATATTATTTGGGCTTTTTTTGGACTATGATGAACTCCACTAATTATCTTTTAGTTTTCTAATTTCTGTTTTTTGCTTACAAGGGTCTAATGGGCCGCTAGACCCAGATCTATTTTTGACCCTAATATCTCTTTATGTTTACACTTTAACTCCTAAGTTCCTTTTTTCAATTGATAAACATTAATTTATTAGAAGTTGTTATTTTTTTATTTAAGGATTTTTAAATCCGCAACTTTACCTTTTATCGTTCTACTTTCATCCTTTAACCCTACCCTAAACTCCTAAGCTTTAGTTTTCTTTGATTAATATACGGTTGAGGAATTCATAGTTAAAACATAATTATTTCCTAAACTATAATAACTATCAATATATTTTCACTTCCATAATCTTTATGATGCCTAGACCTTTCAGTCTGTGCCTAATAAAATTTTATTCTTTATTGCAGTCTAAAGGACGGTCACTTGCAGAGGAATTAATTAATTAAAATCAATCTTCAGTACTCTTTTCTAAAGGTTCTTTAGTACTTAGTTTGTTGACAATTGAAAACTGATCTGAGATAGATTAGGTCATTGGTTTTTCAAAAATCACCTCTCAATGGCCTTTTTTGTAGATGAAAAGAGAAAATGAGATGGTTAAGATGAAAAGGAAACTTATTTTAGAGGCAAATAATAAGTTCAACTTATTTGTCAAACTTTTAAGAGATATTAATTGGAAAGGATGAGGAAAAGATCTGAACTCAGAAATATCACACCCTCGTTATCGGATAAGGAAAATATTTGTGTGCCAATTTTATTTTTTTTTCTTTAGGATGATTACTAAGTGTATACTTACTAACAATAATAATAACATAATTGGAACTATTAATTGACAATAATAATAATTTATTTGGAACTCTGAAAGTAAATGACGTGGATTAAGACTCCATTTTTTTAATAATATTTGATTAAAAAATGGGATATATAGATAGATAAGCTTGATCTTTCTTTTATTAGAAAAAATAACTAAATTAAAAATAAAAAATAAAATTAAGAAAAATAAAAGAACTTTGTTATAGATACAGACATAACATGTGTATTGGAAACAAAGCCCAACATCAAAGAAGTCGGTATATCAAGTTAATATATTCAGGAAAAACAGTCCACAACAAAATTTGGTACACATGGGCCATGGCCACACTAACCTGCTCTTAAAAGTTCAGAAAAGTTACCCTAACTTGTTTTGATGCTTTACTTTTTTCAAGCATGTAGTTGAACAAGCCAAAACTTCAACCTCCCATAATTAAATATGTAAAAGAAAAAAAGTGAAAATATCTCATGCTGATTTGAGACCCAGTATCCGAAAAAACTGAACAAGGATTTGATAAATATTAAATAATTCAGAAAGCAAGAAAACCATGAGTTTGGGCACTTAAATTTCAGAGTCCAAATTATTAATAATACTATCTCATAGTTTAGATAAATAATAGTATATTGTAAAAGAAACAAGTAGGAAGATTCAGTGACGTGAAATTATTGCCCACATCCGAATTATTATAGTCTCGATTTACTTTTACTTTAATGAACTCTTTTCCATAAATTGAAAAAAAAAAAAAAACCCACTTACATAATATGAGGTAAACAACATCGGAATCATAATCATGAAGTAATCCAAAATTATGTAATTTTTTTTTGGCCAAATCATGGTTGCATGATAGTTATACACATGATGTATTAATAATTTCTTCTTTATTGAAAGGTTGACAAGTTAGATTAGAGAAGAAGAAATTTAGGTGGGTGGACCCCAAAAGCTTAGTCATTACTTTAGGGTATGAACAAACACACGTGCACATACACTTGATTATTATTTGCACAATAATAAACCACTAATGACTTATTTTCTGTGACGACCGATATGGTGTCACAGCACAACATAGTTTACTAGGATGATGCAAACGTAAAATACCATTAATGCCAACCTACCCTGAAAGGTGCATGCAGACAGAATAGGAGAGTCAAAGGGGCAGTTGAGTAAATTCGTAACACGTTAATAACATCACCTATCCTATGATGTTATCATATACTAGTTATATTTATTAATATCATCAAAGACTCGTAAGGCTTAACCTCATCTTATGGTCATTGCCGTGTTTTGACCTCTTCAACTATAATACACTGTCTCGCACCAAATTGTACGACAAACTCATGAAACTCGATTTCAAACTTGTTTGTGTGTGTAAGTAAATATAGAAAAATCTAATCCCCTGTTCGCTGTTACTCTGTTTTTTGTATTGGTAGAGATGAGAGGTGTTGATAATAATGGTGGTGATGCAAGAGTTGTTAACAACACTTTAGAGACTGTCAATGCTGCTGCCACTGCCATCGCTTCCGCTGAGAATCGCCGTTATCAACCCCATCCTCACGTTCACGTATGTATAATAATACCATAAACACTTTTATCATTCTCGTAATACTTTTGTTGAACCGAGAAAGAGGTTATGTTAGCCATTATGAACATGCGGATTTGATCTATTTTATGCTTCTCACTTGTCTGTTCCATGTTTTCCCCTAATTCTGTGTTTCTTGCTCATATGTTTATTATTTTCTTCATTTCGTGTTCAATATTTCCCTGTTTGTTTCACTTTTTACAGTATCTTATCCAAAAATATATCAAGTTCGTGAAAAGTTAACCTAATTAGTATGGATACTCTTCAAAGAAAGAAATAGAAAACTAATAGAAAACTGTAGTTAGACTAATTATATCCAGTGAAGAGAAAAACACGGATGCATATACTTTAAAGCTAATTAACAGAAAATATATATATTTTTTTCTTCATATTTAATATATATTTCTTCTTTTTATATTTTATAAATATTTATTTATTAAATATTATTTTTATATTTTATTAATGAAGTAACTGATTAATTATGCATTAGAGTTGAATGTGAAATAAAGTTTAATAAATCGATAGTATAATTTAATTGAAGTATAATTTAATTGATTAAGTGTGTAGGTTATTATAAACTCTCCGTATACCGCATTCAATTCATACATATCATAAAAAAGTAATATGAATCCTCTGGATCCTGCCATTAATTGCAAGTAACTCGGATGAATGATGTTGAGATTACTTGTGCATGTTTCTCAAACAATCCGGGTCCATCAATATTCAAATTATAGTTCGAGTTAGCGAGATATATTCCATTTGTTTATAACTATCTAAAACTGTAATTGGTATTGTGAGAACATCAAGGAAGCACTTATCATGCCTTGTACGAAGGCAACATATTGTACGAAGGCAACATAACTAACTCAGTTTTTGTTGCTTGCAGAAGAAAAGCTGGGGAAGCTGGTTGAGCATATATTGGTGTTTTGGACATGGCAAAAACAACCGAAAGCGCATTGGACACGCAATCCTTGTTCCTGAAAGAACATCTTCTGGTTTAAATGCTTCTGCAACAACAGTAAGTTCAACAACACAAGCATCAAGTAATAATATTCCACTCCCCTTTGCCGCACCTCCTTCATCTCCTGCATCTTTCTTTCACTCAGAACCTCCTTCAGTTGCTCAATCACCAGGTGCTATACTTTCCCTCACTTCTGTGTCTGCCACTATGTTCTCTCCTAGTGCTCCTTTCTCTATCTTTGCCATTGGACCTTATGCTTACGAAACACAACTAGTTTCACCGCCAGTTTTCTCAACATTCACCACTGAACCATCAACCGCTCCTTTCACTCCACCTCCTGAATCACTCCACTTGACTACACCTTCTTCACCTGAAGTGCCATTTGCTCAACTATTTGACCCCAACAACAAAAATAGTGACACCTATCAGTGGTTCCAAGTAATTTCACCAAGATCAGCTTTCTCTACTTCTGGCTCCTTATCTCCTTTCACTGACACTGAATTCACTCCTCGTGGCTCACTCCTCCTTGACCCTCCCAACCTTCTAAACTTCGATAAACTTTCAACTCATGAAAATAACAATCCACATCAAGGTTCTGGTTCTTTAACCCCAGATGCTGTGAGATCCACAACTCAAGCTGGTATAACACCCCCATACCCAATAAATAATTTCCTGAATGAGCTGAGTGTAAACCATAGTGTGGCAATTGAGGTGTCTGCCCAAGAAGTATTGAGATATGTGGAAAACAAATCAATGGCATGGACTAAAGTACATTCAAATTTCAAAAGTGATGTACCTGGAGCAGATAAAGAAGATAATTCAAGACTAGTACTTGTAACTGAAACTCCCAATGATGCACCACAGCAGACTGTGGATGATGGAGACATTGAAATAGTCATCATAAGGATGAATGCATGACATTTTCTTCTGCTAAAGAATTCAACTTTGATAGTGCTGATTGGTGGGCTAATGAGAAAGTTGCAAGCAAGGAAGGAGGATCCTTCCATAATTGTTCTTTCTTCCCAATGATTCAACCTCATGTTGACTAATTGCTAATAAGGACTCACTTAGTTTTGTGGCATTTTACTTAACATAGCCTTGCTAGAATTTGGCATGAATTAGGAATGGTTTAGCACCAACACACACTTTATTTCCCTTTCGGGTATTAAGTGTAATATAGTTGACATCAAAACAATGATTACCAGTAATTGATAATAATTTTGATTTTTGACTATGACTTGTGTTGTTTTTTTGGCCCCTTGTGCCTTGATTGTCATCGTAGCAATGTGACTACAGAAGTTGGAGGGAGAAAATTTTGTGCCAAAAACATTTTAGCAATTTTGTTAAATTTCACTCTAGTAATTTCCACCAAAATATAATTATAACAAAGTTTAATATAGAGTTGATAAATTCTAGAGATAACTTTTCTTATCAAGCATTTTCAATCACAATTTTATTAACCTAACGTAGCTAATTAACTAATCACCTCTCAAAATATTTACGTATTTCTTTTTTCACACTTTATACATATATGTATTTATCTCTTTTTATATTTTTATAATTAATTGTCTAATTAACTATGTAATAAATATTTTTCTTTCAATTAAGTAGACCCATTCTAAATTTGAGGTGAGCTATATGGAGCAGCAAGAGGAAAATAAACTTTTCATAGGGTATGGTGTTCAGAACAAGAAGATAAAAATTAAAACTCATTGGTAATAATTAACCATTTTGAACCAGTGTGGTAAATATCTCATTTGATTCAAAATACTTCAAACTAGGTGGAAAACACTCTAAGTGAGAGATGGTAATATGACATCGCCATTTCTTCAATTCATTTAATTTAACGTCACTAAAATTAATTATCTTTTCTTCCTTTATATATATTCAAGAATTACAGTGACTTAAGGGAGAATATTCTATATTTTAACGAGAGTAATGGAACACTTGCGTATGTAAATGGTTTTATTAAAAAAATTTAAACAAAAAAAGTTAACAAAATTCAATGAAAAAAAATGTCGTACATTCTAATTTTTCAACAGGTGAAAATATAATTTTTAACGTAAGATAATGAACAATGTAATATTCACGTTTCTTAAGGAAAAAATGTAATTTACAAAAACACGTTTAATTTTGTTTCAATAAAAAGAGTTGGATCCAACAAAGTACTAAATATAGTTCAAATATCAATTAGAATAAATGTTAAACATCAATGCATGTATTTAGCATAATTTAAATATAATTTTTTTTAATAATTGACATGAATATATTATATTTTTTTTCCTTTATTCAAATATGTGACAAAAGTCATATGGTATGTGAGTTACCATTTTGACTTTTACCATCGAAAGTGCCGTTCACATTTTCTGGAGAAGAAAACGAAAACGAAAATCTTTTTTTTTTTTTTTTTATCTTTGAGTTCAATGTGAGTTATTTTATATCCGATGTTTTGTAAATACGTGGATCTGGAAGAAAAAAATAAACTAGGATAATAAATAAAATATAAAGTAAATTACACTTATATGTTGTATTTGATATTCTTCTATATTTTATATCTTTTATACAATAAAATGTTTTTAAAAAGGAAAGAATACTAATGCAAGCGTATTAAGAAAATGTTAGTGTAACATTTTTTAAATAATGGGATTCTCTTATAAGAAAAAAAGTATAAATATTTATAAAATTTCACAAAAAGCATGTAGGGCTATAATTTTTTTTTTAAAATATATTGATGAATAAGGATAGATTTAATTGATTTTTTTTTATCATAGTTATGATTTAGGTTTAATTATTATTATTTTTAATTTGTTGATAGATGATATGTATGTAAATTTTATTATAAATCCTTATAATACCAGTAATCTTCTTTTAACTTTTCAAGGAGTTTTCTTTTAGATATACTTTTTGGTGTATAAAAAAAGAAAAATTTAATATTACTATAAAGAAGTATTTAAGGAAGCGAGAGAAAGTTTGACCCAATAAAGAAAGAGAGGGAAAGTACTCAATAGTTAAAACAATTAAAACAATGTTGTGAATTTATGAAACATTAATAATATGATAGCATTTACTATAAAAAATCATATCAATTGATTATGGATGTTTTTTTTTAAAAAAGTAATTGATGTTTAATTCAAAGATAAAGACTACTTTTTTCACTATATTTTTATTGGAAATGTTAATGTCAAATTTCATATATCGTTTATGTTGTTGCTTTTAATTAGAATTAGAGTTTTATCTTGATAACTTGAATAATAAAAATTAAGTTAAATAACTATGTAAATTATTAATTTTAAAAATATTGATTAGAGAACAAAAAAATCAACACATAAGAATATATAATTAATTGGTATTTTTTATTTGCAATAAAGTTTAAAAATATTCGTATTTTTTCGTTATTTTATTTTTAAAATATAATTTGATATAAAAAAAACCAACTCAATTGATTATGATGTTTAAAAAGTTATTGCCTATAAAATAATTGAGATATAACTTAAATATAAAGAAGACTTTTTTTCCTTCATGGAAAGTGTGAATATCAGTTTTAGCTGTCAAAGTCAAAATGGTAACTCACACTAAATTACTGTTATTATATATTAAAAACTGTTATTATATATTAAAAACTCTTAAATATTACGAAACTTGAATAAGAGGAAAAAATTGTTATGTTCTTATTAATTATTAAAAAAACAAGTAAATGCTAATTGGTGTTTTTAGCGCAGGGTTAAGATATTAAAAATAATATTTTTTATTAAAATACATAAAATATTGTTTTCACTTACTCATAATTTATAGATTGATAAAAGTATGTACTCTCAATTTTTTTTTTATGTTGTTTACAAGTATATATAAAGCATTAATAGTTTAATTAAAAAAATGGATGAATTATTACTAGAAGAACAGCTTAATTGATTAAGGGTGTATTTAAAGAAAGTCCTTGATGTTTAACTTAAAGAAAAAAGTAAAGAATTCTTTTAACTCTGATTTCTTCGTTGAGAAATATTAATAGGTATTCTTTATAGGATTAAATTTTAGAAAAAGCAAGAAATGTAAGTTATAATTAATGCATTCAACATCCAGATATTTATACTTTATAATAATATCTGAGTAAACTAATATTATGATTCCGTATGCATTAAATATAAAAATAATAAAATAATCTTTTAATAAAAAATAATCTTTTCAAAAGTATAATATATTTATTCTTTTAATCTCTTAAAAATATATTAAATTCAAGATTAAAATGATAATAATCACAAAATTAAGGTTGATATCTTTATAAAAATTAAAGTGATAAATATATTATATTTTTAAGAATTATTTTTTCATTTTTCACTTTTAAAATATTAGATTATTTAAATTATACATTTTTAGATAATTTATTCTATAAAAATTAGAAAAATAATTAAATAAGAATAAACTATCTTAAAAAAAGGAATATTTTATAATTAATTGAGAGTTACAATTAATGAATATTAATTAAATTTATACATTTTTAATCAATTTAAACTTATAATAAAAAAGTATTAAAAAAGGATTTGATGGTTCCAAGTTCCAAAAAAAACTCATAACTTGTATGACTAAAATATATTTTTCGTACGTGGCAGTTACATGATAAAAAAAGTAGAAGCAAGAAGCATTCCCTGTGTTTCATCCACGGGAATTCCATGTTCCCTCAAACACTAGCCAATCAAGGACACAACATAAAATGTGTGGAGATTCTGTAACTTCAATAAACGGTCACGATCCTATGTACAATTTTGTTACCAAACACGACATCACCCTGTATTTTTATTTCCTATTTGACATAAGTGATTGTTTCACATTAAACAGAGTCAGACATACACTAGTGTTTATGTTGTGCTGTCTGGTCTTTCACTCTTCTCTTCACTTCTCAACTCTCTCTGTCTCTTTCCGCTCCTTTGTTCTTCTCGTTGCTGTGTCTGCGGAGAAGCGACATTCTGTTTACTTCGAATCTTCACCAAACGTCGACGTTTACAAGTGATTAAGTAAAACTTTTACGTTCTTTCTTCTACTGAATTTAACTCTATATGTTTATCATTGAACTGTTATGGTTGGATCCTTGTATCAGAATTTGAACGTTGTTGTTTGTTATCTTGTTTTTCCTTGGCAGTTAAGTTAGACATACATGACAACCTTTGTGCTTGAATATTCACTGGAACTTGCATGTGGTTTGTAGTTGCTGGTATGTACTTTATAAATTTAGTTGATTACGCGATCATTTCGGTTTGGTCTATGGGAATTGTTTATACAAGTTGATCGGTGTTTATGGTCTTTTCTTTGGATTTATTTAGCTTCTGTCCTTAAATTTCATCATGCACGCATAAAATGTTGTCTGCTGCATGTTTTAGTTGCAGGAATGAGAGAACAAAGAAGAAGAAGATTGATAGAAACAATTAAGATCATTTTTATTTTTTTATACTGACTAGTTTGTTGTTAACAATTCAAATGATTTTGCATCAATCCTCCTTTATTTGTTAGAGTTAATTTGAAAAAGGCTGGGTGGTATGCTTGGATTTTCATTCTTCTAACTGTCATTTGCAGAAAACATAATCGTGTTACTCCACATATGCTTCTGCTGCGTTGAAATACAAGTCCTGCCTGAGTTGTTTTTGCTGCATTATATTTTATAATAGCCATTTCCTAGATTATATTCTTATCATTTTTAAAAAGATTTGGAGAGTGTATAATATACTTATTTCCATGGGTTCACTTTTTGTATTCCAAATATAAAATGAGTTCATGTTTGGCTGCAGGTGCAAAATAGTCCATCATCCATGCTATAAATATTCTATTATGGATATTTTTTCTCATTATTGTACCTTTTAATATTTTTCATCATTGGAACTTTTAATATCTTTTCCATATTTCTACTGAAGTCTTCAGTGTTTCATTTGGTATCGGACTTACTAAAAGATTGTTGAAATTGATCTTACTAATGTATGCATTAATCCTAAATCTGATTCTGAACTTCTAACCAGCAAAAAGGCTTCTATGAGCATTGATGATCATTTATCTGATCGCAGTCAATTTTATACAACCTTGCATCTCTTAAATGTTAACATTATTTATGCTTATTTTGGTCAAGAACTAAATTAACATTGGAACTTTCTGCTTAGGTTCTTTTGGTGTGCTACATTCCTCTTTTACAGTTTATAATGTGATATAGGATATTACTCTTCAGTGGAGATTTGGATGGCATTCATGAATTCACCATTTTACTGATGCAGGTCATAGATTTTGCCCTGTAGTGCACATATGACAACTGGTTATTGCCAAAGTTGAGTTTGCACCACAGGTTAGTAGATTCCCTCAAAGACAATGTCACCGTGGTGGGAAAAGTCTTCATCCAAAGAGGTGGAGAGGAAAGGAAACAAGGAAGGTATTATTAGTACAATAAGGAGGAAATTAAGTAAATCAAGAGGGTCTAAGAATGACATTATCTCAGAGAAGGGACCTAGATCCCCTGTGCCTTCAAGATCACCATCATCCTCAATACGTGTCTCCCACTGTCTAAGTTTTGCAGATAGGCCTCTTTCTCAGCCACTCCCACTACCAGGGACGCACGTTCACTCAGCCAATTATGCAAATTCTGGAACTAGTGTAACATCAAATGTAGAAAGTGCCAGGGGCTTGAAGTCATCTCAATATTTCCCCCGACCAAAACCTGGTTGTGTTTCTAAGAGGCTAGAACCTACCAATGCTGAGGAAGATATAGCCATTGTATCAGTTTCTAGTGGCAGCTCTTTTGATAGTGATGATCAATGTGAGTCACCTTTCCCGAGTCCTCTGGCATTTGACCGTGAATATGGAAACCAAACTAACATTCACAGTACTCTCAGGTTGGTTACTTCCATTTAAATGCATATTTTTCTTTTAAATTCTTTCCATGCATTTCCCTTGTTTCCTGTTTCTTCTCTTATTAAATTTGTTTCTATGGCCAAGAAGTGTTGTGCACAGGAATCAGTCGCCAATTGCTATCCAAAAAAACTCAAGAGTATCTTCAAAAGCAGCTCCTCAATTGAGCAATCATCAACTTTTATCTACCAAAACCAAAGGGGCTCGTTTGCATGCACCAAATCTGCAAATAACTACTCCAGGTGGTTTATGGAGTGCTCCAGAAAGTTCAAAGTCAAGTCCTACAAAAAGTCCTCTAAGAAGATTTGGTTCTGAGCAAGTTTTGAACTCTGAATTCTATACAGGAAAGCCATATACAGATATAGCTTCTGGACACTGCTCTAGTCCAGGTTCTGGCCATAATTCAGTTGGTGGGGATCTGCCGGGGCAGAGCCGGTATAGCCCCGAGTATTCTCCAATACCAAGTCCTGGAATGACAAGTCCTGGTTTAAGTTCCAGGATACACAGTGGTGCTGTCACCCCTCTTCATCCACGTGCTGGAGTTGCTGCATTGGAATCATCTGCAAGACGTCCTAATGATGTAAAACAAAGGACTCACCGATTACCTCTTCCTCCGATAACAATCCCTATTAACTGTCCACTTTCTCCAACTACTACTCCTCCAGCTCCTTGTAGTACAGGCATAACAGAAAATCTAATAAGCCCTGGTTCGGGCTGGAAAAAGGGGCAACTGCTTGGAAGGGGGACATTTGGTCATGTATATCTTGGTTTTAACAGGTATTTAATAATTGTTATTCCAACTGCATACTTATGTATATTTTCTAGTACAATTGGACCTTTGCTTTTAGCTGATTTTGTTTCATTATTTGACTTCTCAATCAACTAATGTCACACACTGCATGATTCTCTTATAATATTTGTAATTGTTCTGTTGATTATCTCTCAAGGTGTGGGTTATTTATCATTAACGTGCATTAAATAGTTTCTACTTCTGATCCATAGTGAAAATGGCGAGATGTGTGCAATGAAGGAGGTGACTCTTTTTTCAGATGATGCTAAATCGAGGGAAAGTGCTCAACAACTTGGCCAAGTAAGCTTGCTTTTGTCGATTAATGCAGTTCCTCCATTTCATATTTCTCATTTTCAAAGTGAAAACTTACCTAATTTTCTGAATTGCGGTAACACCCCCCTCCCCCAAGTGATGCGTAGTCACTCATTCCAGTATCATCTTGCAGGAAATTGCATTGCTAAGTAGTCTGCAGCATCCCAATATAGTCCAATATTATGGATCTGAGACGGTATATTACTGGACTCTTTGCTTTATTCTGTTAATGGTGCAACAATTTTGTGCTTCATTTTCCAAATATATACAAACAATTCTGTTTTTAGAAATTTGCTACACTACTATAAATTTAAAAAAAGGTGTTGATAAGAAACAAAGAAAAGGTATTGATACTTCAGGTTGTTTTAACTGCTTTATGGTTCTTTATAATAAATAGGTTGATGACAAAATTTATATATACTTGGAGTATGTCTCTGGTGGTTCAATCTATAAGTTGCTTCAACAATATGGTAAACTTGGTGAAATTGCTATTCGCAATTATACTCGGCAAATTCTGTTAGGCCTTGAGTATTTACATGCTAAAAATACCGTCCATAGGTGAGTCTTGTTGATGATTATAACCACATGGTTAACTCCAAGTTCTGTTTCAATGATTGTTTTACTATTAATTTGTTGGTAAACTTACTTTCTTCTATGTCTAATTGCTGGATTTTGCTCAGAGACATTAAAGCAGCAAACATATTGGTGGATCCTAATGGAAGGGTAAAATTAGCAGACTTTGGCATGGCAAAGCATGTAAGATCTTTTACAAGATATTTTTATGCATATGCCATGTTAGCCTTCTTCTTCCTGTTGATAAAGGAAGTGCCTCTTGGGCATTGGATAGTCTGACTTGAGTTACATATACAGTCTTCATGGCTTATTAACATTACCGAGTGGAACTAATTGCAGATATCTGGGCAGCCATGTCCATTGTCTCTCAAAGGAAGTCCTTTCTGGATGGCACCTGAGGTCAGTATTATTTCTTTGTTAACTAGCAATTTTGATATTGATGCTTTTCATGTAATATTCTTGTTTATGACACTGCTTTGATTGCCAAGGTAATAAAAAATTCAAGTGGTTGTAATATTGCTGTTGATATATGGAGCCTTGGCTGCACTGTTTTGGAGATGGCTACAACAAAACCACCTTGGAGTGAATATGAAGGGGTTAGAGAATTTTGACAACAACCAAAAAAAGACTGAATAGAGTTTCATACATTTTCTGATAAAAGAATATGAATGTCTTTGTATATTGCTTATCTCTGTTTGTTCTGTTTCTACTACATAATTAGGTTGCAGCTATGTTCAAGATAGGTTACAGCAAGGAACTTCCTGCAATGCCAGATCATCTATCAGAAGAGGGAAAAGATTTTATCAGACTTTGCTTGCAGAGGGATCCAGAGAGTCGCCCCTCTGCTACTCAATTTCTGATGCATCCATTTGTTCAGAAAGCCGTAGTGGAGAGACCTATTCTGTCTGCCGATCCTTCTGAATCAAAGCCTGCCCTTGAAAATGCTATGAGATCTCTGGTAAAAGCAATTATAAGTGTTCACCAAACTGTTTCGCTCAACCATAATATTGCGAGTATATGAAATAAGTAAAAATAAAATAAAATCTGGCCTGAATTTGATTAAAAACTGCTGGATTTTTATTCGGATACTTGTTTATTCAGATATTTGTTAGTATTCATGGATAGTTGTTTTATTGGCCTATATTTTTATTAAGTTTAGATTTTCACAAATTTCTTGATTTCATTACTATCACTTTTCTACCATTCTTGTAGGCTATTGGACCAGCAAAACATAAATCACACCTGGTTTCAGAAGCAGCTGGTACACATCTGTCTAGAAGCTCGAGAACTGTCTCAGGATCAAGGTCTCTCTCTCTCTCTCTTTCTTTCAAATGCACACACACTTAGCATGAAAAAAATCCCGTACATAGATAAAAATATGTAGGTATACACATGCATATACATACTTGTACTAACTCCCAAGTCCCTGATGATTTTTGTATCAATATAATTCTTAAAATCATATTACAAAATTCCTCATTTGTTCTCTTTTCTGAAAAGGAAATTTGGGTGTAAGCTTAGGAACCTGTAGTGCTTTTAATACTTGCCGAAAAAGTATTTTCGTAATTAAGCTTCAAGATTTAATAAATTGGAAATGACTATTATGGCATTGATGTCATAGCCATGCAGAAAAATTTTTCTCAAATTATTTGTTCATACAAGGTCATGAGAATTGTCTCTGTTGTAACAGACAATGAACTAAAACTTTTTCCCATGCCATAATTCCAGTGATGTCCATGCACCAAGGAACACCTCACATGCTGTGTCTTCTACTGTTAGGCCACTGCATGGAAGTGGAAGGCTGTCTCCATCTCCGATATCTAGTCCTTGCACCGCATCCGGCTCATCTTCACCGTCGAATGGTGGCATTGGTGCAGTCCCTTATCATCATACGAGGCAGCTAACATTCTCATTAGAAGACATCAGTGAGATCCATATGCCTCAAACTAGTCGGTACTCGAATGGAAACACTCCCATATCTAGTCCTCGTACTGCATCCCCGACTAGTGCCATTGGTGCTGTCCCTTTTCATCAAACAAAGCAGCCAACATTCTCATATGAAGGTGTCAGTGCGATCCAAAGGCCTAGAAACGCTCATTATTCAAATGCAAACACTTCTTATCAGGAGCCAAAGGATGACCAACTTTGGAGGGCTATGCAAAACACTTTTGCTTACCCGGATATAGTTCCATCTAACAGTGATGCTCGTGGAAACCATAACAGGAGGGTTGTGCAGGAATTCGCAAGAGAATTTCATGATGGGAAGTCACATTTACATGATCGTGTATAGCAACTGCTGTTCAATGATCATGTAAGCCTAAACTTCAATCATAAACCTTAACCCAAGTGCTGCAATACTAATGGCTCTGGAATATAGTTATACATGAACTAGTTCAAGACTTGAAAAGTCTCAGACTAATTTCTGATACCTTAGCGTGTGTATATTCCTTGGGTCCACAAAGTGGTGCAAAATCCTCAATTTTAGAGTGGATGATGCCCTTGGATATGCAAACTTTAGCCTCAGTTTTATTAAAAACATTACTGGTTTTCGTTTTTTTTAGGGGAAATGTACATTATCAGCTTCGGTGCGGTCTCAGTTTTTTATTTAACCATTCTAGCCCAAGTGTACAAAAACAATAGTATTTATTGTACAGATGGTTAAGAACTAAATTGAAGTTGAATTTGAGAAATATTTTCCTCCCATATGTGCTTGGATTATTCTAGTTTGTTTGGGGGAGTGATGTTTAGCACCAAAATCATTGATTCTGTGGAGCTTGGTGAAAGCAACACTATAGCTAACTTGCTTTTCTGCAGTTTGCTATTGTGTTTTATCAACCTTATTTATTAGGCATACTTGCACGATGCATCATATTGATTTTTGAAGGAACAGTTAATATTCTTTTGACTGTTTGTGGACATTTTTTTAAGATACTGAAATTCTGAATCATGACTGACTTGCAGAGTCATCAGAATCAGAATTGCAGCTTTTCAATTTGACCCTTTTTCTTTGCCTCACTCTCAGGTCCTACGACCCCACCTTTATTTAACATTTGAATGAAATTTTATGTGTCGTTCAAAATACAACAAATAGTTCTTTTTTATTAAAAATTTTATGTAGAATTTAATGTTAAAATTTAACATCTTAGATTATATTTTGTATAAAATATTTGACATCAAAGTGTTATATTTTATATAAAATATTAGACATTAAAGTGATCGGAATTTATTTGGAATTTATGTAAGTTTGAATATTGTTAATTGTTTAGGGTGAAAATATGCATTGAAAGAGATGAATATTTATTGCTTTAAAATTTAAATGCATCCACTCAATTCAACTCGAACTACATGGAGAATAATAATATAATAAAAAAAGACATCATATGAGGAAATTTAAGTATAACTTGATCTTTAAAATTATTAAAAAAACAGTCATTTTAGTTCTTATTACTGAGATAGCCATTATTTGATAACGTGACAAATAAAATAATTGTTGGGTCATGTAGTTTTTATTTATTTTTATTTTGTGTAAGGCTATGCTTTGTTTGCTTTTCACATATCCTGTTCCTAACATAAATACAAGAGTTTAGATCTTCTTCGGTCATTAGAATTTTTTAATTGAAGAGAAAAAGATATACATGATGTGTGAGTTCCATGAGTTCATGTAGATCCCACACATCTTATATGTCTTACTCTTTTAATTGGAAAATTTAGATACTGGACACAAGTTGTTTTTCATAAATTCTGAGTTCAGTTGAGGATAATTAAAAATAGGAAAACAAAATAGTTAACCAATCTATCTCGAGTTCACAAACAAATAGTGTAGTAACACTCATGTCTTAATTTACACACATGATAGGTTTAAACAAATAGATATTCAGCATGAAGTGGCCAAATAGACAAAAAGAGGACACTAGGTAGATAATTCAAACACATATATGGATGAAGGTTTAATTAACCCCTTGTCTTGAATGGAATTGCTCGGATCACAATTTGGTGATATACTGCAGCAAGGGCAGCTCCAATGAAAGGTCCAACCCAGAAAATCCACTGCATGCCACAAATTAAATTAAAATTTTAAATAAGTTTAATTATATATATTAAATATTAATTTTAAACAGAGTAAAAAAAAATGAAAAAACACATACATGGTCATCCCAAGCATGGTCTCTGTTGTATATTATAGCAGCACCAAGACTCCTAGCTGGGTTAATACCAGTTCCAGTGATAGGAATTGTTGCCAAGTGGACCAAAAACACAGCAAACCCAATTGGAAGAGGGGCCAAAATCTACAATTTTATCACACAAACACCACATTATTGCATAATCATCTCAACTAACATTCCAACTTATCATCTCAACTAACATTCCAAGTTAATTTTAAGAATATTTTAGTAGATAACTGCAAACACAAAACAACTAATTATAAAATTAAGAGAAACAATTATAAAATATAAAGAGAAAAATATGTACATGTATTTCTATGAATAAATTAGTTAGTTAATTATTAACTACGAAGTAATATTGTTTATTTTATGTCCGAAAACTCAATTTCATGGAAGCTAAGACCAAAATTCCTTTAACCAAATTTAGCTGGCAAAATTAAAATTATTCTAAACTTAAGTTGGCAGAGAATTATCCAAACATGCAGGTTGAAGTGAGAAGAGAGAATAGTGAATACCGGAACGTGAGAGTCTCTAGCTTTTCTCTTGGCATCAGTGGCGGAGAAGACAGTGTAAACTAGAATAAAGGTGCCAACAATCTCAGCTCCAAGACCATCACCCTTTGTGTATCCATGACTCACAAAATTAGCTCCACCTTTATACAACTCATACCTTGCATTACCCTCAAACCCCTTCACCACACCAGCACCACATATAGCTCCAAGACACTGCATCACTATGTAGAACACCGCTCTTGTCAGCGACAGCTTCCTCGCCAAAAACAAACCGAACGTCACTGCTGGATTTATGTGCCCACCTGTTCCAACAATTCCAAAATAAGCTCAAATATGAAACTAAATGGTTCCACATCGACCAGGAATAGTACTATAATAGTATATATAAAAAGAAGGCAAGGGTAAATGATGTTGTGTAAACCTGATATTCCTGCAGTGCAGTAGACAAGAGCAAAGATCATGCCACCAAAAGCCCATGCAATTCCCTGAATACCAACAGTGGAACACTTGTTGGGTGCTCTATTGACACCCATGACAGTTAAGACAGTGATGTAGAGGAACAAGAATGTGGCTACAAACTCTGCAATCCCAGCTCTGTAAAAAGACCATGATGTAAGTTCACCAGCCTCAAACAATGGTGCTGGTGGTGCCTCCTTGTAGTCCTTATCACTTTGAGCTCCTGTGCCCAAAGCATGCCTCTCACTGAATTTCTGTGCTCCAACCTTAACATCTTCCTCCCTCTCCATGCTTTCCTAACTTTCTTGTCTTCTGTTGTGTGTTAACTCAAAACAGCTTCTTGTGCTTCCTTTTAACTCAGGTTAGTTGTTATATAGTAAGTGGAGAGTGGAAAAAGCTTGGACTCTAATTATTTTTGCTTTGCTGGAAAATGATGAAGAATAACTTTTGCTTTTCCTTTTCTTTCTTTCGAGTTATAAGTAACTCTTTTTTGCTTTAGATATAAAAAAACAAGGTTAAAGTGTTTAGGATAAAGATAATTGCGTTTTATTTTATTCAAAGATGGTTCTGGAAAGAGCCATAGGATACTGATAGGTTCTGGTTTGTATCTTTGCTTTGTTCTTATCTTTCCCCCCAGACAAACAGGGTGTTATAAATGATTTTCTAGTTCATTTTTTATTTTTTATATGTTTGTGATTAGCTGTTTAGAGCCGTTTGATTCTTTGCATGAATTTGAATAAAGTTGGTGAAGTCACGCGCACTCATTAACTTCATAAATAAACAATGCCAGAAAGAGGTATATATACAGTGGCAAGCACGAAACCCTTGCGTGTTTAAAAGGAAGTTCTTGAATTTTCCTCTAGTCAAATTAAGTAGTGAACTAAAATAAATCCCAGTCTTTAGTTTTTGAATTTAATAAATTAAAAAATTAAAAAATTAATCTTTGAATCTTTGAATTTATTATTATAGTTAGTTTCCTGTGATGTTTTGATATTGACTTTCAATAAAACATTTATGTGGCACATACATAACAAGTTTGTAAGACTTAGCAACGTTGTTGAACACTTATATTGATCTACAATTCTAAATGAATCATTCTTTTCACATTTTAGGGAGATAAATATTTGCCTGCTAGATAAGAGAATAGGAAGCTATAAATTCTGTTTTTATAACATATTATTATTATTAAATTGAAGTAATTAATGATGGAGATATCTTTAATTAAGCATACAAATCTTGTACTTGTTTCTAAATTGGTAAGACATTTTCTTTCTTAGAATTGTTAGTTCTGTGAGTATATATTATCAGTGAAGATAGACTCTCCAAGATGCAAAATGAGATTTAGTATAATAAAATGAGTTGTGATGGTTAGAATTGGCGATAATTATAATTGGCAACTCTACTAAAACAAACCCCAGTTATAATAAATTTCAAAAACAGTCTCATTCTCATTTATACTTGACAAATTGTACCTTCGGTTAATTTTGCCAATATTTTAACACATTGGGTAGGCTTAGCCCTCCACCCTAAGATAAGGAGGGGGTGGGAGTGACAAGATTAGCCCAGTTCCACTGTGCCTTACAGCTCACCCCTTAAGATAATGGACCCTATTCATGGATTGCTTGAACTCACAAGCAGCTGCAGGCCCTCACTCACCACTCACAATTCTAATTTCTAAACCTTTTTCCTTAGGATACCCTATTTATGAAAAGGTGTTGTTAATAATTCATTATCGTGAATTTATTATACGAGTAAGTCATCTAAAAAAAGGAATGGATAGTCCCCATAAAATAGTAAAAGTTTGCAAGTGTTGTTATGATTCTATAAGAAATCATAAGTTCAATTCTAAGGAAAAAAAAAAGTATTATCAATAAATTCTTATCACGATTCTTATTATATTTCTCTGGTAATTTTTAAAAGAATATATGTAAATATTTCTTGATTAGTGAGTGTCACCTGTAATCCTCGTTATATTGGCAATGTTTGCATTTCAGACCTTCATCAACACTCCTTTGGTGGGAAATGAAATGGTCTCGCAATTACATGACTGAAGCATAAGGTTGAACTATTGCATTAAGCATCATCACAATCATTCAATTTAGAGGCTACCCTTATCAGCTTTAGAAGCTACCTTAGAAAAAGAAAAACTGTGAACTCAAGATTATTATTTATTGGTGTCATTCATTTTTATTTTAATTTTTTTATCATATAGTAATCTAGGTGGAAGTCTGCCAAATCAAAATGCAAGTATGAGGGATCAACCAACCATTAAACAACGCTGATCTTATAATCACTGGTAGTATGACAGTTAGGTTACTACATAGAACTACTATTGAACAAACTCTACATCAATGTAGACTATTTCTATAAACGTGTATCCCCAGCTTTGTTCAAAGGGGATTGGTTAAGGTTTCATGAAATTATGATGCTAAGCCTTTTGTTGGGTGTGGTCCCAATTGCAGAAGATATCAGCCATGCATTAATACATCACAAAGGTCCAAGTTACAAAAATCATTGAGGGCTTAATTCTCCACTGTGTTGTTGGTGGAGTCTTATATGAGGGCAAGATCTTTCAGGTTCTCCACTAGTCCACAAAACCTTCAAATCTCGTCTCTTCCGCCCCAATGTCATCAAGGTCCCTGCATTAATGCATCAAATAGTAAGCACCTATGTAATGCTAGTAAGTTGTTCAGCAATTAAATACATAGATTATTTTAAATTTTCTTGATAGAAAACGATAAAAAGTAATATTTTCCATCAAAAGTACCGAGGGTAAATGGAACGATGTATAGTAGTGCTGGTTGACCGTGCCCGTCCATCAAGTTAAGTGCAACGTACGTAATTAAAAGACCTACCCATAAGATTAGGAAAACGTCAGGCAATAGTATTGTACTTGCGTAATCAATCATGTAACTTTTGAATCAATAATAAAAAGATGCTCCTAATCATGCATGCCAGGTATCCTACTTTAAATGGAAAGAAAAATTTTCTAATAAAAATTGGTTTTAGTTTGTAAAAACAATATTATTGAATTCAATAACAGACAAGGTGATTGGTAGTTGATTCTCACCAAAGCCATATGCAAACATTGCCCACAAGAAATATCCACTTCTAAGGGACTTATTGGCCAGCCAATCATACCTGCAAAAACATAATACTTTGATTAGAAAGGCTTTTTCATCAACTTAAAACATTCCTAGAAACTAGAAAATAGTATGCTGCAGCAAACAGCCTTGCCCTTCCATTTATTTTTGGAATGGCGAATTACAATAATCCATTCATTCTTCTACCTTTTGAGTTGGTTGATATAAGTCATGCAAGGGATAAAGAGTAGAAAAGAGGAAGGAGATAAAACCTGAGTGAGAATGCCACCAGCATTCCTGGTAGAAGAATGTCTCCAAAACCTATGATGCTGTAACCACCCCAAGGATCGAAAATGCGTGGGAACTTCAGTAACATGGGAATTCCATCTTCCCCACTACGATCACCTCGGGCTACCTATGGTGAGTAAAAATGTAACCAAATTTCAAATTAGTAAATGCATGTGGTGTTAGTGATTATCATGAAGTAGAATGGAGCATAATACTAACCACAATCATGACGCTTTCCTTGAAAAACTTCTTTGAGACAAACACCCAAAAGATATCATAAATGAAGGCGCACCCAAGAAGAACTGTACCAACCTAATTCAGGAAACAATCCAATCATATAAGATGAGTAACTTGGGGGCCTACTCGGATGGCAGCCAATTTTATAAGTTCTAAAATATTTAAATACCTAAAACCAATTTTTAGTTTTAGGCTTATTGCAGGGATGATTACTGGCTGTGGTGGCAATGACATTTGTGCCGACAACTATTGACTGACGATGATGACGATGACGACAATGACAACAACACTGGTCATAGGTGGTCATGATGGAAATGACAATGGTGATTGTGTCGATGGTAGCCATAGTGACAATGACAATATGGTTAGTTGAGGTGGCAGCAGCAGTAGTGGAAATGACAACATTGGTTAACTATTGGTAGTGATCGAGTGGCAGTAATGATGATGAGAGTGACAACCAACTCTGCCGGTCAGTGGTGAGGGCAACAGCAGTTGACAGGTGGCTATGGCGATGATTTTGGGTGATCACTGTGATAGTGACAGTAGCATTTGGATATGGGAGATTTAAATGGGTTATTTTTAAACCTAAAAGCCAAAAAGACTCCTTTTTAGTTTTAAGAAATAAGTTAGTGTTTCGAAACGTGGTTA
Source organism: Hylodesmum podocarpum (assembly GCA_026586105.1). Lineage (NCBI taxonomy): Eukaryota > Viridiplantae > Streptophyta > Magnoliopsida > Fabales > Fabaceae > Hylodesmum > Hylodesmum podocarpum. Next base: position 1,815,268 of record JALJEV010000646.1, read on the forward strand.
GCAACCAATTCAGCCCCACTTTAACTGAACACATTTTGTTTTGAAATTTGCATTTGAAAATAAAAAAACAAAAAAATAAAACCTTACAATCATGCAGAACAAGCCCTTGATTTTCACAAAGAAACATTTCATGTAGCATAAATATATCAATACAGTCTCTAACTTGACAAATTACAGATGTTAGTGTTTACTGACAGCCTGACACAAACAGGAGTGAAAAATAGAAGCAATGCCACACCAGATACACACAACAAATTAAATATTTAAATAAAATGTTGGTTCATTTTTTTTCCCAATAAGAGATACATCAAAAGATTGTCAAAGTAAATATGAAAATGTCCATTCAATGGCTTCTACTTAAAAGTAACAGAATTCAAGAATAATTTTATCATGGTTAACATAAAGAACCGCACAAGCATCATGTAAGCTCAAATAATTACCTTGAGATTTGGTACATGTACAATCTGTAGAACTGTGATTATCAGTGCAATTCCCTGTAACAATAACCAATGAAAAAGAAATAATGATTGAAAGTGACTAATAGCTTATCTAGATAAGTATAAAATTAAACAAAATTTTTATATCATACATCTAGCAAAGTTTATTATTTGTACAGTTATGCAAAGAAATATCATGAAATAATTGCATTCAGAAATAAGGATCCAAAACAAAAAGTCTTCACCCAAAGCACCCACTTGACACTCCTGACAGGTGGTTGAATTTCCTTTTAGTATGTGGCAGAGGCAAATGGATGCCAGGACACATTTTACAATTTATGCAAATAAAGCACAACCAGATTATGAGAAATGTACCCTCTTCCTCTTCGAAAACAACAAAGAAAAAGGAAAACTTGTCTTTAGACATGGTATGTTTGAAGAAGAGAGTAAAAGAATTTTAAGACTGGAGAAAAAATTATCCATACAAGTATATCTTGACCAATCCAGGCAAAGGATTCACTGCGATAAACTGCCCAGAGAACGGAAAATGTTATACAGAATGGAGAAACAGCCAAAGTTAGGTGTGAGATAGCTCCTATGAATGGTACTTTGATGCAGGGCTCTGCAGCCTGCTTGAACCACCTGCATGGAAAACAAAATACGTTTCTCCTATAAGTTAACATTGCAGAGGAAGTGAGGAACATGTTGACAACTTCAATTATAAAGGACATAAAAGGATGCAAGGGCGGAAGCTTAAATATTCTAGAACACAACATCCTCAATCTTACTCTCTCAAACGTGATGAAAGAAGTGACTAATCTACTTGACATGATTTTCAAGAGTACAAGGTATTAAAGCATCCCAATCCTATATCATTAGAAACATTTATATACTAGTTGTAAACATCAAAAGGCAATAAGATTATCAACATCTCATGTCATTCAAGCATAAAACAGTTAAGTTTAAATGTTATAACATATTTTCACAAAGTGAATGATCAAATTAAGCACATATAATAGCATTTATGAATTTCTAGTCTAAGATTTGAAAACAATAAATGAAATGTACATTCAAATGAAAAAAGCAAGATAGTTGCTTCAATGCTTAAGGCACCAGAGGCATTTATGTGATAAGATAAGCAATCCATCCAAATTCCAACAAGGATTATTATTTTGTTATCAAACAGACTCTCCCAGATCCAATTTGAGCTTCTAAAATAATCAAACAGGAACTGCTTCAGAAAAATAACAAATGGCAATCTTCTAAATGGATACTAAGACCAAAACTTCTTAATAACATTCATTAAAGATGATACACCACACCTGGACAAAATAGCAACCAAGCAAGTTTGCAAGCCCTGCATATACAAGAAAATTATGGTTAGAGATGACTTGACACAGGATAGCATGGCAAAAGCAGGAAAGACTCAGGTTATGAATTCGGTAATGACTCAAGTAATGTGTGTTCTTGCAATGTTTTTATAATGTGCACTCTTGCCCACCGATAATGTGCAAGTAGATATTCTTTTTCTCACACAAATGCAAGTACAGAAATTTTAGACTGATCAGTGGAAGTTAATACCTCTGTCCCACCGATACAGAAGAGAACCACCAAAATGTCAATGAACCATGATGACATCAGTTTGTAAAGCAAAAACAGGAAACACGAAGCAAGTACAACAAAAAGGACAGCAGCTTTCACATTCATATTTACAACTCCACTAGCACCACCATATTTTGTGTTTGGGATTTCATCAGAAGCATCCTATGAAAAAGAGAAAATAATTGATAGCAAACAGTATGATCAACAATTTATTAAGAAAAGAAATGAGAATCCAACTTGAGGAAATACTAAAAGAAAAGGGAAAACTGACCTTTAGAAGCTTATCATGTTCAACAGCTGCTTCCCAAGTCGTCCAAGCTGACCAATATGATGCACACAATATGGTAAGAACTGCCATCATCCAAAGAAATACTTCTGCTATGTCAACAGCTGGTCGAAGTGGTGAATATAGCTGCACAGACACTGCAAAATGGAACCATTTTTAGAAAGCTCCCCTCCCCTTTAGGGAAATCAAAACACCATTAAAGATGTTGTGACCACCACTCAGCTAACTTCAATAAACAGAAATTATTACAAGTCCTCAAACATTTACAAGAAAAAATCAGATAATTATTAGAAATGGAAAGGAAGCTCACCAGTTGAAATACTTGTCAGCATTTTTTCCAGCCTCGTACCTGCATCTAGTGGAAGCATGACAGCAGGTATGTGTATGTTCAAATCGGTTTCATCAGGTTCGCAAACCATCTTGTAAAGTTCTGCAAAACATAAAATCAAATTTGACATGAAAAGTGAAATAAGTACACGTACTAGACATGCCCCACTTAACACAGCAGCATAGCAACTCCTCCAACTACCAAAAAAAAAAAACAACAAACCCCCCTCCAAAAAAAGAAAGAACTAAATGGAAAAAAAAGAGCATTTTTACCATTTTTTTTTCTTTTACCTTTTTGGTTATTTATAATGAGGATGGCTGAAGCATTAGCATTCTGTGCAGTATTTGCCTTTTTTGTGAATGTGCAGTTGCCTCGATCCACCATGATGACATCTCCCACAATCTGACAGTTTACACAACATAGTTGTACTACAAACATTCAGTACTTTGCTACTCTAACACTAGTGACCAAAATACACACACTACAACATGTCACACAAGAAGAAAGAATCATAGAACCTTATTCTTTGGTGAACTACAACAATCACGAGGATCTGAGAGAACAAGGCGCGTGTGCTTTGCATTTTTCTCTTTAGACACAATAGTTCTACCAAATCTGGCACCAACACCAACAAATTCAGCATCCTCTACACCATTGACCCAAGTTTGCACTTTCACCTAAAAATTAAGATAATAAGTTAATCACCACTTGAATTGAACTTCAGACATATAAAATTACTCAAAAACTAAACTTTGACCCCAAATGCATAATTCTTAACAAGTAACAAAACATGATTTTGGTAAGCATGCTTTTAGTGTGAGGACAATAAATGATACCCAGAAATGAAAACAGTATAAAAAAGTGATCTTTGTAAAGTGGGTATACCAGAACGAACTGGTTCTCGCAACCGGGCTTTTTGGGTGTTGAATCGTCGTGAACTATGTCTCCAGCTATGACAGAAGGAGCATCACGGAGAAGCAGAGTTACAGCAGAAAATAAGAGAATCAAGCAAATATTTTGTGAAGTCATGGATGCATGCAGTCTCCACAAGATTTATGAAACCATTACCAACTCAGAGTTGAAACAGAGAAAAAGAGAGCAAAAGTTTTCGCTGCCGCGTCTTGGAACAATCAACTTTAGATTTTGATCCATTCAATAAAATATAGAAGAAATCAAAGCATATTACTATAAGAGTATTAGTAATAATAATAATAATAATAATAGTAATTAAAATTATTAGTCATACATAGATGCATTATTAATTAATTTTATAATATTTATATGCTTAATTATAATTTGTTGAAGTCGTACAAAAATAGCATAATAATTTTGTTATAACAAATAAAATAATAATAAAAAATGAAGAAGAAAAGTGTGAGGAAAAAATGCGGTAAAGTCACGGCAACTACGGAGACTGTTGTTGTGTGACTCAGACCACACGCCATTCACGATATAATATATAATAGTTATATAAATATTTTTTATTTGATTAAGACATAATAAAATTACTCTAAAAATAATAATAATAATAATAATAATAATAATAATAATAATGTTATTGCGAATCAGCCTAACAAGATGAAATATGGATTCTTTGAAATAGAAAGTGAGATAGAGTTTAGTAGAATTGATTTTGATATTTTAGTTTCAAATTTTTAAATATTATTGAGATTTATGTTTAGATTAATCTAAATTTATTATTGATTGAAACATGTGTTGTGCTGTGTAAATTAATTTTAAATGATAAACGAACAGGGATAACAGTTCTAGACTTCTAGTGAATTGAATTTGGAATGGGCAGGAAGGGAAGTCACATGATTTTGTGGACATTATTTCTTATTTTATTCTTTTGTAAGCAACTGATATTTTTTTGTAACATGATAGTGAATGTCTTGGTTGAAGAAAATTGAATCTCAAACAGAAACTTAACTATCTATCAACTGAACTGAAGCTTGTTGATTTATAAGTAGCAGTTATTAGTCCTGGTACACTATATTTTATTGTTGAAGATCTTTATTTTAAATTACAATATTTGCTTTGAAATAATTATGTTATAATATTTCGTTATTAACTAGTTAACTCATAAAATATAATATTTCTTCATTTATACTTATCTTTTACTTTTCACCTTAAAAATATAATATTTATATTTCTTCATATTTTATAACTAATTATATTGTTTAACTAATTATATTGTTTAACTAATTATATTGTTGTCTATCAAATATTTTTCCTTCATTAACCATTAACCATGGAAGTTCAGCCTGGTTTTTAAAACAAATGATTGGACTGATTTCCAGTGCCATTTTGTAATGTTTACATAATACATACGGACTTGAATACAGGATAAACTCATTTGCTATAACCTCTTCTATCCCTTTCCCTAAAATTATCCCATTACAATATGGACAATATTATGTTCTTTTTGGTGTTACAAACTATGATTCCAACATTATCAGCAAGCTGGCTGGTTAAATGTACACTACATTTTTATACTTGTGCAATTGGAGAAAAAGGTGGGTTTAGCACATAGGGTGGAATCTTAGGCACATTCCTGTTCTCTTCTTTGGTGACTGAGTTGATAAATAACTCTACCTCCTTCTCAAGAAGCATTTTCAATGAATTGCATCGAGATATCTGTTTGTTTTTCTCATGCCTTGCATCAATGAAGGTGGAGGTGCCATGCAAAATTGCAACACAAATGGAGAAAGCCTGTAATGGAGATAATTGTGCATGGAAATCAACTGCATATTGCCCCTCTTCAACCATCGTCATGCCAAAGGTAGGAGTTCTTTCCTTGGCTCCCTATGCATCAGAAGGTGAGATAAGTACCATAATAAAAGTAAAAAAATCTCATAAATGAAGCATGTTGAAACTGCAGCAATGAATAAAACAGAAAAAAGATTCAATTGTGATCGCAATGCTGTATATTTGACATCTTATGGAGAGGCATGCCTCTTGTAGAATTAGTTCATTGTTAGAGACGGTATCATTTTGCTTTTTATTTTATTGTGGATGCATATATCTTCATTGCGATAGAGAAAATGCGGGAGTCAAATTCAGAAGAGTTTATGTGAAGTTCAAGTTTTACCTGAGTGAAAAGTTCCAGTGTTTGATATTCCTCCATGAGAAAGTGGTCTTTAGCAAATTGAATACTGGGATTGCCTAAAAGAATAAGGGGACAGGCCATGTCCCAGCCACCACAATCACAACCTCCACCGTGTTTCCATCGATCAAGTAACGATGAGGGACCGTGGCTTTCAGCACTTGGCAAACCATGGTTGCCAGTTGGTAGTACCACCTTCACCTGTTCTAGTAATTTCTTGACATTAAGGTTTTTTCTACTCTGCTCTACTGCTGAAGAGAGATCACTTAGTCTGGAATATGCTTCAGCATTTATTCTATCCTTTGTTTTGTGTTTCAAGCTTTCTCCCTTGTGAAATGGAATTTGCAAAACAATGGCAGCCATTTCAGGGTTTGAATGCAATTCTGAGGATGACAAAGGATAAGAATTTGAATTATAAGAATCTGCATTGCCTGATAGAAGCCTGTGTTTAGTTGCCAAAGTCTCTTCATGTGACGTAAAAGTTTCTCCCTTCACTCCTACACGGGAAGCTTTTGGAATTTTAGAACAACCGCACTTGCTGTGAAGCTTTTTTCCTAGTGAAAGACTTTTTTTTGATTGTGTAAGATCATGCATCACAAATTCTGTCTCCATAGAGTTGTCAAAGACTCCACCTTCTAATTTGGAACATAAACTATTGGAAACTTGCATCTGTGCTACCATTGACGAGTCTTTGTCACAATAATGGGATCCCAAGTCAGTGGAAGTACTTTTGTTTTTATTATCAATTGAGTGAAAGGTATACACCCAGTTGAAAGCATTGTCTGATTTCCATGTCTTTGCCACAAAGACATCTTCCGGACACTTTACCTTAAACTCAAAAAAAGGCAGTCCTTGTTTATTTTTCAACTTGAGATTGCCATGAAGATGAACAGGTGAACTTGATAGACCTGAAAACTGGATATCTCTATTGATAAACTCAGAAATAATGTCAGAATGCTTTGCTGTGTTAGAGAAGTCATTCAGTAAAGATCTCTGATAAGTCCTGTTTCTTGTACCATTTCCAGTCTCAGTTAATTTGATCTCAGAAGTTTCCAGCACACAGCTCACAGGGCTTGTCAAAGTTTTTGGCTTTGCGAACGAATTTAACCTCTTCCTGAGAGAGGTGAGTGAGGCTTTTGAACTTGATCTTGGTGAGCATTCAGTCTCTGATAGAGATTGGAGGTGGGAGATTTCAACCATAGCTGAGAGTGGCTTTTGTAATCCATGAACTGTCTCTTCTTGAAGATGAAAATTACCATCAATTAGTGAACCATAAACCTTGTCACTTCTGAACTCTGTATTTATAGAACCAATCCCTTCTAATGGACTAGATTCTGCATCCCAAACATCTGAATTTATGCAAAATTCAATAAAGTCATTTGAGGAACCAGACACAGATGGTGATGGTGAACCTAATTTTGAGTCCTGAGATATTACTGAAGGTCTCTCATCCAGACTTTCATCATCAGAACCACATAGAGAATCAACAACACTACCCAAAAAAGAGGCATCACTACTCCTAGATGAAATTTCTATTTTTTTCCTTCCACTCATAGTGCCCATTTTCCTTATATTTATTACTTGTTCTGAACTCTGATACATGGAACCTTTTCTCATTTCTATGTTAACTTCAAGTCCATGAGATCTACAGGGAAGGCTCTGACGTGAAGAACTGTGGAAGCGACCAAATTTGATATCAGCAAAGTTCTTCTCTTTGAGTTTCAAAAAGTCTTCTTTCCCAATGGATTTCCCATTTTTATATCTTTTCTTCACATTCAAACAATATTGATGAGATGGAAGAACGGTATCAGGACTGAGACCCACTGAAGATTTGTCACTTAGATCCAACTCGAATTCTTGCCCCATCCACAAATTAGAGACCTGCATTAATACTATTAAAAGCATAATCAGAAAAAATAAAATAAACAGAGAGAGAGAGACTCAACTGCATGTGACACAATGCTGCATTAACGAGTTTTAAATCTGATTTTTTCAGCTAATCTACATATATTTATAGCTCAACTTCCTACTCAGCACAGAAATATCATATTATTACAGTGATTTTTAAGGTGACCTATTCAATTTCAGCTCCTACCCTATACAGATCAGAATCATAATTAAAACAGAAAGTAATGATATTTCACATAACAAATTGCTAATTGCAGATAAGAAACAGCACCTACACTATACAACATGTAACAAATTTCTAAAATATCAAGACAAACTTGCAATTGCTAACAACCATTATTGAAAAAGAAGAGTCCCACCGGTGATCTCAAAAGCTAGAAATCGGATTGCAAGAAAACTTGAAAGTAACAATTTTGATTCCCAACAGCCCCACCCAAAAGCAAATGCTATATGATCTGTAGCCCAAAAAAATTGCAAAAGCAAAAGGTGAAAAGAATACTCGTGATCTGTATAACGCCCAGAATTTGAGTAAAGTGCGTACAAAAATGGTAATTGCTGCGCGAATGTTAAGTATAACATTTAAAAATATTAACAAAGTTCACTTTAAAACTAAATCATAACCATAACAGTAGTAGAAATTTGAAAAGCAGTTAAAAGGAAAGGAACATACTGAAGTAGATGTTGGAGAAGTGAAGTGAAGGAAAGAAGAACTCGGGGAAGAGCGTTAATACACAAGCATTGTCACCAAGAGTGTAACTGAAGAAAAGATCAATCTTTCATGACCCGTTGGAAAATCAGAATTGGGGAGGGTAAAGAACAAGAAGAAGAAGAAGTGAAGAGTGGTAAATGGTGGCAAAAAGTGAAGTTAGAAGGATAAGTAGTGAACATAGAGAAACACTGAATTCTCTCACACACGAAAAGAAGGGGAAAGAAGAGACAGCAAACAGATGATCTTCAGTACATGTCTCTGCTAAAAGAAAAAGTTGTGTCCTTTGATCAAGCACTATCATTATCATTTCTCTTTTCTCTTCTTTACTATTATTACCATTTATCAGAAATCTTATTTGTTAAACTGCGGTCACAAGTTATACAGTGAGACACTAGAGGAAAAAGGATATGTGATGTTTTTTAAAATATTCATTTAGATTTATTTATCGATAAAAAAAAAGTTATTATGAGTTACAAGTGAAATGTGTGAAATAATGCATGCAACTCGTACAATATATACTTTTTTAACAAATTTCAATCCATGGTATTATGTGTATTAAAAAGAACATATTAAAATACATGTTACTAATATTTTTCAAAGGAATATATAAAAAATATTGTTTGATGAAATATTGTATTAATTGTTATTTTTCGATTGTTGGTATTTTTACTTTCCTTTATCTGTGCCAGCAAGTGGGACCAGTGAGACAGGACCAAGTTCGGCCCAGACCAATGGAGAGAGAGGACGCACCCAGTCACCCACGGCCAAAAGACAAATAACCCCAAAAAGGAACAATTTCTTGCGGTGTGCATGAAGCCATGAAGGGGTAAGAATGTCTTATTGATCTTACCAGTTACTATAGAGTGATTGACAAACAACAGACTGCAATCCCATGAAATTAATAATTAATCACTGTGCATAGAATGATGAGATAATAAGAGGCATTTTGATTTTTGATTATAAGATAGGTCGTGTGAAAATTATAGTGTTTGTTTTTTTGGTAAAATTTGTTGACAATGATGCCCCTTCTTGGGTGTTTTTCTTCCTAATGGGACACGCAGAAAGAGCTGTTGGGTCAAAAAGTATTATGGTCATTTTGGGAAGCATGGATTGGGAGTTGGCACTTGACAGATGTGTGAAATTGCCTACAACTACAAGTGTAAAGACAAAAGGAAAGGACAAACATATTACTAAATCAGATATGGTTTGCATGTGCTTGGAATGGGGGGCGGCAAACCAAACCAAAATCAATAACTGTCGGTCGGTCATATTCTGCTTTGGTTTATCATAATTGATGTTACGATTATATAACATTTTTGTTATCTTCTCAATATCAAATAAAAAAATGAATATATTTAACATGTTAAAAATTAAAACTTAAAACACATATAAACAGTTAACATTTTTAAAGAATTAATAGAAAAATAAAAATAGTTCATCCACGCAAATTGAAGTGTGAAAGAACGATCGTACATATCGTTGTTTGACTGGTAAAACTACATGAAAATAGTGCATGCCACGAGAAGATACGTCCAAAGTTTAGGATAAATGAGTATTAATTAACTTCAAAATTTACCATTGCTTAATTTACTAAACAAACAATCAAGTTTAGTTCATTTTCTTTTATCTCTTTACATTGTTTAATGTAATAATAAAGTTATTATGTAACAAATATACCATATTACAAGGGATAAAGTTACATTGTTTGAGAGATAAAGTTACATTGTTTGAAGAATAAAGATAATATAAAGCTATTATGTAACAAATGTACCATTTTTGAAAAAATCAGGTTCTGTTTAACTATTTATGGAAGAAGCAGGGGATTCGTGGTGAACACAATCACCATGAAGAACGTATAGTTGAAGTTGCCATAGTCTCTGTCGAATCCTTGCTCGATCACAGCGTTGCTTTACAAGGGATACCGTACCTAGCTGCATCCTATTGAGTATAATATGCTCTTCCATCAATAAATTGAAACGACTGAAGCACTGAACATTACATGTATCTTTCTCTTCACAAACCGTTACTAGTGATGATAATACAAAAATGCCAACATGTTCCCTGGTGGACTATATAGTTTCCACATGTGCTCAAAATTATGCAGAACATCTCATGCGATAGGTCCTTCTAGGCGACAATGTGTCATGTCAGGGCTCTCCTTGTCCACCTTTAGCATTTGAGGCACCTCTAAATTTTGGTTGATGAAAAATTGAAAATCATCACGGTGAGTTGTCACCACCAAAAGATTTGTAACCATGACGTTGCAACCTAATTCATGAGAAAATAGGTTAAACTTTCTTTAAATGAACTATGTGGACAAAAGCATTGAATTCCCACTATGACTTGCTTGGATCATGCCATATAAGAACTTGCCAAAGAATAATTTTGCAAGTTCATATTGCTTTAGTAAATGATTGCCATCTGCTGAGTAACTTATGCCTCTTTGGTTGGGGGGTGATCACAAATTAAGGTAAAGTCAATGTAGTTGTAACTTCAAAAATAGTTTTCTAGCAGGGCAAAAAGAGAAATGGAAGAGCAAAGGATGAGTGGATCCTAAATCTGTCACAACTAGTAATTAACATCCTGTCTAAAAGATATATATGCATAACCATAGCCAATAAAATTTGTCAACAAGTGGGATAAATTCATCACAAATAGAAAATGCTGCCAACACCTTTATTTGTTCTATATAAAAGTTATCAGCAAAGGACTAACCATCAGAATGAAGAAGGCTATTGAATTGCTCATGTATAGTAAAATAAACCTGTATGTTTATAAATCAATATAATTAGAGCATGCTAACAAAACATATATAAATGTCACAACTAGTAATTAACATCCTGTCCAAAAGATATGAATGCATAACCATAGCCCAAAAAATTCATCACAAACAGAACAATGCCACCAATACCTTTATTTCGTTCTAAATAAAAGTTATCAGCAAAGGACTAATCATCAGAATGAAGAAGGCTATTGAATTGCTCATGTTTAGTAAAATAAACCTCTAAGTTTATAAATGATATAATTAGAACACGCTAACTAACATGATTCTGTTTTCAAAAAGAATGTAGACAGGCTAAACTAATCAAAACATTTTGGAGGGGTGAGGATATAGGGTAGTGGAGTAAGCCACAGTTTCAATTATATGATGTTTTGTATCAGAAATAGAATAACTTTTAGTTGGAAGTTTTATTCCATTGAAAGTTTAGTATGATTATTAACATTCAAGGTTATCAAAGTCGAGGATTTACATAAACTTATAGACATAGAGCTTCCATAGTCTCGACTAGCCAAATTGTAAGAATTTACTTATTATAGAAAATAATATTAAAAACCCAATAAAAGACATGCATATATAATACTCTTAACACAGCGTAATTTAACATTTCAACTCCATAAAGTAGCAAACCACAATAATGAAGTGTTATAGTATAATAATACTAAATAAGATTAGACTACATGAATGATCAAATCATACACAATAATACACCAAAAAAGCATACACAAATTCACTAACTTGCTTCTTGACTCAAGAGTTTATGTAAGTTTACACTAGTTAAATAAGTTTATCTAGAAAAGAGTCAAACAACAAGTTAACTTGCTTTCTCTATCTAGAAATGTGAACTCGTAACTCATAAGAGTTTTACTTGTGAGTTTACAAGTTAACTCGAGAGTTTGAGAACCTTTGCAAGTTTATGTAAGTTTACACAAGTTAAATAAGTTTATCTAGAAAAGAGCCAAACAACAAGTTAACTTGCTTTCTCTATCTAGAATTGTGAACTCGTAACTCATAAGAGTTTACTTGCGAGTTTACAAGTTAACTTGAGAGTTTGACAACCTTTGTAGCAATCATATAGCACTTTATAGAGATTTTTAATCACATTTTAGATTTTCTTTTATCATCTAATTATTTTAGAAGTTGAGACAAATGCATGGAAAACTAAGAATTTTTCTTTATTAAAAAAATGATATTTTTCTGAAAATTGAAATCAACAATGTTGGAGAATTTTTCTTCTATCTGATGTTATTAAACCCTGCTAGGGCCAGCCAGATGGATTGGTCAACTGGGAACCAGACCCATAGCTAGGTCAGTTCAATAATTTGATTGGCTATGTTACCAAACCAGTAACTATGTCATTAAATTGGCCTTAGATTATGTCATTAAATTGGCCTTAGATTCGTGTGACCGCTCTAAACTGCGCCCAAGTTCATCCGATTAGAATTTTGTGTTTCAATTTTGATGTTCTCTAACATGAAAGGTTGCAAACTCTAACAAAAAAATTTCTGTCACATTGGCTAAATTCACCGCATAACACTCTAACTCACTTTTTCTTTCTTACTTGCAAGCCATCCCACCTACAATATTCTCAAACAATAGCTAAGAAAATTACACAAAACATAGCCAATAAAGACTTGAACCCTGAACCTTTTATACAGGAAATCCCTAGCCTTGTCAATTATTAATTAGGCTCATCACTTCAATGATCAGTCCAATTCTGATAACACTGTTTCTATCACTTCACCGTAAATTTTTTCTCCAACAAAATTTTAATATTAACATATGAACACGTTCTGCATCAGATATGACTCATGAATCACTCATTTTATTATCAACTTAATTTCAACAGTGAGATGTCTATAGATTCCATTTCAAGAAAAATTTTAGTAGATAAAAGACTTTGATAAGGGCTATGCCCTAATTAAAGAGCAGTTGCTCACAATCGTAGAGAATGGGTTCATAAAAGGGAAATCAGACCAAATATGAGGAAATTTGAACTTAATGCTTTTAATTTTCTTGCTCCAAAAGTCGGTGCTTAATTTAGCTCATAAATTTGATAAACTCAAAATGGCATATACGGCTTCTAAAATATCCATCCACGTAATAAAACACAACCAAGGAACTTATCATCTTGAACTGGCCACAAAAATGGAAATGTTGGATTATGAATTTATGAATAAGGGTACAGTGATCTTGCCCTCTAATATATTTCCAAGGGAAACAATAATAAACAAACAGAAGTTGAATTTAAGTTGGCTCTTAATAAGCTTTATACCCAACTTTGAAAAAGAATTGGATTTTTGTTTTGGCAAAGATGGAGCGAAGGTGGTTGGTGTAACAACTTATGGAGAGGTTTTGGGTTCATTGGAACACTTGGATTTATGGCAACTATTGCCAAAGGAGACATTATGGAGGAAGTTGCCCTTGGTGTAGTATTGGTGGGGGATGGTAAGGTTTATGCCTCTCGTCTTTGGCATGTGAGAAGAAACATTTCACAGTACCCAAATATGTGGTCTATAGGTAAGGTATCATTTTTGGCCAGTGGATATAATAATAAAACAAACAACAATCTAGATTTTTTATTGGTAAACTATATAGATAAGCTAGACAACTTTCAAATTAACACTTGGTCATTTTCGAAAAAAGTTTGTTGAGCACATCCACTCATTTGTTCTACCGGGGAACCTAACCATTTTATATCTAGAAAAATCCTCAAACATGATTCTCACCACCTCGACGCTACTTCATTACTTCTGCATCCGGTTCACAATCTGATACAGACCCAATTGTTATTGGGCCGAAGGAGGTGGGGCCAAATGAGATGATGACCCAGGAAGCAAGAAACACACGTAGATGGGGAAAAGTTTATGAGAGGAGAGGCAAGGAGAAAGCTGAGGTGGCACTCTAGAAGGAGAGGTTAGTTAGAGGAGAGAGAAGGGGGGATATTAGCTGTAAATAAAAAGAGGTTGAGGGGATCCGGGGAAGGGATTATTCGGTTATTGGATATTATTGAAAGAAGAACCTTGTGGTTGTTTCTTAGGAGCAGTGCTCTGGAGCAGAGGATATTCATTATCTTTCTGTTGTTATCATTTCCATTTCCATTTCAGTTTTTAATGCAAAATTCAATTCTATTCTTCTAGATTTCCGTGTTGCTATATTATAAACACTATCAATTGGTCCGACCTGCCGGATATCAATTGAAGACGGAGAACCATGCCACCGAAGAAGAACAATGCCACAGGAGAGCCAGCAGCGGAGGAGGATGATGGAGCTAAGATGGATGTTGTTGTAGGAGAAGTTTCCAAGCTCAAAGCAGTAGTAGATGAGCTTGTTGCTCAATATCAACATAATCAGCACCAAATTGGTCTCATGTCCAGCCAAATGGAGTCGTTGCGTCAGGAAGCAGCCGCAAATCAATCGAGACTTTTGAGTCTCATGTCCACGTTTTCGAAAAGCGCGACGGAAGTAGAAGGGCAGGGATCAAGTAGAAAGGGAGAGGTGAGGTTGAATAAGGAGAAAAGCGTAGGGACGCAGGGACTGAGACAATTAGAAGGGGACGATTTGGAGGAATTCAAACAATCCATGAAGAAGGTAGAATTACCTGCTTTTTACGGCGAAGATCCTGCCGGCTGGATATCACGAGCGGAGATCTACTTCAAGATACAAGAGACGCGTGATGTTGTTCGTGTGAATTTGGCACAACTGTGCACGGAAGGAGGCACTATCCATTTCTTCCACGCTCTGCTAAACGATTATGAAGAGTTGACGTGGGAAGATCTGAAGAGAGAGTTGTTGGAGCGCTACGGAGGAATGGGAGAAGGCAGCGTATACGATCAATTAGCCGCGCTGAAACAGAATGGGAGCATGGAGGATTACATTCAGAAATTTGAATGTCTCATCGCACAGGTTCCACGAATGATGGATGAACAGTTCTTTTCCTATTTTACGCAAGGGTTATCACCGGAAATTAGAGCAAGATTGAGGAGTCTTCATGTGGCGAGTCCACTGACACGGGGGCGCATGAAGAACGTAGCGCGAGCTCTGGAGTTGGAGACGAGAGGACGTCAACTTGCGTCACCGGCGAGAGGAAACATGCGTGGAGAAGAAAGAAACCAAAATTATATACGACCCGTTTCAATAGCTCTGGGTCGCAATAACCCGAAACAATATTCGGGTAGTTGGGGGTCCAATGGACCCGGCCCAAGTGAAAAGAAGGAGGGTGGTGGGATAAATAAAAAGGGAACCAGGGACGAGGTACACACCACCTATCCTATCAGGATTTGGTGGACAGAAAACAAAAAAGGATTATGTTTTAAGTGTGGTGGGCCTTTTGGGCCGTTCCACCAATATGTCCAATGAAACAACTCAGGGTTGTTTTACTGGAAGAAGAAATACGCATGGAAGGTGACGATGTAGTGGGAGAAAACGGGGAAGAAGAAGTGAACAGTGAAGAGTGTGTGGATGGTGCTTGTTCTGTGATGATGGGTAATTCAATGATTCGTGTGCGAGATCAACCTAGAACGATGAAACTTGGTGGTAAGGTGGGAGGGATTCCCATGCTATTGTTGGTGGACAGTGGAGCCACGCATAACTTCGTGTCACGCCGAATGATTGAATTGTTGGGATGGTCGTGGGAGGAGACAAGACCAATGCGCATTTTGCTGGGAGATGCCATAAAACGAGGACTCAAGGGATTTGTCGCGACATCAAAATTGAATTGGAAGGAGGAGAAATCATGATTGACGCCTACCTATTCGAATTAGAAGACATTGATATCATCTTAGGAATGGCATGGCTATCTACCTTGGGAGAAACGTTAATAGACTGGCAGAAGCAGGTGATGAAAGTGAATACGAGGAGAGGACTCTGGACTTTGAAAGGTGTGACACGAGAAGCTTCATTTTCACTGTCTGTTTGTGAATTAATGGAAGAACAGCAGAAGAAGGTTGAGGACCAGTTGAATGTGGAGCGGCAGGATACTTTGAATAGGTTGCTTCAAGGATATGAAGATGTCTTTAAGGAACCCAAGGGCTTACCACCAAAGAGGTCTAAAGAACACAGGATCATTCTGAAACCAGATCAGGAACCAATAAATGTTCGTCCTTATAGGTATGCATTTCATCAGAAGAATGAAATTGAAAAACAAGTCAGGGAGTTATTGGATGTGGGACATGTGAGGCCAAGTCAAAGTGCTTTTTCTAGTCTGTGATATTGGTGAAAAGAAGAACAATAAGTGGCGTATGTGTGTGGACTACGAGCACTAAATAAAGTGACGATTCCGGATAAATTCCCTATTCCGGTTATTGAGGAATTATTAGATGATTTGCATGGGTCCAATTTTTTTCTAAGTTGGATCTTCGTTCTGGATATCATCAAGTTAGGATGAAGGAGGAAGATATAGAGAAAACAGCTTTTAGAACACATGAGGGCCATTATGAGTATCTTGTAATGCCCTTTGGTCTCATGAATGCCCCATCAACATTTCAAGCTTTGATGAATGAAGTGTTTCGTGACTTACTGAGGAAGGGAGTGTTGGTTTTTTTTTATGACATACTTGTGTATAGTCATACTTGGACAGAACATGTGACGCTGCTACAAAAGGTGCTAGAAGTATTGAGGTTTCATGTATTGTTTGCTAATTGGGAAAAATGCACATTTGGAAAGAGGAGTGTGGATTATTTGGGGCACATCATATCAAAAAGTGAGTATTGTTGATCCAACCAAAGTCAAGCGAGTGTGATGGAATGGCCAACACCCAAGAATGTTAAAGGGTGAGGGGATTTACGGGATTAACAAAGCTACTACCGTAAGTTTATTAAGGACTATGGTAAAGTGGCAAAACCACTCACAGAGTTAACTAAGAAGGAGGGTTTAGCTGGAATGATAAGCTAGCGCAAATGGCATTTGAGGAATTAAAGCACAGAATTACTCGAAGCACCAAGATTTACAACTACCAAATTTTGAAGAAGAATTTGTCTTTGGAGTGTGATGCCTGGGACAGAATTGGAGCCATTTTGATGCAGCAGAGAAGACCAGTGGCCTATTTCAGTAAAGCATTGGGTCCAAGAAATTTAACAAAGTCAGTATATGAAAGAGAACTTATGGCAGTGGCGCTTGCAGTACAGCATTGGAGGCCTTATTTGATTGGGAGGAATTTCACCGTTTATTCTGATCAAAAGAGCTTAAAGCAACTGTTGCAGCAGAGGATTACAACGGGGGGTCAACAGAATTGGCTAGCCAAACTTTTGGGATACAATTTTGAAATTGTATACAAGCCTGGAATAGAAAACAGAGGAGCTGATGCCCTTTCCAGAAGTAAAGAAGATGGAGAGTGTCATCAAATGGTTTATTATCCATTGTGGGAGGGGTGGCAAGAATTAAAAGAAGAAGTGCAGGCAGATCAGAAGTTGAAGAAAATAATAGAAGAAGTGCAGAATGGAAACAGAGAGGAAAGGTATTCTGGTTTTGATTATAAGCAGGGAGTATTATTATACAAGGATAAATTAGTCATCCCCTGAAGTCCGCATGGATACCCGAGTTAATGGAAGAATTTCATGCTTCTCCTCAGGGGGGCATTCGGGTTTTTATAAAACTTATAGAAGAATAGCCACTAACTGGTTTCGGCCAGGAATGAAGAGGGATGTGCAACAGTTTGTGAGGTCATGTGATGTATGTCAAAGGCAAAAATACATCACTGCTGCACCAGATGGGTTGCTCCAACCATTGCCTATTCCTAGCGGAATTTGGGAAGATATAAGCATGGATTTCATTACAGGATTACCTAAGTCTAAAGGTTTTGAGGCAGTGCTAGTGGTAGTGGATCGTTTAACAAAGTACAGTCATTTTGTTCCTGTGAAACATCCATATTCTGCTAAGTCTTTGGCTGAGACTTTTGTTAAGGAAATAGTGAGGCTCCATGGGGTGCCCAGTTCCATTGTGAGTGATCGTGATCCTGTTTTCATGAGCACATTTTGGCAGGAATTTTTTAGATTGCAAGGAACGAAGTTAAAACGAAGCACAGCCTACCATCCGTAGACTGATGGTCAGACAGAAGTAACTAATAGATGTCTGGAGACTTACTTGAGGTGTTTTATCACTGATCAGCCTAAGACATGGGTTAATTGGATACCGTGGGCAAAGTATTGGTTTAATTCAACCTATCATGGAGCTACAGGTTTATCCCCATTTGAGGCGGTTTATGGTAGACAACCACCAAAGGTTGTACCAGTTGTTCCTGGAGAAGTCAGAGTTGAGGCAGGACAAAAGGATCTTATAGAGAGGGATGAGGCATTGAGACAACTAAAGGCACATTTACTGAGAGCACAGGACCGAATGAAAGCTCAAGCTAATAAGCATCGTAGGGAGAGGCATTATGAAGTAGGGGATATGGTTTTCTTGAAACTTAAGAAAACAGACAACATTCGATTTTTCAAGATAGGTGAATTCTAAACTAAGTGCAAAATATTATGGCCCTTTTGAGGTTATTCAGAAAGTGGGAACAGTAGCATATCGTTTAAAACTACCCATAGAGTCAAGGATACATCCAGTGTTCCATGTTTCATTACTCAAGAAGGCAATAGGGAATTATCAAGCCAGTGGTGACCTACCTGCTGAGATAGAAAGGGACCCTACAACAGTGTTACTACCTGAGTTAGTGGTGGCGGAAAGAAGTATCACAAGAAAAGGAGAGACCAAGAAAGAAGTGTTGATTAAGTGGAAGAGTCAATCAATAGAAGAAGCCACATGGGAAGAGGAAGCAACTATCCGTAGTCAATTCCCTGAATTCAGCCTTGAGGACAAGGCTCTATTTCAAGAGGGGGGCATTGATACAGACCCAATTGTTATTGGGCCGAAGGAGGTGGGGCCAAATGAGATGATGACCCAGGAAGCAAGAAACACACGTAGATGGGGAAAAGTTTATGAGAGGAGAGGCAAGGAGAAAGCTGAGGTGGCACTCTAGAAGGAGAGGTTAGTTAGAGGAGAGAGAAGGGGGGATATTAGCTGTAAATAAAAGAGGTTGAGGGGATCCGGGGAAGGGATTATTCGGTTATTGGATATTATTGAAAGAAGAACCTTGTGGTTGTTTCTTAGGAGCAGTGCTCTGGAGCAGAGGATATTCATTATCTTTCTGTTGTTATCATTTCCATTTCCATTTCAGTTTTTAATGCAAAATTCAATTCTATTCTTCTAAATTTCCGTGTTGCTATATTATAAACACTATCACAATCTATCTTGTGATATGGGCCTTCCTAACCCTCAATTTTTGTCACATTCCTAATTTACACTCATTACTCGTTGAGCCTTAGTAGTTGATAGGCTTAGCTCTACCATTGTTGGCATCTTATCCCGTTTCTTCTCCTACGTTGTCTGACTTGGGTAGATTGTGTGCTCACATGACATTTCAAATGGCAATGCAATAAAGGCACGGAGATTTTGCCAGCAATTTGAAGAAAAATAGAAATGGAGTGGCGGTAGAGGTTTTGAAAATGATGTTAAGGCAGAGCTTCTTAACAATTCATTGAAAGGTTGAGTTCGGTAAGGTTCAAGTGTCAAAGCACTAAAGTAGCAAATAAGGAATTTGGGTTTTGTTTTGGGGAATTGACAAGGGAAAAATGAAATGAAGGAGAATAAAAAGCGTGGAAATGAAAATGAGTTGCAAAAAGCAACTCTATGGTGCGTTCACCAAATTCTGATGTATTCAGGGAAGCAACAGGCCAATCGGCTAAGATTAAAGGGAAAGGCTAAGTATTTGTTCATTGTGTAGATATTTGTACTTTTATTGCTTTGCTTTTAGCCATTCTCAATGAATTCAATCACTCCCTTTATGGTTTCACTACCTTTCTCATTGGCAGAGAAGTGAAAACCATAGATCAAAAGGCACAAACAATGTGAAAGACCTATATTAGCAAACTTTGATTATTTAATGTAACGTTTGTTACATCTATAGTTGGTAATTTTATTGGCACATCATTGAGGCACTCAATTTGGTACTTCACCCTAATGCTAATAAATGTCACAAACATCTTACCAGTGTTATCAGTGGTGGATGGCAGAACATGGCAAAATGCTAAAATTCCGCCATATAAAGCCGGCATAAGCGGCCATGGCGTGTCACCCTTTTCAAATTGCCTATGGCGGTTGGCAAAAAAATAAGACATGCCATTCTGCCATGGTCTCTATCGAAAAACACTGTGTCTTACTCAATGTGTTGCGACAATACTATCAGGTTGACTAACAACAATTCTTTTAGAAACTTAACCAACATAATCAAAGTCAAAGTCAGGAATTTACTACCATGACTAAGCTACCCTTATGATCTATCAGGTAACATTAGTTAAGTTTATGTGAACTATAGCACAAAACCAACCACTAGTTGTATGTTATGCGCAGAATCAAACAGGAAGACAACTATATCTGTAGATAAATAAACAAATCTTTTGCTATGACAAAACACTACACGGGATAGATAAATGTCTCAGCCTCAATATCGCCATCTTTCCTGGACTTACCAAATCATTTCTGGGGATATATTTAACTTGCTTTTTAAAAGATGTCATTGCCTGACTTTTCAGATTCATGGGAGGCTCACCAGCTTCATCTGAACATCTTTAAATTTTGCAGTGGCCTATGGTGCTGTGCGTATGTTTCCCTTTGAACCTGATGCACCTATTGTTGGTATAGACACCTCATCCCGGGAGGAATACCAGGAATGACCACAGGAAACACATTCCAGCTGTAAAGGCAAAGCAGCAAGCCATAAAAAAGTGCAGGACATAGTTTATAACTCTGGACTGGAGTAAAAAAAATGCAAACCTGATAGCGTTGATTATTTCCAGCATGGATAATATCTCTCAAGCCCACCTTACAATCCAAGCATTTAGAGCAGCGGGCATCTGTCATCTGATTCAGAGGAAGAAAAGCTGAAGTCAGCAGATATCTTCACACAACTTAACAGATACTGAGATAATAAAATTGTAGGGAGGGAAATTTACTTCCAAGTGCTGGGTCTTGTCATGCTCCTCAGTTCTTTCATCAGCAACCAAACCCTCCTGAAGATCATGTATTTAGTATATGACCATAAGAAACTATGCATCCACAAGCAGTTAAATCTTTTCAAAAGAAGCTTTAAGAAATTGATGACAGAAGTTACCAGTACTTTAATTCATAGTTGTTTATGATGTGTAGATGTTTGGCTGCTTCAATAAAAGATAGAGTGCAAATAGATTTTTTAAACACTGGGCATTATTATAGAGCACCCTTGAAAAGTGTGAGCCATTTTTAGAGGTAAGTTCTCAGAACTTTATATGTAATATTTACCACACCTATGCCTTTGGTAAGTAGGCTTGATTCCTACAAAGCAATTCCAAACAAAGCAACACTAAAATGAGGACTAACGTTCCCATGTAAGTGATCTTAAAGGCTGAATGTTCATCTACATTTAATTATTAAACATGATGGAAAAGTCACCTTAGTTGCAATCAACCCTAGCCCACCTTAATGGCAACTTATCCAAGTTGGTTGACAATGTCTCAAAAAGGGCTATCTCTAAAGGGCCTGACCCAAAGAAAAGGCTGAAATAAGCATTGTAGTGAACACCTGTCACAACATCAACTATTGGGGGATTGAGATCCCACATCAACTAGAGAAAAGACCTAAATTGTGCTCATAAAGCTTGGGCAATCATTATTGTGCAAACCAATTTTGAATGGGTGAATTAGACCCTAAGCTCAAATTCTAAGAATACACTACACCAAGATTACAGCCATTGAACCCAAATATATACCTCCATGAAAATGCAAAGATAAGGTGATAAGAAATCTTCCACTTCCCCGTATAGAAAGATCCAAATGTTCAAAACTAACTCAAATTTTTCTCAATTAAGAGTCTTGGACAAGCAAATGTCCCAGCTTCTTGTATTGTAAGAAACAAAGATTATACCACATTAAATTTGATAAATCCTATCCAAAATTATGTTCTTTTCTTTTTTTAAGATAAATATTAATAAGTCAGGTGGGCACAATATACAGGAGGTTGAGCCAATAGTATTTGACTGATGGATAGAAAGGAAGAGATGCTTCCTGACTGAAACCAGAAAATAGTAGTAGAAAATTAGGAAATAAAACCATCATTTCATCACCAGCAGACAGCTTAATAGTTCCATTGAATTTTTTTGTAAAAGATTAAACCCTGACAGATACAATTACCTTTAACTCATTGGGTGTCATATTTAATATTTTTGAAGGTTCCAACTCTCCACTCAATAGATGACGAGCTAACACTGCATTTTTCTGCAAATAACAAGAAAACAATATAATCAAATTCATTATTAATAAATATAAACAAAGATTGATGCAAGTTTAAAAGTCCCACTGTATAATTTAGCAGCAATATTTAGTTTTAAAATGACTCAAATGCAATTAGAAATATCTCAAGCAAATAATTTATATATGCAGAAGCTAGCTTCTGACCTGGAGATTAAAAGCTAATTGCCGCAGCTTTTGGTTGTACTTCATAGAATCTGACGAGAGAGCATCATATGAAGCTTTTTCGAGAGCGACAATGGCTGAAACAGCAGCATCTGGCCAGATAAAAGACTGGGAACTCTGCAGACAGGGGGTGAGGGTGAGAGCGCAAATCATTTTCTCATCATGAAAAGGGGAAATGGTGAGAGCAGAAAGAAAATGATTAGTTGCTAATGGCCTAATAATACAGATTAGTTGCCATACCTTCTGACCCTTGTTTTGACAGTCATTTGCTGATTCTGAACTTCTATTCTTGCTCCCCCTGTTGATTTCATCAGAATTCACATTTCCTAATCCTTTGCCCTTTTCTTTGCTATCATTACACACGTAGTGAATGCGCTGGAGCAACCTCTCCAACCATTTGTCACGATGGCTATGTCTTGTTAGAACGTTGAATTTTACCAATATGCGATAATACTCTGAGCCATTAGTTACACGACTCGCTGGTGTTTCAGACTTCGGAGGTTGTCCATTCTTAATAGTTTTCTCCTCCACCTTACAAACATCAAGAGGTGGAACACTCTTTCTCCTTAAGCTTTTTTTAATTTTCATTTGGTTCTCCTCATCAGCAGGCGATTCCTCAGGCTCAATATCAGGCAGTTCACCGACACGTTGCAAAGTCTTCTGAACAAGCACATCAATCTCTTTCTGCATAACATCCTCATAGTCCTTATCATTCAGCTTCCAGAGTTTTCTTTCCACAGTATCATACACCTTCTGCACAATAAACCCAGGGTGATCCTTACGCCTTGGAAGCTGTTTGTTTTTGGGAATAAAATGCACCACACACTTGTGCATAACTGACTCCGCAGGAACATCATCACGGTGGAAACTATAAAACAGCTCCCTCGTATCACAAGATTTCCAGTTTCCACCACTTCTTTTCTCAGCTTCTTCGGGGCGATAAAACCACTGCCCCGTCACCCTTACATTTTCATTAGTACAACCCACGGTAATATCCTGAAAGCAGAGCAAAACCAAGTCCCTTGCATGAAACGAAAGAGGATAAAAGAAACAAAGGGACACAGAACCCTCATAACATCAATGTAGCACAAACAAGTACTAATAAGAGTAGCAATAATAATAATAATTATTCACAAGCATGGATCAGTCGAACTAATAAACTTTATTTTATCATGGATCAATATCAAAAGCAATTCACAAAGAGTACCTTAATAATTGCAACATACGGCTTTAGGGTCTTGCCCTCTGTTTTCGCAGGTGAGAGAAGAACAGGATCCTCCTGCATAAACAAAACCAAATTGGGAACGGTTAGTGGTCATAAATCCCTAAATTCAAAAGAATTGACGAGAAAGACGAACTAACGAGATAATATTGAACGCTATCGTATTCAAAGGATTTATAGTGCTTCTTTCTGCCTCTTCCTTTTCCCGAAAACGAAACCGGTTCTCCAATTGGCTTAGCGTCTTCCGGTTCCGGCTCCGGCTCCGGCTCCGGTTCCGGTGCCGGTGCCGGTTCCGGTGCCGGTGCCGGTTCCGGTTTGGGAACTACTTCTTGTTGATCGTAGTCGTCATCGTTGTCGTCATCGAGAAGGCACATTCTCTTGCGCGTGGTGCGCAGTGGAGGCGGAGCTTCGTCTTCTTCGTCGTCGCTGGTCGCCACACGAGTCAAGCGTCGTCTATGCATCATTTCCAATTTTCGGTTAGAAATTATGATCACTGCGACACCGAGTCACATACACGTATATATATATACCATGTATAATAACGTGTTGATTAACCCACGTCACTATCTGACCCAACCCAAGGGTGAAATAGTAACTCCACCTCAATTTTTTCTTTTTTCCCTTTAAACTAAACGGAAATAATCTATAGTGTGATTAGAAAACAAGACAAAGAGTGTGAGAAAGAAAATGATAATTAAAAAATTGTAAGAAGAGAAAAGTTAGCAGTAATAACATGTTTAATCATTTTAAATTTTAAAATATATTGAAAAAATGGTATTAAGTTAGTAAGTAGGTGGTAAAGAATAAAATATTTTATAAAAATAAATATAAATTGAATTAATTTTAAAATTTAATAAATAATAGTGGGGATATTAAGTAGAATTTCCATTTTCTTATTTTAAAATTTATTAATATTTAATAAAATATATTCTCATCTTTTATAAGTCTTAATTCTATGTAAGAGAATTTTTTTTCGTTCATTTTTATTTTAATCATGTTATTCAATTAATTTTTTATGTTATGAAAGTACTTTCTGAAGAAAAAAATGTTCCATAGATAAAAATATACTTTTATATAAATCTTTAACTTAATATTTTTTCTACCTAATATTCATTATTTTAATTATATAATATAAATATGATTCACATTATAGAAGCGATAACAATAATGCATTTGCTAGTATTTTAAATAATATGTTATTCATTAACTAATTCACTTTTGGTTCCACCAAATTCAATCATAACAAACAAAGGTTAATCATTCAAATAAAAAAGAAAAATATATTGATATCCATGCAGGAGAACAAACCTCCTTCAACATAACATCAAATAGTATACACAGAATTGCTTGAGTGTAACAACAGAGAAAACATAAACCATGTAAAAGAAATCCAAACTATACAGGAAATTTCACTGCTTACTGAAAGAATGGGATTTTTAAATTAGTAAATGGACTGTTCTTATGCTCATTGCTCTGAGCAATTTCTTTTAAGCTAGTCCAAGATTTTCTTCGTCTTTTGTTGGATGTACTAGCAGATTTTGCTATTTCCTTTACAGGTGTGTTTGTAGTTTTAACAGCGTTTTTGGACAATGAATTATCACTTGTTCTTTCCTTTGCTTCTAACAAAGTTGCCATGTTTGAACCTGACGGAGTAGCTAGACCATCCATAAGCGCAACATTCTTAGCTACAACTGGTGAAGTAAACACATTTATTTCATTGGCTTCATTTTCATTCACAATGCCTTTCTCTAATTTCGAAGACTCACTTGTGATGGTTTTTGATAGAGATGTCGACTCTAAGGATGATTTATATTTTGAGGGATAGATTCCTTTTATGTGTCCCTTAGGGGTCCCTCTCTTCAGATTCTGATGTAAACAAAAATGACACTTGTACACTACGCTGTTTTGAGTGATGTTACCAGACTTTTTGCGCTTATGCTTGACCTTCGATTTATTCTTCTCAATTCGTACAGTTGCATTAAATCCAGGTCGAAGAACAGTTTCGCATCTGTAGAGCAGTCAAATGATGATCAGGATTGTTAAACACAATATTTCATACTGAAATATTATGAATTCTCCAAGTAACAACTGTTTAAAGATAACTCAGAACTTGAATCTGATTAGATATTCAAACAAACAAACCCAAATAAGTGAAACTTCAAAAAATTTGAGCTATTGAAGCTTTCCTATGTTCTTTAGCTCAATCAAATTACATCATTATTAACAAAAGAACACCAAATTCTTCAACAATATACCATATGTATATAGTAAGTAAGCAGAACACTTCATAAGCAGAACAACAAAACAGCATACAGAAGCACAAGAAAACACTGTCGCAATCATCACGTAGTTTCACAAAATTGGATTGTCATTGTGAAACTTGAAGCATACCATAAGTAACATAACATAAAACACCGTTACTATTCCCTAATAAAGTTGGTCAAATAAAATGCAATAGTGGTTAACAAAGCACCAGTTTTAGTCCCAATTTACAAAGATGAGATATAACCCTTAACTTATTTTGACTGGATAACAATTCCAATACATGACTCGTCATAAAGTAGCAGCAAGCATTTTTATAAATTTAATTTTCCTTTCACCCCATGGTTCAAGTCCTCAAATTTAAAAGGTGAATTTCTGAACCAAGACATAATAAGAGGCATTGAAGCAAAAGAATAACTGAACTAAGCATGCATAAATCAAAACCGTAAGCAAAAGTGAAGCAGAAAATACAGCATAGCAAACCTTTGGCAAGTTAGTAAAGAAGGATCCGGTGGAGCTCCGGTGGCCTCTCCAAAGGCCGCAAGTTGGTGACCATAGAAAGCAGCCAAAGAGGGTATAGGAGGGTCGTTGCTGGTGGCCCATAATGCTAGGTTTTTCAAGTGCTCAAATCTCAATTTGGATTTGGTGTAAGTGACTGCCTTGGTTTGTATTTTTCCGGTGGCTTCTTCTCTCAAAGATATCGGAGCGTGAGATACAGACCCCAATTTTTTGGCCCCTCCTTTCTTGCCCATGAGTTTCCTTTATGGGGAATTTCGTCGAACACCTGCTATGCACACACAAACACTTAAAATACAAACTGACGACAAGGAATGAACTTGTCCTCTTTTTTCATTTTCTTCGTGAAATCAATAAACTGTTTATAGAACAAAAAAAATCAACAAGCCATTATCATGCAGAACTCGAATATTTTTTTCATTCCCTTCGTGAAGACAAAAAATAAATAAATCTAAAACCAATAATAGAATGTTATCAATTTCTATTCTACTGAAGTCCCATGATTTTCCATGTCGTCAATATCATGGATTCATCACAGTCACAGAAAAGCAGACACAAAAACAATATGGGATTTAACAGTAACTGATAATCGCAAGCATATTCAACAATAGAAACGGTGTAAAGCTGTGGAATTGTAGCTAATTGCAGAATAATAGTGATCATGGATTAATAATATAAGGTCAAACCCTAAGAAACCAAATGCATAGTGATTGGTAAGATACCAATTAACACTGAGATATCACGAAATTTTCAAACGCCACCGAATGACAAAACGAGTACTCAGTCACGAGAAAAAGGCATCAATGGCCGCATACTAAACCTCTTAGAGAGTGTGACTTGCCGATACTAAAAGCCCATTTTAGCGTTATTTTGTATTAAATCCATCATTAACAAAAAAAGAAAAAGAAAAAAGAAAAACACTATTTGTATTGTTTGACTTTGAAAAGTATTTTAAGTTAGCTAAAAAATTATTTAGTTGTGTTCGATAAATATATTTGTTTCATCAGTTTTTTATCTTTTTCTTTTTATTTGAAGTGTTTTCTTATCTTTTAACTTTTTATTATTAAAATATTTAATAATTTATATTTCATCCTCTCTTTTTTTACGTAAGGCGTGATTTTATTACTATATATAATTACCAAAATCTGTGTGTTGTTTTATTTTAACTTTGATTGAAAATATTCAAGATATAATATAAGATCAATATTAAAATTTATAATGTGAAAAAAAAGAGTAAAATATATAATTAAACTAAATTATAATATGATATTATATTACATAATAGTATTTTTAAGAGTCATTATTCAACAAGAATAACTTTTTATATATTTTTCTCCAATAAAAAAATTTTAACAGTTTTTTTTAATATATCACTATTAGTTAAGAAACATATATTTTAGTATAAATTGTTCATTCTGTATCTGAAATATAATTCATATGATAAAAACATTTCTTTATTAAAAATAATTAAATAAAATAAATATTTATCATGTGCACTAAAATACCAATATCTTATTAAGATGTCAATTTATTTTTTCCACTTGATATTTTTCATGTACTTTAATCAATAATTTTATCATATATTTATAATAATTTTCCAATCTAGTTAACTTTTTCTTAACTTTCATAGCTCAACTACTTGAGTCAAACAAAACACAACTACATGTATGAAAAGTTTAGGACCAAGATTTTGGGCTAAACAAAACGGGTTTGTCTCTTGACCACAGTAAATTAACCAAAGTTCAAATTTTTGTTGAACAACATATCCACATTTAATACCCAACTTGAAAGAGAAATCCCAAACCCATGAAAAAAAAATATGAGAAAAGAAGGAAATGAGAAAAAAATTAAATAAAAGAAAAATAAATAGAAATTTGATTGGAAAAATATGACTATTTTTATTATTCGTTTTAATTACAAAAATAGTAAAGAAAAAGAAATGATCATTACTTTGTTGTGTATTCTAGAATAGGAAATTATGAGAGTATGACATGATTTCTGTCACGTTGCTTAGATTTAAAAGTACACAAGTGTGACATTTCTTCATGTGACCAACATAGTATGACTGTTCTACACTATAAGCATTGCACGCAAGGTATGATTTGCATGAGATCCACTTAGTAGCAGCGTTCTCTGAAGACACAATCTATGTTGTTTCCCCACTTGCTATTATACTTCTCCAATAACTTGTCAGCTTGTGTCAAACCTGCATGCCAATAGTCTCATGTCATGAGAATGTGTGAATTATGAGTTCCTAAGTAAACCATATTTTTCACCCTCATATATATTTTCCTTTTTCTATAGCATGAATTGTAAGGCCTTAATAGAAACACAAAATTCTTTCAATTCTGAAGACATGAGACTAGATTTTTAAGTTGAATGCAAGATAGATATACCTGTTCCTACCACTTCCTTCAATGGATCCAAGAAAACCGATTCACCTAAGCATCTTCTGTCCAAGCCATCCTGCACAACGATGGATATTTGACACTAGTTCCAAACTTGTAGATTTGTAGAATCAGAAAAACAATTAGCATAAATATTTGAGATACCTTTGCCCACTTCAACACATCTTCTGCAATATGTTGCAGCAATCTACCTTGAAATGGAGTCCTTAAACCAGTTATAGGAACCTAAATATATAAATTGCATGAATTAAGGCCTGATTCAGAGAATTTTTTGCCACAAAATAAACGTTTGGTTGTGGTATTTTCATTACCTTATTCCTTAAATTCTGGATGTCTTCGGGGGTCCAATCAGCAATCATATCTAGAACATTTTGTAGTGAAACCTCATCATACAGTAACCCTACCTGAATAGGAAAGTCAACCACAAATAATAATATATTAATTGATCATGCTCTCTTCTATATTTTTCTATCATAATATTCTAAACATGACAGAAGTTCTTAATCTGCAAGATGAAAATTATTGGATTATGTTAGACAAATCAAATACCCAAAAAGCCGGCAAAGCGCATAACATATCCAAAGGGCCAACATCAGCACCCCTCATTTCCATGTACTTCTTCAGCCTAACCTGCACAAAATTTAACATTGAGCCACCTCAGTATGCAACATTTACATAAATTTAAAATCCTTAACATAGTTAATTAGTGTTGCATAGTAACCTCAGGAAATATTGTTGTAAGATGATTTTCCCAATCACAAAGTGTTGGCACCAGACCTGGAATGGCAGGGAGTTTGCCTGCCATGAAGTCCTGCATAACAAAGCATCAATCATACAAGTATAAATATACTGCACAAAACATTAAGAAATACTGTCCAAGTGAAAGGGTAATGAGATACATAATCTGAAAGATGACATATAAGAAAAGATGATAACCCGGAATGACAAGCCGCCACAGTCTATGTACTTGTTTTTTCTATAAACAAACAGCATTGGCACATCAAGAGCATAATCAACATACTGCTCAAACCTATTAGAGTAGGGGGAAAAATCAGTGTTAATAAAATTAAAAGTGCCACAAAAAATAAAAGTAAACTTAGAAATAGGCAAGCTTCTCTTCATATATTTTAACTAGTTGTTAATATATATAAATATGTTTTAATTTTAACTTGTTTTAATTTTAACTTGTTTTAATTTTAACTGGTTGTCTGTATATATAAATATGTTTTAACCAATAGTCAGACTACCGTTTACTAAATATTTTTTAACAAATATTTTTTAAAAATATTTTTCAATTAACATATAGACGTACCCAAAAGTGTCATAAAAGGCAAAGGGGAGCATGCCAGTGCGACATTTGTCAATCTGATCCACCTTAAGGCTGTTTACAACAGTTGAATAATATTAATACAGTACATAAATATTTGGGTGTTAAGGTGAACAATAATTCAAACAACTATGAACCTTCTTATGCTGAGGTAACCACTTGGAACCCCTTCCTTGAAAGGTGAATCAGCGAATAAGGCTGCTGCTAGCTGGTTCAATTCAATTGTTAAGAAATTCATAAACAATATACATGAAATAGGAAACATTCAATAATAGCGTTACAATGAACCACCATAGTTTCTTACAGGCTGCAAAGCAAGACTTGCACGCATTTTCTTTATCATGTCTGCTTCAGAACTGAAGTCCAAATTGACCTGAAACTCATAGTTAATTTGTATATGTTATTTTAGATGCATTTAAAATACAACTTTACTTCGCAATAAGATACAGCCGCGATAAACAGTTGACCAATTGCTAGGTAGGTAGTTGACCAGCCAATTACCGTAACAACTTAAAAAAAAATTTTTCACATACTTTTTTCTCACATTTTATGCCAAATATTTTTTCTAAATATAATTTATTGGTTATACAATATAGCTAGAAATTGGAGTATAAATTTATTTCACCTGAACCGAGCATGTCATGGACAATGATTCAATTCCAGGTGAGCCAATTTTGTGCAAGTAATTTTCCAAAATGTTATACCGTACCTAGAACAAGTCAATGTATTAGTATCACATTCTTAATTCAAAAGTTTAGTGTAGGTAAAATATTACCTTGGGCACTCTAGGTATATCTACCATTTTCCATTTAGGTTGAAAACCTAATCCCAAATATCCAATTCCCATTTCCTCTGCAACAGTTTTAGCCTATCAACCAAAGTATAATAAATCTGTTACATTTTAATCAATCGAACAATTTAATTTTAAAAATAAAAAATAACAAAAATAATCAATCAATGAAAAATTTTAAAAATAATTCTTAAAAATTAACATGTCAAAAATAATGTGTTTATTATTTTAGTTTTAAGAAGATATTCACCATGATTAATGTGTTAAAGTCAATATAATTATTTTTTAATTTCAAAAAAATATTATTTTAATTCCAAATTTAAGAGATCATTAAATTAATAATAAATAATATAATTTAAGAATTCAAATAAAATTAAAATTAAATTATTTTTCTAATAATGAATTACTGGTATTGTTATTCAGTAATTCCACACACTGACCTGATAGAGATGTGAATTAATCTCATCACAAGTTTGATGAACAGTTTTCAAAGGAGTACCACTAAGCTCAATTTGACCACCAGGCTCTAGTGATATGCTTTGTGTTCCCTGTGTCACATTTTTTTAACATATAAAAATGTCACACATTTCCTTTAATTGAAATTGGTCCTTAAGAGACAGATTTCAATTAGAATTCTTGCAAATAAATATTAAAGGACTTACTTTTTTGAGACCTATGATGTTGTCACATTCCATTATTTTGTCCCAATCAAATCTTGCAGCAATGCCATCTAGTAATGCTGATATTTGTTTATACTTAATTGGACGTAAACTTTTCAACTCAAAACCAAACTTCTCATGCTCTGTACCTATTCTGCAAAGACAATATTCCTTTATTATTAACAAAATTTACATTGCAAAGTTGAAAAATAAGATAGCCATATGAGTATCAGCACCATGACATGGATATATACTTGGTCAATTTTAAAGTATCTTCACATTATGTGACATAATCAATATGATGAATTTATGGCACACGGTTTGGAAGTTGAAGAAAAGAATAATTTAATCCTCAACCAATAAAATGAACACCGATGATGACATTATTCATTACTTCAATCCATTCCAAGTTAAATCCCCTTTTCCCTCTAAAGGAAAGAAAAAAGTATCATAGATTATTTTCAATAATTATTACATGTATTATCATACAGTTATTACATGTATTGTTTGTAGGAACAAAATTATTCATAAATTTAAGTTATTTTACCAGATAATTATTGGAAACGGTTTATATTTTTTAAAAAATATAAACTATAAATTTAAGTTGTTTTATTAAACAACAACTTATTTTGTAACACAACTCAGTTTTTCTTACAAACAAAAACTGAAAAAAATCATTGTCACTTTTTAATTCTGATAAGTTTCATCCTCTTATTTTCTCATATTGTTTCATGAAAATCTTCTCCACAATGAATATATTCTGCACCACAGTGAATATAATCTGTTGGAACATCATTATTAAGATCTAAAAAGTCTTATTAAACTGGTTAAAGTTTTTTTAAAAAAGAATATTATATTTAACCTATATTTTCTCATTTTTAACTTGTCAAAGAACTCAGTTTTTCTAAAAAATCCAAAAAAATATAATCAATTTCTCACTTTTGATTTGGGTAAATTTCATTAATAAATTGAGACTTGTTGAAAGATAATTATCCAGATCTAAAAATTGTACTGATTCAAAGAATAATATTATTGAACTAAATTGACACATTTCTGGTTATAGTCTAATACTTTTTAAAAATTTTCTCCATCAAATTTTATTAAATTGATTGGAACATTTGTACCAAAGAATATTATAATTAAACTTAAATATTGACACATTTCTAATTATATACTCTATTAAAAAAGTTTTGTCCATTATAAACAGAACTAGAACTTGATTCTTAAGGTCTAAGGATCGTATTAAATAGATAACTTGATTATCAAGATTAAAAAAAAAAATCCATAATAAATAGAGCTTGATTCTTAAGGTGTAAGGATGTATTATAATGAACTAAATTGATGTTTTTTTAGTTGTATATTCTATAGAGCTTGATTCTCAAGGATTGTAAGAACTGGTTAATTTTATTTTATTTTTTACCAAAAAATATTATAATATACATTCCATAAAAGTCTTAAGTTCGTTATCTAAAAATTGCATTAGACTTCAAGACTATTGTAATAAACCTATTGATGTTTCTTTACCAAAAAGAAAAATTGAAAATGAAAGATTAACGGAGTACGTTCTAAAAAAAATTATAATTTCTCAGTTTTAATCCGGTTAATTTGAGAATCAAAATTGATATATAATAGTGTTCTCTCATTTTATTTTATACAAATTGTGCCATGTTATGAAAAATAACATAACAAAAAGATGATATAACTAACATATATGAAGGTGATCACCTCCAATTTTGTTTGGGCTTGCAACCAGATACGAAGTAGTCAATAAGATCATGTTTTGTCAATGGCTCTTTGGCAAGAACTGGAGCCTGATCTATAGCTGGCCCTGTTGCAACTATTACTCTCTTCCCTCTTTTCCATCTCTTTCCTCTTCTCTCTTTGTACACAAATCCATCATAACTTGATGAACTTGGCCACACAGAAGAACACAATTTATCTTCTCCTTGACTTGACAATGCCTTCCCCAAAACCATGGATCCTGTGTTCCATTTCAGATTAAGAAGTCCCATATCACCTACTCAAACAATATTCACTGTCATACCTTACCATTCTTCATGAATGAAATAAAATAAAAAGAAAAAACTACTATTATAATGCATGTAATATTATAATGCAGTAACTAGTTGAGTATATAGAGAGTTACCAGAATTGAAATGGTTGTATATATTGCGCGACAAATAAGGTGATATATGAACGATAGACAAATGGATAATTACTAGTGATGATGCTCCGAATTTGGTTTGAAGCAATTTATATAGATAGTATCATGGTACCGTGTTGGTTGAGCAACACGTGTCATCCTAGGGACACGTGAGTTTGATGGTCGTGCCTAGTTAATATGTTTTCGTCACCTCACGTTAACAAGTGTCATTTCCTCTCTTATCGGTTCCGTCTCATGTCGGTCACCGAAGCACTTCTACTACCTTCTCCTTTCTCATCCCCTCTATGTGTTATTTATGCAATTAGTTTAATAACCCTTGCTAAGCAATAATTTTCCATTTATAATCATAAACATGTTAAACAATTTTTATTTATATAACCATTTTTATGAATTTTTTTTTTATATATTTATATTTGCATTGGATTAGATTTATTATATATACATACATTCCATAAATATTGAATTTTGGACATTAAAAAGAAAAAATAAATCAAAGTAAATTTGTTAATTAAAATATTTTTAATTTGATTTAATATAAAGAAGGAGTATGCTTGGAACTTCATTCTCTCTCCTAAACTTTAACCTCCAAAAAGTATTATATTTTTTAATATTTAAAAAATTTAAATTCAATCAAATAAAAGAAAAAAGAAAAAAAAAAGTAAAGGTATTACTAATATAATATTTATAATTAAATTCAAGAGAGTGTAGATTTCGGACAATTTATCTGAATAAAAACTATTCAAATAAAGAACGGAATGATAAATGCAGTCAAATTAAAGATATTAAGTATAATAAATATTTTGTTCTTTCAAAAAATATTTTTTTTTCATTTTTTAATTAGAATTTTTTTTATTATTACTTTTTATATATATTAAAAAATCTAAAAATATAATAATAAATTAAATAAATTAATATTATATGAATAAAACTAAAAAAAAAATGAATAAATAAGATAAGACTTGCCAATACCTTTATAATTGGGGTGTAAAAGAAGCTCAAAAGAACGAAGACTGGGCTGGGTGATGATCTGGGCCAGGAGAAAGAAGGAGTAATGAAATTTGCGGGCCTAACCTAACGTACCTAACCCAAAATAAGTATCTAAGTAGATCATCAGTTATGTCTTGCAGAGAAAGGTTTTCCCGTGCGATACG
The DNA here is from genome assembly GCA_026586105.1 of Hylodesmum podocarpum. Taxonomy (NCBI): domain Eukaryota; kingdom Viridiplantae; phylum Streptophyta; class Magnoliopsida; order Fabales; family Fabaceae; genus Hylodesmum; species Hylodesmum podocarpum. Next base: position 1,850,408 of record JALJEV010000646.1, read on the forward strand.
GCAGAGGAAAGAAAATAAGGTATTACTGTCAATTACTATTTAATAACTGACTCAAACCAAACCAAAAGGACCAAAAACACCACTGACTAGACTACACAAGACAATACAAGACTCAAGTCCATCTTCTTCTTCCTCACTTCATTTCGCTTCACTGCAGAGCTTCACCTCGCCAACGCTAAGGTAAACTGAACTTCCACTTCTCTCTGCTACTCGCTGTTGCTTCCTGCTTAGTTAGTTAGTTAATTAGTTATATTCTGCGTCTGCACATTCATGAATTGGTGCTGTTCATAGATGGGAAAGGGAAAACCTAGGGCAGTGGAGAAAGGTGTCGTAGGACCTAGTCCTTGTGTTGCGTCTTCAACTATACCTTCTGGACCTGTCTATTACCCTAATGAAGATGAATTTAAAGATCCTTTAGAGTATATCTATAAGATTAGGCCTGAGGCTGAGCCTTATGGAATTTGTAAGATTGTTCCTCCTAAGAGTTGGAAACCCCCTTTTGCTTTGGATCTCGACACTTTCACTTTCCCTACTAAGACTCAGGCTATTCACAAGCTCCAGGCTCGCCCTGCTGCCTCTGATTCCAAGACCTTTGACTTGGAGTATTCTAGGTTTTTGCGTGATCATTCTAGTAGGAAGTCCAGGAAGAGGGTTGTGTTTGAGGGTGAGGAGCTTGACTTGTGTAAGGTGTTTAATGCTGTGAAGCGGTTTGGTGGATATGATAAGGTTGTTGATGGGAAGAAATGGGGGGATGTTGCTCGCTTTGTGAAGTCCGGTGGGAAGATTTCGGATTGTGCTAAGCATGTGTTGTGTCAGCTGTACAGGGAACATTTGTATGATTATGAGAATTTCTGTAACCGGGGGAATCAAGGGATGGGTCAGAGTTGTAAGAAAAGTGTGCCTGAGGAGCACAAGAATGATCGTGAGGTGCAACCTTTAGTAGCGAAGAGGAATCACAAGAGTGTGGATGGTTTGAAACGGAAGGATTGTAAAGTGCAAGAAGAGCATGATCAGATTTGTGAACAATGTAAAAGTGGCTTGCATGGGGAACTCATGCTTTTGTGTGACAGGTGTGATAAGGGATGGCATACTTATTGTCTTTCCCCTCCATTGAAGCAAATTCCTCCAGGAAATTGGTATTGTTTCAACTGCTTGAATTCTGACAGGGACAGCTTTGGTTTTGTGCCCGGGAAGAAGTATTCTTTGGAAGCTTTTAGACGCATAGCTGATCGGTCAAGAAAGAGATGGTTTGGATCAGGACCTGTTTCAAGGGTGCAAATAGAGAAAAAATTTTGGGATATTGTGGAGGGATTGGTTGGTGAGGTTGAGGTTATGTATGGAAATGACTTGGATACGTCTGTCTATGGGAGTGGTTTTCCACGCGTAACTGATCAGATGCCACAGCCTATTGATGAAAAATTACGGGAAGAATACTCAACTAGCCCATGGAATCTTAATAACTTGCCTAAGTTGAAAGGATCAATGCTTCGAGCTGTTCATCACAATATCACTGGTGTCATGGTACCCTGGCTATATATTGGGATGCTATTCTCATCCTTTTGCTGGCATTTTGAGGATCACTGCTTTTACTCAATGAATTATCTTCACTGGTATGCCTCACTTTGATCTGATTGTACAATTATCTTCTTTTCTGTAATATATATTATTATTAATTATGAAGTATGAAAACCGTCAAGTTATTGGCTCTTGTTTATTTTTCAAGTAAAATAAAACCCTTTCTTTCAGGAACCATGTGTTTTTTCGTATGTTAATAGGTTAGTTTATAGGCATGCAGAGTTGGAATCTCAGAAATTTATGAAACTAACATGTTCAATGAATAATAACATGATCACAGGAGCCAGATTTGGTTGTATTAGTGAAGATTTAACAGTATCAAACTTGTTAATCATGTGCGCTTTTTATGTTCCACTTAAACTTGTTGATTCAATACCCAAAATATTTTGAAAGGGACCACAAAGAGTCCAAGAAAGTCTACAATATCTTTCACTTTTGTGGTACAAAAGTGATAATGAGGTTTGAACCTGTGAACTTAGGCAAATTGGCCAAACTCCTCATCACTAGCTCAATCCTTGTGGCTTTATAATGTGCTCCATTTGAGAACACGGAGCAAAATATGGGATCAACAGAGCTACAGAAGTGCTCTTTGCATTCCATGTTAGTTCCAGCCAGAGAGTCTTATACCAAAAATCAGTAACAAACCTCCAAAATTTCTACCTGAATACATTCTCATTTGCTTGGAATTGGAGCAATTCCTTAAAATTTCCCCTTCTGACCATGGCTTATTACATACAGAAAATACAATCTGCCAAAATTTTGTAGCAGCAGGATAGTAAATCATCTTATTACATTGATGTTTAGTTCATAAAAAGAAGACAGAACAAATGTTTTTTTCTATAATATTTTCATATGCATCTTGGTTTCAATTTTTCTCTTGGACAGTTTTTTCCTCCTGCAGAAATATGTGATTCTTGTTTAATTTTGTATTGCTTCTACATTCCAATCATTTAGACCATCCCTTGTTTTTTCTGAGCATGACTTCTTACAAAGAGAAAATACATTCTGCCCAAAAATTTTTGCAACAGGAAAGTAAATCATCTTAATATTAACTGTTGGCTTCAATGTTGTTCTTTAGTTATAAAAAAGAAGTAAGAACAATATCTTTCTATATTGGTTCTGATTTCTATTTTGTTCTAGGGGAGAGCCAAAGTGCTGGTACAGTGTGCCTGGTAGTCAAGCCAGTGCTTTTGAGAAGGTAGGTCTCGGGTTCTTGTTATATCTATACACTACACACTATTACTTTTTCTTCCTATTTTAGTATTTTTCAAAAACATTATTTTATTGACTTTTCATTCTGTTGCTTCTTCCAACCTTGCACTAGATTAATTTCCAGCAGAACCAGCCAAATTTATTTTGTTATACTTGCTAAAGGAGCCCATTTCTTTACCTGTCTAGATTTATTCATTACGCAAACATTTGCATGCACGCTGTAACTCTGGGTGCACATGATGTGTCTGCATGACGAAGAAGTGTCATTTTTTGTATTTTGATAAACAAAAAATTAGGAAGGATAGTTTCCAATGGATTCTGCGCATTCATTAAAATGATGTTATTTTTAATCTAAAATGAAAAGAACAATAGAATAGGTGCAATACTAAGATAAGTATAAAATTGTTGGGCACCTTTTTCTAAATAATGAATGTGTGTAATAACATTTCTATGTAGACGAATTTTTTTAAATAATTGAATTAAAGCAATGGATGGAATTTATTGTTTTATTTTGCATAATTTGACTATGTTATTGAGGTTTTCAATTATATAAACAAATTAATACTCATCTGATGAGATTATTACATTTGGGAAGCTATATTGTCAAAAGTTTATCTTGTGACCTCCTGTGAAAAATATAGTTATACTAATAATGAGTCTAAACTGTTAAATATTTAGGTGTATTTATAAATGAATTTTTCAATTAGATAAATTGGTTGATTATCATAGCTAGAAATTATGAGGTCATTATGATTTTTATTAAATTTATGTTTTGGTAGTACTGATCACATTTCATTTTATGTGAATTTATTTGTTTATTGCATGTTATGCATTAAAACTTTGACATTGAAATCCAAAATTTGAAAATCTTTTATTTACCTTTGGGACTATATTTATCTGTAGTTCACTTAATTTGGTGGTTTTCTAAAGGTATTTACATAGGGAGACATTTATAGGGATGAAAGGGAGAGCTAATCTTTCAATTTGAATTAATATTTATTATTTGAAATTTTGAACATTACAATGTAACCTTCCAGTCATCCATTATTCTTTTCAAAAACATTTTATCACTCTCTCAGTTCAAAAGTTCTTAACTAATTGTGTGGACAAAATATTTGTTGATAATGTCAATAAAATGATCTACTTCCTTGTAGGTGATGAGAAGCAGTCTTCCTGATCTTTTTGATGCACAACCTGATCTGCTTTTTCAGCTTGTTACTATGCTAAATCCATCTGTCTTGCAAGAAAATGGAGTTCCTGTCTACAGCATACTTCAGGTTTCATTTAGCTGGCTTATCACTGTTGATCTTTTTTTTTTTTTTTATGTTCGCTATTGTAAATGCATGATTTCATTGAAATTGTGAATGCATGTTTTTTGTCTTCTGATTTTACAAGTAGTACTGCAGTAGTTCTTCTTGTCATTTGTTTCTCTTTTTTATATATTTAACCTCTGGCTCATTACTTTTAATTTTGATCTTTTCCAGGAGCCCGGGAATTTTGTTATTACCTTCCCCAGATCTTATCATGGAGGTTTCAATCTTGGTATGCAGCTTTAGTTCTGTGCATCCAAAATTTCCAGCTTAAATACAATCTGAACGCTGAAGTATGTCATGCTTTGTATTATTTGTTTGCATTCCCAGGTTTAAATTGTGCAGAAGCAGTCAATTTTGCTCCTGCTGACTGGCTACCACATGGTGCTTTTGGAGCTGATCTCTATCAGCGGTATCACAAAACTGCTGTCTTGTCTCATGAGGAGCTTCTTTGTGTAGTAGCCCAGGTTTGCTCGTTGTTCTTTGTTACATTTGTTAAAGTAATAGTTTCTTGATAAGATAAAAAGCTACGAGGGTGTTTGGTTTATTTTCTTGTTTACATTTTCAGTTGATATGTTTTCACTACAAAGGGGCCACTTGGTTGAATAAAACATTTCTTGTTTCATTACAAAATGTCACTTTGTTCCCTATTTTCAGAAGTTTCTAATTTTGTAATTGTACAGGAGACAGTGAAAACAATAGAAACTTCTCAAACCTGTACAATCAATAAAAAGTTGTTTACTGCACAAACTTTGGAAAACAGGAAACAATGGAAATAATAGATAAGTTGTTTTAATTATTTGAAGAAGGAAACAAAGTGAAAAGAGGTGACTTTTTTGTAATTTTAAGTGAAAATAGAAAATGTTTTTCTCAAACCAAATATCCCCTTAAATGCAATATTGTCTATCTTGTTTCTAGACTTGCTTGAGAGGATTTCATATTATTCTATTTGTACACCAAAAAGTGCACTGATACTTCTCTGATTTTTAAAGTTATTTGTTGACTAGTCTTGCAAACCATCTTACATGTTCATTTTCATAATTTTCAGCATGGTGATGCTGACAGCAGAGTGTCCTCTTATTTAATGAAGGAATTGTTGAGAATATCCGATAAAGAAAAATCTTGGAGGGAGAAACTATGGAAAAATGGTATTATTAAATCTTCTCGCATGGCTCCTCGAAAATGTCCCCAATATGTGGGGACTGAAGAAGTATGATTTTTTTAACCTATGGTAATATAAAATGATAATTCATTGTTTCCATACTTTCTAATCTGTGTTTACTGGTGTTGTGTGTAGGATCCAGCATGCATTATCTGCCAGCAATATCTATATCTCTCTGCTGTTGTATGTGGTTGCAGGCCATCGACTTTTGTTTGTCTGGAGGTAAATGAATGGGATTGAGCCATTGAGATATTGATAATAAAATGATGTAACTAAGTAATTGCCATCAGTGATTCATATTTCAATATTGCATCAATGTCATGGCTAAAGAAAAAGTGTTAACCAGAAACCAGCATCGTGAATGTATGTATATATCTATTTTCACAGTTGAATCATTCAATTTATTGGCTTCAACTTAAGATTGAAGGTACTGAATACATTGTTAAGTTCCTTAAGTGGGTTCTCTTCAATATTCTATCCTTTGTGCAGTGTTATCAATGGTAGATGGTGGAATGCAAAATTATGCCATATAAAGCCGCCATAGGTTGCCTTAATGCCACCATGGCACTCCATCCTTCACAAATTTCCTATGGCAGTTGCCGAAAAATCTGCCACACAAATTTCCTATGGCTGCTATTTAACAACACTGCCTATGTGCAGTGTGAACATATCAGAAAACTAACCTGTCCCTGGAAATGAGAATATGGGTTGTATGTTTTTGTCTTGTGTTAGTGAAAATAAGTAAAGTGTATTATGCACTTCTGTTTGTGCTCTTACAAACTAGTACTTGTGCTGATAAGGGATAAGGGAAAGGAATTGTATTGTTGCATGACAGGACAGATATAAGGATCACTATTATTGTTTGGATTTGCAATAGTCAGTTAGTCAATTATGGATTTATGATATTATGTATCTGGCTTCTTTGGTTTTTTCCTAATGGTTTATCTTTTCCCCTTTTGTTTCCTGTGTTTCTATGTTGGTTGGTTTCTAACTGAAGTTAGCACTGTCTTTGGACCCAGTGATTGGTTGTTCTTTCAAAGTGAACTGGACTTATAACACACATGCTCAAGACTCCCTATCACTTTATGTATCAAGTAGGATTAGGCATTACAGTTGATAGAAAATATTTGTAATATTGATATTATTGTGGTTGGCAGCATTCACTCGGACATATTTGGATTTATCAGATTTGATTGGTCTGTTCTCTTATGGGTGGTGTTTTTATTGATTAACTGAGTTTACTTTTATCTTGTGCAGCACTGGGAACACCTTTGTGAGTGCAAAACTGTTAAATTACGCCTTCTCTATCGTCATTCACTTGCAGAATTGTATAACCTGGCATTTTCTATGGACAAATATACTTCTGAGGACAAAGCTGAGTGTAGAAGTGTGAAAAAGCAGTCTTCATGTCTTGGTGCTTTGACGAAAAAGGTCATTTATGCATATGCATATTTCTTTTGACCCTCCAAAATTTCCAAATTATAATATTGTTTCCAATAGTTAGATTTACCATCTTTCTGCAATCAAAAGATATGATGTCCAAATTCTTCTATATCTTTGACTGTGCTGCTCTCCTGTAAGTAGTATTACATTTTTTGTTTCATAAAATTATTTAGCATGACGAGTGTATTTTCATGTATAAATTTGTGTTTTTTTTTTAAAAATTGTATTTTCTGATATTCATGCACGTGTGTAGGTGAAAGGTGGCTCCATTAATTTTGCTCAACTTGCTAGAGAATGGCTTCTGCAATCTAGTACTATTCTTCAGAACGTTTTTTTGAATGATGCATTTGTTAGTGCACTAAGGAAAGCTGAACAATTTCTTTGGGCTGGTTCTGAGATGGATTCTGTGAGTTCTACCTGTTACTTTTTTATGCACTTCTGTATACACACAGTGACTGTAGGTTCTGCTTTTCTGACTGTAGGTTCGAGACATGGTAAAGAATTTGATTGAAGCTCAGAAATGGGCAGAAGGGATAAGAGATTGTGTAACAAAAATTGAGTCATGGCTGCGTCATCGGGACTTGGGTGTCAAGAAAGTCAATTTAGAATCTGTTGATGAATTACTGAGAGTTAGTCCTGCACCATGCAATGAGCCTCATTTTCATAAGTTGAAGGTGCTTTTCTTAACAATGCCTTTGGTAGTTGCAATTTTCTGCCCCCTTTTGTGTTAATTTATGTTGATGCAGGACTACGCAGAAGAAGCAAGGTTGTTAGTTCAGAAGATTGATACTACTTTGGCGATGCATTCAAATGTATTTTATCCTAGACTCATCATATGTCTTTTCTTCATAACTTTATATTGACAATACATATATCTGGTAACATTTTGGTACTTCTTTCAGTCCATTAAATTTGACTATTTTATTTACTCCAGATGTCTGACTTGGAACTTTTATACTCCAAAGCTTGTGGCTTACCCATATATGTGAAAGAAAGTAAGATATTAGAAGAGAAAATTTCTTCAACCAAGGTAGATCTCTCTATACATACTTTGACACTCTTGTTTTTACTTTTGCCGGGTGCCTGGTTCTATGCTTAAACCTTCCATATAATTTTTATATTTTGAAACTATGTTTTCTCTCCAAAATGACATTTTTAATAACAATTTTAGGGATTTGTTGATACATTTTGATCAGAATTTTTTTCTCAAAACTTAGAATAGCATGAGAAACCATCTTTCCCCTCCAGCAAGGTTTTTAAACTTGAGATTTCTACATAGGAAGAATTGAGAGGGGGTGAAAACTTGTAACCTAGGGATTGTAACTTGGATCACAAGATCCTACATATCTATCTAAGATATCTATATATAACATATATGCTTAAAAAACAGTATTTTAAAGTGATAACCTCTAAATCACAAACACTAAACAAATGTAAATTGAAAATTCACAATCATAATAATCATAATATTGGATTGAAATTGTCAAATACATAGCAAAACAGTATAGTGTATTTAAGGAGGTAAAGCTAGCATTGCCTCCTAATCTCTGTATCGCAAGTAAACCTAAAATAATACCATGTACTTAACACAATAAATAATAAATTTTTAATTTCCAAATATGAGGAGCGAATAATTGATGTGGAAAGAGTTCAGCTGATTTTTATCCATCTAGCTTTATTTGTAAGAGTTAATCTCTATTCCCAGTTATAATGTTCAGTTTTGGCTCGTGTTCTTAATTTCCCCAATTTTTGTGCTTGATCAGTTTTGCTGTTCTCCAGGATCTAAACTTGTTGATTTATGCACTGTTTTATTTTTCACGTTGCTAACATGAATTCTTTGAGACCCATCAGGCATGGCTGGATAGCGTCAGAAAGTGTATTTCAACAAAACAGCGCGCTGCACTTCACGTTGATGTTCTTTTCAAGTTAAAGGCTGAGGTAATAAGAACTCTTGAAACTGATCTGGCTCTGCTAATTTCCCATGCCCTGTTCCTGTGAACAAGAGTTCCCTATTTGTTTATAAATGCTAAAAGCTAAGGTTCAAAATTTATAGAGCAATTATCAATAATAGAGGAATGTAGTTGTTATTACTTATATATTGAATTTATATATGCATTTCTTTTTGTATAATTTAACAATGAAGTGACTTCAATTATTTGAACAAGTCATGCATTCTTAAATTGTTTCATGTGTTTCACATTTTTTGTGAGTAATATACATCGTACACATGGTGTGTGACGTGAGTTACATAGAGATTATAATATGAAATTCATGCTTTCAATAGTTTGTGGATCTTCAAGTTGAACTCCCAGAGATAGATGTGCTTCAGAATCTATTGAGTCAAATTGAATCTTGTAGTGCACAATGTCATGATATGTTAGAAGGTCCTATGAATCTCAAGGTTTGCATTTTGAATCTTTTTCACCTCTTTTAGTTTTCTTTGATGGTTAAAAGGCATAACTTTATTAACTAAGGAACCTTGCAGAATGTTGGTTTGCTGCTTAAGGAATGGGACAATTTTGCTGTTGATGTACCAGACCTCAAGCTTCTAAGGCAATACCATTCAGATGCTATTTCATGGATTTCCCACTTTAATGATGTTTTAGGGAGAGTTCACATGCTGGAAGATCAGCATAATGCAGTTGAAGAATTGAAGAACATTTTTGAAGAAGGTTTATCTTTGAAAATTCAAGGTATTGACTACTGAGGAATGTGGCAGCTTTATGATAGTTAAGATTTTTTTTTCAAGACCCATGCATTTGTTGTTTTTTTTTGTTTGTTAATTTACACTGACCCAAGGTTTGATTTATATTTTTCAGTTGATGAGTTGCCCTTAGTTGAGATTGAGTTGAAGAAGGCTAATTGCAGAGAAAAGGCTGTGAAGGTAAGTTATTATATTTGTTCATACTAAAGCTGTTCTTTCATATCTCTCTCTCCATGTATGTGTGTGTGTGTGTGTATATATGACTTTCTTTAATATTAACAAATAAAGGCTTCTTAGTATGCAGGATCTAATTAACTTTGTTATATTACATGCTCCTGTAGTTCTTGTAAAAATGAAAACTGATATAAATTATGTGAAATTGGTACAGGCACGTGATTTAAAGATGCCTTTGGAATTCATTCAGCAACTGTTGAAGGATGCCACCATGTAAACTTTAATTCCTTTCTTCATCTGATCTGGCACATCATTAGGTTTTTATTCATTTCACCCATTTCACTTTTGTTATTGATTCTTCAGGCTTCAAATTGAGGAAGAGAAACAATTTATCAATTTATCTAGTGTGCTTGATGTTGCCATGCCTTGGGAGGAAAGGGCTAGAGAGATGCTTTTACATGAAGCTTCTATTTCAGACTTTGAGGACATGATCAGGTTCTACAATGCTTGTGATTTTTTTGTATGTTTATAAATTAAACAAGATTATTTTAGCTGAGGATGACTTTCGCTTTTGGTCTTCTTTTACAGAGCTTCAGAAAACATATTTGTTATTCTTCCTTCACTTAATGATGTCAAGGATGCACTATCAGAAGCTAATTCCTGGTTAAGGAACTCAAAGCCATATTTAGTCTCTTCTATGTGTGCTTCAAATCCTGTGCGAAAAGTTGAGATCTTGCAGGTTCATGTCTTGTTCTGGATGTTTTGCAGTTTTACCCTTGCTTAAAACTTTTTCACTATAAATATGACGATTTGATTATCTACTTTTAGATGTTGGTTTCTCAATCGGAGCATCTTAAAGTATCTTTGGAAGAAAGACGGATGCTTGAATTAGTTTTGGAGAACTGCAGAGTATGGAAGGATGAGGCATGTTCTATACTAGATGATGCCCAGTGCTTTTTTGAACTTGATAACTCTCTGCGTGAAATAAACAGTGGTTTTATGTGTAAAGTGGAAGATTTGATTACAAGAATCCAATCTGCCATAACATCTGGTGTATCACTTAGTTTTGACTTCAATGAGATTTCAAAACTCCAAGCATCTTTTTCTACATTGCAGTGGTGCAAAAGAGCCCTGTCTTTCTGCAATTGCTCCCCTTCTTTAGAGGTTATTATTTCTCTCTTGACACTGGTTATATAGCATCATTCATTTTGATGCCTTATAGTATATCTGGTTTTCAGCTCATATCATATCATAGCAAATTACTTTCTTGTTATCATTCAATTACAACCGAATATTCTACTGTGTTGCTACAATTTCATTTTCTCTTTACATGGGTCATTGCTTAACTTTTTTCACCTTAAAGCTTTTTCTTTGTCAATACTTCTATATTTACACCCCTTTTCACTTCAAAGATTTTTTCTTTGTTAATTACTTCCATATTTTCCCCCTTCTTCTTTACATGGGGTATAAAACATGATTTGGATAAGATCAGGTGCTTGATAACTGCTTGGGGTAAAGCACATGGCCTTTTTAATGGGGTTTCACTAAAGATATCTAGAGGAATTGAGCATTTTTGTTCCATCTAAATATCTGTATTTTTGTAGTTATCCTTGTAATTTTTTTCACTTCATGTCATGGAATTTTTTTTATCAAAAAATAAATAAAGTTTCTCCTTAATACTTATTGATGAAGGATGCTCATTAATCATGTAGGACGTTTTGGAGGTTGCGGAAGGTCTCTCTCATTCCTCCCTTTCTGGTCCTCTGTTGAAAGTATTGATTGATGGGCTGGAATGGCTTAGGAAAGCATTAGAGGGGATAGGTGGACCTAGCAATTCTAGAAGATGCAAGTTGACTGATGTACAAGATATTCTCACTGATTATCAGGTACTAGGTTATGTAAATTTCTGTTTTGTGCATTTTGTTATTCTAACTATTGATTACCCCTTTTGTTTTGATAGATTTCCTAAATCAAGTGGGCACTTGCTTGTTTGTGTGCAAAATTATATAAATAAATAAAAAGGGAAAGAACTTAAGATTAAAATTAAGAGAGTATCCTTCATAGGTATTTAACCCTTATTTTAGGTGGAAAAGGAGAAATATTGCTGGAGAGAAAACTTTCTAGCTTTTTCTTAATTATAGTGGTTGAGAAAAATTGTTTTGGCACATGCAGCTAACATCTAGAACTTTTTTCTGCAGACTATTAATATGACTTTTACAGCAGTATATAGTCAACTTGAAGATGCCATCAGAAAACATAAGTAAGTCTTACTTGTTGGTTGTAGAATTAAGATTATACTTTCTGTTGGTTTGATTTGTTTATTGTCATGGCAATTTAACCTTCTTTGGCTGTTCTTTTTATGTTGATCTCTTCTATTCCTGTTACTTGTAAGATCTTCACTCTTTAACATCTCAATTGATTTCTAGATATTTAGGGTTTTCAGTTTTGAATTTTTTATAAGCTTTTATTGAAGTCGTTACCATTTTCTATTTGATTCTATGCCTTCCAAGATTGCCTTTTGAACTACTTTTATCTCCCTGCACGTATCATCTTGGTCAATAATATATTGCTTAATCATGTGGAACACTGTTGTGAGTGAATGAAGGCTTATGGTTTTTCCATTTATTTTGTTTAAATTTTTTATATGCCAACATAATGGTATTTCTGCTTTAGGTTGTGGCAAGAGCAAGTGCATCAATATTTTGATCTATGTTCTAGAGAACGATCTTGGTCTTCAATATTGCAGTTGAAGGTAAAATTTCTGGGTGTATAGTAGGTGGCTTTTTATGTGTGTGATTATTGACCAACTGATTGACTTAAGCTTCATAGTTTCGGCAATGTCTTCTTTTATGGATGGCTATGTTGCTGTGTCATTTCTTATTTGTAAAAAAGTATTGGTCACTGTGGTCAGGACTTTCCTTGTATTTTATGTGAATTGTTAGTGAGGTGGTTTACTCTCTTCATTTTCCCTCATTGTAGATTTACATTAAACCTTCAGGCTTGTTTTGATTTCCTTCATGTTTGTCCTTATATTTTAAGCAGTTTCTTTCAATTCTTTTTAATTTTGTGTATATTATCCATACCTTATGCATCACTTTTGATTATTATCATTGAAAATTGAAAAAGTAAAATTTCAAAATTGTTGTGAAGCCTTTATCAGTTTATTTTATTTTAGGCTTAATTATCTATTTGGTCCTTATAGTTTCACAAACTTTATCTTTTAGTCGCCATAGTTTAAAAGTGAACATTTTAATTCCTTTAGTTTTTAGGGTGGCATTTTCGTCTCTGTAGTTTACATTTTGATTCTATTTTAGTCCTTGTCATCAAAAGTATAGGGATGAAAAGAGAATTAAAATATAAAATAAAGGGACAAAAATGTCATGTTTTAAACTACAGGGACTAAAATAGTTAATTTTAAACTATAGGAATTAAAAGGTAAAGTTTGTGAAACTATTGGGACTAAATGGGTAGTTAAACCTTTATTTTATTAGGACCTCATATTACTGGTCACATGCATAGCATTGACATTGTGTGTTGCTTACATTCAGGAGCATGGATATACCATTGCCTTTAGTTGCTCCGAACTGGATTTGATTTTATCTGAAGTTGAGAAGGTGGAAAATTGGAAGAAAAGATGCATGGATAAACTAGGAACTTTAGTCCAAACTGGAAATTCGCTACTTCATGCACTGGAGAAGGTTGTGATTTTAAAATATTTTCATTTGCTTGACTCTTTTGCATTTTACATATACTAAGGTTCTTGCTTTATATTTTCAGATAAAACACACTCTGGATAGATCATTGTTTATATATGACAAATTGCAAGATCTGAACGAACAAAACCAATGTATCTGCTGCTTTGTTGATTCTGTTGATCAGGAATTTCTAACTTGTTCCACTTGTATGGACCGGTAATGTACTTGTCACCCTTTTTTTAAATATAATTGTCATTCAGTCTGAAAAATAATTCATTGTTCGTTTCTGTACTTCTGTTTCCTTGTTAAGATTTTACATTGATTTATTTGTTCAATGGATCAATATCTTTCATATTTACAGGTACCATTTAAGGTGTGTTGGACTAACAGAAAAAGACACAAGCATTGAAAACTACAAATGCTCTTATTGTGAAATTTTGATGGGTGAATTCCATAATCAGAATGGAGATGCCCTCCTGGTAGGATATTAAGTCACTTTAGCAATAGTCAACCAGTGTGTTTGTGTCTCTCTCTTCTGCTCTTATTTGTCAGTCTATTCTTTTGATTTATGCAGAGGTTTTCGGAGAAACGTGTTGAGTTGAAAGTTCTTACTGAACTTGTGTCTGATGCTGAACATTTCTGTTTATGGTATGTGGTTCACATTGAATCTTTGTTGTTACTCAATAATTATGTACAGCATGTATAGTTGACCTTGATTTTCTTCAAATAAGATTTATTGTTACATAACAGAGACTATGACGCCCCACTTTGGAAATACTGGATTTTCCAAAGCTGATATGCTTTATAGAGTTTAGTATTAGGTTAAATATATCCAGTTTTCAAATAGAAAATGAATAATTGGTGAAATTTAAATGAATTTAACTTGTGGCACTGAAAGAAGCTCTCTTGAAAGCATTTCATTGAACAAATTGTATCTTTTTTATAGACTGAACATGTCTTGTGTTGCATTAAGTTGATCTTCTCTGTAGATTTATGATTATTGGTGAAAATTATAATTCATTTGTTTCGTGTCTCTTGTATGTGCAGGATTCATGAAAGAGATGTTTTGAGCCAACTTGTTGAGAAAGCCCTTTCATGCAAATCTTGCTTGAGAGAAATTGTGATCCTTGCATCAGCTAATATTGATGAAGATATCAGCATCGTCTCTGAGAAATTGGTCACTGCTGTAAAGGTACATATTTATCTATTTATTTTTATCTGTCTATTCTGTATATTCTTAACTGGAACACGGTTGTTACAATTGAGTTAATTATGCTTATTGAATATAGGCTAGCAAAGTGGCTATTGTCTATGATCAACATGATACTTGTGACCTTGAGCTGGCTTTAGCAAAAAACTTTTGGAAAGTTCAAGTCAATAAGTTTTTAAATGGTGTACCAAAGCCTACTATCCAACAAATTCAGAAGCATGTGAAGGAGGTATGTGCCAAAGGCAAGGTTTATGTGATTTTTTTTTCTTGTAGAGTGCAAAAACAAATCAAACCTGTCCCCTTATTTAATACCAGTACTTATTCACTTTTTTCCTTTCATTGCCGGTAGTAAAAAACTTTGAACCTACTGAAATGTCTAAGTTCATCACAGGGACTAGCTATGGACATATCACCTGAAGATCACTATATGCTGAAACTTACAAATGTGAAATGCTTGGGTTTACAGTGGGCCCAACTAGCCAAAAAGGTTCTATTTTATGTTATGGTGATCCCTCCATGTCCTTTCTTGCTCATGCTGGCTTTTAATATTGTCAAATTAGACGGGAAATTGTGTGTGTTTAGCATACACACAACGATCTTATTTATAATAAGCAGGGTGTACATAAGAAAGATAACAAAATAACTGAATAATCTTTACAAGATCTGATAAGATCTAATCTTATCCTTATCTCAACCTAATCAGTTAGAATCTAATCTTATCTTTAATAGATAAGATATAACAACCTGAATAATCTTATCTTTATTAAATAAGATATAACAACTTATTAGTTCTTATCTTTAAGAGATAACAACCTCCTACAGTTTTGACACTCCCCCTCAAGCTGGTGAGTAGGTGTTCTCCATTCCCAGCTTGGATATAATTCTTTCAAAGTTAGTACTGTTCAGCCCTTTGGTGAGTATGTCTGCAAGTTGACTTTGAGTGGACACATATGGGGTGCAAATCAAGCCCCTGTCTAGTTTTTCCTTGATAAAATGTCTGTCCACCTCAATATTTTTAGTTTTATCATGCTGTACCGGATTGTGGGCTATGCTAATTGCAGATTTATTGTCACAATATAACCTCATCGGTTCATCCCATTTTATCTTCAAGTCTTCCAATATAATCTTCAGCCATAGGAGCTCACATATTCCTTGGGCCATTGCTCGAAACTCCGCTTCAGCACTTGATCTAGCAACTACATTTTGTTTTTTACTCTTCCAAGTCACTAGGTTTCCACCAAGGAAGGTGCAGTATCCAGTAGTTGATCTCCTATCCACAGTTAGTTGATCTCCTATCCACAGTTGACCCTGCATAATCTGCATCCGTGTATGCTTCAAGGCATACACTCTTGTTTCTTTTAAACAGAATCCCTCTTCCTGGAGTCCCTTTTAAATACTGAACAATTCTGAGTGCAGCTTGCAAATGTGTCTCCTTCGGTTGGTGCATAAATTGGCTGACTAGACTCACAGCAAAAGCAATGTCTGGCTGCTGGCCTAGTGTGAGATAAGTAAATAAGTCTGCCCACAAGTCTTTGGTACCTTTCCTTGTTCACAACATTATCCTCCTCCGAACTTCCTAACTTTATATTTGGATCAATTGGAGTACTGGCTGGTTTGCAGGCTGACTTTCCTGTTTCTTTAAGCAAATCAGTTATATATTTTTGTTGAGATATGAAGATTCCTTTCTTGGAATGAGCCACTTCAATCCCCAGAAAATATTTAAGTCTCCCTAATGCCTTAGTCTCGAATTCTGTGGCAAGACATTGACTCAACATTTGTTGCTCCTCTTTGTCATCTCCAGTTATTATAATGTCATCTACATACACCAATAATATTGTTACTCCCTCTGAAACTGAATGTTTGATAAATAAGGTGTGATCTCCTTGGCTTTGTTTGTAGCCCAAACTTGTCATAACTTGGGTGAATCTTCCAAACCATGCTCTTGGGGATTGTTTCAGCCCATATAGGGCCTTTTTTAGCTTGCAAACGGTTCCAGCAGCAACCTGCCCATCATAACCAGGAGGCAACTCCATGTATATTTCTTCTTCAAGGTCTCCATGTAAGTATACATTCTTCACATCAAACTGCTGCATGTCCCAATCATGATTAGCTGCAAGTGATAATAATACTCTGACCATGTTCATTTTAGCAACTGGGGCAAATGTCTCCAAGTAATCCACTCCATAGGTCTGTGTGAATCCTTTGGCTACTAACCTTGCCTTGTAACGTTCAATGGTCCCATCAGCTCGATACTTTACAACATATACCCATTTGCACCCTACTGGTTTTTTTCCAGATGGTAAGGTGACAAGTTCCCAAGTTCTGTTCTTGTTAAGTGCCTCCATTTCCACATCCATGGCTAGTTTCCATTTCCTGTCAGATAATGCTTCAGATACAGAGGAAGGTGTGGGTGTAGAGTTTAAGTTTGTGAGAAAGGTTTTATGGGTAGGAGAAAATTTTTCAAAGGATAGGAAATTTGATAGAGGGTAAAGTGGTTGTTGGGTGCATGTTCTGGTTCCCTTTCTAAGGGCAATAGGAAGATTCAGGTTTTGATCCACCTGTGCTTCTGAATTTTCCAAAATAAACTCATTAGAATCATTGGAATTTTTAGGATTAGAAACTGTTACCTCATGTAAAGATTGTAGGTTGGATTCTTGAACATGGATAGATTCTGGAATGGCCCTTTCTCTCCTTGAATATACCAGGTTTTTCCCAAATTTTCCACCACCATTAGGTGCAGGTTCAACTACTGTTTCAGGTGCTTGTTCAAGTGTTGATTCAGATGTTTGTTCAGGTGCAGATTCATGTTCTATTGCTAGTGCTGATTCAAGCTCGACTGCTGGTTCAGGGGCAGCAATGCTATTTCCACCAATTTCAGGTCCAAATGTCATATTTGGAAATATGAGCGCCTCATCTTCCTCTCTTACATTCTTCCCGTGAAGATGGGGCTGGAAGTAGCTCTCATATTCATTGAAGGTGACATCCCTTGACACAAATAATCTCTTTGACGAGGGGTGAAAACACTTGTATCCTTTTTGTGTGGTTGAGTACCCTAAGAATATACATTTGACAGCCCTAGGGTCCAATTTTCCCCTTTCATTACTATGAACATGCACAAAGGATACATATCCAAATATTCTAGGTCGAAGTTTATTTGTAGGGTCTACGTGTGAGTAGAAGGAGGATAGAACATCCATGGGGCTTTTTGATGCTAAGAGTTTTGAGGGTAACCTATTGATTAGGTAGGTGGCAGTAAGAAGGGCTGCCCCCAAAATTTCTTAGGAACATGGTTCTGAAAAAGTAGAGCTCTAGTTTTGTCTAATAAGTGTCCATTTTTCCTTTCTGCAATCCCATTTTGTTAGGGCGTGTTAACACATGAAGACTCATGAATTATCCCTTCCTTTTGGCAAAAAGAGTTGAGTACATGGTTAAAGTATTCCTTGGCATTATCAGATCTAATTCTTTTTATATTAACTCCAAAATGATTTTTAATCATAGAGACAAACTGGAAAAAAATGGAGCTAACCTCAGATTTATGTTTCAATAGGAAAACCCAAGTCACTATGGTACAATCATCTATGAAGGTTAAAAACCATTTAGCACCTGAGATATTAGGAATATTAGAAGGACCCCAAACATCAGTATGGATAAGAGAAAAAGGAGAAGGACTCATCTTATCACTAACGGAGAATGGTGCATGCTTGTGCTTAGCAAACTCACACACTTCACAGTGGAGACTCTCCGTATTTAAGTGTTTAAACAAAGAAGGGAAAATCATTTTTACAACTCGAAAGGAAGGGTGACCTAGCCGACGATGGTATAGTTGAGCTTTCTCTTCACTGGTCATGGTGGATTCATATAAGAGAGATTCATATAAGAGAGAATGACTATTGATAGGTAGATTAGGATCCTCCATGTAGTATAAGCCATTCCATTCTATAGCATGTCCAATCTTCCTCCCTGAGTTCTTGTCTTGAAATATACAATAGTTGTTGTGAAAAACAACGTTACAAGAGAGATCTTTTGTGAGTTTTTGTACAGAAATCAGGTTGGTGGACAGTTTAGGGACATGAAGGACATTTTTCAATGTTATAGATAGGCATATTTGAACCTCTCCTTGACCTGTGACAGTTATGAAGGTTCCATCTGTTGTGGAAATTTTCTTGTTGCTAGGACATGGGGAATATGTGGAGAAATATTTGGGAAAAGGAGTCATATGGTCAGAAGCACCAGAATCTAATATCCAAAAGTGGGTAAAGGGTGTATCTGAAACATTAAGTCTAAGAGATAATGAAAACTTACCAGAATATGTTAAGGAATACATACCTGTGGGTTTTTCCAATTTACTAAGGAAAGCCCTTACCCTTTCTATTTCTTTGTGACTCAGCTGGACAGGGTTCAAGATTTCAGCCATTACAAGTGATCAAGTAAGGGTAAATTGCACAGCGATGAAGGCTATGATACGGCCTAGGTTATGCAGCAATGAAGGCTGCCTGGAGAAAATTTAGATGCAGCAATGAAGGCTGCTCAGAAAAAATGCCGTTGCAGCAGTGTAGGCTGCCCGGAAAAAATGCAGTTGCAGCAATAAAGGCTGCCTACAAACAATGCCGAAGCAACAATGAAGGTTGCTCGGAAAATTGCGGAAAGCAAGCAGAGTCTCCCAAGATCGGGAGCTCTGATACCATGTCAAATTAGACGGGAAATTGTGTGTGTTTAGCATACACACAACGATCTTATTTATAATAAGCAGGGTGTACATAAAAAAGATAACAAAATAACTGAATAATCTTTACAAGATCTGATAAGATCTAATCTTATCCTTATCTCAACCTAATCAGTTAGAATCTAATCTTATCTTTAATAGATAAGATATAACAACCTGAATAATCTTATCTTTATTAAATAAGATATAACAACTGATTAGTTCTTATCTTTAAGAGATAACAACCTCCTACAGTTTTGACAAATATTTAAAATATCATGAACAGGTGGCAACTGATTCTGGGGCACTCAGCCTGGATAAAGTTTTTGAACTTGTAGCGGAAGGTGAAAACTTGCCAGTTGATGTGAATGAGGAACTAAGGGTGAGAGATTATCATCTCTGTATTGTTAAAATCAAAAAATTGTTATTTGCATCTTGATTTTTGGTATGGTTCTAATCAAGTAATGGTTTTTGTTCACAACAGATATTAAGGGCACGATGCATGCTTTATTGCATTTGTCGGAAACCCTTTGATCCAGAAAGGATGATTGCATGTTGTCATTGTAATGAGTGGTATCACTTTGATTGCATGAAATTGCCATGCACAAGAGTTGTCTACATTTGTCCCGCATGTAACCCATGCGCAGAAGCATTACCATCAAACCATGACAGGTCAGTTTATTCTATGCATCTCTAATTAGTTTGAGAGTAGCTTTTCCTATATTGGCTCTGGAATGTGTTCTGCTTTGCATTTAAAAATTCAAAATATACCTTTTAGCCAGCATTTTCAAAGGATTGTTAGTTGTCAAGTCCAGATTACCAGCTGAGAAACACATTCTATTGCATCATTATGTAGAAATTAGGAGCATTTCTTGATAAAAATTATTAAGTTTAAGCTGGCTGGAAGAATGTTTCTAAATTGTATTTGTTTTTATGGTATTTTTTAATCTGTTGTGCTTTGCAGATTAACTAGTGGTAAATTTGAGGAGCCCAAAACCCCATCTCCAAGGCATTCAAACCCTAGAAAGAAACAGAAGAGAGACATGGGGAATCTCAGTTGCGATATGTTCGCAACCAGAAATGAAGATAGTGAGTTTAGGTATTCGAGAGGGATAGAATGTCTAAGGTGGCAAAATCGAAAGCCTTTCAGAAGAGCAGCTAAGAAACGTGTTGAACTTAGAAGTCTTTCTCCATTTCTATGCATACAACGATAACTAACACATATTAGACAGTCATTGGTCATTATATTGATTCAATTGATTTTTGTGTTGTCATCTTAATGTGGAAATTTGTTTTTAAATTTCTTGTCGTTTGCATTCCACCGTTTGAAGTTAATAGAATAAGATGGCGTGAATGAACGTAGGAATCATGAAGTGGGTAGATTTTTTTTTAAAAAAAACAAGATAAATTTTATGGGCTATCCATTCTACTTTTTATATTTTAATGCAATTTAAGAATGATTATATCTATAAAATAATTCCTTGAAAATAAAAATAGTACGGCACAGACCAGTATTTTCTACCATAAAGTAAACATACATTTTTTTTTTTTATAGAATGCAGTTAGTTTGTACGGTGAAAATAGATAAAACAATGGTAAGAATCATTCATCTATTATTCTATCAGTTATAAAGCATGCTAACTAATTTTGTGCAATTATGGTATAAAATCATCTAATTACAAACTATAATACTAATGATAATTCCTAGTCGATTGTTAATATATTTTTTTTTTAATACTGAGAATGGATAAAAATTAGTCACTTGTAGAAAGGTCTTTAGAAAATGTAAATTTTGTTTTTTTGTTGAATTGTTTCTATTTCTAACAAACAGTTTTTTGCCTAATACCTAATGCCTAAGAATATCAAGTTATATGATTAAATGAGTCAAATTTCATTTATATAGAAAAATTATTAAAACATTTAAATTAACCTGTCTCATGGTAACGTATGGCTACTTCTTTCTTTATTTATTTATTTATTTATATATACATGTATAAATTGTAAAATTCTCTAATTATCTCATAATGCATACGTGTTTACATTCAAAATACATGAAAATTAAATTCTAAAATATAAAATCTATTCAGTATTTTTTTTAATATTTAGTGAAATTCTATATTTTTATATTATTCACCAAAAGAAACTACTTTTGTACTAATAAAGTAGGAGAATGTAAATAAATGTCTAGAATATTGTTAAAGAAAAGTAGATTTGTTTTATAAAATACTATTACAAATAGACCTTACAGTAATTTGTAGTATAATTCTAGTGTAATTTCTTAATAAAAATCTCTACTATCTACTAGTTGTTCATTAATCACTGTAATTAATCTTACACAAGCCTTAAGAAGAGAAGAACAGAGGAACAAGTCACAACCTCTCTCGCAATCTCAACTCGGTACCGTATCTTGAGCAGCTTTCTTTCTCTCATTCATTTTACCACCACTTTTGGAAAGCCCTAGACTCAGAGTTTTCCGCAACCAGGATTTATTCGATTGCGAAAGGTAATCCTAAATTTGTGTAGATGAAATGAGGTACATGAAGCCCTTGCAATTGTTTCACGATTTGATGAATGCAACCCAAAACCAACGCGGAAGGTTAATTGGTTTGGATGTTGGCGATAAATATGTTGGTCTTGCCCTCTCCGACTTCGATAACAAAATTGCTTCACCTTTCAAGTACACACTTTCATAATATAATGCTTTATTATTATTATTTCCTGTTATTTTTTCTCTGTACATAACGCATTCGCTTGCTATGATTAATGCCACAGCGTTCTCGTGAGGAAGAAATCAAATATTAGTTTAATGGCTTCTGATTTTGAGAGTATGGTGAGCTCCTTCTTCTGTCTTTTCCTTTCCATTCAAATTATACTTATATCTGTCAATTATGTTAGTTCAGTTGAGGCTCTTGCCTTGAATGTAACCAGAAATTAACACTATCACCGCCAGTGTTACTACATGTTTTGTAAAGTTAAACCTTGTTGGGGTGGGTGGGGGTGGGGGACACTTTTCAATTTGTTGTCTTTTTCTTCTTTGTACTCGTCAATATTCAAATTTTATGTTATGGTATCTGTATATACATCAAGTTTTATATTTTCGCAGTGTCCGCACTTTTGGGTGAATGTGTGAATTTGCTAACTCTCTGGGGTTTTTGGTTTATCTTGTGTGTGTCATGGCACTGTTGGAGAACAGAAGATTTCCAATTGATATGTATGACATCTAAGGCATTTTAACTTTGTTTAATTGTTGCATGATTATGCCTTTCCCGTATAATTTCACAGTCAAGATTAAATGATGGTTTACAATTCAATTTATGCTGTTGTGTAAGGGTTTTGTGTGTCATACAAAGGCTCATTTGCATCTGATTAGATTGAACTTGGGAAAATGTCTCCTGCTTTCATGTTGAAAACAATTGCTAACTCTTGCGGGTTTCTTCAGAATAGTGACATAATCATAAGTTTAGGCTTTTCTTGTGGCAATTCTTTCCTCTTTCATCAAGTCTTGTGATTAGTCCCTTATGTTATGGGAATCATTAGTGTTTTCACTCATGCCATGTTTTACGTTCATCTTAGTTAGCCCAACCCTTGGTCTATTATGCATGAGTATGCATATGATGTATTTATTTTTATCATTTGTAGGTACAAACTCGTAGTGATTTGAACCATAATGCTCCCGAGCATTTTATGATGACATTGTCTTGTTTTTATGCAGATCACTAAATATTCCTTGAAGGGTTTTGTTATTGGCATCCCTTTTGACAAACATCGAGTGTCTGTTGATGTTAGTTCCATTTCTTTGACCATCCATGTACTGTGTATTAATGTGTTTTCTAATTTCCTGCACTCATTCCTTTTTTTAATCAGGGTTTGCAAGTGAAGGTCTTCATTGAACACCTTAGTAAAACAAAAGTGCTTGAAGGTGTAAAGTATACATATTGGAATGAGTGCTTCACGTCAAAGGTGGATAAACATGTTTACTATTGTGAAACTTAATGAATTTAAAACCATCTCAAGACAGATTTTCCAACATGACTACAACCTTTCTCTTGGTTGGTGACTACCACTGGTGAAAGAATTAGATGTCTATGGTGTGAAACAAGTATTATATTGAAGTTGAACATTGCCATATGGGACAAAAAGATTTACATGAATCTGTACAGAATAAAGTGGTTTAATATAGGTGGAGAAAGATCAAGTTAATGAAAGATAAAAAATTGAGAGACTGGATTGAAATAATATCCCACATTGTTTGTTAACTTTTCTTTTTGTTTTATGTGGCAATTCCTGTGTATATTAAAAGAGAATCTATTTCATCCAGCTAAAAATATGAGATAAAATCTGAAGTTAAATTTTATTTGCAGAATGTGGAATTGCTGTTAAAGCCTCTGAACTTGAATCATCCAGTTGTCTCCAAGACTATGCTAGACAAGTTTGCTGCAGTTGGAATACTTCAGGTGAGTTCTTTACCCCCTTCTTGGCATAATCTATTATTACTATTCTGCTGTTAGACTTCTCTTCTCGTGTTACTCATTTTGGTAAAGGCAATGTGTTCTCTTCATTTACAAATTGGTACTGAAAGCATAATAAAAATGCATTAAATCAATGAGGCATCAAATTGATGTGTGTATTTTTTTTCCTGTTGTGGGAAATGGTTTATTTGTTGTTTTTGCGATTCTTTATAAATGAGAGCCTTCAACTGAAGAATAAGTGGCTTCCATCCCTACAATTATTGGGCCACATCCTCTACTGGATGGCCTTTATTTGCTTCACTATTTATGTACTACTACGCCAGTATTTTCTGTCTGGTTTTTCATGGTTGTGTTACGCATTAGATTCAAATGAAGAAGTAAAATTTTTCGAAAGACACAATTTAATAGACCCTCTTTTATTTGGAAGAGACTCTGAAATTTAATCTAAACTATATAAACATGTTGTTTAGATTTTTTGACATCTTAGCTCGTATGTTGAGCAAAATAACCAGGCTCAGTTTACATCTACTTATAAGCTGGTATTTTCTAGGGGTACCTGGATTTTGTCAATAGGAAAGTGAAGCAGACAGCAACGGAGTAAGGCACTCTCAATAATGTTACGTTTCAAGCCTGTTAATGTTAGTCTCAAACACTTTTTATTTCTTTTTGTATTCACACGACTTCTTCTCAAACTAGTCACTTGCTACGGCAGTTCTTTTGCTTTTTACTTTGAGTACCTTCTCTCTTTTTAGGTTTCTCATTATTTGATGAATTAGTGCTCTTTCTAAAGGTGGAGGCATGCATCAGCTATCCCAACTAGAAACCTCTGGACTAAAGGTAGGTTAGTGGACTGTATAATGGATTTTATATTTTCCTATATCTGCATTCTCTATTCTATGGCTGAAATGAAATTAATCATGTTATCTTTCAGTTTGATTTGGGTTAGTTCACAACCATGATGAAAATGTTAAGTTAGGAGGGTTAGTTAATGCTTCATTATGATTTAATAAGAGCTGCCTGAAAACTTAGGTCTTGTTCCTTCCTTTCCAATTCCAGTAGTAATTATTAACAGAGATTCGTAATACAATCTGTACATTTTTTTAATCTAAAAACTGAGACAACAAAATATGTAGACTACGTAGCTTGGGGGGTTAATTTGTTGCATTTTTTCTTGCTCTAGACACTAAATTCATTTGTGAAATTCAATGTTTTACATATTGATTTTGGTATGATGGCTATTTTCGGAAACATTTGTACTTTCATTACTGTTCAATGTTAACTGGAATCGTCTTTTTTTGTTACATTGAAGGTATAATAAGCACCAGAGTAGGGGAAGGGAAAAGTTGGTTCAGTGGGAGATCAAACTTCTAACATCAACATCAAATTCATATTTTCTAGCCTGATTCATTTAATTCCCTGGTAGATTGATTAGAATTCGGTTAAACTATTTAGAGGCATGTGGAAAATTCTCACTATATTTTATTTTTATAGCAAAAGCCATAAAGAAAAGGAGTCAGAAAATATTCTCAATTTTGATTTATTCATTGAAATTGATTGTCTGAAATATTGTATGACAGAGCTCGCGTCCAATTATTTCATCAATGGGAGTGTTCGTTCTTTTAGCAACTCCATTCTGCTAAAAAATGTTTTCGGATTGGATCCATTACTTCAAAAATTCTAGTCTAGTTAGTTTGATTTTCAAGTTAAATTAAGATTGATCCAATCCAATTTATATTTTTGTTTGGATTGGATTGATTTTGAATTTTTGATAAAGACAAAGATTAAAATGAAGAGTAAATTATGTAATATATCTTTTATATGTTTGCTAGTTTTTGATACATAGCTTGTAATTTTTTTTTATTTCTACTTAAAATTAACCCAACATAAAAGTGGTGAGAAGTGTAATTTTATGAAAATACAAGGAAAGAATATCATTATAATTTATTATTAATGATAAAGTGCATAAATTAATCCAACATCAAATATGGCATCTCATATAGATCAAAATATGATTTGATTTTCAATCCAATTAAATTTTGAGAAGGTTCATGCTAGTGTCTGATTATTTCTTACATAGTTAATCTCATGGGATAACGCTGTATAACTGTTTTATATCGTGAGGTTCTCGTATATAATGCTGCAAAATTATTTTATATTTTAAATATTTTGTATATATTTGGACGACGTGTAAAATTATTTTATATCATAATATTGATTTATCTATTTGTGTTGTGTACGATAAATATATTAGAATTTTAACATATAATTAATTTGAAGGTTGACTCTCTTTCTCGCTCTATTATAATAGTTATTTTAAAAAATTATTTAAACATTATAAATATTATTTTTAAACATTATAAAAATGATTTAAATAGTAATATATGATTCATTGTTTGTGTAATTTTTTTTACATTATGTATCAAAATGAGAAACATGATAAAAATTAAATATGGCTAGAGTTTAAAAGTTATGTATTATGTAAAATAATTTTATATCACGAATCAAATGAATATCAAATTTTATATGATTTTAGAAATTTATTATAAAAATTAATAAATATTTATTATTTGTTATATACAAAATTTCCCAAGTACGATAATCTTAATAGTACATTGAATAATTTTGAAAGTGGGAGCCCATTTTGGCTTTGATCACTATATAAGATTTTATTTTCAATTCAAATACACCTGGAGAAAAAGTCTACAACAAAGGTCTAAATTTAAATATAGTCAACTAATTACTGTTGTAAAAAAGAGTTTGTTGAATTTAATATTAAAATCCCTAAAAATTAGATATAGGATCACAACTAATCCATTATGCATTGTGAGTTTGTTATCTTTAATAACAAAATTTATAACAAATTATAAAAAAATCTCATTTAAACTTTGATTTCTCTCTAAGAGAATAGATTATGAATTAAGAGCAAGGATATATAATTGATTGATAAGATAAAATTTACACTCGTATGTTTAGAAGAGAACCATAACAACAATTAAATACTTTTAGAATGTAATTTTATTATAAAAATTAATAAATTTACCATGACATTTATTATTTTTGTCTATCTCCTTTTATCTTTATCTCTAAATTAAATTTTAATTTTTTTAAATTACTAATATCTAAAAATAATAGTTAAAGTTAATTATTATAAACACTAACAAAAACTTGTGTTACTGGGACTGTATGTTTATATTTTCCAGTAATTAAATCTTATTTAAAAAACATAATAAACATAGGAAAAAAATAAAATATAAAAAAAGTGTAGAAAAATATTTTTTATTAATAGTTGAAACACCAAAAATATATATCTTATAATTCATATCAAGCATACAGTGTTAAAATAACAGTTAAAAGTTAATTCTACAAAAGTTTGAAAAACAATGGAAGATATTATGAGAGGTGATTCCTTGTGGGATAACCATTGGTTATATGAAAAGGAACATTTGGTCTGTGTTTGGTACTTTGATAGCCCCACACTGTCCCTCCAAATTGACATCACTATTCTCCCTTTCTCATTACTCTTTATTTTACCTTACCTTTCTATTTTATTTACTCATTTTTTTATATATTTTTTTTGCCAATTTTAGTCACATACTTTCACCATCACTCTCCACTATTCAATGCAGATACAGATACAGCTATCATTTTCTTTTTTCACACACGCGCTTCACGCACTTTAATTCAAATGCTCTTTATTTATTTATTTATTTATTTTAATGTTTCATTCTCTTCTCATTTCTCATTTCTCAAGTCCCAAGTGCAGTCCCATTCCTTGTCTTTTCTTCACCCTTTTCCCCCTTTCTACCATCTACGCTGCATTCCTCTGTCAAAACCCTAATTAAAATCTAGGGTTTTGTTTTGTTTTGTTTTGTTTTCTTCACCTGTTACGTACATGATTCCCTTACTATATACCCACCTTGTTTCTTTCACTTTTCTCTCTTCAATCTAAGCCTCTGTTTTTTTCTACATTTCGCCAGAATTTTAACTCTATCATGGGTTCTCAATGCTGACTCTTTTCTACCCCTAAAACTGCTTTCTTTATTATCTTTTTCAACTTAGGCATTCACATCTTTGGGTAAACAAAGCCCTTGCGAAATCCTTGTTCCTGCATTTATTTGCTTAACAAACCTTTGAGCTTGTTTTTCTCTCTTATTTTTTCTAGGGTTAAAGATCTAATTTTTACATTTTTATTAAAGCCATTTGCTTTTAACAAGTAGAATTGCACCTTGTTCAACCCTTTCTTTTTTTTATATCTTCACTGATTTCCTAGTCTAAGAAGTTTTCACTAGTGAAAAGGTTTAGGGTTTAGGAGGAAGAATTAAGAAAATTTATTACAATTGAAAAAACCTAATAGTAAATGCATGGATGGGAGAGAAGGTATGGCATTTCCTGGTGGCTCTGCTCCATATTACATGCAGCATAGAGGAGGAGGGGTTAGTGGTTCTGGTCCCGGAAGTGGAACACCACAGAATGTAGGGTTTCAACCACCCTCTGGTTTCAGAGGTTTGTCAAATGCCTCTTCAGGTTCTGCATTTTCAATAGAGCTTCAGTCTCAGGCTCAACCTCAACCTCAACCTCAACGTGGTAGTTTTAGTCATGGCATTAACATAGGTTCTTCTCGTGATACTGGAGGTGGAGTATCTTCTTCTGGTGAGCCTGTGAAAAAGAAAAGAGGGAGACCTAGGAAGTACGGTCCTGATGGAGCTGTTTCATTGATGCTTTCTCCAATGTCTGCCACTGCTAATTCCTCACCGGGTTCCAGCACTCCGGCGGCGGATAAACGGCCCCGGGGACGCCCTCCTGGTAGTGGAAGGAAACAACAGCTAGCAAATCTAGGTATAACTGTAATAGTGAGAATTTGAATCAAATTATCATTTTCCCTGTTGATTGCTTGATGATCTGTTGAAATTGGGATTTAGCTTCTCAAAAGTGAAACCATCATTTGAAAGAGGAAAGTGGGGTGTTAATAATTATTGATTATTAATAATGTCCCCAAGAGTTGTTGCTTTGTTTCTGATGTTGACATGTTGCTGACAAGCTTTTCCTATTTGCTTTCAATTTCATTCTTTTAGGGTATGGATGGAATTTTTTGGGGGGGATCTGAGGAATACGATTAAGTATCTTTAAGAGATGAAATTGTGGATTTTCTCTGATAAACTTAATGGCTGAGATGAGGGTGAATTGTGTAACAAACTGTGGTTGTTAAAAATCTAATTTTATTGTTATTTGGTGATTACAAAAATTGATAACAGTTTAAATTTCTTATTATCACCATGGTTTCGGCTTTCCTATTTTGCTGTCATTTATAATCTTATAAAGAAAGGTCGATGTGTACCCTTTCATTTCGTACTGTTATCTTTCCATCTATACACACTTTTTTGTTTGAAGTGGCAATTTCTATTTTCTTTTCTTTTGTTTTTACCTGTTTGGAATGTTTTTCTTTTTTTCTTCTTACCATTATTGTTCATTATGTTCGTGGTCCTGGACTCCGGGTTATTATCTCATTAATTTTCATAAATCCTGCTTCTGAAATCCCTGAATTGATCATAACATTAACATCTGGATCTCCTGGACATTTATACATTGATTGAACTGAGGCAATTACTGCATGTTTGGTTTTTGCTTATTTTGGAAAAACAATCTTTTTTGTGCTAACTTCTTGATATAGCTTTTGAAAAGAAGGGGAAAAAAGGCAGGTTCTCAAACATGCACTTAAACAGAAGCAAGTATCCATTATCAGGATTTCTTATGTTGTTCTTATGTACAGACTGCAATAAATTATTTGGCAGGCCAGATTCAATTTTGTGGTCTGCTTTCACCCTGCACCCCCAAAAGAATTTAGAAACTACAATAACCTAGACACTTAGTTTTGAACTACTGACTTCCCCCTTTGCTGTCTAATGCATTTGTTTCTTTTTAATTTTTATATTAACTCAGTAGTAATAGACAATGGTCATCTTAATCTATTTTGCTATAAAATGTGTGAGCTTTTAACAGTGTTTTTGCTTTTGTCTTCCTAGGTGAATGGATGAACAGTTCTGCAGGACTGGCTTTTTCACCACATGTTATTACTGTTGGAACCGGGGAGGTAGTGTTATTCTTCCATTATTTCATAATAGATGTAGGTTTTGATGATTTGATTAATTCTATCATTCTTTTCTCTAAATCCTAAATTCACAAATGTTTCGGCCCAATCTGGGATACTTTTAAATTTTAGTGACTCCAAAATCTTTCTCGACAACAGAGGAAAAATGATTTGCCCAACCAAGTAAAGTTGTCTTTTGTGATTTGAGAGATGTTGTGATCAGTTGTCTGTACTTCACATCATCAAAAGTAACAACAATTGGATTTTTTTAAACAAAACAGGGTGCTTCTCTATTATTGTTAATAATATTAATATGATTATCTTAGGAAAGGGTAGGCTACACGGAGTGCCTTTTCTGTTAAGGAATGCACATGATTTTACACATGGATTTCAAAATCTGTTCAAATCCGGAATGTCTGACTCCGAAAGTTGACAGGTTGCTGAATCCGTATCTTTAAGAAAATCACTTTTGCACACCCAGATAATTTTATCTGGAACTTTTCGGAATGGTAAATCCTGTTCCAGATTACCATTTTTTGGAAAGGGTATTTTGGGAACTACAATGAGAAATAGGGTGCCTGAAGAATAATAAAGGGTGCGGGAAGAAAGGGCCTTCATGTTGTGCAACCCTTGTGGATAGTTTATATAATGTTCAATCACCAAATACATACAGGGATTGATTAGTCACGTAGTCTGGGATTGCCAATGGAATATAAACCAAAGATTACATCACACATAAATGTGGTTGCTGATTGCGTGCTAAACTGATGATACTTAATGGATGCATCTAATTTTATTTCCAGTCTTCAATTAAGAATCATAGTTGCTTTATTCACTATATTAACCTTCCAAAATTGTTACTTATTACTGCACATTAGTTTAGTAGTTTGTTGATTGATGGACTTTTTTTTTGTTTCAGGACATTGTAGCAAAGATAGTGTTATTTTCACAGCTGAGACCAAGGGCTGTGTGCATCCTAGCGGGAACTGGGACTGTTTCTTCTATCACTCTGCGCCAGCCAGCTTCTACTAGTGCGAGTGTTACTTTCGAGGTTAAAGAACTAAACACTACTCACCTCTACTAATAGAAATTTTAACATCTAAGTATCCTCTGCTCTATCATCTTTATCTCATTTCCATGGTTCCTGCTTAGTGATTAGTCATTATTGTGTAGCAAGTTAATTGATTTAGATATAGTTCTGTGCTGTTCAAGAAGTTAATGATGTTCATTTCAAAAACTCTGGTACTGTCACATGTGTTAAAAATGCTGCTTTATGCAATAGCTAACGAGATTGAGTACTGCTTACTAGGTTGTTGGTTCTTATGGTGCTACATAAACATTTATCTTTTACCTTTTGCAGGGCCGATTTCAAATATTATGCTTGTCTGGTTCTTACTTGGTTGCTGAAGAGGGTGGACCTCGCAATAGAACAGGTGGCATGAGTGTTTCCCTTTCTAGTCCTGAGGGTCATATTATTGGTGGTGCTGTTGCCAGGCTTATGGCTGCAAGTCCAGTTCAGGTAAATTCTTCATTGCCGTAAAATGTAGGTTCCTTGTACTAATTACTCTCATTCTTCCTGCATGCTGCATGCTCCTTCTAGATATGCTTGAACAATAAGTTCAGCAACAAGGTGTATTCTGAATGGTGTGGAGGCAGTGTGGATAGGGATGTTCAATAATGACTTTGTGCATCTTAGCATGCTTTAGATTCAAACCTGGCATCCCAAAAGAGATTGAGATTTTGCTTGGTGCAGGTGATATTATGCAGTTTTGTATATGGGGCCTCTAAGCCAAAGGCTAGACAAGAGACCACTACTAAAGATAGCAGTTCAGAGCCTCAGAGTAGTGAAAAGTTGACTTCACCAGTCAGTGCTCCTCCTAATCAAACCTACACATCTACTGCCACAGGCATTTGGCCTGCATCATCAAGGCCAGTGGAAGTTAAAAGTCCACATCCTCACACTGGCATTGACTTGACCCGTGGGTGAACGTTTATTTTGTTAGAGACCATTGCAGTTTTGTATAGATATCTCATATCTCTTGTTGTAAATGAACCGAATTTGTGAGCGTTGTGACTCTTCCTGTTATCCCCGATGCTGTAACGAATGGATTTCAGGGTGAAGTACCGGTCTTGACTATTCACTTGTACTGCAAGTAACTCGTCCCTCAATGCATTAATTGGTTTCTTTTCTCTTATTAAATTTTCATAGTTACTTGTGGTAATGATAGATGAGGCATTCTACTAAGGTTTACGATTTATCTCACTTTATATATCAAGAAAATTAGGCTTCCGACCTTACGAATTTAACGTGGCAAAAGGAATATGTGAAATTGATTTATTGCCATACTATTGCCACTACACAACTAGTTAGCTTTAGATGCAGCTAACTAGTTGTATAGTGGCTTTATTTTTTAGTCTTTATGATATGGTTCTGAGGAGCAAAACATTATAACCTTTACCTTGATGGTCGTTTGTCTAATTATTATATTTTATTAGAAAAAATAATATTTTTGCCTTTTGTGTCACTTTAGATTGTATTGCACTGTGCTTGTAAGTCGTAATGAACTGAAATGGTGGTTACTTTTGTACTCTAAGCTTCTCTAGGAATCATTTTTCTGGGAGTTTAGAGAGTAAAACTCAACATTTATGCATCTATCATTTATTAAAGGCATGCAGCATTTGTAATAATAAAGAAAATACTGTTTAGTAAGAAACTACCCACGAATATGGATTGTGGCTGGTAGAAGGACAGAAATAAAAAGAAAAACGTAAAGGACGAAATTATTACATGACATGGTATTACCATGTCAATAAGTAAAAGCAAGTCTTTGTTTTCGCATAACATTGTTTTGTGTGCACAACATTGACACCATACAAGGTAACATAGCACTGCTGTCACGAAAGGCCCAGAAGGTGACGGATGTCACGCTGCAACACAAAAGAAAAGATGCCAAAAGAATTGCAATTACAACAGAAGCTGATATTAAGTAATTTCAAGTATAATAGTATTGTCTTTACTTACCTCAATGCTCAGAGGAGAAGTCGGAGGATAATAGCGACCCACTACTTGTCCATTCTTATCAACCAGAAACTTGGCAAAGTTCCACTGAATTTCATCCCCAAAAATACCCCAATTACCTGACTTCAAGAATTTATACAGAGGAGCAGAATTGTCCCCATTCACTTCAATCTGCCACAAGAATCAATGATAGAGATATATAATACCGGTTCATGTCAAGGTTCTTCAAATAATTTAGCAGAATAGCACACTACTCATACTTTGTAGTTTGTACTCAGTATTCAGTATACTTAACTATTTAGCAACCTTTTAAATTACTATATCTATAGCCCAAAGCAGTTAAAGAATCATTCAGAGAATCCTGGAGTACTTAAATATGATTCACGGATTTGGACCTACCTTATCAAAGATGGGGAATTCAGATTTGAAGCGAGTGCAGACAAAATCCACAATTTTATCATTGCTTTCGGGTTCTTGCTCACCAAATTGGTTACATGGAAATGCCAGAATCTCCAGGCCTAATAAAATTTACCAACCCACTCGTTTGTATCAATTGAATACATTAATAAGATAACACAAAGGAACAAAGATAATCAGAGTAACGTATCACAATATATCCATCTCAAAAACAGGGTTCCTCCCTAACATTGAAGCATGAATAGACCAAGTATTTGGTCAATTTCCATCGTTCAATAAGGTTTATTCTATAAGGCTATGACTTAGGATAGTTACAGTTGGAAATGACAAACAATAAACATCAAAAGGAGTCTCTAGTTCAAACCTTCCTCTTTATACTTCTCATACAATTGATTCAGCTCCCCATAGTTGGAGTTGGTCAAGCCACTGTCTCAATCCCAAACAACAAATTAGAATTGTAACTATTCTCAACATTTATAGGGTTACCAGTGATAGTTGTTATTATTGACAACAAATTAGAATTTCAAATATTCTCAACATTTAATTGTAGAAGTAAAGCACAAATTAATTAAGGAAACCATTTGGAAGCAACGTTGACAATGAGCAAGACTTTTCCCTTGTAAGTGGAGAGATTTACAAGATCTCCTTTAGCATCCTGCAAGAAAGTGAATAGAACATGATTTTTAGCTATTGCATAGTGTCTTAGTGCTTGTTTGATTCCACTTATTTTGGACAACCGATTAATTGTTTCTGTATTTTAGAATCAATTTTATTTTACAATCAACTTCAATACATAGTCAACTAGCTATAACACACTCATAAAACATATAAGTACATATATATGAATCATCATTCTTCACATTTTATAACTAATTGTATAGTTTTTTATGTATTGCAGTTATTTATCAAATATTTTATTTTAGAATTAAATTTGGAAACATGATATTAGTTAAAGGCTTAACATACCCAACATTTATATATTACATGTTTAGTCTAGAATCTTAATAAAGGATGAAAATAAGGAATCCTAAACCAGGGTAAGATGAAGCAAGACATGAAATAACAAGACCAACCTTGACAGCAAAGTCGTACACGGACTTTGGATCCTTGCTGGATTCGGTGCTCATAGTAATTGGTACTGTGCTATTTCTACAACTCTATCAAAGAAGGAACTCAACATACATACACGTTAAAATGGAACAGCAACACACATCACTCTTCTACTCATAGAGTACAGCAACGTTGAATTTTGTAACCATTAATGTTCTCACACGTGGCAGCATTCTTATTAAAAGTGAGAAAATAAATTATGCACTATTGTATCAATCAATTTTATTTTTACACTATCATCTATCTAATTCTATGTAATTATACAAAATGAGTGCCATTGTCATTTA
The DNA here is from genome assembly GCA_026586105.1 of Hylodesmum podocarpum. Classification (NCBI taxonomy): domain Eukaryota; kingdom Viridiplantae; phylum Streptophyta; class Magnoliopsida; order Fabales; family Fabaceae; genus Hylodesmum; species Hylodesmum podocarpum. The sequence continues at coordinate 1,884,982 of JALJEV010000646.1, forward strand.
CTTATCAAACGTGGATCAATTTCTTACGGCTCAGAAACCCTTTTTTGTCCTATAATCCTTCCCCAAGGATCTTTCTCTTTCCCTGATAGCAGATGCTGTAGAGAATTTTTTCGTCCGCTTGTAGTTTTTGTTGTTATGTTTTCCTACTCATTAAAAAAAACATTCATATTTGTGCTTAAATTACTACAGGCATATAATATAAATACAATAAATAAATATGACGAGTCTTAAACTTTTTTAAGCGGTTCTTTTTCTTTTTACTATAATATGCTTGGTTTAATTCTATATATAATTTAATATATATATATATATATATATAATATAATATAATAGAAATATAAAAAACATATAAAATCTGGTATAAATAGGTATTTCTTCCGTGCGGGTCGCTTAGTGCCGTGTTTGGCTACAAAAGGAGATAGTTATATACGTTCAATGAAATTACTAACTGAACCTATGGCAATAAATATCATTTTGCATCTTGTATTCCACTGTGAAATTATCATTTGCTATCTTAATAATGAAAACTAGCACTTTAGTAGGTGCCAGGTGGAATGCACAGAATGAAATTTTATTCATTAATATTTTCAATATATAAATCATGTTATAATAATTTAATTCAAGTTTATAATAAAAAAGTTTGAGTGTATAAATTATATTTTAAATTTATAATAAGGAACTTATATTGTTTTGACATAAAAAATTATTTTAATGATTGATTTTTTAAATAATATTAAATTTTAATCTTAAAAAAGAAAGATAAAAATAGATAAAAAAAAATATGTTGAAAAGTAAGTTAAAAATGTTAATAAAATCTCAAACAATATATTTTTTAAGGAAATAAATTATTAAGTTAATGAATTACGCTATCATTTATAGAAGATCGATACACAATTTTATATAGGTGAACGGACAATTCAGGGATACATGAGCAAAGCATATGTTTGAGTACAATTACAGAGCAGATTCCACTGATATCTGCAATACATTTATTCATAATGTTATTCTAATCACTATTCATTTAGGGTGGGTGGCTACTCCAGTCATTCATGCACCTATCAGCTTCTTTATGTCTTTCTGCATAAATCAACACAAATAGTTAATTATGATTAGTTTTAATTAACATTTTTAAGCATGTCAAGAACAAGACTTTTTGTGTGATACCATGTACACAATGAATCATGAATCATGTTACCTCAATGCTGAGAGGAGATGTTGTGGGTGCATAACGATCAACGACATTCCCATCCTTATCCACAAGGAATTTGGAAAAGTTCCATTTGATATTATCCCCAAAGAGTCCACCTTTGCTTGATTTCAGAAACTTGTACAGTGGAGCAGCACTGTCACCATTCACATCCACCTATATATATATATATATATATATATATTACAAGCATGTAAATTGTAAACATTATTTGAGTAAAATATTTACTATTAGTGTGTATATATACATTAGAAGAAGTAAAATAGTGTCTCTATGTTTACCATTAGAATATATCGAAATTTGGTATCTTACATGATTTGGGATCTATTATCAAATTCTATCAAACACATTCTAACAATGAATCAGTGAGAATAAAGACAGCACCTACCTTGTCAAAAATGGGAAACTCAGCTTTGAAGCGAGTACAAGCAAACTCTACTATCTCTTCATTAGTTCCTGGCTCCTGAGCCCCAAACTGATTGCAAGGGAATGCCAGAATTTCAAATCCTACATAAAAGAATTAGAATACAACGGTATTTTAGAAAGAGGAGTCCCTTTTGATCTTAAAAACCATCCAAATATTAATCATAACCTTGTCCTGTCAAGTCAGTATAGCTAATAGTAATTTCTCAAGGATGTAAAGACACATAAGCACAACAAATATTTTATCTTCTTAATTTGTAGCGCGGAAGGAAGATAATAGCAACACGGAGAACAAGAATAAGACTAAAAATAACGGGACAAAAACAAGGGCATTAATGAAATCAACACCAGGAAAAAATCATGAGAAAAGCATACCTTTCCCTTTGTATTTCTCATACAATTGATTCAGCTCAGTGTAGTTTGAATTAGTCAAGCCACTGCATCAAATATTGGACATCAAAACATGTATATTTACATGGCATAGACCATAGGAAGAAAAGTAAAGGGCAAAAAGTATACACAGGTTTTTGCATAAGCATAACATGTAGTCAAATAACGCGAGGAAATTGCTACTTGCTAACGTAGCCATTATCATATATACATGACCTAGATAACCTTGTAAGTACGTTAGTTGGGATTATTAAAAATCAATTCTAAAATCATTTGAAGAACAAACAGATGCTTCCACTTTTTCAATTTTTCAGCAAAATTAACAATTCTTCACTCGAAGGATTTAATTAGAGATAAGAATATGCACAGTAGTACCATTGTGAGGCAACATTGACGAGGAGAAGCACTTTTCCTTTGTAATCACCGAGATTAACATCATTTCCCTTGGCATCCTGCAAACAAATTAACGTAATCATTGAATTGAGAAAGGGATTTACAAAACAAAAATAGATAAATAGGCTGAATGTATAAGAAACTTACTTTAACAGTGAAATCATGAACTGATTTAGTGTTCGATTGGCTAGCCATTGTAATAGTGAATTTGAAATTGAAAGTGAGTAAGTTAGGGTTCTCAGAATTAAGACAATTCAGAGAAGACGCGAACGACCGAGTTTTATACTGTCGTCACTCCGCGTAAAACTTGCCATCGTGGAAGCTTCAGACAAGCACACGTGACTCACGACCGTATAACCAAGTTTCGCCAATTCTCCTCCACGTTCTCATCAAAAGCTTACGTCATCGATCACGTTTCACAAGATAAAATCACGTTCAATATAATATATAATTTTATATATATATATATATATATATATATATATATATATATTTGATAATCAATACATTTTTCTTTTTAAAAAAATGACAATAAAACAGACATCTATACAAAATATTTATCTGGTGAGAATTTTAAATAATTATTATAATTTAAAGTTATTAACTATTCAATATTAATATTATTAATGTTATTTTAAATTTTAATAAAATAATAAATACAATTCATTGTAATTTTTAGAGTTAACAAAATTATAAAATTTATGCTTACTACAACCAAACCATTCTTTTTTCTTATTGTTTTGTCTCTAGATATTTTAGAAGGTGTGAACTTGATCTGAATTGTATGGTGTGTAAGCGTCTTGGGATTATATTGGCATCCAATTCGGTAAAGGGAAGTAGAAAACAAAAATTTGAGCTCTGCAATCCGTGGTTCTAATCTATAAGCTTCTACGTTAAGGATCACAATATTGTAACCGTATATTCTCAATGTGTAAATAATTAATTATAAATTATAAAAAATATATATATATAAATATGTTATTCAAGTGAATTGACTGATAAACTATTTATTATATTTAAATAAGAAGTAAAACATGAATGGAGATATTTCACAGTTCTATCATTAGCAACTTAAAACTTAAGAATTACTCCTTACTCCTTATCAAATTTAGTAATGCAGATTTATTTAACTGACTAAGTAGGTAAACACGGACAACATTTACCACTTAATACTTCCTAATCATTGTTCTCATATTTCGTAAATGCTTAAAAGGAGATAAAGATAAACCAAATAATATCATCCCACTTTATTAGTGGTGGGAGATGGTTACAAGTATAGTTAGAGTAATTGTAGAAAGAGCATTAAGTACAAAAACTAAAAGATAATCAAAACACTACATAACGTATTGAAAGAATCAAACAAATAAACAGAAGAACAGAGTCAATCCTTTTGCGCTTCATCTAATTTACTAACCCTCTCAAACAGATTATTCATTGTGATGGCAAACGCATCCTGAAACTTGTCAAGTTCAGCATTGTATTCCCCATAAACTAATCCAGGCAATAGTTCATATACAATATACCTTCTCATGTTTTCCCTCTCTCTTGATGAAACATTGCTTAGCCTCTCAACCACATTCATATTCATTTGTGTCACTTCTTTTTTGTCCATAAACACCGAGTACTTATCATGATCATGCGGCAAGTGCCATGGGTATTGGTAATAAGCTGTGAAAGGATCAAAAAGAACTGGAATGCAACCTGATATGAGTGAATCAAAAACGGATTTTCTTGTTGGACTATCCCCTGGTGGCTGCAAACAGAACTCAGACTCCAGAAAAAGTTCTACAACTAACTCAGCCTCATCACACTTAACAGAACTACAATTCAGAAACTTGCACTTACCATTACTTAAAGTGCATTGGTCTATTAATATTGACCTTATATTTCCCTCTGCACCAGTTCTTGCTGCTCCAGCAAAACTAACAAGGTTTTTGCGGTTTGATCTAATGATTTTCATTTGCCAAGAGATTATATCGTTGTCTGAATGTGGATGAAAATTTGATGGATGAGGAATTCCAATGTCATTCACGTGCCACGGTTGGCGTTCAATCAAAAGCTTAATGGGGTTTTGCATTTTTTCAAGCTCTAACAATCTAGTACCCCAAGGAGAGTCATTACTTCTCCTAAAATCCCATGAAATCTTTCCCATCACAAACACATGATCCTTACCTGAATTCCTTTTCCACGGTCCTTGTCTCTCAAGCCAATTCACCAATTCAAGAGACAAACTATCCTTCACATCATTTGACACGTTCTTGAAATGCCACCGCAAGATGTCCAAACCACCATAGAATGGAACATAGAAGAGTTTTGCATTTGCAGCATTTTGATCATAAACCCTGCATGGATGCTTCAAGACCCTTGAATGAAATATGAGTTCAAGTGAGTATTGATGAGTCTTATGCCACCCTTTGCCAAGCTTGGCTATTGGCTCACCCAACCCCTCGTTACTCAAATAGCCACAAAATTTTTGCCATGGAACCATGTCACCACATTGACCCACCAAGTCCTTGTTAAACTTGGATGGCAAATCATACACATATATTCCTTTACCATCACAAGTTGAAGTTGCATAGTTTTTGTTTGACTTTGACCTCCAGGATCGATGAACTTGCAATTGTTCCTCAACGACCTTAACAGCATTTGCAACCCCCTCATCTCTATGATCATTCATATCTACTCTACTACTAGTAGTAACCAGATATGATGATATATTTGGTAACATACCAGGTTCAGTAGTTGCATTACCCTGATCAATTTCAGGAGTAATAATAGAACTATTGTTGTTGGTGGAAGTTGGGATTTCAAAGGAGGGGTGAGTACCTGCAGACAGACAATAGAGGCTATTGAGCTTCCTTGTGGAAAAACAAACATGAACAATGTTGCCTGTTATTAAGGTGGAGAAGGAAGACCACATGTAAATAAGGATTATGAGGAAGACTAAAGCAGAAATTCTACCAAGGAAGTTGTATATGATTGTAAGGCAAAAGTAAGATTGTTTAGCCTCTAATTTTCTAGATGACTTTGGTCTTTTTCTAGAGGATATAGACACTGCCATTTTCTGGGGAGAGAATAATGTTGGTATACCTTACTTCTGGTTTTTATACAGTAAAGGGAAAACAAATGATGGTTTTTCTCACCTAATACTTGATCATGCAAGCACGAGGTAATTTTCCTTGATTAAATAATAGTAATGTGCACGTCGAGATGCGCATTGTGCTAAACTATATCAGTACGTTGAGGTTGTGCTCCCCAACACAGATTGGCATGTTTTAGTGGTGGATTGTCAATGCAATTAACATTCAATCATTCATCCCACATAAGCACATATTTCACGTCTCGACTAACCTCTAAGTCATAGTAATCTAATTTTTCAATTTTAAAAAAATAAATTAATAACACTCAGATACATGTCTTGTGGAAATTAATAACGTGATGGGAGAAATTACTACTCCAGATTCCAGAAGTGGAATCAACTTTTATCTCTTCATAAACCAGGCTCATGTACAAAACTTGTGAAATAAAAATTATGTACAATATTTAAAGAGTTCAGCATGTGGCAGTGATACTCTTTTGCACGTTAACTATCTCTCTGTTGAAGCCAACAAAATCCGTCAACCTATTCTCAACCTTATTAATTTAGGAATTTTCTATGACTAATAATAGACTAATACTGAAGCTAATTGAAAAAGATAATTAAAAAAAATGAGTTAATGACATGTAACACAGGTAACCGTTGAATATATATTTCAGCCGAGTTAGACACTGTATCAATAGACCTTACCTCAGGCACCAGCTGGTTACTCTATAAATTATACGTGAATCCTGTTAAATAGAGTGTATCAGGTTTTGTTTTTTATTTATTTAATATAAAAAATTTAGATTAAGGTAAAGTACCCTTGTAAAGTCAGGGGAGATCATTAATCTCAGTGAAGATTTACAATAAAATATACATAATGGGGAATTCAGGTTATTGAATAGATTAGCCTATAATTTATTTAATAATAAAAACTATTTTAATATATATATAACTTGTGAGAGAATGAATGTGTGTATGTACCCTACCAAATGGTTGGGAATATTCACTTTGTATCTAGTTGTATCAAATCTATTTATCATGCAAGCACGTAGTTTTTCCTTGACTAATAATAAAATGCACGTCTATATGTGCTTTAATTCTTTGTTTTTTGTGTGGTCATGGTCCTAGATAACATGTTTTCTGAATGACATTTGTTTTTGTTGACGTTCATGATGTAATTAACGTTCATCCTCTCGAAGAGGTGGAACCTGATCACTCGGATGGAATACATTCAAATGTTTGATTTTCAGAAAAATCAAAACATCCTTAATGGCCATGCTGCTCTTCTCAATCTCCTATTTCTTAATTGTAAAAACGAAATTAACTTTAAATGAAAGAGGGTTTCACTTTTTAGGGTGATACAAATTTTAGTCTCCATCTGGATTTTCCAAAATGTATACTGTTTAAGAGATTGACTCATTTTTACTTGTAATAGACCAAATCGAAGACCAGAACATTAGAAGGGTATTCCATTCAAGTCTTAATGAGCTAAGTAATCCACACAAAAATTAGAAGTCCTTCACAGCTTGAGATTGCTAGAAAATAACACAAATTATATCGTTACATAATGAAAACAAAGTCAATACCAAGTAATAAAAGGGAGACAAACTGGTTTGCAACATCACTTACATTGCACCTACATGTTTGGAAAATGGATCAGGACGCTTGTTTTTACTTTCATTCTTATTGTTTTTATTCATTGGATTTGCATAAAGTGCGCATTCCAAACATGCACTCTACAACATACTGTCTGTTCTTGCTGGCAGGCGTCGAAAGAAGTTAACAGGGACACATGGTAACCTATGGCGAAATCTTGGATGCCTCATGACATAGAATCCAGCCAAACCAGCCACAACTTGAAAAGGTGTAACATAAAACACCAACGCAGATATGAGACATAGTGTAACAAATAACGCTGTAGCACGCGGGTCTCTCCAACTTAACAGTGCCTGAATCCTCTCTCCCTGGCTGGCCAAATCACCAACCACTGTTTGAATTCTTCCAGCCACACTCCTCAAACGATCATACCTCATTCTCACTAGGTCCGGGTTTCGACTAGTGGGGAAAGTGTCAAACTCTTCATCTAACTCATCAGGATGCACTGTCTCAGCTTGTGAGATTCTTGTGTTCATGTGAGGAGGGTACCTTGCTCTATATCTGAAGTTCCATATTCCTATCAAAAACATGTAGAGAAAAACAGTTGGCAGGATCAATTCTGGGAAGCAAACTAGCATGAGAAACAGCACATGAACTAGTACTGTTGTGATAGGATTCCTCCACAAGCAGATGTCACCAAACCACTTCCCAACTGCGAACACGCCAGAGAAGACAGTCATCAGCCTGAAGAAGTTCGCCTTGCTTCGCCGCATGCTCCAAAGATGAGAGTCCACATCTGACATGTATTCCACCACTTCCTTCCGAAGTGGTGGCTCTGCTCGACCAAGCCTAGCTGCCACTATGTTCATTGCTTGGTGACGCAGCATGTCTAGCTGCGTCACAGAGAAAGGCCTTACATAGTGCATTTTTGGAAGCAGTGGTCTTGAGTATAGATAAATCATGTTTGCAAAAGAAGTGCATGAGAACCGTATTGCCAAGTGAAGTTCACCCATTTTCTTAACCCCTGTAGGGTGGAGAACCAACAATGGATATGAGTGAGTGTAAATTCTGCCTGTTTCAAGAGTAGAAATGCGAATTCTGACTTTCCCAATTTTCAAGTCCTTTGAAGTGCCATTACCCTTTTCACCAATCTGGCTGTTGTCAAAGACACCAACTGTGAGAACTGTGGCATGATCAAAAACCTCCCAAATGTATTGTTCATTGTATTTTGGACACAGATTATCAGCAATAGTCCTTGTTCTGACCCATTTGTGACCATATTTTGCTACACAGTATGTGTCAGATGTGCCTCTACCATCCCTTGTTTTCATTGGGTGGAGTCCCACAGCATTCAGCACTCCAAGTTCTAAAACCCCAATTGGTGGCTTCCACAATTGCTTTGCTGTGGGACGGAGATCGCTGCTGTAATGAGTTGACTCATCAAGAACATGGTATCCTCCATCTAGGCATAACCGGAGCTGAATTCTACTTGAGAATTTTTCTTTCTTCAACTGATCAACATCTATAGCAACTGGCTTTTCTAAGTTGAACCATCGAGAATGAATGATTCTATCATCCGCACGCCTCTCCACAGCGTTCAGCGGTATGATGACCCTTCCAATGATCTCATCTTTTCCAGGACCAACCCTATCTTCAACAGTAATGATTAAATGATCTTCAAAAGGTTCGGCAGCAACAAACACAAGATCTTCATTCCAGAGCGCGCTGAGTGTTCTGGCTGGAAATGTCTTTGTTTTCAGCACTTGGTTTCCAATCTGAACCTTGGCATACACATCTGGGAAACGGTTTCTCTCTGTAGGAACCAAGTCTTGTGCCTCCACAACATTGACACGTACGTACCATAACCTTGGTGCATGATATACCTTTGAACGCATCACTGCAGAGATAGCATGTGTGCTGTCAACAGGTGTGGCTGCATCTGAATGCCAAGCATCAGAAAAAGCCTCATCTGCTTGAGTACCAATCCAGACAGCAAGCATCAATTCACCTTTAATCTTCTCCCCTTTCTTGTCTTCAAGACGGTACCACTCTGGTGCCAAAGGGCTATCTGGTGGTACTCTCAATGGAACCTCATTGATATCAAACCTCACAATGCCTACAAAATCATCTTTGATGAGATCCTTGTCCTTGATCACAACATCTAGTACAGATGCTTGCATTCTGTCCTTTGAAAAAGCAAACACCTGATGCCATTCAGGACTTTGATTCTTATCGAAGTGTTTGGTAATACCTCTGTAATTGCCAATTCTCACTTCAACAAATGGATCAAGACTCCCAGTAACATCCATAGCAGGAAGCTCACGAGCCTTGACAACCCTGACATACAAAAAGTACATCCTTTCCACAAGATCATATGTACTAGCAGTCTTGTCTTTATGAATAACACGCCCTCCGACAACTCTTCCGCCACCAAGATATGGACTTGTTTCTTTAAGTGCAAAATCAACTGGTTGTGCTGATGTTGCAGTGCGTACTAGCTTCATAGGTTGTGGTTCAGATTTCATTGCATCAGCTTCATACTTTGTTACATAATGTTCATCAGCATAGCCAGTGGGATGCTGTTGATGCTGGTGCAGGTGCTGCTGATGATTTGAGTTAGGGAGATGATGAAATGTGTGTCTTCTTGACTCAACTTTTTCACTTGGCAAAGTGTTTGCAGGTGCTTCTGCATGTGTTGAGCTGTGATTATTTGTTGGCATGGACTCAGAGGCAGGAGTTGGCATAGATGATTTTATGGTTGGATCATCAGTGATGTAAACTTTAAGGCCAATCTCTCCTCTCACACGAGAGAAAATACCACGCTTTTCCAATGGATAGTGCAAGACAACTGCATCAGAAAAAGGGACAAAAGAAGTCCCAGTAACAGTAACCTTGCCAAGAAATGAAGTGGAGTTAGTAGCTTTGGTATGGCTGTGGATATAGGCATCAAGTGTGAGATAGTGAAGATTTGAAGGGTCAGATATATTGAAGTAGAAGCTCTCGTTCCAAACAGGGTTAAGATCCCTCTCTTTGATGGTTGTACGGAACTTTTGGCCATCAAAGTAAAGTTCCACAAAGGCATTGGATGAACCTTGCCCATCTTTAGGTAATAGATTATGAGCACTAACCACATCTACCCCTAACTTGAAGTTGTGCATGATTGAATGTGGTAATCAGGTTTGTATTTCCAAAAGAGATTTTGAGTGAGAACCGTAAGATAATTGTAGATACCTACAAAGAGAGGAATAAATAAGTGATGTATGACAACAAAACAACTGAAATTTCAACAGTGGAACAAAGCTGCTTGGCTACACGAGTATAAATCTTACATGACTCACTGGATGCATATTTATGCATGTATATTTTGCATTCACATCAAATGAAAACAAAAGAAAATTCTAAAAATATGTGTTATTTAGATTTAGCCTCGGCCCAAGAAGGTATTTAGTGTGGCAAATACAATACAAGTACAGGGATAAGCATGCATTATGCATCCATTGTGCATACAGCAAAGGAAGGCTATAAATACAATAATGTGAACAACTAGCCACAAGGATGGACCATTTTCATAATCAACATAATTAGACCAAAATATAAAAATGGAATATATTTATCATCATGCTTGTGCAACTGCAGGTATATGTGTATTATTGCATATTTTCATAATAAATATAATTAGATCAAGAGGCAAGTTACTACTCTACTAGATGTTGGGGAAGTTAGAGGCAGTAACAATAAAAAAGTAAAAGGGTATCAATGTCCCTCTTATAAATTATGACTTCATAAGACCCGGGAGAACAGGACAAGCAATGGTATACTGGTCTAAACTACAAGTTGCACCGTGGCAGTAACAGAACTTGCATTAGGAGATGTACACAGTGAATATTTTGATGAATGATAGTGGATTATTCGGGGGGCAATAAGGGGCTATGTAAAAGCTACTGTTTCAGAAAATGAATCAAAAAGTATGTTATATGAGGGGAAAAAATCTCAGCAGCGAAAAATAGGTGCAAATGGAAAAGAGACAAGGAAGTTATACAAAACCTTGGAGAGCAGATTTGAAGAGGATCTAAACGAGTAATAACTTCAAGAAGAACTTTGCTTCATTGCTTGCGGTGTTGAGTGAGCAATAGATCAATGCAAAGCCACTGGAAATAAAAGTAGAGTTGGTGATACTAAAATCTAAACAAATGTGAAGTTAAGAGAAAAGCAAAATGGGGTCAACTTGTACCTCTTCATAAACCAAGGTCATGTGCAAAACCCCTCGTGGAACTACTTACACGCATTTAAAGAAGTCAGCATGTGGCACTGAGTGCTTTTTCAGCAGCAAGATAGTGATCCATTAAACACGGCTCACACACATGAGCCTTGCGTAAGCGAGTAGACTCACCCCCACAAATTTAAAAGACAAACAAATTCTGACTTAACAACAACATCATGCACGATACAGATAAAAAAAAATATGAAGCCTTAATTTCTAATATCAGTGAATGCTAAAAAAATAATTTTTAAAAGAGAGAGAAAACAGTATACATGCTCGAACTATGGGTTATTTAACTGGTGGTGCTTCTTAAAACAAGATAGAATACCTCGTTTATTGAAGAGGCAAACACAAGAGAACACTATAGTGGAAGTGAGTAAGAGGCAACAACAAAAAAAGGTGTGTTTGAGTGGGGGGGAAAAGGAGGGAAAACAAGTGTTGGTGCTGAGCTTAGAAATGAAAAGAGTGACCACAATGTCATTAATATATTACAGTTTAGTACTGTGGTTACTGAGCTAAGTTCAGTGAGGTGAATACAAACAACACAGACACTGTCTCCAATGCTTGGTGCAAAAGACAAAGGATACCCGTGGTTCAGTTTCTGGCTCGTCCTTTTTGGGTTTTTCTACTTTTGTAACTTTGGTTTCTTTGATAAGGCTACCATGCAGCAAATTTCATCTTATCTTATGTATATATGTATGACACTTCCCATCACATCTTATTCATATGTGAGAGTATCTAACCCACGCCACTACCGATCCACAGTTTATGTGCAGAGTGCATTTAGGATCCTAGCACCGTGGTACTTCTTTTGTACACATCTATTAGACCTTACCTTAGCACTTCCAAAAAGAAAAAGTTACTCATATATTATCTTCTATACTCATATATTATAAAGGAAACTCGTTTTAGATTTCTTTTTTTCAACGAGAGCATTTCTAAAAGACTTAACTTCTTAGCTCTTATTTTTATTTTTCAGATCGAATTTGTATATTTTAAGAAATATCAATAGTTAAAAAAATATAACATAATATAATTTATTTTTCATAAAACTACAATATACTTGTTAAAAAAGATTTATTTATTAAAAAAATTAATTATATATTTAATTATATATTTTTCATAAATAAAAATTAAATTGTTTATTATAAATTATGATATTAAATATATAAATTATTCATTGTCTCTTGGATTTTGTAATAGTTCAGTAAAAATAATAGGCGGAAAACTTATTCTCATATGCGTTGGAAAGAAAAAAAATATATATAGAATATGTAATATTTTTTAACATTGGTAATAATTGTTTTAAAATTATCTCTATAATAATTTTTAATTAATTAATAATATAAATATTTTAGTATGAATTATATTTGATAAAACATCTCAGTTGATTTCTATATATTTTTTTATAATCTAAAAATCTTATTTTAGTCTTTGGTAAATAAGTTTCGAGCAAATTTTTTTAAAAAATGCTACTTAAAGTAATGTTGTGTAAAGAACTAATTTCTAACTTTTTTTATATTTTATTATCCTTTCATCTTTAAAATTTTTATTAAATTTCTCTATTATTATTTTTAAATAAAATAGAATTATATATTAAAAAAACAGATTCTATCAAACAAACTAAAAATATTTTAAGGTTCCATAAGATTAATATAGAATATATAACATAATAATTATAATTATAATTAAACAACGTAATTAAAATAATTAATTATAAATAAAATATAAGAGTTAAAAAAATTTAAAATTAAAATTATACCCACTTTGTATTTCTATCGACAAAATCAAATTAAAATTTATATAAAAATATTTTACATATAGATCTATTTATATCATTTTATATTTAACATATTATTTAACTAAATACTTATACTTTAATAATTTTTCAATATTTAGCTTATAACTTTTTAACTTCTTATCTATTTTCTTTCAATATTACCTATAAACATAGAAATTATAGTAAGAAAAATATTTAATGCATGCTTACTTTTTCTTATTATTTTATATGAACATTTATGATTATGCTAATAATTGCAGCATGGGGTGTGGGGTTTACCTTTTCAATGTGGGGTAGATGTCATGGGCTCCATTGACTTTACAATGCCATGACATGGCCTAGGTCCCTTCATTAATGCCCCCAAATCTGTCGTATGGTCTTCAATTCTTGTTTATTGCACTTTCATAATGTCACCATTTCTTCCCACACTCTTTAGGATTAATGTCACATCGTTCTTCTCATGGATCTTCATCCTATATTCAAATCCTAAAATTCATATTTCATAAATGAATATATGCTAAATAAAAAAAAAATTGTTATCATAAGTTCATGAATATCCAAAACTTATTATCTAAAGTTTGATTTTTTTAGAATAGCTTAAAGGGGTCTTGTGAATAGAAAGGAAATAATAAACTGGAATATATTGAGATGATACTTCGGATTTCTAGAATAAACGAAATTTATATAAAATTAATAATTATGGATGTTATAAATAATTTGACTGGGAATTTGAATAAAAAAAAGAATGAGATTTATTTGTTTATTATTTAATTTTAATTAGGAAAATGATAAAATCCATAAAAATTATTGTTTTAAGTCATGAACCTACGCGTATACAAATTATATGCTTTGGTCTTTATACTCACCTAATTTTTTTATTTGATTCTTATAATTGCACAATTTTATATTTTAGTTGTTTAAATTTTTTCACAAACATTTTTAATTTGCTTATAATAACTTATATGTGTTATTGTTAATTGTAAGGACGGATTTAGACATCTATTAAAGAGGGTTTGAACTTTTTTAAAAAACATTTTAAAGATTTAAATCCTCGTTTAATCTTTATAATTCCATAAAATTTATTTTTTTTTATAAAAAATGGTCTTTTATACTTTATTTTAGTTATTTTATAGTGTTTTGATTTTTTATTGTATATTTTTTTAGTCATTGTTATCAAAAGTTACGTAATAATGTTAAATAAGAATTCATCACATAAATCACAATAGCTTAAAGATGTGATAAATAATATATGTAAATAACATATTAAATATGTGTGTTAAATACATTTATCCGTGTGAGATAAAGTTTTCTTCACAAAGACAACATTTTTATTAAAAGATTTTTCTAAAACATAATTATAAATAAAACTGAACATTTATATTAAAAGAAGAATTTAAATTAGTTTTATGGAGTATTATGACAATTGACAGGTTAACACAAAAATGTCTGTAGCTTTCAGTATGTTGATCATCTACTTTTTCACATACACTTTTTATTTTTATCTGTCTCTAATAACTTATTTACGTTGTCAATAATTTGATTTACAACCATATTCGTTACCGAACATAAGCAATAAAATAAAAAAATATTGAGAAATAAATATAAAAATATATTAGTCATTGTTTAAGATTTATATATTATAATTGTGCATTAATATTATTTCATCTAACAACATTATTTTTTGAATACTCTTGCAAACAAGCTAATTCGCCACATTGGGTCCAAGATCACGAACATCTGACAAAAAAAAAAATCAATTATAAAAAATATGTAAAAAGATAACAAACTCAATTATAAATAACTATAAAACCTTGGAAAAAATGGTAATCATAAAAGAGAATAAATACCTGTATCAGTGTGAATGGACTTCTTGGTACCACAATTCTTATCCTTGACACAATCATCATGAGCATTATCGAATGTCATATGATAACATCTTGCAAGACAATCCCTCGTACATTTATCATAATCAGGAGGATAAGTTATTACATAACAATATAAAAAACATTTGACATGACATCTATCAACTTTATCAGAGTCTTTCTTTGCCTCAATTTGCATGTTGTTAGCTTGAGCACATTGCAGCACAATTGTGATCATAATCACAATCCCAATAGTTTTTATCTCATTCTTTCCCATACTCTCCTTTTAACTCTTTAAAAATTTTGTATAATCGTGAAATTCTTGCAATTGTGATGTTTCAGAGAAAAAAAATCTCAATTTATAAGCACATATAGGACATGTAAAATAAATTTAATAATATAATTTTTATAATATAAAAATATTAAAAATAAAAGTATAATTTAATAAAATAAAATAATCGAGTCATAAATACATGTAATAAATACATACATTAAATACATATAATAAATATGTACATTGAATATATAACAGATGCATGTATTAAATATATAATTAAATTCATAAATTTAAATAAATATTTATAAAAGATAAAACATGAGAAAGAAGTTGAATTGTGTTAAAATTTAAGACGACATAAATTTGCGTCTAATATTTTAATCAGAAGCAGATACAAATTGTTAATAAAGTCTTAGTTAAAATGATTATCCTTAATTAGCTAATAATAAAAACGAATATATGACAGAAGGATTTTTATATTGGTTCATTTTATAGACTACGTCTAGTTACTTATTTACTAGCTAAGTTTTCACTATTTTCACTTCTTGTTAAATAAAGATATTTTTTGAACACAACTTCCTTATGCTAAAACACAGTCTTCATATGCTAAGACAAGGTATTCTTTGAATACAATTTTCACGGGTTAAGCACCACAATAATATTAAATTGTGAATTTAATTAGCACCCACCAAATTTAAAATGTTCTAATATAAAAATAACAGACAATAACATACATACTACGACACAATAGTTCTTAAAGAACTGTTATAGTATGTGACGCGATAGTATTTTTATAATTTTTAGTGACAGATAATGACATTTGGATGATTATATTTATTAATTAGTTGAGCAGGAAAAATTACTTAACATCATTATATAATTTTTGAATTATATATCAAATGATAAAATGTAAAAATTGAAAATCATAAAAAAAAATCCTTTTCACTTACACTTTTTACCTGTCTCTAATAACTTATTTACGTTGTCAATAATTTGATTTACCGCACATAAACATAAAATAAAAAATATTGAGAAACAAATATAAAAACATATCAGTCATTGTTTAAAATTTATTATATTATAATTGTGCATTAATATTATTTCATCTAACAACATTAATTTTTCAATACTCTTGCAATATATTATTACTTGTTCCAACACTCTTGCAAACATGCTAATTCACGACATTGGGTCCAAGATCACGAACATCTGACAAATAAAATCAATCATCAAAAATATGTAAAAAGTAATAAACACAATTATTAATAACTATAAAACCTTAAAAAAATGGTAATCATAAAAGAGAATAAATACCTGTATGAGAGTGGATGGACTTCTTGGTACCACAATCCTTATCCTTGACACAATCATGAGCATTATCGAATATCGTATGATAACATTTTGCAAGACAATCACTCATACATTTTTTAAAATCAGGAGGATAAGTTATTAAACCACAATATGCAAAACATTCGACATGACATTTATCAAGTTTATCAGAGTCTTTCTTTGCTTCAATTTGCATGTTGTTAGCTTGAGCACATCGCAGCAAAATTGTGATCATAATCACAATCCCGATAATTTTTATCTCAGTCTTTGCCATAACTCTCCTCTGACTTTTTCAAAATTTTGTATAATGGTGAAATTCTTGCAATTGTGATGTTTCAGAAAAAAAAAAATCCTCAATTTATAAGCACAAATAAGACATGTAAAATGAATTTAATAATATAACTTAGAAGTATAATTTAACAAAATAAAATAATTGAGTCAAAGGATTTGGTCAAAGTTACATTAAATACATACATTAAATGCATATAGTAAATATTTACATTGAATATATAACAAATACATGTATTAAATATATAATTTAAATTTCACAAATTTAAATAGGTATTTTTTATATTTTAATTCCGGCACCAATTTTTACATATTTATTATCATAAAATAAGTATATATATATATATATATATATATTGTAATATTTTATACTATTAATTAATCATCATAACCCATTATATAAAGTAAATCCATTAATATTTATAATAAAATTATTAAAAATTATATAAAATTTGATTTATGATTAAACTCTTACTATTATTTTATTTGAAAAATCATAAAGGGTAAAAAATTTCCGCACAATCTATCCCATTTTTAATTTATACATCCCTCAAAAATAAATAAAAATAAAATAAAATCATAATAATAAATAGGTAAAAATTGCCTACCACCGTGGGGATGTCCAAAATTGCATCCCAAAACCGAAGTAATAATATATGGTCAAACCAGTATTAATAAAATAATAATTAAATTATTTTAATTAGAAAATTGAATCACTTATTCAAGATTAATTAGTTTAATTGGAATTAATATGGTCAAACCAGTATTAATAAAATAATAATTAAATAACATACAAAATAATATTAAATAAAACATGATATTATTAATTTATATCATTATCTCATATAAATAATTTAAATTAAGATATAAATAAGGAAATATATCATAAAATTAATTAATTAATTTGTTTCATCATAAACTCAGGTTATAAAATAAAATTAATAATAAGTGATAAAATAATATAAGTCAATGTATAATTTTGACCAAACATATATTTTTATTTATTTAAAATATTTAAATTAATATAAAAAACTAAGAAGATTAACATTATACTAATTTTGGTCAATGTTATCAATTTCATCTTAATTTACAGATTTTGATTTTAACAAACACAATATTTTTGGTTGTCCTGATCCATCCCATTCAATATTCTAAACATTATAAAATCATTATTTAAATACATTAATTTACAATTGACAGGCTAATCATTGAATGTTGATACCATTTATCTCTAAGTTGTTTAGCTTGGAAGGTCTCTTATAATTCATTAACAACAGAGATGAGCAAACAACACTGACAGAAGAGGCAGCCATTGCAGCTCCAGCAATCCATGGTGGTAATCTGAATCTAGTTGAAGGGTAAAGAATGCCTGCGGCAATTGGGATGGCTAGCAGATTGTAACCCAAAGCCCATACATGATTTAGACGTATACGAAAGAAAGTGTTTTTTGCAAGGTCAATGGCAATTATTATATCCTCTAAGTTGCTATTCATTAGAACAATATCAGCTGACTCAATAGCTATGTCTGTGCCAGCACCTACTGTCATTCTAACATCTGCTGCCACAAGTGCTGGTGAGTCGTTTATTCCATCTCCCACCATTGCCACAATGTACCCACAACTCTGCATTTTAATTTAGTATTAAATTATGAATTTAAATAACATCCATCAACAATAGCAATAGAGCGTAAATATTTATTTTTATTATATCAATCAATCATATAATATCATGTCTTTAAAAAAATTTAGTGAAAAAATTGGCAGTATACCACGACGGTTCCTCAGGAACTGTAGTAGTCTGTGATGTAACAACATTTTTGTAAATTTTAGTGATAGATAATGACAGCTTCACTGGAATCGTGGTAGTTTGTAATTTTTTTTTACACGCCATGATGGTTTCAATTGAACTGTTGTGATTTGACTTTTAATTAAAAATCACTGGTGCTATTTGAAAAACGTTATCTTCTCTTTTTCGCAAAAAATTTAGTGTCACCGTGTGCACTGTTTGCTCTTTCATCTCCGTCGCTAAACGTGTTGTCTCTCATCTCCTAGACATTGCTCCTTCCTCTCTGTCACTAGAGAAGACCTTGCTCCCTCCTCTTCGTCATCGACGAATCCCGGCCTTGCTCTCTCCTCTCCGTCACCAACGAACCCCGACATTGCTGTCTCCTCTCCGTCACCAACGGACACTTTTTCTCAAAACACTATCACCGACGTTGCCATGCAAAACCCCACCTGCTCTCCTTCGTTCTTCGTCACCGGCAAGCTCTGAAGTCGTGAATACACTACCAACAAGGTGCGCCGAATTTTTCTTATTGATTTTTTTATCATCAATATTTGTAGTGTGGTTAATTTTGTAGTCTGATTTTTCTTATTGCTTATTGGTTCTTGTTTTCATGTATAAGAATTAGTTGGTTGAATTTTTGGGAAAAATTTGTACCGGATAAAATATATTCTTGAAAAGAGGTGAGAAGTTTCAAACATCATTAAGTCTCATAATTGAGTAGTTACAATACTTTTAATAAAAGAATTTAAAAGAACTAAATTAAATATAAGAGTGTTAACAGGACCAAATCAGTGCATTCACAGGAATTAATCTATTTAATGATATTATGTGAAGCTTTTGTATTAAATTTTTTTAATATATTTTTATTAGAAATAA
Organism: Hylodesmum podocarpum; assembly: GCA_026586105.1. NCBI lineage: Eukaryota > Viridiplantae > Streptophyta > Magnoliopsida > Fabales > Fabaceae > Hylodesmum > Hylodesmum podocarpum. The sequence goes on from JALJEV010000646.1 coordinate 1,904,531, forward strand.
ATGAGAAATAAAATATATTCTCATTTAAATAGAGAAATAAATTAAAAAATTGTTTGATACGTGTAGTATGAAAATATAATGACTAGATGAGCTAGACTTTATAGCTTAAATAAAACATGTAATTTTAGAGTTTTTTTTATTAATTTATTAAGATTAGAATACTTTGGAAAGATATGAATAATGATTGTACGAGTACTTGCTTTTGTTAGCTTTGGTGAATATTCATGTTTGTTGACCGTACCTTTGATTAAGGTATGAATTGTAGTTGGATGAATGCAAGCGAATCAGTATGGAATCGAAGAGTTTTTGGAATTCGTTAAGCGACATGATTACTTTTGTGTTGGTGGGAAGTTTTGTTGTCTTTGTATCAATTGTTTGAATGATGTACGGCTGAAAGTTGAAGAACTTCGAGAACACCTACTGTGTGATGGAATTTTGAAAAGTTATATAACATGGACTTGACATAGTAAGTTATTAGACACATTAACAATATCTAATGTGTCTGTATCAAAGTTTTGAAACAGAAATTAATGACAGACTAGAAGACATAATTTAAGATATTGGTCTAAATTCTTTTTTTATAGTCCATGTATACGATATCCTGTGCAGTGATGTAGAGACACCTTTAACTTTTAAAAAACATTCTTTTTATTTTTTATTTTAGTTATTTTTATAGTATTTTTATCTTTTATTATATATTTTTTTAATCATTGATATCAAAAGTAACGCAATGCTGTTAAATAATTGGGTGAATATATGTATTAATTGGTTGAGCAGGAAAAATTGCTTAACATCATTATATAATTTTTAAATATAAATCAAATGGTAAAGTGTAAAAAATGAAAATCATAAAAAATAAAAATCTTTTTCACATACACTTTTTATCTGTCTCTGATAACTTATTTACGTTGTCAATAATTTGATTTACAACCATATTCGTTACTGCACATAAGCAATAAAATAAAAAAATATTGACAAACAAATATAAAAACATATCAGTCATTGTTTAAGATTTATTATATTATAATTATGCATTAATATTATTTCATTTAACAACATTATTTTTTCAACACTCTTGCAATATATTATTACTTGTTATTCCAACACTCTTGCAAACAAGCTAATTCGCCACATTTGGTCCAAGATCACGAACATCTGACAAATAAAATCAATTATAAAAAATATGTAAAAAATAATAAACTCAATTATAAATAACTATAAAACCTTAAAAAAATGGTAATCACATAAGAGAATAAATACCTGTATCAGTGTGGCTGAACTTCTTGGTACCACAATCCTTATCCTTGACACAATCATCATGAGCATTATCGAATGGCGCCATTTGATAACATCTTGCAAGACAATCCCTCGTACATTTTTTATAATCAGGAGGATAAGTTATTAAAAAACAATATGCAAAACATTTGAGATGACATTTATCAAGTTTATCAGAGTCTTTATTTGCCTCAATTTGCATATTGTTAGCTTGAGCACATCGCAGCAAAATTGTGATCATAATCACAATCCCAATAGTTTTTATCTCATTCTTTGCCATAACTCTCCTCTGACTCTTTCAAAATTTTGTATAATCGTGAAACTCTTGCAGTTGTGATGTTTCAGAAAAAAAAAAATCTCAATTTATAAGCACATATAGGACATGTAAAAAATAATTTAATAATATAATTTTTATAATATTAAAAATAGAAGTATAATTTAACAAAACAAAATAATTGAGTCATAGGATTTTGTCAGGGTTACATTAAATACATATAATAAATACATACATTAAATGCATATAATAAATATGTACATTGAATATATAACAAATACATGTATTAAATATATAATTTAAATTTTAAAAATTTAAATAGGTATTTTTTATATTTTAATTCCGGCGACAATTTTACATATTTATTATCATAAAAGAATTATATATATATATATATATATATATATATATATATATATTGTAATATTTTATACTATTAATTAATCATCATAACCCATTATATAAAGTAAATTCATTAATATTTACAATAAAATTAGATTTATGATTAAACTCTTATTATTATTTTATTTGAAAAATCATAAAGGGTAAAAAATTTCCACATAATCTATCCCATTTTTAATTTATACACCCCTCAAAAAATAAATAAAAATAAAATAAAATCATAATAATAAATAGGTAAAATTGCCTGCCACGGTGGGATGTCCGAAATTGCATCCAAAAACCGAAATAATAATACATGGTCAAACCAGTATTAATAAAATACTAATTAGATTAGTCTATTTGGAAAATTGACTCACTTATTCAAGATTAATTAGTTTAATTTACGTCAATGTATAATTTTTATCAAACATATTTTTTATTTATTTAAAATATTTAAATTAATTTAAAAAACTAAGAAGATTAACTTTATATTAATTTTGGTCAATTTTATCAATTTGATCTTAATTTACAGATTTTGATGTTAACAAACACAATATTTTTGGTTGTCTGATCCATCCCATCCAATTCTCTAAAACATTATAAAATCATTATTTAAATACATTAATTTACAATTGACAGGCTAATCATTGAATGTTGATACCATTTATCTCTAAGTTGTTTAGCTTGGAAGGTCTCTTATAATTCTTTAACAACAGGGATGAACAAACAACACTGACAGAAGAGGCAGCCATTGCAGCTCCAGCAATCCATGGTGGTAATCTGAATCTAGTTGAAGGGTAAAGAATGCCTGCGGCAATTGGGATGGCTAGCAGATTGTAACCCAAAGCCCATACATAATTTAGACGTATACGAAAGAAAGTCTTTTTTGCAAGATCAATGGCAATTATTATATCCTCTAAGTTGCTTTTCATTAGAACAATATCAGCTGCCTCAATAGCTATGTCTGTGCCAGCACCTATTGCCATTCCAACATCTGCTGCCACAAGTGCTGGTGAATCGTTGATCCCATCTCCCACCATTGCCACAATGTACCCAGAACTCTGCATTCAATTTAGTATTAAACTATGAATTTTGATTAAAATCCACCAAAATTTTTCTTTTTATTATATCAACCAATCATAAAATGTCATGTCTTTAATAAATTTGACTTTTATCTTATTATCTTAAAATTACATATATCATGAAGTGCTATGGATTAACTTAGTAAAAAATGCATCAATTTCTTCAAGTTCTTGAATCAAATCATGTCATGTGGATATTTTAATAAAATTTGTAATGTGAAAGTTATTTGATATTAGAGAAAAATATCTATATCTCATCATTTGATTAATAACATGACCTAATCATAAGTTTTAAAAAGTTGCCCAAAGGTTATATTATATGCTTAGTTGGTGGCTTTGAGGTATATGGGAAGTAGGTGAAAGAATTTGAGAGGCAAGTATTTAGGAACATGATTCTATAATGTACCTGCAATTCTTTTATTTTAGTTGCTTTAGTCTCTGGTTGAGCCTCTGCCATGACAGTCTCGATACCAGCTTGTGTGGCTATGGATTTGGCAGTACCCCAGTTATCACCTGTGACCATGATGCTCTTGATTTTCATTGAATTAAGAATGGAAATTATTTCTCTGGCACCAGGTTTCAGTGGATCAGATACAGCCAAAATTCCAGAGATTTCTCCATTCGAGGATACTAAAATCCCGGTTTGGGCTAGGCTTTCAGCTTCTGCTAGGATTTCTTCAGCATCTGCTGAAATGACTATGTTATGATCCAGCATCATCTTTTTATTCCCAACCATTATTTCATTTTTTCCAACAATGGCCTTCACTCCATGGCCTGAAACAGAAACAAAGTCGCGTGCTTCTGGCCAGGGATGATTCTGATCTTCTTCTATGGTCTTTTTGGCGTGCTCAACAATGGCCTTGGCTATTGGATGCTCGCTGTTCACCTAACATTATAGACATAACAATATACATTATTTATAATTAATGTAATTTCATTGTCAAGTAGTCACGGTAAATGGAGTAACGCAGGCTTGCCTCGGTTGCAGCAACAGCTTCATAAAAACCTTTAAGTGACATCTTATTGAAGAGTTTTGTAGTTACAACCACTGGCTTCCCAACTGTGAGAGTGCCTGTTTTATCAAACACAATGCAATTCACCTGCAATATTGGAAGTTGAGTGAATTTGGTAACAAGTTGAATGCTAGACTTACTATTCAAAATCACTCTGTTATTGACCGTGTAATGGAGAGAAATTTAAGTAGGATTCACTAAAGTACAAAACTTGCATGCAGATCTTCAAATACAACCAGAACTAGAGTTTCATTTCGATGATCTTAACAATAAAAGTTTGCATCAGAGATTAATATAAATTATGAAAGTGAAACTCCAATTCTGATTAGAGTTTAGTCTTGACTAAATAAATTCACCCTATAGAAGAAAACAATTAAAGTGAACGCCACTCACAGACCTTGTGTGCATTTTCTAATGCTTGCCCTCCTTTGATCAACACACCTTGTGTGGCACCAACTCCAGTACCAACCATAACAGCCGTAGGAGTTGCTAGGCCTAGAGCACAAGGGCAGGCAATGACCATGACCGAAATCCCAAACTGAAGTGCAAGCTCAAAGCCGTTCATGGAGGATGGTATCCAAGATTTCGGGTATGCATGTAACTTTCGAGCCAGAAACCATGAAAGCCATGTTGAAAGAGATAGCACAATGACCTGCAGAAATTAAAAGTCACTGATGAGCACACATGAAATTCCTCTGACTCAATTAATAAACAGCTAAAGTAGTTAGTAGTTAGTATTACTAGGCTTACCGTAGGAACAAAATATTTAGAAATATGATCTGCAAGTTTTTGCACAGGAGCCTTAGCCATCTGTGCAGACTCAACAAGTCTAACAATTTGAGAGAGAGCACTCTCTGATCCAACCCTTGTCACCTTGACATGCAAAACCCCATTCTCATTCAAAGTTCCTCCAATCACCATATCACCCTTCCTCTTTGCCACAGGCCTTGCCTCTCCAGTTATCATGCTTTCATTTACATGACTCTGTCCCCATACGACAAAACCATCTGATGCTACCTTTGCACCAGGAACAACCTTAATCACATCGTCCTTTTGTATCAACCGGCTATCAATTTGTTTCTCACTAACAACATTTCCCTCATCATCATGAGTTAACAAAGTTGCTGTCTCAGGTGTCAAGTCCATAAGCTTGGCAATTGCTTGTGATGTCTTTCCCTTTGCCAACACTTCCAAATACTTCCCTAACAGAATGAATGATATTAACATAGAGCTTGTCTCAAAGAAATCATTGCCTTTGAAATGTCTAGAGAAAGCAGATCTTTCCACAACATAGAGAGAGTAGAAATATGCTGCGTTTGTCCCTAAGGCTATCAACACATCCATGTTAGCATAACCTTTTCTCAATGCTTTATAGGCCCCAACATAGAACCTTCTTCCAGTGATAAACTGAACCGGTGTAGCAAATTCACACCTCAGGAGAAGTCCAATACTCAACATGTTGACAATTTTGATATCCAAAATATGTTTCACTCCAGGTATATACATAAGAATCATGGATGTTAAGAAAACAGGAATGGTGAAAGCCAAACTCCATATGAATAACTTGAAGTATCGGTTAGTTTCTTCTTGTCTTTGTGCTTCTCTCCCTCCATCATTTGGGAATATCATCGCTCTAAAACACCCTGAACCTGTTGATTCTATGACTTCTATAAAGGTTCTTGGACCTGTCATGTATGGTTTATACGTTATGACAATTTTGTTAATGTCTGGATATGTGTCTATGGTTTCAACACCAGGGAGTGTAATGAGAGAGCGTTGAATGGCATTCATAGATTGGTCGCTTTTAATGCCATCAATTTTAAGTTCAATCTTGGTTATGTGTTCCCCTGTGCTTATCAGTATGGCTTCAAAGCCAATGTCTTGTATAGCTTCCATGATTTGGTTGTGAGTGAGAATTTTAGGGTCATAACGAACTTGTGCTTCTTCAGTTGTTAAGGCCACTTGTGCTTTATGCACCCCACGAAGGGATTGTAGAGCTGATTCAATGGTAGAGGAACATGAAGTACAAGTCATGCCTCGTATGTGTATTCGACATATTTGAGTGGAAGTGTCTTTGGAGTATTCTTCTATGACTTTGGCTTCAAATCCAGCATCTTCAATGGCCTCACGTATCCTCTCCTCCTACGTAAAAATATTTATGCTTTTTTTGTCAACATTAACATTGGAAAGAAACCAAGCACAACCAATCAAATAATTTAGTAAATACAAGCATAAATACTTTCAATTTTTTTTATAATTATTTATTTGATTCTTAATAAAATGGACGTTATACTATTATTTTGTTTGATTCCTACTAAAGTAGTTTAATAGAAACTTTCAACCCTTTAATTAAATTATATGCTTGATTCTCAACTTTGTTTTTAATCAATTGAGTTTCTTTGTTTTTAAAATAAAACAAATTTGATGTTATAATCAATTTTATTAATTTTTTTTTTTATTATACCTAATATATTTATATTTATATTTCTCTTCTTCTTTCTTTCTTATTCAAATAATATCGATTATTAATGTCATTTTAATTATAAGTCCATGAATTAAAATAAAAAAAAATTATTAAATTTAGGGAACAAAATAATATTAAGTAGTTAAGTTCAAAAAATAAAATGACACTAAACATTGAAATAAATAAATAATTATATTTTCAGATATTTATTTTTAATTTTTTATTTCAATTTTAGAAATTAAAGTGACCGATACGAAGGACTAGAGTGAGTGTTGATCTTCTAAAAAAAATCAACTAAAGATTCAATACAGTGAAGGGCGAGGATTTGTTCATTATTAGTAAATCCTAACTTAACGAAATTGAAATTGAAATTCTTTGAAGTACTATTCAGTATGAAACGAAAGTTTAAAATATTTACTAACTTGCAATGACAATGATATGTCCACTTTCTAAAAATTCTAATATATAGCATGATATTAATGCTAAATCTTATAAGAAGATCCACTAAAGGAGATTTATGTTTGAAAATGGTGAATGGCTACATGAAGAAAGTGGAGCATGCATGTCATCAAAATGTGTTAATAGGACCCCCATTAAAAATAATCAGCCAAACAACTTTTCGGATCTGATTAGAGGCATCCTAGTGGCAAATAATTCTTTTACTGTCTCATGTATAATCACTTCTTTTAAGCCAAAAAAGGGCAAAACAAAAGGTGCACAAGTGGAGCAAAAGAATGGTTAGAATTACTAATGAACACTGTAAAACGCCGTTCATGATCATTTTGATTTTAATTTTTTTTATATATATATAAATTACAAAGAATATATAATAACGTTTTAACAGTAAGGGATCGAAAGAGAGAAAAAAGGTTTAGCAATAAAGATGAATATTAAAATAAATTCTATTTTGAATATTGTAAATCGATCCATAAGAGATTGGAGAAAAAGCATCTCTAAAATATGAAAGAACATGATCAGTGATTAAAATATTCAACAAAAAAATATCATTACTGATTAAATTCGTCTGTATTTGTTCCAGGTGTAGCACTGATTTCATTTTCATGAGATAAAACGTTTCTGGAGAAGCAAACACAAGGTGATCTCAGCTTGCAACGTACGAGAGAATATGTATATATTATAGAACTAATGCAATGCACACAAAGTCGCAATATATAAAAAATACAAGCAATAATGAATCTCAAGTTTCAACTTAGCCATTCTAACACGCAACTACCAACAGTCAACTATGTAACTTGTACATATTTATTTAAAATTCAAGAAATGGTAAATGGTACGAAAGTTAATTAAAAACATATTTAAAATCAATCATTATTATTAGTTAAGTGGTAAATTTAACTTGAGCGTGACGGGAAAAAAATACGATGTGCGTAATACTTGCATAAAAAGTATAAAATTGCTTTTCTTGTAAATATGACAGAACCTTTATGAACTAGAACTGAAAGCGAAATGTCATCGTCTCAATGAATGAAGCATTATTCTCTATAAACGTGTAAACATATAAAGGCTTTATTTACACTATTGTAAATTGTTTTAGGTAAGGAATATCTTTATTGAGTTAATTAATTAGACAACACTTTGGAATTACGGGACATTTGCTCCATGATTATAATTTTTTAAACTAAATGTTAATCAGAGACTATTCTTTTAAGGAATCCTAAACACACGTGTCGAAGAATTAATGAAAGTATAAAATTTTATTATATTTTACAAAGGATCCATTACCAAAATTATTAGAACACGATGTATTCTCTATGCCAAAAATAATCAAAGACAATAAAAAAAAAAACACACAGATAAACATACACTCATGAATCAAATTAAATTCAAGTTACCAACTAATTAAATAGGAATAATAATAATTTATGAATTTTAAAGTAATAATAATGAATTTAACAACAATAATTATTAAAAAAAATCTTACTCAAATATTTAATTTAAGAGAAAAGAGTGTAATATATCCACAATACAAACTATTAGGGTGAGCTGGATTTTTGAAAATCTAATTCTAATCCATGTTACATCCATTTTTTTAATTGGATTTGGAATCCATATCCATATCTTTTTTCTTAAATCAATGTGGATATCTTAAGATTGGTTTCAAAACCAATTTTATTTCATAATTAAAATATTATCTAAAAATAATATTAATACATTTAAAGGGGAATAAAATCTTAAATACAATAATACAAATACTCAGATATAATTATTTCATAATTAAATCTTAAAAAATAATATATCACATTAGAAAACAAAAATATTTGAAAAACCTAGCTAGGAGGGGGTAAAGTGCCATCATCCTTGTAGCTAAGTGATTTTGTTAAAGCGTAGAAGAAGATATACAGAGGAGAAGGAAGAATGTTTGTGAAAGAATAATTAATAAGCAGTGTTGAAAAGCCAAAAACAAATAATATATAATAAAAGAAAATGGAAAAAAAAGAAAGCAACAAAGAGAAGAGAAGAATGATACTGACATTAACGAATTGTGCGTAGTAAAGAACAAGAGCTTTATCATTCAACACATCAACAACGGCCTCATGAATCCCTGGTAAACGTTTAATGGCTTTCTCAACGGATCCAGCACACGCAGCACAAGTCATTCCCATGACACGAAAAACCACTCTCACTTCTGATTCTTCTGAATCCTCTCTACTTCTCATCGATGGATAGTGTGCCTGTGGTGACAAATTCCCACAGCACTGAAACCTACTCATACACTCCCAATTACTCTCTAACTTCATACCCATTTTTTTTCAAAATCAACTCTCTCTACACAAACAAGTAAGTGAGTAAATATTCTTTCCTTGTTGCCTATTTATAGAATCCAATCACAGAGGAATGACTCATGCTGCATCCCATCAGATCGTTCCCAATGGTTATTAAAAAAAAAAAAGGGTTATAAAGTGTTAGTGTAATTTCCACACTTCGAAATGGTCCTGGTTGTAGTTAATTAATGTGTTGCTTGCTATAAAGTGTTGTCACTTCAAATATATATAAAAAGAAAAGTTGTGATTTGAGGGGGTGCTATCCCATTGGATACCGTATCAAGTAATCTTTTAATGTTCCCATATTCTACCAAGCAGTTATGCATAATCCAAATCTCACGCGTCACCTTCTTTGGGCTTTTTTAGTAACCAAAATTTTCATTATTTTTCTTCTATGTTAATATTTTTAAATTTTCTTTAATTATTTTAGTTAATTTTAATATATTATATATCACAAGTTTTTACTATAATATAATTTTTAAAATCAGAATTATTTAATTATTATAATTTTTAAATATATAAAATAAATAATCATTCTATATCATGTACGTGCTAAATGCTAGTTACCATAAAACTACGATAATCTTAGAAAAAAGATAGAAAATATAATGACGTGTTCAATTCATTTATAAAAGAAAAAAATATAATAATGGGTAGATAATTACAATAATAAATAATTAGATAGATAATAAATTATAAAATGTAAAGTGAGATAAATATATATATATATATATATATATATATGAATAAATTATCTGATTAGTAATTATTAACGTAATTATTAACGTAAAGTAGATTTTTTTCATGGATCAAAATATGACCAATTTTTTTTAAGAGTCAAATCGAATTTGAAATATTTTAGAAGAAAAAAATATTATCCAAATATATATTACTTAAGGTCCAAGAATGTTCTTGGTTGTTTCCACTAGGGAAAATGGTTTGTTAACTAGTCCCGTGCCATCATGGTATAAGTGACAAGTTGAAATATTTGATGATAATAGACAGATTGACTTTGCTTATTTTATGTTATCCAACTCATTAGTTGATTATTACTATTGTCAATTTACAATGATACCAGCATTGATAAAACTCTAAAACCTTTTATAATTTTACAATATTTACAACTAGTTTTTTTAATAAGTTTCAAATTCGCACGCAAGTAAATTTGTTGAAATGTTCGTTATATATTCTAAGAGGAATATTAGTTAACTATACACTCATTTAATATATTCTTTCAAATACTCAGTTACAATTTATTTAAAATTCTAAAATTAGCAAAGAATTTTAAGCCTCAGAATTAATGCGTTCCACTTTTAATCAGGATTATATGGTTGATATGTAAATCCTGAATAAGAAAAGATAATTACAGGTTTTTCTTTATTTTTCAACTTATAAAAAATATTATTTAATCATTTTTCTTCCGTACGTATCTATAAAAAAAGTTTATCCAAACATATTTGCAATTATTTTTGGATCACATAAAAAAATTATTTATATTTTTTTCTTCTGTATACTAAGAAAGTTTATCAACACATTCACAGTGGTCTTTATGTTAGTGAAGTTATAATAAATTTTTTATTTTTTACTGTTCTAATTATTATTTAAAAGTTAGCTTAGTTATTCTATCAGTGAAAATATTGGGCAACTTTCACGCATAGAAGACCATATATGCACACACATTTACTTTGGCAATAGCTTCATTTAAACTAATTTCTAAATTTTAGAAACTAGTTCATTTAATTCGCAGAAAAGAGGAAGACTAATAAGGCCACTTAAAAATATGCAACTAAACTAAAGTAAACTCAAGGAAAGAAAAAAGCAAAAAAAGAAAAAAAGATTTTCACTCTCTACACTAAACTAAACTAAAGTCAACACAACACACTACACTTAAATATATGCAAAATTGGCTAAAGCAAAACCATCAATCATGATGCATCATATTTCAGGATGACTCAATACTAATGCCTCGTATATCAAGGTTGTCAAGCTTCTTGGGTCTCCTGTAATATTTCAACAACAGAGAACAGCAAACAACACTGACAGAGGAAGCAGCCATAGCAGCCCCAGCAATCCATGGTGGTAATCTGAACCTTGTTGAAGGGAAAAGAGCTCCAGCAGCGATTGGAATACCAAGCAAGTTATAACCCAAAGCCCAAAAGTAATTGAGGCGTATACGTGAAAATGTTTTTCTTGAAAGGTCAATGGCAGTTATGACATCCTCTAAGTTACTCTTCATGAGAACAATGTCAGCAGCCTCAATGGCAATGTCCGTGCCAGCACCTATTGCCATTCCCACATCAGCTGCCACAAGTGCAGGTGAATCATTGATACCATCTCCCACCATAGCCACAGTGTACCCAGAAGCCTGAAAGAGAAAAAAGAGGCACTTAATTATATTTCAACAGATAATATATTCCTCTGAAGCAGTACATATGGAAGTGCGACTCAATCTTAGTTAAGCAGAATTCAGACACATACATTGCATTTAAGTGTATGGTATATAAACTATAAAATCAAGCAATCAAAATAGCGAGTTAGAAAAAAGCAATGGAAGAATGAAAGAATTTGTAAAACATGTGCAGAAGATATACAAGTATTTCTCAGTTACTTTCCATAAAAAATAAATAGTTCTCCTGTTGTGAATAAATAACTATAACTATTTTCTTAAAATTAAGTTTAAAAGTTGTAACCATTATGCTTTAGTACCTGCAAGTCTTTCACTCTCTCTGCTTTCTGATCCGGTTTGGCCTCAGCAATAACACTTTCAATTCCTACTTCCCTTGCAATAGAACTAGCGGTTCCGAAGTTGTCTCCGGTCACCATGATGCTCTTGATATTCATGGACTTTAGAATGGAAATGACTTCTCGAGCACCCGGTTTCAACAGATCGGATATTGCTAAAACTGCAGCTACTTTCCCGTTTATAGATACCAAAATCCCTGTTTGAGCCATGTTTTCGGCTTCAGCAAGCATTTCTTCAGCAACAACAGGGATTGTGATGTTATGGTCAGCGAGCAAACTCTTATTACCCACAATTATTTCCTTGTTACGAACGGTGGCCTTAACTCCATGTCCTGTAATGGAAACAAAATCTCGTGCTTCTGACCAAGAAGGGTTCTCTTCATCTCTAAATTTTTTGGCGTACTCAACAATGGCCTTGGCCAGTGGATGCTCACTATTCACCTGAGATACGAAAGTAACATTAATGGCAGTTGTTTATGGCATGCATATGCATCTATAATCCATGAATTTTAAAAGCACTTGAGCAATTAACAAATTAACTTCTAGTGATAACTGAAGAAAAAAAATATCAGAAAATAAACTCTTATTTATTATGAGGCCAGGCCTTTCAAAAGGAGACAGGGGAGATGACTACCTCAGCTGCCGCCACGAGTTCAAAGAATTCCTTGAGAACCATTTTTGTCAGTAGTTCTACTTTCACTATCACGGGTTTCCCAACAGTGAGAGTACCAGTTTTATCAAAAACAATGCAGTTCACCTACAAGACAATCATAAACATACTCACGTGTAAGTAAATCCAGATAAAACCACTAAAGTTTTTACAGATAATTTTGAGATGCCACAACATACAACTAAGAACCAGTTTCTCCATTTTAACTTCAACCAAATGTTCAGAGATAGGAATGGAAAAGCACAAGAAAAATCATATTGATACTGATACCCAATACGACTATTATTTCCCTTTACCCGGCATAACATTAACAAACAACATTATTTCATATTAAGAACCTTTGGTAAAACACACTTTTTGTTACTTGTTAGATTAATTAGCAGAAATAACTCTCAAGTCTTAAACATTAGCATTCCTTTCCTATGGTTATTTTCTTGTAGCCACTTTATTAACTACTGATATTTAAGCCCGCCGACATGGACAAAACAAATCCAGAATTGAAGTGACTAATCTAATGTGAATCAAATGCTGACCTTATGCGCACTCTCTAATGCTTGCCCCCCTTTGATGAGCACACCCTGAGATGCACCAACACCAGTACCAACCATAACAGCAGTTGGTGTCGCCAAACCCAAAGCACAAGGGCAAGCTATAACCATCACAGATATTCCAAACTGCAAAGCAAGCTCAAAACTGTCCATGGAAGACGGTATCCAAGACTTGGGGTAAGCATGATATTTTCCAGCCAAAAACCATGCAACCCAAGTAGTAAACGAGATTACAATCACCTGCATACAAATTAAAAGGGCTCAATAAAACCAACGAAATTCCTTCATTATATCACAAAATTCATAATCATACTTACCAGAGGCACAAAGTATTTTGAAATTTGATCAGCAAACTTCTGCACAGGTGCTTTAGCCATCTGTGCAGATTCAACAAGGCGAACAATCTGCGATAGAGCACTCTCTGATCCCACTCTTGTAGCCTTAACATGCAACACTCCACTCTCATTCACTGTCCCCCCAATAACACCATCACCTTTCCTCTTCGCCACGGGGCGTGCCTCCCCAGTTATCATACTCTCATTAACATGACTCTGTCCCCACACAACAAATCCATCCGAAGCCACTTTCGCCCCAGGAACAACCTTAATCACATCATTCTTCTGAATCAACCTACTATCAATCTCCTCCTCCCCAACAACACTCCCACTATCACCATCCAAAGTCAACAAAATCGCAGTATCCGGCGTCAAGTCCATGAGCTTCGCAATCGCATCAGAAGTCTTCCCCTTAGCCAGAATCTCAAGATACTTCCCAAGCAGAATGAACGAAATAAGCATAGCACTGGTCTCAAAGAAATCCGTCCCTTCAAAATGAATACTAGTAGCAGCTCTTAAAACAGAGTAAACAGAGTAAAAATACGCTGCGTTTGTTCCCAACGCAATGAGAACATCCATGTTAGCAGAGCCACGGTGCAATGACTTATAAGAACCATAGTAAAATCTCCACCCCAGAACAAACTGAACCGGCGTGGAAAGCACCCAACGTGCAACCTCCCCAACCGTAAGCATGTTCACCAATTTAATATCAAGCAAGTCTTTAATTCCAGGGATATACATGAACACCATGGACGTTAGAAACACAGGAATAGTAAACACCAAGCTCCACAAGAATGATTTATAATACTGTTTAGTTTCTTGGCGTCTGTGGAAATCTCTTTGTCCTTCTTCAGTAGGGTATATCTTTGCCTTTAACCCTGTATCTGTATGGTTAATGACATTGATCAAATTTCTGGGACCTGTGATGTCTGGTTTGTAAGAAACTGAAATTTTGTTTGATTGAACAGTCACGTCCACCGCAAGGACTCCAGGGAGTGTCCGTAGAGAATCATGGATTATATCCATGGAGTATTGGGTTACGGAACCTTCGACGTGGAGGTCTATTTTGCTTAAGTCTTGGCTTGAACTAATGAGAGTGGGTTCGAATCCGGCGTCATGTATGGTTTGTAGGATTTGATCATGGGCTATGAGGTTAGGGTTGTAATGGACTTGGGCCTCTTCGGTGGCGAGGCCCACGTGGGCTTGGAAAACGCCGTGAATGTTTTGAAGAAGGGATTCGAGAGTGGAGGAGCATGAGGTGCATGTCATTCCTTTGATTTGGACGCGACATACTTGAACGGATTTCTCGTCTGAGATTAACGCCGCTTCGAAACCCGCGTCTTCTTCAATGGCCTGTCGAATTGTCTCCTCCTGAAAAAACGAAGAGAAGATGAGTGAATAATATTTGGAACTCAACCTCCAACAAGTACAAGGAGAAAAGAAAAAACATATAAAAGATATAACGTTATTGTCTCAATACTAGCACATAGTTTCACTATAATAAAAATTTAAGATGACTTAGTTTATAGTTTTTCTGGAACAAAATTCAGCCAAAAATTACAAACCTTTTAAAAGTGTGATTTTTCTGGGGGTAAAATGATAGACTCTTTGAAATTTATTACCTAAAATCTAATATATCAAAGATTTGACCGCAGTGAAAAATCTATATCACTCTATCTCAGTGAAAAATCTATATCACTCTATTTTACGTTATGTATTAGGTGTTTCACCATTCATTCTTTCTAATGACTTTGAATTGAATCCCAAAAAATAAAATAATAATGTGAAAGAATCAAAGTTGTTTTTAGTTTGGGTTACGACGTTACGTTAACGAAGGAGGGGTAGAAGGTGACGTGGGCGCGGTTGTTGAGGACGTCAACGACGGCTTCGCGAATGCCAGGGAGGCGTTTCACGGCCTTCTCGACGGATCCGGCGCAGGCGGCGCAACTCATTCCGACGACGGAAAGAAGAACGGTGGCCTCTAAAAGGTCACCGAGGGTGGCGGTGGCGGCGGTGGTACCAGGCTGTCCCTTGGGGTATTTAGGCATGGAGGGGTAGTGAGGTCGCGGAGAGAGGTTGCCCCGCCAACAACTTAACGCTAACAACTTGGACATAGCAAAGTTACTTTACTTGACGCAATAACAGATTTTGTATTTTGTATTTTGTAGTTGCTATAGCCGCGCTTTTATAGTGTCAAACACTCTAAAGTGTTTTGTTTATTGTTTCTTTATATTCTTTTGAGTTTTGACTTTAACGGATGCTCTTGTTTGGTGGGTCCTTCTTTCGTGGGCTTAAAGTAACCTTCGTTGGATTGGGAGTTGGTGCTTGGGTCCCTGTAACCACTATGGAATTTAAAATTATGAAGGAGTTGAATTCTGGGCCTCAAGGCACAAAAGCCCATATGGTAAAAGTCAAAATCAAATAATAGAATTCCTACTGTTCTTTTCATAGAACTGTTCAATTACCCAAAGTCCCAAACGTAATGTATTAACGAATTCTTTCATTGATTAATAATCCCAAATCACAGTTTCTACGCAAATGACTACATTAATTTATAATTTTACGCAAATGGTATTTCTTAATTGGGCCATCAATGACGTCATGGATTACGTTTAGGGGCCGGCCAATGAGAGTTTATTTGGACAGTAGAAGGAAAGCCCATTCATTATTAGATAATAAACGTATGGACACATTCAGTTGGAGATGGCCTACAGTCCCATTCGTATGATTCGGGCTTATCATCTTACTTGGGCATCTTACCGACCCATTATGAGAACAGACCCATTCAAACATTCATGATTATTTGAAAAAATACTCCAAATATTTGGTGCCCAATTGATACTAATTAATTTATACATTTTACATTGTTTACGGAAGCACTAAAAAACTGCCACTCATCCTTTTTCTTTTTCTCGTTATATATTTTATGTAATGGTATTTTCTTAATTGGGCCATCAATGATGTCATGGATTACGTTTAGGGGCCGGCCAATGAACATTGATTTGGACACTAGAAGGAAAGCCCGTTTATTATTAGATAATAAAAATATGGACACATCCAGTTGGACATGGCCTACAGTCCCATTCGTATGATTCGGGCTTATCATTACAGACCCATTCATTCATGGTTTATTATTTGAGAAAAGACGGTCCAAATATTTGGTGCCCAATTGATAGTTAAATAATGGCCAATGAAATTTATATTAAACTATACATTATTAAAGAGCCATTTGATTTCTTCAAAAGATTAAGATTATGAACTATACTTTTTCTCTAAAAATGAAAAAAAGTAGTTAAAAAAATGTACATCCCTAAATTAAATTGGAAAGTTATTGGTGACCGAGAAGATGATTTCTCTAATTAAAGCTTGTCCTAATTTGGAAGATGGGAGTTGAAATTAACGTTAGAGCATAATAATATATTGAAACAGAGGTATCCATTAATTTCTCAGCAAATTTCTATGCTCTAACCGCTATATTAGTCTTTCTCAAAGTTCCACCTCTCGTGGCTCCCAAAAAGAGGATCTTTTATGTGTTATTTCTGTGCATAATTTTCATTGCTCCCATTTTCCATTCTCTATTGCTCCCATCCCTTTCTTTTCATACACTTTTCAAAGGGCGCTTCTTTCTCATCTCTGGCAAAATGGTACTTCAGTATCTCTTTCTCTTTTCTTCTGAATGCCAATATTATCACAGAATCATATTTTTATGTTTTCTTCGCATATAACTGCTGCATATTTTACATTTCAAAGTAGGAGTTTATATGATCAATCGTGCATGTCTAGGAGAATGATCAAAAAACCATTCAATAACGTGCATGCATGCATGCATGCTCCCTACAACAAATTAATGTTGTCAAAACATGATACCATTTCTACGTTTCTTAATGTCTCATATATAACCCGACATGCTTTAGTTATGTGGCCTCTCAAAAAATGAGAACACAAGGTATGAAGAAAATGAATAAGAATCTTGAATTATAATGGGACAACAAATGATTAAAAGTCATTTTGATTACAAAAAATTATGTATGGGCAGGCAAATTCAGCGTCCGGAATGGCTGTGAATGATGAGTGCAAACTTAAGTTCCAGGAACTCAAAGCAAAGCGAAGCTACCGATTCATTACATTCAAAATTGAGCAACAAGAAGTTGTGGTCGACAAAATAGGAGGACCAGGGGAAAGCTATGAGGATTTTCAGGCCAGTTTGCCATCTAATGAGTGTCGTTATGCCGTCTATGATCTTGATTTCACAACCGATGAGAATTGCCAGAAGAGCAAGATTTACTTCATTGCATGGTATGCTATTACTTTATAACATGTAAAATATTTGGTAGACAGCTGTAGTACGCAAACAATCATATAACTAGTTATAAAATGTGAGGAGAGAGAAATACGTATGGATATACATATATGTTCTGCGAGTGAGTTGGCTGGTTAGCTACGTATTGTAGTTGATTGCGAAATAAAATTGCTATAACATACACACCTTGACATTCTATGTAGTAATGCATGCAAACATCTCAAGACTGACAAGACATGTTGACGAACAACATTATGCAGGTCACCAGACACTTCAAAGGTGAGGATGAAGATGGTGTATGCAAGTTCCAAGGACAGATTCAAGAGGGAACTGGATGGCATTCAAGTCGAACTGCAAGCAACTGATCCAAGTGAGATGAGCTTTGACATTGTGAAAGCGCGAGCCATATAAGTCCCACCTCTTGGACATTGTGTTACTGCTTATTTTTAACCTGGATTCAACAACGAATAATCCAAAATGGCATGTTTTATTATAAGGCATCATTCTACCTCGAAACATTGTTCAGTTTTCCATTGGTCTTGGTCAGTTTCAAGAGACAATGAGAGTGGCTGGTTCAAGATCAAGTAGCATCGATCATAGGTTGTTCCTCTGCCAAGTTACCAATCAAAACTTGGTTTTTTCACTTGGAAGAGGATTTTATGTAAAAGCATTTATCATATACCCCCTTTTATACTTCTCTTCTTCTATGTATATCATGGACATGGTACCTTATTTTTATGTTAAACAAACAAAAAGGGTCACGATTTACATTAATGTAACCATAAGAAATAAACGGGTGACATGTCATGGCACTGACATGACATTTATAACGTTTCTTTCTTTTCATTCAAACTTAGACAAGCTAAAGACAAACTAATAAAGGCTCAGCTATCTTGACGAATTCAATAATTCATGCTCACATTGCTTTAGATGATAACTCAACACACCACATTGAGCTTTGTAAAAACTGACCGAATAACAAAATGCTCGGTATAATACACATAGAAAAAACAGTTGTCCAAAATACAATCTTCTTATATTTATCAATATTTGGACTTCTACTAGTCCGCTACTACTATACAATGAGACCTTGTCGTTCTTAGGCCTAACACAAACCCTTTTTGATCAATCTCATTTACAATAGAAATAAAATTGAATAGAAAAACGAAAAAGAAAAGAGGAAAGTAGTCAGAAAAGTATTACTGGTGTGTATGTCTCTCCTTTAGTATAGATCTGTTAATTCTGAGTTTTGACTATATTAAGATAAAAGTGCAAGTTCAGCCCAAGCCAAAGATGATGACTTGAGCTCCACGCTTATTGATGTGTCAATTCTGCTCTCCAGCATGCTGCATAATTCTCGCATAGATGGACGCACAGTTGTATCAGGGTTGATACAAAGAGTTATTACCTCGCATATCACTTTGAGGTCATCGGATCTAAAATGCTTCAGTTCAGGATCCACCACACGTGACATTTCATCTGGCATTTCAAGGTAGTCCTTTGCCTGTGGCGCAAAAAAGTACACTCTTTCAGGGATGTTTGAAGCTGTAAACCATACTTTTAAACATCAAATTTAGGGAAGTTTCTTACCCAGTCCACCAAGTACCCTCTGCCCTTACAGAATGGAGGTCTGCCACTGATGATCTCTAGCAAAAGTACCCCAAAAGCATATACGTTTCCTTTGGTATCAAGATGGCGTGCTTCTAGGGAGTTTGGAAGAACACAGATAGCACCTTGGCTGCCAATGGAACCAGAATTCTTTTCTGATCTTTCAAGAATTGTCTTCCAACTTTCAAAATCAACCAACTGCAATTCATCACGAAAATTAGAATCTTAAGCAAGCCTTTGGATCTCCAGCACAACAAAGTATATGAGCATAGGTGCATCTTGACTGCAAGATAATGAGAACATTTGTAATCGATAAACTTGAAGATTTGAACTAGCTAGTGTGCGCACCTTAGGAGAAAATTCTTCTGTAAGGTATACAGCACTAGAATTCAGCTCTGAGATAGTAAATGGAGGGTCCACTTCTGTGTGCAAATACTTGAGTCCACGTGCAATGCCTATGGCAATCTTCATACGCCGTGTCCAAGAGAACTGGCACCCTTCTTCATCTGCAGTCAAAATTGCATGTTGAAGGAACAGAAACATTTAGAACATATGCACAAGCTAAGAAACTTGACTTACAACAGTGAAGATATTCATGAAGTGTCCCATTTGAAGCATAATCAAAAACCAACATCCTTGTAAATGGAGTGTCCTCTTTACAATAGCCCAGTAGTTTTCCTATATTCTCATGATTTAACCTTGCCAAGTCTGCCACCTGATTGGTATTAATACAATAAATAAATATCAAAAGATTTGGACCACTATTTGTCCCCAAATTCTACCATATGTAGGTATTGGAAATTTCAATTTACCTCTCTCTGGAAATATAGTTCAAGATATCCTGTCCAGTGCTCTTCCTTGATGCAGAGGGAAATCACAGCAATCTCAGGCCCACCTTTCATGGTTCCCTTGTAGACCACACTATCTGGTGAGGACCCAATTATGTTGCTGAAGTCTTCACAGGCCACTTCAAGCTCTTGTCTGCTATACCTTCTCACATCCTTCAACATCTCAGGGTCTGCACATTAATAAAGCCAATTATGTTAAAAACAGCTTTAAGGCCACGAGAATTAGATGTAAATAGGAAGTAGGGGAAAAGAGAAATGAAACCTACATACTTATATATACTGCGGTATGATCTTTTTGGCTTCCAGATTTTTTCCAAGGAATAATGATAGATGATCTTTTGTTACATCTCTGAAAAGCAGCAAGAACAAAAACCAGAAAGAGAGATCCCACCAAGGTTCCAGTTACTATTTCTAGAGCCAAAAGCCAAATTGGTTTTGATGCTCCGTGATGCTTGGACACATTTTCAGTAGGCGGGTCATGTTGGTGGTTTGCGTTCACCACTGGCTGGCTCTTAGCAGGTGAAGCACCCGCTGCGAAATAATGATTCATAATTAGATACAAAATTAGGAAGTAGCAATTTAAGGTAAAGAGTGCTATTGGATTTGACATAATTTTTATTACATTTGTATATGTCTCCATAGATCTACCTTCACTTTCAACATCAGCTTGGGTTTTCAGAAAAGGAATACAAAGTGAATACCAGTGAAAGCCTTCACACATCTCTTCATGATTCAAATTTTATGAGGTGTCTACGGAGACATTTAATTCATGTTTTCAATTTTGAATTCTTAATGTCAATACATACCACACTGTATAGGAGGCCGCTGCTCTAAATCCTTGCTCTGGAGGCAGTTCCTTTGAAAACTTAACCTGCTAGACATTGTATATGTTTACTAAATGCAGTGGAGGAGTAAAATGCCAATATGACCAGGATACTAGAAAAGTACCTAGGAAGATACTCCAAGCATTTGGGTATGCTACCAACTAAAAAATTATATGAGAAGTCTGCTACTTTTAACTGAGAGGAACGACATAAGCCAGTTACATTCCCATTTGATGCATACCTGAAGAAATCGTACAAATTTTAAGACATGTTTTATACTTCTCATGTTGAATTAGACATGTTTTTCAGCCACAACAGTTTTAAGCTGAATCAAACTAATTGAATTATAATAATTACACTCACATCCCATGCATATTTGGAGCAAAATTTGAGCTACCATCAGCAGGAACAGGTCCTTGAAACCTATTCCTATCCAGCCGAAGTTCTTGAAGGTATCTCAAATTTCCAAGCTCTGGAGGTAGCCTACCAGTCAATCCATTGGACTGCAAGTTTCTACAAGAATGCCAACAAATTTAAAATGAGTATGAGAATCAATAATTTTTTCTATTCACGAAGAGCACACTGAATTTCTTTTACATGTTCACAACTTGGGTTAGGTTTCCAATCTCTGGAGGAATTGGTCCTGTTAACTGATTCATTCCCAAATCCAACACCTTGAGAGAACTTAACCCGCCCAAGTCTCTAGGTATTGTTCCGATAAGATTGTTTCTGTGCAAAATTCTACATACACGTACGAACCAGAAATTAGCTTCAAGTTCAACCATGATATCCCAGAACCAAAACACAATAATCACAATGACTAAACCAAAGATTTTCACTTTTCAGGATGAAGTATGTCTAGTAGAAAGAATGAACATACAGTTCTTGCAAGTAGGTGATTTGTGCCAACTCCGGTGCAACAAAGCCCTTTAATGATGACCCTGATAAGTTTCTGCAAAGAAAACATCAATCTTTAGTACTGGGAATGTGTTAGCTTAGAAATTCACATCATCAACCATGTCAAATACCAACAATACACACTCCAACCATCAACAACAGAAAAAAGCACCAGCAAGAAAAAACCAATAGTATCTTACAGCTTGATGACATGATCTCGTGACATAGTGCATAACACACCAAACCAGTTACAAGGATCTGACTCCACCGTATCCCAATTGGATAAAACTTGATACGGGTCTTCAAAGATAGCTTCTTTGAAGCTCCTAAGCGCCCAAACTATCAAAAAAAGAAACAAAACGATGTAAATGCTTCATTTCATCGCTACAAACAACTCACAAGAAATTGAACTACCTACCAATCTTTTTGCTACTTAATGACACCTATCACATTACCTTAGAAGAAATTAAACTATTAACAAGATTTTAGCAGCAGATAAAATATAGTTTAACATGAGTGAATAACTGAGATCTGAAATTAACAAAAAAAAAAAAAGTGAATACTTTAATAAAAACACGTACCTTCGTTTGAGGGCACAGTGTCAGAAGCCACGAAAGAGAGAGTTAAAATCAAACTGGGAAACAACAATGAAGTACAAAGCTTCATCTTTTCCCTGAATTCTCTATACATCTACTTGTTTCTTGTTCTTTTACCCACCACCCACTTCACTTCTATGTATAAAAAAATTCAAAAAGCACTTTTTTTCCAAGAAAGAGTAGAACTCATGAGAAGAAGAATTGAAAAAAGAACTATGTGGGAAGAAAAATATAAGCTTCAACAAAGTTGAAAAGGTTCTAAAATGTGCATTGTGTGCTAGAAGGTTTTGCAACAAAGAAATGAAAGACAAAACAAAGTGAAACAACAAGAGTTTAAATCCAAGATTTGCAACTACCGGTGGAAAGAATAACCAACTAGCTGGTTGGAATAAGAGACAGAGAAAACAGTGGGAGCAAATTGTCAGGGTGACAGTGACAGTGACAACGGACGATGGACTCAAACCATAGCATAGCAAAATGAAAACTTGGATTGAAAGAGAGTTTAGCCAACAAGCAAGTGCCAACAATTAATTTGATTAAGATTGCCACGTACACGTAACATAAGCTTTTAAAGATGCCCCTTTCCTTTGAATTATATGTTAAGAAAAATTAATGAATAGATGAGAGAAATAAAAGATGGAACATAAAGATCGAATATAGACAAAATTAATGTAGAAAAAGTAAAGGTATCATAGTATGCATGGAACGTATAAAAATAGTTTTAAATAATTTTATATAATTATCCCATCACATCTTAGATTTATTATAATTTTTAAGAATTTTATTATTAAAATTAGTTATGTTTGATTAATTTTGTGAGACGCTCCACATTACATGACTAATTGACCAATTGGATTTTTTACAAAAACTAGTGAATTTAGATTGGAGAAATTATTTTTCACTTTTTATTGACCGAGCAAAGTGTCACATGTGAATATGTGATCTATGAAGAGGAAACTGCAACATATCTTGCAGCTTCGTTGCGTGTTATAACTTACATAGTTAATTCGTAATATGTCACGCAATCCTACTTTGTCATGTGTCAATCTCTGGTGAAGTCGCAAAAATACTTGTGGTTTCTGTATACGTCTCTATGTCACATAGGCGAAAAATTATCAAGTATCATCTTCTCAGTCTATAGTTATTTTTGTGACTTCGAAGTCGTAGTTTAGTTTGCGGCTTCAAAAAACAACACCAAAATGGTAAAATATTTGTGACCAACTCCATAACTATATTTAGTTTTTGTGAAAAATCCAATTGGGCCAATTAGCCGCACTATATGTAAAATGCATAAACTTGTTTTATATTTATAAAAGAAAAATATTTAGCAAACAACTTTAATATGCAAACGAACACCCGTATATGAGTGAGTTGGATGATTAATTGTGTATAGTAGTTGACTAAAGTTTTTTATAAAAAAAATATTTATGCTGGAAAGATAAAATCTTTTTTGCTGTGTGAAATTAATTAAAAAATTAATTAGAATGATTAATGACATAGTGTGGGATAATTGATGATGGGGTGGGGCTTGATTACTATTACAAAAGTATCTCGTGAAGTTGGTGAAATAAGGAATTGATATCTCAACGTTTTTGACAAAAGTCGTTCCACGTTAGTCAACAACTAATATGTAGGTTAAGCTGCGCGTAATTATAAATTACGACATGTTCAAACTCCAAGGGATTAGTCTTCTAACTAATAATGACAATTTTTTTTGTGAAAGTGCACAGTGCTTAATTATCTTGCTTTGTTTTTCATCTTTTGTTTAATCAATTTCACAGTTTTCTTTTCGTTTTCGTCAAGAGTTTTGCTATTAGGGAGTTGTTCTTAATTTTATTCATTAAAAACGTTATTTTCTGTCGAGTTTGATTCGTTGCACAAAGATTATCATAAGATTGCGATATTTAAAAAACCAAGAACATTAATTTTAGCAAACTTGTATGTAATTGGACTAGTAATATTTCAGGAATTACCGTAGACGAATATATGACTTTTATTGTTAAAAACAAATAAATAAAAGTCATTGTCTGAACAGAATACATCATCACACTAGGCGTAATCTTTTTTTGTTCTTTCAAGAGCCTAAAACAATGTATTTTTCTATTTTTGTTTCCCATATTTTTTTATGTACCATGATTACTGGTTGGTTTGATATTTAATTGTATAAAAATACTAATTAAACAAAAGCTCTTTTTTTGAAAAGGCACAAGACGGTTTCAAATTTTACAGTTGTTCTCCAACAAATAAAAATGAATATTATTAAATCAAACCATGTTGTGTAATATGTCAAATATCTTCTAATCTTGAGGTATAACAAACCCTACCCCACCTTTCGTTTTCTTGATTGTGTTTTTTGAATATGAATAAGCGACTAATACCTAATAAAGAGTACCATCATGCATCTTCAGGTTAAATTTAGTTTTTTTAATATTTACTCCTCTGTCTTCAAGTTTATGTCTGTTCTATGTACTTGTTTAGTCATTACTTAATATTGTGCCTAAAACAATAAAGCATTGTCCATGACGGCAAGATTAATTAATTAAATATGAAGACACTTTCATTTTAATAAATTTTTCACACCTTTTTGTTACTATGATATGATTATACTTTTGAATGTTGTAAGGGCAAAGTCTCTCTCTACTTGTTAGGAGTTATGAGACAAATTGAGATAATTTTTTAAGTCTGAAAGGCACTTGCTATATAATGCTTCCAAGCAAAACATTCTAAGAGTTAGAGTATATCTAAAGGAAGGAGCTAGAAACCTCATCATCATTTTGAATCAATGCTAAAGAGTTCAAAAACTTCAAAACTCAGTTATGCTTGTAAAAAAATAACAAAATAAGTTATAGGAAAATGAATTTAGTATTAGATATTGGCAATCAAAGGTTCATAATGATTAATGAGTGTAAAAAGATAAATTTCTATCATACTCACTCGTATTGTCTTGATATTTTCCAAAAAGATAGAGAAAAAATCACATATAGAAAAAGATTTTTAAAAGTGTGAAGAATTGTGTGGTCCAATGAGGGTATACTATAGATGTGAAATGTAGTATAGAGTATATACGAATATCACTTTCAATTAACACTCATGTAAACTTCTATGCTCTCCTTTGTTAAAATTGAAAAGAAATATAGGAAATAAAGAGTTAGTTGTTTTTGCATTGAATTGGTTCCCACCGTGGATATCATTGATGGTTTCTTTGGTGAAATATTTTTACAACGTTCATAAAGTTCACGCTTTCTTTAATTTTCACACGTTCTTTCTCCATGGCATTATTATGTTTCCCATACACTTGATGTGTGCAATTGACGCCACGAAGAAATATACTCAAGTGATGCAGTACTTCTTAGTCTTATCTATGAGAATAATGAAATTAATTTTGTTGCAATTTTGTTCAATATTTTGTTCTACGTTTACCCTTTTATAACAAATTATAGTCATAGTGCTTACCTTTAAGTGTGAAATAATATATTTCTATTTAGATGGCAGTATCATCTATCAGTTAAATTGATGAAGGACAAATTTTAGATACTTTACAGGTTTTTCAGTGACTTTTTAAAATTAGAATTTTATTTTAATGATTTGTGTAATAATATTGATATTAAAGGTTAGGTTAATATAAGTTATCGAGTAAATAAAACTAATAGTGTTTGAATAAGACACTAAAAACTTAAAGAACTCCAAAATTTCGTTCATCTATAAAACTAAAACTGTGTGTGTGATTCATATTCAGTTAGAGATTCAGCGTTATAAGAGAGGGATAACATTAAAATCTATATCATACATGGATGATCAAATTCTGTAGATCTTTACTTTAGATTTTTATTTTGGGTAAAAAATTTAAGTTAGTTTCTAACTCTATTTCGGACAAGTAATTCGAGCATCATCATTTTAGTGAGCAAGAAGTAAACTTTTGCAATGATTTGCTGGTTCCAAAGTCAAATCATTTCTCATATACTTTCTAAAATCAAGTTCTCACCACTTGCCTTGAATTTGTAAAATAATAGATCAACCAAACAGCTAGAGACAAACCGTTCGGTTAATAATGATAATGACGTAAGATACCTTAACGCATAAGGATACATTGTTCTCTCTTTTCTTTCTAAAGAGAATTTAGACTCAACATGAGGGAGAAACAATAAGAGAAAAACGATTTTTTTTAATACGTAATTAATTAGTTAATTATCTCATTATATATATATATTATTTTATTTTTCTTCATATTTTACAAGTAATTTGTCTAGTTGTTTACGTATGAAATGTTTACCATTTGTTTAAATATATATCATTCAGTCATAACTCAAAAAAAAAAATCAAAATTAATAAAAACTAATTAGTAGTACTTAATGAATGGTCTATAAGTTAATTTACAAACCACCTTACTAAATTTTAGGAGTATTAATGTAATTTGCTCTTACTAAATCAATGAATGCAGCAATGTTTGTATTAAAACAGCCAACATACATTTCCCTGCTATAATATTTGTATAATATTTGACTTTTTGGGGCCAATTTTGCCTTGGGTCTTGAGAATTGAAAAACAAGCATGGAAGGCCTACATTTGAACGTGAATTACATGGGCTTGCTATACCAATAATCATGTCTTCATTGTCTTGGTAAAGCCCATTTCTTTACAAGAGGCTTCAGTCTTCACCAAATGCTAAGATTAAGCCCACAATGAAAGCAACAAAAATAAAAACCTTTCTAATCAACTAATCAAGTGCCAAACCTGACTTGGATAAATCAATCACTATATCAAATTGATGCATGGAATATTTTTCATTTTTGTTATATAATAAATAAATTAGTAAATATAGTGATGAAATATTTTGATTCAAATCATTCATCTCCATTTTTTTAAATTTATTTAAATTTTTTATTATTAATAATTACTAATTTTTTTTAAGTACATGATTTTAATAGTGGATGGTGGAAAATATTTCATGAAATTATATACAAGTCATATGATTTGTATATAACCTATTACGATAATACACAAATTAATATTTTTTATTAGTAGGAAAACACATATAATACAAATACTGCAAATCTAACTAAAGATCCATGAAAAAAGTAATGATTAGATCAATTTCAACTGTATATTATTATGATTAAACTTATTTATATTTTAAAATTCCATAGATCCAATCAACGTTGAATATTGAATTCTAAAAAATAGAAAAACGACAATTTGCCACATGCAGCTTGGTTCCCGGTGAGATATCTCTAACGTTTGAACTCTATTGGACACGTTCTGAATCGTTATCCATTTTTTTTGTCGACACATTCATTGATTCAACTTCCTAATAAGTTCGGAGCATAGCTATCCTTAATTTACCCTTTGTTTTCAGTCCGAGGTTAATAAAACAAACGGTTGCATAACACTCACCAATAATTCATAACCTTTTGCGTCCTTCTCTCTTCAACTCTTTTGTTTTACTCATGGCACATTAAAACGGTGGTGATGACTTTATAGTTTGAATTCATGCAATCAATATTCCTTACTACATTTCGGTGTCAAGTCTGCTACACATTCTCGTGATACATGCCTTACTCATCTTTTTCTTTTCACATTTCACATTTTTTTTTTCAAAATTTATCAGCTAATCTATGTTTATATTATAAACTAAAATACACGATTAACAAAATGATTTTTTTATTTTTTTTATCTACATTAGACAATATTCTTAACATTTTTTAGATATACATTTAATAAAAAAAATCTTATTAATCATCTTAAGTTATTATCCTTTTAATTGTCTATTTCTTTCAAAATGTTCTTTTGTTCATTTATCTAAATTAAATTTTAATATTTTTTCAAATATTACAAATAATTAAAAATATTCTTCTCTTATGATTTAAATCAGATATATTTTATTTATTTTTAAAAAATTATTATAATATGCTTATATATATATTAAAATATTTATTTACTGTAAATTTTAATTAAATAAAAATAAATATTTACTTTACTATAATCGACAAAATAAAATACAAATTGCATAAACTTTTGCGCACGTGTTTATTCGGAAATTTTTTTAAACTTAATTAGAACCACAAATAATAAATAAGTAAGGAATCTTTTTCAAGTACTCTTAATATTATCAATAATTCAGTGGGATTTATAAGGAATATACTAAATCATGATTGATATATGATTTCATTTTTGAAAAATACGATTTCATCACGTGGCGTGATTATGAATAAGTTTATCAACGAGTGTTAGATCTAGATGTGACATGTTACATCTTCACCACGTTGGTGACATTTTCCGACGTTGTCGTGAAGTACACATTTTTAATTGTTGATGACTTGTCGTTTATAAAGAGATGCTATGCATTGATTTATATGTGCTTTGTATTGATTTCTAAATTGTGCGGTGGGAAAAGGGTCCTTAGATTTTAGTACTCTTTCTTCTTGAGGTTTGTGTAGTACGAAAGCAAAGATTTGCAACAATGGTTGGGGACACGAACAACAACAATAAGAAAGAGAAAGACCTTGAATTTATGTTTGAGGATGATACGAATGAAGGTGCACAACAAGATGTTGAAAGTGCAAAGTTATTATCAGAGAGTGAGAGTGGTAGCAGCGATAACGAGGATAACATTACAACATGCCGTAACTCTTTCACTTCTCACCAATGGCCTCAAAGTTACAAGTATAATCTTTCACTCTACTCTGTGTTTACATCTTTTCCAATTTCAATTTTGAAACTTTTATTGGATTTTGTTGCTACATGAAACTGAAGTTCAATTTTTAAATTTACTAATAAAAATTATTTTTATAGTGGGGAGAAAAACTTTATTTGTTGAAAAGAAAACCTTAAAATAGTTATTATCTAACTCTCTTTTGTTTCAACTAAAATTTTTTACTTTTCATAATTTACTCTAGTCTTCTTGTTGTTGAGCCACATGCCTTGTAATTTGTATTTGATATAATTTTTGTTTCGCTACTTTTTGGTAGTTTTTTATTTCTTTTTTCATCTTCTTTGCTTTTAATTATCAGATTTGATTTACCTAAGTGAGAAAATATATTTTAGAGAAAAATTATTCTTATCCGTCATTAGTAAATTAATAATTTAAATTTGTGATAAAATTATATATACACACACAATTTACCTTTAATTATAAGATTTATTACACTATGTATTATGAGAGATCTAGCTATTATATCACTTTTCATAAGTTGAAATATATAGTTTTTTTTTTTCTCTTGATAGATGTAAAAATATTCTTATCGCTAGTTTTAAATTTTTATTAAAATAATTTTTGTAATAAACTCAAAATAATGGTTTTAAATTTTACAACAATAAAAATTAATCTTTTTCTACAGGAAACAAAATACAAAATTTACCCATTATACATTGGAAAAAAATATATTTAAGCCACTACTGTAAAAAAAAAAAAAAAAAAAAAAAACTATCTTTAGATTTCCATAATAAAAGTATACTCAGGCTTCTTAAAAAAAATTCACCTACTTTAACTTTATTTTTGTGCTACTACCTCCTTTTAAGTTTTAACCAGTAACATCATATGCTGATTTTCTCTCTCACTGTTTTTCCCTTTTTTTGTTTTTTGTTTTTAATAACAGAGAGACTATAGATACTTACACACTTGCTGCAACTCCAAATTTAGAATCATATCTACGAGGACCAAGTTTTATACATTCCAGTTTTGACAATATTTCAAAGAATAACTTAGACTTTGATGGAAAGACTCCTTTTCTCCCTGATCATGAAGCCATTACACAATCAGCATTGTGGAAGCAAGATTCAGAACGAAAGTTTTCATGTGGAGAATTGCCTATTAGTCATGGATGTAGCTTACTTCAAACAGTTTTCAATGGTATGTTATTATTTCATTGCAGCACATTGTTCTTGAATCCTTAAATATTTTATTTCATATATATGAACACGCCCTCTTTAAACAAGTGTATAATTAATATTGATTATACTTCTCTAAGTATTTTGACTGCATAATAATGTGATGATGCTGACTTAATTATACTGCTGGTCTCTTAATTATTTTTTATGCTGAATTTGGTCTCATATTTTAAAATCTCTTAATTTAGTTCACGTATTTTTTAAATTGACTCAATATTATTTTTTTTTTCACTGTTACATAAATAATTAATTTTATTTCGTAGTCAACCACCCATCTCACTTAAAAAATATATACAATCAACCATCTCACTTAGAATATATATATATATATATATATATATATATATATATATTTCTCTCTTTATATTTTATAACTGATTGTCTGATTATCTATGTATCGCAGTTGTCTATTATGTATCAACGTTGTGTTCTATATGCTAACACTTATTTGATAAAGTCTGTCAAAAATAATTTACATTGAATTATTTTTTGAGAAAAAACATAGAATAAATTTAATTTTTTACAAACTTAAGGATCAAGTTTAACATAAAAAGAAATTATAAGGGCTAAAAGTATAATTAAGCAGGTGATGTTCTTAGTTTCTGATACTACCTGGTTATTTGATGAGGTGATGATGTTCTTTCTATCTTGGCAGCGACAAATGTGATGGCTGGAGTTGGCATTTTATCTACACCTTATACATTAAAAGAAGCTGGTTGGGTGAGCTTGGTGCTAATGGTTCTTTTTGCAGTCATGTGTTGCTATACAGCCACCCTTATGAGATATTGCTTTGAAAACAGAGAAGGAATCAACAGCTACCCTGATATAGGAGAAGCTGCATTTGGAAAATATGGACGCTTTTTTGTATCAGTGAGTTTTTCTATATCTTTATTTAAATTGATCATTGAAAATTGTTGTACAATACTTCCTACTTGTCACATAGAAATGTTAGTGAATTGCATTGCATTAATTAGTGGTTATACTAATCATGTATACTTTTGGAATCATTGCAGATAGTTTTGTACACTGAATTATATGTAAGTGTTGCAACCATTTCATTTCTTATGTTTCCTTTAATAGCACCTGAATTCTGTTAGTTTGTATTGTATGCATAAGATTTTTTTTTTTGGTGAGTGCAGTCATGTTGTGTGGAACTCATCACCATGGAAGGAGATAACCTCACTGGGCTATTTCCGGGAACATCATTAAATTTGGGTGGTTTTCAGTTAGACTCTGTGCACTTGTTTGGAATTTTGGCTGCACTTATTATTACCCCAACTGTTTGGTTGAAGGATCTTCGTATAATCTCTGTTCTGTCAGGTACTCCAAATTGTACAAAGAGATTCATTTTGTTTTCAATTTTATAACTTAGCTAGCATCATGTCCTTATTGGAATTTTGGTTATGTAGCTGGAGGGGTCTTTGCAACACTGGTGATTGTTATTTGCGTGTTTTGTTTTGGGACAACGCATGGTGCTGGATTCCAACACACTGGTCAATTGATCAATTGGAGAGGCATTCCATTAGCTGTTGGTATCCATGGTTTTTGCTTTGCAGGACATTCAGTTTTTCCAAATATTTATCAATCTATGGCTGACAAAAGGCAATTTACAAAAGCAGTAATAATATGGTATGGTACTTCTGCTTTTTGTATTTTTTCTTTGTGTAATTGGCAAAACATATATCTTATTTCTTATCTTTAAATCTCTGATTCTGAAATTAATTTATTCACATGCAGTTTTGCATTGTCTGTTACAATATATGGAGGTGTTGCCATCATGGGATTCCTCACGTTTGGTGATGACACATTGTCTCAAATAACATTAAACATGCCACCAAGTGCAG
Organism: Hylodesmum podocarpum; assembly: GCA_026586105.1. Lineage (NCBI taxonomy): Eukaryota > Viridiplantae > Streptophyta > Magnoliopsida > Fabales > Fabaceae > Hylodesmum > Hylodesmum podocarpum. The sequence goes on from JALJEV010000646.1 coordinate 1,936,899, forward strand.
TAGCTTCCAAGGTTGCATTGTGGACAACAGTGAGTATGAGATTTTATAGGTCTCTTAGCATTATTTCAAAGTTTTATGAAGTGACCAATTTTTTTTTCTAATTTTGTTTCCCTTGCTCTTCTTTCAGGTAATTAGCCCATTCGCTAAATATCCTTTTTACCATAAATTATTTTTTTTGTGATGTCATAAAAATGGATATGGCTTGATTAAATTCAAGAATCATTTCAGTTTTCTTTTCCTTAATTATAAACACATATGCTTTGTTGATGAACCCATTGGCAAGAAGTCTCGAGGAGTTGCAACCAGATAGAATCTCAAATACTTATTGGTGTCACATTCTTCTCAGAACAGCACTTGTTGCATCTACAGTTTGTGCTGCTTTTTTAATTCCATTTTTTGGTGAGTCTTAAACTTTGTCTTTGTAATATGAGTTCCAATGTGATCACTCTATTAGTGAAGGGTACTAAAGAAATTAATAAATCTTTCTGTCCATATAGACCATTCATTCTTTCTTATTAAAGAAATTAATATGACCACTCATTCTTTCTTATTAAAGAAATTAACATGACCACTCATTCTTTCTTATTTGAGGGGGCATATGTAGGTTCATATGAATGTTGCATTTTTCAGTTGCCTTTTTGAAGTGCTCATTACTCGTATAAATTTGTGTCAATTGTACTATTTCTATTTCTAGCCTAATTTGAAATGTTGATTACTCCTTATATCTTTATTTATTTCCATAAAAAAAAATTATCACTACTTGTTTCATTAAAAACTGTAACATTTTAAAAATGATACGTCAGATGAACTCAAATGATTCTAATACCATTTTCTTTTTTTTACAATTTCAGGGCTTGTGATGGCTTTAATTGGCTCTCTCTTCTGTATACTTGTGGTAAGTAAACACTTCATTCAATCACAATCACTCTCGTCTCTCATAAACACACACACACACTTCATTGTCCACATTCATGATGTCTAAATTATGAAAGCTTTATTGAACGTCATGATTCTGCCATATTTTATAATGGAGGAAACTAGTTCTTTATTGTAACTTTAGACCAAAAGTCAAATTAACTTTTGCTTTACACCAACCGAGTCCTTCAATCTAACATTGTTTGATCATCTATTGAACTTCAATTACATGCATCAATTTTGTAATAACAATTTTATGATTGAAGAAAGAAAATGTAAAGGAGAGATAAGGCTAGTTTGTCTTCAAATATTATTTTTTGTAATTTTAAATTTTACTCCTTTGCACACTCATGCATGGAATAGCACCTTTGTCATACCATATGTTAAGTTATTTACCTTTGTTCAGTTGCTTGCCAACATTTTCTGTTTTACTTAAGCTAAGAAGTTTATTAATAGCAGCTAGTTTTAGCACAAGTTGTGCCAAAACCAAGTCAGAAACTTCCTGCATCAGTTGCTCTTTAACATTGTGACAGAAAGCAACTATATCACATAGATTGTATTTTGTATTTAGTTTAGTATATATGGCTCGCAAGTAGACATGGTTTCTCAAAAGTTTTGGAAAGACTTAGTCCACCATTGAGTTAGCTGTATTTTCAAGATTTGTGCTTTATATAATGGACAACTTGTCTACGAGGATATGTTAATGCATCTTTATCTCTTAATTCTTGTGCTTTATATAATGGACAACTTTTTTTTACGTTGTTAGATGGCATGAACTTTACATGAACTTCTTTTGTCTATAGTCCATTGTGTTTTCTTTTATTGTTGTCTTTTTCAATTTTCTCTAAGGAATTTTCAATGCAATTGTAATCTAATTTGGGGAATGCAATTTTTTTCAGTCACTGGTAATGCCAAGTTTATGCTTTATGAAAATTGTGGGAAAAAAAGCAACTCGCGCGCAGGTATGGTACTATTGGTCATGTATTCAATTTTTTCAATTTATTTATTCCAGTACAACACTGTAGAATCCATGAAACTTTTATGAAAAAACTTAGCAGAGTATAGTTCCAACATTGACACTGAACAATAATATTCTTTTCAATGATAGTTTACATAGTTCCAACCGACATATTAGTTTACATATTCTTTTCAACATACTTTTCAATGTTTAATGAAATTTATGAGTTTTATGAAATAATAAATAATATTTATTAAATAAAGAATAAGATATATGTAAATTTCATCCAATTACAAAGATAATGTTGAAATAAGTACTGGAGCTAACATTTCCTGTAGAATAATAATACAAAATTTTTCTAGTAATAACTTATTGGCATATCCCTTCTATCTTTAATCCACTTTTTATTTCTTTGACACCAACAGGTTGCATTGAGTGTCTTAATTGTTGCATTTGGAGTCATTTGTGGAATTCTAGGAACATATTCATCCGTGCTAAATATTCTGAAGAGTTATTGAGACTTCTAGTCTTCTACACTGGATGCTTACGAATTACGATTGAGTGCTAATCTATCTAAAGATTTTCTACTGAAATATGTATCCCTTGTAGTCAGGTCATTTTGTAGATTTGATTGGTTATGTAAGAGGCATTTTGGTTTTTATGCCAAGGATAAAAATGAAAAGAATTCAATGATATTTTACTATAATTTCTTATACTACATCCATTGCGAATTCAATAATATCACTTTTTCTCAGTTATCTTCATCTTAAAATGAAATTTAATGATCAAATATATCTATTTTTATTATAATTTTTGGGTCCATGTTAATCATAAAATTATGTTGCTAAGTAATTAGTGAGATTTAATTAATTGAAATGCGTGTATGCAATTGCGCAGTGCTGTTTCTCCAGTAGTTATCTTCCCACCTCTCAACTCTCCTCATTAAATTTAGTTTGTTGGCATAAAACAATCTAAGAGACGTTGTCTCAAATGGAGGAGGCAATGAGCACGGGGCTTTTGTTGAAGGCTCCTTAACCATTGATTCAATCATAAATTTCTTCTCTAACCCACTTCTTTTGCATGCCGTGGTTTCTGCACTCAACTCCATAGCTCCTTCTGGAACTCTTGGCTCAAACTTGAGAAGTTTCGCATATTCACTTAGCAGATGGAACATGTAGTCATACACGTAATCCATCTTCAGCTCTTCTTGAATGAACTTGCTCGCCGCTTTACCAATTTTTTGTGCCTGTTAATTTGGACATTACTTAATTAATTAATTACAAGAATGTATATAAAGTTGTGAGAAGTTAACTCAGTAGAAAAAAAAATTGAATTGGGTTGGTCACCTCTTGCTTATGATTATTACCCCAATGAACTGCATGTTTGATGGATTTGCACTTGTCATTGTCCCGTATAGGCCAGTAATGTTGCATTGGTTGCAGGCTTCTTATGAAGAAATCATAGAAACGAGGTTTCACCAATAGTGTAACGGAATCACAGGCTAAGATGTATTTCTCACTCACAGACCATGCATACCCTTCAATATATATCTTGTACCTGATAGGGAGGGACAGTTACTTATATTAGTGAGCTGTGGGAGAGAGTAATCTATGTGCATCTTGGAGAATATTCCCTTCCTTGTAAGCCCATTTGTAACATAATATTAGAGTGTAAAGTGTGTCATTAGATTGTATTGTTAGATTTATCGTATCACTATTATTAGATCCTATCCGTTTATTCCGTTTATTTAATTTCTGTGCTCAAGATATTCAGTCTCAGCGCGTGAGAAGCGTGTGTTGGAGAGTAATCCTTTCTATAAAGATCAGTTCAAACTCGATACTTAACGGTGGCGCATGTGATCATCTTTTGCATGCAAAATAATTTATAATTCTACCTGTGTGTGCATTGGCTGGCCAAGTTTGACTGATTGAATCCTTGTTGAGATTCTTGAATCCAATCCTACATAAATTTTTGAAAATGTTAATTCAAGTGGAGGATATTTTGTTAGGGAGTTAATATTGTAAGAGAGTATAGATATGATTTTACCTGCACAAATAAACGAGCGTTCCAATCTTGTGTGGTTGAAACATTACATTTAAGGAGATCTTTCCTGGTTTCAGCAACAAAAGGGTTTCCCTTCCAATAGGCATATGGTTCTCTGTCATTCCATTTAATCCTTCTATTGCCCTTCTCTATGTCCTTCAATACATGTTCCCAAGGCCTTATATTAATCTCAGCCCTAAAATAATAATGCGCCTTTTTGATTATTGGAATGAACAGAAAACTTCCACAATTATGCAGCTTCGATGTGAAGTGTTTGTTTATTGAAAAGATGTTGATTTATTATGATAATTTACGTAATTAATTAATATGCATAATTTATTATAATAATTAATTAGTGTTGAAAGCATGACTCCCCGTTTTCAAAAGGTGGCTGTATCCTGTACAAAGCCGCCAGGAAATTTGACTATTCAAAGTCTCTCGTAATTCTAGTTTTTTATATATATTTATATAATTTAACTTCACTGAGAGAAAGGAAACGGATATATATATATATATATATATATATATATATATATAAGACAAGAGTATTATAAAATAAAAGCAACGGACTATTAAAATAAAAGTTAAATGTTTGAAATTATTTTATCGTTAAACTTTAATTAACAAATGCAACTTGAAGAAAATTGATAGATTATAAGTAGGAGACAAATTATAAAGAAAAAAATTGCTTTGGGCTTGAGACACGGAACTGAGAAGGGTAATGATAACCAAGGTGACAACAAAAAAAAATCTCAAATACACTTTGTTATCGTTAATTTAATTTTGTACCTAACTGTAATATATAATTAATTTAATTTTATAATTAATTATAATATACAGTTAATCAATTTAATTATAAAATATATTTATATTTTATTTTTTATATTTTATATATATACATATATTTTATTTTTTTTCTCTTCGTACTTTATAATTTAGATATAATTGTCCGCGTATTTATTGTATACACAATATTGTTTTCTGTCATCATTAGTTACAGTACATACATTTATTATTTGTTTAACAATGAAGATGGGTCTAGGAAAGTGGAGTTGTTTTTTTTTATGAAGCAGCTAAGATGCGAGCATGCTATTAAAGTGTAGAATGAGTGGAGGGTGGGGCGTAGTGCATTAAGTGTGGGCCTAAACATAAACATAAGACAAATGATAATGAATAATGATGATAAGGAAGGAGTTTAGAATGTAGTAATAATTAACGTACCAGCCCCAGAAGGACCAATCAGGGAAAACAATGTCCTCCGTCCATCGATCACCGCAATAACGGAAAAGAGGTGGCGGCCCCGTGACATTGGGCCCACGGTAATCACGTGTTGGTATCACAGGCTTGTCATCACAATCAAACATGAGTTCAAGGTCTGGCACTCTACCAGGGTACTTGTTCACAAGTTGCAGAATTCCCCACATCGTAAACACATCACGTGTCTGTATCGATTCCTTATACCTCTCCACGTATACCCTTCCTTTCTTCACCACTATTCCAAAATGTGCACTCTCCTTTGCTTTCTTCACCATTTCTCTGCTTATCCCTTTCTCCTTCCACGCCCTCAGATCCTCGTGAATCCACCTGAAGTACTCTGGACACACACCTACCTCAGACAACCTTGTTGTCGGGTTGTTTGAATCATCACTTGTGCTTCTTGTTTTGTTCTCCTTGCTGCAATTTAATGTCGCTTCTTTACTATGCTTTACAGAAACATTTTTTGCCGCTGAGGTTTTGTTCACTATCGTGCTTGCTGCTATCGGTTCAGTACTGTTAGTTGTTGAAAGCGTACACTGCAACAGAGGCAACTCAGATTAATTATCAAATGGAAATTGAAAGTTTAGTTTGGAATCAGACACATACATGCATTATTAAGCAACATAGTGTGTAGTATATATATATAAATGGAAAATATTTTCTAAATATATATATATATATATATATATTTTGTGAGTGAGGTAGCTGGTAAGTGAGGAAAACTCTGTATAAATATATGGGGGAAGTTTGAAAGAGGGCATGAAATTAATAAGAGTAAAACGAGGAAATGAGTATATAAGGTTTGAAGGTGATAGTGTTAAGTGTTATTAACAAACCCAGAGGAAAGAGAGGGATGAAGCAGTGAGGAGGATGAGAAGGAAGAGGAGAGAAGTGTAAGCAGCAGGTAGTGGAGGCTTTTTCACAGTCTTGGGCCTTTGAGTTATGAATGTAAGTGTATGCATGATTGTGTTTGAGAAGGAAATGGAGATGAGAAAGTGTAGTGTGGGAGAGGAGATGAGGACCCGTTTGAAATAATAATGCAGAAGAATGAGCACAAGAATTTGGATTAGCGACAGCGGAGTTATTGGTTAAAAGATAAATTGATATTAGGAAAATATGAACGAATAGCAGCGCGCCATGAGGATAGGGTAAAAATGCAGCAAAGTGTTACTGTTTTGGGTGTGTGGCAGACGGAATTATGCGGCCATGCAAAAAGTCTTTCTAATTAATTTGGCAAGTAATCATTCCCGCACCACTTGCTAATTAATATGCATTTTGGACCCTTGTGACCACTTGTTTTTGAAAATGATGATTGTAATTTTTTATAAAGGTGGGAATTTTTCACCACGATATATAGAGTATAAAATAAAAAGAAAAAATAAATTATTTATTAAAAGGTTAATTAATAAATATCAATTTAATTTTTTTTAGAAGAATTTATAAAAGAAATTAAAATAAAAAATAATTCATTTCTCTAAAATTTTTAATTAATATTTCATTAATTGATTCGAAGAAATTCTCACGTCTTCGGTCAACCTCTAGAAATTAATTAATTAATAAAAAATTAATTTGTCAAAAAATAAATCTAAATTGCCTCAAAAAATTAATTTTAAAATTTAAATTTCTAATTAAGCTTATCAATTATTTTAAAACATTGATCTTGCACGAAGAATCATCAAAAATATTATTTGACAAAAGTATAAGACAACTTTAGAAACCTAGCAAAAATTGTCATTCAAAGACAAATTATATCTTATTCTATAGTTATCTAATTTATGTCAAATTGAATCTATAGTTATTTGATTTATGTCAAATTGAATCTGACTCGTTAAATATATAATAAGAATAACACCATAATACTTTAACATGATAACATTTCTTCAACAACCGGCGAGCATATCTTAGTGCAAATAATATCCACCACCCCATTATTATTGTTGATACTTCACCGCCACGATAATTGTTATCACCACCTTACCATCCACGGCTATTGTCACTATTATTATTATTTTTTCTGTCAGTGCTACTAGCCTCGTCAAATTTTTCCGCCATCACCACCACTATGCTTTTGTTTAACCATGGAATAGCTAACCCTTTACCAATAATACATAACGGACTTGTTAAAAATTGGGAGGAGTAAAATATAGCTCGGCGGGGTAAACTTGAAACAGAGAAGTTACGTGTAATTTCCCCTAAAAAAATATGATCATTAACCCTTAATGTGGGTAAAGTTGAAACAGAGAGAAATCTCAAGCAGAAGAAAGAGATAAAAGACATTGGTCAAACACAAATTAACACAGAGCATCAAAATTGGTTTTACAGATAACAAAGGTATTTTTACATAACCTTTAATAATAAAGTACAAAAAGCATTATAAACTACGCTGACATGGGTGCGAATTCAGTAATTCCTCTTTTCCTTAGCCCGCTTTCGGGAACTACTACCTTTAATCTTCCACTTTTCATTCCCACCTGGTCGATTATGTTCTTCAATTTCTCGAACCTTCCGCTTCCTACAAAAATTAGTAGATGAACAATTAAGTAACCAAGAGAGGATTGGAACATGCGTAAACAACTCTAACTTAGATATTTCTTCTTATATTTAACCAGGCAGATATATTGCTTAAGGCCTATCTTACCTATAGGTTGCAAGGTTTTGATCAGAAAGCAGCTCATCTGCAAGCGTTGCTTTCCTTTCCTTCTTTGTTAATCTGCCAGAGAAAAAGTCCAATGGAGAGTCTACAACTGTTCCAACCTGATCATATTCAAATTTTCAAATGATCTAAAAGCTGTCAAACAGAAGTTCTTATTTTGATAGAAGAAGTAATAACACTCAAACATATGCTCGCGTGATCTATATAGCTTGTAATCAAAAACTTGCCTGGAAATATTTGGGAAATGTCTTTGATTTGGAATCAGCTTTCTTGTAGTGCCGTTTAGGATCCAGGGCAGACCTCAACTGTAACCATCAACATACATTCCTATTAATGTCTAAGGATAAGAGCTGGTGCATAAAACAAAATTAGCTAAACACAAATTGAGAGATACATTCAAATCTCTTTGTGTGTCTATGTGCGTTTACTGATGCTTTTAATATAACTCGACATTTGTCATTGACTCATTGCATCCTTTCATGTACATATCCATTGTGTGAGTGTTTAACCTTATATTTTATACAACAATCTACATCATTGCATCTTATTTCACCATATCAAGGAAGTTTCCAGAAGAATTCTATGGTAACACCATATCATGACATAATTACCTGTTAATAATTTATTTGTTTTAAATGGGGTAAAACCCCAGAGGAAATAGTAAAAACTACTAATTATTGAAACTTACAGTATTAGCAAGAAGCAAGAAATCTAGAGTCCCATACTATGAGAAAAGTCAAACATTAAAAGGACCTAAACTTCCATTCCACAACAATAATAAAAATCTAGATCCAATGTTCCTTTTATACAATATCACTTGAAGAAGTAGAATCATCTACTTTTGCCATGTTTCTCATCCACTATTTCTTGTTATTAGCTCAATCCAAGATAATTTCAGAGAACATCAATTTGACCGTATTAAAAAATAAAACACTGCATAAAGAAAAGTAATAAAAAGGTAAAGAGGTTAAAATTCAAAAGCACCTTCAATAACTGCAAATCTTTTCGCAACTCAGGGGTGATGGTTGGAGCTGGCATATTGAACCTGACATAGATTTAAATATAATAAGATAGTTTCCTTTCTATACTTGAACTAAAAAAACAGAGGAGAAACCATAAGAAAAGATAACTGCATAAAATGGGCATGAATAAAATGCTATATTAAAAAAAAGTTACTACCACTACATCCAGCTAAGCTATGTAAACATGGATAGGTAAAAACCAAAGGGAAAAAAAAATCAACCAGGCTTGCATTCAGAAGTGAAACTGGCATGAACGAATAATCTATTGCTGCATTGCTTACCAGTTTTTCCCAGCAGTATCTTTAGCTTGCTTTTTCAGTATCTTGTTTAATTTTCTGGGATCATTTGGTGGGACGAAAAGGCCATCAACCAGCTCTGAACTGGATTTCCAAACAGTGCTGCTTGATGCCTCAGTTTGAGGTTTGGTATGAGACCCAGATGATGATGGAATAGGCAATTGTGGTTGCCATGATAGCCCAACCACTGGCTTGCTCTCCGCCATTCCTAATCAAAGTAAATTGCATAATGAGATTCCAAAAATCATATCTAATCATATACAAGACGAATGGCAATCTAAACCAGATTTGCAAAACAAATAGCTTCTCATATTCATGTTACTGATGGAGCAATGTATAAATTCCAAAAGTACTGTAAATGTTAGAGACTTAGACAAAATGCACAAAACGTATAATTAGATTGAGGGTGCGGTGCATTACCAATAAACACACACAATCAAATGCAAAAAACAAACTAAGCAAATCATATGAATAACAAAGGAAGAAGCTAAACTCAAACAAAGTCAATCAAAGAACCCCGTGTTTTTGCTCGTTTACAAACTTCTAGTTATCAAATATTTCCTCATTTTGTTTATGGATTGGTTTTTCCTCAAATAAACCTTTCTACAACTTAAAGCTTCTCAACGCCTTTCACAGCAGTGCAAGGTTTGAACAATACCAATAAACTATTGCGTGCAATCTTCCAATTCAAGCCAATAATTAAGCGAAGAACAATTAATCAACACACGAATCAAGCAAATACAAATTGAATGTTACCTGAGAATCTGAGAAAGCTTCGTCTCCAATATAAAAATTTCCCCCTTTGACGCAGCAGCTCGAAAATTGCGTCTTCCTGGTACAGTAGCTCGCGGTAGCAGATGTAATGGAAGATGGTGCAACGTACTAGGCCGAACCGAACTAGCCCAGTGAAAAACAAACGAAATTGCCGAAACCCTAACACACACAACTTGGGCTACCACATAGTGCCAGCCCAGTAACAAACACAAGTTCAAATTAATTACCTCACGTTGGGCCAGTTTATTAATTTATTTTAAATATAATTATATGAAAAAATAAAGTAATTATTTAAGCAGCAGGTATTTTTTAAATAAAATTAATTTAAACAATCATATCAGAAAATATAAAAAAAAAAATTATTCAATTTTTTTAATAAATAAATTTAAACAAACCAGATCATTAATTCAATTTAATAAATACAATTTTTTATACATATATGAATATATAATTTTGTACTAAATATAAAAATTTCAACTTAAAATAAATATATTGTTTGTATATTTATATTTTTAATTTTTAAATTAATTATATTACGTGAAATTTTCATTATTTCAAAAAATAATTACTTGATTTAATTTTATAAAATTTTCCCTGATTTAAAGTGATTAAAACTTCTTCGGTATTTTTTTTTTACTGGAAACAAATCTTTAAAAATTTGAAATTACGATTATATCAAAATATAAGAATTTTTCACGATAGCAAAAATTAAGAAAGAATGAGAGATGCAACTGACTGCATGAGTTTTTCATTATTGCTAAAATGTATTGTTGTTGTTCATATATTCACATGCGGGATTGTGTTCAAATTGACAAAAGTGCTGTAATGAAATTTTTAGGCAAATTTGTAAGAGGTGTGAAACAAATGTTAGGAGTGGCCACTAGAAAAGACTAACAATAATGATATTGAAGGTATACTGCTAAAAAAAAAAAAAAAAAAAAAAAACAGGTGCATGATTTTTCTAGTGAGTGATGTTCAATTGATTCTACATTTGTATTTAGATAGTAGAAAATTGATTGTAAGTTTTCACATTAGGAGTTCAAACAATGCCTCTATGTTTAATGACATTTTGAAAAACAATGAACTTATGTTCAACGATACTATGAGTTCAAATAATACTATGACTGTGTGAATAAAATAAAATTACTATTGTTCTATACTAATTTAGAGGTACTGAATTTAAATTTTAATATGTAGTTGCATTTAAATGATTTTCTATTTTTCTTGTACTTTTCAACATCGGCTGCGGAACTTAATTTGTTCTCTGGCACGAAGAACTCACCTTAGATAGTTTTATTATTTGTAATTTTGTATATTAAACAATCACTGATATTCTATATATTTTTTATATATTAAGAAATAATATATATACAATGATGATATAAAATATTATTATCATATAATCATAAATTAATTATTATGTATAATAAATTATTAATTTTTATAAAAATTGCTTTAAAATCATAAAAAAAATTATTTATAACTTATTAAAACTCAGATTATATATTTATATATTAAACTTTTCTTTCTTTTTTTTTATTTCTCTCCACATCTTTATACATAAAATATTCCTGCAACTAAAAACAAAAACAAAAAAACACACACAAATTGTCACATGTTTATTTATAAAAAAACATTTTTTTCTTTTTAATTCGAATTCTAACACAACTAACAGGACATGCATGAAGATAAAAGGATAGTTGACCTAAGTATTTTGTTTTTCTTTGACTAAGAACAGGTGCATAATTGGCAAAATTTTCTGTCCCCTACGGATTTCAAAAGTTCCTTTATATAACTCGTTTTTGTTCACCTTACATGTTTCGTGTTTCATATTTCAATACAATAATGGACAACGTAATTAACTAAAATTTAAGACGTCATGTGAAATCATATTAACTCCAATATTTCCCGATCCCAGTGCCTCATTTATGATTTCCTTGTGGAAAACGGTGAACGAATATTTTACAAATTTTTCTAAACAAATGAGCTAGAAATCATAAAAAGAAAAAAGTTGAACGTGTATTCTAGAATGTTGAACTTATATCTCACCAGCATTGCCCAAAAAAAAATGTTATCATTGACTCACTGCACATATAACATCATATTCATTACTAAATTTTATTAATTATTAATTATAATTATAATATAAATGAAGTGTGCACGTATAGAATTTACCATCAAGTCAGTAATATGTATAATATTTTCTTTTATAAATAGGCATTCACTTGTCAGTTATTTCTAACTAGGGTCATGTATATAAGTCGAGTTGATAAAAATTTATTCAATTTGAAAAAATATTTCTTTCTCAATCCAACTCCACTCAATCTAAATTTGCAATTAATACAGTTTAGATAGCCAGTTCAATTTAATTTTAATTTTTTAATATTTTATATATAATTTTTTTTCAAAAAATAAAAAATAATATAAAATTAAATAAATATATAAATAATTACATAAATTTAATAATATGAAACATATCATTTAATATATATCAAATTATTTTATAAACTAATCAAATCAAATTACGCAAAGTTTAATTTATTTATTTGTTGTTGAGTTTAATTTTTAAGTCATTCTTATCTGATTTATGAAATAAGATTAATAAGTCAATTATGAAATTGTGATCCACATCTGAAACTCTCAAGGCATGTCATTGCCACGTAATAAGTTTGGTTTTAAATCCACAAAAATCATCGGATTGAGTACTTATATTTTTCATTTTTTTTTATTGATTGGATCAAACAACATGTTCATAGTCGATTACATGTTCATTGTTTATTTTGATTTTATATATATGTGCACCGCATGCATATTATCCATGTGTTATATTTTATGTCATCAGTGTGCTGTAATGGATTCCAGTTATATAAATAATTGACGTCTTAACGTCTCCAATGAAACACCGTGTCCACGAATTAATTTCGATTTGAACAAGCTTTATTACAAATATTTCTAAGAAAAAAATAAATTTCTAATTAGTTAAAATTAATTTATCACCTAGATAAGCTTTTCCCAAAAAAAATACTTATAGTAGAAGAATAAAAAAAATGAAAAAATACAATAACTTCTCGTTAAGCTGTTAAATTAATTTTAATTTATAGAGAAGGAATATAAAATATAGTCCATCAAACTTAGTTATCTAACAGGTATAAAGTTTAGATCTAAATCTTTGGATGGTAAGATATTTTTTCCTTTGTTCCAGCAAACAAACCATTGAAGATATTTTACATATTTATAAATTTATATATCATTCTTAGATTTGATAGATCCAATGTGAAATTTTAATTATATCTCAACACTATAAATAGAAGCTCAAATGATGAGATACTTTGTTACTATATGATCTGAGACTTACTTTAATTTTTTTTTTTGAATGGAAAAGAAAGGGAGACATGATAATAATAATTAATTAAGGTGTAGTTAGTAAGTAGGATAGGTAGAGAATAATAAATAAGATTAGTATCAGTTGTGGGCATGACATCTAAACTCTATAACCGCCCGTTCCCGCCCCTACTAACATTGTTGCTATATAATGCCACAAAATGCAAGAATTTTTTTCACTCCAATCACGTCAACACGCACAACTAGGTTAAAATAATAAATAAGATGGTTTTCACTTTAATCACGTATATATAAATCTACTAAAAAGTATATATATATATATTTTTTTTTATATTTTAAAATTATAAATCATAATGGATCAAGAAAGAAAATTTGTTAAATGAAATTTATCATTACACAAAATACTTAATTAGTCTTATTGCAAACATATTATCAGAATGTTCAGTTACAAGATATTTACGATTAAAGTTACAAAGAAATTTGCGACCCAATTATGTGCTGACACATGATAAAGAAGTCATGTGACCGCGTCACGTGTTAATAATATTTGTCCACATACACTCTAAAAGTGTCATGTGTCAATTTTTAAGCAAGTCGCAAATGTTATTGTGAATAAGATCCACCATGATCTACAGCTAGACAAATTTATCACGTGTCAAGCACGTGATTGAGTCACAAATTTACCTGTGACTTGGTGGCTACAAATCTCCTTACAACCAACTTATTATGATAATATATAGAACAAAAAGCTCATATAATTATATCTTTCAATATTTAGATTTTGTGAAAAAAACTAACAATGTAATGAAACAAAATTTAAGTTTTACCTAAAAAGTTATTTATGTTTAATATTTAATTATGTTTTGAATACAATTATCTTTAAAGAGAGATGTATACATGTGAGAAATAAAAAGAAAATAAATTTTAATAATTTTTACTTATAATCTATTTCAATGAAATAAAATAGATAAAAACATGTATAATTTTTATTTTTTTTATCAAAAATAAAATAAAAAATAGTTAAGAAAATTGATTAGTAAATTTTACCTTCTGTCTATATTTTAAAGTTTTTATTCTCCACTCTTCTACTTTCGATCAAATAAACATTTAGGGTCACAACTCACAATAAGTAAAAGATTCGTTGTGACGCAAGCCTTTGTGACAATTTCATTATTGAAAAAGTCACTCATCTAAATAATTTGTGACAATTTCATTATTCAAACATACAAATTTTGACACTCACGTGTAGTATTGTATACAATATTTTTATTTCTCATTTTCTTTAATTTTTTTCATACAGATAGACTCTAATATTAAAATTAAAGGAACAAATCTTTTATCATCCCAAATTTATGTTGAAAAACATTTTTTTAATATTTTTTATACAAGCAAGTTTCCAATTATTAAGGCGTGTTAGTTCTCTCTCTTATTTAACTAACAGATTGAATAGAATATTTCAGCCAGATCTTAAAAAAAAAATGAAGTTCTATCTGCAATATTGCATTCCCAATAATCTTCTTCTTTCTTTTTTTATCAGTATTTCATGTCCAATGAAACGATTAAAACGTGGTATAATGTGCAATGATGACTCCCTCCATTTCAAAAGTACCAACTCAATAATGCTATTATATTTTAAGAAGATATTTAGTTTTATATTTTATAACTCATTTTTAATCTATTTTAAGAACATATTCATTTCACACTTTTTTTCTTTATCATTCTGTCTATCTCCTAATTGTAAAACAATTATGTGGGAAAAACAAAAACAAAAGAAGATTACCAAAAGAAACTTTCATTTCAAAATCCTTATTGATCAGTTTATACCATTTCAAAACCCGAAACCACAAAGATCCATTAGTAAAATTTTGTTCAGTTTAGCCTGTTTCCAAGTCCAATTGTTATCTATTAATTTTTTAAAACAAACTACATAATTGAGTTGAAAATAATTAATTAATTAATTTGCTTTCAAGTTTCAATGAAAATTTTTCTTTTTTTTCTTCCATTCATTAATTAATGAAGTGTACACTTGCCGCGAGTACTACACATATATCCAATTAAATTATTCTAAAAAGTGACGAAAAAGTGTTATTATTTTTTGTGAATAAAGTAAAAAGACACTTTGAGTCTTTGACTTTGCTAAGAAAGTGCAAGTTGTTAATTAACAGGGTTATAACTACGACTAGCCTGTGTTCTTCTTTATCAAGGCTTCAACTTGAACAACTCTCTCTGTCTTTCTGATTCAACCCAAATGACCAAGGTTTATCCTCAGCAACCCACTTCCTCTCTCTGCATGTCCTATGCACCAGAAACATATACCCTTTGGATGAAATCACTTGTCTTCCACTCTAACGGTTGCACTGTCTATGATTCAAATGGTGCCATCGTTTATCGCGTTGATAACTATGACACAAAGGGTAGAAGAGATGTTAACCTTTTGGATCTTCGAGGCAGAGTTCTCTGCACCATACACAAGGTAACTATGTTAACAGTGTCTGTTAGAAACCTCACTTCATAGCATAGCTAGGACCTATTGCAAGTTATGATCTATTACATCTAAATAATTATACATAATGGAACTATCTTGTTTCATAAGCCGGTTTTATGTGATTAAGATAGGTCCATTCTTTATAGATAAGACATGTTAACGAATTGTCTTTATCTTATAAACTAATTTTATAGACTTGAGTTAGGTGCATCATCCACTTTTCTAATAACCTCTTATTCTATGCATCCCATTTTGGAAGATTAAACCAGATCATTCAATATGGTTTCAATTAACTTGTAACTTCAAATAGTTTTATTTAATGATTTTAACCATATGTTTTGCAGAAACTACTTGCTTTTGGACGTTGGGATGTATACAGATTTAGCGGTTCTAACTGCAAAATCCAAGAGAAGCCGTGGTTTCAAGTTAAAAGATGTTATAAGATGATAACAGGAAAAGTAACGTGCCAGATTACAGTGGAGTGCCAAAAGTACTGCATAGAGAAAATCGGTGGCAAGACAGCATTTCGTATTCTCCACATAGATGGAGACACAATTGCCCATGTAATCAAATCACTCATCTTTTTTAATTACATCTGTGTTCTCACACACAATGTTACAAATAATATAGTACTGTTAAATATATATTTGGGGGCTTTAGTATTGAATAATTATGGTTTATTTTAACAATATATATGCAGGCAAAACAAAAGCACTCATCCTCAGGAGTTGTACTGGGTAATGATGTTCTAACGTTGGATGTGGAGGGAGGCATAGATCATTCTCTTATAATGGCCTTTGTTATTGTGTTCGGATTAATCTGCGGCAGAATGTGAATATATCTCCTATTTATCTATATTGTTAGCAGATCCGTTCCATCTGAATATATCTCTATACACATAACATATATTCACTCACTATTCAGATATATGTGCACTCAGTGCTTCCTCAGTTCCTTGTACCTCAAACTTGATTATGTAATCCTCATGTTGCTTTTCTAAGTTTTCTCCAATAAACAGTTTTGTAGACAGTTTTTGACTTTATTTTTACTGTTGTATATACACAGAAGATTGTGATGAGCTGCCTCAGGAATTCAGAATGAATAAATATGTAAATATATTTACATTATTTTTCAATTATAAATTATATATATAAATGATAAATTAATTGACTTATATATATATATATATATATATATATATATATCTAGAAGACAAAGTAAAATCTTTTACATTCATTCAGCATATATGATTTAATGGAAAGAATGAGAAGTGTTGAGGATCAAGCATTATGCTTAATATCGGATCTTTAATATTTTTCCAACGCTAGACATGATGTCTGGGCATTATGTTTATAGTTGGTGAAAAATCTCTCAAAAAAATAGAAAATTAGATAAAAATCTTGACTTACCATTTACTATATTTATTTCAAAAAAACAATAATATTTGAATTGTACTCTATAAATATAGATTTGGACCTAAATTACTTAATTATGCCTCTTGATTAAAAAGACACAAGTCAAAACAGTTTTAAATTAATAAGGCAAGAGTTTATAGTTGTTAATTTTGAAATTATTAACTTTTATTTCGTATTTAAGGTTATGACTGACTCAAGTTTGTTAAAAGACTCAAGTTTGCTGTCATTTGTGCAATTCAATAATAGAAAAAGGACATTAGATGGAAAACCAAACAACAATCACAGGCGAAAAGCGCATAAAAACTCTTTAGATGAAATAAATTTAATATAATACAAATCATTATGTCTTGTATGAGAAAAAACAAGTGAGCCAAAATATATCAACTCACACCACCTCTTCGTTTTAGATTCTAGAAGTACTGATTAAATGAAACAACAGTCTTGTTTATACGTTGAATATTAACTGGAATATTGTTTGTCTTGTGATTAGTTTTTCTCAAAAGAAAAATGATGGTGCATGCATGGAATAGATTTAATTTTCAAAAGGGTAAGATATCTTGACTTTTATATGGTCATTTATAGATTAACAGATATTTATAAGCGAAATGTTTTATATACACTCTAATCTCATGTATATTTATACATAAATCAAAAAGAAAGTAATAAGTGAAACAAATCTTATATCATATATTATATACTCACATTTGTAATAAAAACACCAGAGTCTAAAGCAATCAAGCGCTGGGAACACTGATTTTGACTAAATATTTAGTGTTGCGTATTAGTTTGAAAGTTTGGTACGGTGAAATGAAAGATCAAGCGGTGATTGATTGAATATTCCTATCATAGGAAGCCAAAACCGTCTCGTCAGTACTAAGAACCTGTTTTGAAACGTATCCTGAGCCACTGTTTTTTACTTGGATTGTCACTATATATATCACATTCACAATGTGTTGCCTGGTTTGATGTGAATTACAATCTATAGTATAGCAAGGTAATATATCTGTTCAATTTTAATTTGGAATTTTAAAATGATTCTAGTGAAGGTTTATATGGCATTCATAATATATAGCAGACAGAAATTACAGGTAAAAATATCATTAAATTTTAATTTCCTTCGAACATCAATGACTCAACAACAGAAACATATATGACACTTATTTTTTTCTTAACTCACAACTGTTCTGTGAGACTAAATTGAGCACTTTTTCCACATAACGTTCAATGCCGCCTTTGAAGTTTTATTTTGTGCACACTTTCTGGTTGATACACGAGGGGTCACCTTTTTCTTTTAAGAAAAAAACGTAGAAATGCCACTCTTTTTTGTTGGAATTTTCTTTATTTTTTTGTTGTGCTCTATGGTTTTGAGTAGAGTAATATCAAAGTGAATTGAATTGATCGACTCAACTTATTTAACTCATCAAAACAAATTAGGTGATTCAACTCATCAATATGTATAATTCCATCTATATAATCCTTTAGTATAATAGAATAAAGGGTAAGGTAGTTTAAGTTGGCTCATCGGGTGCTTCTTTAATTTTTTATTTTTTTTATTATTTATTTAAATATTATTTTATTAGACATAATATTTTATGAAATTTTATATAGTTATAATGGCAAATTTTATTTGAATGGATCATCACTTAAGTATAATTTTCGATAAAAGATTGATGTAAGTTCAAGTGAACATACAAGAGAGATTGAATGATAGGAGTATAACTTATACTAGATATTACACTATTCATCTGAAAACTTTTTGATTGAATAATTGTAATAAAATTTTAAATGCTTGAAACAAAATTTGAAACAAAATTGAAAATTGTAATAAGCTTATATTGAGTCGATGTGTACCTAAGTGCTTTCATTCTGACTCAGGATGACCTTATTGCTTGGCCCACCAGCAAGTGATAAAATAGCACTGTTGTCAGTATTGGCAGGAAAACTTAGTCAATCTCATGGTTCTACATCAAAGGGCTTTTGATACACTAAAAAGTTATTGTAGCATAGTAATTTTTTCTTATTGTGTGTAACAATAACCCACATATGAAATCAAATATTAAACAGTCTTCTCTTCTACATTATGCTATGATAGTTATCTATTCTAACGGATTTGAGATTTTTCTTTATTTACTTCCATGGCGAGAGTAGACATTCTTTCTCTGCCAAGAAGAGAGAAACAATCTTCTCAATTCTCAAAATAAACCAGAAGAAAGAAAAATCTCGTGTATAGCACGAGTCACCATAATAGTATAATAAATAATGTTATTTATTTTCTTCATATTATTGTGGATGATATTCTAGTAAAAGTTATTCGTCATTTTATAAAATTCATGACTCATTAACTATTGTAATTTTTTTAGTCTACTATATATAGATGAGAAAAAATATTTATCAACATGAGAGAAAAATGATATATTAAATTACTAAATAATAATTTTTATGAAATGTGAAATTATTAATTAATATTATATTAAGTTTCTGTTTTCTTTTTTATACATAATTATGATAATGTAATGTCATAAATATATTATTGGAGTATATATAGAATATAGATAATAAAAAGATTTACAAGCTATCATTATCTGTCGAAAATAAATAATTTTAGATGATCAAATCAATCATAAATAATTTTTTTTATAACCTTTAAAAATTATTATGAAAGTCAACTAACTTATTATACTCGATGGAACGTGGTTAATTAATAATATAATATATGTTACAATTACTTTGAGTCTTATCATAGTTTTATAGTAATTTTATAAAAATAATAATAATAGTAAAAAAAACAGAGAGAAAAATTTCGAAAGGAAAACTTTTTACTAGAAGATTACGTGTGTCAATTCTGTAAAAGAAAAGAAGAAAGGAAAACAAGTAATCATTGATAAGAATTCTTCATGAGTTGATAAAACTTAAAATTGGGGACGCAAAACTACAACAAAACTAGTTAAATGCTAATTCTTTAATATCAATTAGAAAGATGCAATAAAAGATGAATATATATATATATATATATATATATATATATATATATATATATATATATATATATATATATATATATATATATGCAAAAGAAAAAATGTAAAGAAATTATATATCAATAAAAGAACTGATCATTTGTATTATGTATTAATTAATAGATACAATAAAGAATATTTTATGTTTTTAAAAAAGCTAAAAAGACACAACAAACCAACTGTTCCCTGTTACCAAACATGACAGCGAGAGAGAACCGTTGGTAACAAAATAATACTCGAACATTACAAACTGATAACTCTGCAAAATGGAAGCATATAAACGAAGGAAAAGAAAAAAAACAAGTATTTTGACATTGTACACATTAATTTATTCGCTATGAAATGTGTTTGGTTGCTGCAAACTGCAAAGGCCACTGCTTCAACTATACAATGCAGGCTCAAGGTATGAACAGAAACTTGTTAGCTTTTCTGGGCACTTTTAAGATTGCGTACTGTCATGACAAGCTTTTGTCTTTCACTTTCTACCTCTGCGAAATTGAGGCTCATTTCTAAGTATCTCTCTTGCATTTCTTTGAGTTCGTTTTCCATTGATTTGTTTCTTTCCATCAATGACTTTAACTCAGTTGATATTTCGCCATTAGAAGTAGTAATACTTTTATCCTGAGCAACCTGTTTGAAGGGAATGCCAATGTAAATTTGTTCCACATATGTAATTCAATAGCTTCATAAATCAACAATTCAACAATCAAAGTTTAATAAAGATGTCATTTTTAAACAATATTGGGTTAGTAATTCAGACTTTAAGGAATAAAATAAGTATGAGTATACCTTGTGCAGAGCAATACTCTGGTTGAATTCCTCCAATTTGTTCTCCAGCTCCTCAATTTTGGTCTGAAGTTCCTTTTCCTTCTCCAAAAATGAAGTTTTTGATGTTTCCAACGCACTTTCCTTTGACTGTATCATTCCCTGTCATAAATAATCTTTTTCATCAACATGGCCACCTCAATAATCACAACTAAATTAGTTTCATCCTAGGAAAAAACTATAAAAGTGACAAATGGTGGATAGTAGATGAAATTATGAAAATATAAGCATTGGGGGTACCAAGCATTTTTCTCAAGTTACCCATCTCTTTACACTATTACTAGTATTTGAAAGTTGAAACCTTACCTCTAGTGTTTTTATTTTCTCCTTCAGACTGGCTATTTCCTTTGAATTCTGAGGAACTGAAGTAACGATTTTGTTCTTTGGACTAGTTTTAGTTCCATCGTTGAGTTGCAAGCGCCCATTACTTTCCCTCAACCTCTTTTCAGCAATGATTAAAGCATCCTCTTTCTTCTTCAATTCACACTTTAGATGGAAAACTTGCTTGCGTAATTTTTCTTTCTCAACTTCGTCCTCAGAAAGAGAGACTTTCAGGTCACTGCACTGAGCTCTAATTGCTTCCAACTCTGACTGCAAGAGCCTAATTTCTGTTTCTTTTTCATCCTTGAGATGTCTCATCCTATTTAGCTCATTAAGTGACTCCTCTGCCTCCTTCTTCAACAATGCAATTCTATCCATCAGTTCATTTCTTTCAACACTTACTTTCTGTAACTGTGCTTCAGATTCCTCAATTGATTTCATCATAAATTCCAAGTCTGTTCTTAAAACTTCTTTTCTTTCAACTTCCTCACGTAAGCATGAAATCTCTGCATTAAGCTTTCCATTCTCGGCTTTCAGTAACCCAATCTCATCAGAAAAATTCCTACTAACTTGTTCCTTGCGCTTCTTCTGATTCTCAAGCTTCTTCGACTTGTCCTCAATTTCCAACAACATTTGTTGCATCTCAACTTTCATGGTATCAATTTGATTTGAAAGTTGGCTCATTTTTACCTCATAATCAGCTTTAGTTGACTCAAGTTCTTCGTTGGCTCTAAGCAGCTTTTCTTCCAGTAAACTTTTCTGTGTACGCATCTCACTTGCTTCTGTCAATGCTTTCATGGCAGCCTTCTCATTTGCGTCAAAGGTAGTGGTCATTTCCGTGGAGAGCCTTCGGAATTCCTCTTGAAGCCTCTCAGCAGTTTTAGCATTTTTCTGTCTGGTCTTTCTCAAAGCATCCTCTGCTTGGATGGCTCTTTGCTCTTGCTCAACTTTGTCACGCATCAACGCTTCTAGATCGGCTTCAAATCCTTCTGTTTGTTTCTCCATTTCTTCCTCTAATCCTCTGATGTGGTTTTCAAGTGCCTTAATGGTAGCCAGAGAATTAGAGAAGTCTTCTGATTGTTCCTTGAGTTGATCTTCCAGATTCTTGATGTGATTTTCCATGTCATGCATATCAGGAGGAGGAGATGAACATTCATACTGCATTTTCAACTCTTCTTGCAGTTCGCTTTGCTCCACCTTAGATGCAAGGCCATGATTTTCCTGCTTCAGTACCTCATAGTCCAGTGCAAGCTGTTCCATCTGCATCTCCAACTCTTCTTTGTCTCTCTTATACATCTCTATTTCACCGTATAAGTCTACTATTTTCTTCTCGAGTAAGTGTGTCTCCTTGGCTTCGCTGTGCTCCTTGACAAGCTCCTCCAATGCCTTCTGTTCTTCATCATCATATTGGGAATTTTTATTCTTCTCATTTATATAGGAACAGTTAAATGTTTCCTTATTTTTCTGCTCCAACATCTCATCCAGATCCTGCACAGCAAGAACCAGTTCAGCATTTGATTCTTGCATCTTCTCTAACTGTAAACGGAGATTTGCATTTAGGTCCTTCTCATAATTCAACTCTTGTCTTATTTCTTCAACAAGAGCTTGAAGGTCTTCACCTTCCAATTGTGACATGTTTTTCCCTCTGGTCTCGTCCATGCGTTTCTGAAAAGACCTGAGATTGTCACATTCTGTCTTGAAAGCATCCCTTTCCTCTTTCAAGACAACGATTTCCTTTGCAAGCTCCTGTCCTCTTTTGCATTCCTTTGCAATTTGCTTCCTAAGGGTCTGCAATTCCATGTCTGACACATCCACCTGCCTGGCCAAAGCAGCAAGTTCATCCTTGAGATTTTCGATCTCGAAAGGGGAAGGTTGTTGAGAGCTTTCCTTTAAAACAGAATTACGATGAGAACCATATGTTGAACTGTCTGTACTTAGCCTATGCTCTGAACCAGTTGTCCAGTCCCAGTGTGATCTCTGCTGTACATCATGCATTGATGTTGAAGCATTGACAGCAGGGTTTTGAGGTGAAGCATGGAGCAAAACTGGGTCTGGAACAAACATTTTTGTGTTGAGGTAAATGTTCTTTTTTCTTGGTACAATTTCGCGAGGAGTATCAAGTCCAGAGCTGTCATCAGAACTTGACAATGTCATATCAGAGCCACTTGATGTCCTATAGTTAGAACTCAATTCAACTCTATTGATGATTACTTTGGAAGAGACATCCTGTGAAATACAGAAAGTGGAAATGGTTAATTGTGTACTTAGAGAGGGCATGCCAGTTTAATTTACATATCAAGGAAAATTTCAATTATGAAAACATGACATTAACTTATATAAACAATTCTCTGCACCCTTCTTCCTTAAAGTAGAAAAAAGTAAGAAAATTTATCACATAGACTGAGACATAAAAAGAAGTCACAATAATTCTCAGTCCAAAAGGGTTAACTTCTTACTTCATAAGAATAACTTCTACTGGTTTCATCCATTTCCCCATTGGTGAATTGGTTCCTTGAGCTCCTATTATCAGATTTTAGTTTGGCTTCTTCACATTCATCTTCCTCTCTGCAAATGTCATCAAACAAAAAGAAACCGCATCATCAAAAACTGCATTTGGGCAAATGGTATAACCTGAAAAGCAAAAATAACCATGGCCATTCCCTCAGTACCTTCGATCACCGTTTTCTTGTAGCCTCTGAATTGATACCTGTTTGTTAAGCACCAAATAAAATTCACCTATATCAACATTGCTTTGACTTATGTTTTACTCAAACTTTTCATTAGTTTTCCCTGAAATTTCAAGTAACTATACATCTGGACCACAAAATCTTATTTTTTTATTTTTCAAAATAAAGAAACAGAAAATGAGAGAAAGCAAATACTAACATGTAAAACAGCATCACAATGAGAAATCCTGATAGGAAGAGAGACAAAAGAGGGCTTTGTGGCTTCAACATAATCAGCAAAGTTTATAGAAACCTCTCCAATGGAACTAGCTTTTGGTAACCCCTGCATAGACCCCAGAAATTAGATCACACTGATAACAATAAAATAATTGACAATACATGATAAAGAAGGAATTTTTTTTACCGTTGAAACCAAAAATTGATATATTTTATCACTGATTTTCCCAGTCTTAGGCTCCTGAGTAAACTTGACAGTTTCATACACCGGATTTTCCCATCTACAAGTTCCATCTCGAACTGTAGTTCTCTCTAACCTCGTAGTTGGTTTTCCAATATCCCCAGGAACTATTGATAGAACCAATGCGTCCATCCCATATTGAAACACCTGAAATTTTATCACCAAAAAACACAACCACTCATTTTTCCACATTCATTCCCATCTCAATATAAATTCACCACCACCAAACTCAAATTCTCATTTTTCAAAAAACTACAATAGTGGTTCAAAAATGGTATCTTTTTTACATGAGAAAATTCTACTCGAAACGAGTAACATAATTATAACTGACCATTTTTCAGGCTAAGAATTTAACCAGTTGCATACTCATGAATTGAACTCGAGAATAATAATTAAGCTATAATGCTGGAAAAAAAATGGTCTTTTTTTTGCTCAATTAAAATCCAGAGGGAGAAGAAGAAAAAAATGAAACTGAGAGCAATATGAAAGTGACCTGGGTGACATGGAAGTGAAGCTTGAAAACAGCTTTAACTCTGTTCTTCTCGCTTCTCCATCTTGCAGGACGAAACATCTTCTTCACTCACTACTCCACTACACGTGGATTGATTCTTCAATGTGGTTCAACTCATTACCCCAAAAGCAAAACAGAGAGAACGTGAAAGAACGCAACGGAAACAGAGACTATGTTGATGAAAATTGTAAGCCAAAAAAAAAAAAAAAACAGAATCAGGTGGATCTGATGTTCTGTTCTGCTTTCGTTGCTCCTCTGTTGTTGTTGTCTCTGTTCTCAGCAACGGCTTTTAAGAAACAGATGATGACACACATATGTAATAATATATATATTTATTTAAATATTGAATTGAAGTCGAAGCTTCTTATTTTATTTTTCTAAAATACTAATTTTTAACTTCATTAAAAAAAATATACGGTGAAAAATGTATATTTTTTATAAAGATTATTATTATTATTATCACGGAGTTGTGCTTTTATGGGTGGCTAAAGGGAACAGGACAATAACGTATCTTCTGGTTTGTTATGTCCATAATACCCTTTTGTCGGTTTTTTATTGAATTGAAGAAAAGCAACAATTTTGTGTGCGTGGGGGGAGTGGATAGATAGATAGAGAGATAGATGCAAGTTGAATCAATGCTTTTAATTTGAAAAATTGTATCATGTTAATAATTACAAAGAAAACAAGGCGTAGGAGTAATCCATGGGAAAAGAAAATTTGTCTTGGCCTTGAAAGGGAAGTTAGAGAAATTTTATTTTTATTTATCTCTTTCTTTACAAATCTCATACCCTTTCTTTCTGGGTGTTGGCTGTTTCTGAGAAGTGGTTGACACGGTAATGAGGAGTAACAAAAAATTTCAAACGAGACAAACAAGTAATAATAAATAAGAATATAAGATGATGCAGTTCGAATCCTGGGTTAAAAGGGTCCACTAATCATACGTTGGATTATAGTATATAGAATTAAAATCTGACATACTACTGAGGTACAATCTACAGAATTAAGGTTGACTCTGGCTCTATCATGTCATGTGCAATATTTGAGATTTAGATTATATAGTTGGATTAAAGATATAAATACTAACTGGGTTTTTTTTTTTTTAAGAAAAAGATGTTAGTATGTTAACTAAAATTATTTATTTTGTTATTCTATAATGTTGTTTTTAATGACAATAATCATAGTGGATTAGAAGTTCTAAGTAGATTATAATAAGAACGAAATATTTGATGATGAAAATAATATAAACATTTAAATTTTTAATTAAAAGTTAATAACAGACTAAAGTAATGTAAAAAAAAATTATATTAAGAAGGTATAATCTGACGAAGTTAATCATCCCAACTAGGAATATATATATCAATGTCATTGTTGAGAAAAATACAAATAAAATTGACTGCGCTTTAATATCAAAAGCTATGTTTATTAAATTTAAGTTTCTTACGAATGTTGTATTCATTGATTATAATGTAATTATTAGAAGGATGGTTTTCATATTAATTAAATTTATCAGAACAAGTTATTCTTAAATATAAAAGGCTGTTGTCACAAATTTAATAATTAAAAATATACACTGAAAATATTTTTCATTATTATTTAAATAAATTTAAGCATATTTATAACTAATAAAATAAATTTCATTATAATAAAGTATATTAATTGATGATAGAAAACCAAATTGGTCAAACTTTTTGATATAATCATTAAATTAAAATCAAGAAGCCTATTTATAAGGAATAAAGACTTGAAAGTTAAGAATAAATATTCACCATATAGGATAACAAAAAATGTAACTCAGTGTTATAGATGGATTCTTGTAGAAGGTTATATCATTGTTCCATTTAATACTTGAACTATGACGACCCACTACACTAAGGTACGTAGTTTTAAGTAATTTCCTTAATTAGTTCTTAGATTAATTACAGAATTAATGAACCGTCACTTTTTCACAGATTTCCACAAATTATCATACACAATATGACGATAGTCGGCGGAAAGCTACGATGAGTTGGGTTTGGGGTTAAGACAATGGTTAGTCGTAAAGAAGAAAAACCAAACACTGGTGTAGTTAATATGATAATTTTCGTCTTTCCTCTTATAATAACATGAAAACGACACTTTAACAAAATTTAACCAATCTAATGTACCCAAAACTATTTGCTAACTAATCCTTACCTAAATGCGTACACAAAAACATAATGTAAATATATATTCTCAATAATAATATAGAAATAAAAAAAAATTAATTAACATAATTTACACTTATTTTACATAATTTAATAATTTTTTTATAAAGTACAAAATTACTCATAATTTAATAGTTTTTTAATTTAATAGCTGGATTAATTAAAAATGAATTTTATACAAAAAAAAAAAATTATGAGTGAAGTAATTATATCAATTTGATACTTACCACTTAGTATCATTCTATCCTATGTTACTGATGAAGAAGATCAAAGCCCATAGTCAATGAAACAATGGAACTTTGGACTTTGGAGGCAACAATTAAATCACAATTAAGTGCATTAAAACCAATCTGATGACTTCATTTACATTTCGTTGATGTGTTATTTGTTAGGTTGAAGAATGAGGAAGGATATGATAGAGGACGAAGTTGGGTTTCTTTTTGGCCCACAAATCTCTAAGCCATTGAACTATATAAGAAGCATTTAATATACCACACCAAATAATTTTATATTTTGACTATAATAAATACTATAAGTACATGGAGTCAGGACCGACATATTCAGTGTCTGAGTAAATAGTTACATACATAATTCATGATTGTATTGTACATAATCATGATTACAACTAAGGTACGGTCCATAAAATCTGCTAACAGTGCAGGGACTAATAATAGTGAAATTCCATGTAGTTGAATTGATAAGACAAAAATGTAGAAGCGGAAGAAGTACGTGAATTAAGTGAAGGTTGAATAGGTGGATATATATTATACGAGGAAGGTGAATGGTGCTGGTGAGATATGAGTTGCTTTCATTGGGCATTTAATTTACTTTGCTTTAAAGCTGGTAATGCGCAAGGTGTGAGGTGAAGTTACTTACTACTATACTTTCAGTCAATGACTAAATTCTCATTTCCAAAGCGTGCATTCGCAGTTACAAGCCACCATATAACAAGAGAACTACTTAACACTCAACCGCAGCATCGGTTAACACATACATGTAGTTATATTTATATGGTTTAGAAACTAAGAAAGTACACCATACATATATGTATAAAATGAAAATCTCAAAAGTAGAGGGGGGTGTGGGCGTGTGGTGTTATCTACTTGTGTCACAATTCTGAACCAAAACGACATTTAAATGGCTCAACTGTCAAACCAAACTACCTGCTTAAAATGGGGTCCATTAATTTTTCTTTATGTCCCAATCCCCAATTTAGCTTTTTACATGTGTTGTATATACAACATAACAGACTAACTGACTGAGTCCCCTACCTCCCCCACTATGCTTGGTGGCTAATTCTCTCAATCTGTGAATGCAGTGACAATTGGCATATACTTTAATATTAATATTTAGTGACATAAATTAGCTATGGATGAATCCATTCTCTTGTTATAGTTATACTATCTTAAGTATTGATGAGGTTATACCGAATTACATTATATCATGTTAGAAACGTGAGTTTTTAAACTTAACTCAACTCTACAAAATCAATTTATAAAGATTATTTCTTATTTATATATATAACATGTCATATTTATAGATGATGTAAGTTTTCTAACTATTATTTAAACTATTGCACCTGAAATATATTTTGGTATTACTTGAATATCTAAGTCAACCTAACACATTGGATTCAACAAGATTAAAAAGTGAAAAAGATGATATGATAATTTATCTTATCACGAAAACAAGATAAATTAATAACAAGATACTCAACAAGATAATTTATCTTATACGTGTGTTTTTGTTAGTTATTCGTGGCTAACTGTGTATATTCAACCTGTTTAATCTACAAATTTTTACAAGGTGCTCTTCAAATGTCTAAAACACTGCCAGACCGTGATTCAACGAGGTACAATGTAACATGCATGGCAATTAAAAAAAGACTAAATTGTTGGAGAAATAGGTTAATCTTTTGAGACAAAAGTGTGAACCATAAAGATGTTGATAATACTTAATAGCTTGTAATCATTCTTATATTTTAGAGGAGCATCATTACGCGCGGGCTAGTTTGTCCTATTTCTTATTTTCAACGAGAGTGAAGCGTAATCTGCTTTGTTCATTATGATTTCCACTTTTGAGCTTTGGATTGAAATTTTGATATTTTATTGGTTCATCAATTCGCATTTTACAACACTAAACACCCTTCAGCAACAAAAAAATTGGATATATGGTTTTTAAGTTTCCACCAAACTGCATTACTACGTAGGAACTAATTGGACATGTGAACAAATTTGACAAAGATTAAGAATTTGCCAGTTTGCTTAACTTTGTTCAGTTTTCTCAAGTGAATAATATACCAAGCTTATCCATCATGTCAGGGAAGGTATATTTACAAATCACAACTCATCAGTGCATTTTTACAGATTAAATGGAATAAGCTCAACAATCGAAGTGAATCACTGACAAAATGTAGCAACCTGCTGCTAGTGCTAACAAGTGTTAAAGCAATTTCTTTGCTGTCATAAGAGAAGGCAGAATCATATTCTGTAAAATGTGAAACTTTGGTTTTATCAAATGCCAAAGTTGATTAATTTGATTATTTTTTTGGGATTCTTTCCTTCCACATCAAGAATTCCAACTTCTAAAATATTGCCTATCCACTTGAGCGGCTAAACAGCAGAAATTAGGTGAACAACTTCCCAATCTCAATGTTCAATGAACTATTAAAATTTTTTGGTCACAGCAACTTTTCCAATGTAATTAAATGCCAAAAGGGAAAAAAATAATAATAACCTGATAGTGGCACTTACGAGGAAACAAAAATATCCTATAATATACTTGTATAATATCATATATTTCCTAGAAGTAGCAAGCTAATCATATTTTAGGTTGCATTCATGGAAAATATTTAATAAATTACTGTAATATATAGATAATTAGACTTTGATGAAAAATATATGATAAACAATAACAATACACAAATCACTAAACAACTAATTACAAAATGTAAAGAAAAAAAATGAAGAAAGAGAAAAAATTAACAAAAAAATATACGTACACTTAACTTATATGTAACTTGTTGGCTTAACATTTAAGTGAATTATGAAGTAAAGTTAATATTTGATTTAGTGTTACTAATGTTTTCGTGAATATGGCTTTGTTTAGTTTAGGTCCTTCACTTTGTCACTTTCAATAACGTGACTACACACGTTTTTACTCAACCAAGTTACAGATCATACAGCCTAGAAAAATATTTATCTTCAACTTTATTTCTTTTTCAGTTAGAAAAGGACAAAGGGTGAATGAGAGCAAGTGATTATAATGGAGTAGGGGCTGCAGGGTGCATCTAAAATGATGAGATAAGAGGGTGCTCACGTGAAGCTGGTCCACCCTATAATCCTGAATACACTTAAAACTACAACTCACAAGACATGTCTGAGTTTTGTGCACAACCCTTCTCCATTCGATATTAAAGCACTACGTGTAAATATTCTCACAGTCATATCAAATTTGCTTTCAAAAAGGGTATGATTGGTTGGACATTTTTTCTAAAGAAATAACGAATACTTTCTTATTTAATTATTATTAAAATTAATGAAATAATATAATATAATATGATTTAATATTTTTTATAAATACTACGTAACTCTTTAAATTTAATTTATCTTCCATTTCTTTTTCCTAAAAAATTTCGTGTCCATGCCTGCGCATTTTTAGAACATAATAGAAACATAAATATTGACACAAATGCTAAAACACATTATGGCGCTCAAAAGAGAGTGAAAGAAAGAAAGAATAGATGCGAAAATAGGTGCAAATAAGTGTAAAAAAGTGAAAGCAAGGAAAGGGGAATGAGAGATAAAGGTAAAAAAGAAAAACATCACACATTATTTAGCCAAAGGTATAAAGATTTCACGTGACGAAGAAATCATATGTCTTTTGTCTCTTTTTTTTCTTTTGGTGTGTGTGTTGGAACATATGAACATCTACATTCTCCATTTCATCACACGTTGAAAGAAGACGAGACAAATGTTGGGTTTAGGCAAGGAATTCAACTCACATATGTTAGCAAGATGTTCTTATTAGGTATCGCGAAATCAAATTACTTCCTCTATCTCACTATATAGTTAATTACTTCCTCTATCTCACTATGAAATATAGTTACTTCCCTTCATCCCTTTCTTGTTGGAGCTTCCTTCTCCACTTCCAAGGGTTGGCGTTGAGAAAATGACATTTAGGGTGACAAATGCATACTAAGTTGTGCAGTGAGGATATATTAGGATTCTCAGTCAATAAATTTCATTCTTTACTACATGAGAATTCAACTTTTCCGAATTTTTTCCATAAGAATAAGATTACATAAACATTTAAACGTGACTTGAAAATTAAATATTTTTTTGTTACTTTTAGTGAAAATTTTGGTGCGATTCATTTGAGTATTGAGTTACTTCTTTCTTCTCCTTTTAACGTGGCCATGTTTGTAATCAATGATAATATAAAAGTAAATAAATAATGATATAAAAATGAATAAACAATCATTTTTGGTATCTAAAAGTTTAAAGTATTGTTACTTTAATTTTCAAAAGTAATATTTTTAAAAATATATATAGAAATAAACAAGCAGTCATTTTAGTCATTGATATACACGTCATTTGAGAAAAATAAAACTAATTTATTTAATTTAATAGACTAAAAATATTAGTTTAAATTCAAAAAATATATTATTTATATTAAGAAAAAACACTTGAGAAGAATGTTATTACATTTATAAAAAGAAAATGTTGAAAATGAAGTAAAGGAAAATCAATGAAATCATAGAATATACACACAGATCTGCTTTTCCGGACTAGAATGAATCTGAATCACTATTGTGAATGAGATCAAAAATTGAAATCCACAAAATGAATCCCTAGATAGATCGAAATTTATATCACTTTTTTCACTCAATCACTTGGTACTAGGTAGTTACTAAGGAGTGCTAAGTTGCATTGCAAGGTTCTTCATCTCATTGCCACCACCCTTCTCTTTCCCTCTCTCTCCACCATTTTCTTCTCATCCCAGAAACTGCTCCAATCACCAAAGAATTATGCCCATACCATTGACGAAGAATAGAGAGATGGAAGCACCTGAATTTGTTTGAAGAATACAGAAAATTTCTAAGGGAATGTCTCTCTCTCTCTTTCTCTCTGTTTTTTTTTTTTTTTTTGTTATCAACACAAAGTCTGTTCATATGGATAATGAACATCTTTTGAATTTCATTTTGTATTGAACAGAAAATACTTGCATGTTAATTTTCATTTAAGATTGATTTATAAATTCAAAGCTGTTATTATTTTCTCTCTTAGTTTAACGTGAACTTAAGTTTGTATAATTGAGTAAATTTTTAATTTTTAATCTGTGATTCAAGTATACACTAAATAATTTGCATTATTGATTGTTTGATCGAACTGGAATTCGAGGAGTTTGAAGATATTTTCAAGATATTTTCGAGATATTTTGAAGAAGGATTCGTTTCACGAGGAGTCTTATTGCGGCATAGTGATGGTTACTTCGGATTTCAATGATGAACAGCGTGGGTTTGTCTCGGACATCTTTTGGAATTCATTCTGGGTTTTAGAATTTCAATTTCAGATCTCTTTAGGGATTGTTTCGAAGATTTCAATTTTGGGGATTGATTTCTGAATCGGGTCTCAGATTGATTCTGAACTTTATTCTGGGGACAGGATCTATGATGATGTTTTTTTTTTTCTCTTAATCTTATTTTCATTGAATTTGGGTTTAAAATAGTCATAAAACGTATTTTAAAATTGAATTAGGAATAAAATATTTGAGGTATAAAATCACTTCAAACCGTGCTTTTCAGACCGTGACAAACTGGGATTTGGCTTAGTGATGAAATATATTTTAAAAAGAAATGATTTTATAAGAAAAGTTAATGAATGTTTGAATATTTTGCTTAAAAAATTGGCGATGAAATGCATTTGATCAAATTACGAGGAAAAACCTAGAAATGTATGATAGAAAGTTGGGGCCCAACATAGAAAGTTGAAACATGTTGTGCGAAGACACCTGG
Organism: Hylodesmum podocarpum; assembly: GCA_026586105.1. Classification (NCBI taxonomy): domain Eukaryota; kingdom Viridiplantae; phylum Streptophyta; class Magnoliopsida; order Fabales; family Fabaceae; genus Hylodesmum; species Hylodesmum podocarpum. The sequence continues at coordinate 1,970,076 of JALJEV010000646.1, forward strand.
CAGCTCGGAATCTTGTTATTTACAAATTCCAACAAGGAGAAGTAACTTGTATCTAACCTCTTTTGCTATATATTAATGTTTAAAACAGTACTAGCATTCATCTTTGCCATAATCTAACCTTTGCTATTCTCGCCAACAACACCATGGGAGAAGAGGTACCCAACAAAACCCAACACTCTCTTCCTGTTCAGCAAAATGATGAGACAAACGAGAAGCTCACTTCTCCTTCTCCACTTGTTCCAAGTAACTCTCTTACTCTTTTGGAGCATATACTTCTTTTGATGTTTTGTTTGCTTTAAAAAATATCTAGTAGATAAGAAAGAGAAATGTTATATATATATATATATATATATATATATATTTATTTATTTTATCAGAGAGATAGCTAGTTTAATTGGCCGCATTTTTAGTTGGCAAAATCCATATTGTTTGCATTCTATATACTCTTTTATTTGAAACCAATTATTTGAAACAGAGGTCCAAGTAAGAAGAGATCCACTTATTTCAAAAGTGACTTTAAAATATTCTCATGTTTTATTTTTTTTTCTTAATGTAAAGAAGGGTGACTAGTTAGAATAGTTGTTACACTTACAAAATGGAAAAGGGCTTCGACTAGGCATGCAAGAATTTGTATATTCTATGCTACTACAATTCATGCACTTGTTTATATTTTCCATACAGATGTTGTAGATGGTGCTGCTATAAAAGATACAGGTGATTCAATTGACAAAGGTCGTTCTCTAAAAGCTTAGTATACAGTTATTGCATGTTCAATAGATAGGTAACCTTTTTTATCATGTTGTTTCACCAGATGCGGTGCTTGCAAGAGTTTTTGTAGAGAAAAGATATGCTTTAATTAGAGCATGGGAAGAAAGCGAAAAGACAAAAGCAGAGAACAGGCAAGAAGCCATCTCATAATTTGTTAAATATTCTAGGAATATAATATACACTTAACAACTCCAAATTTAAGAATGATAAATTCTTGATATATCTAATATAACCCTGCTTGTTGCTAATCCATTTTGAGAATGGTAAATGGTTTGATTATTTCATGTCTTCTCACATTTTGAGAAAAAAAATATATACGGTTCTAAGAGTTTAGTATAATTGTGAATAAAATCTCTAATTTTATTCTCATTATTGGAAGTTGGGTTTGATGGAAGTGAAATGATGCAGGGCACACAAGAAGCTCTCTGCTGTTGGATTGTGGGAGGATGGCAAGAAAGCATCAGTAGAGGCGCAACTCAAGAAAATTGAGGTGATTAACATAATTGCTTTTTGTATGTACATAGATGTCGTACATTTTGTGTCTTTGGTACTGATTCAAATTTGTCATTCAATGATTGATCAAGAACTTTGATTTTTGAAAAGCATCTTGGTCATCCAATAAGGGTTTTTATTTTTCCAAATTAAAGATTTAAAATCCTATTAATTATATAGTCGATCAATCGGATTTTTCAATATATAGATGTGAATCTCGAATACCCAAAACTCAAAAAAGGAAATAGGAAAAAAATTTGGACAAAAAAAATAAAGTTGAGACAATATTTTTTATAATTTTGGATGAATCAATCAATATTAATTAATATGAAATTAATTTTTATTCAATTAATATGACTTGTTTTGATAAAATATCAGTTATTTGACCCCTAAATTGCTTTAAAAATTTTGTTTTAACAGAAAGACATGGAAAGAAAGAAGGCAGACTATGTTGAAAAGATGAAGAATAAAGTTGCTGAAATCCATCGGTCTGCTGAAGAGAAAAGGGCAATTGTTAAGGCTAAACAAATGGAAGAATTCGTTGACTTAGAGGATACAGCTGAAAAGTTTCGTGGCCTTGCAGAGACTCCAAGGAAACTATTTTCATGCTTTAGCCTCTGAGTTTTTTCAACCATATTCGAGGGAACTAATTCTCGCTGGATTGGCTGTATTACTATATACATTAAAATTTTGCTTGGAGTGTTGGTTTTTCCTATATATATACACTATTTGAATCTCCACGCAACTGATATGAAATGGACAAATCTAAGTATAAATAAGTGAAGAAATTGTCTCCATTTTTATAGTTGTTTCTATATAACTATTTTCTTGGTTTCTATGTTTGAAGTGCATTACAAGTTATATTATTTAATATAAAAAATGTAATGTGTTACTTTTTCTTCTTTTTTTTCCTTTTATTTGTCTCTTTCATGTCACTCATTTTATCTTTTATTTCTTTTTCCTCTTTATATTTCTCTTATAATTATATAAACTTTGAAACAATTTCAATGTACAACAATAACTCGATTAGCGTTGCGTATAAAGAAGAAATTTGACAGATAACTCTTATACCTTTTATTTTTATAATAACTGTTATACCCTTCTTAATATTATAAAAATGATTGTTGAATGAGTTAGATTCAAATAAACCATGTATTTATTCAAGAATCAATAATAGTAGTAGACTTATTCCAGCATAACAATTCTAACAAAAAATTTCTATCATAGAATATATTTTTAATAATTTCGTTGTTTACACTGTTAAATTCATAATAGATCATGATGACATGGTGTTAAAAGTAAATAAATAAATAAATATATATATATATATATATATATATACACACACAAGCTCACATACTAATAGACTCATGCATACATAGATACATGCAAAATATTCATTGGTGACACGTTCATATCTCGATCAAGCGAAAATATACCACCCAATAACTTCATGTTTTAGAATGGTACACTTCATATCCCATTGCATGGATCATATTAAAAAAGTTCATTTCATACTATATTGGATTGTTGTTAATCTCTAAACATCCTAAATTTGGTTCACTATTAAACTTCACCTAAGTAAACTTCACTCTACCCTCTTGATGTTTCCTTAAAAGACAGTGCACCTTAAACTTATTCCAAAAATACACTTCACTCTTTGATCAACGAAAAAGCGAAGTATACTCCACTCCATTTTGCAGTGACTGGTACTTTTTTCAAGGAAGCGCCAGAGAATACCGGTAGAACACTCCAGGTTCACGTTTGTCTAAACTCAACGTAAAACCAATAAAATCTGAGATTTTATGGCATACATGCTTCTGAATTACTTGCAATAATCGCGCAACACTGCAATCCCTTTTCATTTTTAGCCATTTAAGAAAGCATTATATGCCGCAATCAACTGCCTTAGATATTCATTAATCCTCCTAAGTTACTTAAGTATTAACCATGAGTTAAGCCACTGACGACAGGATGAATGAAGAGATAAAGAAAAGAAAACTCCACAAAAGGTTGAAGGGACGAGGCTTTTGAAAAGGGAGACTGCTGAGGATTTTGAAAAGTGATTTAACAGACTAAAACAATGACTAGTTGGTTAAATAGTTGATAACAGCTGATACATTTGATGGGAAAAAAGTGCGTTGAAAGTTGAAACAGCAGCTGAAAACGAAAATTAGCAATAAATCATTTTTGCACACTAAAGGTGAAAACGGGTCAAACTTCATGGATGCAATATGCATTTGACTCTATATATAAATAAAAGTAGCAAGAGATCATAGCATAGGCTGAGTAATAAACCCCAAATGATGAACTACAGCCTTGATCAATACGTAGAAAGAATATTTGTTAACGACAATAGAAAATTCCGAGATCCTCCTGAATATTTTTCACTCTGCTATAGACCGTGTTTTGCAAACATCAAACATGGTTCTCCATCTGACTTGGTTTAGTCTTTTAGTTTATAAAAACCACCAGAAGCTAAGTTCTGGCCACACTTTCCCTTTTGCTTTACAATCTTGTAGAAGCCTAGATAGAAGGAATCCCCTGAATTTGTAATGTTCTCTTCGCTCTTAGATATCGTCTCCCTCCAATTAATTGGGCACATCCAAAACCAGAAGCAGTATGCTAATACAATGAAAAGGCCATATCCATCTGAACAACATGAAGATGTTCTAATCACATGTCCAATTTTATGTCTACAAATGATCTGTGTGAATTCATTCACTTGCCACATGTTCCTTAAATAAAGAATTATTTTAAGTTTTGAAAAAGCTCCGGAAGATGGGCATTAGTTAGCTTGGTCCTCTTAGTGATTTCATTCTTCTTCTTCTTAGGTTTAGGCTTGGATGAGATGCCTTGCATCTCTGCTGCACTCCTCCTCTTTGCAGTGTTAGTAGCAGGCTTCATTCCATTCTTTTGTAGATCCCTCTCTATGTCAATCATATCACGAGGCAATTCAATCCCCCGAAAAAGCTGTTTTAGATCATCATCCACCTTAATGGGCACTTTAGGATCATTTGGGTAGGCAATATCCTCCTGTGAATCGAAGTTGGACAACAGCCAAATCTCCCTTGCAGCTTTCAAAGCCTAGAAACACAATAACTTTTTAAAGTATTGTTCCATGAAAAACCAATTATTTAACTAAATTTTGACTCTTAACTACCTCTAAAAAAAATCACCTCACCACATGTCATCTGAGTATGGATTTCGCAAATCAAATTTATAAAGTAGATCCATTCTTTGCATATTTCAACAAAAAAAATGTATTAAAACAATTCACTCTTGTATTAATATCTCAGTATCATGTAAACCTCTAAGCAGCAGGGACAGAGACAGAGAATGGTTTTCCAAAGAAAATAGAGCATTGTTCAACAAAATGGAATGCCACTCTACACTAGCAAATACTTAGTAAAAAAACTGAACCACTTCAGTAATGCATTCAGAAGTCCAGCTTTCTGCCCGAGTTATTATTTGTAGAATATGAGCTTAAGGCCTAACCCAACCTCAGAAATCTATCTCGTTGGGGGCTTAAGTACCAAGAGGTGCGAGAGATGTAGGCTTTAAGTACCACATCTAGGCACACGATTCAACCAAAAATTCATTATGCAAGGAAGAAATCAAATCTGAGATATTAATAGTTGATCAATGAGACCAAGGCAACATAGGGGTGGAACATATATCTATAGTCAAAATTCCACCAATGATTCTGAAAAATGATTGATGCGGAAATTTTCATGCAAAACAATAAACTTACAAAAATAATTTACCTGCAAGTCTTCCATCACAGTTGGGTAAGAATCTTTTAGGTCCACAACAGCAATGCCCTCTGGAAACTTACGTACCAGGAAAAGCAGCTGACTTTTATCCCTAACATCATGCTTGGACTATAGACCAAATTGAAGCAATGCCAAATGTCAAAAAAATCAAACCAGGACCATAAAACTGAACCCATGAAGAAGTACACGCGTGTCAAAAAAAGTCACCTTGTAAGAGAATCTATCACCATCATATTTTACTTTTGGGTTTTTCCTCATACTCTCAAAAACATCTTTGTTAGCTTTCATGTCCACGTAACATGCTTCATTTATTTGATCTATCGTAAAAGCCTGCCTGGTCTGTAAAGTAAACACGAGAACAACCACTAAGCATCAACCACACTCACTAACCACCATTCACAATTATCATCAAGCACAAAACAACTTACACAAAAGAAAATCACATATTATAGTTTGTACATCATGTTTTCCTAATCATCAACATGATATTTAAATTAGTCATTTTTTCAGAGACCACATATATCCCCAAAGTTATATCTAACAACTAAAATTTGTCAATTAAAAAATAAAACTAAGATGATTTATGTGATTGGTGATAAACATTTATAAACTATAACACAAAGATTTGTGATAATTATAGAAAAGATGGAATAAAAGTATTATACCTCAAACAAGAGATCAATAACACGCTTCATCTGAGCTCCAACTGGGGCTTTGCGTATGCTATTAACATGTTGAAGCCTTTCCGTATCGTTAGAGAACTTGACAGCATTTGGATTTCTTCCATTTTGTGAAGCAGATGCATTCTTCTCTTGCTGCTTTTTAAACCTATTCGCCTTTTCCTGAAATGCCATTTGAAAAAAAATAATAATTGCAGCACAGGGTTTTACTCTCCGATTCGCAAATCGATCAACAGCGCTATTATTTATCTGTTCTTCTTTTCTTTTTCTATTATTTGGGGAAATGCTTAATCGATCCGAATTCGGAAACGAATCGAAGAGGTTGTAAGTGAATTTAGAATTAGTTCTATTGCGGATTCGATCGGGAAAGTAAAAGAAGATCGAAAAGAAGCAACGGTTAAATCCAAATCGGATAAGTGAAACGTGATCGCAACGAATTGGATTTGTGATTGTGAGGGAGAAAGAGGAGATGAGGGTGACGGATATCTCCTTTCCAGAAAGTGAAAAAACGCAGACATTCATGACTAGAGTCTCCCATTATATATTACTTCTGTTTTTTTTTTTTTTTTGGCACACGCGTTTTGTATACGAACCCTATAACCATTTTAAAATAAGGTTTTGGAAATTAACATGTACAATATTTAAGGATAGATATGAAATAAAGTACGTGGTGCATTCGGGGCGTTGCAGGAGAGTTTTGTTACTTGAGTCGAATTTTATTTTATTCTTAATACTCTAATATAATACATGAATTTATATAATTTTATTTTTTAATTTATTTTAACTGTAAAATCATGAATTACAAGTTAACAACCAAACCATTTCAACGTCTCATTTTGTAATCTTTCATGTAATTCCTATAATAAAAACATGCTTTATTGTATAAGTGGTTATTTAATAATCGAAATTAAAAGTATTCCTTTTAAAATACATATAAAAAAATCAAATTTTTGAGGGGCATAAGGTTGTGGCTTAAATGGACATGGTGCATTAATAACGTATGGATTATTCATTGTTTCATGTAGTGTGAATTTTAGAAAATAACAGGATATTATATATTTTATTATTATTATTATTTTTATCAAAATCATATTATTATTATTATTTTTATCAAAATCATATTATTATTATTATCGTCGTAAGACTATCCTCCTTATTCTTATTTTTATCATATTATCGTAACAATATCAAAATCATATTAAATATTATTATAATAGTTATTATTATAATAATTATCACGTCAATAATTATTATTATTTGTGACATTATTTTCATTATTTTTATTATATTAAATATTATTATAACTGTTATTATTTATTATAATAATTATTATATCATAATCATAGTCATTATTATTATCAATATTTTATTATTATATTATTATTATCATTAATAATATTATTATTATTCTATCATCTTTGTTATTATAGTTATTATTATTATTACGTTATAAAATATTTAGTATTTTTATTATTATAATTGTTATTATCATTATTATTTTCATCCAACTAACACTGTATTTAGTATTTATTCACCATCGTCATATTTATCACTAATAGCATCATCACTTTATACTGTCCATCTACCGTTTCTAATCATCCTCATTGTTACTATAATTAATTATCTTTACAGAGGACCTTGTTGGCTTAGCTTACCTCTATTAATGGGATCAGGTTTACAGTGGATCCATTAATGAAAATACACAGGTGCAATGAGATCCCAAAATTCTAGAGGCATTACAAAATAATACGTTTGATTTTGAAGGATTGGAGCAGACGCAGTAATCATACTATAAAAAGTCAAAATGAAAAACCTAATTAGGACTTTTTGGCTCAATTCTAAATGCTCTTACTCAAGTGACTACTCTTAAAGTTATCTTCTTTGAGAATGTTATACTCTTATTACCCATAAGATTAACATCACATTTTATTGTTATTTAGTATATATAATAAGAATGTAAAATATTTTAAAGTTAAACAATCTCTAAAAGAGAAATATAATTTTACTTTTATATTTACTTTTGATCTTTAATCATAATAATAGGTAATAATTTGTTATGATCGAAAATCAAATTTATAATAATATTTTTATGAATTTATAAAAAGTCATAAATATTAATGAATTTCACGTTAAAACGAAGAGAAAGAGTCATTAAATTAAATAAAAAGTAAAATCTATTAAAATTTATAATTTTTAATAAATTTTAACTAATCACGGAGAGAATATTAAAAATAGTATTTGATAAATGACGTTTATATTTTTTTATATATTTGAATGGATTAAAATAAAAATATTTTATTTTTAGGAATTATTTAATATTTTATAATTTTTATAAATTAAATTATTTGATTTTACATGTATCAAGATAAATCTGACTTTCACTCAATATTTTTAACAATATTTTTTTTATTTTCTATTTACATAGATCAATTACCAACAAAGAGTATACGCATCAAGTTGCCTTCGAAATGATATTGTCACTGTAATAAAATAAAAATAAAGTACAATTTGTCTTTTATCTTGATCCCATAAGCAATTGTAGTCATTTTATTCTTAAAATGAATAGACATTTTTGTACTTGAACCAGTGAACTACACGGCCTATTACGATTTTGATTTTTGAATTTATTCTTATATTGTTATTTGGGTTACTAGGTTCAAAAAGTGACTAAATACTTTTAAGGGATGAGTTCTATTTCAAAAATCTTTTATTGAATTTTATTATTGAGAAATTAAAATGATAGTATTTTATTTTTTATGCGGTAAAGTGATTGTTTATTTTCTCTAGAAAAAGATCAATAAATATTCTGAATTTGTAAAAAAAAATAAAAAAGAGTTTGATTCCATATGATGCATCATTGAGAAGGAGTGAAAATTTGTAGGTGTTATTAACTGCGAATGGCCAAAACTTTTTTCTTAATCAAAACACACACACATATATATATATATATATAAATCACAACAATACATCACTAAATACCGATAAACCAAGTGACTAAAATCAATTAAAAAAATTAGGAACTAAAGTAAAACTACAAAATTTCAGTATTGCAAATATATTTAAGTTAAAAAATTAATGAATAAAAAAATTAAGATAATCATAAAAAAATAACCGGAAAATTAAGACGAGTGAAGAAAAGATAATCGTACTCAGGAATTAAAAATATACTTAAATCACGGTTATAAAAATTAAACCTGGGCACATGACAAGAAAACAGTTTTTTAGAGAGGATAAAAACACAAGTAAGAAAAAGACAAGAAGACAAAAATATTAAAGCCAAGTTTATAAATTATACAGTTGACGGAATAAATCTGTGCAATCCTTTAGGGTCGGAAAATCTGAGTCACACAGCTCACTCTCTCTCATCACTGAAAGGTAGTCACAGTGACTATTGGTCCCAGCGTTGAAGCAGTCTCTGATCCACGAGAGAGCTTTGGTTCGATGGATTAGGGTAACTAGTTTACTTGCTTCTTCTTGATTTACCATTTTGTTCTCCGATTTTACTTTACTTTGTTTATTTACTCGACACAAAGTGACGCTTGGATTTGGAGAATTGAAATCTTTTTCTCTATTTCTCTCACTCGCTCTTATGCTCGTATAATCGCCGTAACTAAGAATCTAGCCTAGAAGCAAAATTGATGTGCGTTGGTTACGTAATCTTATCTTTATTTATTTGATATTTTAGTACGAACATGGTGCGATACGTCATACATGTCTTAAGTTGTTCTGAATATGCAAATTAAAATAAGTAGTGATTGATAGATAGATGGATAGAGGTTAAACTTAGTTGCAGAAATTGCTTAATCACTTAGTGCTATGGACAAGGCGTTATTATCTGAGTTGAGATGAAAGACAGATAAAATGGATCTTAGGATTGTACGATTTGGATGAGGAGCTCAACTTCCACTATCAGTATCTGCTTAACAATTTGGTATAACTGTAACCTTTCTGGTGCATTTCTAGTGATAATTTGTTATGAAAACAAATGAGGAGATAAAGTGCATGAGATGAATAAATGTTTAGCTGTATTAATGTAGCTGTATTAATGTGGTCTGGAATCTCATCTGTTTTCGAAATTGCTCTCTTTATTTGTATGTGAAATCACTTTCTGAGCAAAATAGTAGGGGACAATGATATAAATACGTTAAGATATTTGTTTCGTATCCCTGTGTAATCTAATTTATTGTGTCACTATTTTCAGATGCTGCTTGATGGTATCTTATCCTTCTCTACCGTTTTTTAGTAAAATGAGTGCCTTTTCGTTTCAGGAAATGTGATACTTGATGGTAACTACCATCTTTGAGGTCAAGTCACAACCGCTTGCTAATATGTGAGCTGATATTGTCTCCTACTTGGTACAATGATACAAGTTAGAATGAACCTTTTTTCGGTTTATCTAGCAGCGGGAATAACTTGTAATAAATTATGGAAACAAGGAAGATATGTTGGGCTTTGAAATCTGACACATTTGGAACGAAGCTGAAAGATTCTGTTAAATAACATCGCCTTCCTTCTGAAAATGGGAAAACACCAAGATGAAATGTCTGAAATAATCAATGGACATATCAGCAGTACCACAAAATGCAATTCTGAACGGGTGAGTGCAAAGTTTTTTTTTTTTTATATATATATATATATATATATATATATATATATATATATATTGTTTTGGAATGTTGTTTTCCCCACTTTAGCTAAAATATTATCACTTACCAAAAAAAAAAACTTATCACTTACCTCTTGGCTGATGTTTGATAATTTCAGACTGTGGAGAAATCAAATGAACATCCTGAATGGTTACCTGATGGCTGGAATGTGGACTTCAGAACTCGAAAAAGTGGTGCAAATATGGGATCTGGGTATAAGGTGGTAGATAAAGTCTCATAAAGTAATGATGTGGATATTAATGTTAGAGATGTTGGAAACTTTGATCAGGCCATCTTCTATCTTTTTGTGTCTATTTTCTACACTTTTATTTGGTCTGTAGTAAGTTCTTGTTCTTCCATAAATGGCAGCTTGCTGTTAGTTAGTAGATAACACTGCTAACTTGCAGTACATAATTACCAATGTAAATCTATAACCTGCACCACTCCTCCAGTATCAGAATCATGATATTTGCAGGCAGCCTGTGGGATATTTAGCTAATAACTCAATGCTTGGGTTGTTCACAGCTGGAACATACATGGTCGCCCAGAAATATTTTTAGAATATGCCTTTGATTCGTAATTAAAATTGTAACTATTAGCTTATGGGACAACTGTAATTTTGTTCTCCTGATCTTCTGGCTTGTGATTAGTTGTCTTGTATTATTGGTTTGAGCTGGTTTTGGGGACATATATTTCAAGCCCATATTCAAAATATTTATAAAGGTAATATTCATTGGTAAAACTGTAAAAACTATACTCTTCAATTAATGTGAACTGTTGGGGTATTAATTTGGCATGTTAATAATTAATTACATGACTTAACATGAATTTATCCTTTGTTTTGTATTTTCATTCTCCTCTATTAATTATTTTTAAAATGCTAAAGTAAAAATTATTAGTAAAATAGATGGATCAGTGTGCTGTTATGCATTTGTTGGTCGCTGGTAATATTGCATCTCATAATACTATAAATCTGTGTTTCTTATTACAGTGTTACATTGATCCAAGTGGACACAAATTCTACTCCAAACCGGAGGTGTTACGATATATTGAGACTGTAAACAACAACACCCACACTTCCAAGAAGGAAAAGATATGCAAAAGCAATGTTTGTATTTCTATTTCTTGTCCATTGCATACTAAGAATTGGAAGTTACGAGTTATCTGGATAAAATTGTTTTCCAATATGCAGTTTTAATAGTTTTGGTAATTTTATTTATTTTAGGATGCAGTTGAGAAGTTCAAAGAGGATTTACCACCTGGGCAGATAACAGAAGGCAAGGTTAGGAAAGACAGTAACAGCAATAGGATAGATCCTGTGTACCTTCAAAAAATATTGCTCATGAAATTGATATTGAATGAATTTCTATTTAGTTCATTCCATACCATTAGAACTTGGAAGTTATGAGTTATCTTGATAAAATTGTTTTCCTATACGCAGCTTTTATAGTTTTGAAATGTTGTTTTAGGATGTGGTTGAGAAGTCACCAGTGGAAGATTTACCACCTGGGTGGATAACAGAAGCCAAGTTTAGGAAGGGTGGTTCTGGCAATAAGAAAGATATGGTATGAAATTTCATTGATATTTTGACAGATATATACTTTGCTGCCTCTCTTCCCACCCAAAAGAGGAAATATTTTAATACAGGGCTTGCTAATATACTCTTATTTGTATTTTAGAAAGAGTATGTTAGCAAGTTATAACTTTGGATTTGTTAAAGTAAGCCTAGAAAACAAAAGGGAGTATATTAGCACCCACTGGCACTAGTATACTTCCATCTATTTTTAGGTAAAGTATTTTAGGAAATTACAATTTGGAATTGTAAAAATAATCCCACAGGTGTAGCATGCTAACATACTCGTAAAAACATAGGGGAAGTATATTAACAGCTGTGTTTTAATACAATTAAAATAAATAAAATGGATATTATATAATCTATCTCTCTTTTTTTCTGTTTTCTTTTTAAATCGTATTTCTTCCTTTGGGAGATTCTTAGCAAATCATATCCATTGTGGTTTATTACATCATAGTGTAATATACTGTGTTTGATGGTTTTCCAAATGTTTAGTACTTACATAAATTATGATTGGGTTTCCACAGCTTTATATAGATCCTGTGAGTGGATATGTATTTCGTTCCAAGAAGGATGCACTGCGCTATCTCAACTCTGGAGATATAAGTACTTGTGTGCTTAAACCATATAAAAGACACATCCAAGATGAAGACAAAATAATGGTAAGGCTTGTCTACTCAATACGTATTACAATCTTATAACTGTGGCTCTTATTAAGTATGCCCAATTCCCATTGGTTGTAACTGTTGACTGTTAAAAGATTAAAAGAAGAAGAAAGAGAACATTGTCAGTCACATGGGACAGGAGACTTGTTTTGAAAACAATCTAATGAATCTCGCGGCTCATGAAATTGATTATTGGATGAATTTTTATTTAGTCCATTACATACTATTAGAACTTGGAAGTTATGAGTTATCTTGATAAAATTGTGTTCCAATATGCAGTTTTATATGTTGTTTTAGGATGTGGTTGAGAAGTCACCAGTGGATGATTTACCACCAGAGTGGATAACAGAAGCCAAAGTTAGGAAGGGTGGTACTGGCAATAAGAAAGATGTGGTATGAAATTTCATTGATATTTGACAGGCATGTGCTTTGTTGCCTCTCTCCTCACCCAAAAGAGGAAATATTTTAATACAAATGTACTCTTATTTGTCTTTTGGGAAGAGTATGTTACTAAGTTATAACTTTGGATTTGTTAAAATAATCCTAGAAAACAGTATATTAGCACTAATCGACACTAGTATACTTCCATTTATTTTTGGATGGAGTATTTTAGGAAATTATGATTTGGACTTGTTAAAATACTCCTAGAGGTGTAGCATGCTGACATACTTCTAAAAAACAAGTGGTAGTATATTAACGGCCCCCTTTTAAGACATTTGAATTGGAAAAAATGGATATTTATATAATATCTCATTTTTTTTTAATCTAAGATTTTTTTTTTTCTCATTATATTTCTTCCTTTGGGAGGTGGTCAGCAAAGCATATCCAGTGTGGTTTATTAAATCATAGTGTAATATACTGCATTTGATAGTTCTCCAAATGTCTAGTACTTACATAAATTATGATTGGGATATACTTGCAACAGTTATATATAGATCCAGTGAGTGGATATGTATTTCGATCCAAGAAGGATGCACTGCGGTATCTTAACTCTGGAGATATAAGTACGTGTGTGCTTAAACCATATAAAAGACACATCCAAGATGAAGACAAAATAACTGTAAGGCTTGTCTTCTCAACATGAATTACTATCTTAGAATGGTAGCTTTTATCAAGTATGCTAATTCCCATTGGTTCTAACTGTTAACTGTAATAAGATTAAAAATAAGAAAGAAAACTTTGTCAATCACACAGGACTTGAGAATTGTTTTTAAAACAATCTGATGAATCGATGCCCCTGCAAAAATAAAAAGTTAGGGTTATTTTCAAAATTCTGAAAACTACATGCTCATTGCAATTTCAATTTCTATTTTCAATGTAACATGTGCTATACATAAATACACTTGCAGTTTCTATACTTTCTTTCTGTGGTTTATCATTTCATTGATCCATGATTGATACTAATTGGAAATATATAGATTAACCAAAACAAAAGGAAATTTTATTGAAGTTCCTCCTCCAACACTGGATCAATGGTATCCAGGGTGAAGATGAGCAGGAATGATATAAAACAATGTCTTCCCTAGGAGCTTCCTCCTCTTAATTCCTATGGCCAATCTATTGTCAGCTTTCCTAAGGGCCTGTTCCCAACATGATAAAAAGTGTATACGTTTTCCTAATTTTTTTTTCAAAGCTAAAATTGAAACTGGTACTTCATATCCATTTCAAACATTTAGAGAAACTTCCTTTTTCATGACAACCTTGCCTTCCGCTTGGTGTTAGGTGGTGATAATTCTTATTTTTTAAGATTTCTCAGCTTGCATAATATTCTTTTATAAAAGCTTCTAGTCACATTAATTGTCTAAAGCCAAGCATTTTGTATGTATGGGTCTCCCAACTAATCACCAATATCCGTTTATTATTGTATATGGGAAATCAAGCTGATTTTTTATTTTTTTTATTTTTTAAATCTTGTTTTCTTTTGTTCAATGTAGCCATCATCTACTGGCAAAAAACTGAAACTAAATCAGTCTGCGACTAGACAACAACTTTTTTCAGGTATAAATATCAAATGATCATATTTAGAATTGGCTGATAAATTGTTCTACAAGGTTATTCAAATTTCAAGGATTAGGCTTAGAATTGCTAGATGCTAATGACTCAAAAAAAGGACTAGATGTGACAGATTCTTCTGGAATGATGGCTGCTCCTATTCCCCCAGGTGAACCTGTTGTCAAGAATCAACCGTCAAAGAATGCAGCTGCACTCACTCCTGAAATTAAGAAAACATCTGATCCAGGTAGCTAACTGCTGTTAAAAAGTGTAGCATTTAAGAATCAGAAAAAAGAAGTTTTCTGCTGAAGCTGGATTTCATTTAAATCCTGCAGATGATGTGCAAGAGAAGAATTATGTTGTGAATATGTTGGGGCAGGCTAGTAAAAGGAATCACAGCAACCACAGTTTATCCAAAACCAAGGAGTCAAATGTGGCTCGCCGTTTTTCACGGAGACTCTCTGGGGATGAACCTGACCAGTTGACCAATGAGCTGATGAGCAACTCAATCTCCGACAAAAAAGCTCCCATATATAAAAGTAGAAAGTCTAAAGGTGAGATCAATGCAACCTTGCGGCAAAGTGATGGCCGACCAGCTATGGAGCTTGCAGATCATGCATCAATAAATGGAGAGACATCAAATAAAGGCAGGAAACTTCCTGAAATCACACCCATAACCAGCAATCAACTGAAGAAATTTGATGAAGAAATGAATAATGATGAGAAATCAGAACCTGAGCAATCCTTGGCTTTTCACTATTCTTGGTCTGACCCATGCTTGGAATTTGCAATTCAAACCCTCACAGGTGCATTATCAGCTGAGGATTCAGTTAGTAATGGACCTGTTAGGATTTTCGAAAATGATATGTCTCCCAAAAATAAGTTGGTTGAGAATGTTACAGGAATCAACAGTGACAAAAACTCGCGTGTAAATTCGAAGAAACCCAAAAAAAATATTGAGCTTACAATGCCTAGGCGGTTGTCAAAGCGACTTGCTGGTCAGGAACCTGAGGTATTGCCTACTGAAAAAGCTATTGAATATGCCACAAGAAAATCATGCAATGACGAACCAGATGCTACTGTAATTATAACTAATGGAATGTCTGGGCATCTTCATGCCAGGGAAGAAACCAAGCTTGTTGTCTCGGCATCTGACAGGTTGAAAATGCTATGTGGTGAATCATCAAGCAAGAGTGAGAAGTCATATGATGCCCAAACTGTTCCCAATGAACAAGTGCAGAGACTTGAAGCTGAAAATGTTGGTGATGACAAATCTGATCCACAATTTCCCTCACCCTTTGGGGATTCCTGGTCAGATCCATGCCTAGATTTTGCAATTAAGACTCTTACTGGTGATTTACCAGTTGACACTCCTGCTGCTGACATTTTTCCCGTTATCACTTTTGATATTAATGACCCACCGATTGAAGAATTACTTGATAGTGTGGAGCAGCAGAGTATCAATGAAGAAGCTCGTGATAACCCCAACCAATCCCAGACTAAAACAGAGTTTAATTCTGTTAGCCAGCCACCGAAACAACTCCTGAACCAGCCTGAGCTGATGACCCACCAGACATCCTGTGGAAATGATCTTAAACTTGCAACTAGAGAGTCTTACAAGGTTGAAAACAGTATAACCGAGAATTTTATTGAAAGTGGATCTCAACGTATGGAAGCTGGGAAGGCAAGACAAATGATTGATATAAACAAAATAATACTTGAAGAGGAGCCATCAGAGGAAACACAGGTTCTTGAATGCGAATCTGTTACAGAAAAACCACAACCTGAAACAGCAATTAACCATGACAATTCTGAAAGAGCATTTTCTTTTTCATTTATGGATTCTTGGTCAGATCCATGCCTAGATTTTGCATTTAAGACTCTTTCAGGTACGATACCCGCAGAGGAAAATATAGCAATACGAGGACGTTTCCAGGAACCTGTGAATCGCCATGACCAAAGAGGTGGTGGGTCGACGGTGCTAGACTTTGGATTTTCCAGCATTTCTCATAGTGGTATCTCATTTCACAATGATATGGGGGAGAAATCCAGGCCAGGGCAACAGTCATCAACTAGTTCTACATTCCTCCCCCAGGAAAAACCGGACCTGCATGGTTTCTCGAGGGTCCCTCCTCAAGAACAATACTTTGGGTATAGTAATAATTTTCAGAGAAGGTGAATTCGCAAGACTTTGCTGGCTAGCCCCAGGATAATTAGTTAGCTATTTGTACTCGTTGACTGTACACGTGTAGGCAGCTAAATCAATGCAATGATGCATTCTATTTATTTGGCTGGGGACATCTGTGAATAGATTCTGAACATAAGCTCTGCTTTAATGTTTTGTATTGTCTGCTTAGAACATGTAGGTGTTAACTTTGTGACTTCAAATAGCAAACCTGTGAAAACACAATTTATCGATTGGAACTCCGGTTATCACCTTCAAAAGGAGGGACCACACGGATGATTTTTTTGAGAAATCCAGAAAAGAAACTAACGACTTAAGCGCGAATTTAAAGGTGTTCAAGTTCAAACTAATAAAAAAACAAACAAAATTTGTTTCAAAAATTCGAAAAAGAAGCAAACTTTCGTGTTTTTTATTTTATTTTTATCTTATTGGACCTTTTTTTCTGTAAAACTGATAGGTTAGGCTGGGTTTCTGGAGGCTTTATCTATATGTTTATCTAATAAAAAGGAACGACTTTAAATATTTTTGTTTGTACAACATTAGATCTGGAATCGAATTTAATATCTGATACATATTACTCCAACCTCTGTGATGATTGATATTTTTAAAATTCGAAATTACAGTTAATTAATAGTTTCTTTTTTGGCACAAAATTAATTGATGGAGTTTGAAAGTAATAAAAAGTTTACATAAAAAAATAAAAATATATATCTAATTTTTATCTATTCTTTTTCTGATTGAACCGTATGATGACTTTTCTCGCGTAAAATCAAATATAACGAAATTCATTGTTGGTGGTAATGGTTAAATAATTATAATTGGCGAGAAGCGAAGCATTTAAATACTATTTGGTTTTGATATATTGAGAGAAATATTTTGATTCTAGTGCTTCTTTTTTAAAACGATAATCTTTTTTTAAGTGAACTGAAGAAAGGTAAACGTAAAAAAAAAAAAAAAAAAGTGATCATAAAAAAATTTAATGTAAAAGAGATTGTAAGAGAAAGTTGATATTACAAAAACAAAATTCTATTTGAAAAACAGTAAAAGATTGTTACTAGAACAGAAATATGTAGTCTGGTAATTTTTCAGTGATATTTGATGATTTAATATGTTATGCAAACAATAAATTAGGTGCAAACAGCATAATACACAGACTTCCTTCCACGCCAAAGAAAATAAAACACATTATCGTTGGCATAATTTAAAGTTTCAACCTATAGAGATAATTATAACCCTAAGGAGGCTACTCTAGTCTTCTTGAACATTTAATAATATAGATACATGCATGTCAAGAAAAAGCTTTATCCGAAAATGACGTTTCCCAACCCCAGCCAAACAAGACTTCCACGTTGACTGGCGTGGGTAACTATTGTCTAGGTCGTGATAATCTCACCAATATCAAATATGGGTAATACTGTAATTTCAACTTGGGTATAATGACTGTAATCCAAGAAAGAAATAATTGATCCATTCAAAATGATAATATACTAGACCTGATACCGATTATTTGTATAATTGACCCCTTAAACTTTTGATAAAATCTTAAGAAAATCTTTAATCCTCTGACATCAGATTGGTTTCCATTATGGGATAACATGCCATTATTTGTATATTAAAAAATAAATAAAACTAAGCATTTTATTCACTAAAAAATGTTATAATATCATCAAACATTTAGTTTTTATTGTTTTAATTTTATTAATTTTATCATGATTATTTTTGAAATAATTTATATTATAATTTTTAATTAGTTGAAAGCATAACATTATATGGTACATAAATTTAATATCTTGAAACAGATAGATTTTTTTTTCTCTCTCTAACGTTCAATTCTTTTGGATGTCCATATCTCATTTTTTTTTTTAAATGAGCGCATTAATTTTTAATTAGCATGATCATGCTGTTGTTTATTTTAATCCAACTATCTAATTTTTAAAACCCCACTTTAAAATAAAATGTATTGTATTTATAAAAATATATTAAGTTAATAGGATCTCATGCCGTTATGATGTCACTGCAAGGATCTACTCGCGATTATTCTAAAACAAAATCGCAATCAAATCTAAATTAACGTTAAATTATATTATTTAAAAATATTATCATCTAATTATTTTTAATTGACATTATTATCTATTTATTGCATAACTTCAGTGTGACTTTATCATATTATATATATTTAATTATTTTTATAGTTAATTGTATATATTTTGAATTCACGTAATGTATAATAATATTATAAATTACATAAAAAATAATTAATATTAAATATAATATTTAATAAATTATATATTATTTTATTTGTATTGAATATTATTTTTTAATCATTAATTATGATTAAAAAAATTCTATAACTTAATTATTTATCCTCCTGCCCATAATATTTGTTGTCCAAATATATTTTTGCAAGAATCAGATATCTTTTTGATAACATGAATAAAATAATAAAAGATAATCGTGATATATTTCGTGCAAATATATTATACATGATCACATAATTTCTTCTTGTGTTTTTCTTAAATCGAGCGAGTCTATTACTAACTTAATTTAAATATTTTCTTTTAGAAAAATACTTAATAAACAATTATAATTATCAATAACTATAATAAGTAGACAATTAATTATAAAATATAAATAAATATACAGAATATTGCAGATGTTAAATTGTTTCATTCACCGACCTTTCGTCACTTGTTAGGGAAAAATCAAAAGCAGTTACGAAATTTAGCATTTAAAGGCAAAATTGTTTACTAAAAATATTGTAAATGTACTCCCATCGTAATTTACTAATTTTTAATGAAATCTCAAAGTTTTGAAGAGATTCCTGTCGGTAAGTAAAGTCACACGTTAGCAACACAAAATGAAAAAATAAATAAAAAAAATCAAAACTAAGTTGTTAAACAGATCTCCCACAACGTAGAAAGTTTATTAACAGAATTTCTTTTCTTCCACGATTTCATTTCATCATACACACAGAAACTAAACACAAACTCACTCCGAGGAGGAGCTTATTCATGATCATCACAAACGAAGTTTTAACAAAAACTTCGTATCCTCGTACGCCCATCGAAGGACATACGCTAAATTACTCATACATTTATTTATTTATGATTATTGTTGTTTCACTACTCATTGCTAATACTACCAGGCATCTGAATATGAGGTTCTCCTAATGGACAGAACACAACCTTATAGTTAGACCCAGCAGGACAAGTAAAAGTACTTGTTGGATCATCCTGAGGGTAACTATAAGCATCACGGCACCTATCCTTAAAGAACCTTGAGTAGTTAGTGGGTCCACAACTTCCTTGTCCATTAGTGCAACAATACTCATTCGTATGATACACAGTGCATGGATTGTTACACCCTCCAGGTGCCCTTAAAGGCCCTGGGCACTGTCCATTGATATCAGCAGTGCAACTTATTTTGTGACACCCACCGTTCACTGGGTAAAAGTCCATTGGAATGTTAAACCCATCCACAAGAGAGATGTCATAGAAATCTTGGTTGCCAAATTGGTTCAATGCGAATTCTGCAAGTGTGTTGGGTGGGACACCCCACCCTTGGCAATTGAGGCCGCCCGTGCAGTCTCCAGTTTGGCAGCGGCCACGGCCGCTGCCATCGAAATTGCATCCGGTGCGACCCCAAATGCGAGCCATGGCGGTACCTGGGTTTACCCACAGATTCCATGTTTGGCCGCGGTCGAGGCGGCGGCCACCACCTGGACTTGCTGCTGCCCACACTGTGTAGGGGCAATTGTTGACTATTTCAAAATTGGCTGCGTGTGTTGTGAACACCATGAGTGAGATGAAGAGAGAACATAGTGCTGTGAAGTTGGGTGAGTAAGACATTTTGAGAAGGCAATAAGTGTGTGTGAATTTGGAAGAATGGTAATTGATGTTTATATAGTGTTATAGGATTAAGAGTGAGGGCAGCTATCGCTTATAAATTAATGTGTAGAAACCAGTGGCTCAATTTTAATGATTGTGTGAGGGCGGCTATCCATCTTGCTCAAGTATAAAGATAAGATAAAGCCAAAGAAAGTTTATGATATTATTGGTCAGGTATCTTGTAAAGTTTAATTTAATGCAAATTGAACCATGACTTTTATCAGTTAACCATATTATTTAATTTCATCTTGATATTTATTTTCATTTTCAACTTTATTTCGCATGTTAATACTTCTTCACTTTAACAAGGAAATTTATAATATACAAATAAGAAAATATGATTATGCATAATAGACTTTTTTCATGTATCTTCCCCCGATAATAATATTTTTATACTATATTCATACCATTTTTTTTAATGAAATAGAAGCAAAAAAATAAAATAAAATTATTTTTCCACATAAAAATACTAGTATACCCTCTGCCCGATCCTGTAGTTGGGTCAAACAGAAGAATTGCATTCCAATATTTGGATAAAATAGAGGCGGCTCCATATATAGGTCAGAACGATCCACGATGCTCATTGGTAATTTCCAATTTTATATTAAAATATGTCCTCTAGACAAATACACCAAATTTTGAAATAAATCAAATGAAAAGACACGTAATGTGGAGAAAATGTCCAACTTTAAGCGTAGACAGCATGCATGCAACAGTGGTATACTTTTGGAAGTTCACTTGTTTTTGTGGGTCAATCCTGAAATAATAGTTTTTCTTTTGATTTTATTTCTTGAAAAATAGAATGGTTCCATGCTGTTGGATAGTCTAAGGAGGCTTTGAAGTAATCCAAATCAATGGCTATTGGTACATATCATGAGAAAAAGTGAGACTTAGCGTGTGGATTTTGTTTGGCAAACAGGCCCTAAAGTCTTATATCTTTATCCTCTAGGAAGTCAGTCATGGAGGATTTTGTTTCGTGTGAAACCCAGCTTAGTGGTTTTTAACCTTTGAGAGATTTTCTGGCGCAAAATGAGAAATTGGAGACACGCCAATCTAACATGGTTATTGTTTTAAAACATGAGTTTGTACTCTCTGGTATTCAATTATAGTAAATAATAATATTTAATATATAGAAAATTTACTGTATTTTAATTAACAATTTAACAAAATATTGAGCAATATTGGATTTGGTATTGTCTTGGGTCTGCGCCAAACAGGTAATTATGACGAGAACACAATGATTTTAGTTTTCTTTTAGGTTTTGTGGAGAATTTCGAAACGCAATAACTTGACTTTCCAAAAGTACAGTAAAAAGGTACGTCAAAGTTCAAACATTGTTAGAACGCACTGAACACACGAAAGATCGAATTGAAACACCAAAATTAAACTTATGTTAAATAATTTTGTTAAAAATAATTGGTTTAATTTTTTTACATATTTTAAGATAATTAATTACACCTATTAATTATATTAATTTTTAATAAAATTGTTTAATTTTACTTTTAATTAAGATAAATCAGAGAATGATAATGTTCATCTAAAGAAGTTGATGATAAAAAAAGGGCACCACCCGACCAAAAGTTAAAACGCCGACGGTAAGTTAAAACTTTTTCACAAGTTAAATTTTTTTAATGAGCCACTGTTTTAATTTCTAAAACCGTAAAACATTGTCATAATAATCATTACAATTTCATGTATTTCTTTAAATTTAATTACTCAAGTCACATATATCTACACTCTACAGAACTAATATTATTGGTGTTTTGCACTTTTAGATTTTTTTAAAATTTTTTAGTTTTAAGATAATAATATTGAATTTTTATTACCAAAACGGTGATTTGATTTTTTTGAAAAATTAATATAAAATGTGTTATTTTCGCAATGTATCGCTCTTAGAAATTAGTATATTCCCCACTAATAGTATCGGCCTTTATTTAGATTTTTTTTGACAAACTACTTTCACAGTATATATTGTTTATATTTCATTCTTTGTTTTTTTTATTAAACACTTCCTTTATCATAGGGATAATCCCTTAAGACGTAGAATAATTTTTATAGGTTGATTGACCAATTGATGGGCTCAAGCTGCCTTGAGCCACCTATCTATATTACATGCCCAGTCGAAATTGGGCTGATCCTTTCCGCAAATTATGATAGTGTCGAAGGGTACGGAAGATTGTAGGTATTATAGACCATGTCTCACTGAGATTGTGTTGGCTAACTGATTGTTGAGCCTAGAACACTTGACATTAATAATGATATGAGGTAGAGTCACATCATCTCAGTACTGTAATATATATATATGTATTATTTTTAATATATGCTGATGTGTTTGGTCTATAGTTGAAGCCATATTTAATGAAATTTTTTCGCTTTCTAAAATAAAAGTACTATAATATTATTTTTATAATAAAAGCCAATTACATTTAGCATAATAAGCAGTACAGCTTGTTATACATGGATCATTGACCGTATCCGACTTTTGTAATGAATCATAAATCAACAAACTAGAACTTACCTCTAATAGCAAGAACCGCTTGTTAATATACTGTCATATTTTGGAATTTAATCATGTAAATGTTATTACATACTAATTTTGGTACAAAGAGAGCACATCCCACAAGAGATCCGCGCCCAAAGCCCCAACATCAACTCTTTTATTTGGAGATACGATACAGATATCAAAGTGTGCAATAGCACAAATAGTGATAAATCACGAAACTAAAAGAAAAAAATAAATAAAAATAAAGCAGTTGAATCAAGGACAAAATACAAGGTTATAATCGGTTCCTCCTGTGCATGTGAATGTACTCGTTGCATCATCGGTAGGGTAACTGTACGCATCCGGACACCTATCCTTGAAAAACTTGGAATAATCAGTGGGACCACATGAGGCAGCACCTGAGGTACAACAATACTCAGTCGTATTGAAAACCGTGCACGGGTTGTTGCAACCGCCAGGAGCCTTCAGCTGAGTAGGACACTCTCCGGTTATGTCCGCCGCACATTTCACGGAACTGCAGTTATATGTCGGACTCAACTCTAGAGGAATGTTGAAACCGTCGACCAGGGAGATGTCGTAGAAATCAAGGTTGTTATACTGGTTTAACGCGAATTCCACGATCGTGTTTGGGGGTGTACCGTAAGTGTTGTTGCACACTAGCACACCGTTGCAGTCCCCGGTTTCGCACTTACCGCGTCCTGCGTCGTCGAAGGTGCAGTTTGTTCTACCCCATATGCGTCCTCCCGTTGTGCCGTTATCCACGTTCACGCTCCATGACTCGTTCGTGTTCAGCCTTGCGCCGCCACCCGGCACGGCCGCCGCCCACACCGTGTAGTTGCATCGGTTTGTAATGGTGAAGTTCGCCGCCTCAGCTGCGGCCGCGAAACTTATGGCCACCAAGAGGAAAATGGTGAGGCTTTTCGTGACGGTCATTGTAATTGGTTTGTTTGTTTAATAAGAAATTAAAACACGTAAGATGTAGGGTTAGTGCATATTATTTTTATAGGGTGAATTCGTTTTTGAAAATTTCATCTGGTGATGTCATCTTGGAGATTAAATTGTGGACTTTGTGACCAGTCGTGCAATTTGAAATCAAAATAACTTAATTTGTATACAAATGGAGATGCTTAGCAAATTTTGTCACGTTAATATATTTCAACGTGGTTTTAGCCGTGATTGTAGAAAGTTGGTAATTTAACTTCAGAAAATAAGAATTCATTTCCATCTTCTAATGTGATTAATTTCTCATACATTACTAATTTGAAAATTAATAGTATGCGAAAAAAATCCATCGAAACTACACGTAGATAATCATTATAAAATATGAAGAAAAAAAATATATATATAAAAAATGTGAACTTAAAAGAAATTGCTCAGAAATATATCAAAATTAGTGTCAAATCAAGTACCTAAATCATATATATATTTATATATAATAGTCTCATGTTACTTCTTATGGATGTTATATTAACATATCATTTTCATTAAAAGAATAACTTATTAAGATGGAGGTGGTAATTAAATAACTCTCCAAGTCAAATGTCAAATTTGAATTTTTTATAGAGCATACGAAGGTTGAAAAATAAATACTGAATACAACAAGTACAAGATAAATAAAAGTCTAATTGCCGAACATGGCAGAAAGTGTTGAAAATCTTATTGTTAAATATTCCACATTTCTTTCATCCTCATCTTCTAGTTGGTGAATCCTCAAATCAAGTTTCATGACTTGTTTACTTGCGTGTGAACCAGAGATTAGAAAAGTCCAATCATTCAGACACCGTAAGACAAACGGGCCGGATAGTACCACCGCGAAAAGCAAGCGAATGGGTTTGGGTTTTATGGGTAGGAGGCCCATTAAGAAACACGGGGCCCAATACTACGGAAGCTTTCATCATACTATCCATCAACAATTAACCAATAACAAGAAAAGTGCAACGCAAGCAAAACGTTAATTTTGGAATAAAAAATAGCCGTCACTTTGCATTTGTTTAGCTTCCAACAGAAGCTGCTTCTAATGTACACTAAAGAGGCCGTTAAAACCGCTCACACCACTTACTCCAGTCGTTTCTATTTCCACACTAGTCTCAGTATTCACCACTCTCTTCTCACCTTTTCTTCAGCGTTTTCTTTCTCACTCTTACTTTCGAGTACGTGCAAAGAGATATTTCATAGTTTTAATTCATTTAAGTGATAATCTTTTTAACATTTTCTGTTTTCCTTTCCATAACACGTTTGCTGCCACAAGTTTTAATCGATTATCGTCTTGTCTCTAAATTATTATTATCCGTGGATTTTGTTCAATGTTCATATAAGAATATGCGGTATTTTTGTGTTGTAGAATTTGATTTAGAAAAACATCAATGTTTGAGGTTAAAAAGGAGCTCGAGGATTTCAATTTTGATTCACCTTCTCCAGATGGATTTCATTTATGTCTTTCTTCGCTCAATTGCAATTGTGATACCTTTCTTATGGAATCAACTCCCAATGCAGGGTAAGCTACTGGTCTTAGTCTGAAATTTCATCTGCATTTGCATCTCAAGTGGTACATGACGGTTTTGAACTCACATCATGCTATTATTAATGAAAAACATTTTATGCTCATGGAATAAGTAAACCACGAGATTCATGGATTATAGTTTAATTTTTCAATGCTCTTGCTAAATTTGTTTATTGCATTTACTAATTTATTTTTTCACAAATTTAATAGGAGAATTAAAGGACAAGCTAGACGCTGGACAGAGGAAGAGGTCAGTCGTTTGAGTTTAACCCTCTCTTCCTGTTAATGGAATTTGCAATTTTTCTTCTTACATTATCTTCTATCAGGGTTGTTTTGGTAGCTTACACATTAAGGTGTTAACTCTTTCTAACTTTGCAATCACATGGCTCTGATAAACAGGACAATCTTTTGATTGAGAAGGTCAAGAAGCACAATGGAAGGAACTGGAAGAAAATAGGTGCATATAGCATTATCAGTATCAGTTTCTAGTATTGTAATTTATATTTAATTTGTTCATCAAATAGTTGCTAGTGTCTACTTTTTTTACTGTGTCGTATACTTTTTTCACAACTGCAATGTTATTTTGAAGTGATGTTCTATAAAACTTTAGATGAAATATAGTTAGTTAGATACTTTCGATAACATTATCGTAATATTTTTAATTTATTCATACAGAAGTTTAATGCCAAATATACTTTTCGGCTCATTGCTAACTCAAATTGGTCCTTTGCAGCCGCATACCTCCCTGGGCGAACTGATGTCCAATGCTTGCATCGCTGGCAAAAGGTTTTAAATCCTGATCTTGTTAAGGGATCATGGACAAAGGAGGTGTTCTTCTAGTAACTATTGTCATGATTTTTTTTTAATGTTCTAATTTGTGCTTTATTGACATGATTGTTGATTGTGATTGCGGTCTGCTCTTCTCCATTTTAGGAGGATGATTGCCTCATTGAACTGGTCAGAAAGAATGGTACCAAGAGTTGGTCTTTTATTGCAAAATACTTACCAGGTCGTATTGGAAAGCAATGCCGAGAGAGGTATGCAACAATAGACCTTACCAAGTGTTTTACATTTATAGCATAGAGTAGCCAATTTTGTATATACTGTGAGTTTCTTTTTTGTCTTTTTTAATGGATTACTGTTTCTGTGACACAATGGCAACTTTTGTGTACATTGTGATTACTTAACGATTGGTTGTGTCTAACTAACTCTACGCATGTTACCAACTCATCAAAGACCATATTGAATAAAATTGAGTATCTTCTATGCATTTCGTAGATAACCTCAGGTTTTATATTTGGCAGATCATTGTTTGTGTGTTTTCTATAAAATACGTTTAAGTACTAGTAGTTAATTAGTCATCATTTCAGGTGGCACAATCATCTTGATCCGACTATAAAGAAGGATGCATGGACAAAGGAGGAGGAACGAATACTTGCTTACTATTACCAAATATACGGCAGTAAGTGGGCAGAAATGGCAAGGTTTCTTCCCGGAAGGTACTTATTTGTATATATTATGTAGGCTTCAAAAATTTAAGATAAAATATATTTTTAATCATGTTAATATATTTAAATTTGATTAAATTTCTTTAATATTTTTATGAGTCTTAGTCCTCATAAATTTTAAAATGTTAAAAAAATACTCCTACCATCAATTTTTAATTTTACTAAAATACCGTGTATAACTAGATTTGATTATGAAAATCTATTTACTAGATATTAAATAGGTAGAGCCAAACAGTGTGAACTGTACAAGTTAACAAAAATTATGGATAAAATATATTTTCAAACTATGCTTGAGTTATATTTTAAAAATTAAAAATATATTTAAGTCCAATACATAATATTTTCCCACTAATAATAAGGATGGAAGTTAACGATGTTTAACAAAATTAAATACTATGGTAAGAATTTTGTAAAATAACCTACACTTACAAATTGCAATCTCAAAGATTGAAACAGAAGTTTATTCAATATTTATGCAACTTCTCGTTTATGATCGTACTTGTCTATGTCACCTCGCCTCTCCTTTTGAAAGCAAAGTAGGCTAAGAAAATCATAAGAATAGTTTGTAATATTAAAGACACGCATTTCTGAAGTGCTATAGACATTTTTGTTATCTTATGACCCATGATAATTCTTCCTATCTTTTGGGTAAGCCAGGCCTGACAATGCTATAAAAAATCATTGGAACTGCTCAATGAAGAAGAAATTGGATGCATCATCACTGGGATGTGACATAAATGCTGCCACTTCCAGTTTCTGTGCTTCTCGAATAAAGCCAGCTCATGTTTTGTCTAAAGTCGAGACTCTAAGTTTCAGCGGAATGGTTTCTCTCAAGCAGAATCAATGGTTAACAAAATTGATTCTTCAAAATACTTCTGGAGTGGAATCTTCCTCTGAAAAAAACTATTTTAATGGTGAAACTCTGGAGGCCTCAAGTCAAGGTAGTGAAAGCAGATTGGATAATTCACCCAGTGAGGTGCACACCGTTACATGTTGCGAAGAAAACGAAGCCAACCTTGCCTGCACAATTAAACTTATGGATAATTCTCTGGATATAGTTGCAAAGAATTTGGGTACATCTCCCAAACGGCAAAAGGTTTCTTTTTCAGATGCAGAGTTTAATTTGGGAGACGAATCTGACAGTCCCCTTTTGAGCTACTCAAAATCGGCCAACCGTGAAAAGAAAGGTCAAGCTGGAAAGGGACGAATCAACAACACAAGTAGTATGCCACATAGTGCCGTTGGCATAGAATTCAGTGAATGTCTAAGTCCAAAAACTCCGATCGCATGTGCGGACAACAACGGTTGTACTCCCCCAACATCTATACTTAGGAATTACACCGCCGACATCAGCCCAGAAGCTGTGCTAAGAAACTTAGCAATGACCTATGATAATGTTCCTTCAATTATAAGGAAAAGGACAACCAGAAAGGCAAGCTATTATGACAGTGACCAAGCACCTTCAAGAATGATCTTTTGTACTCCAGAAGCAGAACGTGTTATTGGCTTTAGATAATTTAGAACTGAACCTTGTTATTGGTTGGTGTGTTTGGATCCACGTTGATGCCTCAAATTCACGTTAATATCATGAAAAGTCGCTGAAGCTAGAAAGACCTGCTTCAATGTTGACGTGCTTGCGGTTAGACAGCCTTAGACCAAACTCTTCAGCCATAGCTAAATATGTGCAAGGATGGATACAATGACCGGATATGATTTCAATTGTAATATCTGACAGCAGAAATATTTTTGCTAGTTTTTATTGTTAGTTAAATTTTATCCAAACTCGAATAAAAATGCATTTTCACCTGAGACATTGCGAGCATATTTCTTAGATTTTTTATTATTAACCAAATTTTCTTTGGCATTTCCATTCGTTATTTTTTTTTTTTTTTAATTTCTTATATTCTGTTCGTCAGCCTTTCCTCAGAAGAAAATTAAATTCAACAATGAAGGAGATGGGCCTAAACCATCGTTTTCTAGCCCTTGCAATTTTACTTTGGGCATCTTTGACAGCTAAAGAATCCAAACAACTCTTTGATCCATTAGGTTAATAGTTCAGCTGAGAGAAATGCATAAGAAAATTTATCGTATCCAATTCTTATTGCAATTTGCAGGAAACAAGGTCGAGATGATTAACCGGAAGACCCAAAAAAATGAAAGTATTAACAAATTATCCAATCTTTTCAAAGAAGACAATTCTCTACGTCCAAAATTAAAATAATATATTTAAAACACATATTAAATTCGTTTTTAATTTTATTAAAAAAGTATTAATTTCAATACTTGTAAAATTTAAAATATCACCTAATGATAATATAGTATGTATTTAGTCATGCCATGAATAAAAGTTTCCTTCAAAAAAATATATTTAAACAAAAATAATATGTTCTATTTAACAGTACAAAAGAATTTCATAGGAATGAATGACAATTGGACAAATGATACAAAGGAAAATTAGGTTGTTTAGTTAATATAATTGCTTTTTATCAAAATTCGATTCGTATTATCTCAGATATTCCTGAACTAGAACTCACGAAGAACATGCACTTACTTTTGAAACAAATTCATTTCAAAAGGGTCATATCCCACCATAGGATAGCTCCTGAATGGCATCGTATAAATATTTTTCTCTTCTTTAAAATTTATAGTCAATTTTAAGTCATTGTTTCATTTTCTCCCACTCATTAAATATTTAGTCATGAGTGCATCTAATTTAATTTCACATGACAATAACAATTCTAATTATTTTTAATTGTTTGAGCCTTATTTGATATTGATTTTTTAAAGAGTTTCTTTCATACCTTATCCTTCCGTAATCCGTAGGGTCGTATATTTCTCATTTTGTCGGGAGGAAT
The DNA here is from genome assembly GCA_026586105.1 of Hylodesmum podocarpum. NCBI lineage: Eukaryota > Viridiplantae > Streptophyta > Magnoliopsida > Fabales > Fabaceae > Hylodesmum > Hylodesmum podocarpum. The sequence continues at coordinate 2,000,106 of JALJEV010000646.1, forward strand.
GTCTTTTTATTTTCTATACATATATGTAGTTAGTGACGAGTAATTAATACTAATAGTAAGTGTATTGTTGTAAAAAAGATAAATAAGTTATTCTTATCATTTTATTTAATTATTGGTCAATCATCTTTTATTTTAATTTTCACCAAAATAGGGATTAATTATTTCATAAATGTTTGACATATGTATGAAGGCAACATGAATTCTTTATATTCTTTCTTTTTCTTTTCCTGGTAGAAGCAAGAGATATATTTAATAATTAATGTACCGGGCCGAGTTGGAGAGCTCTCCTCTCCCTTATGGTCGGACCTCGGCTAGAATCCGAGGTGGAGAGTCCACCTCTCCCCCTTGCTCGGACCTCGGATGAAGTAACTGTTCCCTGAAAAATAGGAGCTTATAAACTAACGGACTTATCTAATGGCCCTATCTAATGGACTTATGTAACTACCTTTGCGAGATCCACGGAGAAAACCCTAAAACGGTCTTATAAATAACATGGACTAAGCAAAGAGAAAGACTAATGAACAATCAATAATCACACTCTAAAATCAGAGAAGAACTTACCTACAAAGGGAGGATACCCATCCTCTCGTCACCTCGTTTTACAGAGGCCGAGCTCATCTCGGCCATTACCCAGATTCTACCAAGAACATTTGGCGCCCACCGTGGGGCGAGGTAATCCTTCATCCCACGATCACGAGACCAATGGTTCGCACTCGCAGCCATTCGAATCCAGCCATGGACCCAACCATCAGAGACATGATCCAACAACACGTCGACGCCGCCCTAGCTACTACCCGTCAGCAAACGGAAGCCCTGCTGTTGCAAAACCAGGAGATAACCAGAGAATTACAGACCACTCAGACGGATATGCGCGTACTCAGGCGCCAGAGAGATGAGGGGGCATTGGAATTACAAGCCCTGAAAGATAAAGTCCTTGCGAGCGCCAACCCAAACCAGCCTGGCGCACACGAAGAAGAAAACCCTAGACGCACAGACCCCACATGCTCCCATTCACACGTAGGAGGCTCCCACCGTCGATACACAGGGGAGAATAACCCTACGGACCAATCTTCCCCCCGCCGTCAACCGTCCCAAGCTCAACCCTTTTCGGATCTAGGGCCGCCGCCACGGGGCTGCAGTTTTGACGCCTTGGTCGCCCTCACCCCGTTCACTACAAATATCATGGATGTGAGCGTACCAGAATCATGGAGGTGGTCGGCCCACGACAAGTATGATGGCACCACCTGCCCGACCACCCATGTTCAAGCCTTCCTCACCCAGGCTCTGAATCGCACCAAGGATGACCGAGTTCTTTGCCGAATGTTCCCGGCAATCTTCAAAGGTACCGCTTTGAACTGGTACTACTCGATGCCCCCAAGTCGATAAGTTCGTTCTCGGCGTTTTGTGACCACTTTCAAGCTCAGTTTGCCGACGCCAAACCGACCCCTGCAACTGCCATCACCCTATACCATTTGGTCCAAAGGGAAAGGGAATCTTTGCGTGACTATATGGCACGATTTTTGGAGGCATGTCGAACGATTCCCGATCTTCACCTGGCGGTAGCGTTGCAAACAATTCAAGCCGGGCTCAGGTCGGGCAACTTCTCGAAGTCGTTATTTGCAGAGCCGCCTGTGGACATGAACGAGCTAAGGAAGAGGGCGGCCCGATTCATGGCCATTGAGGAAAACACGGAGGCTAAGCGCCGAGTCGAGGGCCGAGATCGGCGAGAGTCGGTTAAAACGAACGAGAGGTCTGCTCGGAGATCCGACAAAAGCAGAGTCCGCTATACCTCGTATACCGCGCTGAATTCACCCAGAGACAAAATCCTTCGGGAGGCCTACGCCTTAGACTTGGTACGGCCACCCTCACCTTCCCCTTCGCCGAGGAATGTCGACCCCAACAGGAGATGTGCCTATCATCGGAACCAAGGTCACACTACTGAGGAGTGCAGGAATGTGCGGGATATAATAGAAAAATTAATTCGCAGCGGGGAGTTACGCCGATTTATCCAAGGTGAACAGGTCCGACGTGATCCGAGGAACGATTACAATCCTTCTCGCCGAGAGGAGAGTAAGGAAGACCGACGTTCGTGGAAGAAACGAAAGGAACAAGATCGGAAACGGGAGCCCGACCAGAACCCAGACCAGGTACGCGGGACTATAAATAGCATCGCCGGCGGGTTTGCAGGGGGAGGAGCCTCCTCCTCTGCAAGGAAGAGATATGCTCGTAGCGTCAAGCACGTGGAGCTCTCCGAAAGAGGTCGCTCCCACTATCACCTTCTCGCATTCCGACTTCAAGACGGACGATCCCGATCCACGCTTGACCCAATGGTAATCTCGGCTACGATTGCCAATTGGCGCGTACGGAAGGTGCTGATAGATCAGGGGAGCTCGGCAGACGTCTTCTACTGGTCGGTATTCAAGCAATTGGAATTGCCCGATTCCGTAATTCTTCCTCATCCCGAGCCACTGCTCGGCTTTGCTGGCGAAAGGGTTCACGCCCGAGGTTATGTAGAGCTCCTCACGACCTTTGGGGGAAGTGACGCCTATCGGACAATCAATGTGAAGTACCTTTTGATAGACGCCGACACGTCGTACAACGTCATCATCGGGAGACGTACTCTTAATCAACTCGGGCTTGGTGGTGTCGACCCCACATTTGGCCATGAAGTTTCCGATGGCGGCCAACAAATCGTCACCATTAAGGCCGACCCTAAGGTAGCTCGGGTATGCTATGCCCGAAGTTTGAAGGTTACCCCCTACACAGTCTGAGCTCGGGACGAAAAAGATAAATCGAAGCCTACGAATATATGCTCGATCCAGCTAACTAAAGACGAAGAGTTCGACATGAATCCCATAATAGAGTTTAAGGAGGAGCGCCCCTCCTTCTTGGAGCCGTTAGTAGATTTGAAGATCGGCCCTCAGCCGAATCAGGTAACTAAGATCGGTTCATCTTTGACCAGCCCGACTCTGGAACATGTGATTCAAGCCCTCAAGGACAATGTCGATCTCTTTGCGTGGAAGCCGGCAGATATGCCGGGTGTCGACCCCGATCTCATGTGCCATAAGTTATCTTTGTTTCCTCATGCTAAACTGATCTCCCAAAAGAAGCGGAAATTGGGCGAGGAGCGTAGGGCTATAGTACAAAAGGAGGTAGCTAAATTATTGGAGGTTGGCTTCATTCGGGAAATCATATATACCACGTGGCTCGCTAATGTCGTCATGGTGAAAAAGGCAAATGGAAAATGGAGAATGTGCACTGATTACACCGACCTAAACAAAGCTTGCCCGAAAGATACCTATCCCCTGCCGAGCATAGATCGGTTGGTAGACAACACCGCCGGGTACGAGGTTTTCAGTTTTCTCGATGCATATTCAGGGTATAATCGATCTCGATGTACCCTGACGAGCCGAAGATAAACGACCTTTATGTCAGCCACGACCAACTATTGCTACCAAGCCATGCCTTTTGGTCTGAAGAATGCAGGAGCCACTTATCAAAGACTGATGGATAAAGTGTTCAGAGAACAGATCGGGAAGAACATGGAAGTATACGTTGATGACATGGTGGTTAAATCCACTACTCGTGAAGCTCATCCGCTCGATCTACAAGAGATGTTTGCCGAGCTCCGACGTCACATGATTCGTCTTAACCCCGAAAAATGCGCCTTCGGGGTAGGAGGGGGAAAATTCCTTGGATTCATGATCTCCCAGAGAGGGATTGAAGCGAATCCTGATAAGTGCGAGGCCATCCTCTCCATGTCGAGTCCGACCTGCCTCAAAGATCTTCAACGTTTGAATGGACGGCTTGCAGCGTTATCCCGGTTTTTACCAAAGCTGGCGGAATATAGTAAACCCCTATTCCGATTACTAAAACAGTCGAGGAGATTCGAATGGAACGAAGAATGTGTCTCCGCCTTTGCAGGCCTACGCGAAAGAATATCAGCCATCCCAACGTTGGGCAGTCCTCAGCTAGGCTTGCCCTTATATGTGTACTTAGCAGTTTCTAGCAGCACAGTAAGCTCAGTCTTGGTGAAAGAAGTGGACAAGATACAAACGCCGATCTACTTCGTAAGTAGGATGTTACAACCTGCGGAAACACGCTATCAAACAGTGGAGAAGTTGATCCTTGGCCTGGTCTTCACAGCCAGACGACTCCGATATTACTTCCGAAGCCACAACGTAATCATCCGCACCGACCACCCTATCCGTCAAATCCTCCAGCGGCCCGATCTAGCGGGGAGGATGACCGCTTGGTCAGTAGAGTTATCCGAGTTCGGACTCACTTACGAGCCGAGAGGTCCGATGAAGGCACAGTTTTTGGCCGACTTCCTCACCGAGCTTCCTGACATCGGCGATAAGGATACTTGGTGGACCTTGCGCGTAGATGGCTCTTCAAATAAGAAAGGGAGTGGAGCTGGAGTTCTGTTAGAAGGACCCGACGGCTTGATATTAGAACAAGCCATACGCTTTTCGTTTGTGGCCTCCAATAATCAGGCCGAATATGAAGCCCTCCTTGCCGGCCTAAGATTAGCACGTGACATGGGCGTCCGCCGCCTACAATGTTTCAGCGACTCTCAGCTCATCACGTCACAGGTGAATGACGAATTCCAGGCTAAGGAGCCTTTGCTTCAACAATATTATCATCGGGTAAAGAATTGCCTTGCACACTTCGACAAATTTGAAATAGCACATGTACCACGGGAAATTTAATGACGAGTCGACTCTTGTCCAAATTGGCGAGCTCCCGAATTGGAGGACAACACCATTCTATCATCCAAGAAGTATTAGCGGCTCCCAGCTGGGATAGAGATGAAGTGCATGCATTAACCAATGAGCCGAGTTCATGGATGACACCGATTGTCACTTACCTCCGCGATGGGATTACACCGGGTGAGCCTAATGAGGCACGCCGATTGCGTCGACAAGCGTCGTTCTATATCATACAAAACCAGGAACTATACAAGCGCGGTTTTCCTCCCCTTCTTCAAGTGTTTGGACGAGGAACGAGGCTCGGTATGTCATGGCCGAGCCGCATAATGGTGCCTCGTGGAATGCACTCGGGTGCCCGAAGTATGGCTACAAGAATAATTCGAGCCGGATATTATCGTCGACGCTCAAGGAAGATGCGAAGCGCTTCACCCGAGCTTGTAAGAAATGCCAGAGCACGGCCCCTACCTTCTCCGCGCCGACCACCCCGCGAGCATAGTCTCCCCTTCGTCGTTCGATTATGGGGAATGGACATCCTCGCCCTTTTCCCCGCCTATTAGACAAGCTAAGTTTCGATAGTCGTTGTGGACTACTTCACAAAATGGATTGAAGCAGAGCGGTGGCCAAGATCTCAAGAAGACAGGTTCAACAATTTACATGGAAGCATATTATCGTAGGCATGGAATCCTCATACAATTGTGACGGACAATGGTCGTCGGTTCATTGACAAGACCTTCCATTCCTTTTTGACCGACCTCGGCATCCTACATCGAACCTCGTCCGTCGAGCACCCACAAACAAACGGCCAGGCCGAGGCCGCTAATAAAGTTATCCTGAGTGAGTTGAAAAGGAAGATCGGCCAAGCAAAGTGGCTCTTGGCCGAGGAAATACCGAGCATATTATGGGGTTATCATTGTTCCCCCGGTCATCCACGCAAAGAGACTCCTTTCCGTCTAACTTATGGACCGACGCCATGATCCCCGTCGAGGTAGGAGAGCCGAGTATACGAAGAATATCCTATGATCAAGGCCAGAACGAAGATTCCCTCAGGGAGGAACTCGTCCTCATCGACGAACTTCGAAATGAAGCTCAGGTCAGAGACCTCGCCGCCAAAACAAGGGCAGCTAGACGCTATAACTCCCGAGTCCATTACCGAGCCTTCATCCCGGGAGACTTGGTTTGGAGGAAGACCGGAGAGGCCAGGAAAGATCGGACATGCGGAAAACTCGCCGCCAATTGGGAAGGGCCGTTTCGCGTTTGTGACAGCCTAGCCAACGGTTCATACAGGCTACAAGAGTTGAGTGGTCGATCTCTGCCCAATACTTGGAACGCCACACACTTGGAGACTTACTTCAGTTAATTTAAATAGGAATTTGTCATTTGAATTTTGTAAGTAGGAATTGGTAATTTTTAGGGCCGGTGTACTCTTTTTCCTCAGATCAGGTTTTTCCCTAAGGAGGGTTTTACTGGCTGAGTTTTTAATGAGGCACCGACGATGGCCATCAATAAAGTTTGATTTTACTTATTATCTGTAGATTGTTGGCACTCGGCCTCACCCGAGTTAAATTCAATTATTAGCGCTCGGCCTCACCCGAGCAGAGGAACTAGAGTTCCCATATTGGCGCTTGGCCTCACCCAAGCAGAGGAACTAGAGTTCCCTTATTGGCGCTCGGCCTCACCCGAGCAGAGGAACTAGAGTTCCCATATTGGCGCTCGACCTCACCTGAGCAGAGGAACTAGAGTTCCCTTATTGGCACTCGGCCTCACCCGAGCAGAGGAACTAGAGTTCCCATATTGGCACTCGGCCTCACCCGAGCAGAGGAACTAGAGTTCCCATATCGGCACTCGGCCTCACCCGAGCTAAAGAACTTCGAGTTCAATTATTGGCACTCGGCCTCACCCGAGTAGAAGAACTACGGTTCCATTATTGGCACTCGGCCTCACCCGAGTAGAACTACGGTTCCATTATTGGTACTCGGCCTCGCCCGAGAGTAAGATTATTACAGATCGGCAACATACACACGAGCAGAATATCGAAGTAAATAACGCCGCACAAAAGCATGAACGACGAAAGGAACAGATTTAATATATTTGTTCAAGATTACATAAAACTGTATAATGAAATTACAGAACAAAAGATAATGAAAGGCGCATAGTCCTCAGTACAAACATTCTCGGTCTACAAGTTGACCGTCCTTCACATCCTTCAAATAGTCGAAGGAGTCTTCGGCAAGATCGGGCCTGAAGTGCCGAGCCTGGCGCACGGCCGCGTCGAATCCTCCATAGAAGCTTTCGGCCACCGCCCCTTGTAGAGCTTCGACCTCCCCTTCTTTGGCAGCAAGGTCCGACTCCGCCTGACCTAGGCGGTCACTTGTCACCTTCAACTCCTTCTCCTTCCTTGCGGCTCTATCGTCGGCTTCGTTGGCACGAGCCCCGGTCATCTCGACCTTATCCTCCAGATGCTGCAGGGTCGCACGCATCTTCTCCATCTCCGCAGTCAGTGTAACGCCCCGCCGTATTTCATTGCTAAAATATTTTCTTTTTATCCATTTATTATTATTATTTGAAAATGTTTCCCTTCATTTAGATTTCTTTAAATAAAATCTTAAAATAATTTTCCTTGCTAACAAAAACGTCACCAAAATAAAACACATCACATAGATCATATCGTAACCATACATCAAAAGTTATTTACAAAACGTCACATAAGTACGTAATATTGTAATAATTATAAAATACACATTATTCACAAAAATCCTCATGTTAGCTATCCTTCCTTCACATCTCCAAATAGAATTATCCTGTTAATCTGCTCCCCCAAATAAAATTTAGGATCATCACAGGTGTCAAACCACAGACACAAACACGCAAGGGTAAGTTCCAATATCTTAAAAATACTTATCATGTAAAAATATCAATATAATACATATCATGTAAAAATATCAATATAATACATATCATGTAAAAATATCAATATAATACATATCATGTAAAAATGTCAATATAATACATATCATACTCACATAAATAAAGAATGAATTAATGACTAAATGAAATTTCTATATGATGCATGCTCCAACCTCAACTCCAAAAATATGCAATGTGGTACCATCTCAGATAATACGACATCATCATCGTAAAACTTACCGACCAGTTGGGATTTCACAGTGGTACGTAATCTCATAAACAATCATGTGATCATCATGAATTAAATGAATTCTCACTATAAAAATCCCCAAGTCCGGCATCCCACCTAGACGCACGGATTAAGTTATTATCTCGCACCTCTAACCGAGGCCACCTCTTTTGAGGCATGCATGAATGAATGAAAACTTATCTCCCTTTCTAAAAATCTCATTTATAATCATTCATATTTTGATGTACCATCAAATACCAAGAATACTAATAAACATCATGAAACCAGTAAATCAAGAAAACACCAAGAAAACACCCATCAAAAGTAATGTATACGTGAACAGTACCGTATACGTGAACAGTACCGTATACGTGAACAGTTCCGTATACGTGAACAGTAACGTATAAGTGATCGTAGTCCGTGAATAGTACACCAGGTAAGTTCCCAGGAAAGAGAGGTGGGTCACTAATGGACACACTTAAGTACCAAGTCTTTCCTTAGCCTAACTTTCCTAGACGTCACTTCCACACTACCACCCTTTTCCTAACAACAAGAATAATTCGTTCGATGTGGAAGATCGGACAAAACCGCAACCACAGAAAGCATACTAAGAATTTTCTTAGCACCTTAGTATCAGATAAAATAAAGATAATAACAACAAAGAATAGTAAGATAAGGATAGCTCCCCTTACCAATTCCTCCTAGCTTCCTATCTTCCTCTACCTACTTACTTCTCTCTTGATTGAAGAGATTTCTTCCTAAGAGATTTTGAGAGAATGAAAGAATGTTCTTGAATTTGTGATTATAATTGAAATTCTAGGCCCTATTTATAGAATTTCAAAAGTTACTATTTGCACAGTAATTTTTACTATTTGCACAGTGATTTGAATATTAAAATGTAACCCGTGTAACCCGTTTTTTATATTTTATTATTTTTTTTTTTACTATTTGCACAGTTAGAATTTACTATTCGCACAGTATTTTACTATTTGTACAGTATTTTACTATTTGCACAATAGTTTACTATTTACACAGTAAATTACTATTTACACAGTAATTTACTATTTACACGTAATTCAGAAATTTAAAATAATGTTCGAAATATCAAATAATAATAAAAATGTCAAACAACAAATTTATTTTTCTACTACATTTTTATTTAGAAAGGTAATCATAATTTTCTCAAATTACGTAATAATATTGCTACCCAATGATAAATTATTATTTTTTTTTTTTGAATTACATTTTCTGTCTAATCAAATTATAACAGTAAACAGTTAATCTGCACATTTTTATAGAATTTTTAGTAAATGTTTTAACTACGAAATTATTTATGAAAATTAATTTTTGAGGGTGTTACAGTCAGCGCCGCGACGTTGAGCTCGGCCTCCTCCCTAGCCCGATTTGCTTGGGACACCTCGGCGGCCATGGCTGACAACTGAGCATTCGACTCGGCAATATGAGTAGCCATGTCCGCTTGTTGACGGAAGGCCTAGTGTTTGGCGTGGCGGGCTATGGCGAGAGCCCGAGCCAGCATCACCTCCATTCCCTCGATGCTCTTGTCAATCCCGACCGCGTTCAGAACGGTGGCGTCGTAGGGACGAGGAAAGGGATCCCCCATATGCACCTCCCTGGCTCCGAAGTCGGGACCCCACATGGATTCTCCAGGGCCAACCCGAGCAGTGATGCCTTCCACGCGAACATCGTTGCCCTCTGTTCCCACCCAACTTACCCCTGGGGGAAGATCAGCTCGGCTTAGGAGTACGAAATTTGACTGCTGGGATGGGGGTGGTGGAGGAGGACAGAACGGAGGACGACGTCGGCAGCGGCAGAGAGGTCGGTCTCCATGGGGGTCGGAGAGTTAGCCCGAGGCCTCTTGGCGGGTGAAGGCCGGGGTGGAGGAGGTGGGGGCTGAGGGATGTCCTTGGCAGGAGCGGCCGTCGTGCTCGGCCCTTCTGAGACGGGGACCCGTATGCGCCCACTATCCTCAAGTCGCCCCTGGCAAACTTAGGATTCTTAAGGATGGCCGTCAGGTCGATGTTGCCAACCATGTACTCTGCACAAGAAACAAAAGTTAGAAGGCTGAGGTGTGATTGCAAGAAAATAAATTACGGACGATTACCTATAAATTTACCCTTTGGATCTTTGTCCCTAGCAAAATGTATTAGGGCTCGGGTATTGAGTGGCCGAGGAAGCCGGGAAAGAGCATTTATGATATTTAAATCTACCGAGTTAAGCTCGCCTCGGGGAATGGAATTATATTTGCGAGGAAGACGCCAATGAAGAGGAAACTAAAGAGAAGCGTCTCCTTTATTATAAAACATACCTCGGAAGGATTCATCGGTGGTCGGAATCAACCAAAAATACCGATGCTTAAAGTTTTTAAAGGATGACGTATATAAACTCAAAATGGGCCCTCCGACCTGGGGGAGCTGCTAAGGGAGGCCCAGCCGACCTTTTTGCCGTATTTTAGTTGGAAGAAATAAAGAAAAGACCCAGAGGTCGCCCTCATACCTAACAATTGACAGATAAGTTGGAAAGCTCGGAGAAAAGCCCAACTATTGGGATGGAGTTGACTCGGGGCGATGTTTAGAAAGGAGAGCACTTCGCTCTCACAGCGGGTTAAGGGAAATTCTATGCTAAATTCGTCCACCATGTACTCGTACACGGAAACGGCGGGACGACGGTTAACAAAAATTCTCTGGTGCACGCGGTGAGAGGTCGCCGCGGCCCCGAACTCGACGACCTCTACATAACGCGGACGGACCATATTGCAGGATTCTATGACCCGCCCTAATTTCTCAAGGTCGTCGTACATAGACGCCTGATTGGAGACCACGGAAGATAACTAGGAGAAGTCGGGCTCGGCTCCACCTGAAGGATAGAGTCGAGAATGAGCTTCGACGTCCCCCCCAGAGGTGCCAATCGGCCGTGGCCGACGAGGCTCGGTCGCTCCGGCAACGGGAGCTCGGCTCTTTCCCTTACGGGAGGCCGCTTCCGCTTCCTGCTCGGGCTCATCAGGGGAAACCCGAGCAGTCAGGGGCACTGTAACGTTTTCCTCGGCACATGGAGTGTCGCGAGAGGGCGACGCCACCGAGGAAGCTGTAGACTCTACCGAAGCGGACTCACAAGACACTACAAGCAAGCTATCAGAGCCGCGAGTCGCGGCAGAGAAAGATGAAGAAGACATACCTAAGAATGGGGAAGCAAACGAGAAGAAAACACTGACGAAGGACGGTGAAACGTGGAAGGAGAGAAAGAGTGAGGCGTTGTGAGCAAAGAAGTAAGAAATGAGGAAGAGTTCGCAAGAAGCAAGAAATGAGGAAGAAGAAAACAAAAAAGGGGGGTGGGCTGTTATTTATAGGGCGAAAACCGTTTCAGGGCAGTTAAAGGGGTGCAAGACAAGACGAAACGTCTGCAACGCACTTATCCACGCGCAATCATGGCCCATAACTGCCAGCACCCACAATAATGACCCATAACTGCCACTTATTTCAAAAATCGAGACTTGAATAACCGTTTCGCATACCTGATCGACCTCGGTCTTCGGCCAATTAAACTCGAATCACAAGTCTGGGGTTCGAGCTCGGGGGGCTGGTGTACCGGGCCGAGTTGGAGAGCTCTCCTCTCCCTCGTGGTCGGACCTCGGCTAGAATCCGAGGTGGAGAGCCCACCTCTCTCCCTTGCTCGGACCTCGGATGAAGTAACTGTTCCCTGAAAAATAGGAGCTTATAAACTAACGGACTTATCTAATGCTCTATCTAATAGACTTATGTAACTACCTTTTGCGAGATCCACAGAGAAAACCCTAAAACGGTCCTATAAATAATATGGACTAAGCAAAGAGAAACACTAATGAATAATCAATAATCACACTCTAAAATCAAAGAAGAAATTACCTACAAAGAGAGGATACCCATCCTCTCGTCACCTCGTTTTACAGAGTTCGGTCTCGGCCATTACCCAAATTCTACCCAGAACAATTAATATTCTAATAATTAATCATTAATATTCCTTAAAGTACTTTAATTATAGGATTTTTTTTCACAAATTATTTATAGGTTCTCATTACTTCTAAAATAGTTAACATCGTGAGCAGTTTTCTGTGCACTATGAAAAGAATTCTGTAGATGATTTGAAATGTAGAGGAAAAAACACTACGCAGCTGGGAACGGAGTGCGTGATGTGGGCCCCTGTCGTCATAAAAAATTGCAACACGTGTAAATCATATAACGTCGGACAAAATTAAATTAGCATTAGCAGAAGAAAGAAACATAAGAAAAATAAGAAAGAAAAACTAATGAAGGAGAAGGAAGGTTCTGGAAAGTGGATTACCAAAGAAACCAACGGCTGAAAGACATTTTCGGATGATGCAGCGGCTGGATCACAGCTCCGCCAAGTAACCCATCCACTCATATCTCTCTCATAATCTCTCAACAACAAACGCTTCCTTCTAGCGCCTTCTTACTTCTATTTCTTTTCCTCTGTGGACCCCACCTTTTATTTTTTTTTCCTTTTCTAATTTCCCTTTCATTCTCGAACCCACGGATGCCCCTTTTTTCTTTCCTATCCTCTTCATTCATTTACTCTTCCCTTCGAAACTTCTAGAAACAACAACAACAACCACCACAACCTATCATCTCTCTCAACCGCTGATTTTTCCGCTCCAACCGGTTCCGACCGTGTTCTTGCTTCTCTGTTAGGTCGGTGAGAAAACTCCATGTCCTCTCACACGTGGTACAACACGATTCAAGGTAACCAAATAATATTTTTATTTATTATTGTTAAATTTTTCTTTCACCGTATTCTCTTTGGATATTATCCAGAGGAGCTAGGATTAGCTAAGAATAGATTAGTTGTGTGTCATGTAATTTAGCTGATGGAACGAAACCGTTGCAGCATAACACCAAATTGAAACGATTAGAGCAAATAGCTTTGCTTAGGAGTCACTTATGAAACTTAGAGGCACGGAAAAGTGACTAGGTAGCTAGGTTGAGTTCCAGATCTGGTACTGAAGCTCATGGCACCGTTGCCGGCGGAACAAACCGGTGAATCAGTGCCGACGGAGTCGCAAAGATCCATTCCGACGCCGTTCCTGACGAAGACATACCAGCTCGTGGATGATCCCGCCGCGGATGACCTAATTTCCTGGAACGAAGATGGCACCAGCTTCATCGTTTGGCGACCCGCGGAATTCGCACGAGATTTGCTTCCTAAGTATTTCAAACACAACAACTTTTCCAGCTTCGTCCGTCAACTTAACACCTATGTAATCACCGACCTTGTTTTATTTCATTTTATTTTTTAATATTAAAATATAGATTAATTTTTATCGTTTGTGTGTATTATCATGTGCAGGGATTTCGGAAGGTTGTCCCTGACCGTTGGGAATTTGCTAACGACTGTTTCCGGCGAGGCGAGAGAAGTCTGCTTCGTGACATACAGCGCCGGAAAATACTGCCGGTGCCTCCGGTATCAGCCAATACGGTGACGGTGGCTGTGGCGGCACCGGCAGTGAGAACGGTGTCTCCGACGACTTCCGGCGACGAGCAGGTATTGTCCTCGAACTCATCTCCGATTGCTGCGAATAATAGTAATACAGTGCACCGCACCACAAGTTGCACCACTGCGCCCGAGCTGTCAGAAGAGAATGAAAGGCTTAGGAAAGAGAACATGCAGCTGAGTAACGAGTTGAGTCAATTGAAGGGTTTGTGTAACAACATACTCTCTTTGATGACAAATTATGCTTCTGGTTTTAGTCGCCAGCAGTTAGATTCGTCCACCAGCGCTGCGAGGACGGTGCCGCCGGAAGGGAAGGCGCTGGAGCTTTTGCCTGCGAAACATGTTTCGTCGGCTGATGACGCCGTGCATGTCGGCGGCGCTACAGGCGCCGCGCTGTGTGCGACGGAGAATGCGGCGGAAGCTGAGGCTCCCATTCCCAAACTGTTTGGGGTTTCAATTGGACATAAACGATTTAGGATAGAATGCGAGGCAGAACAGGAGGGAGAAGAGCAGAATCAAACGCAAACGCGAGTAGAAACGCAAATGCAAATGCAAATGCAAATGCAAATACAAACACAAACACAATCGTCGCAAGAACCAGATGGCGCTTCAGATTTGAAATCTGAACCGCTTGATGGCGATGATTCTGACGATCAGGATCCTCGTTGGTTAGAGCTTGGAAAATAATGTTCCTTCCGAATCTGTACTAATCTGTTGAAATGACGAAGGTCACGTGACTCGTGCTATGCGCTGTACACTAACGCTGCACACTAACGCTGCACAGTGCATACCTGCTTGTACTAATAGCGCAGCGACACTGCCATTGGGCCGGCACGTGACTATGCCTTGTATGTAATGTAATGTAACGTTGCGTGTATGGAAAAGGTGCTAGTTGTTCCGAATAATTTATCCGGCTATTGGAGTGAAGAGTGTGAAACTCAAGCTTGCTTCAGCGTGAAAAGATTTATGAGGACATGAACCTTGTTTGATAGCCGTCGTTAAAGAAAGATTTTCAACGCGTCAAAATGGAGTAACTGGAGCAAGGAGCATCCCCTTAAAAGATTTACCTCAGTTTTTGTATGTTTCCATCCTTTGGAGTGAGTTTGAACCCAGGGTTCATAATTGTTGCATGTTCTTTTAAGGCCAGATCTATTAGTCTTTCAAATATTTCTTTAGTGTATGTTTTTATTGAATTGTTTAATTTAAAATAACTAACACAAGCATGTTACACATAAAATTTAAATATGTAGATTTTATCGACTTTGACTCCTGTAGAGTAATAAACTAGATAAAGAATTAAGTTATAACAGTTGATTGGTAAAATAATAATTGATAATTTTATATTTTGTTGTACAATTATATTTATATTTATATATGTTTTTTTTTATTCAACTATTTTAAATTTGGACTTTATCTACTGAAATGTATCTTTCTTTACAAGGAACTGATAGGTATCTTTCTTTTTCTTTTGGATGAGCAAAATCATTTTTACAGTTTGAAAATATTAGAAATTGCATGCATAGATGAATAACTTTCTCCTTTTAAATCGTTGAAACGTTAACCGATGCACTTTATATGATACATATGTGAACTTCTGGCTAAGATAAAATCTATTTGAGCCAATTGGTCAATTTAAATATTGAATGATAGGATTTTGTTTTTATATGTTTAATCTGGCTGTATCTTTCTGGACCATTTCTTAGTTTCAATCCAAAACCTGCCCTGACCATTGGGCCCTCATAAATTTTGAGCTTGAAGACACGTGGTGCTTTCTATTCATTTCTCTCAACCTCGTTTAAGTTCTCTTTTGTTTTTACATTTCAAAATTGTTTTGTATTTATTTAGAAATTAAGTTCCTTAACATGAAAGCAAACAACAAACGGTGGTACGCATAGAATTTACTAGTTCTCACTGCTTAGTACGCAAGCTGGCATAATCTATCCAGTTCCTATACGTGTTTTACAAAGAAGGTCTGTGTTTTAGACCCTAAAATAAGAAGGCCATGCAAGGATACAAACTAATGTACATTCTTTATTGGTTTTTTAGAAGTAATGTAATTCAGGACAAAATAGGAATGCAAAACTTAAATACTGTAATAAAAAAAAATCACTAAGTACGTGTCATTTATGCAAAAATTTCCCCGAATTCTCGATAAATAGTTGTGTTTAAAACATGCTATAAAAAGACAATCTGATTTTTCTTTCATTTTTTTTTATTAGTAAGTGAAATTTATTATGATCTTGAGTAGACTTATATCATTTAGTAAAATCAACATGAATGTTATAAGTTTATTAGTTTAAAAATTCCCATATATGTTACACTGGTAGAAATTAATATGACACTGCAATGTGAAAAAGAAATCCTTTGTTATATATTACGTAGATGGTTTTTTCAACTTATTTCATCCTTCTCTCCGCTGGTATGTTTCTTTGCGGCACGGGCAACTTCGATCAACTTTTTTTTCTGAGCTCATATATCATCCAATCTAAATTTTAATATTGTGGTGTGAAGTTGTCAGGTATTTGGACACTTGTCACAGTTCCTCTTTCCTTATGTCTATGTTCACCTTTAATAATGTATGGAACAAAAATGTGATTACTATTTTTATCATCTTCCTCGACCCATCTTCGAGCTGTATCTAGATTGAGGTTCCACTTGTGCACGTATGGGTTGCTTTTGAACCTTTTGACTTCAAACAGGATGCACTTCGAAGAATTCCCTTTTTAACTGTAAGGTCCTGATTTTTTTCTACAGCTAGAAAATGACAGTTGTTAATTTTCTTCTATCAAAAGGATTTAAATTCGCGATTTTCTACTTCCTTCTGGCACTGTAGACAAGTAAAGAAAATGTTAACTTGGGATTTTTTCCCTTAATTAATATATTAATCTTTCGCATCACAGTGACGAGACCGTGGAATATCCAATACTTCAGGCAAAATTTCCATTGCGAACCTGCTTGTTTATTTCAAACTTAACAAAAACAACATTGCTTCACACCATCGTTAAACATTTGTTGAAAATTTAATGACAACAATGAATTGCTTCGAAATGATAAATTTTGGAAGGACGGAAATTGTCTGTTTTGGAGCAAGAACTAGCATGGACCAATTTCCCCTCTTATAATGGTCAAGACCTTAGTTATAAGAATTTAGCCTAATTCCGCCCCAACCAAAAAATAAAAACAAAAAATTTTAAGTCAAGTTCTGCCAGTGAACATCTGAGATTGATTATACGACAATATTCAAGGAAAACTGCAGTGCATGGAAAATTCCTTGAGCATTAACTGCACCAAAATTGCCAACTTTCATGCATTGACAAAGACTTGTAGCGAAACACTATTCATTATAATTTTGTTTATTAACTAGGTGTTTTTTTCAAACTTCTGCCTTGTTGAAATTTAATCATGCAAGAGAAAAGAAGGAAATTAATACTAAATTATCAGTCCATATAACTTTCTATACACATGTAATTAATTACCAGAGTTTATCACATAAAATTAAAATTAAGTTCAAAATTCAAAAGAGTTACTCATCTCAATATCACTAAACATAAATACTAATGCAAAATTTTAATAGAGAAAGCGGAATGATTTTAAATCTGTTATTTTCTCATTAGATAGGCAAATCTAAATTTTAGCCACTTGCGTCACAAATTTGTTGGCAACGATTTAACTAAGCAATGAGGAAAATGAAAAGAGAGGGTTCTGTTGACTTGTGAAAGCGGGAAAACAAAAATTCCATGATAGTCGTCTACCAAGAAGTTGCCCCGAAACATTTTCACTTAAAACAGCACACCCATTACTAACTAATTCTCATCACATCATATCATAACTCTATTCTCTCCGGTTCTCTCCTTGTTCCTCTCTGCCTCTACGGTGAGTCATGTTCCCAACATGACAACGTTGGAGATTACTGTTCTGTCCGCCGAAGGTCTTAACCAATCCTATTTCAACAGAATCAGACCGTTCATCACTCTCACCAAACACCCCGCGCACATGGTATACAACTACGATGGAGGAGGAACAGGGGAACACGTGTTCCGCGTCCCACTCGATCCCACCTTCTTTTCCGACACACATTCGCGCCTACAACTTGAGCTCTACAACAAGCGCCGTTTTTCGGGGCCCACACAACTCGGATGGTGTCTAATTCCGACCTCGGACATTGCCATCCAACCCTACGATTCCGTACGCTACCTCAGTTACCGGCTACGGGCAAAAGACGGTTGCAGGAGCCACGTCATCGTCAACCTCTCCATCCGGTGGCATGGATCATGTTCCTGGTTAACGTCACCAGATCTCGACACGTGTCAGCCTGTCATTGGAATACCGGTGACTGCGGTTCGGAGAATAGACAATGGCATATCAATTTCCAGCAGCAGTGGCACAAACACAAGTGGTCACTGAACAGAATTTTAATTTTAAATTAAAAAAAAAGAGAGTGAGAAATGTGAAACACAGTTTGGAAATTGTAACGTTTTGTTTTGTGAGGTCCACGTGGATGAATCCTATTCGTATGTATGAATTTGTTTATCTGGTTTCGTGGGACACACCGTCGATCTGGCAACTAGGAAATGTAATGTGGAAAGTTGTCGCTTAACTCGTCATGTCTATCTCTTTGCTTTTTGTTTTTGATTTATGCATTACAATACATATATTTATCTTTTGTTCACTTATATTATTTTTAAACTTTTTATTTAAATACAAATTCACATAAAGATGCTGTACAAATCCAAGAATAATAGAATTAAGTGTACGTTTATTTAAATTTGTTTGTTAAAAGGTGTTTTGTTAATAAAATAAATCATTGTTTATTTCCTTGATGTGTTTATTTAAATTATTTTCTAAAAATAGTTTCCTTTTTTAAAAGTAAATTTTATTTGCTTTTTAAAAAATCACTTTTCTTAAAACGACCTGCTTTAGAAGCTTTTTTGTTTTTGCTTAGGCTTAATTCTACTTTTCGTTTTTTTTAATTATGTTTCACGTGTGATTTTAATCTCTGCATTTTTTTTTATTAAACTAATTAAATTATTAAAATTTACTAATATTTATAATCAAGTTTTTCTGTCACTTTCTTGTTAACAAATTAACAAAATTTGGTGTTGCTTGATGAATAATGTATTATTTGACATAAATGCGAATGTGGTCATCAAATAATATAATTGTATAATTTGTTATTTCTTTTAATTCTTTTATTTCACTTCATCAGTCAAATGATATTATTTATCACAACATTAAATCTATATCATGTAATATTATAAGAAGTTTTTGTTAATTTTCTAATGATTTGGTAGAAAAAATTGATTTTCATAGTTTACCTTTTTCTTTTGTCAATATTCTGTTTTCTCTTCTTCTTCTGGAGTACATTTAGGTTCATTTTGCTGTCTATATCAAATTATAACAAGACAATAGCTTATCTTGAAGCTAATATTCAAATTTAAAATCATACTCTTACGTGTAAGTACTATCAACATAATTCATGAGTCATGACAAGTAACCAAATAACATCAATGGTGAGATCATTATCTTTGAATAATTTAAATTAGTAAAATTACGTATATTGAGGACAGTATATATAAAATTTAACTGTATAATTGAATTAAAATAAAAAAATAAAATATTTACTTATAATTAGTATATAGTTAAGTTTTACTCTTTCTACATCTTTCATCCTCTTTTTCTTAAAATTACGAAATATAAAAGAGATAATAGACTCAACATATCATTTATTCTTATAAAACAGAGTTCAAATTTTTTAAAAATGATATATTTGATTTTAAAGTACATAAATAAAAAATTAACGGAAAAGGACTATAGTAAAAAAGTTGATAGAGACATATAATTATTAGTTCTAAAATTGGATTGAAAAAAGAAAAATAGGAGTGTAAGCGCCGCAAGAATGTGGAAAATGTGGTAGATGAAACGCGAAACAGGGGAAAGTTGTATTGGAAACCAATCAGTGACTCACATCAAATAACTGTATTAGACAGAGACCAGAGTTATGTACTGTAAACACCCTTTCTAAGTTCCACCGTGATCTGGAAGTTGGAAATTTTGCCATATCTATATCATATACACATCACAGGTCACCATCCCACTATTGGGACACTGACATGATACCCAACACTCTTAAACATATTACTTAAAACATATTTTTCATTCTAATTACATTATATTATTTATTACATAGTTTTACTCCTCTCATTTATTTTGTTTAAAAAAACCAAAAAGGAAAAGAAAGTAGTAAAAAAAGGAAAAGGTATAAACTAAGCAAAAAAAATTGTAAATAAAAAGTAAGAAATGGTGTAAATAAGAATTTTTGTGTCCTTTAGCTTTATTAAAATTATTATTTATCTTAAGCTCACCAAAATATGAAGAGATTATGAGTGTATTTAATAAAATCTAATATATAAGCAAGTTGAAATTTTACAAGTTAGGAACTAATAATTTTATACTATAGGAAACACTGAATTTCATGCTGTTTCTCATAATCTCTTATATGTAGAAATCTAATTTATAAGTTAATTGACAATTTACAAGTTATTAGTCTATTATTTAATTTTTCTCTTCTGAAGAAGTTTGATCCTTCCATTTTTCTTTCTTGATACACTCAATCAGGGTAGAAGAAAGTCACCGAGTGAAACACAAGGAAGAGTTGGGCTGGAGAATGGACATTTCATAACATAAACTGAGACATGATAAACCAATCCAGTCGAGACATTATGGGTCCATATATATATATACATATACAATATTATTGACGATAAAACCAAAGGGAAAAAATGACAACCAAATTGCCTCAAGATGAATATAGCCGGTATATTGAACAACACTGATATACACAACCAGTTAGAAACCACAGCTACAAATAATCGAAACAGCTATGACTACACGATAACAGCACACAGCAGCAGCAGAAAGTGTGTGGGCCTGCATCAGAGTATATTGACATGCTATGTCTATTATGGTGTGAATCAAAAGTATGCAGAATCCTCAACATGACCGCTAAAAACCCTTCCTGACATCTACACTTCCTCTTGACTGAGGTTGCTACTTTTTAAGATGTTATACTTGCAGAGGGGGCATGTAGCATTAATATACAGCCATTTATCCACACAGGCACAGTGAAAATGGTGACCACAAGGAAGTTCTCTTAGCTCAACCCCATCGTCATAAGAAGAAAGGCAGATGCAACATTCCTACAGTACACCAAAAAGATACTTCAGATTTGCAGTCTGACTAAGGATGCAGCCATTATTGTCTTTAGCCACTGAGTTACTTTGTCAAAATTATTTAGCATGAACGTAAAACATTGCGTAAATTCCCTTCTGATCATAATGTGATGGTAAAAATATTCCATACAGGCGAAGCACACGAAAACAAAATATTCACAAATTGCATCTTTCAGTGTAAGCATGTGTTCAGAAGGTGAATTTGTATACATATTGAAACTGTGATAGTAACACCAAAAAACAGCATGCATCAAAGTGTCTATTTGAAATGTGGATTTCCGCTTGAAATATAGTGAAATAATATATAATAAAGAGACTGAACAAAAAGACCACTAGAAAAGGGGAGAAAACAGTTAAAGCCAATAAATAACAAAAATTTAATACATACTGCATCCTCCTCAGCAAGAACATGTTCAATAGGTGAATCAGCGTGGCATTCAGTCATCACTCCTCCAACAGGTCCTTGTATAGTACTGTTAAGTTTCTCATTGCTTTCAACTTTCCGGAATTTAAATTTTGACAACTGCTCAATGTCTTCCTTTGATGCCCCTTCCTGCTTTTTTACACAGACAAGGACAATTAATAATATCTCCCATTCAACAATTCTATGCTACAGAACATTGTCACAGTGACTAGTCAAACAAGAACTAAAATTCAGATATACACTTCATTTAGGATGGCCACTAACCAACTTGTAGCCAACAAGATTGAATTATCATGTCAATAATTAGTGATACATTGACAATCAACCACAAAGTCAGAGAAAATCAAGTTTGAAATAGAACTGGATTAGAATATAAAAAGAAAACAGACTGTTCATTAACAGAAGGCACTATCTCTGGGTCTGCATCATGCATACAATACAAGAGACGAGGAAATGAACGTACAAAAATAGCGCATATAGTAGTTGGAAAATGGAGCATGGGTTTCATATCCATTATGTATTTGCTATACTGTGAGAATGAGTCATGTCGAACATGTTAACACAATAGTACAGTAGTAGGACAAGTCAAACTATGTAACATTGTGAAACAAATATTCCAATTTAACACTTGTCTATCTGTCCATTCATCTGTTCTACAAATGCAAAGGTTCCATTATTAGTTTTTACAAATTATTATTACATGTATTAAAATGATTAAATTTGCAAAGTCACTTCAAAGATTTAGCAATTTCCTACCTATTTTTACACAAAATATATTGCTTTCGACTGGAACTTCTAGAGTATAAACCTTTAAAGACTTCAAAACAAGAAAGGTAATGACCAATCAAACATGACTTACCTGGTCTGCAACTGCATAAAGAAGTGCAATGATACATGGAAGGCAACAGCAAACAGCAATACCAATGATACACGCCAGGGCAACACAGAAAACGACAAAGAAAACATCAAAACCTAGGAAGATTATACATAGCCTGCAAAGCATGTACATTTCTGTCAAAAGTATTTAACAAAAATGATAAAATATCACAGATTTGCCCAAAAATGAGTAAATTACAAGTGAAATGTATAATATATAATATAATAATAGAGACATGAACAATTTGATTGAGACAGAGAGGACAAACCAATAAAGCTTAGGAGAATCTTGGGCTAATGGTTGACCACCAGCAGATACCCAGTAGAATCCAATAATCCACCAAATAAATGAAAACATTGTATTGGCTGATTCCAGATGTTTTGCAACACTGTTGAGACAAAAGGACAAACAAAAAAATCGATAACATGAGCTAACAAGTGACAACTACATTGATCAGATAATAGGATTCAATTGCACAGTATAAAGTATGAGTCCTACACTAGAAGCATCGGATTCTAGTGAGAAGTTTATAAGGCCTTGGGATCTCCGACTACACAGCTAGATTTTGTGGCGTGGCTCTCCTAAGTTTCATATCAATTGGTATCAAAATCTTCCACCATGTCTCTCAGCTGCACTACTAACAAACGGCACAAGCAGTAGCACCGGTATTGCAGTGTTTGTTGGGACTAACTAAAGATCTAGTGAGGGGTTTATCAGGCATTGGGCTATCCAACTACTATGGCTAACTTTTGTGGTGTGACTCTCCCAAGATTCTCATCAAAGGGTTTCTATCTCTTGCCTTTTTATGTCCCTTCAAAAACTAAACCCTTGGAATTGTAATTTTTACGGTCCAAGTTAAAATTTTGTAATAGTTACTTGTTTGAAGTATTTGAAATTGCTACTTAGAGTTGGAATTCTAAATCTAACGCAAACCCTAAACAAGGGCAGCCCGATGCACAAGTTTTCGAAATGATCAAATGAATTAAGCAAAATTCTAAGCCAAACAAGAGAAGATTGCCCAAGTCATATTGGCCATTCATTGCCAATGTGAGATATATCTTTACAATGAAGGCCCCCTTCCAATGAGGTCTAACGAAGGGATGGTTGATGTACACAGTCTTATCCTCACAACTCACAAGCAGAGAGGCCACTTCAGCGTTTTGAATCTATATCCTCCAAGTCAAAAGACAACATCCTTATCATTGTGCCAAGGATCACTGTCACATACTAAACAAGACTATTAAAATTTAAAAACGTATTTTCGAATTTCAAGGCTGAAATCCACTTAGTAACATCCCTTAGGTTGTGTCTTAGGTTGTGTTTGGATGAGTCAATTTGTGGAGCAATTCATTTATTCCGAGCAATTGAATTTCTATCAAATCAATCTTACACAAAATGGTTGTTTTTGGAGTATACAATCTTACACAAAAGACTGACACGAAAAGCAGAAATCACTTAGCACCAAACGAAAATCCAAAAACTAAACCACAAAAAAAGAAAAGAAAGCATAAAGAAATTCACCTAGTATTCTCCTCATCGAGTTGACCAAGGGACACATACTGCGCGGAGCCAGAAGCAGAACCCTCCCTCGAAGAAAAACTCAAATTGCCACTACTACTCCCAACCCTATCCTGCACGTTGTTCAACGACGCATCACGTTGCTGTCTCCTCCTTCTCCTATACTCAACGCACACGCAAACCATGTGAACCACACACTGCATAGCGTACCCTACAATCCACAACCTCAGCGGCATCCCCGGCGCTTCACCGGCGCTCAGAACAAGAACGGTTCCGGCCACCAAAACGAACGCGAAGTTCCACACGATGTCGAGAACCACCACCGGTTTCGAGTACGCCCAATCACTCTGCCGCTCCTCAAGTTGCTCCGCCGCGGCCTCGCGGACAAGCATAGACGGCTCTCGCATCATCCGCCGCCCGCTCGCCTGCCGGAGAAACCGCGCCGCCTGCCGAAGCCGCTGCCGCCGCTCGAATCGGCGCCCGGAGGTGATGTCGTCGGAGGAGCCGCTGGAATTGGCCAGCAGCGGCGTCGAATCGATGATGTCCTCCGAGGAATGGCTCGGAGACCTTGTTGTCGTCGTCGCCATGGTTCCTGAAATTGAAAAAGACGATTCGGAAAATTGTGACTCGCCGAGTCGAGTACTGACTCGGTTCAGAACATGGAAAATTTTTAATTGAGGAATCTGTGGAGATGGAAGTGAAGGAATGATTGTGAATTTGGTTTTGATTTTGATTTTGAACAGAGAGTAAGAGATTCCTTACCTATCTGAAAAATTAAATAATAAAAAAGGAAAAAAAAAATTATGATGAGTGATGACGACATTTTTTTTTTTGAACAAGTGGGAATGAGATTGTGGGTGCCGTTTGTCCTGTTCGAGTTTGGATTAACAAGAGATGTTTTGGATAACATAGTTTGGGCCCACAGACAGTGTTTTTAATTCGAAAATGAATTAGAGATGATTAATGTTTTGAGTCCACGTGTATGCCAAACCTCAATTTTGTTCTTCTAAGATTTTCGTTTCTTAACTAAGTTATGTCAAAATTTATTATTCTAATCATATAATCAAACACGTTCTTCATCCAAGATTTTAATACGGGAACTAACCAATAAACATAAAATAAATTGATGCAATAATTGTAAAGTATTTTTTTTAATAAAGGATTTTTTTCATGTTTGAAAAGAAAAAAAAAATTGTTTTTGCAATTAAAGTGAATTTAGAGAAAGCTTACATCTAGAAAGGTGAGGATGGAACTTCATCAAACAAAAAGAATTGAATTAACATGGTATAGAGTGTAGACTAATGTCCTTTGGAATTTGGAAGTACAAAATACTTGATGCTTGGTAAAGGGTTACAGGAAAGAGACCCTTCATCGCTATTTGTTTGTCTTTGAATGGATACATTTCTCACACTGATGAGTGATCATGTTGAGGAAAATAATGGGTTCTTGAAAAAAATGTTGGCGACAATAATTATTGGGTTTCTTTTCTTTGCAACTACTAAATAGGAAGAAATCAGAAGAACTGGAAAGATTCCCCCACTCGATGTTTCACCAATTACATCAAGTATGATTGTTTTAGATTCTAATAATTGATTTTAATAAGTGAAATGTGATTTTTAAAGTTTGATTCATTTACTTTTTAAAAAAAAAAATTAGATAGAATTAATTTTAATACATGTTGTCCTTGATTGCCTGACATATAATAGTTTTCAATTCCTGAAATAGAAAATTAGGTTTCTCATTCAGATTCTGTTGTTCTTCACATCCTCTCACTCTTGAATACAACTAAGCCATTTTGTGTTTCTGTTTGCACCTGGAACGTTCTCATCTGTCATCTAAGTGAGTGAGGTGTCATGAAATAATTATATATTAAAAAGTTTTATTTTCATTTGTCCACATGGCAACTGTTCCAAAACAGTTAAGTATTCAGAGGCACCTTAGCATTACTCTTGGCATTAAGAATATTTGGTGACTACCATTAGTCAACTATTTTACATGTAAAGGAAAAAAATTAATAAAAAAAAAATACACGTATATACATAATGAGATAGTTAGCATGTTTCCTTATTATTATTTACACAACTGCTATCAATTACTCAAAAATTAGTATCTATTGTTAGCCGATTATATTGTTACCTTAATATTCTGATTTTATTATTTTATTGACCTAAGCTTAAAATTTTTACCACACAAATTCATCTATGCAATTTTCCAATACTTTTGTTAATAGAGAAAAATAACAATATTATTTGAATAATTAATTTGATTATTATTATTATTATTATTAAGTTAGTATAGTGGTAGAAAAAAAAGACTTTAGGAGGGAAAATGATATAGGTTTGAGCCCTTAAAAAAATTATTAAAGTCGAAATAAGCCACGCAATAACCACTTGTTAGTAGTTAGGCAAAAGAATAGCTGTTACAAACCAGAGGAACTGGGACCAGGGAAGAATCCACTGACAAATCTTTGAGAGCAAGCCTGTTTCAACATTTTGATGCTGAACGTGCTGATCCTAGAATTCTAAAGATGGCACAAAACAAAAGAACACTCAATTTGGACAGTAAAAGGTTAAGAACTAAAAAATACAACAGGTTAGCAAGATTAGACAATCATACAGTTAAAATAAAGTCCAGAATCATACACTCAAACATATAAATTAGTATCTATACCCCACAGGCAATCCAAGCTTGTCCAAACGACCAGAACCAGGGTAAGCTTTGCTAGTGAAGTTTGCGTGTAATGCAGATACCCTTTGCATAGCCAATTTTGTGTCACCAAATCCATGAAGAAAGTACCTATTAGATGAACTAGACCTCTCATATTGTGGCCTCTGCTTTGGAGCACTCAGAGACCTTACCTTTGCCTTTGAAGACTCAGTGTATGCCATGTAACTTGGATAATCAGACTCAGAATAACCACTTATATGGCTTCTTGACCCATCACTCTTGGTAGGAGTAAAAGGGCTTCTTTTGGAGACACCATCTTTAGAAGATGCAGATAAAGTTTGAGGACTATTGTCAGCACCACAGAAAGAGGTCTCCTCAACTTCACAAGACTGAACTTCACAAGATGATTGACTTTGACCCGATTGATGTGATATTGATTCCTTTGTGTTGTTGTAATGATCCGAAACCGAAGCTTGGGTGGGGGAGTAAAAGAGGTTTCTACGCTTTGATGTCATGTGTGGTTTTGCAGAATCAATTTCTAGAATCCTGAGACTTTTTTCTTCATCCATGCTACAGGTTCTTGTCCATGATCTTCGTTGATTCCATGATTGTTCATCAAAGCGACTATCTTGATTGCCGTTGATCTGTCTGCATGATTTGGAGCTGTTTCTCTACAATGATAGCAATGCTTCCATAAGTAGACCCAATAAATTTAATCAATCATTGCTCTGAATTTCCCCTTCTAATAAGGAGTGGACAGAAAATACCTTGAGTACTGATGATGACTGATCATATTTCATGCTCTCGGATGCTATGGGGCTTTCAAATTTATCAGGTGTTGCTGGACCCTGTGAATGTAACACATTTGGGATTTAAATAACCAACCACGTAATTAATATACGTGAAATATTTATCATACAACTGCAATGCATGCACAACTAAATAATTAGTCATAAAATATATAAAAAAAATAAATACATTTATATTTATATATATATATATATATATTGATATATATATATATATATAGACTACGCCAATAAATTGACCGTAAAGGAAAGTTGATAATATATTTACAGTAGCGACATAAATTTAATTGATAAATTTAAAATATGTTCAACATGTCTTATAATATAATTGATTAAGCAATAAATACTTACTTAACAATTTCCTCAGTTAACTGCTAAATATTTATAAACAACAGTATATCTCAATTGTTAGCATATTATCTTTTTCATCTGTCAGATGTTAATTGTTAATTTTGTTGTTAGTATATATGACTAGTGACAACCAAACCAGAACTAGAAAAAACTTCTTATTCTTCTTTAAACACTGATGGTCTATTTTAAATAAGAATTAAATATATTTTTGGTCATGAACAAAATTTAACTAGTTTGGTAATCTATTTCAGTCTTTGAAATAAAATTTTGACCAATCTTAATTCCAGAACATATTTCCACGTCAACGCATTTAGTCTCTGAATATATGCAACGCTAATGGTTTTAATCTATCAACCTTTGTTAAGGACTAAAATCATTGATCTAATAAATATCTAAGAATTGAAACTAATAAAAATTTTGTCGCCGAACAGTTAAAAACAAAATAGTAAATATTTTCATAAATTAAGATCAGTCAAAATTTTGTTAAGGGATTTAAAAATAGAATTCTAAAAAAATTCAGAGATTAAAAACGTATTTAAACCTTTCAAATTTAAATTATAGTTAAAAAGGAAAAGTGAAGGACATGGCAATTGAAAATGCTTACATGAAGGTAGGCCGAGGATGACTTTGCATTCCAAAAGGGAGAGTGGGATATTTGGGCCCGGCCCGCACGGATTTGGGCCTGGGCCCGTAAGAGTGCTTGCACTCTTTGCAGCCACTCTGCTGTGCGCTTCCTCTCAATGTGACCTCTCACTAATGCCTGCAGTTTCACCAATCCTTTTAACGCACGAAGGGCTTTCCTTGCCTACCAATTTCAACATCACAGAAAAAATGTTCAAAATTAATATCTGTATTTAGCAACATAACAGACGATGGTAATAAACAACATCAATTATAAAGCATCCCAAAAAGTTTTAGATACGTCATGTGATCTTTCATCAACAATTTTTTTATAAATATCACTATAAGCCTTATATGCTTAATAAATAAGTAAATAAGAGATATCAAGTAGACTAGGACACAATGCGCGTAAAGGGTGGTTTAAGTATTAATTTTTCCCTGCTATATTCAAATGAGCAGTATAATAATCAGCATTATTTATTGAAGTATGTCAGCATATAGAAACATTAATCGTATTATAATAATTAATAGTATTAATATTGTCCTCAACCAACCCAACTTTAATGTGCTGAAAAAGTTATCCAAGTCCACCCAGAAGAGTGGCGGTGCTCCTTTATTACAAGTGTATCTGTCCCCACAAAACTCCCTAATTAAAAAACCAAGTGGCAAGCCAAGGATCATTCTTTTACCAGAGAAGAAGAAATGAATTTTCGAATCAGTTTCACAGACCCACCTCACAATCTAATACTGCCCGGTTAAATCCTTTTATAATTAGAATGTACATAACATACATTTAATCCGCGAATCTATCCTTACATCAAAGTACCCGCTTTACCAGTTGTTCATAAAAGTTTCTACCAATATTCCAAGAAAAATAAAAATACAGATCATAATTTTTAATTAAGGACGAGCAGCAATATATATACACAGATAGATAGACGTATGAAGCGGAAAGTGTGATAAATTAAAAATATAATATAACTATACATAAATAATGAAAATAAAAAACTTAATAAATGATAAAAACAAACTACGTATTTTTTTTAACTATGGTTATTTAAGTATATTTATTTCTTATACTAATTTCACAAACATTATAAGTATTGTTTTTTTAACATGAATATAATAATAAAGAGGGGAGGTAAAAGTAGTAAAATACTAGTTTGAGAGTGAAAAGCAAAGAGGACATTAAATTGTGAAAAGGGCAACACAGAGGGAAAAGAGGAAGCGATGAGCAAAGGCTTAAAGGGAAAGAGGGGAAGATGGTGACGCTGAATAGTAGCTGTCACCAAAAGAAAACAGTTGTCATTAATGTTGATTCAGATAAAGAAGATAAAAGGATATGGTAAATACCATAATTTTTTGTAGAGCAAAACCATTTACTAAAACAAACACTTACCCCAACAAAAGACACCACCATGTCTCACACATAAGCCAAATTTGCAAAGCATGCTCTTTTCGCTTTCAACACACTTCACACATCCACACCCACCCATCTTCCACCGTTTATAAATTCAATAGATATTTTTTAAAAGAAGGAAATTACTGAAATATAGAATCATTAACGTACCTACAAGTTTTCCTTTCAGTATTTAAAGTAGATATATGTATAGGACAAGAAACAATTTCATCACAGTTTTTAAGATAAATATAAAATGAATATAAGAACTAACCAACGAGCCTCGAAACGCGGCTTGAATCTTAATGGCCGCCCATTCTTCTCTTAAAATTGCTCCGGCGGTGGTGAGTCGAGCGACGGCGGCATGAGCAGCAGCGACGGCAGCCTCGGCGACGGTTGTGATGTCGGGGTCGGTGGCTTCCACGTGTCCCGAGGATAAGTGTTGTGAGTGGTGTTGGACGGTGGTGGCATTATGGTCCTTTTCTCTATAAGACTTGACGAAGTTCCAACGGCGTTTCTCCTTAGAAGGTTTTGGTGACGGTGATGATTCTGGTCTTTTCAGACCGAAAATGCCGCGAAACCATTTCGATGCCTTACCCATTCACTTGCGAACAATAACACAAAACACTAACTTAGTAATAATGGATTTGGTTTTGAAGACACATTTCTAGTTTGTACGGAAGAAGGGAGTTTCTGAGATGAAAGAAAGAAAGAGAGAGAGAGAGTGTTGAGATTATGAATGGCTTTATGTGAAAGCAAACTACACAGTACACCGAACTACCATAAAACATTCGTGTGCCTTAAATTTTATTAATTTTGCTTTTCTTTTCCTTTCACTCAACTTTCTATTATGTAATTTACTATTTTTTTAAACACACAAATAAAATTAAGATACTTGCTATATTTTTTATTCTAAATTTTTTTATTTTCAATAAAAATTATTTTATGTTATATAAGTATAATAATTATACACTTTATTGGAATAGATTATATCATTTAAGTAGGTAAAAGAGACTCAGATAATTAAAAAAAAAAAAATCATGCAAAGTACAGCACAAATTCCCAATGCTGAGTAGCTGTCCTAGAAATTTACACTCACGTTTGTTCGCGTGACAATAACAAGTTGAGTATAATTCAAGTTTTAATATATAAAAAAAAATTAAATATTTATTATAGTTGAAATTAGTTTGCAGACATATATATTTCATTAAATTCTAAAAAAATGAACTCAAAACCATAATAAAATAAGGATATTTGGGACCATTTAGGTAAAGATTTGTTCCTTAAAATAAGATGGAAGTTTGAATGATGTTTTAAAATTCAATGCAGTATTGACATAAAAAATGAGTTCTAATTAATACTTTATTTAATTACGTATGCACATAAAATATACTTTTTAATTACTTTATTCAATAAATAAATATTTACTGATTTATATTTTATTCACTTGATAAATATAATCAGTTTAAAGCCTTTTTTTTAATTTCTTATCTATTTGTATTTGTTTCACAATTCAACGATGTTATTAGACTCGTGATTTTAAAAAAACTATACTAGTACTATTTGACATTGGAGAAGAAGAATGGTCGTGACTCGAGTTCATTAATAAACAATGCACTCAAGAAGTGTACGTAGTATCCATAATAAATACAATTTCAATTTACTAAATAAGAATGCATAATTCTTTTTTAAAAAAACTATAAATATAAGTTTTACAAGAAGACTAAGCTAATTATTTTTTAAAATGCACTGGTAGAGGTTTAATTTTATTTATTATGTATATATAAAAATTAAATAATTTTTAGCGTTTAAAATTTTTTGATCTAAAATGAATAGCTGAGGAATACATTTTAAATGGATAAAAAAAGGAAGAGAAGCATCGTAGAAGGAAGGTTCGTGATCCAAGAATACATATTCCTACATTTCCATTCGCAGCATTGTCCCTGTGTATTACATATTTAAAAGGTTAAGTTTTATTTTTAATTCTTCAAATTTAATTTTTTTCGTTTTTACATTTTAAAAAATATCAATTTAACCTTAATATTTAATATTTTTTATCTTGATCTCTTAATTTTATTTTTTTATATTTTATTTTTTATTAAAAAAATTAATTTAACATTAATAGTTGTAAATCATTTAAAAATATTTTAAACTTTATATTTTAAAAATTAAACATAAACGGTGATTTAATAATAAATTAATCAGTTTAATTTAAATATAATAAAATTGAATCGATGATATAAAGTTTTATCATTTTTAAAGATTCTCTAATGATTTAGAATTGTGTAAAATCCTTTCAACAAAAAACTATTTAAAGAATTGTAAGTGACATTTACCATATTTAAAATAAATTGCTTTAAATTTATTTGACTAAATTTTATGGTAAATTCATGATTTAACATATAATCTAGCAGATTATTAAATGAATATTAGGTTAAACTAATTATTGAGTATCATCCGGTCATCCTCTTACTTCAATCGTCTTTTTAACAATAATTTTTGTTATTTAATTTTGTTAATTTATTTAAATATTACTGGCGTGTGAATCATAACACCGACAATCGACTAAATCAACTCTCGCCGGATTCAGACAATGAGACCACCTCAAATTTTATTATTAAATCTGCCTACATTTTTATTATAAAATTATCAAAATGGGCTTCAATAATATTCCTGTATATTTTTCGTATATATAACTTTTTGAAATAAATTATATAACTCCGGTAAAATCTTAGAAAATAAATTAGCCTAACAATCATATACAAAATAAACAAATAAAAAGATACAAATCAGAGAAAAATTCATAGTTTAAAATAACAGCATTTACCATATAATCAAAATACTATTTTTTATCCAACTGTATAATTTAATCTTATATTAAATCTCCAACACCATCCATTTAGAAACTATATTTGAATTTGTTATTTATGATGTGTTCTTAAATCATATACAAAAATATATAATAAAAAAAAATTGTGTGCAAATTAACCAAATACACCATGATAAAGATAGATATAGAATAAAAATATATATTAAGAATGTCTTGTGAATTATGATGGACCCACATCAAAATTGATTAAAAACTAAAGAAGAAAAGTAGTTTTACTTGGATAGGGATGACTGAAACATATGTTCAACCTATACCGAACATCACGTTAAAAATAAAAATCAAACTACTATCAAATGTGAAAAAATAACCAAACCTTGTATCACTGATTTACAATTTGAAACAAAACACACGTGTGTCAATTTAACTTTCTTTTTTTTTACTGTAACTTTTCCAGTTTTTCTTTCTTTGCCAAAGTAATTGTTCTTTTATGTGGTTCATCACGTGTTGTGATACTGAAAGTGGGGTAGTTGGGGTGTTGTCCATGGAAGGTTTAGAATATTAGAAATCCATTTGCAATATCGAATTAAAAATTGAAATGGTCAAATTTGATAGTCACAAACAGACATGAAGTACTAGCATTGGTCACCATTCGCGTTCTACCTCAGTCAACGAAAGAAACTACAAGTGTTCTTTCCTCTCAATCTAATCAAACCGACAACTATATCCTGATTTAGGTCTGTCTTGAAGATCATTGAACCCTGTTTTGGTGATATGATATAAATGATAAAATATAATGATTAACTAAGTTATGAATTATGATTAACCTTTAAAAGTTACATTTATGTGACTAAGAACACTAGACAACTGATACTAACTATATCATAAATCTCACATAAAAAAGTACTTTGCAAATAAATCATAGCCAATAATAAGGTATGAACTAACGAAGGTTGAATGTAAGAGGAATCAGTATTCTGCAGTGCAATAAATTAAAGTTCAAATTCCGTCGAAACAGGTGACGGTAACCGTCATATTCTCCCTTCATAATCATTGCGTGGGACTCTTAATTATTATCGGTTAAAAAATTGGAAAAAGATGTTTATAATATAATTTTTTTTATATAATCGATCTTAATCAATTATATAAGAAAGTTCGCATGTTTTGATAATAAGATCTTTAAGTTATTTAAAAATTAATTTATGATTAAATAATTATGTATTTTGTATATATTATTCTAAACTCAAAAATTATATTATTTCTGCTCAATTTTACCGGAAATAGGTGATAGTGTAATTTACAAAATCACATTTGTTTCTTGTAATAACAATAAAAGATATACTTATTGTAAAAAAGTTAATAAGCTTTCAACATAAATAAACTTTGATTGTAAAAATCAATTTTCCAAAAATCAACTTCACTTGTTCAAACAACCAATAATGTTTTATTCAATTACTTTGAAGAACAATAACAATAAATAGAATGATAAGAAAAATCTATATTGATATTCTCGTATTTAACTCAACTCTGCTCTAATTAATATTTTTTTAAGACGAGACAAGATAGGAGTAGATTATTGTTATTGCAATTAAACTCATTCCAGTAAATTAATTATTTTAATAATAAAATAATGTGTAAAATAATATATTTGACTATAAATTTTATTTAATTCTTATAGTTTTATTATTCATTTTTTTATTTATTATTTTTACATATTATTTAATTTGAAATACAATTAATAATTTAACACACGACTTATTTAACATTGTATAAGATATTTTTTAAGAAAAAAAATGAATTCATGGCGAATTAACCCAAACATGGTAAAATCCGACAAAGAATAAGGATAGAATTAAAAATCATAAAATATTTTTAAAAAACTCAAACATCAACCTTCTTCGCATTTTAGAGCAGGATAGATGCAAGTTTTAAAATCATAAATTGCTTATTAAATACTAAATTTAAACTTGCTCCACCTTTTACTAAATGGGATAATTCACTCTATTATCATCTATCAAGACAAGAAAATAAAACTTAAAAATGTAAAAATTAAAGAAAAAATTAAACCCTCGTCTAATAATTGTTTAATGGCATGTAAAAAAGAAATAATTACTCAATCCTATTATAATCTAATATTTCATACACCAATGACATATGATTTACTTATCATAATATTTATATTCTATTAATATAATTTTTATTTATAAGACAGTTCAATTAGGAAGTGAGGAGATATTATAGTATTTTTCTTCGTCTCCTTACCATGTTGTCACTACTATTGTTATCTTCATTTATATAGTTATCATCAATACTAATTACATCATTATCATCATCACCGCTCACAATCATTATTGTTGCTATTATTATTATTATTATTATCATTATCATTGATATTAACATTATCATCATCATTATTGTTACCGTTATCATTGTCATTGTAGTAACCATCACTACTATCACTGTCATTATCATTACCATCTTCATCATGATATGTACTAATATTATCACCATCAGTATCATCATTACGATGACCACAGTAATCATCATTGTCACCACTTTTCTATCATTATTGTTATCATCTTTATTACTACCATCATCATGTTATCATTATAATGATTATTGTCGTTACTATTATAACTATTGTTGTCGCCACTATTATCGCCATCTTTACTCCCACCATTAATAACATTATCTCATTATTGTTATTGTTATCTTCGTTACAATTACTATTGTTTCCACCACTTTCATCGTTATTACTATCACCGCAATCATTAGTGTTGCAAGTACTATTACCGACCACCATTATCACTATCACTTTCTTTTATCATTAACATCATTACCTCTTATCATTATCTGCTAGATGTGCATTAAATATTTTATAGGATCAAGGTTTATCCTACCCATTTTTTATCTATATATCATATATGCCATAAATGGATAGAAATAAGAAATAAAGGAGTTAAAAGAAATTTTACCCTTTTTCAAATGAATGAAAAGGTAAAATAAATAAATAAATTATATGAATTTTTTTGTATTACTTAAAAAAACTAATTTTACTTTAATATTTTTTAACGAAAACATTTGTTATTATTTAAAGAAATCATTAAATATTTAAGTAACACCTCGTACATTTTCCATCAAAATTCATGACAAAAGGAAGAAATCGTATGGTTGTGAAATCTAGAGATGCTTACAACTTCTTTCTCCATTTCTATTCAAAGAAACCATAAAAAGCATCTCGCCCAAACTATTCCATCCTAAATCTCACCCTCTAACATTGCCCCGAACAAACCGTGAAAGTATACCTTGTCATTGTTAAGGATAATCAAGGAGAAAGAAAATAAAAAGAGAGAAAAAAAAAAGGATCTTTCAATATTTAATTAGATGATTAAGATAATAAATTTTAATAATTTTATGATTTGTATATATGGAGGCGTGATATCAGTTGGTTTTTGTTGAAGGTAAATCTGCTGAAGTGGGGATATCAGTTTAAAGGACCTAACATACGAAGGATTTGATTTTGGATCCAAATCCATCGACGAAGATGGATTCAATATTTCAATTCGAATCCTCGCCGAAACAACGAGACTTGTTCTGCCTGCTATTCACTTTTCTGTAGCCATTCCTCACAAAAGGAGCACTTCATGGGTCAACTTCACCTCGAGTTACCTTATACATCCATAATTGCATCAGGAATTCCATACTTAACAGTGACTCAGAACACAATAATTTAACAGCTTATTTATCCTTTAATCTCACCTCTTCCATCTCCCTTGTGTTGTTCCACTTTTGGAAGGAAGAATGTTTTGCGTTTTGACACTCATTTTGTTGGCTTTTACTTCTCACAATCTATTTTGATAAAGCAAAACCCAAACCATGTAACAAGCTTAGGTTTCTGAAATTCTCTTAATGGATACTGCTGTTACTCTGTTGACAAGGAACATCGTTCTCTGTATCAGCTCTTCAAATGATGGACGTTGATCTGGATCACTGCTCACATTTCACACAAGTAAACTTGGGTTAGAATTTAGAAGGCAATCACTGGTATTAAAACTCAAGTGTGTACGTGTAAAGCACCTCTGCCAGCAGTCATTGATAACTGATGCAACATGGGGATCAAGCTCCTCCGGAATCTCCAGTCGTCTATTCATAAAGCCTACGACTCCAACAACCTTTCAAGTGAAATACAATGGTTATGACAAAAAGGCTAAGGAGCTCAGATGTCTCCACGCTTAAGATAAATGATGCTGCTTAGACACATTTCTATACATATTACGTCACGTTACTTTAATAAATAAGTTGTTGAACAAATTCGCTACCATCAAACAAACGAGTAAAATACTAATTTGATCCTTAACTTCCCAACACATTGTCATATAAATCCTCAATATTCAAAATAATGTTAAATAGGTCATTCCTTTATAACTTTTTTTGTCATTTTCATTTGAATATAGACTAACATGACAGGAAATTATAAGACTTAGAGATTATAAGATAGTAAATTTACGCATGTCAAGGACTAAAATGATAAAAATGATAAAAATTAGGACTATAATGAAAGTGAGGGACTTATTTAACATATTTTAAATGTTAAAGGCTAATATAATAATGGCTTAGAAAGTTAAGAACCAAATTGGTAATTTGCACAACAAACTACATATATTAGCTATCTAACTATGAATAGTTGATCACAACTCGTGTGTAAATTGTGGAATTTGGTAATTTCGAAGTGACGCGAGGAATAATGTGTGTGAACGTCAGTAGTATTGTTAGCTCAAGTTCTTTGTGAAGTGAATTAGTACGTGTAGACAAGTACTTGTACGAGTGTACATATGTGCCCAGAGAGAGAGAGAGAGACCTGTAAGGAATTTAAATTTTTCCATGGAATAGATTGAGTCATTAGTTCCCAGAGGATGACACCAAAACTGAACACATCAGACCTGTTTTAAAAAATAAAGAAAAATCATTACTTCAGAAGCATCAAACTGCATTACCTATTTAAGTTTTAAACTGGACCACTTAGGACAGTGATTGAAAAGATTCAAAAGGCACTATACAGAATTATCTCAGAAAAAGTTGTAAACAATTTAAGTTGATTGGACTACTCCTCAAGACCATCAGGACAAGTTAGCAAATAGTTACAGAAAAGGACCATTTGGAAAAGTTTCTGGCAAAATTCACAATTTTTTTAGAATATCTTCCATATTTCACAAAGTTTCTTGAAAATTCCAGACTGACTCAATCTGTTAAATCACAGCTCCAAGGAATTACTTCTCATTTGAAGGTTCATTTCTGAGGACTTCAGGGGCCATCCACTGAGGCTGCATTTTGACAGCAAATGCTTGTTAACAAGAGACAGAAATAAAACTTCGCTAACGAAAGACAATAAAGATTTTAGTATTACTAGCTGTTCACATCAGATCTTTTTTATGTAAAAAGTGAAAAGTGAGTGGTGTTATTACGGTGCCTCTCCCAGATTTTGTTGTCAATAAAGTTGCATCCTTCAACCTAGACAGGCCAAAGTCTCCAACCTGAGAAAAAAACCAAAACTCTTTATATTGAACATTCCGGGATCACTGAATGCATTTTCAAGCAATTGATCACCTTTACAGTCCAATTTTTATCTACAAGAAGGTTGGAAGACTTCAGGTCTCTATGCACAATTGGTGGATTTCTGCGATGAAGATAATTCATTCCTCTAGCCTGCAGTAAACAACAATGAAGGTTCATCAATCTACAAGCTTGCTTTCAGCATATGTATGTGTGAAATGAGAGAGGACACGCACAACATCAAGAGCCATCCGTAGACGCCTTCTAATGTCTAATGTCTGATTGTTCCTGTGCAGATTTTTGAAAAGGCTTCCCCTACCATGCAAAATAAAATCAATTTAAGATGGTTCCTATAATTTCCAAACAAAAACAAAAATAAATGGGTATTTTACACTGGGTGAGAGATTCATATTCACTAATACAAAAATCAGTTATCTAATGAAGCAAAATTCAATAGATGCATCATGCATGATATTTTATGTGCTTCTAAACCAAGTACAACTCCTTTAACGGTTAATATAACAAGCTCTAAGATAAAGATGTTCAAAATCTTACCTAGGTAATAACTCTGTCACAATGGCAAGCCTTTCCTGTGAATATACTGCTCCCATGAAAAGCAATACATTAGGGTGTCTCAATCTCTTCATTATATCAATCTGCAGTATACGCACAAAAGAACCAGGGATCAGCTGCTTTCTATGTAATGCAAAAAAATAAAAAATAAAATGAGATACCTCTTTTCTGTAATCTTGTAAAGTCTCCTCTGTATATCCATTCCCAAAGTAAACCTTGACTGCAACATCCTGAAAATGCAGATAAATCTTAGGGCAGACAGCCTTTCAAAACTATTAATACAATTGAAGAATGTTAAATTTATACCGATCCATTCCAAATTCCATGATAAACAGCAGCATAAGAACCTGCAAGATAAAATAAAAAATAATGAAGTCGGCAATCTTTAGTTGAAAAAATAATATCCAGAAACATAAGCTCTACTAAAGGAAAGATTCACGTAGATCAATCCAATTATTTTAAAAGATGTCCATTAGAATTTTTTTGTCCTACCTCAAGATATTGAGCAAATACTTTTCACTACTTGTTTGTTATAATTCATCACCCACTAGTTCGAACTAAGAGATTGAGTTTACTTGTGGCATAAAGGATTCTAGGCCATTAAGAGGGGGGAAAACGATATTTAATGTCCGATATTTTTCAAGACTGCTCTATATATTTATGTTTGTTGAGCTTAAGAAGCCCAGCATACTTAAAAATAAAATCATTTTAGCATTTCAACTCCTCATTATTGAGGAACTATAAAATGCACAACAGAATTAATTACCTTGTCCAATCTCCTCTCTCAATTGAAGGTCTTCCCAATGGATTTCACACTCCAAAACAGAGTTTGACTCATTATCTCCTTTACTTGATGAACTTTCATGGCTGCCTACACTCTCCCTCGAACTTGGCAATTGCAACTCGTCTTGCTGCTTTTGCACTTCATCTCTTGTCAACATATTTGTATCCTCTGGCTCCAATTTCTTCTGATCAGATTGACAGCGCAATCTTGACAATGGGTCTTGGGGAATAGGAGAACTAAAACCTTCACACCTCTCCCCTGAGAAAGGTTTACCAGAACTATGGAGATTTTTTTCTTTATCTGCTCCATTAGGAATATCCTGATATGGATGATTTTCATTATTCACTCTTTTGCTTCCTGAATTATGAGTTGCACAATTTTTTTTGATACTTCCATTATCCATCACAAATTTTGCACGTGCCCTAGTTTGAAGTTTAGCAAGGACTCTGGCTGCCTGAAGTGATTTAACCATACAGATGATCATATATCTTAACTGGATAAAAAGTAATACAGAAGGTTCATGAACATAATTTTTTTAAACAAATATTATGTACTACAGGTCAAACAAATTCACATGGACTTCCAGTATATGCTCAGTTTATTCTTGATGATTGCATTAGTTTGGTATCTAAGCTTCAGAAATGCCCCGGAAAGGTTCAGCCTCCCAACTTATTATTTCAGATGAAGTATCAGTACTTTATTAACGCCAACCGAAATGAATACAGAAACGTGCCTGACTGAATATTTGTATTCCTCTTATTCAATAATGGCGTGAACTACCAAATAGAGTAATTAGTAAAAGGGAAAATAGGAGATTCGTTTACAATATTAGAAGGTTGACCAAATT
This sequence comes from Hylodesmum podocarpum, assembly GCA_026586105.1. Classification (NCBI taxonomy): domain Eukaryota; kingdom Viridiplantae; phylum Streptophyta; class Magnoliopsida; order Fabales; family Fabaceae; genus Hylodesmum; species Hylodesmum podocarpum. The sequence continues at coordinate 2,039,929 of JALJEV010000646.1, forward strand.
CTGAAGTAGACTCATCCTTCTCAGAGGTCTCTGTGACAGTTGTGTTTTCTTTATGGTGATGAGTGGAATGAGGTTTTGTTTCCTGAAATCCAAAATTGACGGAAAAAACTTGTAATATTCTCATATATAAACACCTACTCAGATACATCTTCAAGCTGAACAGAGACATACGAATATACTATGCTTCTCTAGTTTTTCATCATCCGCATCTGTTGAAGTATTCTTGGAAACTGTGTTATCAGCAGTAGGCCGCACTGAGAGAAACTTTGATGCCTGGTAGATGTGAAAAATGGGCTTCAATAATTTAGTTTTGATAAAATGAAACCCAAATAAAAAAGGAGCAAAAAAGAAATTGTGAAGAACAGTAAAAATGACACTAATGAGTACCAGATTGGAAACACATGAAGCAATCTGTGGCATTGGTGCAACCGTTGGTCGTGGAGGCCACTGAATCCTTTTGAAGTTTAACCTCTGTACTCCAGGTTGGCCACTGTTATCAGATTGGTAAGTTCTTTGGTTTTTGGAATTTGTAGAGTTTAATGTAGATGCATCACTTGAAACAGTTATAACACCAACAAGCTCACCATCCTCATAAAGAGGAGTTTTTGTTACGATTGCCATAAATGCTTCACCAGACCTCTTCTTGAAAGGAAACTGTCCTGACCATGGTACTCCTGTGACCAACCTTTCAAGAATTTTTTGTAGAGATGCATAACTTTCTTCAGCAATTAGAACTTTAGCAACTCTCTGGCCAATGATTTCGTAGTCCTTCCATCCATACAGAGTTTCCGCTGCGTGATTCCTGAAATGGAAACTTTAGGTTTGGCTCAAAAGCAATCTGAAAAACAAAAAGAATAATTTGCAGTGGTAATTATTAAAAAAATATGTGGAATCTTTACTGAGATTGGACTTGGTTGCCAGTGAATTAGAAAGTGAAGGGCACATTCAAGTACTACTACTATTTAAAAGCCAAAGTTCTACCCTATCTTACGTCGTAAAAATTTCAGATGGAATGCTTATTTACCTGATGGATGATACCAAAGCTTCTTTGATCAAAAGAAAATGAGCTTGGGCTTTATTCATGCTTGATGCTTCAAGCCCAGGAAGCTTTTGCATTAGGATTTAGAAATTTTTACTTAAGCCTCTCCAACTATTAATGTTTTTAGGTTGATCATTTTTTACACGATAGGTTGTTCATGATTTTAGTTACAGAACAGATCAAATAAGTTGTCCTAACAAATCAGCTTCTATCAGTTCTGTGTTGATTTTCATTTTGCTCCCAAATACATAGATCCATGGAACAAGCTATTAGAGTGATCCATATTTGTTAAACTTGACGAACGCTTGTCAAGCAAAGCATGCCTACCACTACCAAGCGAAGAAAATACAACACAATGCCTTGTTTCCTTAGTAATGTCAATGTGGACTCCAATAGAATGCCAACAGAGGACCAAAAAGTCGAACACTGTCCTTTTTGACAAGGAAGACTTACACAGGGTCTTCTAATTCGAATTCCCGAGGCTTCTAGCCCCACCATTCTCAGCTTGAAATGTTTAAATAATCCTGTAAAATGATTCAGCACAGTAATCCCCATGAGCCTTTCTAATTTGCTATGTTGCGGAATTGGGAATACTTGCATCACGAATCATTCAAAACACGTTTAGCCAGATAAACATTTCCAACCGAATCAACTCATTCAATTCCCCTATAATATAACACTCTACACGACAGCCTGGGAAAATCTAAATAAACTTAAATCTAATTCTCCTATCATCACATATTCACATGACAAAACTTAGATGCGCAATTCTATAAACGCTTTTGGTAATCAGAATTAAAGTTTTACTTCAATAATCCATGTTGACCTTTTATGGAAACCTTTCTTATGCACCAAATATGGAAATAAAACTCCAATTCTGATTCGATAATAGTATGAGAAGCATCTTCACGGAACCGCATCTAAGTTTTATTCCTCATAAAAACACATCCTATTCCCTCTCACTCTCTACAGCGTTCAACTGTTTCATTAAAAATTAAAAGCACCGTAAATTCCTCAGAGAATAAATTACCAGAAAGGAAAAACAGATTCAAACAAAAAATGCAGCATCTACGATGTAATATACCAGTATATGATCTCGCCAGAGGGAACTCTGAGAACGTGAACGGCGTGACCCATGCATTTCAACACGGTAGCATAGGGACTTCCAGAGAAGAAGAAACCGGAGAGAAAACCGAGGGTTGAATCACCAACGAACTCGTTATCGTTTTCGTTATCGTTATTGTTATTATCCCTGACTGTGACCTTGTTCTTTTTTTCCTGCACGAGCTCATCGAACTCTTCCTTGAGCTTGGCCTGCTTCTCCTCCAAGCTCCGGCACCGATCCGCCAGAACTCGAAACGATGCAGTTTCTCTCTCCTCGCCGCTCATTGAAGTTGTCGGAGCCGCACCGCTTTCAGTTCCGGGGTGTGCAATGCGCATAGCGGTTAGTTTAGTTTATTCACCAGTTCCTCAGTTGGCTTCTGCGCACACTATTTGTTTATTCCTTATTTTATTGTTTTATTTATTTATTTTATTTAATTATCGTTGCGTCTCTGTCCAATGCGAGTCTTGGGGCTAAAGGTTGTTGGCCACGTGTCGGTAGCCGGCAACGGAAGCTATCCGGTGCGCCTAGCTGTTGGGTTGCCGGAACATGCGACCAATCGCGTCTCTCCAAAATAAATGCTTCTTTTGTGTTTGGATTACACTCTCGCCAGAAGCGATTGGACGATCGGAAAGTTGAAAATGCTATTGCTCCCTTGGTTTTGCTTCTATACTTCTGTTCGCATAGGGGCCCCTATGGTGACGTTTTCTTTTATAAAAAAAAAAATGGAACTCTGATTTTTCTGTTGAAAAGTAAAAAATACTAAAATAATTCAGACAAGTTCACTTTATTAAACTAACACAACTATTACCAGTTTTTCAATTTGTATGGATAAAAAAAATTAATATAATTATTAATCTTATTTTTTTTTTAATATTTGCTCTCTAGACAAAATTTCTTTAGATAATAGCCATAGAAAGTCTATTAATATATTATTAAAAGTCTATGTTCACTTTCTAAAATTTGATCATGCCGATATTGCGGGGGTGGTTTTGTTCACATGCAACAGATAAAGTGGTTTAATTTCCTTCATCCCATAAAAGATGGCAAGAATTTTGATCCTTGAATTTTATGTATACACAATATATTATGTGGTTGAGAAACTTGATAATTGATTGATTACTGAACCACTACGAGGAATTAATATACAATTGATCTATCGTAGGTGAAGTGTGAACGATGGCAACTAATCTTAAAAGGAAGATAATTCATATACGCAGTCGACCCAATATTTAATGAAGGATAATTTTTATGGGCAATAATTCTCATTAATTGGATAAGATTATCGGGTGTTAACACTGTTACATAATTCTAAAATAATTTTCAACAAAAAAAAAATGTATTAAGTTAATATTTATTTTGTTGAGAAATCAATATATGCATGGTGATGGAGAGAGAATTACGATAAGAGTGGAAAAGGCAAGTGGGGAGGAGTTAGGTTGCTTACATTCAACCAAATGGCAGTAGTTTATTCAATTATTTTTATATATATTATTACAACTTCAGCACTTGCCCGGAGAGAGTGATTGTGTGTGAGGCGTAACATAATCCAATGGTGTGGTTACACAAGGTCAACCATGGAAACGCTTTTGATGAAAAACAGAGAGGTCAAGCAGGGATCGCTATCAGCATCAGGAACTGATTTGCCAAGTAAACGGTAAACTTGCCTGATAGGCCATGATATAACTAATAAAGTATGAACTAGGAAACCAAATCTTTATACATAAATAGAGAAAGAAAAAAAAGTTGTTGTGAATTAGGGTTTTAAAGACATTAGTTACGGAATATTAAATATACTTTTAATTATTTAAATAAATACTGGATATTTTTATGTTTTTGATAATTTAAATTATTTTAACTGATATTTTAAAAACTTTTATTTGATGGCACAGTGATTCTGTTGATTATCATCACAAATAAAACTGATAAAATAATTAGGAGTTGAAATTGAAGTACCCACCTATAAATGCTCATAATTAAGTTGGGTCAACCATACTTCCATTAGTACAAAAAATTCGTATTTTCCACCGACCTGCGAGTCGCATTCTTACCATACATCAAGTGGGTATTTTTATTATCAAATGATCAAAAGGAGCCAAATTATAAAAATATTTTAAAATTGATATTTTTTATTTATTTTAATTTTCTAAAATATTTATTATTTAATAGTATTAATTTAAATGATGCAATATTATTATTTAATTATTTTATATATTTAATTATGTATTGATTATTTTTTTTAATTTGATCTAATTTCACACTTAATTAAACATATTAACTAATAAAATCGATTAAATTAATAGAAATTATACAAAATAAAATAATGTTAAAAAATAAATCAACATATGATTTATTATCTACGGTGATAATTAAAGTGTCACATCATTTAAACTGATCAATAATATATATTAATGAAATTAGTAAATTGAATAAAAAAATATTAAATCAAACTTTTAAAACGTTTACTTATTTTTTTAACAAAAATAACTACTTATTCCTATAAATATGTTACGAATTTAAAAATTATATGTGATAAATTATAATAGATAGTAAAATGATTTTATGTAATTGATTGATTATAAATTAAATTTTATACAAGTTTAAAAGCTTTTATTATTCTATTTAATCTTTAATTTTTTAAAGTATTCCCATTTACCTAGTAAAAAAAAACTGTTATTTCCGTAAAAAAATAATTAAAAGAAAAAAACTGTCCTAGTTGATAAAAAAAAAAGTCACAAATTTTAACAATAAGAAATCTACACGATGGATTAAATGAAATGAAAAACAAGAATAAAAGGTGAAGCATAAAATATGTTAACAAGTGAAGTGAAATAAAAAAATGAAAAAACAAAATATTTATTTTATTTTTAATTTTTAAAGTTTTCAATAAAGTTAAATGAATTTCTTAGATGAGATTATTTTTAGAAATGATTTCAATAATTAATTGTACCTATTTTATGAATATATAATTTTATGACAATATTTTTGTTTCAATTATTTAAAATGATTGACTTTTTTCATTTTGAATTTAAAAATATAAAATTGACTTCAAAATATTGGAAAACTTTTAATGGTAGCCATTTTTTAGATTATAAATCTAAATTACCATTTTAAATAACAATCTCAAGCGGAGGTTGTTTTTGCCATTGTTATATATATATATATATATTCCTGTAGAAGTAGAAATATCTAAATCTCTGTTAGGCGTTAAGTGTCATTTTTAATATTTTAATTTAAAGATTTTTTTTAGTTTTATCCTTCAAGTTTAAGAAGTATCAATTTAATATTTTCAAAATGTCATATGTTGGTTCATTTACTCCCCACACAGAGATATTCGCACCTTCTCTCCCGTTTCTTCATATTTTGTCAGTTACTTTCTTTACGCTTGCTCTGATCTTTAGTAGAATTTTCTTCCTAATTGTCTCTCCTTTCCTTAGTTTCTTAATCTACAATTTGGTCTTATGAGTAAAGACTTGTGTTTCTTTAATTTGTTAAATGTCAAATTTACTAATAAGCAAGCCTCAGTGAGTTTGTCGGCTTGAAACAATTAATTGACATAGATGAAAACTTTTAAAGATGCAACTTTCAAAAAGTAAATTGTATATTATAACTCAGGATATAATTTGAAACATTTACATCACTTGTTACAAAAGTAAAACTTCCCTTTCCACCCTTACTGGCTTTTTGCAAGCTACCATGTTTTTCAAAGTCCCCACCCCTTAACAGTATATTAAGAAGAAAATCTAATAAAACAAACACATCTTTAGGAGACCTAATCAAAACTGAATAAGAGACTGTAATGGTTACTTTTCTGGCTTCCAAAACAATTGTGTTGCCTTAGCCTAAATTTCTACCATATACAAGTCTCTCTTGCTGAGTTTTGGTTTCTAATATGTAATGACATACTATGGTGTCTCATTCTTTTGATCTTTTTCCATGATCTGAACGTGAAACCCATTTGGAAATTGTAATCCAGGAGTTCGAACTATATCTCCTCCTCGTATGGGTCGCCACCTGAAATATTCATATGTTAAAACAAAAGAGATACTGGACAAATTATAAAATGCAAGACAGAAATATATATATATTATTTTGTGAGTGAGTTGTAATATATTGTAAAGTAAAGTTGCAGTTTAACGGCACATAATTAAATAATGTCATTTCATAATCTTACCTGCATTTCGTGACCAAGGTATGGATAAAAATAGCCATCTGAACTTTAGTAAAGTCTGTTCCAACGCAAAACCTCATGCCTCCACCGAAAGCCATGAAATGTTTGGTGGCACCGTTTAGTTCCACTCCCTGAAATTAAAGCCCATTTTTTCGGGGTCACTATAATGTAAAAGAGAGATGGTAGTCTAAAATTGATTGATAATCATAATAAGGAGTCTTAAAGTTTAATTATTTAAAAAATTTATATTTTAGAAGAATCACTAAAGTTATTATTCATGACAATTCTAATTAAAAAAAATAGAGAAAAACTCTTTTCTTTTTACCTCTGAACATAAATTATTACACAACATAAATTATTACACAATATAAATTATAAAATATGAAGAGAAAGAAATGTGTAATATATATTTTTATGAGCGAGTTGAATGGTTGGATGTTTACTCTAATTGGGGTGAAGTAAGGTCCTTATTTTTAATATTTTTTATACACATTTTAAAACAAAAATAAGATTAAAAATGTATTTTTTAATTTTAACTAGTTTATAATTATAATAATATTCAATTTGATTTTTTTATTAATAACATAAAATATTTATTTAAATGAAAATGCACCTGCCATCTTGATGGGTTGAAAGCAAGGGGATCCTGATATTTGGCTGGATTCAAGTGTACAGCAGGGGGACACACCATAACTGCCCAACCTGCTGGTATTGTATATCCTGCATGTATTCATTCATTTATCATTCTTTATTTTGACCAAATGAGGTAATGTCGTCGCATAGCTCTTTCATTACTTAAAATACAAGTTACTATATATTATACATTCTCTTATTTAAATTGGACCAACAAAAATACAAAAACTATCTTTTCTTAATAATGATAATCAATGAGTATAGTTTAATTGATTAACATAAGTATGAGTTATTATGGTATTGTTGTAAAGAATATACATATTTATGCAAATAAGCAATCACATATGATATGATATGATATTCATACCCTTAAAATTAATTTCCCTTAGAGCCTTTCGGAAGATTCCTGGAACAATATTTGCGAGTCTCACGGTTTCATTTATGAACTGCAAATCATCATGGACTTTTAAAATGAGATATGTTTGTATGTACACGAAGATGTGAACCCAAAAACTATTGCAAAGAAGAAAAAAAAAATATGTGAGAAGAAATTATTGACCCACCTGAAATGTGAATGTCATTGATTTGTATTCTTTCCACGTGACTCCGGAGTTAGGATCTTCACGTCGTTTGAGGATTGATTCATGTTCTTCCTAAAAAAGTAGAGGGCGTTAAGAAGAAAAGCCATAAAAGTAGTTGAAAGATTATATTATTTTAGTGTTTTATTTATTAACATACTTGTAATTGCTTGAGCACTAAGGGATGGTCGGAGAGTAATTTAATGGCATAAGTGATTGCGAGAGAAGTGGTTTCAAAACTTGCAAAGAGGAGCACAAACATGAGGTCCAGAGCGATCGCTTCAGTGAGGATTGTTCCCTCTTTCTTAAGTTCTTCAATAACGTAATCAAAGAAATCTGTTTGCTCTTTTCTTTGCATTTCCCGTCTTTCCTGCAACATGTTCTTCAGCATCTTCATTGCCCTTTTCCTACCCTGAGAAAATTCACATAACAAAACACAAATATTGCTGCTTTTTAGTATTTGGCATCATCAAAAGAAACTATTCTGTGTATGATATATGAAACAAAAAATGAACTTCTTTTGTTTTGTTTTGGGGTTCGCCTAATTACTATCATACAATACTAATTATGTAGTTTGTGGAGTTCTTAAACTTAAGAACTAGTTCTTGTGTATTTAAGTTTCACTATTTGAACAATTTTTTACTTGTATTCTTAAACAGGTTTTAAGAATTGTAAGACCCATTTTAAGTTGTTAAGAATTACACTATTAAAAATAAATTTTGTTAAAGTTCTCTAATCTGTGAAGCATTATAGAACCCAACAAAAGTGAATGAAGCAACTCCACCATAGTTCTACCATCGGAGAGATGTTGTTATCATGGCAGAAGTTTCAAAAAATGGAACTCACATTGGGTATGAGGTGAGGTAAAATTAATGACTAGTACTGTTGGTGGATGATGGACTTTACCTGCAGACATTTGTGATAAGCTGTTCCTGGAACGTCCAGAGGGAAGGAGATTAGTCCTTGTATAAAAGCAACAAAGTTTTCCCTTAAATTCTCTGATGATTTGGTCGAATCATAACTGATGAGTTTTTTGGCAGTCAAATCAAATATCATCTGCATGTGGAGAGCACACAAAGCAAACCATGTTAAACATCGAATGGAATAAGGAGAGATTTATAAAAAGAACGATAAATCATTACATGATACAGAAATTCCTTGATATCAACCAATCTTTATAGAACACATAAGTGAGTGTTATTATGTGGCTTAAAGATTGGTCAGGACCATACCATGTAACTTAGTGTTATAATTTTACCCTTGCTGTTGCTTCCTTCAATTCAACACTGTCCTGACATGACCACTGTTGTAATGTTCTGCAAGCTGTGTGTTCAACTTCTGAGATCATTTTTTTAAGGCTTTCAGGACCAAACAGATTGAGTACCATGTTTTTAAGGTACTTGTACATAAACCCATGTAAGGACCCTACATTTTGACTCCCAAAAATCTGTGTGAATGTGTCAGGGTACCAGCTTTGGAAAACTTGCCCCTCTTGTTGGAAAATGAAGTAATTAAGATCAGGGTCTGTTGATATTACAACTGGTCTTCCCACCAAGTTGGTCTTGAAGATTGGTCCATACCTGAAAGACTCAAAATGGATGATCATATGTTAGTTTAATTCTTAAGAAAGAAGAATGTTTCTAATTAAGTTGTGTTGAGATTAAAATACTTATATATACCTTTTCATTCTCTGCTTGATGAAAGGAGGAATATCAGAAGAAGTGTTGGGAGAGAAAAACTGAATGCTCTCACCCAAAAGGGGCAAACCCATTGAACCAGGTGGGAGTTTTCCATTGCAACTAGGATTTCTCCATCTATAAACCCAATGTGTTATGCCAATAATAACCAATGCACCAAGACATATAGCCCACATTTTTTTTTGAAAAATATAAAGGAATGGAACTCTATTAAAAAGAGATCTAGGAGATAATATATGTATATATATATATATATATATATATATATATAGAGAGAGAGAGAGAGAGAGAGAGAGAGAGAGATTAAAAGAGTGAAGTGTTGAAAAGGGTATTAAAAGAATTAATAAGAAAGGACAAGTTAAGAGATGCAGAAATGAGGAAAGGCTTAAAAGTGGGTAAGGAGGGAAGAATGGGGCAGAGAGGAGTAGACAGTGCTGGCATGCATATCAGCATAGCAGGAGATGTTCTTAAATAGGCAGGCCAATTCTTAGAACCAATTGAAGAAATAATAATATATTAATTTTGGGTTCCTTTAGTTTCTCGTGAAGTTGGTTGTTCAAAAAGGCTGTACTAGTAGTTGGAGATAGATTAGAATAATTGGAATTATATCTGTCTATAGACCACTTATTGCTATGTCAACGGCATATATGATGTGTCCAAGGGCCTTGCATGATATGAATCTTAATCTTACTGGATGCTTCCTCTCCCCACGTCTTCTCTATTGAAGGAAACTTTTGTTTTTTCTTTTTCGTTATCCTCATTGTGGTAAATGGTCCATGTTACACGAAACTGAAGGAGCACGAGGCTGAATTATGGCAGTTTTTTAGGAGATTTTGCGGGTATTGCCTAGATTTTATGATGAGTTATAGGTTTCAAAGAATCTCTCTGACCAAACCAAGCATCTTAAGTAAATCTTCTGTGGATCATTAAATGATTCAAGTACTAAACTTCTATTGCCTTGAAATCTTTCCAATATCTATGCTAAATTCTCAATCTAAGTGATGTTGATGCTCACAAGAGGAAGCACACATACATACTTTTTGTTCCTTTATTCTTATTCACAGCAAGATCTTTCTATAGATATTTTTTCCTCTGCAAATAGATAATCTCATCCTAACTAAAATTTATGCCATGCCTTAAATCTCAAGTATACGTCATTAGTGATTCTCATTGTCCATTGGATGGTTCTAGAAAATGCATCCAACTACTATTGTACATGGTCTTGTTTATATTTTTGGAGACAAAATTAACATATGCTAATCTAGCTAGGTCAAAAGACTCTAATAGAAACAGGTTACCACAGTATTTCATCTTTGTGTAAGAGTTTCACTCATTGAGCGCCGCCCCATCTGGCCATTGAGCCACGGACTTGACCAAATTGCAGCAACTACCACAATATAGGTAGGTCACTGTGAATAATGCCCGAACATTTTGGCTTTTTAATTTTCTTAACTAGAATTAGGTGTCATGTCACTAGAGTACTAGATAAGTTGTGTACATAAATAAAATCAAGTAAGAGTATGATGTAAGTGGACAAAGTGTACAATTATGTAGTCCATCCCAAAAATCTGGCTAAAGCTTTTTTAATTCGTTTACATTATGTAAAGAGAATTTATGAGTTAGGAACTATCAACATCCACAAGTCGTAGTCTGTAAAGTTGATCTTGTCATGAAATGGTGCTGTATTTGGATCTTCTTAGATACTTTCTCAAAAATAATTCATGGGTACCTCTAATTTATTTGATACTTGATAAAAAATGAAAAAAATGTGTTTATGATTGATAATATTAATTATATGATAAAAAGATAGACAGAAAAAAATAATGAGTTTTGATAAGATGTATGCTGTGACAGTAGTTATATATCATTACTTACATTTCCTTGATCATTTTTGTTTAACTAAAAAATCTAATATAATATATGCTTCAACTCTATTTGTTTGTTATAATATATAGTTGCTAAAAAACAAAACACCGTTTAATATGATATCACGGACAACTCAATTACACAAACTCTCAAAAATTCTAATGTAATGGAGATTGATACCTTTGTTCTGTTTTGTTTTATTTCATTTTTTAAAGGGGTACTAATTTATCCGTTTCTAAAATATGATCTCTTCCATGATTAAATTAAAATGGTTGAACGAGTACTCTTCGTATAGGATGACATAGATTGCTTAACTGTTTGACATAAACTTGAAAAGCAACGATTGAGGAGGAGTGAAATAGTGCCAGATCAATGGATGGATCCTATTTGATTCTAGTTCACAACTTGTTTTATAATGAATATGTTATGAAGTCATGAAAAAGGTTTCTTTTAATTCTCCCCCACACTCTCTGTCCCTATCTCCACCTTTTGTTTTAAAGAATAGATTAGAAAATGTTTGATTTTATAATGACTTGGGAATTTCTAATGTTTCGTTAGAATTGGATGGTATAAAGGGTCCTACAATTGTCTGAATGTAAATGGCATAAAATCTTGAGATGGGTCCACAAATGTAGCTGGTCCACTTCAAAGAGATCTTCGGCAACATGTTCAACCAATTGATGCCATTGGTTGGTTCACTTTTGTTGAGTTTACCGATATATCATATATAGTTGACTCACTAATCCATGATGAAGGGTTCATCAATATGTATCTAACTATGTTCTAAATTTTATGCATCAGGTTTCAGTCTATCATCTTATACTGTAACTATACACAGTTTCCTCTCTCTGATTTAGACGTGTAAGGTGTTATTCATAACATTAAATTACTCAACTCAAATTTTATGTAATAATTATCAAAATGTAACCTACGTGTAAGGTGTTGTTGATAACGTTAAAAATATATAAAATATTTGAATAAAAAAATGGTTTTCAAGTGCTGATTGTTGGTTATTTTTACTGTTTTTTATTTTTATTTAAATATTTTATACACTTGTCAATCTATTTAAATCAATGTCATATTTTACTTTTGTTACAATAATATTCCTATTGATTAAAAGATGAAACTTGGCGTTAACACTTAATTTTAACTGTAGTGAAAAAATTAATTTTGTGAATTTAAAAAAAGTTACGAGAACCAGATATAAATAATTAAAACTAACGTACTAAAATCACACATATATTAAAAGAACGAACGGTTCAAATTTTTTTTTTTTCTAAGTTTGTTATCTACAGGGCTTAACCCTTGTCATGTTTCTCAGCATATGGACCCTTTGACCAACTATCAATTCATAGAAGTTTTTTCTTTTTTATTTTTAATAATAACAACAATAAGTCTAATCTAAACTTTATACATATTACTCTAACCTTTCATCATTGATGTGATTACTGTTTCTTAAAATTCATACAAGTGTATAGCATGTAGAATTATTCAATGATGTAATTCTTAGACTAACACCATATGCCAGTGAATCTTAATAAGAAAATTTAATAATTAAATATTTGAATGAGTTATTATTATCATCATTATTAATAATAATATCATTATTAATATTATTATAAAAATACAAAAGCAGGATACACGTGAATAACGCTGTATAATATTATTCTAATTTTTGTATAATGTTAGTTTTACTTGAATTCAATTACACTGGACATATTGCTCTCTACAGTTCCCGAAATAACCGCACGTGCATTTGCACGTGCATACCCTGGGGAATTAATATTCATGAGAAAATGAATTTTTAGAGTTTATAAAATTAAGTGAATGTAGGGAATACTTTTGTACCAGTTGGGACGAGGTTCTGAGAATCTTTAGTCTGATATGAATAATTTGTTTTTTGTTGAATTGGGGTAGTAAAATAGTTAAAATGTGAACACCAAATTTTTCATTATTATTCAGTAATATCTTAATGAATTTTGTAAACAATTTATAAATTTTAAATTGTTTTTAAAGATAGAAGTTGAACTCGATATGATGAAATTTATAATAACCACGTATTATTCAATTAACTGAAGTACCATGTTGCTAAATTTGTATTCATTTGAAGTTATAAACTAAAGCAATTTAAATCCTTTATTATAGGTAATAAGCGTGGCATTTGCTCAAATAGGTGTAATCACGAAGACACTAGGAAAAAAAAAACTCAAAAAAGAAAAAAAGAAAAAAAAAACTTAATTAGGATCAAATAATTGCTAATTCTGCTCCTGGAGGACATGTTAGACACGTCATCTTAGCATAAAATGCTTAATATACGCGGACGAATTCAATAAACCAGGTTACCAACTGAAAGCGCGATTTAATTAAGATTAAGGTCTCGTATTAAGGATAACCTAAAAGATTAATGTAATGGTTTACATACTTAATCGTAGCAATCAACGATAAAAATACTGCACTAAATTAATATTATATTCCCCAATATGGAAGGTTCAATCTCTGAAGTGCAAGTTTCTTACTTCTCAAGTTTCTTCTGTCTGCCTCAACAGAGGTATTTAAGGCATCATATATATAATATATTACACCTTTCAATTATTTTTTTTTACGTTACTTTTAAATCAATTTTATAGTATTATTTAATTTTAAAGAGTTATGTGGAGATATTTTTAAGCAGGCATATTTAAATTTTAATAAAATTATGTGATTTGTCAACTATAATTCTTTTTAAAAAAAATGATACATTAAATTTTAAATAATTCCATTTTAGTGAATTAGGTTTGCAAAAAATATCCATAATAGTAAGGTGAATTGTTAGGATTTATAGTCACATTATTCTTTCATAAAATCAATTTCCTAATACAATATTCTTTCGAAATCTGAAGATATGCTATTTTTATAATTTCGAAAAAAAAATACTTTCTACTATATTTCATGCACAAATCTTTGAAAAGAAAACTGTTACGTTTTTATAATTGTATATAATAATAGAAAATATATAATATTATTTAAAAATCAAACAAATTTTATTATATCACAAACATTCAAGAGTCCAATCACAATTCTCAATCCACTTTGAACAGGCAAAAAGAACTAAAAGTTATTAATGTCAGTTTTAATGTTAAACACTTAAAATGAAAACAAAATCAAATTATTACATTAAAAATATAATAGGTATTTTTTCTCAATATTGTTTCTCACTTTTAGTAGTTAAAAATAACTACAAAAAAGGACAGATATTAATCAAACAAAGAAATTATGTGAACGTAAAAGGACAAGAACAAGGAATATGATATGATATTTTGGAGTGTAAAACCATCAATTTTATAATGTTAAGGTTTTGAGAAAAAATGAAATATAATTAGAAGGATATAGATGAGGTCATGGATGAGTTAAGATAGAGTCATAAATTATGGAGCAGGGAAACAAAAGGCACTCCTCAACTTTATATAGTCCCTAGACAGAATGAATGGTCCATTTCTTGCGAAATAATCAAATCATATAGACTCAATTATGCAAACAAGTCTTGTTTCAGCTTCAATCATCAATTGCACATGACTTACACTAATTTCCCGGAACTCTTGGCCCATTTCCCTAACATTGCCCATGCTATACGTATTAACTCTAACAAGTACACACTCTTTTTTATGTTAAATAATATTTATTGATCTTTTTATAGACCATTTATAAATGGATTAGGTTGAACACCTTAACAATTAGTATTAAATTATTTGATTGTTTAGAGATTTAAATATATATATATATATATAATTATTACGTAGATTTATATTATAACTCTCTAAATAAATTATATAAAATTTTGAACAGGCACAAATTACATCATTTATAATATTATAAATTTATAAGATGATATAATAACAGTGTCAACGTTGTCAAATAATTTTAATATCAATTCTCATATTTACTAAACTATTGTGAGCATGTATTAAAAAATCTAATTAAATTAATTAAGAGGTAATATTTTCTCAAAACATTTCATATACTATCTATCACCTTGTTTAATCGTCTGTCACGTCAGACTACTAGATTGAATATCGATCTTAGCATGCACCTTATTATTTCCAAAAGAGTTAATAATTACTATTACTTGTCTTACTATTAATCATTCTTACTTATAAACATCGAGATTTCTCTAACATAGGTATTTTATTTTTCCCTTTAATATAATTATTCAATCAAAGTTCATATAAGTGTTTTTTCTTTTTCTTTAATATTGATACTATATCAAACTTCTTTGAATACTTAAGTATTAGAGTTTTTGCAATAACACGATGTTGTTAATCAGGCTCTTAACGAATTAACAATAATTATTAAAAAAAAGAACATTACAAATTTCGTAAGATAAGAACTAATAATTTTTTAATCATTTCCTTTTACTTTTGATTTCTTATCTATTGATTCTTGACCAGATTATATAAGTCCAGTTGCTCAACAGACCAAAACAAATGATGAATACATATCTTGGTTGGATATATATTCTGTGGGTACTTTCACAACACTCCAAAATCTAAACCTATTGCGGGACCAATACCAGGCTACGCCCTAGAGGGGTATAGGGGTATGCGTAAGTGTGGTAAAAAAAAAACAGCACTAGTGTGAGATTGATATACATGGTTTGAGTGTTTTGGTGTCATTGCTAGCTATTTCAATTCCAATGAACTATTATTATAAGCCATGTTCCACATATTCCGACAACTCGTCCCTGCTCTCTGTAACTATCCTGTTCTTCATCCACATCTCTTTCACCCACCTCGACAATCCAACTCACTAATTACTTAAACCATATATATATAAGAAAACAAGTTTATATATGGTTAATAATTTTATAATACACTAAGGATATAAAATAGAATTAGTAATTAATATACTTAAAAATGGGTTTATGATTTTTTTACCATTAAATAGAAATATTCTCTTTTTTTTATATGACTAGAAAAAATAATTTGTAACAACTTTATTTCCATAAATTAAATTACAAGCAGGATAAGTATTATAAAATCTTATATTATATTATATTTCACTCATATATATAATATTAATTTAATGATTTTGTTAAAACACAAATCTTTTCCATAAATTACAAGCAGGATTAGTATTATAAAATCTTATATTATATTATATTTCACTCATATATATACATATATATGTATATATATATAATTAATTGATTAATTTAATGATTTTGTTAAAACACAAATCTTTTCCATAAATGTTGCTTGCGTTTTTGTTATTTCACAAGACTCTTCCATAAATCTTTTCCTTTTCAATCTATCCTTCTCAAATTTCTTCATTCTAAATAATGAAATAATTTGTACATATATTCTTTTATCTTTTAATCACATTGATTTGGGCTTTCATATGTAATTATATTTAGAAAACAACTGTGTTGATTAGTTGAACTTTGATTTGGGCCTTTTTTTGGTTTTGCTTTACCTTGAAAGCTCTCATTTTGGGCCGAAAAGTAATACCCTTGTTTCCACACGGGAAAAAAATGAGCATTTAGCCGCACGAATATACGAGACCAAAACAAACGTGATGGGTAAATGACTCAGAATTGAACTGATTTTTTTTTCCTTAAGGATATTTTATATGTGCAATTTTATTTATTTTTTAGTTTTTTAGGAGTTTTAAAAAAACATTCTTAAGACATCCTTCCACTGTTCCAAAAATATTAGTCCTTTAAAGTTATAACACGGGAAAAAATACATTTAATTGATCTAAATTTAGACGGAAATATTCTCAAATTTTAACATATTTTTATCATACATTATTCTATGAATTCATTTACTTTTTTTTCAACTATCTACAATAGTAAATAGGGGTATAATTCAAAAACAACAACTTAAAAAACTAAAAAGATTAATCTTTTGGAACAAAATCGAAAAGTTAAAAAAAATATTATTTTAGAATGGATGAAATATTATTTTTGAAAGTTATTTTTATCCCGCTTTTACACAAAAACATGCTCATGAAAAATAGAAATCTATTTTTTAAAAAAATTTTAAAAAGAAATTTTAGTTGTATAAAACGAGAAATAATTTATTAGAATAAATAATAGATTAGAATTTATAAATAAATGGTTGAACCAAAATTCAATATACGAGATTATTTAGAAAAGGTAAATTTTAATGATCAAGTAAGACAAGATTAAATTTTAAAGTATTTATTTATAAAGTAAGTAAAGTTTAAATATTAATTAGAATAAAATTAAAAGTAGAGTATCTATTTATAAAATAGTTAGAGTTTCATAAGTTTAAATACTACTTTTTATGTGAAAAAGACCTGTAAATATTCTAATTTTTTTAATTAAACCAAACAAATTTTAATTGTCATAAAAAAAGTTCATGATTCTCAAAAACATGATTCTTACATGTCTAACAACCTTTTCTTTTTTTCTATTCGGAATCATGACAAACAAAAAGAAACATCACAATTTTGATGTTATTGTCTCAATAATCGAGTTTGAATTGATTTATTGAGAAGCTAATAAATGTTATCTATGGTACACGTGGGACAACTTTGGCCTAATCGGTAATTCTATAGTATATATCTAACACTTATTTTGCCATAATGAGCTAATCATGTGCAACACACCATGAGAGACATTGAATATAGATTTATCTCAATAATCAATAAAATTTTGAATTATGATTCAGTAATGTCACTTTACCAATAATTATTTCATTTCTTCTTAAGAAAAAAAATTCCTTTCAAACAAATACAGCTTTCATTGAGCATTTTCTAATTTAACTAGTATTTTTTTCCTCTATTTCAATTTAAAAAACATGAAATAGAACAGTAGCACCAATTTTTTTTTTCTTTTATATTTTTATCATAATACCTAAAAAATAAATTAACAACTTTTTTTTTTACTTAATTAACTAATAACCTTTTATTCCATCATACTTTCACTTTCACCTCTTTTCATTTCATTACTATAAACTATTATGAGATGGTTTCATTGATGGAAACAAATAATGGGATCGAGCATCCGTGTGGTGTATATAAAATATGTAAAATCTTATCGAAATGGCAACCTAAAGGTCTTTTTCTTTTTCAACCTTTACATGAAACATGCCTCTTGACTTGGACTCCCAAGCTCATTAATTTTTATAAAACATTATCCAAACATTATATCATGCAATGCATATTTCGTGGTGTGCATTTGGACATATTGCATGGAGTATTAGGCAGCGAAGTTGTATAAAGAATTAACATTAATTAATCATATTATAAACACGAGGGTTGGACGTGAAATAATCACCAAGAGCATAAATATTTTATGGTTTAGTCGTTGAGTTGGTTGACTTCAATGAAACTTTGAATTTGGCTTTATGTTAGACCAATTCTAACCTAGAGACTTGGGCGGCCACAAAATATATGTTTTTTTCTTTAGTTACCACCTACTTTATCAAAAATGGGGGCATGCACCATACATTAAAAAAAAATATACTAAATTCATTTGTTTTAAATTTTAGTAAAATTGAATTTAAAAGAATTAATATATGTTAGAAATGAGGGTGAGGAATCTAACTCAATTTTACAAATCGATTTGTACGGTAAGAATTATTCTTTACTTATATATGCAACAGATTCTATCTCCTACAATTATAAAGAATCTCTTATAATGAGGGGCAAAGAATCTTTTATAATCAGTATAAAAATTATATAACAACGAAATATAAAAGATCCTAAGATAGGTTTTAATAATATGTTAAAAGTGCGGGTGAGAGGTTTAACTTAATCTCATAAACCGACTTGTATGATAAGAAATATATATAACAAATCTACTATGTAGAATTTCTAATCATATATTCTATAAATTTTAGGATTAAATTTTTATCACCAAAAAGTTAACAGTTTTATTGTTTTAAAAAATTAATGATATTCATTGCTAGATTGAGATAAGAACAATTCATCATGAGACTCCAAGTTAACGTATATGTGGGACTCACAAATTAAACACTAAATAAACATGGTAGCCATAGCCGTCCCTGTGTTTTCTTTGGTGAGATTATTCTTCAATCCACATCCTTCTGTACAAAATTCCAATTGCATTCATTGGTTTTTTATATATATATGTCAATATTTTATTGGATGATTCTGACCTGCCCACAAAAATCACGTTGTGATTATCTATCTCATCGTTGTCTTGTAGTAAAGCCAGAAATTATTTTTCTAAATATAAGTAATGAGAGACACTTTAATTAAGTTTTTGGCGTTTTCTTCAAATCTCAGTGTAGTCATACTCTCATATTATATTATATATCAAATGAAATGTATATAGTATAGTAAGCATACGCTATATATTAAATGTCATATACTCAGGTTGACGGTGCCGGCGAGGAGGATCATTGTCTTGAAAGCAAAAACTGTAGAAGAATCAATGAATTTTCCGGCGGCTTTCAAACGCCATACCGTACTATGATTAATTAATTAAGTTCATATTAATCCTCTTCAATATTAATTATTTCATTTATCAGGTATTTATTAATCTAATCAACAACTGATCATCTAGGTTTTAAAAATGGGAGCCCAATCTGCCACGTGTCTGACGGCCAAAACTTGTGAAGAGTAAAACATTAAAATATATATTTTTAATATATTTATTATATAAAGAAAATATATTTCTATTTATTTTTTAATTATATTCGTAATTTTACTAATTTTTCAAATATTTACACATTCATCATAAATGAGATGAAAATAATAAAAAAATTATGAAGAAATTAACATTTTAATATAAAAAAAAAGATTTTATTACTTTTTTTAATATGTATTTTATTTTTCCAAATGGAAAGATAAAAAGAAAAACAAAATGTAATACTTAGAGAAGTTCACACTTCATATAAACGGCTCAAAATTTCGATAGAGTTGTATGTTTAGACTTAAACTCGACTTAATGAACATCTTAATATATACAAGATATAATTTATTGAGATAATATATTAATTTTATATTATATATATGATCAATAAATCATAGATTTAAATCATATAAAACCAAAATTAAAATAAATTTTATAATGTATATTCCAAAATAAATAATATTATTATAATGTCATTTTATAAAATACTATATTTAGAGAGAAAAAAATCATTAGTATATAGTTGTTAAAATATGATTTTAAAAATATAGAACATAAAATCAGATTGAAAGGGTCAAATATATTATTTAAATTCGAGTCTAAAATATATTATATTTAACTTGTAAAAGTCGTTTATGTAAAAATTACTTCTAAACTGATCCGATTAATATATGATCAAATCCCTTATTCCCTTAAGTAGTTAAGGTAACGCGTGGAAAGCGAAAAAGGTTTTGGGAGGCTGAACGGTGATCAAAATAAGTATCAAGTTGGAGTGAATTACGACGAGTAAGCACAGCGACGTTAGTTTCGTGAAAGAAGCTCTTTGATTCGTTTACGCCATGTGTTGCTAATTTGATGGGTGAGAGGTTACTAAAGAAAATAAACGTAACATCAATCTCACTCGTTATTGGTGTCTAGCTAGCACTACCTCTTATTTTTTATTTGTATGTTTTATGTCAAGTTTTGCTTCTCACATACTAGTATTATTATGTTGGTTAAATCGCAACAAAGCCTTGGCGGCACAATGGTTCTGCTTCTTTTCTTTTCGAACCAATTATATTCAACGTAATTGCTTCCACATGTTACGTGGTGGACCAAGTTTCTCTTCAACTTGATAAGTCACAGTGGTGTATCACACGCGGCTTTGATGATTAATTCGTTTGTTCGTGTAGAAAAAGTATTCAAACCTGTAATCTGTTTTACTTGACGTGTAAATTATTTATACAAAATCATAAATCAGCTGTATATTTTATGTATGTTGCTAGTTATATATATAATTCAGTTAATTGGAAACTAGTTGCTTCATATTTAATTAGCACGTAAAATTTAAATGGAGTTTTGTTTAATAGAGCACCTTTAAATATACAATAAAGTTATACAATTAAATTGTATATTTTTTATTTTTAAAAAAGGTTCATGCAACATTTATATTAAAAATCTTATATCATTCACAGATATAACCTATCATACATACATATATAAGTGGGAAATAATCCTTACCTTATAAGTCGGTGGTCTAAAGTTAAGTTAGACTTATAATCTATTCCGTTCTAGTTCAATTATCAAATTAATATTTAATAATGATGAGATAATTATTTAAATATCTTATTGTATATTTTTATTTTTTCTATTTTTAATTTATTTATGGTGTGTAAATATTGAATAAATGTGTACATAACTTTTTTTCTCCTAAAATTGAATTTGAACAAAGAACTTGTCAATTGAAATATCTAATCTAAAGGTGTTATGAATATTTTATAGTTTATAATTACACAGTATACAGTTCATGCTTATCTTGTAAAAGAACCATCCCAGAGGTTGCTTAAGTTGATACCAACCACGGAACATTCTAAATTCCCCTTTCTTAAAACACGTCAAAATTTTAAGCGTAGAATCATTTTTAATATATATATATTTTTTAAAAGTCTCCAGAACGGGGTCAACAGGGTCCTCAAAATGCAACTTGGGTCTGTTTATTTAAAATATAACTAGAATTAATTTTAATAAAATTAATTTTGATAAAATTAGTTTTAATAAAAATTATTTTTTGCTACTTCTAATAAAATAATTCCTATAAAATAAAAATTCATATTTTATAATAAAATATAAAAATTAAAAATAATTTTTTATTAACTAAATATACTTTAAGAAATAAACAACTTGCCTATTTTAGTCGTCAACCAAATGACAGAAGTCCACGATAATTAAAACACGCAATCCCACTGGCCACCAACCATTTTATCCGCAGACGGCACGAATCCAAACATTTCTTTTAAAATTTTTAATTACCAATCCAAACAGTGTCCGCGGTTTTTCGTTTTCACTTGTCTTTCTCTTTTTTGCACATATTCTTCCACGATTTTCATGTTTATTGTCTGTTCTTACGTGACAACCCTAATAAGGTCGAGAATCCAGTTATTTAGAATTGATTTGTTAAAATAATTAAACAAAACGCATTGTTTTGTTTCTTTTTTACCCTCGTGTTGGTCTGAATGAAAATAAATAAAAAAAAAAAACTAAAGGGAATGAATGCGTTGATGCCTCTTGTTCCGAATGTACAATTAAAATGAGTAGTATAATCTAGAAAGAATGAATTCATGTTATAAACCTTGAATGCAAAATATAAAAGAATTAATGGACGTGTTGTGAAGTGAATCAAACTATTGAATGAGAAGATTCCTCTGTATCACAGGAAGTGAAGTCGCATTTCTCATTTTGTTGTTGGTGTAGTCCTTCTTCACTAGGATCACAGGATGTGAGTTGCTTTGCTCTTTGAACCTGAGCTTCCCAATTAGTGCGAGCCAACACGAACAACATGGTTACCATACAAGAAGCTTGTGCCGCCAAAAGCCCGAGCCACAAACCTTTGAAATCAAAGCCCATAAAGAAACTCAAGCACACCGCAATGGGCATTCCCACCAGATAGAAACAGCCCAAATTTATATTGGCACCCAACTTGGGCCTCGCTGTTCCCCTCAAAACACCGCAAACCGTTGTCTGAGGACAATTCCCGAGCTCGCAGAGCCCAATGATAGGCAACACCGTACAAGTCAAAGCAATAATCTCCTTGTCACGTGTGAACATCGAGGCCCACACGTGCCTAACTGAAATAGCAAAAAACAAAGCCGAGAATCCCAACACGTAACTGAAACAGAGTCCTACAAGAGCCGCGATTTTTGCTTTTTTAGGATTCTCTGCCCCGAGTTCATTCCCCACACGTGTGGAGACGCCAAAGCTTAACGAAGAGGGGAAAATGTATATCAACGCAGTGGTTTGAATCAAAACCCCCATAGACGCAACCGTTGCTTGAGGATTAATCAATAACCCGCATAACAATATCATGATTTCATACCACCACCATTCGAGACAAACAGAAATGCAACTTGGAATCGCTAAATTTAGAAGCGACTTCCATCCCCTGAAGATAGCTTTGAACGAAACATCGCACCATGTTTTCTTGTATATTCCCGAGACCCAGATGTAGAGAATCAATGAAATAACTAAATTGAAATTTGTCCAAACAGCGCCTAAGGCAATGCCTCTGATTCCGAGGTTGAAAACAGAGACAAGGAGGTAGTTAATGGGGATATGAAGAAGAATAGAAAGAGATGCAGTGTAGGTAAGAGGCAGGGTTATGGATTGACTTCTTAGGTAAATTCTAATTGGATGTAGCAATGATTGGGCCACGAGATCAGGAAGAGAATAAAGTATGAAAGATTGTGCTTCGGTTGCGATATCTTCTTGTTGGCCACACAAGAGTAATATTTTCTTCATGTTGAGCCATGAGAATGAAATAAAAACTGAAGTTAGAAGAAGCAAGACTATTGTTCTCTGCATCGCCAGGCCCAAAAGTTTGAATCTTTTGGCGCCGAAAGCCTGCCCACAAATGGGTTCCATGCCCATGGCAAGGCCCGAGAGAACAGAGTAGCCTGTTATGTTAGCGAATCCAATTGCGAGAGAGCCACCGGCTAAGGCGAGTTCCCCCACGCGACCAAGGAAGAGCATGGAGATTATGGAACGTGAGTAGAGTAACAGGCCCGTTAGGACCATGGGTAGTGCTATGTGGGCTATGCATTTGGCTTCATTAATGGCAATGGAGAAATGACTTTTTTGTGGTTTTTGGTTTTGTTCGAATGTTGTTGGTGGTTTGGGGATCAAAGGAGCTAACATGCTTGTCTCGTCAATTGTTTTGTTTTGTTGGCCCTCATTTGTTTCACACATAGTGGAGGGAGATGATGATGATGATAACTGGCACATGGCTTGGTTAGAGAGAGAGATGCGTGTTTTTTTTTGTAAGTCACAAAATCTTGGTTCAGGGACTTTGCGTTTTGCAAGAGTGTTGTGTAGTGAGAGGTATTTAAAAAGGTTGGGTTAGGGAATAGTGTTTGAAGATTCTTGGACGTATATGGAATTTGGAGTATCTAGGACGGCTAGTAATGGTAATTGAAATATAAATAGAAATAGTGTTGCCACTTCCAAATGCACCAACTTACAAGGATTTTAAAATATTAATAATTCAAGCGTGTTTTTATGACCGTCTTTTATAACTTATCGTTAATTAGTAGTGATTAGTGAAAAGCTAGTGTAGAAAGAAATTACCAATTCAAACGAGTAAGGGTCAAAAGCGTAGTAGTAACTCCAATGAGTTAGAAAGGGGCATTGATGAAGTATTTAACACCTGCATTTAATTTGTGGCCGTTAATTTGTGTAACATCAAATTGCATAATATTTAATTCATGAACTGGCCAATAACATGAAGAACGTGTTGGGATTTGATGTATCCGAACCAAGAGGCAGAATTGTGTTTAGACTGTTTTTACTTTTCGGAGAGAGGATCCATCATGACAATGGCAGCTTGACTTACTGTACTTACGTTGATACTTGGCATTTCGTCGTTAAAACTTAAAATTCATGTGAATTAAATGTCATGTCGGCATTCATTCATATATGATCAATTTTCAGCATGAAAAATTCTTTCAACTTTTTCCACACGTCGCTATTCCAGATATTATGAAATATTATGAGTAATATTTTAGAAAATGCATATATTCATTCTGTTTGAATTCAAGTGCTTTCAAGTAAGCAATTCAAGTTAAAGTATATAATAAATTGTATATCTCAACCTATAAGAAAAAGAATTATATATCTCCTACAAAGCTTTCAAGCATATATATATACTTGAATTGTCTTTTAAAGAGTCAATTGCAAACTGTTTCTGAAGGATTGAAAACCTTTTTTTCTCAAATTCTTTTGAAAGAAATAACTTATTCAGACTTCTAAAAAATTCAATAAATATCTTTTTTATTTTATAAAAGACACTACTTTTAAGAAAAAAATTAAAGCACACTCTAAATTCCTTTGTTGAAAGAAAGAAAGAAAACTGCTATAAAAAAAATAAAGAAATATAATACGTGTTTTCAGAAAATTAATTATGAACTAAATTAAATTTAAAATAATATAGTTTATATTTCGAGATTTCTATTATAAAATCATATTAATAAGAAAAATACTCAAAATTATTTCTATTTAGAATGATTCTAAATATATAAGATTTATTCAAACTTAATTCTCCCATGTGAATCCAAGTATACGTACACAAATTACATAGAAAAGTTCTGTAACTTAACCTCTAAATATCAGGTTAGATTTCAAGCTAAGCAATGTTTAGTATTTGATTGCGTCAACAAGAGTGACATCCAATTTCCACGTCCCTGACAGAGTTATATGTAGTATTTCAGGATTTTGGAGCTTGGTGACGCGTCATTCCAAATTGGATGCGGAACCAAACATTTTCCATTAAGGGGACATTGAATTGGTATATGTTTAAAATCATGTTCAACATATAAATCAGAAGTTTCTATCCTCTCTTCTATATTTACATCTATCAAATATTTAAAATAATTATTAAATGTAAGACTAGAGTATTCGGAGGACCCTTCTAACCAAACTACAAACTATATGTCAAATTTTCTAAAATTAGATTGACGTTGAACTTTGCTACAAATTAAATACGTTATCAATATACAGAATTTGTTTTTTTTTTTTCAATACTTGGAGAATCATTATTCATGAAAATGTGTGGAATATTTTTTTTAGTTGTAAAATATTTTAAATTTTACTAAATTTTTTCTCCTAATTTTAATTATTTATTACATTTAATGACTTAATAAAAAAAATATAATTTTTGCATCAATAAAAAAAATCAAGAAAATTATATTCCAACTTCCATGAAATATAGTTTCGTGTAAAAATCGTTAAAAACGATTTCCAGTGTTTCCTCAGAAAATCTTTCTTTCAAGATTGAAGTCAAATATTGAAAATTAGCATTTCCAATATAAAAAATTTCAAAAAATTAGAATCTCTCCTAAAACGAAATTGCTCGGTAGAAAAAATATATATAAGCTACATTACATGGGACTTTTCTCACAAGTCACATGTAATAATCAGTCTATTTAGTTGAAAAGAAAAATATTATCTTGAATTTTCAAAATGACAAATAAACAGAAGAAATTTTTATTTTTTTGAAATGATATTGTTGAATATTATAATAACGTGACGGTTAAGGTGAGAGAGAATTTTGTGCAGTTGTTGCTGAGGCCATTGAATTTGTGTAGATTGAGTGTGATGATGGCAGCATGGTACAAATACTAGTGCGGCAAACCCCCCAGGCCCCAAGGATTTGTCGTGACACTTCAGTCGGCTCATGTCGGAGCTTTATTTTATCATTGAAAAAAGAAACGGTGCTGGTCAAAGTCACATTAGGGCGGTGTGAATGACACTTTTACATAACCATCGTATACGACTCTTCTTTATATACTACTTTGTCTTCCTCTTTAACACTATTGCTATTTGCTAACGTGTCATGCGCCGGATTTACCAAATTTTCAAAACCTTAATCATCATATAATGCTTAAACTTAATTAAATTTGTTTGCAATTAAATTACGATTGGTTACTTAAATAATTAAAAAGAGGACAAGTAAGTGGTCTCCTCTTAATGAAATGTTTGTGTGTGCATAAGTACATATATAGACACGTGTCTCTATCGGAATCGAAAGTACATTGTCGATCTATGGTGAGTTGCAATTTCATTTCAAGTTCTTCGTTCTGGTCCTTCCCCTGTCTTATTCCTTGTCGCAGGTCAAAACCCATGTTTTGATGAGTGTGCTCTTAGTTACGTGGTTTCAACAAAACTGAGGCAGGGTTAACGTATACTTGCAATCAGAAATTTGTTGAAGTTGCTGGAGCTAGGTCTTCAATATGTATTTGGATTGGTTTCCTTAATTCCGATTTTGTGGAATAAAAAAATAAAATTATAGAAAAACCACATGAAAAACATTTAAAAATACTAGTATAGATAGAAAATCTTTATATGAAAATTATATATATATATATATTGTACAGGAGTTTTTTTTTTAAGAAAAAAAACTTTGAATTAATTCTCTTTTATAATCAATCGACAAATGTGAAAATATACGTCTTAGGATTGGAGGGTCAACTAAAATATTTAGTAATTGTAAAAGAAAAACAACAATATTGACATATTGGACGTTATCCATTGAAATAATATTTATTCAAAAAAGCACGCATATCATTCACCGGTCAATCTCGTTCTAATTCATCTATAGGTAGGTTAAGTCAAATTATATCACTAATATTTTTTTGTAAAATATAAATTTAATATATTTAACAGATGAATTTGATATTCTTATTAATTAGATTAGATATATAAATTTTCAAACAGATAAAAAATTATATTCTCATTTATGATATTATTTTATTTTAATATATAATATAATATTAAATAAAAAATTAGAAAAGTTTAAGATTATATAAAATTAAATATACATTATCATGAACATAATAGCTAGATCAGTCAATTTAATTTATTAATTTAACTAATTTTGACATACGATATTCACTAATGATGGATGATGTGCCGATGTTTACATGTGGCTATTTAAGTAATCATATAAACATCCCATAACAAAATTAGTTTTAAAGTTAATCATCTATATAAAATAAGAATTATTGCAGTTATTTATCTCTCCCTAATATCTTAATATATATTTACGTTATCCAGTATCAAAATTTGACTTTTTTTTTTCTATTATGGAGGTTTTTGTCGCTTCTTCTTGTCCAATTTGACAAGTCAAATATAATTTAATTAGTTACATGGCAACGGTAATCATGGCTTGGTATGAGTTTATACAAGACCTAACTAAAAGGTTACATGATTGATATTGGTTCCTCTTTGAAAGAATGCATACATGTAATGATCTTTTTAAAAGGGTTAATTAAGACTCATTTTTTTATTTTGAGATAAAACTCACTCACTTTGTGGAACACAATAAAATCCTCATTCGGTCTTCTAGAAGAAATTGAGAAGAAAGGTGTTTGTGGGGAATGAAGCAGCTATTATCATTCTTTACTTTCCAATGAGTTGAGCTGTTAACAAATCCACATCTGTAACGAATTTTACAATAAAGAAGAAGCAATGTCAATGGTTTTAGTGTGAACGAAAAGAAATGAGGAAACTGAATTTGAATGAGTTTGGGGCATGATTTACGGCTACACTTTTCAGTTATTTTAAACCTTTTGCTAATTGATCTATCCAATAAAACACATCCACCTCCATTCGTGAACCATTGAAATAAGGAATCTGTTTGTGTTTATGACTTTGAACTATGAACTATGAACTATAGAGACTTGTGCTTTCGGGCGGCACAGCACAGAGTATGTGGAGGTGGGACATTTTAGTCAAAGCATTTTCGGCCGTCCCAGATAAATGACAAATTTTCTTTTGCAAACCTTGTAAGATACTCCATTTGTTAATAGTGGTCTGGTCAAATACTGTTGTATAATCTAATGAAAAGTAGTGTCTGATTAACGTGTGATGACCGTAACTGTATTGTTGGTCACTTTTTTGGTTCTTTCATTGCACTAGTGACTGTCAATTTAGAAGGAAACCAGAACAATCCAAATCATATTTTGCCTATCTGGATAAATCAGAATAATCAAATTCTAAAGAAATTTGTGCCCAATTAGCATTCTTGCTCTGCTTTTCAACATTGCTATTGGCAATATTGTCAAACATCATAGAAATATCTATATGAATTATTCAATACGTGACGTCACAAAATATTAAACAGTAAATTATAAGAATGTATCTTATAATTTCAATTTATAATTTTAGACTTCTTAATGGGACAAAATAAATTTATTGCAGAGGTTGAACAATCGCATCAGAAGGTTTATGCAACTAGAAATACAAAAAACACACAAAAAAGAAAACTATAGACCCCTGATGCCACCACGTGGCTAACATAACAACTAGAATTTGTGGCATGGAATATACAAAAGAACTACAGAAGGTCAACGAAATCTCTCTTGAAAAAGTCCACTAAGATGTCCAAGAAGATTCCACTCTTGTGTCTTGCTAGTAAATGTATATTGTAAACCATTTCAGCTTCCATATTTTAGTTAGTATATGAACTCTGCCACTCGTTGTGAACTGGTGAGAAAATCTTGAACCACTTGCTTCAAGTCATAAGCATAGAGGAACCACATAGTCTATTATGACAGTAACATGAAAATATGTAGTTATTTCCTTCATTAAACCTATTATATTCTTCTGTTCATTGTTAAAACAACTAGTTTAGATTTAACTTAATGCTGAATAATTGGACTTGATAATTAGTTCCTTCATCTCTCAGGCTAGCTTGTTCCTTAATTTGAATCAACCGTGTGAGTGAAGCTTTTCTTTTTCATATATTTTTTCCCTTTTAGCCCGTAATTTCCTTCCATACATTGATCTCATTCAATATCCTCTCAAACGTTTTTAAAATCAAAATCAATATCATCACCATTTCATCAGAACAGAAAAAACACGTCCCATTCAAGAGTGATTTTGCCACACATGGGACATTTCTTCTATTTGGATTCTCTTAGTTTCTGGCAGAAACTTGTAGATGAAGACACTCATGAGTCATTAAAAACACAAAACATGCGAAGAAGATAAACAATCAAAACTTCATATGGCACAGCATTGTGGAGAAAACTTGAGCAATACTTGTATCATATATCAATATTAGTGTATATTTATTAGGCAAATATTAATTAATGTTTTGAAGATATAATTAAGAAATTAAATGATGAAAAAACTTTAGACAGATAAAATTATGTTTATTTTTAAAAAATATATTTATCCATAATTCATACATTAAATATTTTATTTTAATTTTTTAATTAATATCCTTGTGTACTTGTTGACCTAACATTTTTTTGGCTTTAAAACTAATGAAGAAAAGTTGACCAAACACTCTATAGCACAATTATTTATTTTTAAAAGAAAAATATAATTAAAATTAATTTTCAAAAAAATTAATACCTGCAATTTGTATATCTGATTATTCGGTGTAATTTATAATTTAAAAGAGTTATTAAATAAAAAAAATGAATTTGACGAGTGACTATCGATAGAGCAAGTATTGTAACGGTTATTTGAAAAATTGAAGTTTTTCTGATGATTTATTAATAATTTATTTGTATTTATTTTATATTTTTAGAGATTATTATAGGAGAATTATAAACAAAATTATAAATAACCTATAAAATATTTATAATTTATTTTAATAAAACGTGAAAAATAATTTATTTACTAAATTTATATAAATAATAATTTATTGAATAAAATATTTATTAAGTTGTTTATGGTTACTTTCAATATTTAATATTCGATTCAAATTTATAAAATCAAAATAATCAAATAAGTATTATGGGACAAAAAATTATTTAAATAAAAACATTATCAAATTATATTTAAAGGTTGTAGATTCATAGTGTAAAACGAATTTTATATAGTAAGTTAATCATAAATAAAATTATTTTCTTATAAATTCATCAAATTTATTATATATAATATCATATTGTTATTTATTGACTATGCAAATTTATGGCACATACTTTTTTCAATAGTTATTTTCAAATTTTCAAACAGACAAATAATATACGATGTTTTAAATTAAGTAATAGTAATAGAATGAATATGTTTTTGTTTTAAGAAAATAAAAGGAAAGAAAAGAGGAAGATTTAGGAAGTTTGGGGAAAGGGCGGCGAGAGAAAGCAAAGAGAGATGGTGATGGCGTGGAAATGGATCGTGCGAAGGACTCGCGAATCCAAACCCTTCTTCCTTGCTTTCGCCACCGTATGCGGCGTCGTTCCGGGCGTCATCGGCTACTGCGTCATGCAACTCACTAACACTCGCAGCGACAAGCTCGAGACCCATCTTCGCACTAGTGCTCGCCCCGAATCATTGGTAACTTTACCCTTTACCCTTCCAATTTTTTATTACCATCTATTTATTTGTTTATGCATCAATTTTAAAACTAGCACCATTAGGACTATCGTGTTTGTTACTGATTACTTTGTTCTTAGTTCCATGGTAATGTCTAGGGTTTTAGGGTATTAGCCACTGCAATTTCTCGCAATATAAAAATAAATAAATAAAATTGCGACAACCACAGCACTTGTAATATACATGAGACATGCGTGATTGACGATCCTCAAGCAGGGGAATTTGATTGGCACATATACACTAAGAGTTATGAACTGCTCTTTGCGCCTTTGAAAACTCGTTGGAATTTTTTGATCTAATGCATAATAATAATCTAATCTCGGTATTACATTTTTTTTTCTTCCTTTTGTAAGCTTGGAGAATTATTGTGAAGCCTGGGTACTCAAATTGACTTGGGATCCCTTGGCGTAAAAAGTCTAATTATACTCAATTGACTTCATTGTGACTACTCTTATTCTCCATAATACATTGAATGGCCTATTTTATAATGGTATCTTTATTCATGATTTTGTTGCAAAAGTGTGTGTTTCCTTCGAAAAGGATAAGCTTTACAACATTAAATATACTTTTTGGGACCTGCTGGTGTTAGGTAATGAACTCCACAGAACCATTGGGTGAATGGTTAATGTAGCATTGATCCCACATTGTACATCATTTCGGATTCAACTTTTCATCCAATTATCTGTGTCGAATTTTCTTAAAATGAGACTTTTTTTTTTTTAATATATTTTTGCTCAATAAACAAAATCTTATGTCTTTCAATGACTGTGGAAGCTCTTCTTTCAGTGTGTTTGTTTTCTTCAATTCCTATATTTCATATTGATATTTCAGCATGATCATTTTAAACCTTCAACTGTAACCAACAATTTGGTTGAGGATTGGATATTAAATAATTAGTTAAGCTGAATTAAATAGTCAAGTTTGCACTTGTTTCTCTGAGCCAGAGGTAATTTCCTTTCTTTGCTGAAAGTCCTAACAATCTAGTTGCTTTAATTCTGGATCAGATGATGGGGCAAGTCAATAAAGAGAGACTGGCAGAATACCTGGGAGAGCTACAGCGGAAAGAGGATACCAATGATCGGTATGTTGCTGCTTTAAGAGGAGAGACTTTAACCAGAAAACCCTATGTGAGAATCCAACCAATTCCAGAGCAAACCAACACCAAAGCTGAAATGGAGCAGAAGAAATGAATAAGTTGCAGATCTCCGGTTATCATATGAATATCTGTTTATTTTAGTTCACTGTGAACTTAATGTTGTTTGTCCATGTTTAGTGCTGTTATACTGCTAGATGTGTTTATTTAAGCACTGAATTCATCTTTCCTTAGCAGAGTTGGTTAGGTGGAAATTGATGCCCATGGTTTTGTCCAGACAATACTACACTAGCTATACGTATATTATTTGATTTAACCGAATTCTTTATAGATGAAAGCTAGTATATTCTCTTTGGAATATAAACGTTTTACAGACTTCAGGATTCTTTTAGCTTGAACTATTTGTATTTGATTATCAAGCCTTTTTGTATTTGATGATCAAGTCTATTTCTCTCATAATATTGGATTATGGGAATATAACTGTTCCGCCTGCATCAATCTGAGATAAAACAGTTCACTGACATTTCACCTTCTGCATATAATATAATTCCACCATCGCTGTAGGTGGACTAGTTACATTTTCCACTCTTGTATTGTTGTAGCCTGTGCTGCTTTGCCATTTTGATTGAAATTATCAACTTAGACATAGATGATATTTTGATGTGAGAGGGGATGGAGCAGGGAAGTAAGAACGAACCAAACATAGCATTAGACATTATGCTACTTTCATTGTTGACAATAGGTAATGGCAGTAGTAAAATATGCGTGTAAGCTTTTAATATACTCTTGAAACAGATTGACTCCTAAGATAATTTGCCCCTGCATTTGGGACATATGAACATTCTTGACCCACAATCTCTGCAAGTTTTCGTTAATTTTTATTTTATTTTTATCATGAAAATAAAGGATGGGGGCAGCATTCGTCTATTTGGTATAGCTTACCATGTGTCTGCATCTAAAAGTCCATTTTCGTTGTTTAGGCAAATTGCACAAATATAATTTGTATGAATTCAGAAACAGTTGCTATCTATATTCTTTAAGTGTCACCCTGTTTTCTAGCTTCTATTATGCTGTTCTCTCCATTAACATCATCACAATTTAAACTCGTAACAAATTTAATTTGATTTGCTATTTGCACATGCAAGAGACAAATGCTTTCTCAAGAAAATGTTGTCTTAAAAAAATTGATGTAACGATATTCTCTCCCAAAAACTTGAATTATTGGACCCTAATAATGCTCGTTCAATGAAAGCTGTTTTTTCTTGTAATTAGTTATGGTATCTCAAAATAGTCAGTGGTGAGATATAATTAGATATGTAATCTCTTCATAATTAAATATAAATATAAATAAGTAATTTTACACAACTTAAAAAATTTATTATCATTTATTTTTATTATATTTAATTAAAAAATATGTTTTTTCGAAACTGTATCATGAATAAGAAACATCAAAGAAAATAGAATTTCAAATGAAAGGTATTTGGAGGATAATAGAATTCGTTAAATTTATTTATTTTTTAAACTTTCATTCATAAGATATTTTATTTGTTTTTCCTTATTTTTAAATTTGAGGGAGTAGTATAGTGATAAATGGTAAATAAGTCATTTTTAAAAAATTAAGATGTACGATGACTAATTTTAATGAATATATTTTTTAAAATATGGATCATTTAATCACTTTTTTTATTGTTCAATTTTGCAGAAATTTAAAATAAATAATATTAAAAATATTTTATTATGATCGAACTATTAGAAGGATAAAAAGTAAATTCTATATCAAATTATAACTTCTTAATATAATAATTAATGTAAAAATATAAAGTTGGTCCAGTGCAATTGATTACAGGTTAATTGTCCCCTAGTGTGTACTATAAAGAAAAATGTGGTGACAGTATTATATATACACTACTCCCACAAAATCCCTGCACGTTGGAAGATCGAAGTTCCATTGCATGAGGCATCATCGTTTTTGTTAAGTGCACTAATTCGAACAAGTCCTAATTTAGCACGTGCAAACGATGATAGAGAACCATTGAACTTAACAATAGTGGCACTCCCAATGGCCCCTTCGAAGAGGCACCCACTCTATCACGGAATCCGTTCCCGAGGAACCAAATGGGTCTCCGAAATCCGCGAGCCACGCAAGACGTCCCGCATATGGCTCGGCACCTTCCCCACGCCGGAGATGGCCGCCGCCGCCTATGATGTGGCCGCGCTCGCCTTGAAAGGCGACGGTGTCGTCCTCAACCTCCCTCACTCCGTTTCAAAGTATCAAATCCCGGACACAAAATCCCCTGCGGACATCCGCACCGCTGCCTCTGCTGCAGCCGCAATGGTACAGGCCCAAACTGAAGCCATTCACAACAATGCGTCGTCGTCGTCGTTGATAACTCAAGGTTCACAAATTGCACCAACTTCGTCGTGGTTTGAAACTGATTTTGTTGACGAGGAAGCCATATTTTCCATGCCCAGTTTGCTTGTTGACATGGCTGAGGGTATGCTTCTGTCGCCGCCCAGAATATTGACTCCGCCGCCTTCCGATTACTCGCCGGAGAAGCAAGCCGGAGAAACTTTGTGGAGTTATTTTTGATACATGGCATGCTTCACAACCTCACTTTATATCCTATAGCATTAAGGACTTTAACAATTAAGCTTATGATGAGTTCTATTTAGTAGTAACCTCTATTATGCTGCTCTACCAACTAAACATGTATCATCGTTATTTCATGTGGAGATAATTAACAGCATTTAAATATTTAGTTTAAAATTTTTGTGTTCTGCCAAATAATTAGTTACCAGAACAAGAAAAGAAGAGGGGACGAAAAAGTGGAAGAGAAATTATTATTCAAATGAAATCTGATATCTGAATTTTTTTATCACAATATATTATAATATTATATTTATATTTCCTTTTCTTTTTTATCAAGTGATGAAGCAGTGAACACCGACATTGGAACTCTTTGAGCAACAATCGAAAGAGAAATTATTCTGGTCCACGCAAGTCAAAGTTCAGTTTACAAGAGTCAAACTCTAATAGTGTATTCTTGGGAACTTCGACCCTCGATGACTTGAGACCTTAATGACCTATTTACAAGTGAGCATTTGAACCATACGACTTCTTAATTTGCAGCTCCAAGAGAAGTGAGAACTAACGTTGGTTCTAAAGAATAATAAGATGCACGTACTTTTGAACTTATTTGGGCCGGCAAGTACATTTTTTATTCGTAAAAATCAAATATGAATATAAAAAAAATATTATAATAATTAATGTTCTCTGTACTTGATTTAATTAAATTCTCTTGACATTGACAACTATATTTGACTTCATTAAAGGATGCACGTAAAAAACTTTTAAGATCATAATTATAACAAAATCTTCGATGGACCCATTATGTTCACAATATTATCGATTAAATGCAATTAACAGGAGGAGATAATATATATCTGAAATTTTAATAATTTTATTACATAGTATATATATATAAGTATTGAGAATTACCATGTTCAACCAATATATTTTGCTAGAATTTTTAAGTTATTACCTGGGTTATTTAAATTTTTGTCCCACATTTTATTTGAATTTTTTTTCAGTCTTTTAATTTCATTTTTTAGTTCTTCAATAATTCATTAATTAACTTTTTCATTAAGTGATTAAATGGGTATTTAACAATTTTTCACAGAAGAGAAAAGTTATTTTAGCCGTTATAAAGTTATACGGTTATACCTATTCAATCAATTGATAGAAAAGTTAATAAAATAGACTAAAAATAGTTATAAAAAAATTTAGGGATTGAAAACAGAGAAAATAAATTTGAAGGACTGAAAAGAAGAAGTTGGATAAGAAGAAGGATAAAAAAACATTAATTAATATGTTATGATGTTGTACGTTCTTGTGCTACTTTTTTATGATAATAAAATTTAAAATATATAATTTAACATTTTATATTGCTTTAAAAAACATGTTATTTCTATGGTAGTTATGCTACTTTTGTATAATTCACTTCGCAAATTTCCTTCCTCTTAATTTCCATGTTACTTTCCCAACTACACAAGCCTTAACACATTTATATTTATAAAACATAAAAATTTAAAGAGAATCATATATAATTTATAAAAAAATATATTCTTTTCGAAGACAGGCTAAGCTAAAAGTTTTTAATAAAGGTGATAAATAAAGCACCTTACACTTATATAACTTAAGTGTGTTACCTCTTTAACATCTACGTGACTGGGTTAAGTGTATTTAATTTGATCATTGATCATGAGTCAACAGTGGTCAAATATTGGAGGGCGAAAGATCGAAAGATTCATGCGGTTAGTGAGTCGGCCACAACATGAAGTCAAAAAGTGTCACGTACCAAAGATTTCATGTGGAAATGCTGTGTGTTGTTTAGCAATCACAAATCAGAAGGAAATGAGGCATATAACGATGGTGGGGTTTCATGTGTGTAGCGGCAAAACCATAGTATCATGCCATCGAAATGAATACTAACAAATGACCCACATCTACCCACTAGTCACTTTCATTCTTCACACCATCACTTGGATTAGCTCTTTCTTACTTTACTTCTTTTCTACATTTTGTATCATCTAAATATATTTCGTCGAAGCTACTCACCATTTTATTTATAAAAGGTGCGAAACATGGCCATTAATGTAGGTCTTTCATCATGGCCCAACAAAACATAAGCAATTATATGCAATATGGAAAATGTAGGAAAGTTTACGTCGAAACACAATCGATATCAATATTCTGTAGCCGACTTTCCAGATTTGGTTTATCTCTTTACTGTATCTATGCTGCCCCGCACTTCGTTATCTTCGGTTTTGGATCTTCTGCAGCCAATATTTCTCTATAACATTTTTCATTTTTCCATTGCTTAGTTAATTTTTTCATTATCTCTCTCTTTTTCCTTTATTTATATATATATATATATATATATATATATATATATATTGAAGTGACACCACAGGGGAAGATTCAAATTATCTTGTTATTATTGATTGTTCGCCAATGAGTAAATATATACACGAGTAATTGAGAAAATAAAATCTTTGACAATTAGTGAATATTATAGTTTAGGATCAATAGCAAGAACCCATGGACTATTTTTAATGGTATGAACCAATGGTAAAAAAAAACTGAAATATTTTGAAAAAAAGTTACAAGAATCAATATTAATAAATAATAAAATATATAAACTAAAAGTATATTAATGATTATATATATATATATAATATTCTTAGATATCCATATATATACCAAGAAAAGGATGAAAACTAAAAAAATAGGCATAATTGATATAATTGGCGATATGATGTGACAAAAATATTTTTAAAAAATCACTGAAATAATTAAAAATAGAGTTAAAAAATAACAGAATTATAAAAATAAAAAAATGAAAAATATCAATATATCATTTACACTGTTTGAGAGTCCAGGAATGAAAACTCTTTCTGAAAGAGCATGCATAACTTACTTCCTACTATGGCAAACCTAAAAGCTAGGCATCTTTGTCCTTTTGACACATGCTCTACTTGGAATACACCTACCTCAAATGTCCTTGGACCAAACCATTATAGATACAAATTTCAATTTGATTTTATTATTAATGCTATTTCCTCTGCCTATATGTATATCTTTTAGGATATTAATTTCTCTTACTCATTATTTATTATTACTTTAGAGGATAAAACTATACATTAATTACTCGTTCCCATAATACTCTTATTTATTGTAAAAAATAAAGAAACAGCAACATGTAATTTTTTTTGGGAATTACATGTGTCTCCCTTAGAAAATTGTTTAAATCAAATAAGATGATTATTGGCTAAAAATTATCTTTTTTTCTAGCTATCAGAACAGTCTATTTTCCTTACAATGTTATAAAGAATGAGCTATCTATCTCCAATACAAACACTTTTAGCATGTGAGTTATTGGCGGGCCCTTCAATCAATTGGAATTTTGATGGGTCCTTCTCTCCCAAATCTGGTAAGGGATCCCCTAAAATAGTGGCCGCCTATTCTTACAAAAAGGTGTTTGCTGTCTCATCTTTTCTCTCCTGCATCTTCGTTACATTTGAATTTGATCTCAGCAAGTTAACGAACGAGAAATTATTTATAAAACAAACTATGCTAACTAAGAAAGGAATGTGAAAAATCAGAACCCAAGATCTAGTTAATATGAACGAATAATCAGTGGATACAGACAATGAGGTGAATTGCGTATATGAAAATTATTCTAGCTTGATTGCGTTCTGGTATTTCCATGCAATTAATTAAAATCTACATTTTTAACTGGTAAGATCGCAAATTAGCTTTCAATAGAAGCAGATAGCATTTGATTTCTTGTTGTGTGGCTCAAACTAACAATTGTAAACTAATTAGGTTTTGAGACTAGCCTGTTTAGGTACATTAGCCCAGATAATGTGATTGAAACTCTGATATTATTTTGGCCCAATAAAAGAGAATTAATGGCTTAGATTATTTTACTGTTATACTAATATATATTTTTTTTATTTCTTAAAATTTAGTAATGACGTTTATTGTTTCGAAATTTGTGTCTCTGGATGTCTCCAAATCTTTACCAGTTTGAAGTCTCCTCTGCTTAATCTTGTTAGGAATGAGACTTAAACAACGGAGGGGGAGGTACCTGCAAAAGACACTCTGATGCTTAAGTTAGCTTTTATTACTTAAATGTCAAATATTGAGAGAGAAAGTCAGGTAAGGTTCAGAGGGAGAAAATGTCACTTATCTCATAGGAGGCCGAGCTTTGGGTTTTTATACCTATCCTTTGGCGGCTTGGTAGGTGAGGGAAGGTTTCACAGTTGACTTTTCTCGTTTCGAGATACACGTGTCATCAGAGAGACAACTTTGTAAATTCCCAAGATCATGATTATCTTTTAGATAAAATGTCATGTTATCCTGTAAAATCACTTAAATGATTATATATCCTATTTTCTAGACAAGAATATCTTAATAAAAAAATATAGAGTTTGCAAGTGGGTTCAGCACGACACAGTACAAAATTTATAATGTTATGATTCAAGTAGAAGTGGCCCAGTACAGACTTATGGAAACTTTTTCCAGTCAAAGTTTTAGCATTTGCAGCCTTATGTACCTAACAAAGAAAAACACAGAATTTGCGACCTTATATAGTATTCTTCCTCCCGTTACTCGTCGTGCCCTCCAACAAATATTTCTGGGCTTAAATGTTATGGGCCTAAGTATTTGATTGACAACTATTTTTTCTACTTTTCTTTATTTAGTTCTTTCTATATTCTTTATAGTGAATAAATTATCCAAATAAAATTAGATGTTTATATCTTCCTCTCTTTACTTGATTCGCACGGAAAACATGGATAGTGATGGTTCCTCATATCATCGTGCGAAGAAAACAAAATATGATCGATATAAATAAAAAAAAGCATAAAACTAAACTGCTAACATTTCTACAATACCCATCTTTTTAGTAATTTCTAAGTTTGATCCAGTAAAAAAAATCAGTGTTGTGTATAAAATAATGGTGAAATCTTTATCAAAATGAAAGCAACATTTAATGGAAAAACATTATATTAAAAAAAACGTATGTGATCTTAAAATACTTAAAAGTGTTGAACGCAGTGCATTAACTATTTTTTTAATTAATATATTTTTAAGAGATTCATTAACAAGAAAATTTTCAAAATAAGGAATGTTAGAAAATTCATTGAGATACTAGTTAAAAATAAATAAATTAGAAATTATTTAATGAACAACAATGTATTTTTTACTACTATTTAAATTTTAAAGGACGTGTTGAAAACAAACTATAATTATTGAATTTAATATATTGACAAAATACTTAAAAAAATAAAAGTTATAAGACTCATATCAAACACACGTCCTTCAAAATGTAAATAAGTAGTAAAAAAATAAAAATAAAAAATTATTGGTTTAAAAAATAAATTAGTCAATGCTTAATTTTTTAAAATAATTTACCCTTTATATTAAATTAGAATTTTTATCTCGCACCACAATAAATAATCTCTACATTCTCTTTAATTGCAAGTGAATTTATCATTTTTTTTATCTTTGAATATTTTTTTATTCGGCAGTTATTTATTTTTGTCATTTTCTCTCACCCTCTCTTTATCTTGAATTTATTTGCTTTACTAATAATCTTATTATTTAGTATGAAAATATTGTTTCGAATAGAACAAATATTGGAAAAACAATATATATTTCTTATATATAACCATACATTAATTAAATTTTAAAAGTTTCAATTAAATTAATAATAAATAA
Organism: Hylodesmum podocarpum; assembly: GCA_026586105.1. Classification (NCBI taxonomy): domain Eukaryota; kingdom Viridiplantae; phylum Streptophyta; class Magnoliopsida; order Fabales; family Fabaceae; genus Hylodesmum; species Hylodesmum podocarpum. The sequence continues at coordinate 2,080,352 of JALJEV010000646.1, forward strand.
ATATTTGTAGTCAAAAAAATCAAGAAAGTATATTATCCTACTCATGAAAATATGAAATTATTTTTATATTCCTCTATTTATTTTAGTCATCACAATATTTTTTATACACAATATTTATCTGTTCTATTTATATCATATAAATATTTTTTTTTACATATTTTATGATAATCCAATATTATATAAATTTTGCATATTAAACTTTATCCGTACATGGGTATGGGTAAAATATGGTTAAAAATAAAAGTAGAACGTGTCAAATGTTTTGTATTAATTATTCTTAAAATGCTTGTCAGGAAACTATTCGAATGCTTAAATGCATTTTAACAGTAAAATTTATTGAACCCTACCTGCTAATAAGTCAGTTAGAAACTCGGGGGGTAACTAAATAACTGTAAACTGAACGAGTCAAAATAATTTCAATCAGGAATTTTATTAAAATCTCATATATTAGAGCTGTCTGTGAAAAAGTGACAGTGATGCCTACATTCCCACTACCCAGCAAGCAGAATTAAGAATAGTAACTAAATATGGATATATAGACACGTTTTAAACATTTTATTTCCTTACATAGCTGGAGACTGAAACCCAAGTGGGAGACACCCAGGTCATCATAGTGTCATCCATCAAGACAACAACAGCTTGTTGCAACTTATTATCCAAATCAACCTTTGCTATATCATCATTATCCACTAAAAGGTTAACATTTACCAGGTGCTGTCTAACTCAATAATCCATCTAAATCCATTTTAACTGTTAAATCAATTCAAAAACTAAAAATTAAATAAATTTTCACGTGAAAAAATTGAACAATTTATTTAAAATTTTATTCTATCCAACTTTCAGTTTCTGTTCAAAATCAAATCCTATTAAATCAGAAACATACAAAATTATTTTTTTATATAAAAAAAATTGATTTTTATCAAGTTATTAAACTCTACCTTTGTTATGAATAATATATATATATATATATATTAAAAAATTAAGATTAAAAAGTGTCATTCTTCAACAATATAAAAACTAAAATAAAATATTAATGTATAGAAAAAAAAATAAAAAAAAATTTGATAATATTATGAAACTAAATTTAATTGATTTAAAAAGATATATCTTAAAAAACAAAAAAGTTGTGATTGTAATTACCTTAGAGTAGTGAAAGGCGTGGGCTTGAGTTTTGGTGGGGCAGAGGACAGTGATGTCGTGTCGTGTGCGTGAGCGTGTTCGCATAGTGGCATTTTACGTAGTCCAAGTTCAAGTCATCATCTGAAAAAGCTATATATATGCCTCACAAACTCACTTCTTCAACTAACAACACAAACATAAACAGAAACAGAATTTGCAACTACCTTACTCACTGATGAATAATATTTTGAAATCACATCTTAGCCACGACTCAGAGGAGTCTTATTGGTCTGAGACAAGTTCAATTAGGAGCAGTGCCCACTCAGACGAAGAAGTTCTGATACTAGCATCATCGCGACCAAAGAAGCGAGCGGGGCGAAGAGTGTTCAAGGAGACACGTCATCCTGTGTACCGAGGAGTGCGTCGCAGGAACAACAACAAATGGGTCTGCGAAATGCGTGTCCCAAATAACAACTCCCGAATCTGGCTCGGGACTTACCCGACCCCCGAAATGGCCGCACGTGCTCACGACGTTGCCGCGCTCGCACTCCGAGGAAAGTCCGCCTGCCTCAATTTCGCTGACTCCTCGTGGCGCTTGACTGTCCCCACCACCACCGATGCGGCGGTGATACGACGAGCTGCGGTGGAGGCTGCCGAATCGATCGCAGCTGAGGATAATGTTAGTGTTAATGAATGCCAGCAAGAGTTGCAGCAGAGTGTTATAGCTGATAGTTCAAGTGTTAATGAAGTTGAAGAGCCTGTACGTATGCAACAAGAGTGGCATGAAATGCTATTGAGTATGGCGAATGAGCCTTTGATGTCTCCTCCTCCTTTTGCCAGAGATGGTAGAGATTGGAATGACGTTGATATATTTGATACTGAAGTCTCTGTCTCATTATGGAACTTTTCAATTTGAACAGTACCAAATCTGGTACTAGTTTAGGGACTTTGATTTGTTATATAGGATTATTATTAAGTGTGTGCCTGTTTCGTCTTCTCTTTCTCACTTTTTCAGACAGTTTCTTACCTTCTCGAAACAGGTAAGGGAAAGTCAACGTAAATTGAAGCACACGTTATTAATTGTGGAAAAATAATTAGTAAATAGTTGGATTACATAGAAAATTAAATAAATAATTATAAGATATAAAGAGAGAAAAATATGTATTTATATAAGATGTAAAATTTTGTGAGTAAATTGACTAATTAATTATTTATTGTAATTATTAGTCTAATAAAATTATTAATTTTAAAAAATAAGGAGTGAAGACACGTGTGTACAAAGTAGTAGTAGTGGAGTGAAACATGTAGACCTTGTATGATACAGTTGTTTGTTTTGTGATATCAATGAGAAGATGAGTTGGCAAAATTGAATAGGTAAATTGCATGAGTGTAAAGATTAAGGGCCCCACTATAATACAGCTATACCTTAAAAAGACTGAGATTTGACGTAATGGCTTTTCTAATCCACACGTGGAAATTTAATTATACTGCGCAATCTGTGGTTGTCCACTCACGACTTTTTCTTTTTCTCTCACTCTTAATTGAGTGGCTGATACACTTATTCATTGTTGTATTAATTTATTAATATCAAATCAAGAAATAACTATGAATTGATTTTATTCATTTTTATTTAAAGAACACTATATTCATCACTGCTTTTGTAAATTAGCAATTTAGCCCGTGCAAATATTCAAAATTATTTATTTTACATGACTAAAATTTGTAATGAAATAATTATTATTTAGTATATATTGTGTTACAGTTAAAATTTTATAATAAATAAATATTTCTAAATATATAATTCATATTTTAAATTTATAGTGAATAATTTTTTATTACGATACAAATTTACTCTCAACTGTTGGTAATTTTCATACACACACACACATATATATATATATATATATATATATATTTAAGTAAATATGAAAATCATATATTCAAAAATAGATATGAGATTAAAAAAAATCTATGCGTATACTCTCCTTGAAGTAAAACTCCTAATTTTTTTTTTTAAAATGATATTGTTTAATTATTATAATTTATATATAGAGATGATGGAATATCTAATAATTTGTGTATTTAACACAAACAAAGATAACTAATTTAAGATAAAGAACTGGTACGTTCATAAATTTTAAATGATACTAATTTTTACTGAAGTCTTAGTTTTCAAACGTACAACGTTAGACTTTTACCGAATCAATGTGTTTTTGTTTTTCAAAAAAAATCATGGAACAGCTGCTTTGGTTTAGGAAAATGTGTTTTAAAATTTAGCCCACCCTTAAGCCAGATAGATAAAGATGGAATTCAAAATCTGGTAGAAAAGGAAGAAAAACCATTTCTTTATATGTTAATCAATTTATTTTGTTTTTTGTATTGCAGCTCAATAGACTAGTGTTGTTCAAATATACATATAGTTTCAAGAAGTCTCGAATCAAGATCAGATGCATGTCATTATTTTAAATTCTATAAACTATATCAATTTCTATTTTCAATGAAAGAAAAATAAATTAAGGGAGAAAATAATGCTCGTTTTTTTTTATATATTCCTCGAAATATTGTTCCTGACAATATAAATTTTAATGCGATGCAAAATAATTCTTATTTTCAATATCACATTTCTACCATCTTTTCATGGGAATAAAAAATACATAGAATGTGAGCATGTAATTTTTGTGTAGATAAAAGATTCTTAAAAATATTTATTTTTATTCATTGTCTTCTAACAAACAGGACAGGACCTACACTATATTGAGGGGTGGTACTTGCACCCTTGTTTTAGAAATCACAAACAAATTTTTCTTACGAAAAAAAATTGTAAGTAGATTTTTATGTTTTCGTAGCATATATATATATATATATATATATATAGAAACATTTAATCTAGTGATCATTAATTTAAATGTAGATCAATACAAATCACATAAAAAATAATTAGCTACATGTATACCCATCTCTAATTTTACAAAATATTTAAAATTGAATACAAAATTGTAATGCAGTATAACCATTCTAAGAAAAGCTACGTACCTAGTATTGAAATTTATATACGACATCTTAGTATTTGTACAGCAATTGACCTTAATTTTCTCGTCTTGGAAAGAAAAACGATTAATGAGTCGTAGGTGCATGTCATGCAGAGAAGATAGACAACAACATGTGGCAAGATGGTAGTGTAGGGGTGAAGCATTCATCAATTTCATTCCCAAAGGTCAACTACTAGTCTCGTAACAGTCAAAACATATCCACTCATTTTTGTTTTTAAAATTTGTTTCTTCTTTGATTGTAACCAGGCCCATATGATACTTTATGTGCACGACGATAATCATATTATGATTTTATGTTATAACAAAATGTAAGGAATTATTATGATAAAATTATTTTCAAATTATAACAAAATATCATTTTATGAATGAAAAAAATCGTATTAGTGGTATATATTCTGCATTCTCATTTTTCATACAAACATAAAATTAAAATTGTTTGATATTTTATAATTATTCATACAGAATAAATTAAAGTTTTCTCAGTTTAAACATGTCTTATCTCTTAGAACGAGAAACGGTGCTAAGACTCCATAAATGGAGAGCAGAAAAAATATTTTAAGCTGACATAGTAAAATTGTGGGTATATATATTCTGATAATCTAATTTTCTTACCAGTTGAATCAGAAATCTTTATATATAATATATTTAGTGTAATTAATAATAATTATATTAAAAATCACATTAAAATTAGTTTATAATTTATGTGAAATTCAGTGTTAGTCATTAAATTTATTCTGTGATGAATCTAAGAAATAATTATTCAAAAATAAAAATTAAATAAACTAGTTCAAAGAAGAAAAATTTGTGATGTAAAAAGTCGGGCAAGAAAAAAAGGCAAAAAATTAAACAACATAGTAAAATTGGGATATTACCACTACAGTAATTCATTAACTTTTGATTTTTTTATTATTTTGAAAATATGCAACATAATTAACATATACCAAATTTATGTTTATTTAATAATGCGACAAATTTAATATTATTGAGTATTCAACTGAAATATTTAAAATAAATACATTTAATAAGTCCATTTTCTGAAAACAAAAATAAATTCTTAAAATGAACATATTTTCAAATTTTAAATTTTTATAAAACAATAAAATATATTTTTCTCAAATGAAAAATCCGTTAAAATAAGTTGTAATTATTAAGGGTGTTCAAAACCAAACAACATTGTTAAAAAAAAAAAAACTAAAAATTGTTAAAGAAAATTGAAAACGGAACCAAATTATATTGTTCAAGTTTAAGTTTTTACTAATTAATTTGGTTTGATTTACAACTTGTGACTTCGAAATCAAACAAAACAAACCAAATAATATATTTACATTTACCTAAATATTATTATGTTTTGTATCACTATACCGCTTAATATAATAATCTAATAATTTTATATTTTATATACTTTTTAAAATCACATTGAATGTTTATAAATTTTACTTTTAACTATATAATTATAAATTAATATTACTTTTTAGTTCTTTTATTTTATATATTTTATAATAAAAGTAAATTTTCTACAATTAATTTATTTTGGTATATTTTTATTCTTGTAATGCTTATAAAAGAAGTCTTAAAAAATAAAAAACCGATATAAATTAAATTGTAAAGATTAATTTGTTTTTATTTCAATTTAAAATTGATTTAAATGAAATCAAACTAAATCTTACTTAATTTTTTTTATTCGGATAAATTTTGAAAAAGAAAATCTAACCAACATCCGCGAACAACGATAATAATAATGGGCTCTCTCAAAATTCGGTGACAGAGACGAGACTTCATTTGGTATTGGGCTTAAATCATGCATAGCATGTTGTCCTCACCGTGTCGACATGCCATCAGGACAGCACGTGCTCCATGTGAAGTTTCCGGTGCAACAATAAACCCTAATCGAGGTCCATCCAACGGTCCCAATTGAAAGTGAGTTCCCCACCCGATCCAACGGTCCCAAATCCACAAATTTAATTTTCAGAAAATATGTGTAATTTCGTATTTTTATTTTATTAGTATCTGAAAGTGCCCTTTTCAGAAAAAGAGGCTTTCCATTCCGTCCAATTCCACTGTCTCCTTCGTACTTCGATTTTTAGCTTCTGCCTTTGCATAACCGCTAATTTCCACAAAACCCTAATTCCCCAAATCGATGATGAAAGGTACGAAGCGTTTGGCCGTGTCGGAACCTAACCAAGCCGATACAAACGAAACGGCGGTAAGTGTGACTGAGAAATTGCCTTTATCGTTTTTGTGCTTTTAGTTTTATTCATTTTTTAATTTGTGTACTTTAGCTTCAACTTTTTCCCCCAATTTTGAATAGAAAAATAATTGCCAGGTAGTTCTCATTTCTCAGCTAGGGGGAGTTACTTTTTTTTCTTGTTATTTTTCGTTTTGGTTTTTGAATTTATTTAGCTTTGAATGCCCGCACAATGGGTTCCGAAGTTGCTTGTGATTAGCATTCTAAAAGTTTCTTCTAATTTTATAATTGATTAATAATTGGTGGCTATAGATTGAAGTGCTATAAAGCAATAACGCTTGGAAATGGAGAATAGTAGATAACAGCTTAGAAAACTGATTATTAGCCATCTTCGATAATCAGCCTCCCAAGTCATTAGTTTCGGTTTTGTGAGAGAGTGGTGGGAACTGGATCTCTCTCTTTTTTTTTTCTTTTTCTGTTTAATAGTTTTCATTCTTCATGCTGGTTTTATTTAAGTTTCATGCGTGCTTACCTATTGTTGAATTTTGGTTTCTAAGTGTTTGGCTTTTGGTGAGTGGTGTCTGTTACTGTAACATATACACCCCCTTCCTCCAAAACGCAATTTCTAAAGGTTGATTTCTGGGGGAAGACATGAATTTGTAATTTCAGACGATGAGATTTGATGCCCTTTTTTATTGAAAACTTTTAAGGATTTTGTATGGGAAGAATGGTTGTCCTTATTTTACCTCCATTGTCACCTTGATGCAGTTCCGGAATAAAAGAATAATGGAAGGATCGCTCTTTGATGTCCATAGGGCTGAACCATCCCAACAACCAATGGTGGCAGCACCGTCATTGGATATGAAACGGGCAGAGTCTTCACAGCAGCATGTGAGAGCTCTAAATACCCAGTTTGCAAGGTTCATCTTTTATTTAATGTCAATAAATTTTCTTTTACATGATTCCCTCATTTCAATTTTTCTGTCAATGAGAGATTTTGGGTTTGGCCTATTTGTACTAGGTTGTTATACACGATCTTGCCTTGATATATATTAAAGTCTGGGTGAAATGATTTTGCATCTCCAGGGTTATAATTGGAATGTTGGTTCTTACAATACCTTTCTCCTTTTTATGCTGTGTCTTTCTCACAGTTGGATTCAAACACAACTAAAGAATCATCCTGATGAGCTTTGGGAAGATGGTGTCAGAGATTACTTAAACCATGCTTCAAGCATTATGGTAATTCTGTACATGGTTTAATTCACGGAAAGCTTTACTTGTTACTCATTGCTCTTGGCTTCTTGTTCCTCCAATTTTTTGGGCTAGTATTAGCATGCATGTCCATTTTTTCTTAGGAATTACACTGCTGCTTAAACCCTCCAAGTAATGGTGCAAATCATGCATATACAGAATTGGAAAAAATTGACCTCATAAAGTTGCTTTATTTCAGGAAAAGTTTAGTGATGTTGTCAACTGGCTCAAAGCAAATTCTACCAAGACAGAAAATCCGACTGCGGATGCTGGTGCTTCTTTTTCTGGGAAAAAGCTCTTACCTGAAGTAACAAACAAAGAAAATAAATCTTTTGGAGAAAAAACTGGGTTTACTCCTGTTAGTACTGTCCCAAATTTTGCTAGTTCTGCCCCAAGTTTTGCCAGTTCATGGACCCCTACTCTATTTTCTAACAGCCAAAACAATTTTGCATTTGGTAGGTCTCTTCTTACTTTTAAACAACATACCAATGAGTTTTCTTTTCATAATTCACATTGGTGTTAAATAAGACTGGTTGCATTTGATGCTTTAATGTGTGCCACTCAAGGGAAATCTAAGCCCATATTTAGTGACAGTTTTTTCCCCAAAAATATTTTTTATTTTTTTCAAAAGCTCTCGCAGGAAGCTAGCACAAAGAAAGTGACTATTTCTTAAAAATAGCTGAGCTAAACACACTCCGCCAGTATTATATACATTCACATTAAAAAATTCATATTTGACCATTAGATCATATTTGAATAGTCCACATTAAAACAAATTCACATGAACTTGTTACGTGGTTATGTGACTATTAATGTACTTTGACTCTTAACTGTCCATGTATGATATCTTGGGGGATCCAAAAAATATATTGCCCTATATATGGCGGTCTGCAAGGTGAGAGGAGTGTTTTATTGTGAGATGTGAGAAGATAAAATGTCAATCATTGGATCAAAATAAACAGTATTATACAACATTAAATAAAATTGCACGTGACCGTTGTTTTCTTGTCCATATGCTCTCATCTCTTGCATTCACTAACACTGTTCCATTTTCCCTACCCGTCTTTTCATCATTGACTTATCTTCTTGATTAATCCCAGTTTCTGCTTCCTTTGCTCCACATTTTTAGTCTGCTATATCATTATTATTAGTAGTAGTATCATTCTTATTATTATTAATTGAAAGTTGTGTCTGGATTTGCATGATTCATGAGCAAAAATGATTCATCAACTGATTCGTATCGTTTTAAGGTCGAATCGAATCGCTTGAATCGTATCGGGATTCAAGCGATTCTAACTACACTGGTCTGGACCATTTATTTTGAGCCAATGCCTATCAGTTGATCATCTCACTCTTTCCTCTAATAATAAGACACTACTCTTACCTAATATGTCCCCTATATAAAGTGAACATTAAATGACTGATGTTCGTGTTAGATAGTAGAGTTTCAATTGAGCTTGTGTCAAACTGACTCAGGAATCTGATGATAAATTGGACCTTTGTTGAGAATATGCTATTTCTCATTTTGAGAATATGCTATTTCTCATGTGTCATGTGTCATGTGTCCTCCACCTTTGAAGCATGCTATCCCCTCTACAGGTGCTCAGATCATTGCTGTAACTTCATATTGCATTTGCTAATGAATTTGTAAAATAAAAAACCTCTGATAAATAAAAATGAAGGTGAGCAGTGGAAAAGTTTGTTACATACATGATAATCTTACTTGCTATTTATTATTTTATTTTATCCAATTCAATGCTATACATTGAACTTAGTCAAAAAATTGTTTCACTTTTGTAGTTGATTGCTAACTTTCTATCTTTTCTACTTTTAGGAAATCCAAGTTCCGCTCCCTCTAACCACAACGCTTCAGATGATGTTGATGGTGGTGAGTATTCAATTCTACATCTTTCATTCTTGCCTCTAGATCTTTTAGCAATCATACTTTCTGTTTTGATTTTGCTGATTGTGACCTTTTCTGATGCCATCTTTCTACTGTCAAAGTTGTTCTTGTTTATTAATTTAAATTATAAATGAAGGCTGTTTCCTTTTCTTGGTGATATGCAATGTTGATAACAATATTACTGGCCATAGATACCCTATTCTTAAACGGGAAAATGAGTGATGCGATGGTTGAGTTATTTGTCCCTATAAACTGAACTGAGTACTTCGGATACTGGTCTTTTCATTGCTTCCTGTTATCTTGATCTTGTCAAATCTGAACAATCTTATTTCTTTCATTCCCTTTTTTTTTTATAAAAAAAAAATTAATCTCTGGAATACTGCTAGAACAGCAATAAGGGGTGACTATTTGTCTCTTTTGACTGGTTTATTTCTTACTTCACCCAGGGTAAAAGGGACAATTTTGTCCGGAATATTCTTTATTGAAGAAAATGATAATGTTGAATTGCTTTTGGTTGCTTTTAGGAATTAGGAATAAGATGAATAAATGGTGTCACTTTAGAATTTTTAATTCCCTTAAAAACTACTTTGGTTGCAAATATTTTTGGTTTCTCATGCCAAGTTTATTGGTGAGTCTTTTGGATATTATTTGTTATTACTTTCTACTGTTGTTGTGTACTGTGCCTCAGCAGCACGGAAGCAATAAATAATCTTGCTTGCCATGTTATAAAGGTCCTGTTTGAATTTTGTTCTTAAAAGAAAAAATTGTTTTTTTAATTAAAAGATGTGTTTCAAAAACTTAACAGTTATTTAAGTTCTTTGGAAGAATGAAAAGTAAAAACTTCCAATAAAAGATGTTTTAGTGCTTTTAGCTAAAAATAATAGCTTATGAAAAAGCTATATCTCTAAATCACTCTTTATAAGCTTAAACAAACTTGCCCAAAATTTTTTACCATATTGGATCTAGCTTAGTTACATTTAATAATATTCATGACATTTATAAAATATAACTTCTCTCAAGAATTCAGGGGTGATGAATAAAATATTATTGATTTGGTCTCAGAAAATGAATTGGAGCAGCCTAGCAGCCCATCAGTTAAGAAGTCAGAAGAGAAAGGTGTAGTGGTTGTGCATGAAGTAAAGTGCAAGCTATATGTGAAGGTATTTTTTTAGTAGTGCTGCAGTTATGTGTCACTATAGTTTTGGGGCAGAACTTTTATTTTTCTGCTCTTGTTTTAATTCAGCTTGATCTTGTTATGTTCATCAAAGTGGTTCTTTTTTCTGTTCCCTTGTTGTGTCCAGTCAAGTGATCCAGCAGATAAAGATGTATGGAAAGACAAAGGAATGGGCCAACTGTCTATTAAATGCAAAGAAGGTGTCAGCAAGGCTACCAAAGAGTCCAAACCTACAATTGTTGTTCGAAATGAGGTTTGTTCATTTTTCCTTTTTCTTAGATATACTACTATCTTTTTAGGGATTTGATCTAAATGTAATCTATAGTTATAGCTATTTAATTGAGAACTTAACGTATTGTTTCGGTTTCTGTTACCTTCACTGCAGGTAGGAAAAATTCTTCTCAATGCCTTGTTGTATCCAGGAATCAAGACAAATCTACAGAAGAACTCTCTTGTTGCAATATTCCATACATCGGTGAGGCACTGAATTATTGCACATTTAGCCATATACCTTCAGATAGCTTGCATGCAGATACTGAAAAGAAGTTTGATATCTCTATAATAGAGAAATGACTGTATATGATGAGAATGCTTGAATGTTGAGAATAAAAAGGAAACTTGAAATGTCTAGGCTGCATACAGTGCATGCAGTTCTTCACTAACTGAAAGGGATGTTCGCCCGATGATTTAGTTTCTTCAGTCTTCACCTTCTCATTTATTTATTTAAGCGGTTTGACCGCACATATGATTGAATAGCCAATGGAAATTGTGTGTAAAACACTGAGAATTTTGTAGGGTAATGCTGATGGAAGTGGTGGAGATAATGATAGTGTTGTTGCACGTACATTCTTGATCCGGATGAAAACAGAAGATGATCGAAATAAACTGGCTTCAACAATCCAAGAATATGCTCCAGTCTCTTGAGAGTACAAGAGTCATGATTATTGTACCTTGAGCCATTTGAAGAAGTCGAATACACGATCCATCTGCAATTTTTTATTCACAAAATTTTATTTTGTTTTTAAGGTGTCATTTGTTAGATTGTATGTTTCCAAAGCTTGTGTTTGGAGGCTGTTGCTTATGTACCATATGAGAAGAATGTAGTTGACTTTGGTCGGAGATAAAATACCTTAGATCAATGCAATTGTCGTTTAAAGGTGATGGATGCATAGTACATTACCTTGGACATGCAGTTCTTTCAAAGCCAGCCAACCGGCACTCTTTTTTTTACTATAGGCATTCCCCTTCGAAGAGACATAGTTGTCCTAGTGGGAATTCAAATCTTGGTTTGTTATCAGAGACTGGTTTCTTCTACCAGATTCAACTCTTATTGGTCGTCACTCTTAATATGGCATATTTACATAATTTAAAGACAAATTAGAGGATCGTGTTTGCTTATTTAGATAAATGTTTCATGTTTTTATATAAAATTTATTGTTGAAATTGATTTAATTGTGCGTCTTAATTACGTTGAATAGAAGTAATTTTTTTCCCTTTCCTCAACCTTTGTTAGCATTGAAACAATTGTAAAAATGAAACATGTTGATATGCAGTAGTAGAATTTAGACAATTTTGTATTGAAAAAAAACTTAATTTGTAATTCATTGACAAGATTACAGATTTATGCCACTTTTTAAGCCAGTATGACATTTCTACAGTACCAGTTTCAGTAAATATCTATTCCTTTTACTACCAATAAACGAGTCATCTTATTAAATGGCCTTTTTTTTTTAACAAACTACCAAAATAATATAATTTTCTTGCATTTAATTATCTCACAGTCAAAAGTTTGATAACAAGTTTAATTAGCTCAAGTATTTAAGACGGTGTATCCACTTCACAAGGAAAAGAGAAATTGTTGTGATTGCTCTTTCAAATTATTTTTGGGAACTTATAAGTATGCATACGGATATTTATAAGTAACTTAACAACAATAGATCTAGATATTTATAAGTAATCACTACAACACAAATATTATGTTACTTGTCATTAAAAATTATCAATAGATCTAGATATTTATTGAAATTTTACTTCTCTGATAACTTCATATCACATATACTCTATACAAATACAGATATACTTTATCCAATATGAAGAAAAAATTTCCAACACCCTCGTATTGAAAACTAGATATTTAAATGAAAAATTAATGGAATTAGACAGTAAACCTAACAGAAAAGAGTAACTGGAATAGACTCCATCATTTTAGAATAGTGAGTTTGAAACCTACCAAATTATCTAGGTTGCCTTCCTCACTTATATAAGGTTATATTACTAAATGCTCCAACACTCATTCAACATAAACTTGAAAAGTATAGGTAATGGGCTTTATGATGTCAAGGTAATTTTTTCTATCATGTATTCCTTTCTAAATTATTTCCCTTTTAAGATAATATATTTTTAAAAACCAATTAATTTTTCTCATTGTTGTAAAACACAATCTTCTCTGATTGAAAAATTTTCAAGTTAGGATCAGATTATGAATTGATTAATATTGAGATTAAATAAAAAAAAATTAAAAAGAGGATATAAACAAAGATAGTTCCATATGCGCAGGGGACTTAAAACAAAGAGCATTACGACAAAAAAAAAAAAACGAGTGGCATAATGGGACGGTGATGCAGCAAAAGTGTGATTCCCGTCCTTTCGTTCTCACTCCAACAGCCGGAAGTCAGGGAGCATATTCAGTTCACTAATATACTTTCTCTCCTTTTTCTAATTATGTTATGCCATGTGAAATATTCAACAATTTTTTTCAATAATTAAGTCTTTTAAAAGTTTAAAAAATATATTGAAAAATTAATTCTTAAAAATTTGTTCTAAGAAAATATTTTTAAGTTATTTTTAAAAAAATGGAAATTATTTATTATTTTTGAAAAAGTATTTTATTTAAACATTTTAATTTTTAATAAGTGTTTTTTAATAATTTTTTTAAGAAAGTACCCAATCAAATCCTAATTTTTATATAAAAATATGAATAAATATGTAAAAAATTGAATATGGTGTAAAATTGTTTATTCATTTCTACGCGAACCTCTTAATTTTTAACAAATTAACATTTATTTTATACTATTAGTTGATAAATTTTAATTTTAATGTGATTTTTAAAATAATTGTTATAAAACTCAACAAAATCATCTGATAATTTCATTGATGTCTGATTACATAACAATATATAAAAGAAAATAATACATGCATTGTTTATGTAAAAATCAACGAATTAGAGTTTCATATGCACTTGTCTTGTTAACATGTATGATAGTTAACTTAAAATACATTCTCAACATAATTTATTATTGGGTGATGTTCACTGTGTATAAATTTTAAAATAAAAAGAATTGTAAAATTTATAGCTTATGTGAGTTTTTTTTATTTAATGATAAAGGAATAACTTGAGATATCGTAACTAAAAGGATAGATAAAAATGGATTAATGACATAATATGTTAATCCTTCTTTTTTTCAACAAATAAAATAAGTCTGAATTGTTGAGATAACTTGCTGGTTGCATTGTGAAAAGAGAGAAACGTATAGTTTAATAAGTTTTTTTTTTTTTTTTATCTCTTTGCAGAATCAAAACTTTATCTTAGTCCTTGACTGTGTGAATATCCCAATACATCTCCAAAAAGTCTTATAGGGTGAAAATTAGTTGGAAATAAGAAAATTAATTAGAGCAGTGAAAAAGAAAAGAAATTTAATTAGGTGATTGTTCAGAGACAGGGGGACAAATAAAAGACCAACAGTACACGTGAATTTATACCGTCAAAAGTACATTTTAGACAATATTCTTGGTTGCTACAAGTGAGACCAGTGACAAAGAGATACACTCAAACATACAACGTTGGTTATTGTCTTGTTGGGAGAAATTTGCACTAATAACGACAATGAATACAATGCGGATTATTCTTTTTCTTACTATCCAGTTATTGTGTGGAAATGACACTAATTTAATGTCAAAAATTGACACATTTCACGTAGACTTAAAAAATGAGATGTATATGGAGATTTACCTAGGATTTGGTCCTATGAGTTTAATAAAGAAATGATGCAAATTCAAGATCTTAGTAAAGTAATCAATGCTTAGTTGATTGGAAGATTTACTAAAGTAATGTTGTCTTTGGGTTTGGTAAAGATGAGAAGATTTTACAGTCTTTTCCAAATTAATATACATTCAGAATAAGGTTGTTAAGTGTTATATTTACTGTTGATGATATTATTGTATCTAGAGTTGATTGATCAATTGATTAGTAATTACTCAAAAAGTAGTTAGCTGAAAAATTAGAGATGAAAGGACCTTGGGAAAGATAATTAACTTTTGGGGAGACTGAGGTAGTTCACTTAAAACAAAGCATTTTCTCCTTTTGAGGAAAATATGAAATTGATTCTCTTAAAGTCAAACTTGGGTGTCACCCTGTTAGTATTTTCTCACTTCTCATTGAGTAAAACCATAAAATTTATAACTTGCTTAGCCACACCAAATAAAATTTAGCACATTACTTGTAACAAGTGTAATAATTCAGTTTATGCATGATTCAAGAAAAAGATAGCAACAAATGAACCAAATTCTGTAGTATCTTGCTACCAGACTAGGAAACGACTTTTATTTGAAAGAGGTTAAAGTTTATACAAAGAGGCGTACCTAAATGCTTATTCTCTGAGTTCAAATAGAAAATTTAATTTAGGTTTGTGTATGGTTTTGGGTGGAAACCTTATTATATAAGAAGAATGATATAAAATACAGTTGTTCTATTCAATGCAAAAAGTAGCTAGAATTTAAGGTTATTATGTCACAAGGAATTTGTGAGTTGACGATGAAGAAATTTGTAACTGGTGATTTGAAAAATAAGTAGGAAGGTTCTGTAAAGTTATTTTGTGACAACAAATTTGCTATTAGTGTTGTTCATAATCCAATTTAGCCTGAAAGAAAATAACACTTTCAAATAAAAGTGGTAGTATTTCATTAAGGAGACATTAGATAGTGAATTAATAACTATTGTCTACATTCTTTGTTAGAATTTATTGACAAATTTTAATTGCCACCAACGCTAGACTTGG
This sequence comes from Hylodesmum podocarpum, assembly GCA_026586105.1. Taxonomy (NCBI): domain Eukaryota; kingdom Viridiplantae; phylum Streptophyta; class Magnoliopsida; order Fabales; family Fabaceae; genus Hylodesmum; species Hylodesmum podocarpum. The sequence goes on from JALJEV010000646.1 coordinate 2,096,088, forward strand.
GTTATAAGTTATCAACATAAGAAATTAGAATGAGATATTTTTTTTATCAGGATACTTAAAATTATATTAATTAATTTTTTAATGTTCATTTGTAATTTACACGTTAAATATCCTCTTTAAATTTTTAAGCAATATCTCAAGGGCACTGTAATTAACAAAACTCTTTTATTTATAAGAGCTTGATAACAAGTCGAGATTCATTAATATTTATTCAACAATTTAAAGAGGAATATTTTTGTAAATACGCAAATAGCTTTCATTTCAGAATTATTTTTCCTTTTAATTTTTATATTTTTTCAGTGATAAATATTTACTAAAATAAAGTATTGTATTTTTATACGCTTTATTTTCTATTTATTAAAATTAGCCTTTATATTTAGGATGTTTAATTTGATTGGTTAAGTAGAGTGGCGTAAATTTTTGTATAATCTTTACTATTCATGTCCGATTCCTAAAAAATTCTTTGTTTTTATAATTGAAAAATATTCAGAAAACCATTTCTTATAATGCATTAAGTAAATGTTCTTTGTATTTTAGTAAATTTTTTTATATACTTTATTAATTTATCCTAAAAATATGTAAACTCATATTATATTACTTATAAATTTTATTTTACTGCTTTATAATTTTATGCTAATATTAACAACAATACTATATAATAAATATATTTAGTCACGACTGGATCAAATAATTATAAATTACTATTTTTTTCACTGCATTAATTGATCTAATTTGAAAAGCCACAAGGTGTGATTGTGTGATAATTGAATCCAAAACAGAGTGGGAAATGGTATATACCATCAAGATGGCACCTGCCGAAGCAATAAATTGATCCACTGGATAACTATAGGTATCACTAGCTCCTATATATCTTCAGTACCTTTGTAATGTAGTAGTTGCAGGTTATGCAGCTTTCAAATAGTCTATAACTATAATCATTAAGCAACGAGACATGCAATCTCATATTAGATTCCAATAATGAAACCACTGTCTTCATAATTTTGTATGTTTCAATAGTTGGGTAAGTGTCCGCCACAGTTATTATTATGATTATTCTTTTAGTCTCATTTGGCTATATAAAATTCACTAATTCTATTAATAATTAATTTTATCAATACTTCAATTAATCACTTTTAATTATGAGAAAAAAGTTAAATTTTTTTAAACTAGTCAGTTAATTATAATTTATTAATAAATTTGTTGACTTTGTAATAAAATTCTTAAAATTTATTTTAAAAAGTTTTGTTTATATTTACGTGAGCGATTTATGTATTAATTTTACTTTATAGCAATTCCGGCTTTACATAGGCAAGTTGCAGCCTATAATTTGAATTGGAAACGGATGTTTAAAGTTAACTCCTCGTGAGGTTATATACTTTGTCTTATTCCACTGTAACTTGTAAACACATTATGAGAGTTAGTCACGCCTAAATTCATTACCTTAACAGTAATGAAGGATACCGAAAATTATATTTGTGACTAAAATAAGTCTTAACAAGGTAATTATAGTGGAAGGTGCGGTTGGATCACCTCCTTTTAACATAAATTAATATTTATTATGTAATTTAATATTACGAGTTAGCCACGCCTAAGTTCGTTATCTTAACTGTAACGAATGATATCGAAAATTAGACTAATGACTAAAATGAAGTCTTAACAAGGTAATTAAGTACGGTTGGATCACCTCCTTTTAACATAAATTAATATTTACTGTGTAATTTAATTACGTTACTTCAATTAATCACTTAATTTATTTTTGAAATATATTTATTTATCAATTATTTTTCTTTTAATATTTACTGTTATTCCTTGTAGAGTATGATTTTCATGTTCCAACTTGACACAGACAACTTCATGGAAACTTGAACCGTACTCGAATAAAAACTTGTCCATCTAAACGTCCTTCAATGCTATCCAAGTGAAGTCCTCTCTATTGCTGCACTCACGTGTTTATTATCATTCTCTTCTTTTTTTTTCTTAATAGAGGACAAATGAAGTAATGGATGGGAATGTTATTATATAGACCAAAAAATAAATAAAATAGGAGTGGCACGAAGCAACACGAATAGTATTATTTTATTAGGGTTAAAAACTGGAATGTTTTTAATGTTTGGAAAATGGTGTTGAATGCACCACTGACCACTCTGTTATATAAAATACAGTAGAAAAGTAGGAAGAGAATCAAATGCGCCTGAGAATCAGTCTAAAAAGATTGCATTTGCACCTGTGAACTCGGGAGTTGTGTAATTCGCCATGATACTACCTTCAAATTTTGGTCAATGAGTAATCATATATTTGTTTAATTAGTCCAAAAAAAGAAATATATTAAGTATAATTTATTAAAAACATGGAGAGTATCATTGTAATTTATTTTTCTATATTTTATTGTTTATTTATATATTTGGTATGCTTTATTATTTAATTATTTTATTATAATATCTTTGTTTAATTCATAAGTTTCATTACTTTATTAATTATAAAATTAAGTGATAAAATTTGAAAAATCCAATAACAGATAAATAAAATAATTGGTTACTAAAATATACGAATACAAAATTTTGAAAATGAAATTAACAAAAACAAAATATACATAATTTCTAATATAATTTTATGCATAATTTTAATATCTTACCGTATGTATAAAATAATTTATATAAAATAACGTGTCTTTGAAATATCAAACTTAATAATATATTATTTATTCACTGACGTGGAGTAATAATAATTTAATTACAAATATTTTTTTTTATTAGGCTAAAATAGTTTGAGAAAAAATAAGTTATTACCTTTGACGGAAACCACCACAGCAAACAAACTATTCATGAGATTAAAACAGTTTGCTTCCATCAATTAGACTCTAACTTTTTTTAACAACACGTCTAAATTATGTTTTTGTTTTTATGAAATTTTAAAATTTATATTTAATTTTTTAAAATTATTTATTTTTAGTTCGTTATTTTTAAAAATGTGTTAAAATTGATCTCATTCAAAGTTTCTAATAACTGATGTAAAAAATATTTTTTACATTAAATATGTTAATAACCTAACAACTCCTATCAGAATTTGTAATCGAAATTAAATTTTACATATTTTTTAAAAAATTCAAAAAAAAATTTGTTTGAAAATAAAAAATTAAGTATAGTTTTTTAAAAATTCACACGAACCAAAAACATATTTAACCCTGATTTCAAAGAGATCATGTTCATTTTGTGTTGACGTGACTTTGGATTTACATGTTTTTAGATTGATTTTATTTCTCAATTAAAAAAAGTCATAAGTTTGAACTTGGTTAGATTAGTCGAGCTAGGAGGATAAAGTCTTTCTATGCTTGTTTTATTTATTTTTTCTTCCTGAATAAAAAATAATGAAGAATTACCCTGTACATCATATCTTAGTTTTTATCATTAAAGAATTACGAGATGATAAATTTCAAAAATACCATCACATGGTTAAATACAAGATACATTTATAGTCGATATTTACATTGTTGAAGAAGTGTGACGGTTCAGGATCGGGCAAATTTTTTTTAAAAAATATTTATATAATTATATGATAATTTTTTAATATTATTATATTTTTATAAATATATCAAAATTATATTCTTACTATATTTTTGTAGCAAAAGTATATTTTGATTATATTTTTTATACATAAATTAAATATGCCACGTGATTACAAAAGGTATATATATATATATATATTTTTTATTTATTTATTTATTTATTTTTTCTCTTTCTTAGCGTGCTCCTACTCTTTTTTTTTTTTTTTTTTTTTTCTTTTCCTTCCCTTCTCTACCTCATCTATTCTGTTTTCTTCTTCACCTGATTGTCGTGGTTGCCATCATTGCCGACAAAACCCCTGAATTGTAGCCATATCTAAAATCAGAATCCATCTACTTAGTTTGTTCCTCTTCGTCTTAATGGACATCAGTTTCTCCTGCATTAATGTACATCCAAGGAAAGAAAAAAGAGAAAAAAAAATTTTAATTCTAAGAACAGATAAACAAAAGAAATAAAAAGAAAAAAAAAACATAATTTTTAAATTTAATCTGATGTAAATATTAAACGGTGGATACTATCATAATCATTGTATAAGAATATAACAACGACATATCCAACCGTCCAATTTACCTTTCTACCATGAAAGATTTGAGCTACTTTCTCATGTTATAACTGGGTCTAATTTAATAGCATGCAAAAGGTTTATGTAGAAACAAAACAAGAACAGGTTTTATGGGTTTGACCAAACAGAATAAAATCGTCCAACTCATTTTGAAGAATCAGCGGATGGATAAATTGTAGTCAAAGCTAACCTAGTAGCAAATAAATGAGGACACAACAAACAAAAGTAAAAGATAAATATACATATAATAAAGAAAAACTAAGCATTTAACATAGATCAAATAACTTGTAAAATAAGCAACTCAAATATACTAAGATAAAAAAGCTTGTGAAGAGAAGAGAAGAGAACAAACAAAAGAGGCATAAAGGCACTTTGCATTAACACAAGTGGTTGGGATTCAAGATTCGATTTTTTTTTTCTTTTCCAAACAAACATATTCTTTAGAAACATTATAAATTCAAACTAAATAATTTGAGTGAAGGGGAAACACTTTTCTTTTTCCCAAGAATTATTTTATTTATTTTTAATTAAAAAAATCCAAAGAATGATCACGATAGCTCACGGTTTTGTATCTAAATTTTTGATAATCAGATAATCTCATATTATCATATGTTAAAAAATACTATATTTTTATACAACTAATGAACGATTATATAATAGATAATATATATTAAAAATAACAAATAACAGTTAATTACGCAATTACCCATAGATGAGTGAGTCTTACCTTACTCCTACAAACGAAGCAGAGACAAGTTAATAGCATCTCCCTAGCAGAGTTTGATGAGCGGTGAGAGAGGGCAAAGGCGTAAAAGCAAAGCAAAGGCAGGGGTTATATATAAACCTAGAGACACGAGCTGAAAAGCAGAGTGAGAAACCTTTTTATCGGGGTATTGGTCCTCACAAGTTCCCCCTTCTCAACTCAGCGTTTCTCTCGTGTTCACTCAGAAAGCGACCGCGCCGTTAAGTTTCGCTCCTCATTCGTTACTGCAAACTCGCTTTCACGCAATCCAATTTGCTTTTCCGTTTCGATTTTGCGTTTCACCGAGCATTGCTTCCAGCGCAACTCACTTCATCACTCTTTGCGTGCTCTTTAACTCGATCATTCATTCTGTTTCACTTCAGTGAGTAAAAACCTCTCTCCTTTCTCTTTTTCGCTTACGTTATCGCTTCTACATTTTCAATATGTTTTTTTATGTTCGTTCAAACTCGTTTAGTCGCGCTCTATTCGCATGCCTGTACCATTGTCGCTTTGATGAATGGTGGAATCTGCGTGATTTTTTTGCTGCATGTTACATGACCGTGCTTTTAGAGGGTTCCAGAATGGTTTTGCCGGCAATGTGCCTACATTTTCTATCGTTTCTTATAAATTTCTTTGTGTTTTTTTGCTAATAAATCTGCTGTACTTAAGAATCATTATTAGTCCTGACTAGGTGAGTGTTTATATGCGTTTTTGATTGGTAACTTCATTGTACGATTACTGCCCCTTGATTCGATTACTATATCCGCTTTAATGTTTTAGGCTGAATGGCATGTATGATGTTCTCCTTAAACATTAGTTTATGTAATTATTTTTGTTTTTTGTGAGGTTATCACGAAATTCTTGAGTGTGTAACCATTTTTTTTGCCTGCGAGCGTGGTGTTCAATGGCAACCTGTTTGTTTAGACTTGTTTGTTAAAGGAACTGTTTTTTTTTTCAATCAAATAAGCAATTTTATGTCTTTCTTTATGTGTCTGTTTAATCTGTTTTAGCTTAAAAAAGTATATTTATGTTTTTTTAAAGAAGCAAATCATATCTGCTTCTTAAGTAATCACTTATTTGATTTTATAAAACATTTTTTTCTATGGCATGCTCAATGTTCTCATTAACATTAATTTTTTCTATCAAACAGACTGTAAATGTCTTAGGTTGAATGGCTTGCTCAATGTTCTCATTAACATTGATTTATTGTATACTTATTGTTCATTGTTTTATTTTCAGGTTATCTTGAAATGCTCTGAGCACCTGGCAAATTTCTGTGTGCACGCGAGTGTGTGACAAATTTACAGCACGAATTGGGGAGTGCAGCTTATTACTGTGCCCGACCCTTTTTGGTATTAATTTATATGCTTTTGTTCTGGAATTTTGGCTGTGTATTTCCTTAGAATAATGATTGCCTTCCAAAGTTACTGTTTAAAATTCAATCAATTTGGAACTTTCCTGTCTTTAACTGCTTATGGACATCATAATCTCATGAAAATTCCTCTCAAAGTAATTTGGCGACTTCCTTCTTGCTTGAAATGGATGGAATTGGAATCTGATAGTATCTTTTGCTTGGCACAATTGGTGGCAGACTGTGACAAAGCAACCAAAGGAGGAATTGCATCTTCATGAGTGACCGTGCTAAAGTACGCCACAGACACACTGTCCTCATACACCTCAACAAAATAACCACCACAGTTTCCTTTTGATCCTGCATCTTGATTTCTATGGATGAGCCGACCTCCACAATCACGATGAAGGATGTGTGTGTGAGGACAGCATGGTGTAACACTCGAAGGTGGCTTGCGAAGGTGTGACTCCTCCTTTGGTTGCTTTGTCTTAGTCCAGCGCCAGTCATTCCTAGCAAAATGTATTGATCCATTCTTCTGTTGCTTAGTTTTTGAAACTATTACTGTATCAGTATCATGAATGCACTGCAAATGAACAGGTTTCTTGAAATTTTCTGCTGAGTGCAAGGTTACCAAGTTCCATGGGTGATGATATAGAAGTGCCATCTGGTGTCATAAAAGCGTTAAAGTTTGATGTTTTAGATAAAGAAGATATAGTTAAGTATATTTTTGATCTTATATCTATTTCAGCTTTTCAATTACTCTTTGCATTAGTTCACTGTTATTTCAGTTGTGGGATGAGATAAAGTGGTATCGACTTACTGTGGCACATTAACACAGATTGGAGAGTGTGTCATCAATTTGTTTACTTTTTAAAAGATAAATCTATTCTGCAGAATGGATTATCTATCGTAATTCTTTTCTGTTTGCCTTGAAATTTATAAACTACAGATTAAATGTTAATTGGTTTTATGTCGACAGGTGAATATCTCTGTTTTGGAGATAAATGCAGTCGGGCAGGTCACTTGTCCAAATTTGGGATTTCCAAATTCATTGGACGAGTGTGTCACATGTGGCACCAAGGATCGAAAGTTATGTGAAGGTGTGAATGGACATTATAATAAAAATGTGTTGAGTGATTTTGTTACAATAATGGTAAGTTTATTAGAGAAGAGGCTGAAAATATTAATATTTAATTGCAGGTCATTTCGGAGTAATTAAATTTCCTTTTTCCATACTCCATCCATATTTTATGTCAGAGATTGCACAAATCTTGAACAAGATTTGTCCTGATTGTAAATCTATTCGTCATGAATCCAAGGTGAGAGATATCTTTTACTTCTACCAAGTACTGATCTAAATCTGATTTTTTATACTATGATACGGATTGGTTTTAGTCCACTGCTACTGTAAAAATTTTACATTTGGACAAAACTTACAAACATAACTGACTTTACTGTTGCCTTATCATGTGTATTACTTTTTCCGCGTTTGCTAAGAGATTTAACAGACCAATCTTTCACACCGTCAGTCCTTTTCCTTCTTCATCTTCACATCAATGCCTCCACTACCACTGTTCCTCTCTCCCATCTTCAATATCTGAATCCAATCCAATTCGATGTAATTTCCCCCGAATTTCACTTTGGAAATCCTGTCCTTGTTTGCCTTCATCTAATTAGATTCTCACCCGCTCATTGCCACTTTGACTCCCGCTCTCTTACTGTTGTTGATTATCTAGAACTGCTCAGCAACATGTCTACCTTTTGCATGCTCTTGAAAGAATCTAATGTTACCATTTCCTCATGTTGCGTTCAGATGACCGATCGTGAGGGAAGAAGGGGAAGGGGAAGGGCGATGAATTTCCTCACTCCTGAGTTTAAAAATATATAAGAACAGAAATGAATTCAAGGGGTTCTGTTTCCCTTCAATTCATTTCACCCAAAATTGATAGAATGGGGGAACTAAAAATTGTAATCGAGTTAAAAGTTAAAGTAGTTTCTATTTCCCAAACAATGGTAATAATGCAGTCGTGTTTTGTTTAATTCATTTCCTTCCCTTCCTCACTCATCTCCACTTCTTATTTTATGTTCTGTTCCATTAATTGAAAAATGCATTTTAAAAGTTAATCCAATAACCAGCTGTTTAAGCATGTGCAAAGAAGAAACTAGACATGAATTGTAAGCTCCATGGGATTTTGAACTATAATCACTTGAACTATAATCAGACATAATTTGATAAATTCCACGTGTTGTAGTATAACATTACATACCTGTGGTCTCTGCTTCCAGCTAACCATAGAAAATTTCTATCATTTATTTTCTTTGCACAATTGCATGTTTCATTGTTGTGATTATGAGTTGGCCTGTATGAATTATATTATTACTTATCTGTTTCCTATTGCATTGTCTTCTTCCAGGGTGCTCAATTAATCATTGGAATCAAGCTGCCTAATAGTTGCAAATATTGTTCTGTAAGTTTGTGTGGCTTCACTTTCATTGAATTTTTTTCAAAGTAAATTTCCTTTTTTCTTTTTTCATTATTCTGTTGTTTTTCTTTGTATGACAACTTGCTCATTAAATAGGGAAATGGTATGGGTTATTATCCAACAATGAAATTCCGAGTTTCTTCCACTGATCTCTATAGAAGAACTGCAATTATAGTTGAAGTAAATGAAAAGGCCTCAAAGAAGAAAACTTTGGGGCGAGGACTGCCAGCTGATTATTGGAGTTTTATTCCTGATGATTCTCAACTAGAAGAAAATTCTGTAAATAGTAATTATAGAAGGGTTTTATCACCTGCCCAGGTACTACTACCCACTTTTATGTACTTTTGCAGTCTTGTAAAATTTTCCTTTGGATATGATAAGTTTGCACTAAATCAAAATTAAAACATAGTCTGGTAGAATGTTACTAGTAGTTATTAGGATTTTGTGACTTACAATTTGATTCTTACAATTTGATACGGTTCGGCTATTTATATATATGTATCCTAAGGTGGATCTTAAATGATTTTATATCTTATGATACATGAATGAATCTTATGATTTGATGCGATTCAGTTACCTACGGATTATGCATCCTACAATTAATCTTAAATCCTTTATTTCATCAATTCTCATGAAAAATTGAAATGTCATATAACTTAAATGGTTAAATGCAAAGGAATTGAAGGAACACTTCAGAAATTATACTCGAATGAAAAATCACAATTTAACAACCTTGATTTTAATACTAAAATATTTATTATAAATTCTAATATTATTCTTATAACAAATGTTAACAAAACTCATGCATCCCATACTCCTAGAGTTATGTTTTTTACTCGGGGATCATGAATATGTGCTTTAATTTGTCTTTGTTACTTGTATATACTATGTTTTATTATTGATCATAAATCTTATGATTCATGATATAATTTGATTTACAATTCAAAAAATGGGGCTTCAGATACATCACTTGTATCTCGATTCAATTACCAACAGATCCTTAAGCAAAGTAACAACTTTGTTAGTAGAGAGCAATTTTAAGACCTAAGTAGATATCAACATTTGGTAGGCAAACTCATTGTAGCAGATTCTTAATGCTTCTTCTGATGGCCATTGGGATGCAGTTTATGCATTCTTAAATATATTAAAAATGCACCGGTAAGCCAGTTTCTTAATGTTCCTTGTGATGGCTATTGGGATGCAATGGTATGCTTTCTGGAATATATTATGAAAAACACAGGATAAGGGATTTCTTAATGTAGATAAAGGCCATACTAAAATCATTAGCTACTCTGATACTGAATGGGTAGGATCTCCATTTGTAGATTTAAGCACATTGTGCCCTTGGAGGAAACTTAATCTCATGGAATAGTAAGAAAGAAGACATCCAATGCTGAGGAAGAGAGATTGACTATCACTTTATCAGAGAAGAGGTTCCATTGGGTTAAATTATAACATACTCATCAATTGTAGTGAAGAATAGGCAAAATCTTTGTAAATATGACATATATATGGTAGTTTGAGGGTGAGTGTTAGAAATAAACATGTACATATAGGATTAGCTGTAACATTATTAGGGACTGACACCTTAGAATTGGAAATTAACATTATTGTATTATATTATCATTGAGTCTAAATACATCAATGTGTGGTCTGATTGACACTCAATTACTAGTACCTAATAGTATTAATAACACTATTGTGACCTTCCATTTCCTGAAATACTTTTTGATTATTTTTGGAGTGAATGGAAAACTATGCCTGATGATTATGTATTCCCATTTCATACAAATAGAAAACAAAATGTTTTTCAATGCCCCCAAATTTGTTGTGGTGTTCTAACTTCTGAGTCATTTCTATATGTGGTCTTGATATTTTAACTGGTGCTATACTGGAATAAAATTTATATCTTTTTGATTTTCAGGTTCTTACTTTGTTGGAAGATGTTGATTCAAACATTATTGAAAAATATATTCCAAGAAGGACTTTGCTCTGTTTTGATTGCTTCCCGGTGACTCCAAATTGTCATCGTGTGACAGAACTCCCTTATGCAATTTCTAAAGGAAACCAATTGAGTTTTGTAAGTATGCCTTTCTTATAGTTTTTAATATAATAATATTTATGCACTGTCACATGTAGTCCCAGAATATCCTTTTTTTTCAATATGGTATTTTATCTGGTTAAATATTTTTAGGATGACAGGACTCGATCTTGCAAGAAATTGGTGGATTTCAGGGGCACAGCCAATGAGTTAACTTCTCGTGTTCTGGATTGCCTGAGAATCTCTAAGGCAAGATACTCAGCCCATTTTTTGGTTATTTTTTGTCATTTTGTCATGGTTCTTGGCCTTTTCTTATTTTTCTTTTGAATTGCAGATAAATCCTGATAAAACACCAAATAGTGTTTTTGCTGATATCCAGCAAAGAAAGGTTGGGGAAAATGCTTGCAATTCTTCTGGTTTAAGATGGATAAAAGATGTGGTTCTTGGAAAACGCAATAATAGTTCATTCCGTACAGTGGTTGTTGGTGATCCGGACCTTGAGCTTACTGAAATTGGTATACCTTGTCAAATTGCTGAAAATTTACAGGTTTCTGAGTATGTGAACAGGCATAATAGGGAAAGGCTGCTTTATTGTTGTGAGTTACGCTTGTTAGAGAAGGGACAGGTACAAGTCTCTAGAGAGGGTAAATCTGTTCGTCTGTATAAAAAGGAAGATCTAAAGGTAGGTGACCTATTTTATAGGCCTCTTAGTGATGGGGATATGGTGCTGATAAATAGGCCCCCTTCCATACATCAACATTCTATGATTGCTCTCACAGTTAGGGTCCTTCCAATTTTTTCTGTAGTTTGTATTAACCCACTATGTTGTTCCCCACTACGTGGGGATTTTGATGGTGACTGTCTTCATGGGTACATTCCACAATCAGTTAGTGCAAGAGTTGAGCTTAATGAGCTGGTTGCGTTAGATAGCCAATTGATTAATGGTCAAAGTGGTAGAAATCTGCTTTCATTATCTCAGGATAGTTTAACTGCTGTACATCTGCTAATGGGAGATGGGGTCCTTTTGAATGTTTATCAAATACAGCAGCTTCAAATGCTTTGTAACAAAAGATTACCAGCACCTCCTGCAATTGTAAAAACTCCTTCAAGTAATAGCTCATTTTGGAGTGGCAAGCAATTGTTCAGCATGCTCTTGCCTTCTGATTTTGACTATTCTTTTCCATCTTCTGGTGTTTTTGTCAGGGATGGGGAGCTTGTATCTTCTTCTGAGGCTTCTGGTTGGTTACGCGATTCTGACTGCAATATTTTCCAGCGTCTCGTGGAACATTTTCAGGGGAAGACTCTTGACTTTTTGCATGCTGCGCAGAAAGTGCTCTGTGAATGGCTGTCTATGACAGGTTTTAGTGTTTCACTCTCAGATTTGTACCTTTCTTCTGATTCTTATGCACGGAAAAACATGATGGAGGAAATCTCTTATGGCTTACAAGATGCAGAACATGCATGTGATTTCAAGCAGCTATTGTTGGATTTTTATTATGATTTTCTATCAGGAAGTCTTCAAGAGAGTGAAACTGCTATGACAGTTGATGCGGATCGTCTGAATTATGAAAGACAAATATCCGCTGCTCTGAGTCAAGCTTCAGTTGATGCTTTTAGGCAAGTTTTTCGCAATATTCAAAGTTTAGCTGACAAATATGCATGTAAGGACAATACTTTCCTTGCTATGATTAAGGCCGGAAGCAAGGGTAATTTGCTGAAATTAGTGCAACATTCCATGTGCCTTGGCATGCAAAATTCTTTAGTTCGCTTGTCTTACAGACTACCTCGTCATCTTACATGTGCTGCTTGGAATAATCAAAAGGGGCTTGATTCAATACAGATGGTTTCTGGTTCCCTTGAATCTGTTCAGTGTTACATTCCATATGCTGTGGTTGAAAGCTCGTTTTTAACTGGGTTGAATCCACTTGAATGTTTTGTTCATTCAGTGACAAATCGTGATAGCTCTTTCAGTGACAATGCTGACCTTCCTGGCACATTGACACGTAGACTTATGTTCTTCATGCGTGATTTGTATGATGCATACGATGGAACAGTGAGAAGTTTGTATGGTAATCAACTTATTCAGTTTTCTTATGATATTGAAGGGGACTCTTCATGTGATAAAAGTTTCCAAGAGTATACTATAGGTGGTGAACCAGTTGGGGCACTCTCTGCTTGTGCGATGTCTGAAGCTGCATACAGTGCTCTGGGTCAACCAGTTAGTCTACTTGAAGCATCACCTTTGCTGAATTTGAAAAATGTTCTGGAGTGTGGTTCAAGGAAAAAAACTGGTGACCAGACCGTGTCTTTATTTTTGTCTGAAAAGCTTGGTAAACAGAGACATGGATTTGAATATGCAGCTCTAGAGGTTAAGAATTATTTGGAAAGGTTTTTGTTCTCTAATATTGTTTCTACAGTGATGATAATATTCACCCCACATGACAGCGGCAGCCTAGTAAAACACAGTCCTTGGGTCTGCCACTTTCATTTAGACAATGAAATTGTAACGAGAAGAAAATTGGAAGTGCATTCTATCATTGATTCTATTTACCAGAGATATTACTCCCAGACAAGAGAATCAAAAGTCTCTTTTACTGGTTTGAAAATATCAAGCAAGTAAGTTTCTTCATTTTTGGTGCTTCAAATAATATTTGTTGTTACTTGAGAAAATATTAACTGTCCATGAATGCTATAAAAAGATTGATGCTTTACATCACAGTTTCCTACTACTGTCTCTTATGGGAACTGAGTTACGGGGAAATGTTACAGTTATGTAACAGTTGCTCAGTTTCAATCAGTCTTTACTCAGAGTTCTGTGTTCAATTTGCTATGCTTGAAGAGCAAAGGATATTTAACTATTAATGTAGATTGGTAACAAACTACATCTAGGCTTGTTTTTCTTGTATATTTATTACATCATGATTTGAGAATGTTCGTGTTGCTTCAGTTATTGCCAAGTGGATAGTTGGATATGCTTTTAGTTCTTGTTTCCTTGTTGCTTCATTATTTCCACAGCCCTTAATATAGAAATCTATTCTCTCTTGCTTTGATACAATTAAAATTTATCTCATAATTACAAAAAACTTCTTGAATGACAGAAAATGTGGAGAATGGAGATTGAAAATAGAAATGAACTAGTTAGACAAATATGCGATAATCTGAAGCTATGATTCTGTATAATGCAAGTATGTACCTAAAATAACAAGAAATTACAGCGCAATTTGCACATCATAGACTATATATTTTTTTTATTGGCAATTTTTGTGAAGAAATAAATGCCTGATGGTGATTGAATAGACTATAATTTTTTAGGCTTATAAGTAATGGTTTCCTACATTTGAAAATAAGTTTGTGAACATTCTGAAGGCATAAATATATATAGGCTTAACACAATGGCTGGAACTGTTATTTTTATTGTAGCTGATTATGATGAAATCACTATTCTTTCTACATTAAAGCTGTTTCTGCCACAATTTGCAAATGGTTGGACTGCTCTCTTCTTAAGAAGAAGAATACTATGTTATAAATGTATATAAGGAAATATTATGTCTCCATTTCATGTCTCAATACCTACTGAAGTGCAAAGGATGCTAGATAGTAGTGTGATAAGGAGTTTATATCTCTTACAGATATTTTGAAGGATTGCGAAACATTGCTAAATTTATGTCTTTTCACCACCTTTTCGTTATTGCCATGTTTTCTTTTCAATTTGAGGAGACACCCTTATCTTCCTAATCCTTTGTAATAATTGTCTTCTATAATAATAATAATAATACACATCATTATCTCTCTAACTTTACTGCATTAATTATCATTCTTGCTTGGAGCTTTACTGATCCCTACTAACTTGGACAATGAAATAACAGGAAGTGTTCTGCTAATTGCATGGCTAAGGAAGGTGAAGACATTTCTATAGAACAAGAAGGTGATGATTGCATCACGGTCACAATTGTTGAAAACTCTGAGAATCCTATACAACTGGATTCTGTCAGGGACTCAGTGATACCTTTTCTTCTAGGAACAGCCATAAAAGGTTGGTAGTAATCTAATATGAATATCCTGTTGTTGCTTTAAGTAGTGATTTATGTGAGCCTTTTAGAAATTCCCCTGATGAGCAGTTACATGGAGGAGGCGTTTCTTAAACTATTGTTGATGTTCAGATTATTTTTTTGTGGCATATGTGTATGAGTATAGGATTAGAGTAGCATAACTATGCTTAGTTTACATTGTATATTTTTCTTGACTCCCAGTTCTACTTGTCTGGGACTCAGTATAGGCCAACTGGCACTCCCACTGTATAAATAGCTATCCCCTAACTGCTCTAACTGACTTTTCAGTTAGAATGAATATACAGTTACTTTGAGTTTGTTAGCTTCTCTGAATTCTGCTCATACGATGGCAGTTGATGTTTTCTTTGCAGTCATGTCAACTTCTTTGAAGTTTTCAATTTACACTTGATTTGGCTATTATAAATGCCATGGAGTTAAAGGTGTTTTTCTTTAATCATTGTCTTTTTTTGGGGAATGGGGTTTAAAGCATAGAGTTGTAAGAGCAAGATGGGTTTTAACCTGATCAGATGGCCAGGTCATAAAAATTGGTCATATTTTTGTTGTCAAATACAACTTTAGTTTTTCACTATTTTAGCTTCTCTGAATTCTTTTAATATGGCAGTTGAAGTTTTCTTTGCAGTCATGTCAACTTCTATGATTCCATGATTGTTACTAACAATTTACAGTTGATTTCGTTTATATAGATGCCATGGATTTAAATGTGTTTTTCTTTTGTGGAACGGAATTAAAAGCATAAAGTTGTATGAGTGAGATAGGTTTTAACCTGATCAGATCGCCAGATCATAAGAATTGGTCATATTTTTGTTTTCAAATACTACTTTAGTTTTTGTCACCAGCTGTACTGCATCTGGCTCAAAATGCATGAATATGTATTGTTTGTTATAGTAAAATATTCTCATATTAAGTCATCATCATGAATTCCTGAATTGTTCTTTAGGATTTCTGGACATCAAGAAGGTTGATATTCTCTGGAATAATCAGTCAAAAGTAACCAATTCTTATAATGGTTCTTCTGGTGAACTGTACTTGAGGGTTACTATGTCCACCCAGGGTAACAGTGGAAGATTCTGGGGTGTACTAATAAATCATTGTCATAAGATCATTCAGATAATTGACTGGACACGGAGTCATCCAGATAACATAAATCATTTCTCATCAGCCTATGGAATTGATGCAGGGTGGCAATATTTTCTCAATGTGTGTATGATTTAAAACTTTCCCTCCTTTGTTTTAGGTTCCCAATGAAATATATAGCCATGTATATTTGATTTACTTGCATGTGTTTTGTATGTAGAATTTGGCTTCTGCAACATCTGAAACCGGCAAGTCAATCCTTCCTAAGCATTTGCGTCTTGTTGCCAATAGTCTTTCAGCTAGTGGAGAGTTTGTGGGATTAAATGCTAAAGGCATGGCACGGCAAAGAAAAGATGCGTCCATTTCATCACCATTTGTTCAAGGATGCTTTTCTGTCAGTTTTCACATTTATGATTCCAGTCAAATGCATTATTATTTATCATGCAATAAGATTTCGATCACCCATATTCATGTTGAAATTATGGAATCTTATTACAGAATCCAGGTAGTTGCTTTATAAAAGCTGCAAAGTCTGGAGTCACTGATAATCTCCAGGGCAGCCTGGATGCCTTTGCTTGGGGAAACTGTCCATCCATGGGGACAAGTGGACTGTTTGATATTATATATTCAGAGAAGGTGAAGTTATTGGATTTCTTATCTATTATTTCTTGCTTCCATTCAGATTTAATGTATCACACATTATTTTATTAGTATTTTTGCCAGTGAAATGCACAAAAAGTATGTTCATTTTTATTCAACTGAAAATTATAAAAAAATAAAAATAAAAATTATTTTATAATTAAAATTCTTAAAAAATATTTTAGAACTTACAAATTATATTTTAGATTTATGATAAATAATTTGTACTATGATACAAAATTATTTTTAATTTTTGATAATTTCTTTTAAAAATTAAATTCAATTTAGAAATAATGATGAAAATGATAGATTAAAAGAGATGAGTGGTTAAAAAATCATGTATACATATAAAGATATGAAAGAGAGTGGTTTGAGATAGCCGAGAAAGAATTTTTTGGACTAGTTGTTAGATCAAATTAATTTCGAAATTACTATCATGAAGAATATTTGAAAGGAATAAAAAATTATAAATTATAATTAAATGCTTAATAATGATATTAGGATAGGACATGTGGCTCTATGAGAATGGTAACAACTAAAAATACTCTCATTGAAAAATTGTTCTTAAAAATGCACATTCGAGAAAATGATTCAGATGTATAATATAGCACTAGGTTTTTGAAGGATCCGTGTATTTCACTGCCCTAAAAGTGTCATTATTCTTTTTTTACTAGAAAACCGATGGCTTGCATGAACAAGTTTTGAAAATTTTCACATGTCACAGAACTTTAAACCAACTTCTCACAAGAATGCAGTGTCTTCCTTGTCATTAATATTAGGATTTCTTACTGAGCTCTTTCCTGTTCAAGTGTAGACATTTCTAATGCAGTCTATAAACACTTTAAAATGTTGTCTAAGTCATGAGATTGTTAAAATGTGAGACTTTTGTTTCTCCAATTGTCATTTTCAACTCATACATGATAGTTTGCTGTTCTTAGTAAATTTACTGTGGTTACTAGTTCTGTGACAACAAAGTAAATGCGTAAGAGCTTAGATTTTTTCAGTTGGGTTTGTGCTGAGGATCGAGGAATGATAAAAAAGAGTTTGAGTGTTGTTATGGAGCAAAAGTATCTTGTGCCTTGCTTGTTGTACATTTGATACTGTCATTTATAATGGCCTAACACTTGCTTTTATCAGGGACATGAGGTACCTAAGTCTTTAGATGTGTATGAGCTGCTGGAATCCAGTTTTTACAAGCAGAACAATAAGACTGGTATTGATTCTCAAAATTATTCATCTGACAAATGCGGTTCTGAGTCTAGGCATAAAAATGGTTATGCCTTGAGAGAGAAAAAACAGTGGGAAAGCATTGTAAGAAATTTTTTGACGGCAAATGATATTGAAAAGCTGAGTTTTGAATCGAGTCGCATATTGAACAAGTAAGATAATCCACTTATAACCTTTTCTAAGCTCTGATATGGTTTCTGTTTTGAACCGTATATTCTATGTATGACATTTGCATTACCATATATAGCATACACTAATATTATATAGTACAGCTGGAAAGGTTGTATGCATTATTATGCTGTGGTGGTAGATTCTTCAATGACACTACTTTGTGCTGTGTGATCATTATACTGCTGGAAGGTGGGTAAAAGACCAAACTAGACCCATTACGTAAACTTATTACGTAAATGGGTCTAGTCGGAAACTTACTACCAATATGGGGTCTGTTTTGTGTAAAACGCGCCCAAACTTATTACCAATCATCTTTAAATTTCTAAATTTTATTTATAATGTTTCTAAATTTATTTCTAATTTTTTATTATGTTAACATTTCCCATGACGAATGTACCCTGATGAATCAGGTGATGTCACGTGGACCAATCAAAATGGTATGCGCCCAGGCGCTGGGCGCATCCTTCACAATTACATGGTACGCGCCCAGATGCTGGGTGCATCCTTCACAATTACATTTTATAGTGTGATGCCACATGGATCAATCAAAATGAAATGCGCCCTGACATTGGACACATCCTTCACAATTGCTTTTTTTGGGTATTTTGTGCCTTCAGTTTGGGCGCGTTTTACACAAAACAGACCCATATTGTTAATAAGTTTCCAACTAGACCCATTTACGTAATAAGTTTACGTAATGGGCCTAGTTTGGTCTTTTACTCCTGGAAGGTTGTATGTATTATTATGCCATGGTAGTTTCTTGCAGTTACTTGCTTCGATGAAATTGCTTTGTACTTCATAATCATTAAATAGGGTTTCTTTGGTCTTTTTATTGATTTATTTATTATAGAATTGTTTTTTCATTGAGTATTGAATTCATGCTGTTTTGCCTTCTATGGCAATGTGCCTATTGTTTGGAAGGAAATATTTCATTAGACTTATTAAAGATATAAAACTATCCTTGAAACTCGATCTAGCTGAAACTTTTAGAAAATTGGTCCAAGTATGGTTTAAAAGTAGTTAGCTTGATAAGCCCAACAACAATTGCTAGAATAGGGTTTGATATCATCTTAGAAATGTGGTTTATGGGCTTAACTTAACCTTACAAAATTGGCTTGTGAGGTGAATGTTGTCTTCCACACACACACACATATATATATATACACTAACTTGGTTACATCACTCATCAATATGGGATTTCTAACATACTTCCCATGTTGAGGTTTGGACATCTCGAGCCTGAAGAGTTTAGGATTGAACATCTATGGTTTTGGGAAGTCCCACATCACCTGCCTCAGTTCTTCGCGTGTAGTTTATATATTTGTCAGACATCTTAATATATTTCCAATTGGTTTTAAGATGAAATCTAACATGGTATTGGAGCCTAGACCCTTCTTGGTAAATTGTCTATTTTAGTAGACTTGCCTGTACTGGCAGACATTTGTGGAAAGGGGTGTTCAAAAGTTCCACATCTCTTGCCTTAGTTCATGGGGTGCGGTTTATATATCTAATGGGCATCTTCATCTTTACTTATTGCCAATTGGGTTTAATATCTAATGGGCATCTTCATCTTTGCTTATTGCCAATTGCTTTTAGGATGAAATTTAATATACAGGTGAAAGTTATGAGTGTAACTCAATCCTACAAAACAGACTTGTAAAGTAAAGGTTGCCCCTCACGAACATACTAAAGTCATGACTCTAGTTGACGTAGGATCTTCAACATAAAGTCTTATCCATCCGAAGAGAAAACCTTCAAATGGTTATTAATTGTTTGTACATTACAGTATAT
This sequence comes from Hylodesmum podocarpum, assembly GCA_026586105.1. NCBI lineage: Eukaryota > Viridiplantae > Streptophyta > Magnoliopsida > Fabales > Fabaceae > Hylodesmum > Hylodesmum podocarpum. The sequence continues at coordinate 2,115,799 of JALJEV010000646.1, forward strand.
TAAAATATATAATTAACTTGATTTAATTCATTGAGTTTTTCTTTTTTACTTTTTCTAAATAACATGTATTCATTGATAGATTGTCGTCATCATTATTTTTCCTGCCTTTGGGGAGACTACCAAAGCAGTTCCATTTATTTATTCTGTTTCACAAGTCTATGGAGTTTAGATTCTTCTCAACTCCTTTTCAATTTGGATAAATCTAAGGGCAGGGTAGGCAATATTTTTTACAAACGGAATTTTGAGGAAGTTTATGGCTTCTTTACTTTGATTTTTTTTTTTTTCCAGTCACTCTTCAATTATATTAAAAAGTGAAAATCATATAATGAAAACAAAAGACATTCTCAAACCAAAAGGGCCTAGCTTTCACCTGTTTCCTGTTAAATTAATTTTTATTGGATTTTCATATAAGTACCTATATTTTAAAAAATTTTAATTGAGTCCCTTCTAAACATATTCAGATGGCTCTCTACTTTCTGTGTATTGTTGAAAAACTAATGGTATATTTTTTTGGGGTCAGTTTTTTTTTGGTTGTCTAGGATTGCTTGCCGTGATTGAGGTCTATGATCTGCAGAATAATTGTGAATTTTGGCTGCTCTCTATGTAGGTATTCAATTGATGAGCTGCTGACTGAGCATGACAGGACAACAGTGCTAAGGGTTTTGCATTTTCATCCTCGTGCAAGTGAGAAGATTGGCATTGGACCGCGGGATATAAAGGTATGTGTTCTTGTGTGGAGATGGTTTGGATGTGCGGTCAGAATTTATTTTGTATACTAGCATAAAAGATTATCCAGTATTTTTGCTCTCCCCATTCCCTTTTATCATTCTAAAACTTCGGTTATGCATCATAAGCATGGTTTGAGTGTAAGTGAAATGGCTGGAGCTAGTTATTTCACTTTTCTATATGGGAAAGTCTCATAATAGCACGTAGTATTCAATAATGTGCTAGGGACATTATAGCTGAGGGGCTCTTGGCTTCCATGAGATTCAAAGTGAAGTGGTTTTCGATACAGATCATGGCCAGAATAGTTGCTAAAAGAGTGGATTGTTGCACATTATCGCTGCTTTACTATGATATAAACATTAAAACCCATTTTACGCTTGAAATAGTGTTGTTTAGTTTTTTTTGGGGTTAAATTGTGATTCTGCCACATTTTTAATGCATATTTGTTTCAGAAATGCAATAGGATATTAAACTTTTTTTCCTTCATCTTCCACGCAAAAAGTTGCCCCTGTTCCTCTACTCTTTACTGGACTATTTTTTTCCTGTTTGTTCTGTTCTTTCTTCTTGCCAGTTCACGTTTTGCCAATTTATACCTAATATGTGTTATGTTTTTATTAATTTTTACCATCTTTCAATTTTGGACTTCATTACTTTGTTCTTGCTCTTAGATTGATGGTGATTGTGTGTGTAAACTGTGACTTATTTATCATGAATTTCTTTTATGTTAGCTTTTTCTGTTTTGATTTTTGAGCATTTATAGGTGTAGTATAAATGTAGTTTGTACTATAATTTTTGAAATAGCAGCCATCCGCCTCCCACTATAGCATTATGCCCGTATTTGGAAATGATAATTATGATTTCATAGTAGCATTTAAGGGTAATATCCCTATTTAATGGATGATAACTATGATATAGCAGGCTATAAGGAGAAGGAGATGATTGTGTCAATCTTAATTCTTTTGCTAGTTAAAATGTACCAGGTAATGAAGTTTTCTTTGTGCTCCCCGTTGCCCACGCCTTTTTCTGTTTCTATTTGCAGGTTGGATGGCATCCTAAACATAAGGAAAGCCGATGCTTCCATATAGTTCGAACTGATGGGACTGTTGAAGATTTTTCATACCGCAAATGTATTCTTCGTGCTCTTGACATTGTTGATCCAAAACTGTCAAAGATGCAGAAGAAAAAATGGTCTGGAAATTGGAACGTGATGTGAGCTCTATCTATATGCATGTCCAATAATAAGTGACTGACATTTGATCTGGTGACAGTCACAGACTAAACAAAATATGTGATGTTTTCTCTAAAGGAATCGTGGGTAAATACAGTCACAAGGGTAATAATAGTGCCACAACTCTATAATCACAAAAAGCAACGTTGTTTCTCTACCTTTGATATAAAAGGATATCCTGAATCAATTGTAGAGAGCACTGTTCTCTTTTGCGAGTTTAGAGTTATGTCATTGGCATTACTCCAGTTAAAGGTGAACAGACGTTGCAGCCTCTTTTTGTTGTATTATACTGTCATAAAGCTAGACTGGGTAGTTTACATTTAAAAAAAAAAAAAACACTAGACTGGGTGGTTTACATAAATGTAGTTCGATGGATTTAGTTTGTCTCGTCTGGTGCAGTGAATCAAGATGAAAGACGGCAGTCATAACTCTTGTGCAGCAGCACATTTTGAAAGAGATGAGATGTCACATACAAGGGATACAAAATGAAAGCAACGGAATTACATGTATTTTTTTTTTTTTTAACATTAACAATTTAAACTTTCTTATGTGATAAGATGGAGTGAGGTTCATTCATAATCTTAGCTTCTTTTTGCTCCTTCCACTAATACTTTGTTCGCCAACGATTACGTAAGGCAAGGAAAGATCCAGTGGAAGCAGCAACGAGAAGCTATTTACCTCATACCATGTGTTTGTTGTACTGATGAATACGTGGCAATTATCTATAAGATTTGTTTAGGTGGCCTCAGTCAAATGTTATGCCTATGTCTCTATTGAATGCTATGCCATTAGTTTCTTTTGGGTTCAAATGCCATGCTTCTCCCTTCGAATTTGAAATCTCTGTTGTGCTGTGACTTATGCATAGGATGATCCCCACTGAAACTTTAAAATATTAGTATATTTTTGCAAATCGTTACTATTAAATTTTATATTAGTTATATTTATATTGAATGTAAATATATTGGTTATCCTTAAACATGGCTGAAGTTATTTTGATACTGATGAAAACTTATGGATTTTTTTAAAAAACTATTATGTTGACTTATTTTGTTTGCATATACCAAAATGGCGATTAAGTATAAGTTTCAATTACAATTTCATAAATTATTTTTAAATCATAATAATATATATTATGAATCTTTTCCCACGGCCAGCTGAAATGATAATTATCAAATAATTTTACGCTCATAGTTAGCAGTTCTTTTAACACACATCTCGACCATATAACGGATATTTTTTTCTGCGAAATTAGTAATTATATATACACACACACGACTGAGAGATTAGTGAGTAAAAATAGTGTTTTATTAAGAGAAGTGGACAGCGAAAATAGCTAATCACAATGTTGAATCTTTAGATGACACGTTTAGATAAAAAAGTTGTAAGTGTGACATCGCCAATATTATCACATAATCACTATTATAATTTACTAATACACTCAAATCACGTCATATATTAATCAGATTCATTACTAAGATAACGGCATCACGCTGAGGGAATCTAAAGACAAAACACAATTAATTAAGGTTATATTTGGCAGTAAATAATTCAGTGCAATTATTCAAATATTCAATTTATAACAAATAATTATTTAATAAGAAAATCAATAATTTAGTGTAAAACTAAAAAATGTTTGTTAGAGAAAATTAAAAAAAATAATATTTCTATATTTTTTTCTATTTTATTACCTATTATTTTTTTATTTTTTTTTTCACATATATAAAAGGTTTTAGAGGACGGATAGGACAAGGTTGCTGCTTTGCCTCTCCCTTGAATGCATCTACGAAATGGCTTAATGTAATATATAAAGAATATTAACATAACAATGATTTTAACTAATTCGATGTAAGGATTAAAAAATAGAAAATTTTGTATAATCTCATAAAATTTTAAATAATATTAATATAAATTATTCATAAATATAATAATAATAATAATAATAATAATAATAATAATAATAATAATAATTAATATAATTTTAGTGACTCGGATACATGGTGCAATAAATTGGACGAGGCAAGAGATTGTGAGCGCGAAAAACAAATCACATAGTCTGCATTTTCTTGAATGATTGTGGGCCACGGACACGGACACACCCACACAGAAGGTGATCTTTATGTTACTCAAACTTATAGGCGTTGGTATCGTTCAAGGGTTTTGTATATAATAAGGAATAAGGGTGAGTTTGAGTGAGCATAAACACAACACAAACCAGTGCATGTGCCTGACAAATGGAATTTTGGTGGTGGATCTTCATTCTACTCTCTCTTTCTGGGATTCTCTTCTCTCCTAAACATTGTGCTTCCCAGAACGGTAATAATATTCTACCTCTGTTTCTCGTCAATTACTATATGATTGCTGTTACATAAGATTAATTGAGGGTGATGCATGCATGTATCCATGAATTTTTCTTTCTTTTTTTTGACGAAAGATGTGTATAATGATATTATTCCACTAAATAGGTATTTCTAAAAACAAAAAAAGCTTGCATGTTTGTAATTAAAAGTTCAACTAAAACCAGAATGGAAATGTTTGTTTCTTAGAAAAGATGTGTAAACCATTTTTAACAGAAAAATACTTGATAGACGACCACATACGAAGACAATCACACAAATATGTATATGTTTTAAGTTAGCTAATTAGTTGCGTATTATAATTAAATGTAAAGTAAAGATTTTTTAATCATGTTTAGACAGTATTTTAACCATGATACGATTAACGCCAAGGAAATTAATATTAATGAAAGAATGTATAACGTAACAGTATCAAATCTTTCTGGAAAATTATGTTAGATATTGAAAAACTTATCTAGTGACTTTGATCATCAAAATGTGTTTTAAGTATCTAATAACAGGTGAACTGAGAGTGTGTGAGATGAAATAAAATTTCAAACCAGTATTTAAATAATTATGATGAAATAGAGCGAAATTTCTTTTCTAACACGTTTCAGAGGACACACTTTGAAATTGAGCTGCATTCTTAATGAGAAGAAAACCTTTTAGGCAGGTTATTATATCAGTAGGTGAAGTTCACGCGGAATTTCAGCGTTATTTATTATCGCTAACGAAAAGAAATGAGATTAATTATTATCGCTAGAATACAGAAACAATGTGAGATCACTCTGTCGATTCTTAGGATTAATTGTCACTTCAACCCACACTATGAGAATACTATAAAATATTTTTAAACCATAAAAAATGAATATAATATTATTTAACAAGAAGAAACATAGAGATAAATAATAGATATTGATGAAATGTTTTATTTTGTGTTTAAATATTTTACACTTTTGACGAAATAAAGTCTTCTATCTTCAGACCAGAAAAGTAGCCAGAGGCAAGATCAATCTTTTTTTTTTTTTTTTACGAGGCAAGGGCAATTTCATAACTATTTAAATCCACATTTCCTTGATAAGGTTATAATAAATCCACTTTTTTTTTTGTGTGTGTGATGATACTTGATACACTCTATTAATATTAATTAATGGTTTTTATTGTGTCGTTGTTCATTACTTAATCATATAATATCGTTTTGACTTCTTTAATTATAATTTTTAATTTTTAAAAAATTTTAAAATATAAAAATCATCTGTACATGTCAGAAATTAATTAATTAATTTATATTATAACGATGATGTTTATTGCAGATGATGCATGCATGTTTCCATTAAATAAAGAATAGAAAACCTACATAAATTTATAAATTTTAAAATAAAAATATGTTAAGAAGAGTATATTAAAGAATAAGTATGTTACTAATGTTTCTTTAACATTTCTGAATTATGTCTGTGGAGTCCTATATTTAACAATGTAATTTTCCTTTAATACGAATTTTTACTTATTAGCATTGCCTTGTTTAAAACGGAAAGTATTTGTTGACTATGTTTTAAATGAATGAGTATTTAGTAGTTAGGTTCATGCAACTTTCGTCACTAATAGCATTCTGAATAAGTTTTCCATAATTTCACATCAACCTACTTATCTGATAAGGTTCAGAGTTCAAATTGTTTACTTGTTTTCTCCAATAAGAGGACCAATAATATTTTAATGATCTAAAAATCAGTGGTAAACGCAAATTTTTATTTTTTAAAATATTTTCAACCTAAAAGAGATATATAAAAATGAAAAAAAGAAATACATGATAACAGTTTTCAATAAAATTTAGGAATTTTTTTTGTACATAATAATTTAAATGATTAAAGAAATAAACAAAATAAATATGAATATCCAACCACAAAAATCTATCATTAGTTTTGTATTATAAATTACATCAAACTGTATTTTATTTTTGTCTATTATTAATAATTATTCTCAAATCATTTTTTTATATTTTAATCAAATTTTAAGATATAAAAGATAATAGTGTATAATAATCATAAAATAATATATAATAAATTACCCATAAATACATCTATATAATTTTCTACGTATTCTTAGTTTAATCCTTACATATAATTGATTCTTAACTTAGTCCAAAAGCTAATTTTAATTTATGAAAAAATAATTTTTTTATATATTTTCTTACATATTATATATATAAAACTCATAATGAATGGAATAGTTTGGTGGTTGATTTAGAAGATATATACATACAGGTATGAAATATAGGTTTATGCAGGATGCAAGGTCAGCTCCAATCATATCATACTACGACTACATCGTAATTGGTGGGGGCACGGCTGGGTGCCCTTTAGGAGCAACACTGTCCCAAAATTACAGGGTATTGGTGCTTGAACGTGGTGGTTCACCTTATGACAACCCCAACATCACTAATTTAGATTCTTTTGGTGCTGCTCTCTCTGACACTTCCCCTTCCTCTCCCTCTCAACGTTTCATCTCTCAAGATGGAGTCATCAACGCTAGAGCTCGTGTCTTAGGTGGCGGAAGCTGTTTGAATGCTGGCTTCTACACTCGTGCTAGCACTCAATACGTAAAGTACGTACATAACTAAATAGTAAAATGTGTTAGGATTTTGCTATTTATTTATGAAAAATATTACAGGATAACGGCACGAGTTAGAGTTAGTTAGGATTTTGCTATTTATTTATGAAAAATATTTAGTAAATAACACACGAGTCAGAGTTAGTTAGTTGATTGTGTAAGAAAAATTGTTTATTTATTTTTCTTACTATGTATGTTTGATGATGTGTATTGATAGGGAAGCTGGTTGGGATGGAAGGTTGGTGAATGAGTCTTACAAATGGGTGGAGAGAGCGATAGTATTTGAGCCCATTGTGCGACAGTGGCAATCAGCTGTACGTGATGGGTTATTGGAAGTAGGGGTGCATCCTTACAATGGCCACACTTTGGATCATATTGGTGGCACTAAGGTTGGTGGCACCATCTTTGATCAATTAGGTCACAGGCACACCGCTGCGGATCTTTTGGCATATGCAAACCCCACTCAACTTACTGTGCTTCTCCATGCCACCGTCTATAGGATCTTGTTTACTAACGAAGGTCATTTACGTTCAGTTTTCAATCATATTATTAATCCAACTTTAGTCTACAGTCAACTAATTAATTAATTCAAAGAACATATATTTCTCACTCATCGCATTTTAGCCTATTGTAGTTTTGTATCAAATATTTTTCTTATTAACCGATATGAAATAATCATGATATGATTCTGATGTGAATTCAACAGGTGGTAGAACAAGGCCAGTGGCAAATGGAGTAGTATTCAGGGATTCACGGGGGATAGAACATAGGGTGTACCTTAAGCAAGGGCCAAAGAACGAGATAATAGTGTCAGCTGGTGCACTGGGAAGCCCACAGCTTCTAATGTTAAGTGGAATTGGAGCAGCAGATGAACTTAAGGTACTCAACATTAGTGTGATAAAGGACCAACCCCATGTAGGAAAAGGAATGTCGGATAATCCTATGAATGCTATATTTGTCCCATCTCCTATCCCTGTTGAGGTATCCCTCATTGAGGTTGTCGGCATCACCAACTTTGGTAGCTACATTGAAACCTCCAGTGGTGAAAAGTTCGCTGCTACTTCTACAATTACAAGAGATTATGGCATGTTTTCTCCCAAGGTTCATCTTCCCCATTCACACTCTCACTTTTTCCATAATCTTCTTTCTTACTAATTAAAAAATATTAATGCAGATTGGTCAATTCTCAAAGGTGCCTCCAAAGGAGAGGACCCCAGAAGCGGTGGCAAAAGCAATAGAGATGATGGAGAGTCTTGACGACGCAGCATTCAGAGGCGGATTCATTCTTGAGAAAATCATTGGTCCAATTTCAAAGGGTCACATACAGCTACAAAGCACTGATCCAAACGAGAACCCATTGGTTACCTTCAACTACTTCAAAGACCCCACAGACTTGAAGAGATGCGTTCAGGGAATCAGAACCATCGAGAAAATAATTGAATCCAAGGCATTCTCTCCGTTCAAGTACGACAACATGTCAGTGGCGTTGCTTCTTAACATGACTGCTAGTTCTCCTGTTAATTTATTGCCTAGACATGCCAACACTTCAACTTCTCTGGAACAGTTCTGCAGAGACACTGTGTTGACCATTTGGCATTACCACGGAGGATGCCAAGTTGGGAGTGTTGTTGATTCTCATTATAAGGTTATTGGCGTTGATGCTCTCCGCGTTATCGATGGTTCTACCTTTCTTTCTTCTCCCGGAACTAATCCACAGGCCACTGTTATGATGCTTGCAAGGTAATAATATTCATATCTCTATCTCTGGCTTCTCAAATTATTTCATTGTTCAATTGTTATCCATGACAACTTCTCCTCGTTGAAATACACACCCAAGTTTTCTGCATATTACAGTTTCTATCAATTGTTAAAAATTAATTAACATTATAATTATTCTCAATTGTATAATAATTTCTCATTCTCTCTTTCTACTCTAAGTATATATATTTGTTGCTGCTCATTCTAACATTTTAACTATTTCAGTGGTGATTGTCTCTTGTTTACTTATATCTTGACTTGGTGCAGGTATATGGGTGTCAAAATTTTGAGAGAGAGACTTGCTGATGAAACTCCGTAATATGGAGTTAACAGTTATTATATATATTGTATATTTAATGTTTTTACCCAAATAAAGGTACTAAATTTTTCTAGGTTCATATTTAGTTATTATATATCGTATAATACGAATAACTTTTTGTATCATTTATGTAATTAATATAGTAAACAATTTATGTATGACAATGTAAATATATAAACCCTTACATATGCTAAGTTTATTATTTCTTATAATAATTATTTTAGAAATTATATCAACCAATAATGTTCAATTAATTAATTATGTATATTTTTTATTGTTGTGTAAAATGATATGATTGGTCTAATAATTATTAGTAACTAAACATTTTATTTTTATTGCGTAAATGCGATAAAGAGAATCACGAACTTTAATATTAATACGGAGAAGTGATCATGAATACGAATAGCTTTAAACCATAACAAAATTATATTTAGACACTCAAAGTCTTTGTGAACACCTAATGGGTGAAAGGAATATCGATGGAATATCTAAAATAAAATAGTATTTTATAGATTAACTGAGGAGAACTAAATTTCTCGTTACTGGTCTGAAAAGGTGGAAATCACAGGGTTGACTAGACATAACATAAGCACCAACGAGTCCCACCAACACATGACATACACATGGAGTGTTTCAGAATTCACACACTCCTTGTCATTGGGTTTCTCCATTTCACATATGCAAGGAAAACAGAAATAAAATCAAGTTCAAAGTGAATTTAGTGCCAAAAAAACAAAAATAAAAATTGGTACTCCATAGTAAAAATAGGCCAAATTATGGATAAGTGACCAAACGGAAAAAGAATAATTCCAAAGAAGAATTTCGGGTTCTTCGTGATTGTGCCGGCCACAACGAAAACTCAGCCTTCGTCCTTTACCTGTTGTTTGTTTTCTACATTAGCATCGTATAGATTGTGAAAAATCAAGTTTTAATTCTCTACAAATTCCAATACTAACTTTATCCCTTGTGGAAGCACCACATCCACTTCTCATAATATTAGGTAAGACAGGGTCCGTATTATGGACCAACTACCTTCGCTGTCCAGATAGTGATCTTCAAAAGACTAAATCCATAGCCAAATTCAATTAATTCAATGCCTTGCAATATTAACCATGGAAATTCATAGGTGTGAAATGAAATGATGTCACAGTAGTGTAGTAGATTGGCATGGTGGTAAAGAGGAAATGTCTGTGAAAGAAGAAAAAGGATATGTCAGTAACATAATTTTTAACACACTTTCTTGAATAGATTTTTTTGTTATAGATTAAAATTTATCAAAAATCATAATATTTGTAAATTTTAGTTCTTATTTAGTGAATCTCCATGGTAATTTTATATTTTTAATAAATTTTAAGCTATATAATAGATTGTATTAAAAAAATGTAAGAGTGTGTTCCTTGGATTATAGTCAATGGAAGAGGGTTGTGGAATACTCCAAACACATGTGTGACTGACTATTGAACATAGACATTTACAACCACCAACTTAGTGAAACTTCCAATGAATGCAACTAGAAAATGAAAGGAAAAGAAAGACAAGAACATAGCACAAATACACAATAGTATGAAGGTGAAGGAAGGAAAATGCACTCACCTTGCAGAGGAGAAGCATCACAACCCTGCTACAACACCTGTTTTCCTTCTTCTTTTCTTGGCTCTCACTCTGACAAGTTTCATAACACTTCCAAGTCTAGTCATGACTTGGAGGAAGCCACATCTTCCACTCTTCATCCACACACACAATTCACCAACCATGATTCCCTCCCTTCTTTGGAAGAGTCATATATTAACTTCACCAAAGCATACCCTTTATTTGAAAACACTTTTCAGGTTGATGAAATTCGTGCCCAAGAATATCATCACTTGAACCCTTCCAATATTTGTTTTGACTACAATGGATATGGCCTTTTCTCCCACACTCAGGAGAATACAACTTCAGCTGCTTCTTCTTCATCTTCCCATCCTCCTCCACCCTTCTTTGTTATCTCCTACAAGCCTGTAACCTTGCATTCCCAGATACTCTATGGCAGCCAAGAATCTGAACTAGAATCCAAAATCAGAGAAAGAATCATGAAGTTTATGAACATCTCTGAAGCTGATTACACTCTTGTTTTCATTGCCAATGAGGTATCTGCCTTTAAACTTGTGGCAGAGTCTTTCAAATTTCATCATGATGGAGAACTTCTCACGGTGTATGATCACAAGAGTGAGGCAGTGGATGTGATGATTGAGACCTGCAAGGAGCAAGGAGTTCATGTTTCTTCAGCTAAGTTCTGTTGGCCAAATCTCAGAATCATGAGCAGAAAATTGAAGAAAATGATTGTGAGCAAAAGTGGTAAAAGAAAGAGAGGTTTATTTGTTTTTCCACTTCACTCAAATGTTACTGGAACACCATATTCATATATTTGGATGGCATTAGCACAAGAAAATGGATGGCATGTCTTACTTGATGCACGTGCATTGGGACCTAAGGAGATGGACACTTTGGGTTTGAATATCTTTAAGCCTGATTTTATAGTCTGTTCTTTTTACAAAGTTTTTGGTGAAAATCCATCAGGTTTTGGGTGCTTGTTCATCAAGAAATCTAGTATATGTTCTCTAAAAGAATCAAGCAACGTTACAAGCATGGGAATTGTAGGTCTCTCTACAGTATTTACACAAGAAACTGAACCAAAAGCAACAATACAAGAAGATGCATCAGTGTCACAATCAGAAATTGTGGAGTTAAGTACATGCACACCCCTTGAGTTAGGTCAATCTAGAAAAATATTAGGCACAGTGAGTGAAGGCTTAGAGATTATTGAGTGTAGAGGATTGGACCATGCTGATTCAGTGGGGCTAATAGTAATTAGTTGCAGGGGTAAGTATCTTATCAACTGGCTAGTTAATGCATTAATGAGTCTTCAACATCCACATCCTCAAACTGGGCTTTCTCTAATCAGGATTTATGGACCTAACATAAGTGCACAACGTGGAGCAGTTGTGGCATTTAATGTGTTTGATTGGAAAGGAGAAAAGGTTGACCCTGCTATTGTGCAAAAACTAGCAGATAGAAACAATATTTCTTTAAGTAGTGCATTTTTGCAAAACATATGGTTTTCAGATAGGAGTGATGAAGAGACACAAAGGGCTTTGGAAACAAGAGTGCATAAGGTGAAAGTGTTGGGCCAATCCAAAAAGACAAAGAGAAGTTATTTTGGGATAACTGTGGTGACAGCTACACTTAGTTTGTTAACAAATTTTGAAGATGTGTACAAGTTATGGGCTTTTCTTTCCAGGTTTCTAGACGCAGACTTTGTGGAAAAAGAGAGATGGAGATACATGGCTCTTAATCAGAAAACCATTGATATATGAATTGTTACCCTTTTCCTTTGATAACTTTTTCATCAAGTTATGCACACGTAATGCCTCTTATTTATTGCTTGAGAATAAATTTCCAACTTTTCAGCAAAGTATCTCTATCTACTATCTACTCCATCACTCAGACCCCAGCTACAAGAAGTATCATGTCAATTTTTATTTATTTATTCTTTTAGTTGCAGATATTATCTCAATTTGTTTGATGTGTGCCTATGCTTCATTTATTTATGATTTTCGAATGGCAAAACATGATACTTTTCTAATGTTTCTTATGAGAATCAAATAATTATTTTAGTTGAAAATATTTAATTTATTTTACATTTATATTTTTTTTTCTAAACTTATTCCTATGAATAAGACCTATTTTTTATTCTCACGTTATTTTCTCACACTCTACCGTGTGATTAATGAAAAATAAATTTAATTAAGATTATTTTTTAATAAAAATAACTAATGTAATAGATATTTTTATTTAATCCAACAAAAGGATCGAACTAGGAAGTAATATTTTTATTTAAACATTGAATTTGATGAAAAATAACTTGAAATCCAAAACCAAAAAATCAGGACCATAAATAACCAAAATAACTCGAAATCCAAGCCCAAACCCAAACCCATATTAGAATTGTTGAACAGAACAGAACCGATTCAGAGACAGTGGGGCAGAAGATCTGGACATTCACATTGAAATTCTTTTTGGAAATTTTGTTCATTAAAGAAATTTGCTTACATTCCTAAAAACACTGTGATTTAAAGAAAAATAACTAAAAACACTTTTATTAAAGTTAAATCACAGTACATCCATCATGTATAATTGTGTTGATAATACTGAATTACTGATACAGATACTGTCTGTCTACAAGCTGGTACAATGGAGCCAGGGATTCATAACTTTGAACATCCATAATTTATGTGATTTTAGTTTTATTTTTTAATATTAAATTAATAATTAATTTTATTTTTAAAAAAAGTGATAAAATCTAAAACAAATTTAAAGTCCTCAAACACACGCACTCTCAAAATCATTAAATTAAAATTGGTGTAACTTGCTTATTGCAATATCATTATTGGGTCTCGAGACCAGGAATGGTATCCAATTGGCGTACACATTCATTGAATTAACATATTACGAGAATGTCTTAGACTTTAAATTAAACACATTTCCACCCTCAGTGTTTCTTGACCATTGATTAAGATTCGACGTCCTATATTTTATTTATATATATTATATTAAAAACACACATTAAATTTAGGCTGTATGATATTAATCAATGGTTACGAAGTATCGACTGATACGTGTAGGTGTAACTTTCGGAAGTAGGAAACCCGAATTCCTTTCTTTTTAACGCAAATCCTGCACTTTAACCTGGTTTGCTAATTAATTTTGATGGAAGCATAAAATGTTAGGCAATTTCTTTGGCAAAATCATAAAAAGTTAGGCAATTTTTCAACGCTTATTTTTTTAGGTTGATTTTTAATGCATTACTAATTATTGTAAGTTTTTATATCATCAATTAATTAAAATTTAATTTTTTAGTTTGTTTATAGTCTAAGATAAAAATTCAGTTTTATATAATTAAAAAATATATGATAAATGTTTTAGTTTATTTTTAAGTTAAAGTAGAATTGTGGTTAATAAAATTTTAAAAATATGTAAAGAAAAAAAAAACGATAATTTGAACTTATCAAAGAAAGGAAAAAGGATGATAATTTGATACGATTGAGAAATATTATTTTGCTTGTTGCGGGAGTTGCATTTATATATATATGGTATTGGTTACATTTAATAAAAATTTGATTTTTAATTATTTTTTTCTTCATTTAAAAATTTGTTGTAGTTAATAATTTGGTAGTTTGAATCTCATATTTGAAATCAGTTCTACTTAATATAAGAATAAATTTTCACTTTTTTTTAAAATTAATTATATCCATTGGACAACTAATTTTGAAAACAAAATTTTTATAGTTTTGTATCTACAATAATAATTTAATCTCCTTCCTAATACATCCATTGTAGAACAGATAGTCTGAAATCTAACCATAGAGAGTAGATATCAACGTAGACAAATGTATAAAATTATAACCTTTTGATAATTATATTGTGTAAATAGGTCCGTTTTTAATATGTTAAAGGTAATGTCCAAGTCCATACTCTTTAACGCATTGAGTGTTGTATTTACTAATAAATTATGTAAATGTAACATGAATCCATAGTGGAAAGGATTGCCTTGAATAGAGGGGAATTAAGATGCTAGTGTTTCTTGTTTTTATGTCCATTAGAAATAGAAAATAGAGTTGAAAATTATTTTTTTTTTAAATGTTATTATAAGAATATTTTTAAAATTGAATGAAGATAAAAAAACACCGTGTATGCAAAATAGAAATAAGTTATAGAGTTGAAAGCCACAAATTTATTTGATAAGATTCTTGAACTCTTCTATGATAAAAATACTAAATTTTTCATTAGTTCTAATTTTGCTTTAAAAATTTACAAAATGTTTATATTTATAAATTAAAGAAAATATTTATTTAAATTTTCCACTAAGTATTTATTCCCTTATTAGGTATTATTATTCCATCAACAATTACTCGTCATTGTTTATGATAATGACTCTTTAGGTCTCATTAAAATATTAGAAAAATGAACCTTATTCAATTTTGAACCTAGAAGTTAAGTAATTTTATATATATATATATATATATATATATATATATATATATATATATATATATATATTGATTATTTTGTTCCTTAAATTATTATTTTTAAGTTAACTATATTTATATTCAAATGATGGACATATGATTGATTAAGTACCAATGTTATTGAAATTTCTTTAGTTTGTGTCTCTGTTTTTAAGTTTTTAGAAATCTTTTATAGATTCTTATCAAAATGATTCTGTTTTTAATATTTTGTGCAAGTGATAATTGTGCAATTAAAAGTAAGGTGCAATGACATGTTCACCAACACATTGAGTATCGTGTTTACAAACAAATTATGTAAATGAGTTTGTTGTTAATGTAAGAAACTCTGTAACGAAGAGTGATAAGTAATGCTCATGTTTATCACCGATGACGCATTTACAAACAAATTATGTCAATAAGTTTATTTTTTGATATTCTACGCAAATGGTAAATGAGATACGTAATGCTTACACCCATTAGCACATTAAGTAAATAAGTTTGTGTTTTTTAGTATTTTACACAAGTGATAACGATGCAGTTAAGGAGTGATGCGGAATGTTCATGTTTATTGTTGCGCTTACAAACAAATTATGTAAATGAATTTTTCTTAATATTTTGCAAGTGGTAACTGTGCAATTAAGGTAGCTCGTTAGCGCATTAAGTGTCATCCTTAGAAACAAATCATGCAAATGAATCTGTTTTAAATATTTTAGGCAAGTGCCATGTGTAATTAAAGGGTGAGGAGTGCATTAAGTGTTGGGCATAAAACAAATTATGTAAATGTAATATAATTTTGAGGTAAAAATTGATCACCTTAAGAGCTTTAAGAAGAGAATTTATCTTTTAATTTTTTTTTTAGAGAAAGATATTAAGGTTATATTAAAAATATTTTTTTTTCTATAAAACTATTATTTAAAAATTTGTTACGGTAAAAGTAGTTGGTGTACATACCGAGCTTTAATGAAGTCGGCACCATCCATAGGCCAAGCTTGTCCGAGCTCTAAGAGTAGTCTTATCCAACCCTGAGATGTGACGACTTGACGTGACGTTTTCCCTTCCCGCAATCATGACTATCGGAACTCGCAAAGCTTCCCTAATACCTACACGTGCGCCTCGAGCCAAGTGCATCGAGTATCCTGAGATTTCGGGATTTTCCCTCTCTCCCAACCGTCAGAGCAAGGGTATAAATATCCTTGCGAAGTCAACGAAAAGGGCTAAGTCATCTCTCATCCTAACTTTTCCATTTGGTCTTCTCTCTAGAACATTTTCTAACTTAAGCATCGGAGTGCCTTTTGCAGGTACCTCCCTGACACACGCGCCGAACGTGCGTCAAATAATACCAAAGCCTAGCTACTACTTTGCAGTAATAGTGGACTCGGATCGTTTCCCTACGGATTACTTTGTTACTTCTCTATAGCCGAAATTTTAAATGCAATTTTGGGGGTTTTTGTGTAGAGGAAAAATTAAAGGCAATTAAATAGTAAAAATTAACCAATGACAGTAATTAAACAATAATTAAAAAGCAATTAATAGATTATTAAAAGGCACCAATCCGATCTCTGTCAGATCCCAATTTCCCTCATTGGTTCAACAAAATAAAGACACTCATCTATGCAATGCATTGAAACCGAGATCTCTGCATGTCAACACTGAACTAGCGCTCTAAGATCTTAGAGAAGAATTATCATTGAACACTTGATGGCCTTTAAACTCACACAATCGCATGAGAGCACACAACTTGGTTCCGAATCATATAATTAGTTCTCTGCATTCATTATCAATCAACAATGACAGAATCAACAATCTAAATCCAAAATATTAATCAACATAATGGAATTAAAATTATAGAATCCAAAACGAGTACTTATGCAATTGAAAACGGAGAACCTAAGAAAATTAGGGATCCTATTGAGATCGAATTGGTTAAAGAAATTAGTTGCGCATAATTGAAATTAGACTAAGCATAAATTGGGATTGCATATTAGAAGAATTAAATTGCAAGAAGGGAGAGAGAACGAGAATTGGAATGGCAAACCTGAAAACCCTAGCAAAGCGACTTGAAAGGAAAAAAAAGCAATGCCGAAAATTGAAATTGATTGAAAGGTAAAAAGTGTCTACAATTTTCTGAATTGGGGTATTTATAATAAGTGAGTCATGTGCTAGTCACATGACTTTAAGTGACTTAGGGTGTAGGGTTCAAAGCCCACCCAATGCAAACATTTAAATGGTCCAATTATATGATTTGAAATGGGCCTACACTAATTCTTCACGCTAGAATTCCCGCATCAATTTCGTGCGTCACTTTCAAGGCAATTTTCACCCCAGATGCGGTCCGAATTGGCTCTTCATGTCTTCATAGCTTTTGTAGCTCTTTCAGTCCTCTTTAATTTGACATAAAATGGAGTTCAAACAGAGTTCTGTAGTGAGAGTTATGCCTTTTTTAGTGAACCTTGTCAAAACTGAAAATTTTAACGAATTAGAACAAAAATAAGCACTTATGGCCCAAATGAGCCCAAACTCTTAAATGAACTAAATCATGCTAATTGACCATTAATAATGTTGTAATATGATGTATTAAATGCAGAGAAATTGATCAAAATAATGATTCATCACTCCCCTTCACTATGAATGTGTCCTACCTGATCGGACTCGGCCGAGGAGGAGGGCGATCTCAGTCCCCTCTGAAGAAGGAGTTCGGCAGTGTCCAGAATCCGGCGGAACATTTTGGCGCCCACCGTGGGGCCCCGGTAAAACACTTTCCCGGGACCACAAAGTACATGGTAAAGACGCGGAGCCAAGCTCATTTGTTCTCAGAAGGAACAGGGATGGATCCGGCGTTGATAGAAGCCTTGAAGAATCAAATGCAAAGTTCCATGGCAGCGTTGAGGCAGCAAATGGAGCATGATATGAACCAATGGAGACAAAGGCAAGAGGAAGAAATGAAGAAGCTCCGGGAGCAGCACCAGGAAGAAATGGCGGCTTTTAAAAAGCAAAAGACAGCCCGTGAGGGCAACACCGGTGAAGGAGAACGCGCAGAATCAGTCCATAGCAAGCCAGCGTCAGAAGAACATAAGATTGGGGAAGAAAAGAAGAATGATGATCGAGAGACGGAAGCACCAACCCCAGGACAAGGTCCGGGAGGGAAAGACCCGCGAAATCTCCCTCCCATAGTACAAGAAATGCCTTTCTACGACATACGCGTTCCAGAGAATCCAAGTTTACAAAGATTAACTTCATTCCATCCTTTTGTGCCAGAAATCATGAAGTGTAAGCTTCCAGAGAATGTTAAAGGAATAACCACTGAAAAATATGAAGGTGGGACTGACCCAACTTCACATGTAAAAGCTTACCTTACCCAGGCCAGTTTGGTATCTGATGACTTACGAGTTCATTGTCGTCTTTTTCCCACCACCCTGAAAGGAGTAGCTTTAGATTGGTACTACACTTTGCCACCACTTTCTATAAACTCCTTTGAATCTTTGTGTGCTAAGTTCGTGGCTAGATTCGCGACTGCAAACCTGTAATGACCGACTCCATCTCTCTGACAAGAATCCGACAAGGACAAACGGAGCCACTTAGAAGTTATATGACAAAATTTGCACAAGCGAGCATGACCATCCCCGATCTCCACCTGGCAGTAGCCATGCATGCCATTAAAGCTGGTTTGAGGTCGGGACCGTTCTCCAGATCACTTTTCTCTGAGCCGCCCCGCAACATGGACGAGCTCAGGGAACGGGCAGCCCGATTTATAAACATGGAGGAGAACGACGAGGCCTAGAAAAAGGGGAGGGAGAACGACGAGGCCCAGAAAAGGGGAAAGGAACAACGTGGTCGGTATGATCGCCATTCGTCACCTAGACAGAAGGAATATGAGCCCAAGGGGCGGGGACCTTCCAAACACAGTCCATACACACCTTTAAATGCGAGTAGAGAAGTTATTTTGAGGGAGGCCTTTAACTCAGATCTGATTCGCCCCCTTAAGCCCTGTCCTACCCCCCGTAATGTCGATGTCAACCGTTACTGTAGTTTCCATCAAAACCATGGTCATACCACTGAGGAATGCTACAAAGTGAAAGATATTATTGAAGAGTTGATACAATCGGGGACTCTGTCGAAATATGTGAGAAGAGAAGAAGAGACCGGGGGAGATCGTCGGAAGAAGCCCCAGGGAAAGCAGGGGAGCCATTCTTACAAGGGTAATCACAAGTTTCGCCCGGATAAAAGAGCGACCTCCCAAAAGAACAAAACTCAAGAAGTAAGGGGGACAATTAACACTATAGCTGGAGGATTCGGAGGTGAAGGAGTAACATCTAGAGCTCGAAAGCGGCATTTGAGGAGCATAAATATGGTGGCTGACCATCCATCCACTAGGAGTTTCCCACCAATAACGTTCACCGCCGAGGATTTTTCCACCAGTAGCATTGACCATGATGACCCTATGGTCATCACTGCTATCATCGCGAATTGGAGGGTGAAGAAGGTACTCGTCGATCAAGGAAGCTCGGCAGACATCCTTTATTGGGATACTTTCCTCAAGCTCGACCTACCCCCGGCCGTGGTCAAAGATCACTCTGAACCTCTTCTCGGGTTCGCTGGGGAACGGGTCCACACACGTGGTTATGTTGAGCTCCTTACTACCCTCGGAGACGAGGAAGAGGGAAAAACTGTTCTGGTTAGATATCTTTTGGTTGAAGCTCAAACCTCGTACAATGTCATTTTGGGCAGGAGAACGTTAAACCAGCTCGGAGCTGTAGTTTCAATGTTACACCTCGCGATGAAATTTCCAGTAGGGGCTAAGATCGTTACTGTCAAGGCTGACCCAAAAATGGCACGACAATGCTACGCTTAGAGCCTGAAAATTCAACCATACACGTTGAAGGCGAACGCGGCAAGGGGGACCTCGCCTCAATGCTTGAGCATAGAGCCAGAAGCCTTGGACCTGGATCCCAGGACAGGTTTCGAAGAGTTCCGACCAGTACCTGCCGAGAAGACTTTTCCGTTCAAGCTAGGAGGTAGGGTAGGCCAAGATGTCCAGATCGGAGAAACGTTGGAAGGGTGTTCTCGTCATGGAATGGAGAGAGTATTGCTCGGGAATGCCGATCTATTTGCATGGAGTGCAGCTGATATGCCTGGAGTTGATCCCAATTTCATATGCCATAAATTATCCATAGTACCTGGGTCTCGCCCCGTCGCCCAAAGAAAGAGAAAGTTGGGAGAAGAGAGGTCGTCCGCTGTCCGTCAGGAGGTTAGCAAGCTTCTACAAGCGGGTTTCATCCGTGAAATAAAGTACACCACGTGGCTGGCTAATGTTGTGATGGTCAAAAAGGCAAGTGGAAAGTGGAGAATGTGTACAGACTACACGGATTTAAACAAAGCTTGTCCAAAGGATACCTATCCTTTACCAAGCATAGATCGCCTGGTGGATGCCACATCGGGAAGTAAGATGCTGAGCTTCCTTGATGCATACTCGGGTTACAATCAGATTCCCATGTACCCCCCCGACGAGGACAAGACTGCATTCATGTCCGACGTGCATAATTACTGTTACAGGGTCATGCCTTTCAGATTAAAAAATGCTGGTGCCACTTACCAGAGATTGATGGATCTCGTCTTCAAGGAAGAGATAGGGGAAATAATGGAGGTCTATGTTGATGACATGGTGGTAAGGTCGATAGACATAGATGATCACTTAGTCAATCTACAAAGACTATTCAGCAAAGTCAGGAGGCATAATCTTCGGTTGAATCCGGAAAAGTGTGTTTTCGGGGTTCAAGGAGGAAAGTTCTTGGGATTTTTAATCACGGCCAGAGGGATTGAAGCCAACCCTGATAAATGTAAGGCAATCCTAAGCATGAAAAGCCCAACCACCTTGAAGGAACTGCAGAGATTGAATGGAAGCTTAGCCGCTTTGTCTCGATTCATGCCAAGGTTAGCCGAAAAGGCCCGACCATTGTTCAAACTACTCAAGCAAACTTCCGAATTCGAGTGGGACACCGAGGCTGAAAAGGCATTTACAGATTTAAAAGAGACTATAGCAACTCTACCGATCTTGAAGAATCCCCCTAGAACTGCAGAGTTAAGCTTGTATCTGGCCGCCGCACATTCGACCATAAGCTCGGTTTTGACAACCGAGGAAGAAGGAAAACAACACCCCATCTATTTCGTTAGCAGAACGTTACAACCCGCAGAGGAGAGGTATCAAGTCGTGGAGAAATTGGTATTGGAATTGATATTTTCGGCACGGCGGTTGAGACACTATTTCAGGAGCCATAAAATCATTGTCAAGACGAACTACCCACTCAGGCAGGTCCTCCGAAAGCCCGACTTGGCCGGGCGAATGACAACATGGTCTATTGAACTCTCAGAGTTTGGTTTGGCCTTCCAGAGTAGGGGACCCATGAAGACTCAGTTCTTAGCTGACTTCTTGACCGAGCTCCCACCAGTTCCTAATGATAATGTCGACGGAAGTGATCAACTTTGGACTCTTCATGTGGATGGATCATCCAACAAAAAGGGGAGTGGGGCATGAATCATCCTTGAGGGACCTGCGAATTTGATATTGGAACAAGCTGTTAGATTCGAATTTCCGACGTCGAACAACCAGGCGGAGTACGAAGCCCTGTTGGTGGGGCTACGACTAGCTCATGAGATGGGCGTCAAAAGGTTAAAATGTCACAGCGATTCCCAGCTCGTCACTAGTCATGTTAATGGAACTTAACAAGCGAAAGAGCCTCTCTTAGCCCAATATCTTGAGTTGGTAAAGAAGAACACGGCCTCATTCACACAGTTCAGTATGATTCATGTCCCAAGGGCAGCAAATGAGAGAGCCGACGTATTATCAAAATTAGCCAGTACAAAGAAGACTGGGCAATATAGAACCCTGATCCAAGAAACGATGGCGAAGCCCTCCTCGAAGAAATCATGTGTCCGACCGGACCTCTCAAACACAAACCCCTCACCTTGGTATGATCAAGTCAGAGCATATTTAGAGAGGGGGGACCTACCTGACGACGATGCCCAAGCAAGAAAGATACGTCGCCAAGCCGCCACCTTCACCTTGGTCAATGGGGAGTTATTCAAGAGAGGATTCTCATGGCGGAAGAAACCAAAAAGCAATTCATTTTTTAGGAGTTGTGCCGCTGCTACTTAAATGTCTCGACCCTCAACAAGCCGAGTATGTCCTGAGAGAGCTACATCAAGGGATATGTGGAATGCACACAGGGGGCCGAACTCTCGCCCATCGAGCCTTACGAGCAGGGTATTTTTGGCCGACCTTGAAAAAGGATGTGGAGGAAACAACGCGAAAGTGCGAACGAAGGTCGAGATATGGTCCGATCCCCGTGTCCTCAAGAGCAACTCCACACCATGACATCCCCTTGGCCCTTCATGACTTGGGGAATCGACATCCTCGGACCTTTCCCTCAAGGCAGGGGACAAGTCAAGTTTCTGGTGGTAGCGGTGGATTATTTCACCAAATGGATTGAGGCAGAACCTGTACCCAGAATAACGGCTCAACACATTGAAAGATTTTGCTGGAAGAATATAGTTTGTCGCTATGGAGCCCTTTACTCGGTCGTTACCGACAACGGCCGCCAATTCACCGAGGCCAGGTTCGAGACCTTCTTAAGAAATTTGAGTATCCTACACAAAGTGACTTCGGTGGAGCACCCTCAAACCAATGGGCAGGCCGAGGCCGCCAACCGAGTTGTCTTGCGAGAATTAAGAAAGAGGTTGGGCGCGGCGAAGGGTTGGTGGGCTGAAGAGCTTCCAAGCATCCTTTGGGGATACCACTGCACTCCCCAGACATCCACCAAGGAAACCCCCTACCGTTTGACTTACGGCATGGACGCAATGATACCGGTTGAGATAGGGTAGCCCTCTCTAAGGAGAGAGTTGGCCCCAGATGTTAACCAGGAGCGCGACTTGAGAGCGGAGCTCGACCTCGTGGGAGAGATTAGGGACGCAGCAAAAATCCAGAATGAAGCAGCTCAGATAAGAGCCACTCGGCGTTATAACAGTAGGATAAGACCAAGACAGTTTCTCCAGGGAGATCTAGTTTGGCGCCAGGTTGGGGTGGCCCGGAGGAATAAAGAGGAAGGCAAGTTCGCCCCAAACTGGGAATGACCATTCCGCGTGACCGAGGCATTGAAAAATGGAGCGTACCGATTAGAAAACTTGGACGGGAGACCTGTCCCCAGGATGTGGAATGTCACCCATCTGAAGACCTACTACAGCTAGTCTAGGTAAGATCATTAGACGAATTTTCTTTTGATAATGCCTCGGAAATGTTTTATCCTCGGATTTTGAATGACTCGAATGTAGCATTGCTGATAGATTAAATGTAACGGCCGAAAGCCATGTGATATTTTGTGAATTATTAAGAATTGTTTAAAATGCCTTTCATTTTCTGAGAACATGAAATACGCCTTATAGTTATTCAAGTACATAAGCCGAAGATTATCCCGACATCGCACAAATAAAAGCTCTAAAATGAGTTCGGAAAGTACTCAAGTACATAAGCCGAAGATTATCCCGGCATCGCACAAATAAAAGCTCTAAAATGAGCTCGGAAAGTACTCAAGTACATAAGCCGAAGATTATCCCGACATTGCACAAATAAAAGCTCTAAAATGAGCTCGGAAAGTACTCAAGTACATAAGCCGAAGATTATCCCGGCATCGCACAAATAAAAGCTCTAAAATGAGCTCGGAAAGTACTCAAGTACATAAGCCGAAGATTATCCCGGCATCGCACAAATAAAAGTTCTAAAATGAGCTCGGAAAGTACTCAAGTACATAAGCCGAAGATTATCCCGGCATCACACAAATAAAAGCTCTAAAATAAGCTCGAAAAGTACTCAACAACATAAGCCGAAGATTACCCCGGCACCATACAAATAAAAGTTCTAGAGCGAACTCGGAAAAATACTCAAGCCGAGGGCTGTCCAGGAATTATAGGAAAGGGAGCTTTAAAAGGAGCTTTAAAATGAGTTCGGAATAATATTCGAGTACATAAGCCGAAGGTTATCCCGGCATCATACAAGTGAAGCTCTAAAACAAGCTCGGGAGAACAGTTAAATACATAAGCTGAAGGATACCTAGGAACTATAAGAAAAAAGCTCTAAAATGAGCTCGGAATAATATTCAAATACGTAGACCGAAGATTATCCCGGCATCACACAACTAAACTATAAAGCGTGCTGCAAAAAGTAATGCAAAAACGTAGACCCGTCAGCTGAAACAACATAACTCAGCTCGAGTCTCCCCTTTCCCACCCCGGGGGCGGACAGAGATACACAAAGAAACCAAGAAATCTCCATCTCACCCAAGGATGGACAAAGATACACAAAGAGGTTGAGATCTCTTCTTCCTAACACAGGGGCGAATGGAGATGCGCCAGGAGACTGAGACCCTCGGAAGAGGCACCCTCCGGAAATACCTCAGCTGAACGTAGCACACTACAAGATCTGCGAAATCAGAACTTCTACCTGCGGGACCAGAACTTCTCATTCCAAACATCATCCAACAACCAAGATCATGAGCTAGTGAATGCAAAACAAAATGCGCGGAGTGGAAAACTTTCCCATCTTTAAGAAAAGAGATCATAGTAACAAGGGAAAAGATTGCGCTGAAGTTAAAAGAACAACGAGACGGTATTTATAGGCAAAAGAAAGCAAGTAAATAAATGCTGACAATCAAACATCAAGTCCCAAAGCATGAACAGTCTAAAGTCATATCAAAGCTACAATTTACTAAGAGAAAGTCAGAAAACGAGGAAAAACACAAGTACCGAAACCAAGTCAAGTATTATAAAGCAAATCCAGAAATCCGATGTCAGCAAAATTACAAGGTGCATTAAAAGAGCACCCAAAAAGAATTCATCATTCGTCAACTAGTTCCCCATCCACCACCATCTTCTTCTCGTCAAGCCGGGAAATGTCGAGGTCGGGATGTAAAAGTTTAATCTGCTCCAAAGCACGAGCAAAGCCCTCCGAGAATGATTCTAATCCAATTTGAGTCCGCTTCTCAACCTCGGCTTCAGCCTCTTCAGCTCGGTCGGCTAACGCTTCATTGCAGTCCTCGGCCTCGGTCAAAGAAGATCGGAGCTTTGCCGACTCCTCTTTAAGCGTAGCAATCTCGGCCTCTCGCTCCCGAACAGTCTTGCCAAGACCTTCACATTGTGACTCGGAGGTCTCCAGCAGTTTCTTCAAAGCGTCTTCTCGAGCCAGGCTGGAGGCTACGATGGCTTGACCCTCATCATATTTCCGGCTCAACTCTCGGACAAACTCATCGGTGGTCTCCCTCTGCTCTTTGGCCATCTTTAGCAAAGCCCGAGACTGCTCAACCTCCAACCCCAGAGTATGGAGAGTCTGATCAGACTCCACCTTGTTTTTCAACAGCTCTTGCTGAGAGGCATGAAGGCTGTGGTACGAGCTTTGGGCCTCTTGAAGGGCCACCTTGAGCCTGTGATTGGCGGCCTGCAACTCGGATAGTTGGCGACGTGCCTCGACCCCGCCTATCACTTCGTCTCTGAATAATCAAAGAAATGTTAAGTTACCAATCATGAAGGCACTTAAATTACCGAAAAAAGATAAAAGATTATTCATACCGCAAGTGATGGAAAACGGCGACACTTCGCAGCATCATCAAATAAGCACCCTCTACTGCCTCGGTGGCGCCGACATAGCGGATAAGTTCTGCGTCATACCGAGTAGGGAAGGCTCCCTCGACAGCCACATCCCCCATGCGAACCTCGGTGCCCCATAAGGAGGGAGGTCCGGGTTGGCGACAAGAAAGGTGCTCCAACCTTGGAGCGCTTGAAGAGCAACCATGGAAAATCAACCCCTTTGGGGCCAGGCGACTAAGGATTGTCGAATTCTCCGGAGGTGGATCGTCAGCGGCGGGCTCAGAATCCCCGGCAGTAGAGGTGAAAGTAGGCTAGATTGAGGCACCTCAGCGGCCACGGGAGGTACCACAGTTATAGGAGAAGCCTTTGTGACCCCGGCGGGCAGATCGACACCCCTCTCAGGACTGCCCTCCTCAACCACTGGAGGAATCTCAGAGGGGCCAGGTCGAGTCTTTTCTAACTCGCCAACGGTGGTCGAGTCATAGAGAACTATAGTGCGGGGCGAGAAGTCCTCTTCAGCCGCTTGATGGGAGGTTTGTTCTGAGAAGGGGGAGCTTGAATCAGTTTCCCACGAGCTGATCTCCCTTGGTCGGCCATCAGGTCTGAAAATAAGACACCAACAATGCGTTACAAAAACATCAAGGTTAAATAAAAGAAAAGCCATATGCACGATCAAATACCTAGAAAGTCAGCTTTGGGGTCCTCTACATCTGACAACCTCAGGACACGGCGGACGTCTAAAGGACGATCCAGTGCCATGAGCCTGTCAATGCTCTCTTTCTCTTCAGGGAGGAGGTCGCTATCTCGCCAGGAGGTAACTTTTATGGGACGCTCGCTCCAATAAAGAGGAAATAGGGGGACCTGACGCTCGTCGAAGAAGGCGCCTGCCCTCGGTATAGGGGATTGGTTTCAATTTGAAGAATTTATTTTTGAAATTTTTGTAAGACTGGTGGTAGAGAGTAAAGACAGATCCGTATTGGGCCCCGTTAAGAGAACACCAGCCGACTTTCCAACCCAGCTTCAGCTGGTGGAAGTATAGAAATACCTTGGCCGAACAGGTAATGCCGAGAAACGGGCTCAAGATTTCAAAAGCCCTTAGGAAACCCCAGCTATTTGGATGAAGTTGGGAGGGGGCCACGTTCAAGAGTCTCAGAACTTGGCAGGCAAAATCACTAAGAGGGAAGGTGACGCCGAAGTCACGAAACATGTGCTCGTAGACATAGACGAAGTCGTCCCCATTAATTGGGGGCTTCATAAAAATCCTCTCGAAAGGGAAGCAAAGCTCTACGCGAACAAACTGCTCTAGACCCGGCGTAATGGGCGGGATTATCCTAACTAAGTCGCCCACCTGATTAGATGTCAGGTCGGAAGAATAGGAGTTCGCCTCATCCAGGACCCAAGCATACTCGGCTGGAGCCGGTGGGTATATCTTTTTAGGCCTTGGGGCCCTCCCCTTCCGTGGGGGCGCAACTACAGCGGCGGCAGCCGCGATGGCGGTGGCCGCTCGGGAAATACCAGCGCCCAACCTGTGGGCAGGCACGGCGGGGGGACTGGGAGTCCCCTCTGAAGAAGGAGACCCCCCTATGGGGGACACCTCTCTCGAAACCAGAGGTTTCACTTTCGAGGAATCAGAAGAAGAAGGAAGAGACATGGTGGCGTACCTAAGGAAGGAGGTTGTTTCCGACAAACGAACGATTTGAACCACCACAAACGTAGCCTTAGACAAGGTGAGCGGCGGCCGGAAGCAAGAGCAACAATGGAGAAAGAAGAAGGAAGTTGCGGCAGAGGACAAAGCAGAGAATTTCGGAAGGGAGAAAGGAGGGTGACAAAGGGCTGCCAAGGGCAGGGAATGCCAACCGTTACGTGCTGGTAACGGTTCCCGCCAATAAATAAGTTAAAATTTAAAAAGAAACGCCTCGTTTGCTACACCTCAGAGACGAGCTTCCCCTAAACCCCAGCTTGTTGGGGAAGTTTGCAATAAAAATCCTCTTCCGAGACTGACAACGTGTCTCATCCTCGGATTTTGGGGGCTTATGTACATACCGAGCTTTAATGAAGTCGGCACCATCCATAGGCCAAGCTTGTCCGAGCTCTAAGGGTAGTCTTATCCAACCCTGAGATGTGACGACTTGACGTGACGTTTTCTCTTCCCGTAATCATGACTATAGGAACTCGCAAAGCTTCCCTAATACCTACACGTGCGCCTCGAGCCAAGTGCATCGAGTATCCCGAGATTTTGGGATTTTCCCTCTCTCCCAACCGTCAGAGCAATGGTATAAATATCCTTGCGAAGTCAACGAAAAGGGCTAAGTCATCTCTCATCCTAACTTTTCCATTTGGTCTTCTCTCTAAAACATTTTATAACTTAAGCATCAGAGTGCCTTTTGCAGGTACCTCCCCTTCACTGTGAATGTGTCCTACCTGATCGGACTCGACCGAGGAAGAGGGCGATCTCAGTCCCCTCTGAAGAAGGAGTTCGGCAGTGTCCAGAATCCAGCGGAACAGTTGGTGTAATAATATATTTAGATAAAAATATATTTCCTCTTGTAACTAATTTCTAAACATGGATTTGAGAAAACAAGATTTTTGTAACTAATAAGCAACAAGATTTTTGTGCATAATGAAAAAAAAGTTATTAAGAAGAAGTGATAGGTCTTGTTTTTGTTGTTTGTTCGATATCAATCTTATTGGTGATTTAATAATTTTTCGTATACAGTGATCAGAAGCGATTTTTTAAATAAATTGTTCTTGTAACGTATAACGTGTGAGTGTATAAGTCAAATTTTTCAACAAGGATGAATAAAATCACATTGAAAACAATTATGATCAACAAAACTAGCTGAAATGCTCGCTTGAAATTAAAAAAAAAATAGTTGATAATTAAAAATGAGTAGTTAAAAGCTGAAAAATTATTAACTTATTAAATTATAAATATTTAATAAAATGATCAATTAAAATAGTTAATAAATATACAATATTAGAAATTTAACAAAAACTTTCCTTTTATATAGAATCTAATTTTATTTAAAAAATACAATAGAGAAATTACTAAATATTTTAGGAATAAAAAAATAAAATATAAAAATTTAGAAATTGTAGTATCCTAATGAGATATAAAAAATATTAAAAATTATTAAAACACTTGTTCGAAACTAGTATATCAAAATATTAAAATTATAAAGAAACTAAAAATGAATTGAATTACATCCTCAAATACTTAAAAAGGACAGTAAAAAATAATTTAAAAAAAATTGTAAATATGGTGATGTGAAGAAAAAGAAAGCACATTGTATCCCCTCGTGCTGGGCGTGGGAAGTGAGGGGAGAAATAAATGATTTATTATGATTTGTTCGTTAATCATTTCATTTTTGCCGTTTTTGTCATGGGCAACGTGAATCGCGAGGTGCCATTAAAATAGAATACATCTCAACAACTTTCTACATTTACGTAAGTTTATTAAAGTTACAATACCATGTTGCTCTATATTTTATATGTTTTCGAGTTTCACGTTTATATAGAAAATATACGAAGCATTACACTTTAAATCTTAAAAAATAAAAAATAGTAGATGTCTTTATTTTAATTTTTAAAGGATATTTATTTATCTTATTTTAATTTATGAGTTATATTATTTACTATTATTTTAATCCATCAATTTAATAATAGATGTATTATATTTTAAAAAAGTTATTTTATTATTTTTAATCTTCTTAAGATTAAATTGTCCAATCTCACACCTTCAAGAAATAAAATAGTAATTTGCTAGTTTATATTTTGTTGATTTTGTTAAAGATTTTGAAGAATAAAAACAATTTTAATAAGAAACAAAACAAACGTTAAGAATTCACAAAATTTAACATTATATATAAATAGTTAACAAGTATTTCAAAGGCATTCGATAACATTTTTTCTTATGGGTTAGTTACATATTCAGTCTCTCAAATTTTTTAAAATTTCAATTTTAATCTTCAATATTTTTTTTTTGTTAACTATTAATTTTTATTTTTATTTTTTATCAGCATTTGTAGTTGATGTTATTTAATTGAAACTAAGTGTCGACGTATAGAAGTATACAACACTCTTAAATATTTAACGATTAATTTAATATTAAATATAAAATTATTAAACAAAAATTAAGTAAAGACTGAACATTATCAAAAACTTTTATATTACTTACTAAAATTGAAAACCTACAGACTTAAGTCACGGTAAACTTAATTAATTTTTTTAGCTTATATTTTAATCCAATTTAGATATTATCAATTCATTATTTAATTTAAGTACATAAAAAGAGTTAATCATTTGATCCTTACAACTGTATCAACTTTTCGTTTTAGCTAGTTTTTATGCCTAAAAATCACATTACAGTCCCTATTTATGTCCATTCTTTTTAAGTGTTAATCCTTATTGTTAATGTTTTACAATGCAAAATCGCTGCAAAATAAATTCATAAGAAAGAAAAGTATAACAAAATTATTTGAATAGAAACCAAGATATAATTTTAGATGTGTAGTCTAAAGCGAAAAGTTGACGTAAATATCGAAACAAAATAATTAATGAAACTTAAAAAATATTATTAATCATAAACTATCATATCCTATAAATTTATCAATTTTATAATAATTATTTTAAAAAATATTCCAATGATAGTTTTTAAACTAAATTATATCAAGTGATCATGTATAAACATCTCCATAAACATCTCATTAATATCTTCTATTTTTCTTATTTTCTCTTTATATAACATCACGTCAATTATTATGTTTTATATATATATATATATATATATATATATATATATATATATTTTAAAACAAATTACATAAACACCTCTTAATTTTGTGAAATTACACAGAAATCTCTTATTTTTTTTTTATTCTTACAGAAAACCTCTTAATTATTTGAAAAATATTACACTTTTATGTATTGCATTAATATCTTTTAATTTTGAAAAAATTACATTAAAATCCCTGCAAAAACCATAAAAGTAATACTTAAAAAATAGAAATCTTTAATGTAATTTTGTAAAATCTGAAGAAGTGTATTTGTAATTTATTTTTTTAATGTATTTTTCTCCTCCCTAGGTCTCGGGGTTAACATTTTAGATGCACACGAACCTTTTTGGTTTCTATTTTAACATGCGTATACGAATGCAAACTCGTGTGTGATGATAATTCAAAAGTCAAGTCACGCATCGGTAGAATCCTCCGTTACTTTCGGTTAAGATCAGTGTCAAAATTGTAAGTTTTAGTTTGCAACTACATGTGAATGGCCAAATTAATAGGTATACACTAGCAATATAATTAAAATGAATTAGCTAGCCTCCGTCCAAATAAGCCAGCCAAGGCTAATCTTTGTTGCTTAATTTTGTGCCAATCAATTTGATTTGATGACAAAGAAGCCACGAATCTTCATCCCCTAGTTCCCTTCCGTAATCACTCATCCAAAGACAAAGTTTTATCAATCACATTGTTCCAATATCAAATGCAATGTGCCAATAGAGACTCATTGCATATGCTTCGTTTTGCTTTTTACCAACTTTCTTAATCCTTCTTCTGTTTGCAAAATAATATGGCTTTGGTAGGTGATTAACGTATGGTTCTACTTCTACCGTTGCAACAAGTCATAATAATAAAATGAATATATATTGAAAAGAGTGTAACATAAAGGTTGGATGATCCATGGCCCTCATCACAACGGCACATGGTTTAAAGTTGTCTATGGCCCTTCGACTCTGCGTAACTGCATACAGGACCAGATTCGTCGACATTCACTCTCGATTCCAACTTCGTGGATGAGAAAATTTCATCAGAAAAGAATATTTCAGTAATTAATCAAATTTGTTAATAAATATTAATCATTTAATCTAAAAAACAAACGTTAATTACTAATGGAATTAATAAATAATATATCTACAATATCATTGTATATATACACACACGTGATAATCACGTGTTATCCCACGTTAGTTCATTTATCAAATCACAAGTATCCAAGTAGTTTTTTTTTTTTTTTTTTTCCTTTCAAATCTAAGCCTGTGAATCACTCTGACTAGTGATTATATTACACGTTCTTTTGTACATATTCACAAATAATAAAAAATTGAAAAATATTAATATAATCCAATTGATAGAGTAAAATATGTGAAATTCATTCGATCTATAGCAATTTAATATTCTTATCACTCGATCAACCTTTCAGGAGGACCAGCTATAATGAGCACAATAATGAATAAGAAAAATAACAATTAATATTGAAATAACTAATTAAAAAAATAATCATGTCTCTAAGTCTTTAATTTTCCAAAAAAAGATGTAACCACACCATTTGATTGCCTGATCTTTTAATTGGGAAAAATTGTAATTTATACAAAAGGATTTTTATTACAATTTAATGAATTTTTTTATGACTTATTAACAACTTTTTTAGGCATGATAAATTACTTTTAAAGTGACTTAATAATTAATAAACTCTATATTACTATCACTTTAGCAAATCAATCAAACATTAATTATTTTACTTTAAAGATATTCTTAATAGATATTAAGAATTTAAATTCTTTAAACTTCTCTTTTTAATATCATATTTATTTATTTGTTTTATTAGTTTATTCTGTTAATTAATATAATGAGAGAGAAGATATATAAAATTATATTAATATTTATATAAAATTGAAAATACTAATTATATTTCTTAATATATAATTTGAATGGGAAGAAGTACTCATTCTAATGATTTGAAATTATTATGATCTTGAGTCTTCACACGTAAATATTTTGAATGTTATTTAATTTCTTTTTTCACAACTAATATTAATTTTCTTATGGAATTTAAATCACGGATAACCATGTTTCTGACTTTTACAGAGCAACATAATAAATTTCGCTATTATAATATAGGAAAGAGAGGGTTGCGTGGATGTTTGTTGGGGGTACTGTCATGAAAAATGGCAGAGCATGGTAAATAAAGGGAAAAAAGGAGGGTTAGAAAGAGAAAAAGACACGCTGGTATTTTGTCGTGGTGAGTGCTCACAAAGTCTGCATTTTTTCCCTTGCCTCTGGGAACGTATAAATCAAAGAAGAAGCACTCGCTCGCAACCCCGGTACACCTCACCACACCAGAACAGAACAACCTTTGTGGTTGGTGGCTCCTTACTTTTTCTAATTTCTTAGTTGTATTATTTCTTATATATATATATATATATAATCCCCACAAGTCCCCAACACTTCCCACGTGAGTGACCCTCTCTTCACTACTAACTACTCTCTCTTTCTTTCTTTTCTCTGCCACGCCGCACTCTCTTCACTCTCTTCACTCTCTTCACTGTTATTCAGTAGAGAAAGAGAGGCTTTACTTTCATTGTAACCGCAAAACAGAAATGGCAAAGAATGTGGGAATTCTCGCCATTGACATTTACTTCCCTCCTGCATGCGTTCAGCAGGTCAATCTTCATCTACCTTCATTTTTTTATTTTTTTATTTTTTTGTATTTTTTTTCTCCGTTTGTTTTATTCGCTTGTTTGTTCACTTGAGTTGTCTGTTTAACATTTTTGAAACCCGAGGAATGGAAAAACCGGCGACGATAATTCGCTGTCGTTAGTTTGTGTTGGTTTGGTTTTTACCAATCTAGGAATCTGTTAATCGGTTATGTGTTGGTGTGTTACTCGCTGCATAAATGAAGACTCTGGAAGAATAAAATTGTGTGAAGATGCTTGAGTAACTATGTAATAATCGTTTAGATTTTAGGAGTGAGGTATCTTTTGAGCATGTACTTTATTTGAATGAGCTGGAACTGGATCAAATCAAGATCGCCACCCAGGCTAGCACTTTCTCCAATAATGGTTTTCTTAGGTGTAAAATCCATTTTCTAATTAACTTTAGTGGAAAGTGATGTTGTAAGGTCTTTGATTTGTTTTTCATTTTCACTTTTTTTGTTTCACATGTCTAAGGGAAAACCAAGGTTTGGGAGCCGTTCCCAACGTGTTTACATTTGACGTGACTGAGTCTTGAATATGATTATCTTTGGAGGAGGATACATGTGAGAAACTAATAGAAGTAGGGAAAAATGCTCTATGAAATTAACACTTAGGAGGAGGAAAAAGAAACCAAAAAACAAATTTTGGGTTTCTTGTGGATTATCCCGTGATTCTTTTCTTTTAAGCTATACAAATATAGAATATATATCTTCACTCCTCAATGCATCCGAAGCAATGTATCTCGGACCTTTTTCTTTTTGTTTTTTTACTGTTTTTATTATCTCATGATATAAATTGAAGTTGCCTTAACCTTTTTAGCTTTTTAAATAAGGTTTCATTTTCTCCTCATAACCACATGCAGGAAGCATTGGAGGCTCATGATGGTGTTAGTAAAGGGAAGTATACCATTGGACTTGGACAAGACTGCATGTCATTCTGTACTGAATCAGAAGATGTCATCTCAATGAGGTTTCTACTTTGGTTTTGATAGTTTCAATTGATAGTCATGATTTGACATTCTGTTTGGAGTTTGGTTGCTTGTAGTTAGTATCCTTGCTTCCGAGTTATCTTTGTCATCTTGTGACTAAGGATATCATAATATATAATTTTCTGTAAAGCCAAAGTTTTACAACTAGAAGCTCTATCAATTAAGCGACATGTCACATGTGAATTGGTGATCTGGTTAATATCACCCATGATGAACATTTAGCTCTGTCCGTTTTGCCCAGGATACATGGAATGACTTTTTTTAATGTTGTCATCAACCATTTAGAACATACGAGGGTCATTGATTTTTCCATTATGTACAACTACTATTGTCTCTTTTAGATTAAAATAAATCTTTTGACCTCGTGGGATCCTTTAGCCTTGATATATTTTATTGGTTCATCTGTCTCGTGTCACTCTAGGTATACTGATGAAATTGGAAGCCAGCCTAATATATGTTACACTGACGTTGCCGGTTTTTTGCATGTTTAAACTTTAATGTTCAATAGGATTCCAGTGCTGAATGTTTATCTTCCATATTATAGCTAATAATTTCCTAATCTCATCTCTTGAAGACTAATTATTGTGTCTTCAGTTTGACAGTGGTTAATTCCCTACTTGAAAAGTATGAAATTGATCCTAAACAAATTGGTCGTCTGGAAGTTGGAAGCGAGACTGTGATAGACAAAAGCAAATCCATCAAGACATTCCTGATGCAAATCTTTGAGGTATCCTTTCAATGTCTAAGCACATGTATATTGGACATATGATTCTCCTTGTCAAAGGATACTAACTTTCTTCATCCTCTTATCCTAGTTTAAAACTTTAAATACCTATGTACTTGATAATTCAACCTTTAGTTTCAAACATTTAATCTTGGACTTAAAGTTCTTGAGCAATTTGGGTGTATCAAACAAAGCACGCAGCTAAATTGGCTCATTGGTAGCTAAAAGCTGTGCTGGTTTTTTACCCTAATACTAGCCAGTGATCATCTCAATATAAAGTCATTAACTGATGTTTTGCTGCCTTATAGGATGTATATAGTGTTAATAATCAAATTGGGTTGTTCTATCATATTATAGTTTTATAATTTCTTGATCAAATCATTTATTTCCTTTGATTTCTGACACAATATTCATTTATTTGTTTGAAACAAACAGAAATCCGGAAACACTGACATTGAGGGTGTTGATTCAACTAATGCATGCTATGGAGGAACTGCTGCTCTGTTCAATTGTGTCAATTGGGTGGAGAGCAATTCATGGGATGGACGCTATGGACTTGTTGTCTGCACTGATAGTGCAGTAAGATAATTTCCTAATCATTCACATTGCCTTTGAACTATATTCAACAAAACTAAATGTGCTTTGAACTCTCTTATGTGCACTAAGAGCAATACAAGTTCCTCATTCAAGTTGTACATGACGTTGTAATGCTGATGGATTAATTTCAAGCTTGTGTAAAATGTTGTCTCTTTTAGGTGTATGCTGAAGGACCTGCTCGACCTACTGGAGGAGCAGCTGCAATTGCCATGCTAATTGGTCCTGATGCTCCCATTACTTTTGAAAGCAAATTGAGAGGAAGTCATATGGCTCATGCTTATGACTTTTACAAGCCTAATCTTGCTAGTGAATATCCGGTAAGCTATTCAATCTCTCTTTATTTCTGTTAGAACATTTGACTTTTTCGGGTCATATACTTTGAAAAAACAACTTGTAATTATTTTCGCTCGTGGTGATCAAATTATCCTTGCAAGTTGCAAATTTATTTTTGTCTTAATATGGTATGAAGGGTAGCATTTGATTGTTCATGTCAATCTAGTTTTACCCATAACAGAGTTTCAGGATGCCAACTGCTATAAATCCAAATATTTTTGTGCTGTAGGTTGTTGATGGAAAGCTTTCACAAACTTGTTACCTCATGGCTCTTGATTCTTGTTATAAGCATTTCTGTCACAAGTAAGGTTCTAATGTTTTGGTGTCCCGTTGATAAGCATGCTGCTTAGTAATCGAAAATAAATACATCTAGTAATATTTGTTTTAACGCTCCTATTGTGTTCAAAACATGAATAATAAACTGACTACATTTACTTTTGCAGGTTTGAGAAATTTGAGGGAAAACAGTTTTCTCTTTCTGATGCTGAATCCTTTGTATTTCACTCTCCTTATAACAAGGTAATTTAGAATTTTTAGGGATCTGGTATTTAATCTCCCAGCTATATACAATGCATAACAATGCTCCTTGTAAGTCTGTAACATGTCCTTTATATTTCCGTATCACGTTGATATATCTTTTTAATTGATGTGTATATTTGTTTTTCTTCAGCGTGTCTGTATATTTCTTCTTATAATTTCACTTGCTTCTGCAGCTTGTACAGAAGAGTTTTGCTCGGTTGTTTTTCAATGATTTCTTGAGGAATCCCAGGTCCTCTTCATTTCTCCATCCTCTGGAAAAGTTGTTTTTATTTTTATTCAATTAATGTGCAGGTGTTCTAAAATTGATTATGATTGCAGCTCTGTGGATGAGGTTGCGAGAGAAAAGCTGGGACCTTTTGCAACTTTATCTAGTGATGAGAGCTACCAAAGTCGGGATCTTGAAAAGGTCTGAGAGAGCCTATCCCCAAAAATCAATAATCTTTTAGATACTGCTTACTTTTTCTTTTTTACCTTGGTGTTGGAAATCAAGATGTGAACTCACATTCATAGATTGCCATTGAAAATGGACAATATTGAAACTTTTTGCTGATGATGTACATTATTATTGATTTTTAGGCATCCCAACAATTTGCAAAGCCTCTATATGATGAGAAGGTACAACCAACTACTTTGATTCCAAAGCAAGTTGGTAACATGTACACTGCGTCTCTCTATGCAGCATTTGCATCCCTTATTCACAACAAACATAGCACACTGGTGAATATTCTGACTACTATGACAAATAAACTTCCTTACAACAATGTTTAATGCTTTCTGATAAATGTTTACACTTCAATTTTTCAGGTAGGTAAGAGGGTGATATTATTCTCATACGGAAGTGGCTTAACTGCCACAATGTTCTCTTTGAAATTACGAGACAGTCAACATCCATTTAGCTTGTCAAACATTGCTAGAGTGATGGATGTTGATGGAAAATTGAAGTCAAGACATGAGGTAATGATCTATAAATATGTTGTTCACTTGAGGTTTAATAATATTACATAATATTACATTGAACGTAAGCCTAAGGAAAACAGAATCCCGTGTTGTGTGAATTGTGATAAAATTGAGTAGTCTTTTGATGAATTTTCCTTTATGCAGTTTCATCCGGAGGAGTTTGTTGAAGCGCTGAAGCTAATGGAGCATAGGTATGGTGGCAAGGAGTTTGTGACTAGCAAGGACAATAGCCTTTTATCTGGAGGCACATTCTATCTCACTGAAGTTGATTCCTTGTACCGGAGATTCTATGAACAGAAAAGTGCAGAAAGCAGTTTGACTTCTGCTGTGAACGGTGTGATTGCTAATGGCGTTGCCAATGGCCACTGATGTTGAGCACGCACAAAGAGTAGTCTGGATAATGGTATTGTTATTTGTGATAGTTTTGTAAGGGAAGCTAAATGATTTACGTGGTGGCTGGTGTTCTGCTTCAAATATTCTATTGTATTGTACTCAGTCTAAATTTTATCTCTGAATAAAAATAGTTGCAATAGCTTTAATCAAATTTTGAGATATTCATAGATCTTATTTAATATTTCTTTTGGGATCACAATTTTTAATTTGCGACGTGGTTTTGAATTTTTTTTTTTCTTTTAAGACATGATCTCATGATATTTATTTATATAAAAATTAAGGAATTTAACTAATCTTTAAATAAAAGAATGTTATCAACATAATAAAAATTATATAAATAGTAAGTTTCATACATAACAAGAAAAATAAAAAATTAATATTATATTCTTGGCAAGTTGATTGTGAATTCAATGGAACAAGATTTACATATTAAATTAGTTAAAAAAAAGTTTTAAAATCATTTCATAGAATAAAAATTATCGTGATTTCGAAAGAATAATTATGATGAAAATGAAATGAAATTTAATAAAAGTACAGGGGACTAGAAATGTATT
Organism: Hylodesmum podocarpum; assembly: GCA_026586105.1. Taxonomy (NCBI): domain Eukaryota; kingdom Viridiplantae; phylum Streptophyta; class Magnoliopsida; order Fabales; family Fabaceae; genus Hylodesmum; species Hylodesmum podocarpum. The sequence goes on from JALJEV010000646.1 coordinate 2,154,000, forward strand.
TTAATCAAAATAAAATCATTAAGGATAAAAACCTAGATAAGTTTAAAAAAAATGATAAAATTGACGCAATTATTTATAAATTTTTAATGAATTAAAAAATCTAATATAAACCAAGCAGATGTAAATATTATTGTGAAGGGTTCTCTGGTAATCAAACAAAACTGACCAAACTGAGTCCAAATATAAACAGATTGGGTTATCTCTTACACGTAAGACGGGTTACCTTGTTTTCATTTTTCAATCATCCGTAGTTTGAAAAAATCAAGAGTCACTACTATCCATTATCGTTACAGCAAAAACGACTCCATGACCCTAACTAACAAAGCGACGCAAGCGAAAGAGTTAACGCAAGAATTCATAATTTATAATTAAGTAGGTTGCAACTAATTTATTCATCATGTAGTCAATACAAAATATAACATTAAAATCAAATGCAACAATACACACGAACAAAGAAGTACATCTGTCATCCGTGGTAGCAAAAGCAAACGATCTGAATTCTGATTCTGAATTCTTCAGCAGATGTAAAAATGGTAAATTATGAATCAAGATCATTCAATCTAAATACCCTTTTTCTGATTGGGCTGAAACACATACTTAACTAGCGAGTCCTTGATCGACAATAGTTGAGGAAACTCGTTCTTCAATTTGGAGGCATCAAGCTCGTTGTTGCTTCTAGGCGCAACAATCACCTTAGCCTGCTCCTCCAGAGTGAAGTTCTTCCAAGTAAACTTTGGATCCACGTATTCCTTATACAACTCCAAAATCTCGTTGTGGCTCACAACTCCAGGGTTCGTGAAATTCCAGATCCCAGTGAGATTCCTCTTCGCCATCTCCAGAGAAAGTGGGAGAAGCTCGTCTAATATAGTCATCGAGTTGGGAATGTCGACAACCTTGTCATATCGCGTGATCTTAGTGATGAAATTTCGCGGGTTCGACAAGTCCGAGGAAATCGGCATCCTGACACGTAAAGTACACACATTCTCGTAGTTCCGAAGCAGATCTTCTACCTGTCACATTCACATAAACTCATTATTCAGGAAATCGTAACAAGTCCCACGTCGAATAACTATACGACTAAACTAGAGTATATAATGGTATCCAACACTCATAAACTAGCTTCTGATATGAAATGCAAGCGATTACCATGGCCTTGGTCTTGGAGTAGAAAGATCCGATGAAATTGGGAGTGTCGTCTTCAACAAAGCCGACACCGGATCCGAGTGTGTGGGATCCATCGTATTCGAAAATGCAACCGGTGGCGTAGTTGATGAGGATGAGGTTGCGCTGGCGGCAAACGTCGGCGAGGGTCAGAGTTCCGACGACGTTGGTTCGAATAGTTTCGACTTTGTGAGATTCGCACCAGTCCACATTGGGTCTACCGGTGACACCCGCGGCGTTGAACACGTGGCTGGGTTTCACCGCCGTTATGTCCGCCTCCAACGACAACCGGTTCTCGAGCCTGCCGGTGCCGTACTCGTATTGGATCCCACGCTCTTGGCAGAGTTTTCCGAGTAAACCACCAATCCAACCGGTTCGACCGTAGATCAAAAACTTCAGTTGCTTTTCGCCTCCATTTGCTTCAGCACCCATCCTTTATCTCTCTACAATCTCTCCTTGCGCAGTTCCGATCCTCATTTCCCTCTCTTATATATATAGAAGGAGAGGGAGGGAGGAGAACGGAGAAGGAGACTTTCCATTCTTTTTTGTCTTTTTCGGACAACCGAACATGACGGTGATTATAAAAATACTAGATTAACCAACTTCACATTTTAATTATGCTAACAATTTAAGCAGGATATATTATTTAAGGGTTTTACTTCTTAAATTTTTTTAGTATTTCACTTTTTTCTCTAAATAAATTTTTAACGGGTTTTATAGTTTCAGTTTTTAAATATTTATTATATAAATATTTTTAGTCCTTGTTATAATAAATATATAGATTTTTTTACTTATATTAGTATTTTAAAAGTAAATAAAACAAAATATAAATTTTACTTATAATTTTTTATTTTCAAAAATTTGTTTGTGAATATAAACAAATGAGCACAAAATTTTCATTAATTAAATTAATTCTCCAAAGTTTTAAAATCAAAGATTTTAACGTCTGCATACTTATATTTTTATAATTAATAAAATATAAATAATTTATAAGTTTATTTTTATACTTAAATTTATTTGAAAATATCTCTGTGGTATATAAAATTCTTACTAATATATATATGATTAATAATTAAAAAAACGACTTAGCTTGTTTTCAATTTTAAATTTAAATGACGTCGATGAGATATAACAGAAACACAGTACTATCATTAAACGCAGCAAATTAACTGTCACGTAGATTTTACCTTAAAGTATTGATCGTATGTGACATGAAACGTGTTGTGAGTACGTGTTGTTGGTTCCCATTTTGCTGTCAATAAGTTTTGTGTCGATCAAGAAATCGCGACGATGCCAATGGTGAAAGGGAAAGAAAGGAAAGTAGTCGTGTTCATGTACACGCAGAGGATAATAATATTATAGATGACATGTTTCTGTAACCTATAAATTTGCGATGGAGAGTCTTCTCAAATCATACTTATCTCATTTTCAATGGATTTCTTATCAAGGAGTGACCTGTCTGCCAAAAGAAACACACACAAAAAAAATAAAAAATAAAATAAAAAATAAAACACCCTCCCTTTAAACACTGAAGTTGAAACTATTACATTTCATTTGTTATCAGTTTTTATATAAAAAAAAAAATTGTATTTTTCGATTTATTTCAAATTCAATCCCGACAAGGAAGTTACAAAACACTATTTTGAAGATAAAATTTATGCTAGATTAGAGAAATTAAAAAGGATAATTTTTTCCCAAAAAAACTAAAATCAAAGTTTTAAAATTTAGAAAAAATCAAAACATATTTTACTCTATATTAACTTATAACATGTTTGGAAAATATTTCGAATATAAAAAGTTATGTTAAAAGAAAATTTAAGTGAGTTTTTTTTCCTGGAATATGCTATTTTATTGTATTTAATCCTTTTATTATTTTTAATTTTTTGGTCTTCATAATAATGTTAGCAGTACTCTTTAATCTCGTCAAGTCTCATCCATTGAAACTATTTTTTATGATAATCAAAATAATAAGGTAAATATTTAACTCATAAAAATACTTTGATATCTTTTATTCTCATAAAAATTATATATTCATATTTTGGATAGTTTTAGTTCCATACTTAGGGGGAGAGAATGTTATATTCTCAATAAATACGAAAACTTATTTCCATTGCACTAATTACTCTTATTTTTATTTTTAATTTATTTTAATTATTTTAGATTTTAAAATATATCATTGAAAGTATTAAATTATTATCAAACATTTCTTTTAATATTCTTGGAAAGAATAGCATTTCCTTGTTACAAAATCCCATAAATTTCATTCCTTAAAAACGTACTTTAGAGGCGGAAGCTAAATTTGATAACTTCTGCGTTCCTAATTTGTTTAGTAAATCTACCAGCACTTAAATGAAGTTAAAAAGTTAGATGAGAATGAATTGGCTTGCATTTTAAATACTAGTATCAAATAGTACTAAATTAGTTGGTGCCATCACAAACATCATGATCGCAAGATCCCTTTTGTGGTGGCTAGAAATTGACAGAGAGATCCATGTGCCAATGTAGTAACTCATGTGGGAACGTTTTCGGAATGTAGCAAGATTTCGTAGTGGACAATGATACTTGCTTGTTACTGTTTCATCATTAGTTACAAAAAAACCTTATGCACATGACATGGTCTATCATTTAATATATGTTTCTTTTAATTTCATTTTAAGGATAGTGTTAGTAAATACTATCATTTTCATTATCACGTGAAAAAAGATCCAAAATATCATAATATTTATCAACATAACTACAACCTTATATTTGTATAAAAAGAAGATTCAATTTATTCGACTGAAAAATAGAAAAGCTGTATTTAAGACTACCTTAAATCCTAAGTAAGTGATAGAGAATAAACTAGTACTTGAAAACAGGTTACAAACTAGATGGTGAGATTTTCTTTGAGTAATGAGAAGGCACCAGATATATTTCCACCAACATCAGGGAATGTCTCAAAGCCAGGAAGAGGCTTCACCTTGCCATTTGAATCAACTTGAAGTGGATATTTTAATAGATGACTTTTCATTTCAGTTACCTCTTCAGCTGCATACTGTCTCCAGTTAAACTCACTCAATGACCTTATCCGTCTTACACATTCAAGTGTCTCTGGTTCTTCAAAACATTCTTCTACACCTCCTATATGTTCGCTCCATAGTGACATTCTATAACCATACACCTGAACTCATACACATAACACAACACAATTGTCCAAGTTAGCCCAAAAAAACTAATTCAGTAAGCTACTCAAACCTCTAAATTATGATAAATTCAAGTGTATTATTTCATTCTAATTACAACTTTATTTCGCAACTAACCAACCAACTCACTCATAGAATATTTATACTATAAGTATTACTCTCTCTTCACATTTTATAATTGATTCTCTATATATTGCAGTTGTTTATCAAATGTATAACCACAACTTACGATCCTATTTTCAAATTTTTGTCATAAAAAACTAATTATAAGTTGAGAAAAATGTTTCTGCATTGACAAGTGGAAAACGTTTTACACATATCACCAATAACAACACGTGGGTTCGTTGACTTTAATAACAAAATTTCGGTAAAATATACAAAATCGGATTTGTGATTGAATAACTATGTAAAACTGTTTTACAATATGCATGACCTTTAAACTATTATAAGTTTATAAATCTTGCCTGTCCACGAGGTTTAGATTGATTCTTTGCCCAAGTATGATTGGGCTGATATGCTCCCATTGCTATCTCAGTATCTCTGGTTCCTTCCAAGGATCGCTGATTTATATTTGCAGATCCTAGTAACACGTATTCATCATCTACTATCATTCCTTTTGAATGAACATAAATCATGAATCTCCGGTTCTTTTTAGTGAGTGCCTAGATTACCGATGTGCAAACACAATGATTAGGAGGCAATGGAATATCCAGACAAGGAAAAAACATAAAGTCTGCCCAAGAAGGTAAGAAAACATCTTTACTTCGCAGTCAACTGCAATATATAATCAACCAGTTATATCACTCACACAACATATAAGTATATGTATATGTATTTCTCTCACTTTATATTTTATAACTAGTTGTATGGTTGTCTGCATATTATAATTGTCTACCAAATATTTTTCATAAAAGAATACCTGAGGTGTGTCTTCTCCATTGGAATTTACAACATCGTCAGGGATCTCACGATTACCAAGGCAAAAGAAATTCAAGTAGTCCTGTGGTTCATACTTATTCTCAAGCCCAGCCTCCTCTAAGGCCTTGTAAATCGTTTCATACATCATTTCCATTGTTTTGAACTGCCAAAAAACATGAGAACGTGAGACAAACACACAACTTAACCTATAATAACATTATGTTATCTATATGATTTGTCTCTTATGGCATCATTTTAAGAAAAGGGAACCTGCCTGCCAAAAGAGAATCCGCTGAGTAGCTGTACTTGTAGGTACACCTTCTGGCCACATAGGAACGACAATATACACAGAGAATCTCTCATTTTGTTTTATTTTGTTGGCTATTTTCAATGCGATTTCCACTGGAATCAAGTTGTTTGCACCTATGATGAAAAGGGAAAAAAACTTAATATATAACATGATGCTCGTTGCAACTTACAATGTTAAGTCTGAAATTTGTAAACAAGGATCCACTGCATTGCCTTGTTAAAAGAAGCTTCATGTAACATTCTAAAGAATAATTTTTTTAACTCTGGGTTCAGAGTTCAGTACTCACCAAGGTCTCTGTAGGAATTCCAATTATATGACGAGCCAAGAAAGTATTGGTTCTCAATGTAGATGAACTTTTGGGCTGCACGAATTGCCTTGACATACGCAGAATGTATGCTCATGTCTATGAGTACATTCTTTCCACAAACCAAGTTCTGTTCAATGAAGTAAAAGTAATGAAATTAGCATTTTCCTTCACTATAAAAATGTAAATATTCAGAAGGATGTCACTTCACCTTTCTTATAGCATCTTTTGGTTCCTTTGGAAATCCTTTCACAGAATTGGAATCAACTGAACGGAAGACCTTCAATTAGAAGAATATAAAAGATAATTAGACACATCCACATTGATATCGAACAAGTTTCTCAAAGGGAGTAAGAATTCTTTGTTAAAATAGGATCATGAAGTAATTCATCTATTTGCAACACAGTCAATGATATACCTGGACATGCCAAGACTCCGGGTTATCTTCATTTAGGCAAGAAACTTCATCAATGCCTATAATGTCAGGGATTCTATCAATTTTCAACAATGAATCATCATATGAACTTTTCATCTTTTTAATTCTATGCATTTTTAATGCCCTTAACCAACGCTCCTCAAAATTGGTGAGAATGTCATATGCTGCTGGACCATCAACTTGAGAATGCAAATCATGCCATGGTTGTCTTGGACAATCAGTAACAGGACCCTGCTTATTATTATATAAATAAATCGATTACAAAGTGGATGGCAACATAATGATTATGATTTCTGAAATTCATTATGTATGCTCAGCCACAAACTGATATGTTTCTTTGAAAAAAGAAGTGAACTTTTACTTTGTCCATTAAAATTTTAAAACTTGGAGAATGCTAATGCAATTCACACGATATTCTCAATTGGAAACTAATTAAGATTAAAAAAGGATGATTTACCTCAAAGGTAGGATTATGATAGTCATCTTTGTGTGTTGTCTGCAAAGTACTAAAGAGGGGATGGTTTGGGGTATCATATCGGCCTACACATAAATCAAGACCTCCGATGAAAGCTACAATCTTTCTTTTATTCTGACCTGCATCAGCATCTACAATGACTGTCTTCTGATGATGGGTATAGATTGTTCCAGCTTCCTAACAATTAAGTATATAGATCATTCAACTTTAACCTTTTTAGACAATGAATATATATATGTCTTTCTTGTCTTTTAAAATAGCCAGTGGCTTTAAACCAATAGCATGTAGTTTGACATGTGAAAATGGTATTTCTAATACCTGTGTTCTGACCCAGCTATGTCCTTTTCCACCAGCTCGTGCGCTCAAAAGCACTTTCACTGAGGAGTGTTTGAAAAACCGGCGAGTGTCCTCATCATGAGTGTCCATAAGTCCAACCTACATATCATAGTAAGTCGATGATAGAAATTAAGCAACTAGTTACACACTATTATCTGATTCAAAAAGTTATCAAGCACAGTAGCCATGTCTTCCTGAACATGAAAGTGACACATCAAAAACAGAACCAAAATATGGTATTCAATACTACAGGATGACAAATGAGTTATCTATAATTCTCTTCGGTAGTTTGAAATACTATCAGACACTAAACAATGTAGACACTTCCTCCAGCAGAAATTCGAACATTGGTTAAATGTGTATCCTTGTAAACTAACCCCTTTTACTAGACTTAATCCCATTGGTATGAGTTATCAACAATAAGATATACTCAGACTTTGCTTTGTTTTTCTTCACACAAAAACTAATGGCTGAACTATACAAAGAAATGTATAAAGCATAACCATAAACATAAATATAGCAATTATTTGAAGTTGATTACCGTTTTATATCCAAGCATGCTTCTAGAAGTGGGATCATCCCATATAAGGAGCAACACTCTGACACCTTCTTGTGACTTAGCTTTGAGAAGTTCACCTAAAGTGTAAGCCTTTCCATCACCACTATCCCGAATTAGACTAACATTGTAATATACAGACCACCCCACAATGTAAACCAATCGACGAGCCTGACTTATAGCATGAAAAATGTCATTCCAACAACTTGCATGCTCATAATTCACATCCCCATCAACCTTCAAATTAGGAAGGGAACCTTCATGAACATGAGCATCCTGATAAAGTGTAACTTTTCCACCTTTTCTAAGGGGAAAGTAAGTATCAGGTACCCCTTGATAATCAGGACCAGCACCTACTCCATAACTATAGAGAGGTACTTTTGCAACAGGGGTGTATTGAATGGATAAATATAACACTGATCCCTTCTTACAAGGTCTCCCATTAGAATTAAGGATGGGGTAAAAGCCTTCAACTTTTGTACCATAGCATAACTGTTCCACTGAAATTCCCACAGCTCCAATAACCTGAGAACCAACAACATCATCGTCCTTAACAACAAAATGGACTTGGGAAGCAAGATGTGCAACAGGGACATTGAAATGCTGCTTCCAAATTGGGTTCTCATTATTTCTGATGACAAAAGTTCTGGCAATGACAGCACCGGAAACGGAAACCGTAACGTAGGGATCACTGGTTCCACCTTTGGACACGTGGCCTTCAATTTTGCCGCCAAGTTTTTTTGACAACATGGACACCATGTCTCCTGTTTTGCTGTGAAACACGTCCATGTTAGGAAGGTTTTGGGCCTCGTGGACCCATATGTCCAAATTTCCATGTAAGAGGAGAATCTTTAAGGAACTCAAATTGGTTCGATATGGAACAAGTTGTTGAGCCTGACCATGGCTTGAGTCTCCAAAAGGAGGAGTTTCACCATAAACCAAACGAGCCATGAATGGATTATGAACTAAGAAAAGTGTATGGTCTTGGAACGTCGAATTTGCGAAAGAAATGGATTCGTGGTAGTGGTGGATCTAAGTCTAACGTATGGAATGCGACGAATAAGCATTTGACGCAGTAGGAGTTGACCGACTTGTGATACAATAACAATACTTGTGTTTCAACTTTGACTCGGTAAAACATTAGAAGAATCAGATCAAGAAATAGTCGTGCATGGCTTCATGCATCCATTATAATAATAACAATAATACATTAGGATAAAACAATGGGTAGCCAACTGGTGGGTCTTTCTATATTCAATTTTCTTTTTTTTGTAAAATACATGTCTTTTCATCTTTTACCAAAATTAGTCTGTTAGTTCGTTTGATTTGATTTGTTAATTTACTGTTATCAGAAATTTGCCACTATAATGTTATTCACAATAAAACAAGAAAAACATTAAAATTGGCAAACGATGAAGGGTTTTCCGTATCAAAAAATACTTTGGAGATAGATACTATAGTTGATTTTAAATTTCCAAAGCCTCATGAGAATTTGGTTGGTAAGACTGTGTATGGAGACAGAGTAAGACATTATGGCTGCGCTGGAAACAAAATATCAAATTTACTGGACCTTGGTTAGACAATATAGATCTGCTGCAACTTGCACTAAGGCCCAATACGCCCGATAGGTTTTTATATGCTATCTGTAAAGTTTCATATGTTATTTGAACAGTGTGCCATAAAAAAGTGTATGTCAAAAATAGAAAAAATATATGTAGGATCAGATGATATAATATTCACACTCGTAATTTTTGCTCACCAACACTAGAGACAAAGAAATAGAAGAAAAATAATGATGTGATAAGAATAAATAAAAAAAATGAAAAGATGTTAAAAGAATAATTGTAATGATGAAATGTCTTGGATCATTACCGATTAAAAATTATGTAAATACCTAGTACGTATTAAAAGACTGAAAACCATTCTACATAATATTAATTTAGTTGAATTCTTCTTTGGATAAAAGAATTGGCGTGGTTGGAGCAAAGAACATACATAAAAGCACCGGGAATCTTTCAATCATGTGTAGTAATAGTAGTAATTCTTCAGCCGGTCAGAAAAGTAGCAAACAATTTACAAAGATAGCTAATAAAAGAAATTAAAGGGAGACAACCATACTAACAGAAAAGTTTGCATACGTTAAATTCCACAAATTTACAGTAACCAATCTACTATGTATCTTGTGCTTCTGACTGGAATCCTTAATAGTAAGTCCATAAAAGTAAGTCCGAATATATGTAGTTGTGTTGCTAGCTGTTTCCTCATAGTTAGGAACAAAATATATGTCTACCTCTTGCGCTTCGACTTCAAAGACGTAACCGATTGAGAGTTGCTGTGCCAGTTGCGTTTCCTTTGGTTGATGAACCAGTTATTTATTTGCTTCAGTTGCAACCCTGTCTCCTCCACAAGTTTTGCCTTGTCATCTTCCTAGAATAAACCATAATAAAGGATTAATTAATGCAAGCTCAATGAGTTAGAGTTTATTATGTCATCATTTATAAGATCAAAAGTTCATGAGCTAAACTCTAGCCAATTGACAATATAAGATTATATGTCACAATTTGCTGAATGTTAATTAGTAGTAATATTGGAGTATGATGTCTCTCAGCTAAGCAAGAAACATCATTGTGGATACATGCATATGCATATGTTGATGGTTACAGCAATAATGGACTCTATTGTCTAGTTTTGGTTTCAAAGAAATACAAAAAATTCTGAAAATATTGATAAAAACTAGGATGCAAGAAGGTGGTGGTCACTTACAGTTGGGTAAGGCCACTTTGCATGTTGCTGCCACCAGGTCTTTAACACCGAAGTTGTGTCACCGGGTAATTTCCCAGCTCTTCTTTTTCTTAATATTTCTTCCCTGACATCTTCAATTCTTGACTTGAAACCCTGCAGAAACTAAATCTGGTTAGTGATTCAAAACTACAAGAGAAACTGTCAAAGACATGTCACCAGCAAGAAAAGGTAGAATGCATGTAAGAATGACCTGTTTCAGCTCAATCTTCAGTTCCTGACGAACTCTTTCCATGAGTGACCTTTCAGATTCTGTAGGAAGTAAAGGACCAAATCCCATCATGTCATGTCCTTCAGCGCTAGATTGATCTAAAGAAAAATCCATCTGCAATTCATCTTCATCATCTGACATTGTTGCTCCAGTTCCTTCTCCCAGACTCACTCCTGAAATATAATTTAATTAATAGCTAACCAAATAGCTTAAATTTGGGAACATTTGAAAGGGTAAAAACAAGAGGTGAGATCTGATGTAAATGCCAAAGATCCAATGTAGTTTGTAGATAATAAATTGAATACAACATATATTCAAGTTTGTGACTGTAAAGACAAGTGTATTTCACACATCACACATGTAATACTAATAACTGATACATACATAGACATGTAGAATTTTGGGGTCAAATTATTGGAACTGACACATAACTAAGGGAAGGCTAACACATTTAAATGGGTGCACAAAACTTTATAAGTTCACCCAGTGAATAAGAGAGTTTGGTTTGTATATATTTAGCTAAATAGCCTAATCTTTTTTATAGATTTTGCAATGACTCTTTCCAATGTTGATGTGTTAAACCAGAAAATGAAGTAAATTTTGGCCTAAACACTTTGTGAATTGAAAATGCAAGTCACAGGGAGCAGTGTAGATACAAGGGTCCCTCTTTGCTTAGTGGAGCATGACTGTCTCAAGATAATGCCAAAATATTTGACACATCTTAATCATACATAAAAGCAAACAACAAAGTTAGTTGCCGATAACATTAATAATGGACTAATCATCTATTTTCAATCATACTTTACAAATGTCATTGACCAGGCCACCTAACAGTATATTAATTATTTCTCATAAAGTGAGTTGTGTTTTCAAGACGAAGTCCAAAAGGGACAGTTGAATCGTCTTCGGGTTATCCTACTTAAATAGGGCCATACGTGCAGTCATAATCATAAATAATTATGAGATGCATATACAGTTGGACACTGAATGCTACAATCGAAATAATCATAAATTATGAGGGAATTTTGTAAATTTGAAGAAATTCAAATATACCTGTTTATTATGCATTTATACTTTCATAAAATACTTATTTAATTTATTTTTTGGTGAGTGAAAGCAATAAACTGTCAAGCAATTCACATGTTCCATCCATGTATACTTTTATGTTAATAAATACACCCTAAAACTACATCATAAATAACTAGATGCAGTTGTTCTAGTGTTAGAATAAATTAAAATCTAAATCATTTAACTTGAATTGGTTTAGATTTAATAAACAAAAATTACATTCTACCATCGGGTTAGATTGATTGTTCTATTGAGTCTTCAATTAAAAACTATTAAAATTGCAAATAAAACATATTTATTTAATAATTTTCTTATAAAATTCTATCATTTATATCAATATAATTTAATAATACAAGAAAGAAACGCAACATCATGTAAAGAAAAAAAATGTAACAACGTGTAAGGGAAGAGAAGCATGCAAAGGAAACGTTCAAGGGAAGTACAACTATCTGCATGCAAATAATAAGAATTACTAAATTAGTTCAAGTTAAAATTTTCAGATATTAAAATAACCTAATCTACATGTTAAAGAAAAAAAGCTATTGGACATCAATGGTATTGGACTTACGTGTATTCAGACTAATAGATACCAACTCAATACTAAATTGAAATAAAAGAATGATATCACACATAATCTATATTTTGCATTGTTTACTGTTACATGCATGAGTCCATTTTCCTTAATATATAAACTTCAAAACTAAGATATATGAGAAAGCTGATAATTAAATGATACAACTAAATCATTTTATAGTATTTTCCTGCTAATCTACTAACTTACTGCAAACAGAAAGCAATATGAAATATTTTTTCATGTATAAGATATTAAATATACTTGTGTGACTTACTATATTTTTGTTTATCATTGTCCTGATTCCTGAAGACAGTGATTAATAAATCAATAAAAAAACAGTTAAAACAATAATATTTACTGGATTAATAAAACAAAGAGTCTTAAAAATAAGCATTGCTCAAGGATAATGAAAAATAAAAGAGTCCTCCATATTATTAGGTGTTCTTAAGAACCTGATTAAAATTTTAATATAAGAAAACCATTTTTTATAAAGTATTAGAATGGTTCATAAGAAGATATACCAAAGAATATACCAGAACTCAATCAACTATATTCTCATTACAAAGCTATAGCAGATAATAAGACTATTTAACAATTGTTTATTGGAGAAAATATAAAATACATTAAGAAGATATAATATTTTTCCTTTATAAATTGAAAAAAATTAAAATTTTGCTTAACCAACTTACCCATAACTTGAAATACACATAAACTAATTTTAACTTATACACTTAATTGCTTTAATTTCTTATTTTATTTTATCTAAATTAAGCCTAAATGTTGTTTCCATTGTCAATGCAGCTAATGAATGGTGACTTAACATGGGAAAAACAAAAAGGAGGATCCTAAAGTTAGGAGTTGTATAACTTATTTCCAAAATACTGAAACACTCAAGTAGGAGATGTCTTATGATTAATTTTTTCCCGCTTCCTTAATCTTCTCTCTCACCTTTGTTAAACAAGTCTTACACATATACACTAATTTGTAATAAGAAAATTTCCAGTAGAGAAACTTCATTTTAAACTACATAACAGCCACAATTCTTGGTTGACATGAAACAAATAAACTCATGTCTCTTGTATACACATATCTTGGACATTCCGCATAAGGTCAACAACATTACAACTAATGATACAAAAATGCATGAGTATATGTTAAGCAAAGAAAAGGAAAGCAATCTTATGATCAAGTAAATTCAGATTTTCCAGTGCCCCACTTCCAATTGGTCTAATTAAATTCTTGGAAGTCATAAAGTATATATACAAATAAAATAATAATAATAAAAATACCATATTAGAAAATTTAATGAAAATAGAGCGATAGTCATAAACACATTGCATATCATTTCAGGGTAAAAAAATGATTGGGTTAAGGCACCAGAAGTCGTTGGGAGTGCCATGGTTGGAGAGGAGGGTCTACCATTCCTCACCAAACTAACTAACTCTTCCCATTACCATTTTCGTATTGTCCACCAGATAACATTAGTAGACCCTACCACCCCATTTCTCAGTCTAATTAAATCTACAAGAAAAAGTTTCAGAAAAGAAAATATGTACACCATTATGTAACATCTATCCCTTCTGCTAAACCACTTCAAACACAATAAACAAACAAATATCTTCTATACATAAAAACTATTAGACCCAGAAAATTAATTTCATGCTTCCCTAAGAGTAATTAACTTACCCGTTTCTTAATAATAATAATATCAACTATACATATGTTAAGTAATTAAGTAAGAAGTAAGAGATTATGGAACAAATTAAAAATAAAAATAATAAAAGTAAAGTAGAGAATTAATTAGATAGAAGAATAGAAGAGAATATAATACCTGTGAGAGCTTGTAAGGTGTTTTCGATATCACGGCAGGCCATGACAGCCTCGACGGCGTGAACTCTGACATGTTGCTGAAGCTGTTCTTTGAAAGTACACAAAACTATCAAATATTGTGCCTGCACTTCCAACAACAATAACACCGATCCATTCAATTGTCTTTATTGGCACAAATAAAAATCAGTGACTAATAAAGAACATTTTTTTATATGGAAATTGGAATGAGAAAGTGTTACCAGGAAGTTATCAAGGTCTTGGCGGTCATTGGGGGAGAGAGAGTGAGTGTGTTGAGAGACATAAGAGCGTAGAAGATGATGAGACTGAGATAACTGAGCATCGATTAATGGAAGCTGATCGATGGGTGTTGCAACTCTCAAACACGCCACGTGTGCAGCCAGAAGCTGCTCGTACATGGGATGAGTCGCTATCTCCGCCTTCAGCTGACGGTGGTGATGGTGGTGATCGCCGGAGACCTCTCCGCTTAAACCACCCATCATTCCCAAGCTTGGTTCTTGCATTTCCAACAATTGATTATTGTGTATTTATGTGTAAGAAGTCACTGAGAGAGAGAAAAGGCAAAGAGGGTTGAAGAGAGAAGGGTGAATAATATAGGGCAGAGAGTGAGGGAGGACCACACTAGGTATTGGAGAAAAGGAATAGGAATAGAGGAATAGAGGAATAGGGTGTATGAATGTAAATGATGATGATTTGGAGAGGATAGGAGAGAGAAGAAAAGCAGAGAGACAGAGTTGTATCGTTTTCGGTGTAATATAGGGATCTGAGACACAACTTTCTGCAGCACGTCTGATGAAAACAAAGATTTTACATACACACAGAAAGAGGGAGAAGCAACCGCATTTAAAACATACTACAACAACTGCTGCTACCACCTTAATTGATTTGTGTGCTTGTTGCTGTTGCTGTTGCTATGTCTTGTTTTTATGAGAGAGAGAAACGAGAAGAGAGAAAAAAAAAAAGAGTAAGCTGCGGAATCATTACTATGAAAGGGGTATGGAAGCGAAGAGAGTTCAGAAAAATGAAAATTAAAGCAAGATAAAGCTGCTTCTCTCACCTGACAACTTGTTTTCTTTTTCCTTCTTTCTTTTTCATTTTATTTATTATTTTGTCGCTTGGATTTATGGATTTTTTGGGCTAAGGTTATAGTACGTTGATTTGATTGGCGACAATGGTTTTGGGTTTATCGCCTGTAAGGAAAAGAAAAAATAAAAATCTATGCTTTGCTCCAGCTGAAAAGAGATAAGAAAGAGACAAAATAGTTAGGTGCTTCGATCACTGTGTTAAAACTTTATTTAATCACATCAGAGTAATGTTGTCAACTTAATTAAATGTGTATGTAATCAGAATTAATTGGATAAACACTTAATTAATTTTTTATTTGAAACATGTTTAAAGTATAAAAAATAATAAAGTATAAAAATGGTTAAATTCTCAATTTAATTCTTAAAAATGGATATATTAATTATCTGATTAGTTTGAATGAATGAAATTATCTTTTAGTTTCTATAACCATATTTTTTTCTCTCAAGATTTTGGGGGAACTTTTGACCAATTTAATATAACTTTTATAAATATTTATAAGATAATAAGAAAGAATCAAAATTTTTTAGTCTTCTATGAATATTTTTTAAGAACAAATAAATAGTAAGTATTTTTTATATTTGTCAATAATTAATTTAACGATGCCTTAAATTGATTTTTTCGTATTTTGTTCTTCAAAAAATCGTTTTTTTAGTGATCCACCTTAAGCAGCAATCTTGGTCACTGTGTTGAGTTGTTTCCTTGTTTATCTAACTGAAGCATCAGAACAATAATGTTATTTTCACATTTTAAATTATGATCTTATACATACATAATTTTAGGTAAGCTTGAAAGGTTTGTTTAACATTTGTAAAAAAATCATGAACTACGATTTTTTTAAAACACACGAAGACATTTTGATCTTAATTTTTATTTCTTAACCGGGGAGGAACATTCAACTTTGATCTTCTAGAAGTTTTTTAATTTCTTAATTTTTATATCATAAACGTGTAGCAGGAGTTAAATAATATATATATACACACACACCAGAATAATTTGTTTCAACATACACATCAGAATAATTTGTTTCCAAGAATGTGGACACAAATAGATTTATAGTATTATCGAGTACAATTACATGGATGATGTATAAATTCAACTAATGAGTGGGAGAGGACAAACTTGGTGACCGCCAAATTCAACAATCGTTAGTTGTACCAAAAAGGAAAAAAAAAAACATTGGTTGCCATTAATTTAATGTTTTAAATTAACAGAGAATATTTAAAATATATACCAACAACAAAATATGCTTTCAATTCCAGCAAGTAGGTTCAACAAAAATATAGTGGAAAAATAAAAAGAAACCTCAACCAATTGGAGTGATTCATGATTAATCAAAAGAAAATAAAGATACATATCCTTTTGTCACCAACCTTCATTTAAGTTTAATTTTGTTAGTTGTTCATAAAAGTCGGTTGAAGGTTGAGCTGTCAATGTTTCATTCTCTCGTTATACACTTTTCATCTTCTATGTTCTTTACTTGTTATTCAAATATATTATGTATTTTTCACCTCTTTTGTTCTTTTGAAGAAGTGTACATATTGAAGTATTTTGGGAGTGAAAACAACGAAAGGGGAAGTGAATGTGTTATGTGAGGAACCCATTTGTTAAACTGTAAAACACAATATTTATGTCACTCACCACCAACTTTGAAATGAAAGGGTTTTCTGATCGTCATAAATTGTTTAGAGTAAGCCTATAATTTGATATTCATTTTCAATCTGTGATCAGTTCCACTTTTATATATGTGTATGTATCAACTTTGATGGGAGACTTGTAATTGTTGATATGTCCATCTCGTTGCACATTAATCAGATTTTACTTTAGATTAAGATAAGCATTTCTTTTTTGATTAATATATTGTAAGCATTTCGTTATTGATATCTTATGCGACCTACATATGGATAGGATGAAATAAGAGTTATACTTTACAACTTACACTGTCTATTTAATTTTAAAAAAATATGATTAATTAGTCTAATTGTTAATAGAAAGCTTAAAAGAATAATTAAGTTTATGAAATTTCATATAGATTAAAACTTTATTTTAATGAGTAATAAATATTTTAAATATAAGTAAATATTCACTATTAGATGATAAATCAACACGTGTTTAAAATATGTGAAATTTTCGATACATAATAACATTCAATAACTGGATTAGTTAGTTTTATATTTTACTAAAAAGAGTTTCTAGAAGATATAAATATAAAATATTGACACCTGTAACTGTTTTAATTCTTCAAAATGATACATTTGGCGTCTATAGTTTAAATTAAAATTAATATCAAATTAGCTAATCAATTATAAAAGAAAAAAGTAGTTCAAATTTTTTGGTCTGAATGTTGAGAAATTTAATAATTTTACATCAAGAAATCAAGTTCGAATCTGACTTATAAAATAAGTTTTAAGAGTTTATTTTTTCACATTTGACTTACTTTAGATTAGTTAAGACTTAAGATCACTTAGGTTCTATTTGGACAATTTTTTTTAAAAAAAATAGAAAAGTAGAAAAGGTAAAACAAATTAATTTTTTTTCACAAGTACTGGAAGTTAATGTATGCACTTATAAGTTGTTTGATCTAACTTTCCTAAATTGCGAAGTGACATATTTCTTTTTTAGAATAGGTAAAATACATATAATTGATGTTAATTTATGGAAAAAAATTATTTATTTTGCCATTTTAGTTTGTTACTGCTGGGAAGGGATGTTTTGTTTTATATTTTTACATATAATTAGTTTAGACAGTAGACAACTTTAAAATTATGATAAGATGCACTCCTTAACCAAGATAATTATTCTTTTTTGTGTTTAATGATATTCATTTTTTTTTCTATTTTTTTACCATTTTATTATAATATTTTAAAAGATAAAATAAAGTTTTAAATACCTCTATATTACCGGCTTTAAAGCTTCATTTAAAACTTTATGTCATCTTTTAAGGTTTTCAAAATTGATCATAAATGTTCAGATTAAGTTGCTGTTAAACGTGTAAAAGAAGTAAGAGTAACTCATTCACTCTAAAATAAAGTCAAATATAACATATAATTTATTCTGAGGGGATGAAGTTTTCAATACTTCTATCCTCGACTTTAAAACTTTTACCTAAAATCACCATTTAATTATTTAAGGTTTTAAAGTAAATAATAAACACTTAATTTAATTTTTTAAAGATAAATTTAGTCGTCAATTATATGAAAATCAATAGTAAGAGAAAAAACATATAAAATAATTATTTATATTAAAATGAACTCAAGTGTAATACACACTCATTTTTATTTTTAAAAAGAAAACTATATTTTGAATAAGATAGAATCAAAATATAATATTAACATTTCTCTCACAGCAACATCAATTCAACTCTTAAAATATTGGTCTGATTAACAATGTTGACGACAACATTGATGCTAAATTTTTAGGAGAGTTAAATAAGTCACGGATATCTACATAGACTAAAAAGTGTGGTTTTTTTTTTTTTTCTTTTATGGAATTTATTAAAAGTTATCTAACAAACATGAATACATGCATGCGTGCATCTTTCGTTGTTGTTGTTGCCACAAAATTGAATATCATTAATTAGGGACTGTGCTGTAACATCAGACGGCAACAGATACAGGTGGAGGGGCGGCTATGTATGTGGCGGAGACAGAAAACTGGTGGTTGAATCCATCAAATAGAAAAGTTATAGAATACTGCATAAAGCAATTCGGAAAATAAAAATCATACAAAAATCTCAATGGATATTCTCTTTACTTTGTTCTTGATTACTTTTGTTTCAAGAGTACGTGTTGCGTCCAAAACAAGTAAGCATTTTATCCATAACGTTCGCATAAAAAGTTTTGAAGAAGCAACATCTCATACCTTGCATCAAAAGAACAAAGATAAAAAATAGGTAAAAGAGAAAGGGTAGAAACTGGAAAGAGGATGCTTACTTTTATGTCGTGACTATTGTCTCGCCAAAAAATAAATACTAGTTTTATTGTTCTTTCCAAATGCTTGTTTTTAAAATATTTTTAAACGGATTTTACTCCTAATTAATATATAATTAATTGATTAACTCACTCACATAATTAATATATATATATATATATATATATATATATATTTTCATATTTTATAACTAGATATTTACGTATTTTAGTTGTTTGTTAAATATTTTTCTTTTATATAAGTAATTTTTATGAGAAATCAAAATTCGTTTCTTATCATATAAATTTTCATTCTTTTGAGAATATCATGCCATTTTCTCAAATTTTAAATAATTTAATGAGACTATAGATATTTTATGAGAATTTTATCAAAATTCGATAAGATTATTATTGATGATAAAATTCTTCTACGTTATTTTTTAAACTCATTAATGTAGGACTATAGAAAGATGAATTTATATAAAGATTTATACAATAAAATCAGCAAAAAAGAGAGAAAAACATGTAATAAAGCAATGAGTATGATGGAAAGAATAATATAATAATTGTAAGAAAATCTCATTATATTTACTTGAGGTGGAAACTTGGTCAAGTGACTTGAGAGGGACATTGTCTTCTTAGGTGTGACCTACCTGACCGAGTTCTGTGGCGTTAGGTTCGGCGCCATATCGCACGTGATCTTTTTACCCACTTTACATCTCTCACATTTACACGTAATAACTCATGTTCACTTTTTCTTTTTTTTTTTCTCATCTTTGTTGTTTTTTTAACGGTGGACTCAAATTCACGATCCAAAAATCAAAATCATGTTGGACTAGACAAAGATACTTACGCTTCTCTAATACACTTTTTAATCCACAGCTTATATTTTTTGAAGAAAGATAAAGTGGTACATTTTTGCTATCAAAGTACTCGGTGATGATGCACATAACTCACATTTTACACTCTTCAATCTTTGTACCAGATCACCACTGGAAAAAAATATTTGTTATTCAAGTATTCTTGATACTACGGCAGTGACAACAATTAATTGCGCGCTCAGGTTTGGGATTTTCAACGCATTTCATCATATTAGAATTAAATATTTTAAATTTAAAAATAAAATAAATAGATGATCCAATATTATCTGATAATAAATATATTTTGATATTATATTAAAAAACTATAAATTTAACTTAATCCTAAAAAATGAATTTATTGAATAAGAATATTAATTTATATACAATCAACATATTATATTTTTAATCAATTTGAGGATTCTAATATATTATATTTCTAACTAATTTAAGGACTCTAACGTATACAGTATATCATCATGACATATTTCTTGACTAGATGATATCTAACATATATCATTAACTGAATAATAGTTTTAAGTTTTTAGATTTTAAGGACAAGTAATTACATCAAAATTTAGTTGAATGTTTTGTCATTCTCAAAAATTTTATCAACCTTGAATATGAATAGGATAAGTCAAATAAAAATATTGTTTATGCTTTAATATCTTTCAAATAAAAAAAAACAATTGAACATGCTTTAGTATCTAAAAAAAATGAAAGTGTTTATGAAAGGATTTTGAGGATACAATTAAGTGGGAATAGTTGGAGCCGATCCGTGTAGAGCGCATAAAAGAAGAGAAGAAAAAGAAGGAGAAAGAAGAGAAGAGAACGTAGTCCCCAAGAAATGGTGGATGAAATGAAAGTAACAGCTGGACTGACTTGTGTCACCATCATAGCTGTGGTGGTGTCGTCTTCTACCATTATTCATTTATACGTTAATAACAGGATAAATAAAAGTGGTCCCCCTCCGTTTAAAAATCACCTCAATTAAACACGAATAATGTACCGAGGAGAAAATATGTACACGCAACGCAACGCAACAAATCAAACTATAACACCAATAAGGGATCATCCTTCCATCACTTTCATTTCACCCTGACCACAATAAAATATAAAGCAACAGTTCTTTTCCCTTATTGTTTTTTGGTTTCTGATTGTACAGAATTACACTATTTAGTACATTTATTATTTGATTATTTCTATTACTAAAGCTTTTTATTTTAATTAAATTAGGGGACAAGTAGGCAGATATGGGTATAACAATGAAAGAATTTCACTTGGTGCGTAATTAGATTTACCTTTGAATTATCTAAAATTATATTAAAATATTAAGTGATATAATTTTACTAGACATTTAATAATAAAGTATTTTTTTTATTTCTGATTTGATTTTCGACTTGAAATAACATCAAATAGATACTATGGTTGTATTTTTTTTATTTTGAAATAATAGTGAAGATATTTTCTTTTATTTTTTTTCTTTATACCCTAACAAAACATAAGGCAGACAATAAACACTTCAAAAATCAAGCCGTCGAATCTGACAGGGAACTTGAACGCAAGCGGATGCGATGACTTCATGACAGCTTCAACAAGACAAAAACCCCATTAGACCCAAAGGAAAATTATGTAGAACTTTTATGATATATTTGATTAAGAAAAAAAACATATGGATAATAATATTTTTTTATTTAGTTAGAAAGAAAATAAAAAAAAAATAGAGGAAAATTTTAGTTTATAAAAATAAAAATTAAAGAAAATCTCCTTGGTATTAAGAAAATTTTAAAAACAACTTCGACTAAGAATTTTAAATGCACGGCTTTACAACTCCGTAATCAACTCTCTCACAGAACAATCAACTCTCTCTCAAAACATATATTTGTAAAAATACATATTTCTCTTTACATTTTATATTGTCTATGTATTCATGCTGTTTACCAAATATTTTTCTTACTCCAAAACTATTTTACAAAAACTTGCCATTACAAATACGTGGCTACTTTCAGAAAATAATAAAATAAAACTGTTCAAAGTTTTATGAAAAAAAAAACATTACTTCCAAAAATTGATTTAAACACGCTTTTTGCCCCTTATAATTTAAGATTGTGAAGTTATTTTTTAAAATTTTAGTCTCTGTAAGATTTTTTTAAAATTTTTAATCCTTATAATTTAGCATTTTTTCAATTTTAATCCTAGTAAAATTTTTGTTTCATTTATCATTCCTAAAATTTAATTATTTCTCATATTAAGCCCTTGTAAATTATATATTTTTTTTTTCATTTTCAGTCTATAAAAATTAATTTACAAATGCACCCAACATCTATCTGGCAAGTTGACAGCCATGTCTATGTTGTTACATGAATAGACACAAGTGAAATGGCAATGGTAATTGGCTTTAACTCCCTACTGTATGTGCTGCACAATCAATCAGCATATTTAGAAGCGTTGGTCGGGATGGTTAGTCCAGACACAATATTCAGTGGCGGCGGGATGGGGTTTAGTGTTGCGGTCACAGTTAAAAAGGACCTACCACTGTTGAACACTATATATACTTCCGCTATTTACACAAGAAACTTAACCTAATACAAGACCATGAGGAATAAGATTTGATGTGTAAAGGGGTACAATAACCAACGCGACGCATTTTAAAGTGCAAGCTTCTTAACAAACTCTGCTTGTGAAATTCACATAACTATACATTTTTCTTTGGATTTTCCATCAGGTCTGGGAGATGAAGATGTAGACGAAGTTGACTGTCTTCCAGTGTTTCTTGCCACCTGCAAATAGCATTACCAGAAAATTCTTAAAATTTCAACGTTCATATATAAGCAGAGCTAGTAGAGTAGACAAAACACCAAATCATTCGCTTAAATACAAATAAAGTTCAATTTTCATGCCCTCTCAGTGTAAAGATCTTTACACTGTCACAAAAGTTAAAAATCACTCGGAAGTATGACTTTTAAGTAGTTATCACAGAAAGTCCAAACTTTTATCATATCTCAGTCTGATTGGAGAATTGTAAAACTACACTATCGAGTATTAAAACATAAATTCTATAAAAATGGTCAGGCATTTGCTAACCAAAAACAAAGATCTTCCTCAAAATTGAAAATGATCCCATCCAACAGTAGTAGAAGAATAACCAAGGTAACCGACAACACTGTATGGATGTGTGCGTGTGTTTTTCCATAACAGTACAGAAAATATCATTACAAAAGCTGCAAATTAGGTGCTGTGAAAACTGTAAAACTGTGTACCTGGGGACCTGTGACCAGTCTAGAGCCACCACTAATGGATGATTGCTGTGAATTATTCTGGCGTGGTGGCTGCTGCTCAAACTCCTGTTGTTGCAATGCTATTGCTAATTGCAGATCAGAACTGTCACAGGACAGATGTTTACCAAAACATTTTGAATAGTTAAAACTATAATATAATTTAAAGTAGTAATAATTTACAAGTTTCCACATTCAGAAAATTACTTTATATCTAAGCCTGCCTGTGTTGCACTATCTATGCTGGCGAGATAGTCCTGAAATGTGAAGTTGTCTAAATATCAATGAAAATTGGTTTGCAAGATTAAGATAATTCCCTTTCAAAAGAATATACATACTGCAGTACTGCTCAGAGCATTATTCTCATCCCATGTGCAATTTTCTTGGCTTTCTACCTTGAATTCCTTGAAATTACTGGTCATAAACAATGTATCCCCATTGACCTGAAAGATAAGTACGTAAGAAAATTTCTGCAATTTAATATTACACAATGTTAAGAACTTAAGATGCTTTTATTTAGTCACTCGAACATGGATAAGATGGACCAGGAAGCGCATGCCCAATAGTACAAAAAAAAAATGAAAATATACAGAGGCACCACATCTTTGTAGTGTAAGATTCAATGCTACAAGTCCAAGAAAACTGTCTGCATGACTTTGTCCCATAAGAGTCCAAGAAGCTCAAAACACCAAGAATATAACCTATTAGTTCTAAGGACGTTTAATTGAGAATATCTATATCTACCAGTGGCGACATAGAAATGGGGAAAAAACATTTTAAGAAGATCCCAGAAAAAAAATATTACAAAGCAATACTGTTTTACCTCATTCAGTTTTTCCCAGACCAGATCAGGCTGATTTATGTAACCTTGGTCCGTGGCCAGAAGATAGAGCTCACCCTCAAACTGTGAATACAGAGAACATAATTTTAGTACAAAGACTCTGCAAGACAGAACCAACATTTTTTTCTCAATGACAAAATAGAGCTTTCGAATGCACTGGACAAGCTGACATCATGATTTGCACTGACCTTGAACATGGTGCTGAAATGATTGTTACGGAAAAAAACACACAGCTCACGCTCTTTAAGCCCATCTTGTAAACAGAAAAGACTGCAAAAGCATTTATAATATATAAAATGTAGAAAACAAATTCTCCATAGCCAAAGAAGAGAAATATATGGATCACATAACTAGATCAAGGTATTTAGACCAACAAGAAATGAGGTCAACATACCCATAAAATGTCAATTGGTTGGCGTTATTCTTCAAGAAACTCTTGATCAATTCACCTAAGACCATAAAAGAAAAGGACATATGTCTCCCATTCAAGATAACAATAAATAGTTATCCAAGAAAATATCCACTTATTTAATATATAGCACCACTGACCTTGTTCTGGAGTTAATTCATCCTTAGCTCTTAGATCAGGAGCAGCTGACGTGCTTTTGTCGGCCTGTTCTGCAAGTACCACCTCACCTTCATAAACAGGTTCACGGTCCTCAAAGTTTTCAGTTCTTGTATCCATTACACATTCCTCTCCTTCATACATGGGCTCACTCCCATGAACGGCTGAAGTCAATGCTCCAGATACATCAGTTTGATGATATTTGACAGTTGATGAATCTGAATTTGTATGGCCTGGGGATAAGTGTGATAATCCTGTGGCATCAGGTCCATGAGATTCACTTACAACTTCATGATCTATAGTTGTAGGAGTGGATTGATTAGCGACTTCTTGATCTCCTCCAGAAACATCAGCAGGGCAATCAAACAAAGAGACAGCACATTTTTCAGGAGAAGGGGTAACTTCACTCTTATTCTCAGCCAATGTATCAAGGCTGTTCTTCTCAATTGTATCATTCTGGGCAAAAGATTCTTCAGGTCCTGTGTAAGCTGATTGATGAAGGTCACTACTCATATTATCAGTCATTAAGGATGAATTAGCTGCCTCTCCCAGTGTAGAAGTAGAAGATATTTGTTCATTGTGGTCTTTGCCAGAAGCAGTGCAATCATCAGACAAGGAAGGCTCTGGGTCATGGATGTCACTGTTACCAGCACCACTGCTATTTACTAATTTCTCCCCAGAAACCATATTTATAACCTGGTTGTCACACAGATTTCTATCCATATTGGCAGAAATTTCTTCTCCATTTATGTGACCTACAACAGGATCACTTACTGAAGCATTAGAATCAGCCTCAGACAGTTTCAAGACTCTTAACAACTCTTCCTCTTCTTCAAGATCACCTTTTCTTGGTATTTGATTAGAAATAGACTGAGAAGAATCATCAAAAGACCTGGCTTTTGAAAGACTGGGAGAAGGAACTCCAAGGGCAGCAGTTGTTGCAGCCGCAAAATCAACACAATCTTCTTCCTGATTATTTTCATGATGAACTTCCATGTTTAGTGTTTCAAGAGAGACAAGCTCTCCCATAAGTGCATTATAGGACTTTGATCCAATTGCATTTGCAGTGTCATAATCCTGATTCAAAAGAACGTGAAAACTTGAATATCAAATAAAGAAATAAACACATCATGAAATATACATATACCACATCGCTTAAAAAAAAACATAAAGATAACAATTTGATAATTATTCAAGAAAAATCACTTGGCCATTTAAAATTTACGGGTAAGTAATGAAGGACACAATTTTTTTACCATAATTTAAGTTGTGGCACAAGAAGGCCACTGACACATTTTCAAGGAACTAGGTCATTTTGCAGGCTCATACATAAATTCTATGTATACATACAAGAGGATGGTTCTGCTAAAACCTGAAGTATCCATAACATTTGATAGAAATCTAAAGTTCTGAAATTCTAATACCAATTGATAGAAACCTGGCCTCTTATTACAAAGAACATGGAAAATCTCACATGATTACAACATTGAAGAACATCAAGGGTCTGCACCTCCCAATACCAAAAGGCCCTAATTTACTCTCTCCAGTTACAATTATACCTGTGATATCCTTCACTGATTTGTAACTAACTACTAATAAGGGTCGCCTACCAATGCATGAGATGAATGAGAAAATGGGTATGGTCACCAAGTCAAAATTCAGTAATGTACTGGAAAAAAGGAATGTCCTTAGACTAACATTGAGGAGTGACAATACATTACATCTCATTTTACACACAGCAAGACTTTTGGGGGCATATTAGAACTTGGCCTAGTGCCAACAACTAGCAAGGAAACATTGTTTTAGAACTTGGCAAATTCATTATCCACCCTAATAGGATTGCAGTTCTATTATAACTACCTTAAAATTGCTGTCATTTTCAATAACCCTAATAATATCCCTAATAAATACTTACTAAAAAAATACAAGAGAGATCATAATCATAATATACCATCATAGTTGACCACCCCCTTCCCGTCAAGACATGAAACATGTCTGTCTTACATGCATATTATTGCCAAAATAACCATTAAGTTGTCAACAAAATGCAAAGATTTTAATTCAATGTATTTAGAACCACAAAATACAGCAAACATATTTGTTCCAGTATATGAAACCCTAGGCAAGTTTCCTATATCCAGAGCAATCAAGTCTCCCTCTTTTCTTTGATCCTTTTGTTTTTATAGCCTTTTTAGGACTGAAGACATCGGGAGATACTTATCATATATGTGTTTCCGAATTTTAAGGATCTACTTGATTGCTTCTGAAGTTGAATCTACTGACACATTCTCTTCATATCATAGTTGAATATTACTTCCTGGATTTATTGGAATTTCAAGAAATCATTTGCAAATTTATATCAATAGCACAAATAGAGTTCAGTCGGTTAGACGAGCAAGATTAGACGACCTATGAGGGTACACATTCCCCCTTAACATGGTCATGCTTTCATTGAGGTCATATGACAAGAATGATAGAACTAATTAATTTCAGATTGAGGGTGGAAGAAATACCTGAGGATCAACAATCCAGCCATGATACAAAGGAATGTCCAGAAGATCAAATATGGCACACTCACGAGTGAATTCAAAATCATCTATTCTGTAATTAATGTGTAATTTTTATCAAAACTTCAAAATTTTAAATGGATGGACATAACTTCTAAAGAAATTAACAGAACTGACCTCCTAAATTTTATATTTACATCAATTCCAGTAGCAAGCCTAGGGAGCAAGTCAATTGCATCGGCAATGTTCTGTTGTTGATTTTCAACATAGCCTGCATCTTTGTTCTACATGGACAAGAAGAAAATAGTCAAATCAACTTATATCACAAAAGAAAGAATGCCACCAGTGATAACAAATGCAACTCTTACATTCACATTACTATTTGAATCAATTAATCTTTCAGCAACCAAAGAAAGCAATTTCTCCTGTGAGACTTCAGCAATATCTGGACTCAAATTTAAGTTATTTCTTAGCAGAAGAACATTACCTGCAACAACACAATATATACAAAATAACCAACCAGTGTGATGCTATAAAACAAGAAAAATCAAACAGATGTTGTAATTAACCCGTCTAAAATGCAAAAATTAAGCATGACATATAAGGAAACAAATGGTTAAATTACATTTTTCAAATTATCAGCTTGTGCAGATCCTATAGTCACATTTTCCAGATCGTACAAATTAAATGGAACATATATAAAACAAAATATAAACGCAGATTAGAAGGAATAGTGGCAGATCCTACAAAGGTGGCTTGAAGTTAAAAATAAGACTTCCACTTTAGTAAATTGATATGATGAGAAATACCTGACTGGATGTAAAAATAAACAGTGACTGGTCTGTGAAAATAAACAGTGGCTGGTCAGAAAATTCATGAGAGGATGAGAAGAGAATATGTAATCACAAAAACATACAATTGTAATCCGAGTTTTTTATTTAACTCCATTAGTGCTGTATATGAGTTTCCTCAATCTGCACAAGATAGTTCTTAGTAGATGATTTCTGTAGATAACTTCACCGCTGTCAATCCCAAATAGCAGCAAAGGCTGACCCCAAAATACTATAGCTGGATAATGGGTAGTGGGATGGATGCTATTGTAACCAATTTGTAAAAGAAAATATTGAAGGGTAAAACTTAGAAGAGAGCACAAGACATAGAGTTCAAAGAGCTGGACTACAGAACAGAAAAACGAAGGGAACAGAACAGAGAAGGGCAGCAAAGGTCACAGTTGGTGGGAAATGGTAACGGATTTGGCAGAAAAAGGCTTCAGAGGTCAGGGATGACCAGAAACTATGGAAAACAAATGCTGCAGAGCTCAGGGATGGCAGAAAATTGTCACATCTGACCAGTAAATGATGGGTAGTGACAGAAAGGTTGCTAAGGGTGGGTTTTTTGTCACAAATGAAAAAATAAATAAATAAATAGGTGCTGTTCCATAAAAGATTACACGCAAGTGAAAAAGAAAGTAGGGTTTCGTTCTATTACAAAAGAGGGAGCAAAATCCTGAATTGTCCCCTAAAACAACCCTACTTCAAAATAGGGTTTCATAGCATTGATGGCCGCTACTTCAAACTACGACAATATCAATCTTTGTAACATGCTCTAACTGCCCTGCAACACAATTCCACGACAGCACCCCTCTTTGGTATTATTGAAAACTGGGGATCATTCTTCCAGAACTATCATCTGTTTCTAATAATAGATAATAGATAAAGGAGATTAAATCAGGAAATTTAGGGACATAAATAATATCCTTTCCTTGAAGATGAAGAAAGTTGTCAAAAAAGATACCATAATCTTTGCAGCAATTCATAGGGCAGAAAATATAAGCAGCAAGTTAAAATGTAGCAATGAATGTGTGGCACTCGAGAGAAGTTAGGATTAAGAAAAACAGGAAAAATAACATCCATGTTTTTTGAGGAAACACATGTATGCCATTAGAGGTGACAATTGAGAGAAATTGAACAACAGGAGACAGCAATGGTAACTTAGCAAAAGAGTGAAAGTGTTGACACAATGAAACCAACTTGTTTGGAACGAGGGAGAGAAAGTAAGGAAGGAGAGAAAAATTTTAAATTAGAATTGGAAGGAAAGTGGAAGAAAAGAAAATTTTAAATTTTCGTCACTGTATATTAAGTTTTCTTCTTATTTTCCTTCCAATTTCTTTCTAACCAAACAAAAGAAAATGCATTGTTACCCGTGTTCTTCTTTCTCTCCACTTTCTTTCCTTCCAACCAAAGATACCAAAGGTAAAAAAAACAAGGGGCAAAGACCTAAGAGAGACATAGATACACAAGCAGGTAGGAGTAATGGAATCTTAACCCGCATTCAATCAAAGATAATTCATAGTGGATTCTGGTAAGTTTCCCGCTGCAAGTTGCAACTAAATTGAGTTTCCTTACATCATAATTATCTCAGTGATAATCTCTGATATTATCAAAAACTGACAACTAGCGAGAAACTACTTGCTCTAATAAATCTCCTAGAGAAAAGAAATACGCAAAGCCAATCACAGATTATCAGAAAGATTTTCACACGTATGAGTAAATGAATTCGAATTAAACCATAAAACAAAATAAAAAAACGATAACAAGCTTTATGCCATAAACTTGAATAATCAACAACCAGCAGATAAACGCAATAGATGAGAGAATTCACAAGAAGAAGAAATCATTAAGAAAGTGGCTTCATAAAATACGGAATTCCATATCCCTAAATCAATCCAGTTATGTGGTGAAGTGAATGAACGAAAAATTGAGGAGATGCAATAGAAAAAACGGTATCTAAGGAATAAAAAATGAATAACAAAAGATGCGAAATGGCGAAACCCTAAGATGCGAAATGCACTAACAGATAGCGAGGAGCGGGCAGGGTCCATTGTCGTTTTGGAGAACGATCGGAGTGGTGCGTCCCAGAAACTGAATCGTTTTGGTTTTGTGAACGCACTCTTTCACTACCTGTCCCTGTTGCTGTTGTTGTTGTTGTTGATGTTCCTCTTCCTTATGTTGTTGTTGTTCCCGATCCTCGTACTCCTTCGGAGAAGACGATGCCATTTCGATGCTTCCTGATTTTGTTTCAACACAAGTTACAATTTCAATACAATTGGCCTCTTTAGAAATATATGTCAATGGAGTACGACTACTAAAGCTTCTTTATTGATTGCTCCACCTTAATGTCAAACCCCCTACACCACCAAGCATTTTCATTTTTATTTTAATTTTAATTCTTTTTCTTTATTCCCCTACCTTTTTTTTTTTCTTTTTTTTTTACCATAAAAAGTAAACCGTGGTATAAGGTCATAAATGAAGATCGAATCCAGATACTGTGTCATATAATATATTAGTACAAGTTTTGTTTTGCAAACTATAAACCAAAGACATGTAAATTTTTAATAAATGTTTAGATTTCCATCTTTTACTTAATAAAATGAGGAATTAGCCAATTATTTACGTTACAATTCATCAATCTTGTACAAATATTAGTTTTGTTTTATTTCACGTGTAATACAATAAATAAATAAATAAATCTTCTAGTATAAAGATCATAAAAAAGAGTTTGAAAGCATTAAAATTCAGATCTTTCCATATTTCATTTTTTCAGTGAAACGAGGTATTTTAGATTTATACATTCAGATATTTTTAAATTTATTTTATTAAAATAAGGTGTATAAAAAAAAAGAGAGGATGCGAGGAAAAAAATATACAGAGAGAGAATCTGCCTCAATTTCTTTTTCAACAATGAAAAATGAGAGGAGCCACTCCAAAATAAAAATGTAATTATTCTATTTAATTGTAATAGCAGTCGATTAGTTAATTCTTTTATTAAATATATATATATATATTTTATATTTTATATATATACATATTTCTTTTTATAATATTTTTATAACTTATTGTGATTCTCTGCATATTTCAATTATTTATTGAGTATTTTTCAATTACTAATTACGAATTGATTTGAACAGGTTCGGTTAGTTAAACCAGTTACACTGAGAGTTCGGGAGGAAATGGGTTTGTTGGGCCTACCTTTGCAGAACAAAGCCCATACTGGATCCAGCTGCTGACTAAACGTTCCACGCAACCATCAACATTCAAAAGCCCCGCAGAAGTGGAAGTCATAGTATAAAATGAACCAATCTGCTATTTACACTTGTTTCTCTTGGAAATACACCCTTTTCCTTTTATTGGGCTCTGGCTGGCGAAAATGGAAGTAGACCCAAAGAATTGAACTAGCAGCTTCCTTTCCCATTTGCTTTCTCCCTTTGACTCTAATACATGGCTAACTTTAATTTTAATACGCAACCCATCAACATATACAAATATAACTTTTTTATTAATTTTTTTCCTTTATTTATTTACATATTTTATAACTAATTATCTTTAGATTATTATCAGATAATTTTCTTCTCATTTAGTTACGGTTGGGACACAGGACCACAATTGAAAAATATTGCTAAGCAAGTTGGGAACGATATTTTCTTCTTTTGTTATTAGTCATATATAATAAATTCGGCAAGTCAACCTGGTAATTGATATTTTTAGTTCAGTTCACACAAGTTGTCAATCTTAAAAAAGAAAACTACAAAAAAAAAATAAAATGCACTAACTAATTTTTATTACGTTTGAAACTATCCAACCATTCTGATAACTGTTTTGATGTTTATCGATTCACTGTTTTTTTCCTTCGTCATATCTCTCTCTTTATTTCTTTCATTGTGAATCGTGAAATGCTTTTTTAAAAATCCTTAACGGAGTAAGAATTCATATTTAAAATCCCCTCCCACCAATTTGTGCCAACCATACCACAAAATCTTTCAGTTAAGTGTTTGTTCATAATTTGTCTTTTTTTTTTAGTTTGGCAGGCGTTTCGTTCTTTAGATTCATAATTTGTTTGGATTACTATCTTCAAAAACACACACAAAACAAAAAATTTGTAAACTACAAATAATTTTTAGACGAGACAATTTTATTTGAGTCTAAAATACTTATTTTATTAACTTTCGCATCATACTAATTGAAAAACCCAACAGAAAAGAGGTATTTTTTTTTTTTACCTCTTTTCTGTATTTAAAGTAATCAAATAAATTAATATAACATATTTAACCTGACTCCTGACGACTAAATGAGTTAATCCATCTCAATTCACCATTTTTTTTAAAATACTTTTTAATTCGACTAGATTTATTATGAGCTAAGGATTATACAGACTGGCCCACTAATTAAGGTAAAATTGAAATTTTTAATTTAAAAAATTAATAATTAAATATGAAATTGTTCTAAGAAATACATATCTAAATTAATAAAAAGATAACTATAATGCCGATGATTTAGATGGATTTGTACATCAGTTCAACCCACCACGAATTTAATCCAAATGGTGGGGTGATAAGTTCTGAATTATATTTCTCGTTCATTCATAAATTTTTTAAAACCCAAACAATTCATATCCGTGATTCTAACTGTGTTGTATTCAAAGTAGAGTATTAAATTGCTTGAAATAAATCTCCATCATTCAGAGCTCAGCACGCCATTATTAAAATATCAGCACACTCTCCTGAATCTGCAAGATATGTGATTACTATCTTCTAAACTTCAGACAAACGGCACAAACAAAAATTATATTCCTAAAAAGAGTTTTAAGACGGAATATTTCCTTAACAACACTACTACTTATTATTATTATTCACTTTGAATATTTTCGAGTGAGAAATAAAAAAAAAAATCCAATCAAAGTAAAGTTTGAATATAGTCAAAATTGTAGAATATAGTAAACCACTATGATTAAAAGTCCATTATTTCCCGCAATCCTGCTTTTCTGCTCGTATCATTCTTTGAGGAGATTCTAAAAGAAAACAATAAGCTCCCATTATTGAAAATCCTAAAAGTATCACTAATATTAACACGTAATATTGAGGACCATAGCAAAGCATAAAAGGAAACGTGTGAGAAAAGAAATCTATAATAAATATATATATTTTACTAAACTCCACTAAATAACAACACATTAATAACGATATTTTTATCCCTTTCTTGAAAGGAAAATAAACCTAGAGTTTGCTATACCCGAAAAATTGGTGAACCGCCAAATCGAATTAGAGGAACCACACCACGTGCCACGTGGGTAGTTCTAAGCAGACAAACGTGTCCAAAATGGGACAGCCACCACAACATGCGAATATAGCCAAACAAAAAAAATATATAGTAATCACAACACAGCAAGCTACGACTTAAAGCAACCGCAATCATGGCCAACCAAGTCTCACACACAACACATTGCCACACGCATCTCCGACCCATCATATAACACTGTTTTCTATTTTCGTTGTTGAAGCTCACAAGCAAAGGTTAAAGTAGATTCTCGGGTATAAGCTAGTTATTTCAATCCACTTTTAAGGAAGAAATAAAGACATCATAAATATTAAAGCCTCTTCTTCAGGGTACTCATCAAGATACTATTTCGTCGTTGAAAAAAAACTACTTTATATTCTTTGGTGTTCTGTTTTCAAAGATTGGAGCTGTAGAAGGAACATGGGTACTCTATCAACTATTCCTGTGCTCCCCTCTAAGCTCAAGCCTTCGTTTTCTCCGCGCCAAAATTCGATTTTTCCTTATGGAAGACGTCACGGGAAGAAGAACAAAGCAATTGTTCCTGTATGTTTTTCTTTTTTCTAAGGTTTTTTATCAACGGTTGTTTTTATTGTTGACTTTGTCGGTTAAAGGTCCCATATCGGTTAGTAGTAAAATCTATTTAATGTATATTACAGAGTCTCATGGGTTTTGTTTGAATTGGAACAGGTTGCTAGGTTGTTCGGACCGGCAATATTTGAAGCTTCAAAGTTAAAGGTTTTGTTCTTAGGAGTGGATGAAAATAAACATCCTGGAAATCTCCCAAGAACTTATACACTTACTCATAGTGATATAACCGCTAAGCTCACTTTAGCAATTTCTCAAACCATTAATAACTCTCAGGTATTTTTTTTCATCTTAAATTATGCATTTTACATTCTTGCTGTGTAAGATTTTGGCCAAGGGTGGGAAATCATGATAGATAGTAACACATGAATCACGCTACCGACCTAATTATAACATTAAATGAGTGTTTGGTCGTATTCATTGAATTTATTCTGTAGAAGTAATCGTTTTCTTTCAGTTAAGAAAAAAAAAGTAATTACTTCACAATCAATTTGATGCCTGAGAGAAGGGAAATAGGAAAGGATTGTCCAACACTCCTACCTGATAGAAAATGAATCTTTTAAATGTGTTTGAATTGCAATTTGTGAAGTTCAAACCTTAAATTGGTAAATGTAAATCTTGTTTGTTTACCAATAGTTTACTTGGTAAATCATAATAAATTTGTGTCACAACTAAATATAGCAAATGGCAATTGGCTAAAAGTAGTAACCTATTTTTTTGCCCTCTTCGTATTTGTGTTGGCTCATATAATTTATGAACGAATCCTAGTTTTTTGAGAGGTACAAATTATGATAAAAATTTTTGGAATTGAATTGCAGTTGCAGGGGTGGTACAATAGATTGCAAAGGGACGAAGTGTTGGCACAGTGGAAAAAGGTGAAAGGAAAAATGTCTCTTCACGTTCACTGCCACATAAGTGGAGGTCATTTTCTTTTAGACATACTAGCAAGGTTGAGATACTTGATCTTCTGTAAGGAACTTCCAGTGGTAAGTAAATAAGCTAGTTTTGCAACTTGCAAGCATGGATTTCTCTTTCTTTGAAGGATCAATCAATAAAATCTAAAAGTAACATGTTTACTATTACGTGTGTTAACTAGGTACTGAAGGCATTTGTTCACGGTGATGGGAACCTTTTCAACAACTACCCCGAATTGCAAGATGCATTGGTTTGGGTTTACTTTCACTCAAACATTCGAGAGTTCAACAAGGTAGAGTGTTGGGGACCACTAAAAGAAGCATCAGCACCTTCAAGTGGGACCCATGAAGGGAGTAAGTTAGATAGTGTTGCAAGTAACAAAGCGTTGGAAATACCACAACCATGCCAAGAAGAATGTGAATGTTGCTTCCCACCTTTGACGTTAAGCCCAATTCAGTGGTCTCAAGAAACTCCCACTGACCATTACGAAACTTGTGATGAGATTGGGACTCAACAAAACCTATAAGACAAGACACGACACAAAAACTTCACATCACATTTACGGGGATATTTGGCTGATTCTTATTCCATTTCCTTGTAAACATCATTACAACAAATGAAAAATTCAATGTAAATAAGAAAAGTCTTATATGTTTTTTTTTTTTTTTAGTTATGATTTTTCTTTGGTAAGAAATTAATTAGTTCATGTATGATATGTGGGTGTGGATGGTTTAGTGTTTTATTAAGAATTAAACCGTATTTTTTTATGGAATGAAGTACAGCTATTAATCTATCATTTCCTGCATGTTTGTTCGTTGCTAGATTTTTTCTACTTGTCTTGTTTTCCATTTTAGTAGTTTAGAGATTATCGATAAAGAAGACTCTTTTAAAAAAGCTGATAGAAATTTGTCACGCTGGTAATTTAAAATATTCAAACATAGGATTGAGTTGTTTGAATTAAAATGGTATTCCCAAGACTTAAAAGAGAACATTCAAGAACGCCGGTGGTGGTTTGGTTAATCGGTGATGGTAAGATTGACAAAGAAGAAAAGACGAAATATTATATAACCCGAAACTGACCAAAAACAAAAAGCATATTAGGATTCATCAGATTTGGACAGGGGGTACAGTTTCTTTGTTCATGTAAGTCCAATTGAGGACAATTAGTGGGGTCGTTTAATGATGAGAATCAATGAACCCAAAAAAGGACTAAACATTATTAAGTGCAACAATATCAATTAACGTGGGACTTTTATTTCTGAACACTCTGCTTAAATCCAATTCTCTTTTCTGTTAGCCCAATTATGACATTTTTTTCCGAGCTTCATACCCAACTTCAAAGGCCACATCTCTGCATTTTTAGTTTAGTTCTTTTAGTTTATTTGCGGGAGATTATCTGGTGAATCAACAATGATAAGATAACCTTTATATCAAAATTAATTATAAATTTTTTAGGATTGTTCTACGGTTAAGACTTGGTTTTGACATTATCATTAATTTTGAATTAAAACAACTTCAAATGTTTTTTTTTATGTTGAATAAAAGGTTTTAGGTAAAATTTTACAGCTTGATTTTAAAATAAAAATATCCAAAACAAATAAAATTAATTTTAGTCTATAATAATTCAAATATAAATAATAATATTTAAAATTAATTCTGCAAATATTTATCAAAATACAATTTATATTTACATATAGTTATAATTTGAATCAAACTCATGAATCGAGATAGGTTTCGAGATTATGTATACATTGCCTAGTTTAGTTCAAGAAAATGAGAAGAGAGAGAATCTTTCAAATTTTTTTACTTTTAGAGGAAGGCAAAAATCCCCCCACATCTAATTTTAGCTCAAGATATTTAAAAAAGAAGAATAATATTAAATTTTCACAGTGTAATTTGATTAATTGTTTTAAATAAATTATAATTTAATTTAATTTAGTAATAAAGATAAATAAACCCTGGGCGAACTAACCAGAACGTAGCTGAATATGGATAGACATGATAAGGAGATGTAGCAGTTTCTAAAAATAGAACTGTTCAAGAATTTTCACACCGTCTTTTCGCGTCTTCTAGTATTTTCGGCACATTCCACTACGATAAATAATTCGTAACTTGTGCCTAACCGAACAAAATTGGCTCGATTTTATACGTATACGTGCCTATTGGATATGTATACAAATTCAGTGGTTTTTTTTGCAAGACACTCCTTCCGAAAAGAACAACGTCTGTAACAAAATTCTTTTTTTTTTTCCTTCAACTGCACTGCAACAATCACAGGCCTGAAGGGTGTAGTTTAGTTGATGCACGGATTCGCTGTTCTATGCATAACTAATACAGTTTTTATGTGTCGGCATAGTCTATTAATGCGGCTCATATATTTTCCCTTGGTTTGGTTGATAGTTGATAAAAGTAGCAGAAGATATTATCGTTGAACAATGTACATTAAAATAATGTAATAAGCACTGTGGAAAGTGTGTTACTATTTTTGCATTCGGTTTGCTCTGTTCTGTTCTGTTAGATTAAGTGTTAATAACTCAAATAGAATGACGGGCTCAATACCTGGTCATGGTTAAATATTTGATAAGAGAATTTTTTTTGTCTACAATAATTTTACTCTGTTCGAATAAGATTTTCCTTCAATGAAGATTATGCGTGGCTTAGCAAAAACCAAAAGAGGCAGAATATTTGTGTTAATCCGAGTAGCAACGACGATAAGCATCAAACATGTTTTAGTTGTGTTCACCAACAAATGATTGACATAAAAAAAAAACGTTGAATGATGCGTCCATATCCTGATGCTGACACTAATGTCTCCAGTGGTAAGTGTTTGTTTGAAGTATAAAGCTTAAAGAGTACTTTATTCTTAAAATAATAATTTGTTTAGATTAGTGAGGTTAAAAAGTATTGTAATCACAAAATAATTAGTGAGTAAATTACAATGAATGAAAAAGTGTATTTTATATATTCTAATAAAAAATTTCTTTTCTAAAAATTTTAACTAGTACTCTAAGAAAGAACATTAATTTTTTCCTTGTGTTTAGCATTATGTCATAACGTGGGTTGAAATTTTCAAAAGTACTTTTCTAATTTCAATCTAAGCATTGCATAAGTCAATTTAGCTTCAGCAAATCGATTCGAGAGTAATACCAGAAGAGTGGTTTCGGATTTTAACTGTCACTATGAATCTCACAATCCATGGTCCACAGTCTATTCACCAATTCAGCAGGTGAATTTCGTTTGTTTATTTCATTGCACTGTTCCATTCCAGCTTCTGCTCTTGAGAATCCAGATTTCAGTATAGAGAAAAGCTTTTTTTTTTTTTTTTTTTTTTTTTTTTTTTTTTTTTTTCAGATTAGCATGTATACACTTCAATTAGATCAACTTCAATATTATCAAAAAGAGGCTATCTGCAATGGGATGAGTAACATTGACTAGGTGTTAATTTAGGTGCTGGTCTATAAACAACAAACCTGGATCATGTCTTTTCTTATTCAATCGGTTATCATGAAGTCTGTATGTTACAGATAAGTTCATAAAGTGGTCGAGCATCTTCACTATTCAGAGAAAAAATAGCGTTACTGACTGAGTTAAAGATCTTGTATCTCACTAAAATTTAATCATACCACTGTGTGGATCGTCCACGATGGAACACGTGTTTCATTCTCTTTTTACTTTTTTGTTTTAAAACTTGTTTTCTAAAACAACCAAGGATTTATATGTTGTATGTTAACTTCAGGAACAACATTACAACAAAGAACTTAAAATTGTGCCAGCATTGAAGAAAGAGGATACAGTGTCAAGGCACTTTTGGTATCCCTTAATAATTTTGATGAGATTTTAGCCTAAATATGATGTGACACCAAACAACACAATCGCAAAAAAGAATATCATATACAATGGCTATTCTTACATGTAAAAGATGCTTCTCTGTAAATTTCTGTTAATCCACTAATAATGCAAGGCGCATTACTAGAAAGACAGAAGAAAATAAATAGGAGAAAACCAAAAGTTGGCTAAAACTTCCTAGACATGTACAAATAAATCCAAGACGCTCAATAAAAATACAAAAATAACTCATGAAGAGCATGGATTTCCATCATTGGCAGCTTCATTGTAACTTCATAGCTCCCGCAAGGCTTCCCCAATTGGTAAAGCAGACCACGATGATGTATTTTACGTACAAAATTTTCCACCACGGTGTTCTTGCCTTTCTGAAATTTTTTTCAGCCCCGTGTGTCCATAAACATGCAAGCTGGAGTCATCTGATGGTACTTCTTCCAAAAGATAATGCTCCAATTCCACTCTCAGTATTCTGTATCAACAGTCACAGACATATATCAATCTTGAATATACAAACAATGAAACGAATTAGATCACAGTCCCTTCAACACACATCTTTACATAACTGTTCCATGTAAACAACATCAAATACGAGTTTAATGAATGTTTGCCCAAAGCATTTCCATCAAGAATGCAGAACAATAAAAATCCTAATCAAAGAGAAGAAAAGAATACGATGCAGTGGCATACCTTGTAAACAATGCATTAAATTGAATATCTGCATTGACATTTAAGGTGATTGCAACATAGTTGGATATGAATGATACTCAAATCCTCAAACAATGGTTAATCTAGTAAATAAGAGGCACACTGGCACAGCAACACTTTTTCTCTCTCTTATCTTTTAATGAATTACCTGTGATTTCCGCAAAGGGAATGCATTCCAAAATCTAAGAGTTTCATCTCCAGCTCCGGTGACAATAGTCTGAAACAGTAAGAAGTCATCACAAAAAGGAAAATAACATAATTAGGAAATTAGATTTTCTTAATCAGCTACTAATCATATAAAAACTTAGAAAGAGTAATGAGTGAAAGAACAATTGAAACACCTGCCCATCAGGAGAGATCGCAAGATAAAGAACTCTAAAAGTATGGCCTGTAAGTGTTGCTAGCTGCATCGGAGAACAAAAAAAGAAAGGGTTAAAACATGTTTTAAATATAACTCGAAGATCTATGTCTATTTTATGACAGCAGATTCTGCATGTACCTTTGACATGGTGGGGTATTTCCAAACTGTTATCTGGTTTTGGGAATAGCCATGTGTGCTTACCAGTTCGTTGACATTTTTTGACCAGACAAGATTACAAACCTGCCACATGTAAAAAAGATGAACATTATTTTATTTGTCATCAAAAAGAGAAGGGGGAAAGGAGGCAGCAACCCTTAATCCATGTCTAAATATGCGAGGACAAATGCCATGGATTCTGAAAGCAGTTATAAAGAAAACTTCAATAATCTAACAATTGTTGGTATGGATATTGAATGGCCACTGGAATAACATTTAAATTTAGGCTTTTTTATTTTCCATACATATTTTGGTGAAGTGATAATAGTCCATGATTCCATGGAACACTAAAGTGATCTTATTATCTGTATAATGCTCAGTTTCTATTCACTGATAAAGCAAATAAGAATTTCCATTGCACCATTTGGATTAAATGTTAGCCAACTGACATAAGTATGACTAATTGATTACCTATTCTTCCCAGTTGAAAGAAGGAAAAGGCAAACAGTAGTGCAAATTTACAGGAAAACGTCAATTATCTTTGAACTAGACCCACGAAGAGCCCACTAATAGAAAACCATGTCAGTGTTGAATTAGGGAATTTCAATGCTTCTTATATTAATACGTGTTTGGAAACCCACTCGGAAGGAATCACATGTAGAATGTGAAAGTTATAACTATTAGCTTCTTCAAATTGCATCCAAGATGTGGCAAACCACATCCGAGAGATGAAACCAGACACACCATAAGTTTGTGATTCCTTACCCTATTTTATATTATTTCTCTATTTAGAATTACTAAATTAAGTGTGATGTTTTATTCATCTCATTTTCCAGTGAGAAAGGTTTGAGTATGCTTAGCAGTTTGCTGTACTTCCACACTTTATCCAACATACCATATTAACCTCCAACAGGGGACATGAATTTTGTTGCATAACAATTAAAACAAAGTGAATACCTGACTTCCAGTGTCAATACAGTGT
This sequence comes from Hylodesmum podocarpum, assembly GCA_026586105.1. Lineage (NCBI taxonomy): Eukaryota > Viridiplantae > Streptophyta > Magnoliopsida > Fabales > Fabaceae > Hylodesmum > Hylodesmum podocarpum. The sequence goes on from JALJEV010000646.1 coordinate 2,194,871, forward strand.
AACTGTGAGTCTGTGGTTGTATTCCAGAAACGAATACTTCGGTCTGCAGTTCCTCCTCCAGATGCCAGAAGTCCATGAACATGAGGAGACCACGCAATAGCTTTAACAGCTGCTGTATGCTCACAGAACTTCAAGATAGGCTGGGTAGAGTGTTGATTCCAAACAAGCAACTGCAAACATACAAACAAATAATTAGTCACTGATGACAAGTAAAGACCAAAGAAATGGTTCAGTGTGGCTGTTCATCAAGATAATTCCATTTGCAATTACATACCCTGTTGTCATTTCCTCCAGATGCTAACTCACGGCTATCATAAGACCATTTCAGTCCACAAACCTTTGAAGAACCGAAAAAAGGGGGGGAAAATAATCGATCAATAACTATGCTGGAGGAAATAAAAACAAATAAACCTTTGACCAGATAAGGCTGGTGTGAATATAAACAAGTCTAACCTCTGACTTGTGCCCAGAAAGTTTACTAACAAAATCCTTGTGTGAACGTATATCTCGTTGATAAATAGTTTTATCGCGACCACCAGAAGACAAAAGAGATGAATTCCAGGCCAAGGCCCCAACACGTAAATGCTGGCCCTCCATAGTTCTTATTGCCTTGCCTTGAGATGCATCCCAAATCTACATAAAAAATGGTTAAGAGCAATGAGTCAAATTATGCTGGTTAGCAACATTCAAGGCATTATCAACTGTATAAGAAAGATTAAACAGAGTTTGGCAAGTTCCAGAGACATGATGCAAAAAAAAAAAATTAAAATTACTCAACAGCACAAAACAGGAAAATAAAGATAACTTGACACCATGTTTTACGGGAAGCCAGACAAAATATCAGAATGTCAAAGGTAGCAGTGATGCACTGGCTGCCTGCCTGAATGGCCAACTGAGCATGCATGTGGGTCTGAAGGCAAGTTTTAAACAAGCATGCAAACAAAGTTTCTATATGTAAACTAAAAGTCTAACACATCATGTGCCTATGGACTATACTGGTGTTTGGACCATTCCAATACAGATACTTTCCCTGAAGGGGAATGCATGCCTTTGCTTCTCTGAGTATTATAGTACATGACTAAATATTGAAAAATCACCACAAAGGATATAGGTACCCTGGCAATAAAAGAAAAGACACCTAAAAAGCATCCTCAAAAGATAGGGTATCCTAAAACTGCCAAGAATACCCATAAAAAAAATCCTTCATAGAGCATAGGATATCCAAAAATAACTTTTAAGTGGTATTTGTAGTTACAACCGCATGAGATTGATTTGGCACATAATCTCTTACCTGAACTTTACCACTGTTTGATCCAATAGCCAGGTGGGTACCAAGTTGAGCCCAGCCAACCGAACAAACTGAGTCGTCAATCCCCAAATCACATAATTTTGTTACCTGCATGCATGTGGCACATTAAAGCAAAATGTCTCTCAAGAGAATGAATAATTTTTCAATTTGCTGCTACATCACAACATTTCATCAAATAACCTATAATAACCCACAGACAAAGAAAAAACAATTCAATCAATGAAACAAAACACCCCAAAAGATTTCATCAACAAAAGAGACCAGAATATGTGGGATCATCAAGTTTGAAGTCTGATCAAAGCACTAGACATTTACCAGTGGTGTTATAACACATGACACGATAAGCCTAAACCTAAACCTCTTCATAAATTGTATTGGAGTTACTAACTCAATGGTAGATAACTCGACTTTTAAGAGAGACTCTATTTTGTTGACATTTTAATGAAGCAATTAGTTCACCCACACCGTTACATCGGGTCAAGCAAGACCGATCTGAAAAGGGGTGAATGGAAAGAGTAGCATGTTGAATTCTAAAAATATTTTGCTCTTATATGAATCTGGCCCAAACATCCTTGTCGGACTCTGATAGTATCTTAGAATTTAGATTTGGATTTAACTCAACTTCAAAAGTTAACTCATCCGTGAAAGTAATCTCCACTTAACTAAATTATTTTAATCATATCACTAGTCAACCAATAAAGCAAGGGCTAACGGTAAATCTCCCATTCCAATGAGCATGGGGAACCTCCAATGGAAGGGGCACATGAATGAGTCAAATACACAACAAAATGAAAGTGTAACCGTGCATTCAGTTGAGGATAGTTTAAAAGAAATTAATCAGTACTACCTAACACAAAGAACAACATCAACAAAAAAAACAAAAAAGTATAAACCTTGCAGCTAGCAGCATTCCACAAATAAACAGAGTGCCCCAAACCCACAGCCAAGACATTGTTGGAGGACCAATCCACGAGATTCAGGTAAAAATCATCTTGAAGCCCCGGCGCATCCAAAACCTAACACCAAAACATCGCAAAATCACTTAAACTGAGCAAAATCCCAAAACAGGAAGATAAAAAATTAAAAATATATAAAAAAAATAAAAAACCTTAAAAGCCGAGGAAGAAATCTTGCGAGGACGCTTGGAAGGTGGAAGATCGGAAACAACATCATAGTTAGACTCGAAAGGCGTGGGAGAGAGCGAATGCATGGACTTTCGAGTCTCGGTTTTGTAACGGAATATATTAGGGTTGGTTTTATCGGGAGTATCAGGTCGGAACAAAACGCTGCGTAGAGCATTGGCATAGGGAGTGTGGGTGATTTTGTTTTCTGGGGGCAAATCAAAGAGCGCGAAATTGGAAGAGGATCTGCTCGGTATGAACCTGTCGCAGCAGATTGTTTTCGATGGTGACTTGTAGCTATCGAAATCTATCATTCGCTTCACGTGCTCACGCCGAGAAGAGGAATCGGCCATGATTATTATCGAAACCCTTTCTTCTCACAGATTGAAACCTCTCTGAGTTTTGCCGGGAAATACACAAGTTTTCGCGGGAAGACTAGGTATTGTGCGCGTAGGTTTTATATTTATATATCTTGTGTGGTGTGGAACTGGACCCCTCCACGCCTCCGTTGCTCTAGGGATACTAGGATACGAACTTTTTTGGTATCTTTTATTTTGATGTTATGTGATAAGATTTTGGTCTAGTTAGTTAGAACCAAATTAAATCATTACGTGAGGCATTAATGTGAATTTTAAGTTTTATATTACGTGATTTTGTTTAGTGAAGATAGATTTTGGTATGATTTAGTTAGAAATTATAATTATATAAAATTTTATTGTGTTAAATTGGATGTCTTCTTGTTTTGAATGGTGGACTTATTTGTATATAAGGTTGGCATCTGAGTTGATGTCGATTTGTTGCTGTTTCAGAGGTTGGTCGAGTATGAGGATAGGGATGTCTTTGCATAAATAATTTTATCTGAGCTGAGGTCGATCTATTAATTATTTCAGAGGTTGACAGAGTATGAGGACAGAGGTATTTCTGCATAAATAATCTCACCTGAGTAGAGGTTAATCCATTAACTATTTTAAAAGTTGGCTGAGTACGAGGAGAAAGGTGTTTCTGCACAGATAATCTCACCTGAGTTGAGGTCGATCCAATAACTATTTCGGAGGTTGGCTGAATATAAGAAGAGAGAGATGTCTCTGCACAAATAATCTCACCTGTGTCGAAGTCGATCTATTAACTGTTTCAGAGATTAGTTGAGTACGAGGAGAGGGATGTCTCTACAAAAATAATATTACCTGAGTTGAGGTCAATCCATTAATTGTTCCAAAAGTTGAATGAATATGAAGAGAGAGGTATCTATACAAAAATAGTAAAATTGTTAACATAATATTGTAATACGTACTTTAACACGATGACCTTTCTCTTAATGATACTTTATATTTTATATAATAATTTGTTCATTTCATATATTTTATCATAATTATTTTATGAGAATATATCATTTATCACAAGATATAATAATTATATGGAGTGATGGTAATTTATCCTTACGTACATAATATCTTTTATCAAACTAATATAATAAGATGTCAATAAATATAAATAGAAATTAACACTAACTTCCTTCCATATGATTTTATCATAGATTTTAACAACTTCACATAATTACTAAAGTGTAACACAATGAGTAATTAATTAAGAAAGTTAGCATAGTAACGTGATGATAAAATATGATTATCTCTCTAAACCCAATATTTTTTTTAGATTTAATTATTTTCTTCATACATTTTTATAATAATTATTTTATTATAATTTGAATATGTGTCATTTAATATATTGATTATATTTTATGTTTTAAAATTTTATAATGTGAATATATCCCTTTTAATATAATTTAATCTATATTTACCTCAATTAAAATCATTGGTATATTTTGTTGTTTCATTACTTATATATTTTGCTATTTAATTTATATAATTTTGCACGTCTTACTTAACCTTTACATTTCCTTTGAATGAATTCGGACAGTTTCTTGATATAATAGTGTCCAAATAATATATCAAGTGTGGTGTTTTTTTTTCAAAGCTCATTGAGGTATGTGTCAGTTATGGTAAACAATTTGTTTATGATTACATGTCCTGGTACTATAATATTTTTAAAAGAAAATAATCCAATCTTTACATGCTCTAAGGCTTAGATGTTTTCTCAATAAATAGTTTATAGTATGAATCTTTTGTTTAATTATTATCAAATCATCCATGATTTTGATAATAATTTAACAGTTTAAAATATAAATCTTTTGTTAAATTATTATTAAATCATCCGATGATACGATAATAATTTAATAAAAGATTCACACTTTAAACAACTTTTTTAATTATGTATGTTATATTTTTTTAAAAATCTTTATATATATATATATATATATATATATATCATTATTACTTTATAAAATTAATATAAATAATAAGTAGTGTATTTAACATGATAAAAATATAAAACGCATTTAATATTGCTGTAAACCGAAGAATGATTAACAAAATTTGCATTATCTCATAGAATTTAATTAACTCTGGTTTTTAAATCCTTCCTTTTAGTGGGCTCTTGATTGCTACATAGAGTACTCCAAAAAAAAAAATAAAAAATCCAGGTTCTTAAGTTAATTTTGATGACTCGTCTCACAATTCTCCTCCATTCTATTTTTTTTTTGTTACAGTAATATTTATTAAGAATCTGATTTCTTGTGGGTTTTCTCTTATAATAATTAAAAAATAGTAACTCATTCTATATTTGTATTTCGAAGAGATTCTGTTTAGACCTTGTTTTTACTCTTTGCACCGTCTGCCTTTTATTAATCTACTTTTCGTATTGCAAAAAATTACCATACAGAAATTAAATTCCATAGTGCATAAAAAAAGCTAAATACAAAACTACTTTTTACATTGAAAAAAAAAATAGATTACGAAAACTAATTTATATAATGTATAAAAAAAACACGATATGGAAGATAGTTTCTGCCATGTATTAGAAATTTTGAACAAATCTGTTACAAATCTAATTTATCTCGTAGACTGAGTCTGATTTAATTTTTATCCTGTAGACTGAGTCGGATTTATAGTATATAATAGATTGTTTTTCTCAATTTAATATGATCTATTTAAAGATACATTTAGATAAATAATTTATTAAAACACTTGATTATGTAATAAATTTTTATTAAATCAGAAATTATTTATAAATTCTAATCAAACCACCATAAAAGTGCTACAAATTACTAATGGTTAAACTCATTTGGTTATTCCCAAATATTAATTAATATTATATATATATATATATATATATATATATATATATATATATAAAATGAAACCACTGCTTTAACTGTAGTTTTTATTACAAAATAAGTTCCAGCTGTGTCAACTTTGTGGAAAGATGAACTTCACTAGATACCCTTTAAGCTTGTCAAACTAACAAAAAGTGACAGCTTTTCTTTACATTTAGCTACAGCTATATATGTGTGTGTGTGTGCCACCTTGCTGCTCTAGAATGTAAAAACTCATTTGAAGCAAACACAATAACATAGGTTTTATATATAAAGAAAGGATGTAGTAGTTTTTAAAAGACACACTGCTAGCAGAAAATAAGGTGGAGCAATTGGATGAAATTCTTTAGCGGAAGTTAACGGAGGTGGAATAAGTGAGTCCAACGTTCCAATTGGAAGGAGCAACATTCCATGCAATAATGGTCTCCTTGGTGGTGTATGAAGTGATTCTGAAAGAAAGAGCTTGTCCACCAAGAGTTGCAAAGGCTTGATAAGAAGCACCCCAGTTGTGGCTCATGCTAATCCATCCACTTCTGCTTCCTTTCACTGACATGCTTGAAATATCTCCTCCACCTCCCACGTTCATCACATATACCAATAGCCAATAACCATTTCCTTGGAATGAGAATCGAAGCCCTCCCTTCCTTACGCAAGGCACTCTATATTAATCAACAAACACATCGTCACTCTCGTTATTAACACATTTATTTGTATTAAATAATGATGAAAAATTTATATCAATTTATATTATATCAATGGAAAGTTTATATTATGTTGAATATGAACATCCAAGTTAAATATGCGTTATGGCGTATAAAATAAAGATTATTTTTCATTGTTACCTATATAACAGGTGATGTGAGGCTTTTATTTAGAGTGAGACTTTTTCTATTATGTAAATTTTATCTGAATAGTAAAATAATATTAGAAAAATTTTATCTAAATTTTATATATCATGTTAAAAGAAGACAATTTTCTTTTTTTTGAATTACCTGCGGTACATAACTGGGACGATTCCAGCCTTCCACTGTGCAATTTTCATGAAAGCGGGCTTGGCCATGTCAAAATGGACTCGTGGTGGGTTGCACCAGCCCCCATTGTTGGAGGGTTGGGACCAATTTGGGGGGCAAAGATTGGTGGCAGTCACTGTGGTGAAGGCCACATTTTTGTAACATGCACTCGATTGGTAACATTTTATCTGAAAACAAGTCCCGCACGCATAACCATTGTTGAACAACGTCGAACTTAAAGCAACCGTATCTGTCCCATAACCATTTTGAAACAAATTTCCGTATCCGCATGCTCCACCTATCCCCATTTTTGTAATAACAAATAAAAATTAAATTCATGATTAATGCTAAGTAACACTTAGTTAAAAATAATGAATGACTCAATAGAAAATCAATTATAAAAATGTTAGAAATCCAATATCCATAAAAATCTCTCGTGTAACAACAGGAACGATTAAGTGAGGTACAAACCTCATCTTAAACGTCAGTCTTATAGAATTGAGTTAGACTCTTATCCCATTCACAACAAAGAACAAAGGATACCAATATTAAAAATTTAAAATTCTGTAATCATACGCACTCAATAGTCTTAAACTAGGTAAAGTTACTGACTAAGGAGTTGAGATAGTAATTAACATACCCAAAGTGGCAGAAGCAGACTCATCGCCATAAAATGTGGCATGGGCAAGGCCCCATTGACTGGGTCGAAATATTCCACCAGCTACTGCTGGCTCTCCCATGAATGCTAACATCATTGTAATAGCAAGCAACAATAAGGTACAAGCTTGAAGAATAGAGGCCATGGTTAACTTTTGAATAATAGCTTATTGCTATCTTTAATTCTAGAGGAGGAGGAGGAATATAATGCAATGAGATGGATGCTCATTGACAAGTACATGTATCCTTTATATATAACGTACAATATTCCTATAATAAGAAGAAGTTGCCTTAGTGATCCCCACGATTCCAAAGTCAACAATTAATATTGTTCTTTTGTTTTTTGCCACCCCCTGCGCAGCAATTAATATGATTAATTAGACAAAGGTATGTATTTAGTTGACAAGACAAATCCCGATCCTAGCTCTGACCATGAATATTATATACTACTGTTTTATTTATCTTAGTTTTTTTTTTCCTTAATAAATGTCGATTTATCCACAGACCACAATTCATATGCGTGCGACGTCAAGAAAAAGAAGTGTATAATTTTGAGTGAAAAACGTGCGGACAAGTTTCGAATGTTCGCACATATACGATGTATTTCATGATTCATCCACCCAGCAGCCATTAGAAAATCCATTATCATTAGTCATTAATTGTAATTATTTTTAATTATTTGTTAATTAGTCTAAAATTTTTCAATATAGCTGACTTTCGTATTTGATTTGCCTGTTCTAGTATAACCACTGACTTTCGTTTTTGAACTAGTGAAGTCCACGAACCCTCACTAAGAACAAACCAAAAATTACAAATTTTTTGCTTGATTATGTACATTTTTAATTTCTTTACTTTATGTTTAGTTTTATTTTTCTATTTTTTAGCTTAAAAATAAGTAAATTTGGTGTCGTCGCTATTTTAGTATTTAAGAGTATTTTATTATATATTTAATATATGAAATAATTTTAATAGTTTAAGAGACGGAAATTTAGTGAAAGTTTTACAAGATTGAAGGATTTTAAGGAATACACGATTAGAGTTTGAAAAGAAGGAGAAAAAAATGTTTTTCTTCCATTTAGTGTTTTTATTATATTTTAGAAAAAGAAAATTTAAAATAATTTAATTGATTCAACTTCTAAGGCTTTTGAATAAAAAAAATAAGAATATGAAATTATAAATTAGAGAAGTTTAATTAGCTCGAAATATTTAAGAAATCAAAATCAAACGTAATTTAAAATAATATACTAAACTACTAAGCCAAAACAAAACAAAAAATGTGGGAGTTATTTGATGGTTGTCGTATAAGTTAATATTACAACAACAACACATACAACTCATCTCTTCTGCTGAACGATCTTGCGTATGCTATACAAAGTGCATGCAATATACAACTAATACACCATTTTATTAGTACACATGGTGGTGTCACATAATACATTAGAAAGCACACCAATGGTATGCGACAGTGAGAACAAATGAAAAATGATTTCATGGCCTACAGGGGAATGTACTTGCGTTTAGGCATTGCTTCCTTCTGGCAATGTAATCAATCTTGTTTTTGAATCATACACCATTTTAGTTTCACAGCTGAGACAAAATATAACTCAGGATGGTTAAACTAATGATCTATCAAAATTCCTAAATTGTATTAATTTAATTATAGGAAAATGCAGGGGTAACTAATTTTATACTTACTTTTCACATTTGACATTGTTGGTGGAATCGCCACTTGAAATTGACAATATAGTCCCAAAGAAAGAGGTATTTTCAGTACCACAGTTAGGACAGGGGCCCTTTGAAGATAAAACTATGTTAGTACATGTAGTGGTTCAATATAAAAAGAGACTGTGTAACCAAAACTATACCTTTAAAATCAAAGAATCATTTACAATTGCCCTTGTAATTGCTTGAGCCAGCCACAGAATAAAGGGAATAGCGGCAAACCAAGTCAGAATGAAACTATAAGGCTCTGGAATCTACACTTAATTCACGACATTAGTTAGAACAATTAAAGGAATTACTATTTACAAATTTCAAAAAAAATGATTTCTGTCTATGTAAGAATGAAACTATTGCCTGTCTGATACTATGGCATTCAAATCAAACTACACCTAAATAACCAGTTAATAATGCTAGAAGTCTAGAACAATGAAATGAGGGGAACATACCTGGATAAAATATGAGACCTCAAATCCAGTCAAATCATCAATGAAGAAGAACCTAACAGATTATAGGGGAAAAAAATGGAAAACGCAAAAAGAAAAAAAAAATCAAGACCTAATTTATGCAAACAGTAATTTCCACATTATTTGGCCTTGGGATAAAAATAGGCCTAGAGAACATATTTTCCCACCATTTTGGATGAAAGCTTGATTTGAGAAAGATAAGGGACTTTAAAAGAAGGATGTTATCAACATGAAAATATCTTTAAATCTGTGTTACTATACGACAGAGCACAAGGGTTTATTACAATATTTGGCAAATATATGATCAACTTATACATGTAATGCTATTTCATCCAATGATTAAACCAAATCAATATTCTAAGTACATCATATTTTTGAAGTATGGAAATCAAGCACTCACTCCATACACAGAAATAGAGTTACTTACAATCCTAGTGCAATCACAGTCGCTGGAACATTCAGCAGCAACATCTTTAAATAGTCAACAGACAGGTCACTGTAAACCTGTAAAACCATGTCAATCAAACATCCTGGGAATAAACGATACAGTCCATTAAACGGTCACACATATTAACACATACCTTTCTACTACGAAGACTGCACCGTGGACCCTCAGCCACAATTTCACTCCCTTCAATCTAGAAAATACAGTGTGTCAATAAACATTGAAAGTTTCAAGTAATTTAAGTTTAAAAGCAATATATTTAAAATATTAAATACCTGTGATAAACTCCAATAATCAAATTTTAATTCATTTTCAACTTTCTGTGGTGAATAAATTAATTATTTAAAGTATGTGGGTTAAGAAAAGTGACGATTCTTCCTTTCTTTTTCTCAATTAATAATGAGACAGCGATCAATATTTTCAGTATTCGAACTAGTAGCAAACCTTTAGCCTGAGTTTCAACTCATCAAACTCTTTGTCGTTCAAGATTGGTTTTCCAGACACATAAGCCATAGACGCTTCCAGAAATTTTTGCTCATCAGAACCTTCACAGTTGACAACCAAAAATTAAAGACTAAAAAATAAGATGTAAAGTTACAGGTTAATTAATTAACAAAATTTATGCATGCTACTGTCAATGAATTTGCTTCATATATACTTAGCATCACAACACTGCTCCCTTCCCACATGAGTTCTTCCTTGAGATTATCAAATTCCTCATTTGACATAATAGCCTTCCCCTCATAATAGAATGCCTGTTCATCAACAAAACAAATTAAGCCCCACTTCAATTTAAATAAAAAAAGCATAAAACAACCATAACGCAATGAACTGACTAATTAAACTAGTTATTTTTCCCCCGTACTTGCAATGCTTGAAGAAAATCTTGCTCAAGTTCACCAATTGATTTCTTCTCTTTTTTGTCTATGCTACAATATTGAAGGATTTTACTATCAACAACAGCATCATCCTCAACCTTGCCTAAAATAGAACAAGAAGTAGGCACACAGAGCAAATACTGTCAGAGACCAATGTTTGACGCTAGCAATTTTCGTAGGAACGAAATATGGATTGCGGCGATTACACTTTGAAACCATATAGAAAAAAAATTTTGATGGTAGTGATAAGTGATAAGACCTTGATCGGCGGTGGCCTTGGGAGAGAAGAGAAATAGGCGGCGGCGAAGGCATAAGTGGCGGCGGGCATTGAATTGAAGAAGGTGAAGTCGAGAAGCAGAAGTGGAAGACAAGGAAGAGTTTGGTGTAGGAACAGTGAATGGATGCGGGTTTGTCAGCATGAATACCAGTTTGCTAGCCATTGTTACAAACAGAGTCTAGGGAATGAAAGTGAGAGTGATATCTTATGCATTTGGGAATTTAATTTGTTTGGAGGGAAAGAAAGAGAGGAAAAGATAAGGCAAGAATGAACGTGTGGAGGGAAGTGCATGCAATGGCATATTCTCCATTTCACGTCATGTTCTTAAGCTTAGGGTATACTTTTGTTTCGTTTCACGTAGGTTTATGGATATGTCTTGTGAACAGCATCGTGCCTCCAATAGAAACCTCCCATTCCCTTACTTGTAGCCACGTGGATATTTTCTCTGTCGCTTCGGGTTCGCCATGTGTTAGCACGTGGCCAGAAGGGTCCCACAAAACATTTAACAGTCACATAGACTCATACAATAAAGGTAAACTATTTACACATAATTTCCCCCGTGTATGAACCATTGATCACGTTTTCTTTTTTTGTCATGCAATTCGTTTAATATTTTTTTTTTTAAGAAATTGAATTGAAAGATTTATAGGCCACAATAATTGACCCAAGAGATTAGCGGGCCAAGATTCGTACCAATTGATTAGCAGCACTATAGGCCCACACAATCCGTAGTATTCGGGGTGAACAGGCCCAGCATTAATCAAAACAAATGAGTGATTATATGAGTTGATTGGTTGGTGGCATGATAAACTTTGTTTTGTCTCATCAATATGTATTTTTATATGCTAATTCATTCCATACCATCATCATGTTGGAGAATTACTAATTTTTGCCGTTGTGTTTGGATGGATATTTTAAAATTTTAAAATAATTTAAATACTCAATATTTTAATTGTCTTGATTTAAATTTCTTTCATTTGTATCTATTTTGTTTGGATGAATCAATTCAATTTCTTGTATTTTAATTTTTTTTTAGATAAAATAATTCAATTTTCAAGAAATTTAAATTTTTATTTTTAATTTTTTATTTAAAAATTAAATTTTTAATATTGAATAAAAATAAATATTATTCATTTTTAAATACTTGAATATTCAAAATAATTTTAATGTTATATGATGAATTTTAATGCTTCAAAATATTTAATAATTAATTTTTTAATATTGAATAATTAAAAATATAATAAATAATTAAATATAATTTAATTGAAAATTTTGAATTATTTAGTCTTATAATACTTTTAAAAATTATTAAAAATAAATAATTACGCAACTTAAACATATAAAATTTAATTACTAAGAAAAAGAAGCGAAAGGGAATTAAAATAACTCAAATTTACTAAGAATTTTAATTTTCTCATTTTTACTTTATTTAAATTCTTCCCAAAAATAATATAATTTTAAATTCTTTAAAATATTTTATCCAAATTAAATTATCAATAATTCAATTCCTCATCTCAAAATATTAGCTATTAGGAACATTATGACCACTGTTATGCTCTTAATTTGAAGCCCATTGTGCTAGGTGTTTGTGTGTGGAGCGGTGCGCGTGTTTTGTGTGGTTAGGTATAGAGATGCATGCTCCCTTGTGAATTCGGCTATAACTCAAGTTTCTTCACCACATTGATATTTTTCAATTCATAATGCAAAACAAAATACTCTTTGAACTGTTATTAAATATTTCAGTAATATATAATTAACTCGTGCATACTACCAAGAATACATATATTCACCAAATTTGAAAAGGAACTGTCCCACAAAAGAATGAAAGAAAAATAAGAAGAGTCGAAAATAACAAGAAAATCCAGTCTTTCAAAATTTCGTGTATATATTATTATTATTATTTACACTAGAGAAACATGTAAAAAATATTATTTGTCAAAACAGGCTATATATTTTATTTTTCAAATAAATAAAATTCATGAGAAATCATTTCTCAACTCAACAAGGTTGGTCTCTTGTACTTACCTAATAGAACAATTAAGGTTTAACTAATATTTTCATTCATCAAATATTTAATATTTTGATTTTTATTCATTTTCATTTTTTTTTGCTAATTTTTACTTTGTAATTTATTTTTAATTATTATTATTTAAGAAACATTAAGCTTATTATTTAATCCATATTAATCATGTCATAACTCAATAAAAAAATCGATGTGATGGAATAAAATGAGAAAAATAAAAAAATAGCATAAATAATTTTAAAAGAATTATAATAAAATATAAATATAAAGACCAAAATTTAAAATATTTTAGTTATTATCAGTAATTAAACAATAACTTAACTTATAAATGACAATTTGAAATATTATTATGAGATTTTTATGGTTTTTTTTTTAAGTGTAAAGTGTACTAATTTTGTTGATGTGACTTATTTTTGCCTAGAAATTAGAATCTAATTAGCCGTTTATGTGAACTCCCCCTTTCTATTTACAAATTTTTCAGTTATAAAGCTGAAACATAGTGTTTTATTTAAGAAAATTGAAATTCAATTTGAATCGTAACAAGTCCAACTGTGTCACATGCCTTCAATATATGAACGAACAGCTACAACTCTTGAAAAGACGAATGGATCAAATATTATAGAAACCCTCATGCACGTGGTTGATGGTTTTGGTGGCATGCCTCTTACTTTATCAGCCATTCTCCCATCCAATACAAGATTTATGGTTGTCTACCATTTTAAATGTGATTGTTCTTTTGTTCTGTTGATTATTATGATTCTCGAAAGTGATTATTAATATCGTTTTAGTCTTTAAAATTTATTATTTCCTATAATTTAATTTTAAGTTAATTATATTTGTGGGACTAAATCAATAATAATTAAATATTTTAAAGATTAAAATATATCAAAATAGATATTTTTCATAGGTTATAATAAAAAATTAATTAAATTTCTAATTTTTTTTCATTTTATAAAATTTAAAGATTAAAATAACTATCTCTAGTCTATTTACTCTAAGACAGTGTGTTTATCCCATATTAATTACTTTGTGGTGTCTTTTCGGATTAAGAAATGGGAAACAAGATAACAGCAAAAATATAAGTAGGTGTGTGATCGAGATTCGAGAGTGACGAAACTCCATTTTGCTTCTGCCGTCATCATCAATTAAACTTCTTGCATCAAAACAATTAATGTTGATCAAATTAGGGCATTGTTATTTGTGAATGTTGATCGAGGGATATATCAAATAACAACCATAGAAGCTTCAAAAACTCCCTCACTCCCCTCTAACTTTCTTCTAAAGCACACGTTTAGTTTCCTCTCCCCATTCAGTTTCCACACCATCAACGGGTCTCATTATGTTTGAATTCTCGATTCAAGTGTTCTAAATTCAATTTGGCATATAAATTCATCTTCCAACATTTGATTGCACTTTACTAAATTCATCAAAGTACTTTTTCACTTTACTATCTTGTCTTAAAATTTGGTTTTACACAAATAAAACTAACAAACTCAGTTTACAAAATAAAATTTATCCTATAAGTTCGTGAATAATGCAGTCTTTCTCAGTGAATGAACCGGGGAATACCAATTCATTTCTCGAACACACTGACCGTAAACATCTGAATACCAACTCTAATGTGTTTGGTTCAAAATAGAGAATCAAACACACTAATTCAACGCTTTAAAAAAGATAGGTAGAATTCACCAACGAAGAAACACACAATAACGTGAATCACACGTTAAACAAACATTTCTTTTACTTTTGGAAAAAAAAATTGAAAAATAAGTCCTTGATTTGACCGAAAAATATTTTTAATAAGTAAATATTATATATTCAAAAAAGAGAAAAAGTTGACACATTATAAAAAAACAAATTGTTGGAAATCTCACATCACTGGTAAATAATTGCATGTATATAAATAATGTTTAAACCTCAATTTATAAAACGATTTTATATAATTGAGTTAGGCTTATCTCACATGTAACATGATATAAAGTCTATTCTAGGATTATTTATACCCCGTTGTAGAGGATTTGTTGTACCCTATTGTAAAAAATTGTTTGGTAGATACTCACATTTATAATATGATATCAGAACCCGCCATATTAGAGATTGTTTGGTGGATTTATCATACCCTATTGTGGTTTCGATATTGAAACACCGTCTCCAAATATGGTATAAATGGGGTACAAATACAAAGTGTTTATGCAATTAATTAATCATATATTAATTTTAATTATGAAATTTTAACTAATCATATAAAATTATTTTTATATTCTCAGTTTATCATTTTTAAATTTTTTTTTTAAAATATATTATTATTTATATTATTATAAATTTTATTTAATCATATAAAACCAAATATTTATATTATATTGTCATGTCTAAAATATTAGCTAGTTAATTACTACTTTTTTTTTAAATGTAAAAAAAAAAATGACAAGGTTTATTATTGAAGGGTTAGGCAGAGTGATGTGCGGATCACGAGGTTTAACATCCGGTCAACAGAGATTGACACTAACGTTAATGGTTGACTATCTGGTTGGAAGCTGGGCACGTGATTGCTAAGCTAACATGCATTTTGGTTACTATATATATAAAGCAAGTACTGATATAAATATAGTTGAAAGTGAAGTAAAGAGTGTGTAAGTGTCGACATATTATTCAAAGGTAAATAATTAAAGACATGGGGACGTTGGGTCCTAGTCCAAGAGTTGAAACCTTGGCGAGCAGTGGAATAGAGTGTATCCCTAAGGAGTATGTGAGGCCAAAAGAAGAGTTGAATAGCATTGGGAATGTGTTTGAGGAGGAAAAGAAAGAGGGTCCTCAAGTTCCAACAATTGACTTGAGAGAGATTGACTCTGAGGATGTTGTTGTGAGAGCCAAATGCCGAGAGAAGCTGAAGAAAGCAGCCACAGATTGGGGGGTCATGAACTTGGTTAACCATGGCATCCCTGATGAGTTATTGAACAAGCTTAGGAAAGCTGGTGAAAGGTTCTTCAGTCTTCCGATTGAAGAAAAAGAGAAGTATGCGAATGATCAAAGTTCTGGAAAGATTCAAGGCTATGGAAGCAAACTAGCCAACAATGCTAGTGGTCAACTTGAATGGGAAGATTACTTCTTCCACCTCGTTTTCCCTGAAGACAAACGTGATTTGTCCATCTGGCCAAACACACCCCCGGATTACACGTCAGTTTTCTTCAACACTCTCTTTCTTTCAGATTCTTCAAATCAAATTAACTTGTTATTTTCTAGTAAAAATTCACGTTTTTCTAGTATGCATGCTATAATGAGTAAAAACTAAAATAATTTTTTAGTTGTTTAAAAAAAATAAAAATAAACAACATATTTTTTAAAATTAATGAATAATATTTTATTCATATTAAATATTAAATTCATTCGTAGGTTACATCTTATTTTTTATTATTGTCTTCTCGTGTTGATTTTAAAAATTGATTTCCACTCTAAATTTTTTTTCCATAAAAAATAATACTGATTTTATTATAAATATAGATAAATTAAAAAAATTCAATTCATTAGAATTAGTTTACAAATAGTGTAAAATAAATCCAATATGAATAGATTTGATTTAAGTAGATATTTTACTCCCCTTTATTTTAAAATTTGAATAAGATCACTTTGTTGAATCTGATCCAATAATTAAGATGATAATACAATGGATAATATTGAATTAATTCATGACACGTTAATTTTCATAGCATACATATAATAAAAATAAAAGAAATGTACAACACAAAAATTAAGATATATTTTATAATAAAATTTAAAATAAATATTATTAATATAAATATAACATCCTCATGATAAATAAATCATTATTTACGAAATTTAAAATTTATATTATTTATATATAAATTATTTTAAAATTATATTATTTAAAATTTTATACAATATTGGACAATTGAAATGATTTAAACATAACTCATGCTGTTGTCAAAATAAATTGGGTCTAATTTTTAAAAACCAGAACCTACAAAAAAATACCCCCATAGATGAAGCCAAACTAATGGAACAAAATAATTAGTAAAAAAAACCCCAGTGTCATGTTAATCAAAGATAACATAAAAATATAGTATATTAATAAGAATTAACTTATAAGTCAATTTTATAAAATTAAATAAAAATTCATGTATATTTAAAATTATTAAAAATGTGTATTAGAAATTAAAAACTCTCTTAAGTCAATATAAACAAGACTAATTAATATAAAGAAGAGACTATCTTCATTTTATTACTTTATTATTGAATTTTATAAAATAAATTGAGTGAGAGCCAAAATTATAATTTTAAAAAAATATATAACAACACAACCAATTATAAAAAATAAGAAATATGCGAATTAAAGTTATTTTAAAAAAGAAAAAGTAGGGTGATAGACATGATGATATACTGAATAGCTTTAATGTTTGTTGAACGCATGAATGCATGCAGTGAGGTCACAAGCGAGTATGCAAAACAACTAAGGGTTCTTGCAAGCAAGATTCTGGAGGCGCTATCTGTTGGATTGGGTTTAGAAGGAGGAAGGCTTGAGAAAGAAGTTGGTGGAATGGAAGAGCTTTTGCTTCAATTGAAGATCAACTATTACCCTATTTGTCCTCAGCCTGAACTTGCTCTTGGAGTTGAAGCTCACACTGATGTAAGTTCACTCACTTTCCTAGTTCATAATATGGTCCCGGGTCTCCAACTTTTCTATGAAGGTCAATGGATCACAGCAAAATGCGTTCCCAATTCCATTTTCATGCACATTGGTGATACCCTTGAGATTCTCAGCAATGGCAAGTACAAGAGTATTCTTCATAGGGGTTTGGTGAACAAGGAAAAGGTTAGAATATCATGGGCAGTGTTCTGTGAACCCCCCAAGGAGAAGATCATTCTGCAACCACTTCCTGAACTTGTCACTGAAACAGAACCTGCACGATTTCCTCCTCGCACTTTTGCTCAGCATATTCATCACAAACTCTTCAGGAAGGATCAGGAAGATCCCCCAAAGTGATCTTGCATTGCATGCATGCATGAGCCTCTCATCTTGTATTTGGATTTTTATGCTTCTCTTAATTGTGTGTTTGTAATAATAAAACAGGCCATCCATGTTGGTGCCTCATCATTATCTTCAGTTTGTTTTAATCTTCATAAATATTCATATATTTTCGATCTTGTTTCTTTATTTCATTAACATGGAGTTCATGATTATGCAAATAAAGATAAAGTCCTTTTATCAATGTGTCACTCTTGTAAATTTAATAAGTTGTTTTGACTTTATTTAAATTACAGGAACTGGTATTTCAGTTTTTTGCTTTGTTTTTTTTTAACTGCGAAATTCAAATATATGAATCACACCTATTAAACATTTTAGTAATATTGTTTTTATTTTTCTTTATCTTTTTTTTCTTACAAATCATATTGTTTATTATATTTATATTTTTTCTCTTCCACTGGTTTCTTCCTGAGTGTAATCAATATTTTTCCTTTGCAGCTACATCCAACAATATTGATGGTAGATATTTGTTTAGAATGATGAGTTGTTGTTGACTGTCATTTGATTTGTTAGCTGTGTATGAAAAAAGTATGGAGAGAAATAAATTTCATCAAACTCACGATCTTTAACACTTAAAAAAAATTATTATCTGACTATCGATTAGAGAAATTTTTAGTTTATGCAAAAAAAAAAAAAAAAGTGGAAGATAATAGTAATATACAAAAGCTAAAAAATAACTACTCTCTTGCTAAACTAACCCACCAACATTTTGTAAACTAACCAGAAAATTAATAGAAATTAAGACTTTTAAATAATTTCTTTTTGTGAATGTATCTTTGACATGGAGACTAACTCATTAATATATTAAAATTTATTAAAAAATTATCTTTTAATGGATATTTTGTTTTTAAATGTATGGATTTGGAGTTAAATTTTCTACCAAATATCTAAAGATAATGTTTAAAAATTAAAATCAGTTAATTTTTAATTTAGAAAATAAATTTCATATTCATAAAAAATTTACAGACCACTCATTTAAAATCGTGCATGTGGAAAATAAAATGATGGTTTTGTGTACAAATAGGACCCATTTTAATAAATTAGTGTCGGAAGAAAGACCAAGTCGAGATGGGCCCAAACTTTTTTGTCTTATTGTTTGGACTCTGATCTCATCTGCTAGCTAATTCGTTCCAGAAAATCTATTTTTTCACTCTTTTAATAGCATTCTTTGTTCCTTTTTCACTCCTCTTAAATTTTTTTCTCGCAATCTGTTGGAGTCTTCAACTATTAATTAGAGATCTTTCAGTGAAAAAAATAACGAAATCCTATTTAATTTCAATCAAATATTAAAAATACATAAAATAAAATATAATTAAATTTCAATATTTATTCCTTCTTGGTATAACTATTGATTTGAAAAATTAAATGCAAGAATAACTATAGATTATAAATATAATACAATCTGCCATAGAAAATATATAGTACAATCCATAATTTTAAAAAAATTCAATTAGTATATATTAAATTTTTATATTGTTAATTAATCACGAAATTCCATATATTTAAAATGTTAATTTGAATTTTAACTTAATTATTTTGATTAAATTGTTTATCTTAATCAAAGCAATTTTTTTGAGTAAAAATTTGTGGCTTAATTACATTTTATGTGACTAAATTTATTGTTTTAATAAATTATATCATTAAATTTTTATATTATGAAAATTGTTACTTAGCTATTATACAGTTACGAATTCGTAATTTTATCATCCTATTGAATATTAGTCAAACAATTAATTGACATTTGTTATATTTTATCTCCCCATTGTATTATGATTTCAAATATCTCTTCCTTTTATATTATTATTTTAAATAATTACAAATTAGATGCATTGAGATTCCTTTTATTATATTTACCATGAATATATATATATATATATATATATATATATATAATTTACAAATATGAAAACAGATTTTTCTAACCAATCAAAATGAAATTAATTATATTAAATTCTCTTTTCAACAAATTTCTTCAAACAAATACTAATTGTAATTATAACCAATTTTAACAGAAGTTAATTATAGATGTAGTTTCTACTTTCCAACTATTATGACAACACTATACCCTAAATTATACAATAAAATATTATTGATTTATTATTATTAACACTGTTTACTGTGCATTATATAATACTTAATTTGGATAACAAAGGATATATAGTTATTTTACCTTCTTGAAAATAATAAAATTAGAAGAAAATTTTCAAAAATATTACTTTATAGAATTTTAATCCTTTAAATTTTTTACTAATCTACTGTAATTTTAAATTAATCCTGTTTAGGGACTAAATTTAAAATAAATAAATACTTTTAAGAATTAAAATAATATAAAATAATTATTTTTAAAGATATAATGAAAAACAGTTATAATAAAATATCTGTTACACTTGGAATATTTTTTAAATTTTATTATTTCATTGACTAAATTAACTGTAACATATATTTTCATGTAATAAAATAAGTTGTTACCCAAAAATAAAAGCAGAAGCGAGAATCGATATGAAAAACAGTGGAGCACGAGCATTAGCGAAGGAAGGATAAGTGATAAGGATATATTGAAGCTGAAACTGATAACGCAACAACAGCTACCAGCGACCACACTCCTCTCTTCTGTTTTGTGAGTCTCTTCTAACTCCAATTTCAACTCTCTTTCGCTTTATTCCCAATTCGAATGTGTTGAATCACAATTCAGTAGCTCTGCTTTCATTTTAAGCATTTTACATATCATTAGCTTTGCCAATGTTTCGGTGTTCTAGGGTTAGCCTATGTTAGTGTTACCTTTTATTATTCTCTTACTTCACACTCTTCATAACCAATTATGCTTTGTTAATGTTGGCTTTTCTAATCGATACTGTGATGAATTTCAAATAGCTCAGAACATGTGTGGTTGTTTTGGAAATTGAGGATAAAGATTAAATAATAAAATTTCCCTCTAATTTCACGGGGCGACGTACGTAATTCGAGTGATTGTTTAGATGCTGATTTTGCCATGACATGGGCTGAAACAGAATGATAATGTTAATATTTTGATTATTTCATATGAATGAATATGCTGAAAGGAACACGTGGGTTATCTGCTTTATTATTGTGAAACCATGTTGGTAAATATAGTAAAACCATTATGTAACAAAATTGGTGTCGCAATCCAAGTTTTCTGCACATTTGTTTTTACTCTTTGCTGTTCTTTCTTTTTGTTGGGTATTAGATAGTTGTAACTTCTACTATGCACTCTGATTTTAACTTTCGGAATTTCATGACAGGTCATTTCGGATATGTCTTGTGATAGTGCAAAGGAAAATGCATCAGTAGTTGATTCATCAGTTTCTGAATGGAGGCAAGACGTTGGAAATTCAGATGATCCAGGTTTTTGATAATATTTCCCCTGTCGCATGCATATCATGTTAATTAAGGAGCTTAGATTTTGGGGGAAGAAATGGATTTAGAAAATTATAAATTTAAAATTACAATACATTCCATGTAAGATAAAATGTGTAAAACAAAATGATGAAGAAAAGAGAGAGTGAAAGTTTCAGTTTTCTAATCGAAACAAATTTGCCTGGCATGTATGGAGGGGTAATGCATCCCCTCCAGCTCACTCCCTCCCTTATACTCTTTAGCTGTACTTTCAGATGGTGAACCACCTTCTCAACTCATCAAATCTCACAAATCCAAACATAACATTAATTAGCAAAATTTTCTTGCAGTGTCCAGATGATCACTGACTTTGGCATGGGTAGTGAAGAGTGGAATAGGGAGTTTATCATAAACTCAAAAACATTTCATAGATGCATGTACATCTCCATTTATTAACACAAATAAATGCATGTGAGATTTTCCCCTTTCATTTTTCTTTTGCATTAATATTCTTTTTTTTCTATTTTGAGTTCTGATTCATCTATGATCCTTTTGTCAGAGAGCTCTGGTTACAAGTTTAATGAAAACATTAAGCCAACTAGAAGAGATATAGTGGGACACTCTCATGATGGTCATATAGGGCATCCAACAGGAATTGGAGTGGAAAAATATTTTATCATTAAGAGTTTGAACCATCAAAATATACAGTTGTCAATTGAGAAAGGAATTTGGGCTACTCAAATCATGAACGAACCGATTCTGGAAGAAGCTTTTCATGTAAGAAACCCCCTTTTTTGATATCAAATTATGTTGTTCAAATTTTTCTATACTTTAGGGTTCGTCCAGAATTAGGAAATAATTACAATAAGATAAAAAGAACACTCTTGAGAATTATTTTCATATTTTGCAGAATTCAGGTGCTGTAATCCTTATCTTTAGTGTCAACATGAGTGGTTCCTTCCAAGGGTATGCACAAATGATGTCCTCCATTGGAAGGGGGAGAGACAATGCTTGGAGCGAGGGAACTGGTAAAACTAATCCTTGGGGTCGCAGTTTTAAGGTCAAATGGCTGTGTTTGAACGATTTACCTTTCCACAAGACCCTACATCTCAAGAATCCATTGAATGACTATAAGCCTGTCAAAATTAGCCGAGATTGCCAGGTTTGATCTTATTTTTCCCTCTTGGGATCTTTGAAATTTGTGTACATATTATGTGACTCTGAGTCAAGTGCCTTTTTCTAGGAGTTGTCTCCAGACATTGGTTTATCTCTTTGTGAACTCCTTAATGGTAAGGATTATATGGATGGCCATCTGACCAGGTAAATTTTGTAGTGAGATAAACAGATGATGTTTTCAGCTGCATTTTAAGGAGGCTTGCTATTTATTGGTTTTTGGATGTGCAGTTCATCAAGGGATGATTTTTCTTTAAAGGGGCATTATGTGAATACTCCAAGTTCAATGGGAGATGAAGACTGTAACTTTCCTCCACGGCATTTGTCATGGTCAATGCCCCTGCCATATTCTTCCTTGTTTTACCAAAATCAACCAGAAGTAAATAAATTTCAATCAACATACCAGAGATTCAGTGGGACTATGTTCTCTGAACTATTGCCAACCACTTCTGAGTCATCGCAAGTGTCAGGGATTAAACATTCTCATTTTAATGGGAATTTTGCGATGCAACAGATGAACAAGGATGTGGCTTCTGAATTTGATTTTTGGGGTCTGTCTTCCAGAAGCCCTGCAGATAGTACACTAACTGAGGATGATTTTCTTGACATGGTACTGGGAATTTGTCTTTCCTCTTCTAATCAAATGTGTTGTCTTTTGTCCTTTTTATTAATTTCCAATGTTTTTTGCTGCACTTACGAATCTTGCTTAGGGAATGCCTGCGATCGTTGTTATCCTTGCTTATTTTGAATTTTGGTGTCTTTGGGTTCCATTTAATTGATGCTCTAGAAATAAAAATTTCCCAGTTTCAATTTCTTAAAATTATAGGAATCTTTTTGGTGTTGATGCCCTTCAAATTCTTCCTCCCCTTGTTCCTACACCCCAAACAAGATATGAAAGCCTCCCCTACCTTTTACTGGATATTGAATTCCCAGAAAGATTTCGGTCTTGGAAGTTATTGATCAAAATTTGTTGTCCGAAGCTTCCCATTGAAAGGGTTTTTGTTCCTTGAGTTCTTTCCAGTTTGTTTCTTACTGCTAATTTTGATTGTGTGTTGTGTTGGTTGCAGTCCTATGAAGAATACCTGGAGGTTCATAGCAGATGCAGGAAACAGTTATGCATCAGTGTTAGTATTTAGATCAATAATTTTTTTATTTATTTTTATATATATCTAGACATGTATCTATCAAAGCATAGGAAACCATTACCAAGCCATCAATTTCTTTCAGGCAACTAAGCCATCTTGGAATCATCTGGAATCTTTGAGAAGTAATTCGCATGATGATGATAGGTGAAGATCTTTCCTCTTGCCAAATTCCACATCATAAGTAGTCAATTCAATGATTCAATAGCTAGGTTGTATTTTGCAGGAATTTAAAAGACGAGGTTGATAGAGACAGGAGCAAGTCTCATGGGAGGATTCATCAGTCATCTTTCCCATGGATATAAATTGCTCTTATTCCTTCATCAGTCATCAGCTAAATTTTGCACATGGGTTGTGGTGTTGTCATCCGCACGGAGGCCCATTTCCTGTTTTCCGATAGCGAATATGAAATGGAAGTTAATTGTAATCTGTCTAAAATTAGGACTTGATATTGAACCTTATATTAATGCGATTCAATTCCGGGGTTAGTTTGTGGCTTGTTTGCCGATTGTACAAAATTTAGATTAGAATTAACAAAACACACCTTGTGGGTATATACTATGCCCCCTATCCCCAATGCTAAACTGCCATTTTCCCCCTCTGGAAAATTTTCAGCGAAGATGCTGATATTGGTTTAATGGGAGTAAGAATTTCAAATGTCTTCAATTTTATTAACGTTTTGGGATTGTTGTGGCCTAGACGATATTGAAATTTGCATTTCATATTTTTATACGTGATTACATGCTGCCAATTTTCTGTCATGGAAAACAAGTCTTCAATTTGTGCATTCTTGACTTATTTTCCTTTGTCTATTCTTCTAACTAATCCACCGTCTTCACACAACACTACTTTTCCCTTGACATCCAAGTTCTTAAAGGATCATGGGGTACTAAAGGCAGACGAGCCATTTGCACCTGCATACACAAGTGGTAATGATGTTGACGATAAGTTATTGGGCTGGAACACCGATTCCCCCATTAAACATATACTAATAAGCACGAATATAAGTGCAAGAGCAAGAGGCAGTGTAAGTTCCGTCTTGGCGGACAATACTTGTTTAGTTCAGGTCACATTGGGAATTAAGAATCAGAAAATTGCTGGTACTTTGTTTGCTAGCAACTGGGCTATCCATGTGGTTAGATAGTGTACTACATTGGTATGATTGCTGTATGTTGGGAATTTTAATAAACTTTATTCCGTAAAAACTCCAATATACTCCAATACAGTGCTAATCAGTCAATTTATATGTGTATATGTATTTCATTTATTAATTTTTTCTTCTTTTTTCACTTTCTTCACAATTTATAATTAATTGTCTAGTTGTTTGTATTACAGTTGTAGGCCGTCCTCAATTATGTGCAAATACGTATGTAACTAGTAACTAGTTAGAAATTGTGAAGGTAACAAATTATCATGTAAAAAATTCAAGGCAGTTGCATGGTGATGCCCGCTATCCACAATTGGTTAATTTGTCTAGTTGCAATCTTGGTACCATTAGACACGAGTCAATGAACTTGGTGTAAAAATATTGCTATTATACTACGTTATGCTCTATTCTACTGCCAGACGTGCTTAGCTTCAGAGATGCTCTCAGCAATTATTTCTTTACATTGAGAAATTTGGAAGAATGTGTAGAATTATTTACATATTTGACATTTCTTTTCAACATCCATGATCTTGTCAACAGGCTAACATAGGATTTCACCAAATAAAGAAATAGAAAAAATAAGGAACGCCAGTGTATAAATTGATTATAATTGACGCGTTTACATGAATCAGAAGTCATCAACCATTCATTAATTATAAGGTAAATGATGATCTTTAAGCAGAGATGATAATATTTCAGACTAAATTTTGCTTATAATTAGCTGTCTTGTTTTTTTGCTTGAAAATTATGTCGTATTCTGATTGATAATTACTTTTAAATTTATATTAAGCAAAACTATTCATTAATAGTTGGTCAATAACTCAGAAATTTACATTAACAAAGCAATTAACTGAATTATCAATGTACCAGTCGACCAAAAAAAAAAAATAGATGTTGCCTGGGACATACTAAATTAGATTTCGCGGAATGTGGCATGGTCTTGATTATTAGAAATTGAAATTAGCTAGCTTGTATCTCAACTTGTGTTTTTAGGGTGAGTTTTTATCTCACCTTTTAGTTAGAGTCTGGCAGTAAGGACTAGCACTGCACACAGTAAAAGTAACTTAAAAGCTTGCTTTGTGAAAGAAATTTGTTCTTGTTAAATTTGGAGGGCAATAAGTTTCGATTGCTTTGCAAAATAAAATTTAATTATAAAGAAGGAATTAATGTACAGAATCTGAGTGGTATGTAACTGATGTGAATTGGGAAGCTTTGATCCATTATTTTTGAGCAAATTGCTAATTTGTTCAAAAATAATGGATCAGACTTCCTAATTTACATCATTCAAATTCACGTGAAAATAATGCATCAGACTTCCCAATTCATTACCGTAACTATATAATATGGTTGCTGTAACCCAATAAAGCCTTGATCAATGTAGTCTCCCAGCTCAGCTAAAGAAGATACATAGAGTTCATTGATTCTACCTTACCGGTGTAAGACCAAAACTCAGTTATCTTACAGAAAAACTACCCCCTTTAGACTTGATTGAGAAACGAGAAGTGCCGGTAACACATTTTTTAACATACAAAATTATGAGAAAGATTGGTTAAATAAGAAGTGAGACATATTAATTTGATTTGATTGGTTGTACCGAAAAAGCTTTTGTTTGATTAATTAATTAAATAGGAATACTAAAAGGAATAAGGAGAAAGTAATTTGAGAGCAACAATTTCATACTTTTAAGAGACTTACAGTTGAAATCAACAGTTAAGAAAGTGAAATAAGCCCCTAGATGTCACTGCACTGCACCTTTGCAGAGATCTGGTCACAATCATTATTCCTATAATACAAAAATAACATGTTTCTCTAACTTGTCCAAATTTTCACTCGAAGATGACAGCTACAGGGCTGGTAACAGAGTACTTGCCAGATACCCACCTGATAGACCCCTCAGCAAAAGTGTGATTCCTTCTATTCATTTTGTTTTCAGGAATAAATCCAACTGTGTATGAAACCTTTTGCTTCACTTCCGTGAATGTTATCACATCAGGGATTATGCTCACTTCTACTGCCAAAGGTACATCAACTTCAACAGAATAGGTTATGTTGGCTGGTCCAACATTGGTCAAAGTTCTGGTGTAGAGCTGTGTACTAGAACCCAACCGAATTGAAAACGAGGGATAATTGAGTTGTGCTTCAGCTATGCTTTTCATCTGGGAACATTCAACTTTTCGGTTCAAAATAAGTCCAACTTGTTTGTCAGTGTAATTTAAACCACACAAATAAGGAATGTAATCAGTTGGTTGAATATCATATACAAGCCCTGGATCATTGGCCTTCAAAGGGTTAACATGTCCAGCACCAGCGGCAAACACATCAGCTGGTACAAGCCTTTGATCCAATATGAGTATCCCTCCAAGGTTCACTGTATTAGCACTGGTCATGATTGCTGATTTTATTGCAGCAGGTGACCAGTCTGGATGAGAGTTTTTCAACAAAGCAGCAATGCCACTGAGATGAGGACAAGACATTGAGGTTCCTGAAATTATGTTGAATGGAGGAACATGTTTGTCTAAAGACACAGGCCATGCAGCTAGAATGTTCTGTCCTGGTCCAATGATGTCTGGCTTCAGAATTCCCGGGCTCGCAACACTTGGACCTCTTGAGGAAAAAGAAGTAACTGCAGGTGCAACTGAACTTCCAATAACTGTTCCACCGAACAAGATTGTAGCCGTTGGTGTTGAGGTTGAGTTTATGTAATTTTTTATGGCTAATCCAGCTGCATAACTGACGTGTGTAGCAGGAAGAACATGAATATCAGCAAAGGGATTGAAGTCTTCAACTTGTGAGTTCATGAGGATCATGGCCGCACCACCATTGTTTTTAACTTCTTGTCCTTTGTCTACTCTTCTAACGAATCCACCAACCTCACACAACACTACTTTTCCCTTTACATCCAGGTTACGTAAGGATCCTGGGGCACAAAAGGTGGATGAATCATTTCCATTTGCACCTGCATTCACAAGTGGTAGTAACGTGGATGAGAAGTTATTGGGTTGGAACACTGATTGCCCATTCAACTCGATCCCGTTGCCAAGTTTTGCTGTTGCTAGGATTCTTCTGTCAATGGTGCTTGCACCAACGGTGAGAATCCATGGAGCCTCATTAGACAAAGTGGAATATTCAGGACCAGAGTTTCCAGCTGAACAACTAACGAAAATTCCCTTCTGAATTGCACTGAATGCGCCGAGTGCAATTGGATCATCAAAGAAAGGAAAAGAGGGTCCTCCAAGGGAGAGAGAAAGAACATCCACACCATCTTCAATGGCAGTGTCCATTCCAGCTAAAATTGCACTTTCAGTACAACCAAAGCGGTTGCATACCTTGTACATTGCTAAGTGTGCATCAGGTGCCATACCAACTGCTGTACCCTTTGCATTGCCAAAGACATTTGCACCTTGGACTGGTCTTCCTGCGGCTGTGCTTGCTGTGTGTGTTCCATGACCAACATCATCCAGCGGAAGGGATGAGTTGGTGCTTTTGACAAAATTTCTTGCACCAATTAGCTTGTTATTGCACGTCTTTCTCCCTGTGAATTGACAAAGGCCATTCCATTTTGCTGGTGGAAAGGGCATTCCTTCATCAGAAAAAGAAGGGTGGTGAGGGGTTATCCCTGTATCCAGAATTCCAATTATGATGCCTTTGCCAGAATTGGAATTGCTCCATAGTCCTTGTCCTTGTTTCAACCCCAAGAAGCTTGGAGTGTGAGTTGTGTGTAAGGGGAAGGTCCTCTCAGGACGGATTGACACAACCTCCTCTTTCTCTTGAAGAGCTTCAGCTTCTTCTGGTGTCAGTTTCACAGCAAATCCATCCACCACGTTACGGTATGAGAAAGTAATGCGTTGCTGCTTCTCTATTTTTGTACTATCTGGCAGAAGGGAATGGTGCCAATCATGGAGGTCATTAGACTGAAGAGAATCATCACCATTTTCCTGATGCTTTTTAACGCGAACAATGTAAGTCAACATGCTGCTTTCAGCATCAAGTTCCTCGGTTGACAAATAACGTTTTGCATTTGCAAACCCGAATTTTGGAATTTGGTGTGCTGAAGTTGGACATATAGTTAGCACCAAAATGAGAGCAAGAGGAAGAGGCAATGCAAGTTCCATCTTGGTGGATAATACTTGCTTGGTTATGGTCATGTTGGGAATAAAAAATCAGAAATTCTCTGGTTCTTGTATTGCTAGTAACTGGGCTATCCATGTGGTTATATACTGCAGAGTACATTGGTGTTAACGATGGTTCTGTTGTATGTAGGGATTGTATACTATGCCAAGGTATATACGAAGAAACCAGTAAGTAGCTAGCTGGTTAGAAATTATCAAGGTAACCAATTATCACACAAATTAAGGTTGTTGTATGGAATTGCCCGCTATCCTTTATTGGTTTGTCTGGTTGCCGTGTTGGTAACACTAGAAACAAAGTCAATGAACTTGGTGTAAAAATATTGTTACTACGCCTATGCACTATTCTACTCAGCAATTAATCATATGTATTGAGAAATCGGGGAGACTGTGTACAAATACTTGCACATTTAGCATTTCTTTTCAACATCCTCTTGTCAAACAGGCAAACATAGGATTTCACCAACTATAGAAACAAGAAAAAAGAAGGGAATGTCAAGAGTATAACGACACAAAAAATTATTACAATTGACATTGTAATGAATAGGAAGTAATCATCAATCCATTAGCTTTAAGTTAGTTAAACGATGATCTTTAAGAAAGTTGAAAAATATTTGATAAATAACTAAATTAGTTAAATGATGATCTTTAAGAAAGTTGAAAAATATTTGATAAATAATTACAATAAATAGAATCAGTTATGAAAATAAGTAAAACTAGTTATAAAACATGAAGAGAGAAATAAATTTATCATATAAAAATTATACTTAAATATCTTATTTAAATATTTTATCAACATATGTTTAAATTTTTTTATCTCTTCCTATTATATCATATAATTTATCACATTTATATTTTTTCCTGTCTCTCTTCTCAATAGGTGTCTACTAGTATTGTCCTAAAGAGTCTCTAGGGTGGATTGGGCAAAAGAAAAGAGAAAGAGAGATAAATAATTAAATATAATGAAAAGCAAGAGAAATAAGAAGAAAATGAGATGGAAGAAGAGAAAATAATTAAATATTAAATATTTTCATATTATATTTATAAGAAATATTAGGGCTTGTATAGCTTATAATATACATTTCTATTATTTTTTTAATATATTTAAGATAATTTTCTGAGTCTCACATTTTATTTTATATTTTTTTTTATAAATTTTAATCAACTAGAAAGATATACTAAGAAGAATGTATCGGTGACACTTTTCCATAAAGAAACCTATATTAATGGCATATTCAACGTGTTAACTTGAAGGGTAAAAAGAAATTGACCACAAGCATCTTCAAACATTTCTTACGGTAAATGTGTATAATTAAGTAATGATATCTAAACATTTCAAAAATATGAAATATTTTGTTGATCTTTATTGTTTCTTCTTCTTATCTACTTT
Source organism: Hylodesmum podocarpum (assembly GCA_026586105.1). Classification (NCBI taxonomy): domain Eukaryota; kingdom Viridiplantae; phylum Streptophyta; class Magnoliopsida; order Fabales; family Fabaceae; genus Hylodesmum; species Hylodesmum podocarpum. The sequence continues at coordinate 2,225,362 of JALJEV010000646.1, forward strand.
TTTTTGTCACATTATATTAGTTATGATATTTATATTTATTAAAATATTTAGATATCATTACTTAATTATACACTTTCTTCATAAAAAATGTTCAAAAATGCCTGTAAAAAATCAGTAAAAGAAATTCTAAGTAATATTCGGTGCACGCTTCAAATTAACATACGTACCAAATTATAAACAATTCTTCTCATAATTAATGAGAATGACGAGATTAAGACCAAAAAGATTTTTGGTTAATTACTGAACAAATTTTCTATGATGTTGAATTTTATGAAAATTATTTTGTGAGTTTTGTCAAAGACATTTGGATTATTTAAATCGGAGGATTAATATCAACATTTTGACCAAACACTTTATTTAGAAAATAATCTCATTTAAAAATAATAAGTGCTGGTACAAATGACGTTCAAACCATATGAAATCTTAATACAAGAAGTTATATTTGCTAATAAATTTATGAACTTCTACTGATTTACTAAGGGACATAACACAATGGACTAGCTCTTGAATATTGGTAGACATTTTACTCCCTTCTTTATTTCATGAAAATTTCGTGACCTTGATGCGTGCATGAATGCATCACTTGAAAATGACAGATATGGGGATCCTAACAGCGCGTTTATCAGACACTCTAACCCATGTTAGAGAACCCTGAGCAAAAGTATGGTTTCCTCTATCTTCTTTGGCTCCTGGTAAAAACTCTACAGAGAAAGTAACCTTTTGGTTCATCTCGGTGAATGTTATCTGAGTAGGGTTAATGCTTATCCCCGTGGCCAAAGGCACCTCAAGATTAACCGCGTAACTTGACTTCGCAGGTCCAACATTGGTCAACGTTCTGGTGTAGTACTGTGAACTAGACCCCAACAGAATAGAAAATGAAGGATAATTCAGCTGTGCTTGCGGGATGCTTTGCACCTTCGAGCATTCAACATTTTGGTTCACAATAAGTCCAACTTGTTTGTCAGTGTAGTTCAAACCACACAAATATGAAATGTAATCACTTGGCTCAATATCATAAACAAGCCCTGGATCATTCGCTCCATTAGGATTAACATGCCCTGCACCAGTGGCAAATACATCAGCAAGTAGATGCCTTTGGTCCAATATGGGTCGATCAGCAAGGTTGTCAGTGTAAGCAGTGGTCATGATTGCTGATTTGATAGCAGCAGGTGACCAATCAGGGTGTGCACTTTTGAGCAATGCAGCGATACCACTTAGGTGAGGACAAGACATTGATGTTCCTGAAATAACGTTATATGCTGGGGTACTGTTGTCTACAGATTCATCCCATGCAGCTAGAATGTTCACTCCAGGTCCAATTATGTCAGGTTTTAGAATACCGGGACTTGCCTGGCTTGGACCTCTTGAAGAAAAGAAAACAACTGTAGGAGCAAGTGGGTCACCAATCACGGTTCCTTTGAATGAAATTGTTGCTGTTGGTGCATTGGTTGAGTTTATGTAAGACTTTATGGCCAACCCTGCATAGTAACTAACTTCTACTGCTGGCAAAACATTTGCCAAAGCGAAAGTGCTGAAGCCAAAGAGTTCTGGGTTGGCGAGAATCATGGCCACACCACCACCATTTAGAACCTCTTTGCCTTTGAGGACAGCTGGAAAGCCTCCACCTATGTCGCATACTACCACCTTTCCTTTGATATCAACGTTGTTTAAGGATCCTGGGAGACAGAAACCTGAGGAGCTGCTTCCATTTGCACCAGGATACACGAGTGGCAACAAACTTGGCGAAAAGTCATTGGGTTGGAACAGAGTTTCTCCTTCATATGCTGCACCGTTTCCAAGCACAGCTAATGCTGCTATTTTTCTGTCAATGGTGCTTGCACCAACGGTAAGAATCCATGGAGCCTCATTAGACAAAGTAGAATAAAAGGGACCGCTGTTTCCAGCTGAACAACTAACGAAAATTCCCTTCTGAATTGCACTGAATGCGCCGAGTGCAATTGGATCATCAAAGAAAGGAGAAGAGGGTCCTCCAAGGGAGAGAGAAAGAACATCCACACCATCATCAATGGCAGCGTCCATTCCAGCTAAAATTGCACTTTCATAACAACCTAGGATGTCGCATACCTTATACATTGCTAAGTGTGCATTAGGTGCCATACCAACTGCTGTACCATTGGCATTGCCAAAGACACTAGCACCTTGAACAAATCTTCCTGCAGCTGTGCTTGATGTGTGTGTTCCATGACCAACATCATCCAGCGGAAGGGACGAGTTCGTGCCTTTGATAAAATTTCTTGCACCAATGAGTTTGTTGTTGCAGGTCCTTCCCCCTGTGAACTCACAGGTTCCATTCCATTTTGGCGGTGGAGGAAGCATTCCTTCATCAGAAAAAGAAGGGTGGTCAGGTGTTATACCTGTATCCAGAATTCCAATTATGATTCCGTTGCCAAAACTGGAATTTCTCCATAATCCTAGTCCTTGTTGCAACCCCAAGAAGCTTGGGCTGTGAGTTGTGTGTAAGGGAAAGGTCCTTTCAGGATGGATTGACACAACCTCCTTCTTCTTTTGAAGAGTTTCTGCTTCTTCTGGGGTGAGTTTCACAGCAAATCCATCAATCACGCTGCGGTATGAGAAAGTAATGCGTTGCTGGTTATCTGATTTTGTGCTGGCTGGTAGAAGGGAATGGTACCAACCATGCAAGTCCTTAGACTGAAGAGAATCATCACCACCTTGATTCTTTTTAACGCGAACAATATAAGTCAATAAGCTGCTCCCAACGTCGGGTTCCTTGGTTTGCAAATAACTTTTTGCCTTTGCAAAACCGAATTTTAGATTTTGGTGTGCTGAAGTTGGACATATAGTTAGCACAAAAATAAGAGCAAGAGCAAGAGGCCATGCAAGTCCCATCTTGCCTTGTTTGGGTATAGGTGTTAGAAATTAAGAAACATAAAAATGCTTTGTAGTTGTTAGTAACTGTGATAACATGTGTTTATATACTGTCATGTAGTATAGGTGTTAACGATGGTTGTATGTAGGGAATACTGATATTGAAAATTATCTAGGTGCCGCCAGTGGGTAGCTAGCTGGTTAGGAATTATCAAGGTAAGAAATAATCACATAATTTAAGGCAGATGCATTGTGATGCCCACTATGTTTTATGTTTTGTCTGGTAACCAGTCAAAGTAGCATTAGACCAATTCATGAAATTGATGTAAAAAATTGTTATTACGTTATGCCCTATTCTTCTTCTGCCATAAGTGCCTAGCTTCAGATAAGCTCACGGCAATTAATTATTTGCATTGAGAAATCCGGGAGACTCTCTATATAAATATTTCTACATTTGACATTTCTTTTTTACATCCTTCTGTCATCTAATAAAATTATTAACTGATCCTAAATATGTTCATGTAATATGTATTAAATTATGATTAGTTTTTTCTTTAACATAAATCATGTAAAATTTGATGATGACTATAGGTTTTGGTGATAGTTTTGGACTATAAATATAATTTTTCTCCCAAAACAGGTCAACATAGGATCTCACCAAATAAAGAAATAGAAAAGAAAGGGAACATCAGAGTATAACGACGCAAAGCTGATTCTATTTTCGGCAGCAATAATTTTATTTTTCATTTTTTACAAAACTATATCGTATTTTGACCTATAATAACTTGTCTTGACGTTGAAATTTATATGAATTAAGATTTAATTAAAAGAAACTATTCAGTTTTAGATAGGGAAAAATTCAGAAATATGGCTGCTTATAGCTTTTAGTGAAAACAGATCACGTCCTGATTCTCCAGCCAAAACAATTAGAAGGAAAGGTAGAGAGATAATAGAGAAATAAAGTTGAGAGATTAAGAGTGAGGAGGTGCTGGAGAGTATCAAGTCCAATTTTTAGTACTTTACTCTGGCTAAGTATAAAAGAATAAAATACAGCTTTCATAACCAAAAAATTATAGCTTAAATGTGTAGAAATCACTTGAGTAAGAGTAATGAAATTCATTCAGCTTAAAATCGAGAGAAAATGAATACGATAAACAGATGGATAAATGTGATGAAAAAGAAAAAGAGAATAAGAAATAAGAAAAAGTAAGATGAGAGAGAAATTAAATGATTCAATGATAAATATTCTTTTTATTATATTTAAGCGAAATATTTTAAATACATTATCTCATATACTTTCAATGATGTGAATATATTTTAAAAATGACAAATTTTTGTGTATTATATATCTTATTTAATATTTATTTTTTTGATTTTATAGTGTTTCTAAATAAATTTTAACACATTAAAAAGGGTGGGTTAAAAGAGTAAATGACGTTATCAGAAGTATAAGATAAAGGAAAGCTGCACTTATAAAAAGTGCTGATGGAATATTCCACATTAACCTGAACCGTGCATGAGAATTACCGGTACTTTCTATAACCATTTTATGGTAAACATCTTTAAACATTCCCAAGTCAAAATTTCTGTAATTAAATATGGAGAGGTGTTATTTAGTACGGATAGTTTATGTGTACGACGCTGCATGAAATGTGTCAATAGCCAATAAAATAACAGCGGTAATCAAGCTTATTTACAAAATTTTATATCCTACCTACGTACTAATTTAAGTATGGGTTAGTTTCTTTATTGATCTCCTAATTGGAGGTTTAGAACGCTTTAACGACCGTAGATTAAGATATCAAAAAGTCCTCATTTGATTTTACCGATAAAAATTGCTACTTACTTTTCTGTATAAAAATCATTGAATCCTTATATTTTTTTAATGTCAACTTTTCTATTTAAATTATTGGATCTGCAATTTGTTTTATGTAGCAATATATTGAAATAGAAGTATAGCTTATTTCTCATTTACTTACACACGCAACAAATTTAAGATTCCTCTGTCAGAAAAAATAACATTAAGTTAAAATATGATTTTCTACTTACTTAATATAGATATAAATAATGTATTTGCAATGACGTGAAAGAATATGTCAAACTAATTTTTCTTTTAATTGTTTTCTCACGCAGACATTTCACATATTTCAATATAATAATTATAAATTATATAAAATTGATTTATTTATATAACTTTAATATTTTAATTGGATAACAATTTTTAACCCGTCCATTATGAAGGTCGTCTAGTTTTGGGTTAAGATGAGATCGATTTCTGTATATTATGTTGAATTTCATGAACCAAGTACTTTTGTGAGTTTTGTCAACGACATTTTTTATTAAATCTGAGGTTTAACCAAGCATTCTATTTAGAAAATCACCCCATTTTAAAAAAAAAGTTCTAGTACTTTTGGAAGTTCAAACTATCTGAAATCTAAAGAAAAGAAATTATATTTGATGATGGATTTATGAACGTGAACTAATTATCAGGGACGTAACACATAGGACTAGCTCTTGAATCTTCACATAAATGTCATTCCCTTTATTTGTTGACCATCACCACACCCTCATGCATGCATCACTCGAAAATGACAGATATGGGGATTCTAACAGCGTGTTTGTCAGACATCCTAACCCATGTGAGAGAACCCTGAGCCAAAGTTTGGTTACCTCTAACATTTTCCTTAAGTTGTGGGATAAACTCCACAGAGAATGTAATCTTCTGGTTCATCTCTGTGAATGTTATCTGACTAGGATTCACGCTCATCCCAAAGGTCAAAGGCGCCTCAAGCTCCACAATGTAAGTTGACTCCGCAGGTCCAACATTGGTCAACGTTCTGGTATAGTACTGTGAACTAGACCCCATCATAATAGAAAACGAAGGGTAGTTGAGTTGTGCTTCCGGTATGGCTTTTACACTTGAGCATCTCACTCTCCTTTGCAAAAGAATTCCAATTTCTCTATCTGTATAACCCAAACCACACAAATAAGGAATGTAATCACTTGGCTCAATATCATAGACAAGCCCTGGATCATTCGCTCTATTAGGATTAACATGTCCTGCACCAGTGGCCAATATATCAGCAGGTAGATGCCTTTGGTCCAATATGGGTTGACCGGCAAGGTTGACAGTGTTAGCAGTGGTCATGATTGCTGATTTGACAGCAGCAGGTGACCAATCAGGGTGTGCACTTTTGAGCAATGCAGCAATACCACTGAGGTGAGGACAAGACATTGATGTTCCTGAAATAATGTTAAATGCTGGGGTACTGTTGTCTACAGATTCATCCCATGCAGCTAGAATGTTCACTCCAGGTCCAATTATATCAGGTTTTAGAATACCGGGACTTGCCTGGCTTGGACCTCTTGAAGAAAAGAAAACAACTGTAGGAGCAAGTAAATCACCCATCACAGTTCCTTTGAATGATATTGTCGCGGTTGGTGCATTGGTTGAGTTTATGTAAGACTTTATGGCTAACCCTGCAGCATAACTAACTTCTACTGCAGGCAAAACATGTGCCAAAGCGAGAGTGCTGAAGCCATAGGACTCTGGGTTGACGAGAATCATGGCCACACCACCACCATTTAGAACTTCTTGGCCCTTGGATACACTTGGAAAGTCTTCTACTTCGCATAACACAACCTTTCCCTGGATGTCAACGTTGTCTAAGGATCCTGGAAGGCATTGGCTTCCATTTGCACCAGCATACACAAGTGGCAGCAATCTTGGCGAAAAGTCTTTGGTTTGGAACAGAGTTTCTCCTTCATATTCTGCACCGTTTCCAAGCACAGCTGATGCTGCTATTTTTCTATCAATGGTGCTTGCACCAACGGTCAGAATCCATGGAGCCTCATTAGACAAACTAGAATTATAGGGACCGCTGTTTCCAGCTGAACAACTAACGAAAATTCCCTTCTGAATTGCACTGAATGCGCCGAGTGCAATTGAATCATCAAAGAAAGGAAAAGAGGGTCCTCCAAGGGAGAGAGAAAGAACATCCACACCATCATCAATGGCAGTGTCCATTCCAGCTAGAATTGCACTTTCAGAACAACCAAAGAGGCCGCATACCTTGTACATTGCTAAGTGTGCATCAGGTGCCATACCAACTGCTGTACCATTGGCATTGCCAAAGACACTAGCACCTTGAACAAATCTTCCTGCAGCTGTGCTTGATGTGTGTGTTCCATGACCATAATCATCCAGTGGAAGGGATGAGTTCGTGCTTTCGACAAAATTTCTTGCACCAATGAGTTTGTTGTTGCAGGTCCTTTCCCCTGTGAACTCACAGGTTCCATTCCATTTTGCCGGTGGAGGAGGCATTCCTTCATCAGAAAAAGAAGGGTGGTTAGGTGTTATACCTGTATCCAAAATTCCAATAATGGTGCCTTTGCCAAAATTGGAATCGTTCCATAATCCCCGTCCTTGTTGCAACCCCAAGAAGCTTGGAGTGTGAGTTGTGTGTAATGAAAAGGTCCTTTCAGGACGGATTGACACAACCTCCTTCTTCTCGTGAAGAGCTTTGGCTTCTTCTGGGGTCAGTTTCACAGCAAATCCATCAACCACATTGCGGTATGAGAAAGTAATGCGTTGCTGATTCTCTCTTTTTGTACTAGCTGGCAAAAGGGATTGGTACCAACTATACAGTTCCTTGGACTGAAGAGAATGATCATCACCACCCAAAGGCTTTTCAACTCGAACAATGTAAGTCAACAAGCTGGCTTCACCATCATGTTCTTGGGTTGCCAAATGACGTTTTGCTTTTGCAAAACCGAATTTTGGATTTTTGTTTGCTGAAGTTGTACATATAGTTAGCCAGAAAATGATAGCGAGAGCAAGAGGCAATGCAAGTTTCATTTTGGTGAACATATACTTGGTTGGGATTCAAGAATACGTGAAATGATGGTTATTGGGTTGCTAGTAACTGTGATTTGCATGAGGTTATATAATGTGGAGTACATGGGTCGTAACAACGAAAGAATGTGTGGTGAAATGTGTACACATGCATTTGACATTTTAAGCATACTCTTGTCAACAGTCTAACATAGGATCTCACCAGATAAACAAATAGAAAAAAGAAAGGGAATCTCCAATTATAACGACGCAAAACTGAATAGAATTGACACGTTGCCGCTAAAATCATATTTTTTTTTTTTGTATTGTTTTAGGAGATGATTATAATTCAGACCGAATTTTGCTTATAATTAACTGTCATGTTTTGCTAGAAAACTATGTCGTATTCTTATAAATAATTACTTTTCATTCACTTATTAAGAAAAATTATTCATTAATTATTGGCCAATAATTAGAAAATATTTATGTATTTTATTACTCTGGTTAAGTCGTATCTGTAAAAGAATATGTAGCTTACAACATTTTGTAGTTGGTTCCAATTTCTGCGGCTATATATTATAATCTTATTTTTCTTTTGGTAGAGAATTGTACATCTTATTCTTCTCTATAATTTCTTCCTTTTGGTAGAGAATTGTACATAGTATTCTTCTCTATAATTTCTTCGCCTTCACTTTCAAATTATATTATAGGAAACTGTTCATTAATAGCTTAAAATATTCTGTAGATGATTCATTTTCTGCAACTACAATCTTGTTTTTCTTTTGGTAGAAAACTGTACAGTATTTTGTTCTATAATTACTTTGCCTTCACTTTCAAAATTTTATATTAAAGGAACATCTATTCATTAATAGCTGGCCTTATAATTCAGTTACTTTACTTGGGTCAAGTTTTTGATAAAAGGATCATACGTGGCTTAAATGTTCTGTGAAGACAGTGAAGTTGATTCTATTTTCTGTTGCAATAATCTTATTTGTTTCTTTTGATAGTAAACTTTATTTTGTTTTGATTTATAATAACTTGATGACTTCGATGTTTATATTAATGAAGAGAAACTAATCAATATAACTGTATTTTTTAATTTGAAGTTTATATTACAGACATTTATGAGTAAAAATCGGATAGCAGAATAATTAAAATCTACTATTTTGTGAGCTCACAATATCTCACTATTTAAAGCAATTTCTAGCCACCCACTATTTATTATTTTATTTTTCTTTTGGCTAATTATATGTATAGTTTCCTATAATAAGTAATTAGTAATTTTAGTCTATTTGTTTTTAATTTTGTAATTTTGATTTCATTATAATTTTTAATTTGTCATTTTAGCCCTCTATTTTTAATCTTATAATGTTATTCCTCTAATCAAAATTATATCGATAATTACTTTTCCTTGAATTAATTTCAAGTTTATATTAAGGTATTATTCATCAATAGTTGGTCAATAATTTAGAAATATATGTCTATTTTACTCTTTCGTTGAGTTGTAAGTGTAAAATAATATGTTGTTTATATGTTTCGTAGTTGATCTATTATCTGCAGCTATAACCTTCTTTTTCTAATCAACTAGTTTGCAAGTATAGTAAAATTATATATGTATATTTTGTTAATTATAGTTGAGTTTTACTTAAATAAAATGAGAATATACGTGTATATAAAAAATAAATTAAGTGTGCCAGGTGTTATAGTTTAAGTACTAAATGGATTAATAATTTCTCTCTATTTTACTAAGTACTTTATCTCTACTTTAGAAAATATGCATTCTATCTTTTCAAAAGAATAAAATCCGGTTTTCATCAAAAAGAAAAATAAAATGTAGCTTAAATATTCTGTAATTGATTCTATTTTCTGGAGCTATAATTTGAATAAGAGTAATGATATTCTTTTATTGTAAAGAATAATGATATTTGAATATCTTTTTATTCTAAATATTTTGTTAACATATAATTTTTTTTTTTATTTATCTCTTCCTGTTACATCATATAACTCATTACATTTATATTTGTTTCTCTCTCTTTTTCTAGGTGTACTAGTATTGTCCTAAAGAGTCTATAGGTGTATTGGGGCAAAGAAAAAGAGAAAGAGAGAGATAAATAATTAAATATGATGGAAAGCAAGAGAAATAAGAAGAAAATGAGATGGAGGAAGAAAAATGATTAAATATCAAATATTATCATATTATGTTTATAAGAAATATTAGGACCTGTATAGCTTATAATACTTTTCTATTATTCTTTTAATATATTTATGATAATTTTCTGAGTCTCACATTTATTTAATATGTTTTTTTAATAAATTTTGATTAACTAGAAAAATATACTGAGAAGAATGTACGGTGATACTTTTCTATATAAATAGCATATTCAACGTGTTAACTTGAAGGGTGCACAGGAAATTGATCACAAGCATCTTCAAATTCCTACGATAAATGTGTATAATTAAGTAATGATATCTAAATATTTTAACAGACAATAAGTAATATAATTTTACAAAAAAATATAGTCAAGAAAAAGAAATAATAAAAATTAACAAGATATTTCACATTTTTAAATTTTTAGATATCATTACTTAATTATACACTTTCTTCGTAAAAAATGTTAAAAAATGTTTATAATAAATTAGTAAAAGAAATTCTAAGTAATATTCGGTGCACGATTCAAATTAACATACGTACCAAATTATAGACATGGCATCTCATAATTAATGGGAATGACGAGATTAAGACCAAAAATATTTTTGGTTAATTAATCAACAAATTTATTTACTATGTTGAATTTCATGAAAGTACTTGTGAGTTTTGTCAACGATATTTTGGATTAATTAAATCTGAGGTTTAATATCAGACATTTTGACCAAACAGTGTATTTAGAAAATCATCTCATTTAAAAATAACTAGTACTGGTACATATGAACGTTCAAACCATATGAAATCTTAATGCAGGAAATTATATTTGCCAATAAATTTATGAACTTGTACTGATTTATTTAGGGACGTAACACATTGGACTTAGCTCTTGAATATTGACAGACATTTTACTCCCTTGTTTATTTCATGAACATTTCGTGACCTTGATGCGTGCATGAATGCATCACTTGAAAATGACAGATATGGGGATCCTAACAGCGCGTTTATCAGACACTCTAACCCATGTCAGAGAACCCTGAGCAAAAGTATGGTTTCCTCTATCTTCTTTTGCTTCTGGTATAAACTCCACAGAGAAAGTAACCTTTTGGTTCACCTCCTTGAATGTTATCTGGGTAGGGTTAACGCTCATCCCCGTGGCCAAAGGCACCTCAAGATTAGCCACGTAAGTTGACTCTGCAGGTCCAACATTGGTCAACGTTCTGGTGTAGTTCTGTGAACTTGACCCCAACAGAATAGAAAATGAAGGATAATTGAGCTGTGCTTGCGGTATGCTTTTCACCTTCGAGCATTCAACACTTTGGTTCAAAATAAGTCCAACTTGTTTGTCAGTGTAATTCAAACCACACAAATATGGAATGTAATCACTTGGCTCAATATCATAAACTAGTCCTGGATCATTCGCTCTGTTAGGATTAACATGCCCTGCACCAGTGGCAAATATATCAGCAGGTAGATGCCTTTGGTCCAATATGGGTTGACCAGCAAGGTTGACAGTGTTAGCAGTGGTCATGATTGCTGATTTGATAGCAGCAGGTGACCAATCAGGGTGTGCACTTTTGAGCAATGCAGCGATACCACTTAGGTGAGGACAAGACATTGATGTTCCTGAAATAATGTTATATGCTGGGGTACTGTTGTCTACAGATTCATCCCATGCAGCTAGAATGTTCACTCCAGGTCCAATTATGTCTGGTTTTAGAATACCGGGACTTGCCTGGCTTGGACCTCTTGAAGAAAAGAAAACAACTGTAGGAGCAAGTGGGTCACCAATCACGGTTCCTTTGAATGAAATTGTTGCTGTTGGTGCATTGGTTGAGTTTATGTAAGACTTTATGGCTAACCCTGCAACGTAACTAACTTCTGTTGCTGGCAAAACATGTGCAATAGCAAGAGTACTGAAGCCATAGGATTCTGGGTTGGCGAGAATCATGGCCACACCACCACCATTTAGAACTTCTTGGCCTTGGGCAACTCTTGGAAAGTCACCTATGTCGCATACCACAACCTTTCCTTGGATATCAACGTCGTCTAAGGAACCTGGAAGGCATTGGCCGGAGAAGCTGCTTCCATTTGCACCAGGATACACGAGTGGCAACAAACTTGGCGAAAAGTCATTGGGTTGGATCAGAGTTTCTCCTTCATATTCTGCACCGTTTCCAAGCACAGCTGATGCTGCTATTTTTCTATCAATGGTGCTTGCACCAACAGTCAGAATCCATGGAGCTTCATTAGACAGAGTGGAATAATGGGGACCGCTGTTTCCAGCTGAACAACTAACGAAAATTCCCTTCTGAATTGCACTGAATGCGCCGAGTGCAATTGGATCTTCAAAGAAAGGAAAAGGCGGTCCTCCAAGGGAGAGAGAAAGAACATCCACACCATCATCAATGGCAGCGTCCATTCCAGCTAAAATTGCACTTTCAGAACAACCTGCGAAGTGGCATACCTTGTACATTGCTAAGTGTGCATTAGGTGCCATACCAACTGCTGTACCATTGGCATTGCCAAAGACATTAGCACCTTGAATAAATCTTCCTGCAGCTGTGCTTGATGTGTGTGTTCCATGACCAACATCATCCAGCGGAAGGGATGAGTTCGGGCCTTTGAGGAAATTTCTTGCACCGATGAGTTTGTTGTTGCAGGTCCTTCGCCCTGTGAACTCACAGGTTCCATTCCATTTTGGCGGTGGAGGAGGCATTCCTTCATCAGAAAAGGAAGGATGGTCAGGTGTTATACCTGTATCCAGAATTCCAATTATGATTCCGTTGCCAAAATTGGAATTGTTCCATAATCCTTGTCCTTGTTGCAACCCCAAGAAGCTTGGGCTGTGAGTTGTGTGTAATGGAAAGGTCCTTTCAGGATGGATTGACACAACCTCCTCCTTCTCTTGAAGAGTTTCTGCTTCTTCTGGGGTGAGTTTCACAGCAAATCCATCAATCACGTTGCGATATGAGAAAGTAATGCGTTGCTGGTTATCTGTTTTAGTGCTGGCTGGTAGAAGGGAATGGTACCAACCATGCAAGTCCTTAGACTGAAGTGAATCATCACCATCTTGATTCTTTTTAACGCGAACAATATAAGTCAATAAGCTGCTCCCAACGTCGGGTTCCTTGATTTGCAAATAACGTTTTGCCTTTGCAAAACCGAATTTTGGATTTTGGTGTGCTGAAGTTGGACATATAGTTAGCACAAAAACAAGAGCAAGAGCAAGAGGCCATGCAAGTCCCATCTTGCCTTGTTTTGTTAGAAATTAAGAAACATAAAAATGCTTTGTAGTTGTTAGTAATTGTGACAACCTGTGGATATATACTGTCATGTAGTATAGGTGTTAACGATGGTTGTATGTAGGGAATAATGATATTGGAAATTATCTAGGTGCAGCCAGTGGGTAGCTAGCTAGTTAGAAAATTTCAAGGTAAGAAATAATCATATGTATTATTTAAGGCAGTTGCATCGTAATGCCCGCTATGTTTTACTATTTTGTCTGGTAACCAGTCAAAGTAACATTAGGCCGATTCATGAAATTGATGTAAAAAATTGTTATTACGTTATGCCCTATTCTTCAGCCAGAAGTGCCTAGCTTCAGATAAGCTCACAGCAATTAATTATTGGCATTGAGAATTCCGGGAGACTCTGTATATAAATATTTCTACGTTTGACAAATGTTTTTCATCCTTCTGTCATCTAATAACATTATTAACTGAGCCTACATTATTATCATTATAAATTCTAATCTATGTTCATATAATATGTATTAAATTATGATTAGTTTTTCTTTTAATATAAATCATGTAAAATTTGATGATGACTATAGGTTTAGGTGATAGTTTTGGACTGTAAAATAAATTTTCTCCTAAAACAGACATAGGATCTCACCAAATAAAGAAATAGTAAAGAAAGGGAATATCAGAGTATAAACGCAAAACTGATTCCATTTTCTTCTAGCGAAAATGGAAGGTGCTGTGCTGGCCAGTGAAATAAAACACAATGAATACTTATCCAAGCAAAAGAATAACGAACATATGAGAGTTCTTGTACGGAAAGTCACGGGGATATTTAATATAAGGTATAATAATATATTTCACCTCTAATTTCTCAAGTATTCTTTTTTAATTATTTTAGTTTAAAAACAATAATTTAATAAGTCTTTATAATTTAAATAATAATATTTTTAGTCTGTATATTTTATATTTTAATTCTTTTTTATTCCTACATTTTTATGATAGATATTGAAAGGGATTAAAATAGAAATTATAAAAATTAAAAATTTTGATTTTAAATGAAATAAACTAAAGTTATTACTTTTAAAGATGAAAAGATAAACGGTTGATCCGAAATAGATAGCTAAACTAAATTTGAATAATTGATCCAATGAAATAATCACGGCCAACTGGTTTGTTAGCTTTTGAGACATATTATAAAATGGTAAATTCTCGTATCTTGATATTAAAACTCATTTATTATTATTAATTTTTTTTAATTTATATAATTTGTTATATGATAAGTACTTTCCAAGTTTCAACATAGCAAATTCTAATATACTGCTTATCATATAAATCTAGGAAATTATTTGTATCATTTTTTCATATCTCATAAGTTTTAATCCATAATTTTCGTCTATTATTTTGTAATTTTAATATTTTTTATTTTTAAAAATATTAAAGTTTAATTCAAACATTTGTTTATTATTAATATTTAATATTATGACAAGACAAAATGTTGACTGTTACGTTATATCCATGTTAAAATATTAAAAAAAATTGAGTTATTCTTGAAAAATGACAGACTAAAATTGTGAAATGAAAGTAGTGGAACCAAAATTGAAGATATTTTACGTTTGGAGAATAAAATTGCGAAATTAAAAATAAATAAACTAAAATATCAAACTAAAAATAATAGAAATAAAAATTATAAAATTGAAATTATATATAATCCCTCCCTCATTTATTTATTCACTTATTAATATGTCAATGTGATAGAAACACTTCCTGAAATAGTATGATTAATTTTGGAATGCTAATTAAAAAACAGATATACACTTGGCAGAAACATATATGCATTTGATAGAAATTTCCATAACATACATACTATTTACATTTAATTACATTTCTTATTTAAAACTAAATTATTGATTGACATTTTTTATATTTGAATAAGATTAATAATAATAATAACATTCATCTTATTTATATCAAATAAAAATAAAAGAGTGAGAGAGTCACAACTAACTTTAAGGAAGAAAAAAAGATTTGAAAAAAAAAAAAAAGAAGAAGAAGAAGAGTGAAAACGTAAGTTTTGCGTTGGACTCCCGCGCTTTTTCATTTGATTTTCCCATATATATTCATTCACTCACAAACTCAGTAACAGAAAAAGTGATAAGATGGAAAGTAAAAGAGCATTTTCAGACCAAAACGCAAACATGATGAGGACCTACGAGATGTACTACCGTTATCGTAAAACGGTGACGGAGATGGTGTGCGATAGAGGCTACCATGTCGACTCGGAGTTGATCCACTCATTCCCGGAGTTCCGTTCACGCTTCGGCCCGCCGGAAAGTCTAGCACCTCACTCTCTTGGTTTCCGCGCTTCACATATCTCTGACCCCTCCAACACGGTATTTACATTAACCTACTTTCTTTTTTTCTTTCTTTCTTTCTTTTTCTTGATTCTCAAACAAAGTCTCTTTGGTGTGCAGTTGCAGGTTTTGTTTCCGGGGGACCATGATGTTTCAGAAAGATATATGAGTATCATATACGAACAGTGGATTAAGAATACGAAAAGTTTGAAAAAGCTGATTATCGTTATGTTTCCCAGGTGTGAAATCGATCCAATGGCAAAGAATTGGATGAAAGATTGGCCTTTTGAAGTTGAGATTGTTAATGTGAGTTTCTTGCCTGATTAACTACCTCTTTTTCATTGATTAATGCTTTCTTCTTTATTTTTTCTTTATGCGGAATTAAATTAAATATAGCTTTTTAATTAGTTCTATCTTCTTGTCATATTGTTCTTCATTATGTATGTTCAACAATTAATTAACTAAAAAAATATGTGGGTTTCTTGTGATCTTGTGCTTCTTTCTGCTTGAGAACAATTCCTTTACCTGAATCAAACAAATTTATAACTTGTTTTTCTTTGCTTTCTCTTCTTCTTCTGATTGGGTTTGACTTGAGTCAAGTCAATATAAGACCCGATTTTCATCTGCAACATCATTATTAACTTTATCTTTTTTATTATTCATTTTATTTACCATAAGCTCTGAATTTAGATTTTACATATTTTCAAAATTTGGTTCAAGACTGGATATAGATTGTTCGGAAAAAAAAAATCAATTCCATTATAATTTGGACTCTATTGACTCAAACCGAATAATGTGTTTATTTAGTTTGGATTTGATGAATAAAAGTTTATGAAAACTACACCAAGTTAAATAAACCATTTACTAAATTTTTTTTTTCGGATGAACCATTTTATTAACTTTGCTTTCGTCATATTTCATAGCCAATCTAAATATTGAGTTCCATTCACGGTTGCATCTCCATATTTAAGATTAGTTATGAATCAAAACAAAGATTTCCATATTTGGTTATGAAAACCAAAATTTTCGTCACATCCATAATCTACGGAGATTTAATATTTTCAATGGAAATTTGTCGAAATCAATGTTCAAATTCACGTGATAATCATTCTTTTCATTCTTACGATTTATGTGCTTATATTTGAATCTGGTACAAGTGCTTGAACATTTTTTAGAAGTATTATTTTTACGCATGATTTGGGCACTTGTAATTTATTAGTTATTGGGAAGGTCATTTTAAGTATGTAACACCATTTTCCTTTGCCTTTTAGGGATGCCATTTGTTCTTCAATCCTGTAAGGCAAGATGATGGGTGGAAAAAGTATGAGGTGCTGACTGATGCTGAGAAGGCAGCAGTGGTCAACCAACATGAACTGGAAGGCAAGGAGGTAATGAATGTTTCTAATTAAAGATGTTCTAATCATTGGAAAATTTCAGAAATGTAAATTTTATGGTGCATTCTCTACTTCAAGTGCATTCTTCAGTTATGCAAATTGTTTTATGATTAATTTATTTAGTATCCAAATAACATTTATTTATTTATTTATTCAGCTCCCTTTAACGTCAAAAACTGGTCGCTTTGGTCGCTACTTCGCGCTGGAGGAAGGGAAAGTCATTAGAATTACTAAAGTTAGAGCGAATATAGATGATCCTGAACGTGTAACTTTCCTACTAGTCAAATAAGATTGATACTTGAGCCTACTTCTATTACATATAATGCTTTAGTACATGCAACAATCACAATTTCAATGTTCAATTTTTGTTTACAAATTAGCCAAGTGTTAGCCAGAAGCAGTGTCATTCATTGGTAATAAAATTGATGTAAAAAATTGTTATTACGTTATGCGCTATTCTTATGCCAGACGCGCCTAGCTTCAGATAAGCTCACAGCAATTAATTATTTACATAGAGAAATCAGGGAGACTCTCTATATAAATATTTCTACATTTGACATTTATTTTTTACATCCTTCTGTCATCTAATAAAACTATTTACTGATCCTACATTATGATCATTGTAAATTCTAATCTATGTTCATGTAATATGTATTAAATTATGATTAGTTTTTTTTTTATATATAAATCATGTAAAATTTGATGATGACTATAGGTTTAGGTGATAGTTTTGGACTGTAAAATAAATTTTCTCCTAAAACAGACATAGGATCTCACCAAATAAAAAATAAAGAAATATTAAAGAAAGGGAATATCAGAGCATAAACGCAAAACTGATTCCATTTTCTTCTAGCGAAAATGGAAGGTGCTGGCTAATGAAATAAAACACAAGAGTACTTATCCACGCAGAAGAATAACGAATATACGAGAGTTCTTGTACGGAAAGTGAGAAAGATATTTAATATAAGATTTAATTATATATTTTACCTCTGTATTATTTTTTTATTATTTTAGTTTAAAAACAATAATTTTAGTTTTTATAATTTAAATAATAATATTTTTAGTCTATATATTTAGATTAAATTCTTTTTTAATTCCTATATTTTTATGATAGATATTAAAAAAGGAACAAAATAGAAATTATAAAAATTTAAAATGTTGACTTTAAATGAAATGAACTAAAATTATTAGTTGTAGAGATGAAAAGATAAACGGTTGATCCGAAATAGATAATTAAACTAAATTTGAATAATTGATCCAATGAAATAATCACGGTCAACTAGTGTGTTGGCTTTTGTGACATATTATAAAAAAGGTAAATTCTTGTATCTTGATATTTAAATTCATTTACTATTATTATTAATTATTTTTAATTTATAGAATTTGTCAATATACTGCC
This sequence comes from Hylodesmum podocarpum, assembly GCA_026586105.1. Classification (NCBI taxonomy): domain Eukaryota; kingdom Viridiplantae; phylum Streptophyta; class Magnoliopsida; order Fabales; family Fabaceae; genus Hylodesmum; species Hylodesmum podocarpum. The sequence goes on from JALJEV010000646.1 coordinate 2,243,575, forward strand.
TATCATATAAATCAAGAAATTATTTGTCTATTTTTTCATATCTTATAAGTTTTAATCTATAATTTTAGTCTATAATTTTTAAAATTTTGTAATTTTGTAATTTTGATTTTTAAAAATATTAAATTTTAATTTTAATTTTTTTTATTATTAATATTTAATATTATGACAAGACAAAATGTTGACTGTTACGTTATATCCATATTAAAATATTAAAAAAATTGATTTATTCTTGAAAAATGACCAACTAATATTGTGAAATGAAAGTAGTAGAACCAAAATTGAAAATATTTCAAATTTGGAGAATAAGATTGTGAAATTAAAAATAAATAAACTAAAATATCAAACTAAAAATGAAAATACATTATTGTAGAAATTGAACTGACAATGTGTATTTAGAAAATCATATCATTACAAGTTCAAAATAAATGAAAAGTGTGCTGTTACATTTGAAATCTTAATTAATGGAAGAAATGACTTTTGCTAATGAATTAAAAAACTTTTTGCTAATCAAGGGATGTAACACATATGACTAGCTTCTTGAATTGCCTTCACAGCAGTACCGTTTGGCATAAGTTATGCTTGTATGCTTGCATTATTTGAAAATAGCAGATACGGGGATTCTAATATTATTTGAAAAAATTATACAAATAATTTCCTAGATTTATATGATATGCAGTATATTAGAATTTTCTATATTGAAAATTAGAAAGTACTAACCGAATAACAAATTATATAAATTAAAAAAAATTAATAATAATAAATGAGTTTTAATATCGAGAATTTACCTTTTTATAATGTCTCAAAAGCCAACACACTAGTTGGCCGTGATTATTTCGTTGGATCAATTATTCAAATTTAGTTCAATTATCTATTTCAGTTCAACTGTTTATCTTTTCATCTTTAAAAGTAATAATTTTAGTTCATTTGATTTTAAATCAACATTTTTATTTTAATAATTTCTATTTTATTCCTTTTTAATATCTATCATAAAAATCTAGGAATTAAAATATAAAATATATAGACTAAAAATATTGTTAATTAAATTATAACGACTTAAACTATTGTCTTTAAACTAAAATAATTAAAAAACAATACAGAGGTGAAATATATAATTAAATCTTATATTAAATATCTCTGTGACTTTCCCTACAACCACCTTCACCCTCAGATATGAAACCAAACACAAACCTCTCATTAAAAGAGTCAAGTTAAACATTCATAAACACTTTTCAGACGAAGCTCAAAAAACACAATTCCAAATACAAGCAAAACAGTCAACAAAGATTTAAGTATATATTTCACCTCTGTATTGAATATAAGATTTAATTATATATTTCACCTCTGTATTTAATATAAGATTTAATTATATATTTCACCTCTGTATTATTTTTTAATTATTTTAGTTTTATAATTTAAATAATAATATTTTTAGTCTATAGATTTTATATTTAAATTCTTTTTTATTTCCTATATTTTTATGATAGATATTAAAAAAGGAAAAAATTAGAAATTATAAAAAATTAAAATGTTGACTTTAAATGAAATGGACTAAAATTATTAGTTTTAGAGATGAAAATATAAATGGTTGATCCGAAATAGATAATTAAACTAAATTTGAATAATTGATCCAATGAAATAATCACGGCCAACTAGTGTTGGCTTTTGTGACATATTATAAAAAGGTAAATTCTCGTATCTTGATATTTAAACTCATTTATTATAATTAATTATTTTTAACTTATATAATTTGTTATACGATAAGTACTTTCTAAGTTTCAACATAGCAAATTCTAATATACTGCATATCATATAATATGCATATAAATCTAGGAAATTATTTGTCTATTTTTTTCATATCTTATAAGTTTTAAGCTATACTTTTAGTCTATTATTTTTTAAATTTTGTAATTTTAATCTTTTTATTTTTAAAAATATTAAAATTTAATTTAAACATTTGTTTATTATTAATATTTAATATTATGACATGACAAAATGAGGTGAAGGAAAAAAAAAAAAAACGAAAGAAGAAAAAGAGTGAGGAACGTTGTTGCATTGGATTCCCGCGCTTTTTCATTTCGTTTTCCCCTTTATATTCATTCCCTCAGTCACTCATTTATTCATTTACTCACAAACTCACTCAGTAACAGAAAAAGTCATTTTCAATGCAAAAAGAAACGACAATGAGATCGTCAATGAGACCCTACGACACGTACTTCTATTTTCGTAATACGGTGACGGAGATGTTGTGTGACAGAGGCTACAATGCCGTCTCGGAGTTGACCCCCTCATTCCCTGACTTCCATTCACGCTTCGGCCCTGAGGAAAAACTAATACCTCAATCTCTCGGTTACCGCGTTTCACATATCTCTGACCCCTCCAACACGGTATTTACCTAAACCTTCTTTCTTTCTTTCTTTCTTTGTTTTTCTTGATTCTCAAACAAAGTCTTTTCGGTGTGCAGTTGGAGGTTTTGTTTCCGGGCCACAAAAATGTTACAGCAAGATATATGAATATCTTATACAGGTGGATTCAGAATAAGGAAAGTTTGAAAAAGCTGATGATCGTTATGTTTCCCAAGTGCGAAATCGATCCAGTTGCAAAGACTAAAATGAAAGATTGGCCTTTTGAAGTTGAGATTGTTGATGTGAGTTTCTTGCCTAATTAACTACTCCCTTTCCATTCATTAATGCTTTCTTCTTTATTTTTTCTTTATGCGGAATTGAATTCAATATAGCTTTTTAAACAGTTCTATCTTCTTGTCATCTTGTTCTTCATTATTTATGTTCAACAATTAATTAACTAACAAAATATGTGGGTTTCTTGTGATCTTGTGCTTCTTTCTGCTTGAGAACAATTCCTTTATCTGAATCAAACAAATTTATGACTTGAGTCAAGCCAATGTAAGACCCGATTTTCATCGGCAACATCATTATTAACTTTATCTTTTTTATTACTCATTTTATTTACCATAAGCTCTGAATTTAGGTTATACATATTTTCAAATTTTGGTACAAGACTGGATATAGATTGTTCTGAGAATAAGTTAGAAAAACTTTTATAATTTTTTTTTTTAAAAATTCAATTCCATTATAATTTGGACTCTATTGACTCAAACTGAATAATGTGTTAATTTAGTTTGAATTTGATGAATAAAAGTTTATGAAAACTACACCAAGTCAAATGAACCATTTACTAAATCTTTTTTTTTTTCGGATGAACCATTTATTAACTTTGCTTTCGTCATATTCCATAGCGAATCTAAATATTGAGTTCCATTCACGGTTGCATCTCCATATTTAAGATTAATTATGAAACAAAACAAAGATTTCCATATTTGGTTATGAAAACCAAAATTTTCGTTACATCCATAACTTTTCTACTGAGATTTAATATTTTCAATGGAAATTTGTCGAAATCAATGTTCAAATTCACGTGATAATCATTCCTTTTTCATTCTTATGAGTTATGTGCTTATGTTTTGAATCTGCTACAAGTGCTTGAACATTTCTTAGAAGTATTATTTTTACGCATGATTTGGGCACTTGTAATTTATTAGTCATGAGGAAGGTCATTTTAAGTATGTAACACCATTTTCCTTTGCCTGTAGGGATGCGATTTGTTCTACAATCCTGTAAGGCAAGATGAGGGGTGGCAAATGTTTGAGGTGCTGACTGATGATGAGAAGGAAACAGTGGTCAACCAACATGAACTGGAAGGCAAGGAGGTAATGAATGTTTCTAAGGATGTTCTAATCATTGGAAAATTTTAGAAATATAAATTTTATGGTGCATTCTCTCTCTTCTTTTAGTTATGCAACTTGTTGTATGATTAATTTATTTAGTATCCAAATAATATTTTTTTTTTCAGATCCCTTTAATGTCAAAAACTGATCGCATAGGTCGCTATTTCGCGGTGAAGGAAGGGCAAGTCATTAGAATTACTAAAGTTAAAGCGAATGAAGATGATCCTGAACGCGTAACTTTCCGACTTGTAAAAGATTGATACTTGAGCCTACTTCTATTACGTATAATGCTTTAGTACATGCAACAATCACAAATTAAATGTCAAATTTTTGTTTACAAATTAGCCAGAGCAGTGCCATTCATTGGTAATACAGAAAAAACTGTTAGATGACCATCATATTCTGTTTCTCTTTTTTTTGTCTTTTATTCATTTTTTCCTACATAATGCAAGCATGATCTCTTGAAGTTGTACTTTCACACCCGCTTCTAATTTCACATCAGCATCTGATTTTTGGAATAATTGTCCACATCTATGGTATTCATAAAATACATTATTGCAGAAATACATTATTATTCAGTTATAAACTCTAGCCGCGCTTAAGAATTAAAGATTAAAACCAAAGTTTTGAACTAAAACTGTATTTAGAAAATCATACCATTACAAGTTCAAAATAAATGAAAAGTGTGCTGTTACATTGAAAAGTTTAAACCATTTGAAATCTTAACTAATGGAAGAAATTACTTTTGCTAATGAATTAAAAACTTCCTACTAATCAAGGGACGTAACACATATGACTACTTCTTGAATTGCCTTCATGCATACGTCATGCATGCATGTATGTATGCATGCATCATTTGAAAATAACAATATGGGGGACAAAATTCTGTGGTTACTCATATTAATGTCAAGTTAGCTGCAAGATACTATGGTCCTTATCCTGTTATAGAGAGAATTGGAGCAGTGACTTATCGTTTAAAGCTGCCAAAGGAATCCAAAGTTCACCCCGTTTTTTATGTGTCACTCTTAAAAAAGGCAATTAGACCACATCAGGAAGAGGGTGAATTGCCTGACAATTTAGCAAGTAAGCAAACAAAAATATATGAGCCCGAAACTATATTAAGTACAAGGAAGGTGTAACAGCTAGGTGAAATGGTGAAGTAAATATTGGTGTATTGGAATTATAAGACAATTGAAGAAGCTACATAAGAAGACTTGATTTTAATGAAAAGTCAATTTCTTTCATTTAATCTTGAGGACAAAGTTATTGCTGAAGGAAAGGGCATTGATAAGATCAATATCTAACATATGATAAGTAGTGAATTATATATAAAAGATCCAAAATTTAACAAGTCTATTCTAAAAAGACAAAAAAGTAATTAATAACTAATTTGTTATTGAATAACTGACGTGATATGAGAAAGGAAAGAGCAAACTAGTACTTACATCATCATAAGGAATGTGTGAGAGATCATGAAGGGAGGTTATGATTGGATATGAATGTGTGAGAGATTCTGTCATCCAATCAAATTATTAACCGAGCCTACATTATTATCATTATAAATTCTAATCTATGTTCATATAATATGTATTAAATTATGATTAGTTTTTTTTTTTAATATAAATCATGTAAAATTTAATGATGACTATAGGTTTAGGTGACCGACATAGGATCTCACCAAATAAAGAAAGAGTAAAGAAAGGGAATATCAGAGTATAAAACGCGAAACTGATTCCATTTTCTTCTAGCGAAAATGGAAAGTGCTGCTGGCGAATGAAATAAAACACAAGAAAGAATATTTATCCAAGCTGAAGAACATTTAAAATAAGATTTAATTATATATTTCACCTCTGTAATTTCTCAAGTATTATTTTTTAATTACTTTAGTTTTAAAAAATAATTTAAGTCTTTATAATTTAAATAATAATATTTTTAGTCTATATATTTTATATTTTAATTCCTATTTTTGATAGATATTAAAAGGGATTAAAATAGAAATTATAAAAATTAAAAATGTTGATTTTAAATGAAATGAACGAAAGTTATTACTTTTAAAGATGAAAAGATAAACAGTTGATCCAAAATAGATAATTAAACTAAATATAAATAATTTTAAGTTTGGACAATAAAATTGCGAAATTAAAAATAAATAAACAAAAATATCAAACTAAAAATAATAAAATTGAAAGTATATATAATCCCTCCCTCATTTATTTATTCACTTATTAATATGTAAATGCCATAGAAAAACTTCCTGAAATAGTATGATTAATTTTGGAATGCTGATTAAAAAAAACTGATATACACTTGGCAGAAACAGATATGCACTTGGTAGAAATTTCCATAAATTGATTGATATTCTTTATATTTGACTAAAAAAAGAGAGGGAGAGAGTCGCAACTTAACTTTAAGGAAAACAAAAAAGAAAAAAAAAAAGAAAAGAAAAAGAAAACAGCATTTTCAAACCAAAACGCAGCCATGATGATGAGAACCATTCAGAGAACCATGATGATGAGAACCATGATGATGAGAACCATGATGAGAACCAATATGAAAACCATGATGAGAGACATGATGGAAACCTACGAGATGTACTACCATTATCGTAAAACGGTGACGGAGATGGTGTGCGACAGAGGCTACCATGTCGACTCGGAGTTGGTCCACTCATTACCGGAGTTCCGTTCACGCTTCGGCCCGCCAGAAAGTCTAACACCTCACTCTCTTGGTTTCCGCGCTTCACATCTCTCTGACCCCTCCAACATGGTATTTACATTAACCTTCTTTCTTTCTTTCTTTCTTTCTTTTTCTTGATTCTCAAACAAAGTTTTTTTGGTGTGCAGTTGCAGGTTTTGTTTCCGGGTGACGATGATGTTTCAGCAAGATATATGAGTATCATATACGAACAGTTTATTAAGAATACGAAAAGTTTGAAAAAGCTGATTATCGTTATGTTTCCCAGGTGTGAAATCGATCCAATGGCAAAGAATTGGATGAAAGATTGGCCTTTTGAAGTTGAGATTGTTAATGTGAGTTTCTTGCCTGATTAACTACTCCTTTTTTCATTGATTAATGCTTTCTTCTTTATTTTTTCTTTATGCGAAATTAAATTAAATATAGCTTTTTAATTAGTTCTATCTTCTTGTCATCTTGTTCTTCATATGTATGTTCAACAATTAATTAACTTACAAAATATGTGGGTTTCTTGCGATCTTGTGCTTCTTTCTGCTTGAGAACAATTCTCCTTTACCTGAATCAAACAAATTTATAACTTGTTTTTGTCTCCTTCTTTTGATTGGATTTGACTTGAGTCAAGCCAAAATAAGACCCAATTTTCATCAACATCATTATTAACTTTATCTTTTTTATTATTCATTTTATTTACCATAAGCTCTGAATTTAGATTTTACATATTTTCAAAATTTGGTTCAAGACTGGATATAGATTGTTCGGATGAACCATTTTATTAACTTTGCTTTCGTCATATTTCATAGCCAATTGAGTTCCATTCACGGTTGCATCTCCATATTTAAGATTAGTTATGAATCAAAACAAAGATTTCCATATTTGGTTATGAAAACAAAAATTTTCGTCACATCCATAATCTACGGAGATTTAATATTTTCAATGGAAATTTGTCGAAATCAATGTTCAAATTCACGTGATAATCATTCTTTTCATTCTTACGAGTTATGTGCTTATATTTGAATCTGGTACAAGTGCTTGAACATTTTTTAGAAGTATTATTTTTACGCATGATTTGGGCACTTGTAATTTATTAGTTATTCGGAAGGTCATTTTAAGTAACACCATTTTCCTTTGCCTGTAGGGATGCCATTTGTTCTTCAATCCTGTAAGGCAAGATGATGGGTGGAAAAAGTATGAGGTGCTGACTGATGATGAGAAGGCAGCAGTGGTCAACCAACATGAACTGGAAGGCAAGGAGGTAATGAATGTTTCTAATTAAAGATGTTCTAATCATTGGAAAATTTTAGAAATGTAAATTTTATGGTGCATTCTCTACTTCAAGTGCATTCTTTAGTTATGCAAATTGTTTTATGATTAATTTATTTAGTATCCAAATAACATTTATTTATTTATTTATCCAGCTCCCTTTAACGTCAAAAACTGGTCGCCTAGGTCGCTACTACGCGCTGGAGGAAGGGAAAGTCTTTAGAATTACTAAAGTCAGACCGATTGCAAATGATCCTGAACGCGTAACTTTCCTACTTGTCAAAGATTGATTCTTGAGCCTACTTCTATTACGTATAATGCTTTAGTACATGCAACAATCACAATTTCAATGACCATCATATCCTGTTTCTCCTTTTTTTTTTTCTTTTATTCATTTTTTTGTCTGTTAGAAAAAACTGTTACATAATGCAAGCATGATCTCTTGAAGTTGTACTTTCACACCCCCGCTTCTAGTTTCACATCAGCATCTGATTTTTGGAATAATTGTCCATCTATGCGGTATTCATAAAATAAACATTATTGTAGAAATTGAACTGACAATGTGTATTTAGAAAATCATATCATTACAAGTTCAAAATAAATGAAAAGTGTGCTGTTACATTTGAAATCTTAATTAATGGAAGAAATGACTTTTGCTAATGAATTAAAAAACTTTCTGCTAATCAAGGGATGTGACACATATGACTAGCTTCTTGAATTGCCTTCACAGCAGTACCGTTTGGCATAAGTTATGCATGCATGCTTGCATCATTTGAAAATAGCAGATATGGGGATTCTAATCATTTGAAAAAATGATACAAATAATTTCCTAGATTTATATGATATGCAGTATATTAGAATTTTCTATATTGAAAATTAGAAAGTACTAACCGAATAACAAATTATATAAATTAAAAAAAATTAATAATAATAAATGAGTTTTAATATCAAGATACGAGAATTTCCCTTTTTATAATATGTCTCAAAAGCCAACACACTAGTTGGCCGTGATTATTTCGTTGGATCAATTATTCAAATTTAGTTCAATTATCTATTTCAGTTCAACTGTTTATCTTTTCATCTTTAAAAGTAATAATTTTAGTTCATTTGATTTTAAATCAACATTTTTATTTTTATAATTTCAATTTTATTCCTTTTAATATCTATCATAAAAATCTAGGAATTAAAATATAAAATATATAGACTAAAACTATTATTAATTAAATTATAACGACTTAAAATATTGTCTTTAAACTAAAATAATTAAAAAATAAAATTTAATTCAAACAATATTAAAATTAAAAACATTTGTTTATTATTAATATTTAATATTATGACAAGGCAAAATGTTGACTGTTACGTTAAAATATAAAAAAATGAGTTATTCTTGAAAAATGACTAACTGAAATTGTGAAATGAAAGTAGGGGAACCAAAACTGAAATTATGATTAGTTTTTTTATATAAATCATGTAAATTTGATGATGACTATAGGTTTAGGTGATAGTTTTGGACTGTAAAATAAATTTTCTCCTAAAACAGACATAGGATCTCACCAAATAAAGAAATAGTAAAGAAAGGGAATATCAGAGTATAACGACGCAAAACTGATTCCATTTTCTTGTAGGGAAAGTGGAAGGTGCTGGCAAATGAAATAAAATACAAGAATACTTATCCAAGCAGAAGAACATGAGAGTTCTTGTACCAAAAGTCACCAAGATATTTAATACAAGATTTAATTATATATTTCACCTCTGTATTATTTTTTAATTATTTTAGTTAAAAAATAATAATTTTAGTTTTTATAATTTAAATAATAATATTTTTAGTCTACAGATTTTATATTTAAATTCTTTTTTAATTCCTATATTTTTATGATAGATATTCAAAAAGGAAAAAAATAGAAATTATAAAAATTTAAAATGTTGACTTTAAATGAAATGGACTAAAATTATTAGTTTTAGAGATGAAAATATAAACGGTTGATCCGAAATAAATAATTAAACTAAATTCGAATAATTAATCCAATGAAATAATCACGGCCAACTAGTGTTGGCTTTTGTGACATATTATAAAAAGGTAAATTCTCGTATCTTGATATTTAAACTCATTTATTATAATTAATTATTTTTAATTTATATAATTTGTTATACGATAAGTACTTTCTAAGTTTCAACATAGCAAATTCTAATATACTGCATATCATATAATATGCATATAAATCTAGGAAATTATTTGTCAATTTTTTCATATCTTATAAGTTTTGTTAGATCAAGGTGTTTAACTCTCTTAAGTTTTGATTATTACAAGACAGACGAAGCAAGAACAGACGATCAAGGACCATAGACGAAGGGTGACTCCTCAGTCTGGAAAATCTTATATCACATTTCTTGAAAGGAGTTTCATCACAAAGAGCAGACGATACAACAATGATAGTAGACACTACCTTAGAGCTTTATTTGTTAAAGTTCTCTTGCTCTGCCAAAGACCCATCGTCTATGAGAAGTTAAGTGAAGACAGACGACATAGAAGATGAAGACAGACGAAGTAACACGCGCTCAAATTCAAATTTAGTCGTTACTCATGGAAGCTTCCAAAAAGACAATTGGGTACTGTGCAAAACCTCTGCATCACGAAAAGCAGATCACACTTTTATTATCCAAACTGATCAAGTCAGAAAAAGGTACTGAACATGCGCTGACTCCGCTACCAAACATTAATTATTCTGATTGATCTCTGCCAATAATGGGAAAGCTCCAAGAAAAGGACAATGGTCAAGACTTTAGGTCTAACGGATCTCTCCAAGACTGCTACCTATATAAAGGACTTCACTTCACCATTTCAAGTTGGCGAAAACGCTAAAAACTGATTATTTGTTATTCGCTCTTGAATCTACACTTCATTGTAAAAACCCTCTCTGCGTAGAGGAACTCTTTAAGTTTTCATAAACTTCTCTAAATACACTTGTGTGGTACTTTAGCCTGAGGAGGCTGTGTGTGCAAAGAATACCTTTCCTTAGCCTGAAGAGGCTGTGGTTCAAAGAATACTTGGTTAGTTAGCCTGGGAAGGCTTTGATTAAAGAATATCTTGTATTAGTCAGAAGTGGCTGGGTTCAAACAATACTTGTAACATTTTCACGGTTGATAGTGAAAACTCAGTTTTTGCTGGGTAACTGGACGTAGTCTTGTATAGACGAACCAATATAAAAATAGTTGTGCTTACTTGATTTTATATTGTGACTAACGAGGATAATCAAAGAATAACTTAAACTTTTAAAATCAATCTTTCACAATAGACGATAGGAGAAAATTTTATTAAAATCACAATTCAACCCCTCTTCTTGTGATTTATTGTTTACAGTTTGGTATCAGAGCTCAACCTTTAAGGGTTGAGCGTTTTACAGCTGCTAGAGGAAAAGATCTAGATGGAGTCACAAGGGCCATCGTTCCTTTCAGGAGGTTCCTCCATGAACAAGCCTACAGCCTTCTCCGAGGATGATTATCCCTACTGGGCAGACATGATGGAGATGTATATAAAGTTTACTCAATATAGACTTTGAAAGATCATCACTCAGGGTGATATTCCCATTGTCAAACCAGAAACCGAATGGGGAAATGATGAATATACTCTCATGGAGCTCAACAACAAAGCAAGATATGCATTCACTTGTGTTCTCTCGAGAACAGAATACAATAGATTCTGTGCCTACAAAATTGTCAAAGAACTCTGGGACGTTCTGAAGATCTCCTATGAAGGAACTGAAGACGTCAGAATGAGAAAAGTTGCCACACTTCAAAGAGAATAAGAGATGTTCTCTATGAAGAAAGGTGAATCCATTGAAACTATGTTTGAAAGATTCTAAACAATATTAAATGGTCTCACTTCACTAGGAATCACATTCATAAAGGCCCAGAACAATATGAAGATTCTAGACAGTCTTCCTACTCCATGGGAAGCAATGTCTACTGCCATTTCTGTGGGACGTGACATGAAAACATTAACTCTTGATGAGTTAATAGGTGCCTTAAGAGTACATGAAGTACTTCTCTGCAAAAGAGACAAGATAAAAGTTCAAGAGCCCATAGCTCTTCCATCCATTGATGAAGTTCCAAAAGAAGAATCTGCTAAGAAAGAAAAAAAGAAGAAGAGCAAGATTCTCAAGGTTGAAACGTCTGAATCAGACTCGTCTGATGGATCGTCTGAAAATGAGACATCTCTCATGGCTAGACAATTCAAGAAGATGATGATGAAGAAAGGAAGAAGTCAACGCTTCTTTAGAAAGAAGGAAAAGAAGTTTTCGGAAAAATCTTCAAACAAGGAAGAAGGTTTGGAGATCGTCTGCTTTGAGTGCAGAAAGCCTGGGCATATGAGATCTGAATGCCCTAAGCTTAAGAAGAGATGGAATCATCGCAGAGATAAAGGGAAAGAGAGCTTGCTGACATGGGAAGACCTTGACAGCAATAGCTCAGACGATTCCACAGAGGTTGAAGAAACTGCGAACATATGTCTCATGGCGGGAGACAATCCATCCTCTGAGGTAAATAATTCTTCTGTCTCATCCTCTTCATCTGAGTCTGAATCAGAATTGGAGGAAATATCATATGATACTCTCTTAGCAAACTCTCATTTTATTGCTGAGCAATACAAAGTATGCAAAGCAAAGTTGAAACAAACTTTGAAGGAAAATGCTACTTTAAAAACCGAAAAAAAGTTGCTTGAAAAGAAAGTATCAGACGATATGTCGTCTGACTCTGAAAAGAACATTTTAATTCTTGAAATCGAAAGATTAAAGAAAGAAAATGATTCTTTACTCAAAGACCTAACTCAGTTCACAAAAGGATCCTCTATGCTTAAAAATATTTTAAAATATGGAAGGACTCATTCAGATAAAAGTGGACTAGGTTATGTTGAGCAGACGAATGAGAAGAAGACAAACTTTGTTTCGTCTACTCACAAGAAGAAGAATAAAAGTTACAATAAGGTTAAAAATGATTATAAGAAAAACACTAAAACCTTGAACAAAAAGAAACCTTCTTCTACTAACAAAGGAGGACCCAAAAGAATTTGGAAACCAAAATCACTCATTATTCATGTTGCAGATATCTTTAATAGGAAGAGAGAAGACCTCAAGTTGGTACCTGGACAGTGGTTGCTCATGACACATGACTGGAAACTTGTCTATGTTCCAAGACCTAAGACCAAGTAAAGGGTCTGTGTCTTATATTTCAGGAAAAGGTAAAATCCTAGGGATTAGGACTGTTGGTAAGACACCCAACCCTCTCATCCAAAATGTGTCTTATGTTAAAGGTCTGAACTTCAATCTACTTAGCATAAGTCAATTTTGTGATAGTGGATATGAAGTAGCCTTTAATGCTGATGAGTGTATAGTCAAGAATAAAGATAAATCCATTCTGTTTATTGGGAAAAGAAAGAACAATCTCTATGAGGTTTGTCTTTCTGACCTTAGTGATCAGAATGTAACATGTTTAATTTCAGCAGACAATGAATGAGATATTTGGCACAAAAAGCTTGGACATTTAAGTCTCAAGTATATTTCAAAAATTTCTAAAAAGGATCTTGTAAAAGGTTTGCCAAAAATATCTTGGAAGTCTAATCGTCTGTGTGAATTTTGTCAGCATGAGAAACAACTCAAAGCTTCTTTTAAATCAAAAAATGTTGTTTCCACGACAAGAACCTTAGAACTGTTACATATTGATCTCTTTGGACCCACTCAGACTGAAAGTCTTGGAGGAAAGAGATATGGATTTGTCATTATAGAAGATTATACTAGATTTACATGGGTATACTTCCTAGCTTATAAACATGAGTCTTTCAATGTCTTTGAGATATTCTGTAAACGTGTTCAAAAAGAAAAGGGAATTTGTATTGCGTCTGTAAGAAATGATCATGGAACAAAATTTGAAAATTCTGAGTTCAAAGCCTTTTGTTTTGAAAATGGTATCTTTCACAATTTTTCATCTTCAAGAACTCCCCAAAAAAATGGAGTTGTGGAAAGGAAAAATCATACTTTACAAGAAATGGCTAGAACAATGTTACATGAAAGCTCTCTTCCAAAATACTATTGGGCAGAAACAATAAATACCTCTTGTTATATTCAAAACAGAATATTGATTAGACCCATATTGAACAAGACTCCTTATGAACTATGGAAAGGAAGAAGACCCAACATATCTTACTTCCATCCGTTTGGATGTGAGTGTTTTATTCTTAACACCAGAGATCAACTTGGAAAGTTTGATTCAAAGGTGATCAAAGGATTCTTACTTGAATATTCCAATACATCTAAGGTCTATAGAATATTTAACTCTAAGACGCAAGTTGTAGAGGAATCTATTCATGTAAAATTTCAAGATAACTCAAAGGATGATAAGGAAATATCAGACCTATAAAATTTATTTGATAATTTACATATTAACCCTCTGGTCAAAGCTCTAGTTCAAATGGTCAACCTGGTACAGACGAAAGGGTAGATGATAGAAGTACAGACGCAAGGGTAGACAATAGAAGGACAAACGAACCCTCTTCGTCTAGAACTCATCAACCTGATGTTCAAGCTCCTATCAGAACTTGGAGGTTTGCCTCAAACCATTCAGAAGATCTTATCATTGGAGATAGACATCAAGGGGTTCAAACCATATCAAGGCTTCGAGAATCTTCTGGCTACGCCCTCGTGTCAAGTATAGAACCTAAGAATATTGAGGAAGCTCTTCTAGACAATGACTGGATTTTAGCTATGGAAGAAGAGCTAAATCAGTTTACAAGAAATGACGTTTGGACTCTAGTAGAAAGACCAAGGAACAAAAGCATCATAGGAACAAGATGGGTGTTTAGAAACAAATTAGATGAAGCTGGAAAAGTGGTAAGAAACAAAGCAAGGTTGGTAGCTCAAGGCTATAATCAACAAGAAGGTATTGATTTCACTGAAACTTTTGCCCCTGTAGCTAGATTAGAAGCTATTAGAATCTTACTTGTTTGAATATCGTCTTATATCAAATGGATGTAAAAAATGCTTTTCTATGGTCTTAAACAAGCTCCTAGAGCTTGGTATGACAGACTAAGTTCTTTTCTTCTCAAAAATGGTTTTTCTAGAGGAAAAGTTGATACTACACTCTTCAAGAAAAGTGTTTCAAAAGACTTTATTATTGTCCAAATATATGTAGACGATATAGTCTTTAGAGCCACTAACGAATCCTTGTGTAAGGATTTTTTCAAGCTAATGCAGGATGAGTTTGAAATGAGTATGATGGGAGAATTAAAATTCTTCCTAGGACTTCAAATCAAATAGACGAAAGAAGGAATTTATATCCATCAACAAAAGTATACAAAAGAACTCCTCAAGAAGTTCAAGATGAACAACGCAAAGCCAATGAAAACACCCATGCATTCGTCTGTTCCAATCTCAACAAAGATGAATCAGTGATTTCAGTTTGAATGGCTATTGTGATGCTGATTATGCTGGAGACAAAGTGGAGAGAAAAAGCACAAGCGGTGGATGCCAATTTCTAGGCAAGTCACTCATCGCTTGGTTAAGCAAGAAACAAAACTCTATAACACTCTCTACCACAGAAGTAGAGTATATAGTTGTTGCTGGATGTTGTTCACAACTTCTTTGGGTAAAACATCAACTTGAAGATTACTCCAGGTTTGAAACCCTAATCCCAGTTTTCTGTGACAACACTAGTGCAATTAATCTCAGCAAAAATCCAATTCAGCATTCAAAAGCCAAACACATTGAAATTAAATTTCATTTTATAAGAGATTATGTTCAAAAAGGTGTTTGTTCAAATTGATTTTCAATGGGCAGACATCTTTACAAAAGCATTAGACGAAACACGCTTTAATTTTATTAAAGAAAACTTGGGAATTATTTCTTTAAAAGATTAAGTTTATCGTCTATAGACTATCATCTATAGGTATCGTCTATGCTTATCGTCTAATCAATTCGCGTTAAAACGAAGCTTTGCGTCTGATCAAGTTGAATCAGTTAAAGACCATTCAACAGACGCAACGTTATTATTTAATTAATTTAAAGTTGAGTGTGCAGGAAGATAATAAATGCAGCATTAAATATGTCTGGCATTTATTGCTCTATTCTAGAAATTTCACAGCATGCTCCGTAACTGACAGAAGTCAAATCAATCATTGAAAGGACAATCATGGGTGAAAGCATCAAATCAGGGACGATTTCCATTCTATCGTCTATTAAAAATAACTGTTTCACTTATTGACTATAAAAGGGTCAAAGATATCTCTTTTACTCTTTACACTGCTTAGTATTCAAACTCTATTTCTCTCTAAGAACTCTTACTCTCAAATATTCTCTTTTTCAAAAACCAGAAATGGCTGCCAAGAACACTCAACAAGCTTACCTTAAAGAAGAAAACATTTTCGCTCAAGATTTGTTCTTGCCAAGCAAGTGGGTGAAGAGAATCACTCTCGCAAATGTTGTTGGGCGCATTTGCGATTTGTTGGAGAAAGCTAGATGGATGAAGTTTGCTACGTGGGAAGGCCCATGGATGATAGAGCCTTATGCTAAGTTTTTGTCTGAGGCCAAAATTGTTGATGACAACATCGTAGGAACTATTGGTGACAAGGGATATCTTGTCAATGTTGATGTTGTGGCTGCTATTGGGAAGTGCAAGATTGAAGGCATCGTCTACACTCCCAATTGGAATGAAGGGATTGATGAAGCTTTCATTGATCAGACATTGTATGGGAAACCCAGAATGTCTGACCAGGTTAAATTCCTTAGAGTTGGGAATCTCATTGGTAAAGGAAGAGTTTTGCATAATCTACTCTTCAACATTTTCACACCCAGAATCGGGTCTCGCGATAATGTGAGCAACCGAGAACGATTCTGTCTCTTTCATCTTCTTCAATAGGAGAAGATTAGTCTACCCCATTTGATCATGGATCACTGGATGGAAACTTTGAGGAGAAGGGACTTGCGCAAAAAATCAAGTGTCCCTTACCCTGATGTCTTTGCCAAAATCATCCAGAACCAGGAGTTTGACATCAAAGGATGTGAATGGTATGCGAGTGGTCATGAGATAAAACAAGGTACCTTCTCTAGAATGCATCTAGACCTCTGAACAAGAACTGGAAATGAAATGCATGGAAAGCCTTTTCAATCCTCCTCTTCTCAATCTCAACTGCAAACACAAACCCATACACAAACTTCTCAACCACAACAACCACCTCCACAAACTCGCCCAAAACACAAAACCCTCATTAAAAGACCAAGAAATGCACCCATTCCACCTCAAACATAACCACAAACACAAGCCCAAACACCAAACCATCCTCCACCTAAACCTAGAGTATCGTCTGAACCACCTGTACAAGTTACAGAGGTTCCTTTTGAGAAGATAGAAGAAGTGTCTCTTGTTAGACGAAAAACAAAGTCTATCAAGTTGAGACTTCCAAAACTTGAGTCATCTACTCAAGATGATTCATCTATCAAAGAAGCATCTAAGGATGTTAAGTCTACTAGTAGGCGAGCAGACGTAAGCAAAAAGGCTAAAATAGACGATGCTCACATCTCAGAAAAGGAGATGCAAAAGGAATTGGAAAAGGCTAGAAATGCATCTATCCTCTCTGAAGCTAAAAGAGAGCATAGATTCAGAGAAAGCACTAAAGGAGTTGGATCGTCTGGAGCTTCTCAAGCTCAGACTACTTCAAAGAGCATAGACGTTGAAGAAAATGCTCAGATCCAAAAGGACAATGCAATTCTCGCTAAGCAACTTTCCACTATGCTTAGTGAAGACTTTCCCTCTATGGGGTTTGGATCCTCAACTCCAGTAAACGAATTAAGACAAGACGATGTGATCTTGATTTCGTCTCCCATTCGTGCCATACCTCTTCAGACTATTCCTGTAGAATCTGAAGGAGGAAGCTGCTCACAGACGATGCAGCCTTCGTCTGTCATTCATGATGTAGACGTAACCACATCAGACGACGAAGAATGTCTTATCACAAGACATGTGGCACCAAATTTAAAGATTCCAGCAGTGGTCTTAAATGAAGAAGACCTTCCACCCAAGCGTAAAATGGACTATACCTTCCTCAATGATCTAGTTATGCAAAGGTATAATATTATTGGGTGCGCTGAAAGGCCGAAAGGGCCTGATTAGATTATTTCAGATCAAGCCATGGAGGCCTCTGATCTTTCTGACTCTGAGGGATCTGAGTCTAGCAATGATAGTTATTGCGCAGACGATAAAGATTCTTGTGCTGAAGAGCAAGAATCTCCCTACATTGAATTGGACAATCCCTATAACTACAGAGGAAAGAAAGGGCAAGAAATTTGAACGCTGAAGGAAGAGTTCTTCACAATCTTCTCTTCAACATCTTCACACTTAGAATTGGTTCTATGGATAATGTGAATAATAGAGATAGCTTCTGTTTCTATCATCTGCTCAGGTGTGAGAAGACTAGTCTACCCCATGTGATTATGGATCACTGGGTCTCTGCACTGAAAGGAAGGGACTTGCGAAGAAAATCAAGTGTTCCCTATCCTGCTATCTTCGCCAAGATCATCCAAAATCAAGATTTTGACATTAAGGGATGTCAATGGTTTGCTAGTGGGCACGAAATCAAGCAAGCCACCTTCTCAAGAATGCGTCTGGACCTTGGAGCATGAACGCTAAATGAAATGCATGAGAAGTTTCTTAATCCCACAACCTCTCAATCATCTTCTCAACCTCAACCCTAAACCCTAAACCAAAACACAACCCAAAACACAAGCCCAAACACAACCACAAACACTTAACCACCCTCCAAAGAAATCGTCTGAACTTCTTGTACAAGTTACAGAAGTTCCTTTTGAGACGACAGAAGACGTACCCATTGTCAAACGAAAAACAAAGTCTATCAAGGTGAAAGTACCAAGAATAGATCCAACTATTCTTGAGGAAACTGCCAACAAAGCATCTGAGGTTGAAGAGTCTACTAGAAGGCGAGTAGACGATACTCAACAGGCACAGAAAGACATTGTTTCTGAAGAAGCCTTGAAAAAGGCATTCGAAAGGGGCAAGCAAAAAGCCATAGCCGAAACTACAGTAATCATGGCTGAAAAGGAACAACTCAAACTGGCTAGGAGAGCCTATATTCTTCTAGAAGCAAAAAGGGAACGTCTGTTCCGTGAAAGCGCTAGAGGGATTGGATCGTCTAAAGCTTCTTATGCTCAGACAACTTCAGAGGGCATGAATAATGAGGAGACTGCCCGAATTCAAAAGGATAATGCTATCCTTGCTGAGTAGTTGTCTATTATGCTCAATGAAGGAATCCCCTCAATGGAGTTAGACTCTTCTACTCTATTAGATGAATCAAGGGAAAGAGCTGAACCCATGATTTCGTCTCCCATTCGTGTCATACCACTTCAGACAGTAACTGCTGAGTCTGAAGACAGGCGTCATCTGCAGATGATGCAACCATCGTCTGATAAAGGCGAACATCTTGTCAAGAGACATGTGGCGACAGATGTGAGATTTCCAATTGAGGTCTTAAATGAAGAAGACCTTCCACCCAAGCGCAAAATGGACTATACCTTTCTCAATGAATTGGTTATGCAAAGGTATGCTATCATAGGGTGTGATGAAAGACCCATAAAGCCTGACTAGGTACTTTCAAATCAGACTGAAGAATCTCTTGAAGAGTCTGATTATGAGACTGGATCAGAATCTGAGTCTCACGGTTATTATGCAGACAATGAAGATTCCCTTATAGAAGAAAAGGGAGGATCTCCCTACATCAAATTGGAAGACCCTTATAGATACATAGGGAAGAAAGGGTTCCAATTGGGAAGATTCGTAAATCCCATTAATTATCATCAGTCGCTGAAACCCTTGTACTTTGACATGTCAAGGAGATATAGCAAGGCTGAGCAAAGAGAATGGTTGAAGCGTCTACCTTGGGATGTCCTTGCAGACTTGAAAATTAAGGGATTAGAAGGAATAGACGATTACAAGCGTCACTTGGATGGTCTGTTGATGAAGGAACCAGCCTTAGGATATGAGCCAAACATCATCTCTAGGGATCCCCCTAGCAAGCAATTTTGTCATATCCCAGATGGATCACCAGCGCTTCATCACTGTGTATTTGGTGGCTTTATGTCCCAAATATCAATTCCAGCACGTTTCTCTCATTGGCACTTAGATGCAATGGAGAAACATGATCCACAACCATTCACTATTCCAATGAATAAGACAGAGTTCATTGGATTAGGATACACATTGGGTCTAACTCTACCATGGTTTAGACCTCACTGCTCTGGAATCCCTCCAACGTATTATTTGGATATCCAAGAGTTTGAGACGCCTGAAGAATGCTATCACAAGCTGCCAGTTGATTATGATGCGACATACTATTTGATGGCAAGAAACTATAGATGTGAAATCAGAGATAGACTCCAGTCCTTTCGTCTGATTCAAAGTAGAGCAGAAAATGAGGATCAATTCCTTCCCATCCTCATGGGTTCACAATTCTCTGCTCTAGCGTCCAATGCGACTAAATTCTCAGTAAGAATGGATCGTCCGCAACCATGTCTTATAAAAATGCTTGCAAAGGGCAAGGAGAAGAAGGAATACTCTCCTCCCAAAGAATTCAAATATGCTAGGCATATTGTGAAACGTCTACCCCCTGCCACTTACAATCGTCTGAAGACCTTTTAGACTCACTCCTCAAGGCCTATTCATCCTATGATTCAGAGGATGATAAAAGAGCATGAGACGACATCTCAATTTTACTCTGGATCGTCTTATGATGAAGAGTCTGTCACTTGTGGCAGAATCTATCCTGGAAAAGCATCTACATACACTCTTCCATCTCACATGCCTCAACATCTTCAACTCACAACCTTCAATAAATTCTATGAATGGCAATGGAAAGAAAATTTCACTTCAAGGATGGAGTTCCCATTGTTCACTCTGCGATTAAAGGCAACAGAGGTCGAACCAATTGTTGAAGAGATTTCATCTGATGAAGAGGACCCAACTGTTAAAGAACTCCCACATTCAGAGGCACCACAATCTCCTCACTCATCTGCTGATTCTTCCGATAAGTATAATGCTTTGAAGATGAAGTATGACGCATTAGAAGATAATTGTGAACACTTGAGAAAGAAGAACAGAGAGCTTGAAGAATCTCAGCATGCTACCAATGCTAAGCTTGAGCATCTTCAAAATCTTGTGTTCTCGCTGATGAAGCAGCAGCAGCCTCCACCATCCTGATTCCTTGTTGCTTATTTCAGCCCAAGGGGGAGAGTTTGGAAGACGAAGAAGAGGAGACGATGGCATTAGCTCAGGGGGAGCGTCTATGTAAACATGGGCATCTGACTCAAGGGGAGAGTCTTGTAATTTACTGCATTTTTTTATCGTCTATCATTTGTACTCTATACTTAACTAAAAATTGGTTACATCATTTTGATGTAACAAATTCTTATACATGAGGTATTTCAGAAAAACATCGTCTTGATGTACATCTGACATAATTAATATTACTTTACTAATATTTGTTTATGCAGATGGCTCCGTCTAGCACAACTTTGGTATGGTCTGGTAATAATCAAAAAGGGGAGATTGTTAGATCAAGATGATTAACATTTCTTATTTTGATAATTACAAGACAGACGACAGCAACAGACGAAGCATGATCAGACGATTGGATAGTACAAACGAAAGACGACCCCTCATTTGTCACAATATCTTGTGCATCTTTAGTCTATCCGAAAACTGCTTAAGCCTCAAGACAACATGATCAGACAATACAAAATTTCCAGTAGACGACACAAGATGCTGAACGCCTCTTTTAAAACAAGCTCCTCATTCCAAGAGGATCGTCTACCCAAAGGAGATGAAGACAGACGACAGTACACAAATGAATATTATATAGTCGTTACTTGGAAGTTTCCTAAAAGTGGTTGGATACTGTGCAAAACCTCTGTAACACGAAAAACAAATCACGCTTTTGTGATCAAGTCAGAAAAAGGAACTGCACATACGCTGACTCCGCTGCTCAAACATTAATTATTCTAATTGATGCCTGCCACTGATGTGAAAGCTCCAAGGACAATGATCAAGATTTGTGTCTAACGGATCTCTTCTAGCCGTGCCTATATAAAGCTATTCTCTCCATAAGTTCAAGTTGGCGAAAACGCTAAGTTATAATATCATTGCATTCGCTCTTAGAACTTTGAAAGCTCTTATTTTGTAAAAACTCTCTCTGCATAGAGGAACTTAGATTTTCATAATCTTCTTTAAAATCCATTTGTGTGGTAAATTAGCTTAAGGAGGCTGTGTTCAAAGAATACTGTTTTTAGTCTGAAGAGACTGTGTTTGCAAAGAATACTTGGTGGTTTAGCCTGAGAAGGCTGTGATCAAACAATATCTTGTTTTAGCCAGAAGTGGCTGAGTTCAAACAATACTTGTAACCTTTTCACGGTTTGTAGTGAAAACTCAGTATTTGCTAGGTAGCTAGACGTAGTCTGTTAAGACGAACCAGTATAAAAATATTGTGTTTATACATTGTTTATTGTTGAAATTAACGGGGATAATTTACTTATAACAGTTGTCAACTAAAAACAATATTTCAAGATAAAGAAAGTTTCGTCTAAACTCAGTTTATAACAACAGACGAAAGAATTAAATTTTTAATATAACACAATTCAACTCCCCTTCTTGTGTTCTTTCTTTTACATCTACCATTCATTAATGTATCATTAATTTTTTTTTATTTTAAAAGAGGTATAATATAATTCTTTATACTAATTATATTAATTAATATATTATATGATATTCTTTCTATATATATATATATATATATATATATATATTTATATAGATACACACTAGTGCTATGTGATTTTAAAATAGTGAAGAACAGAGCACAAGGAATATTGAAATGAACATTTATTTAAGCAATGAACTTCTCAGCTACAAAATATGGGTTGGGATACCTCAGCTTCTTTGTATACACATTTATCCCATATTGGTGAGGATTATTTATTTGCAAATACAATTTCAAACCTCTTGAATAACATAAATTCTTAGGTGAAGGTTTAGGGTTTATGGTTCACATTAGTAAAACCTTTTAAATTCGTGAAAGAGAAGGCATGTGATTCCAAATGAAATAAAAGACTATGACAAAGTGGGTTTTCTAAAGCAAACTAGTAAATGAAGACATAAAGTCAGTTTAAAACCTGCCTTCTACTCTTTCTGCCATTTCGGCTCTTTAAATGATCAGTTCAAGCGATTTTTATTGTAAAAACTAGTCACCGGATAAAACCTTCTTATGCATTAAAGAGTGATATTGTTGAATTCTTAGCCTCCTTCAAGTGAATGGAAAAGTTCTTCCCATTATTTCAACTTGTCAACCACACATTCAAAACATATCACAAGCTTTATCAACCAGGCAGAGTTGAGATTTTCTACTTGCCAATTAGCTCAAATTTTATTTAAGTTTAAATCATGAGGGATGTGCAACAAACATAAAGAAACAAGAATGTGGCATTGTGTAATGATCTCAGCTACTAAAACATTTAAGGGTGGGGATGGGATAATTTTACTGTGCAGAGTGACTAGACTTACTTTTAAAGGAACCGGACTCTACCCTTGCATTATATACATTTTATTTTCAAAACTGGAATGTGAAGTAATAAAACAAATATCGTGGGGGCATGATAGAAGAGAGGTGATGATGATGAAAGTTACGTTAGAGCCAACAAGTGAAGAACATAGAAAGAGGCGTGCAACTCATTTCAAATTCTAGCTCAGCAAGATCAGATTTTTGAGGCATTGCAAAGACTTCAAAGATTCACACTACTTCCATGTATTTGGACTTAAAAATAATGTAAATCATATCGGATGGCATAGATGGATGTAAAGTTGATGATGTTGGAGGAACACCAGAGTGTCTCCACCAATGTTGTCATCGACTTAAACCCTTGTGTCAAACATAGCCTTTGAACTAGTCCAAAATTCATAGCAGGGGCATAACAACTGTTTTTAGAATCCATGGTGTGGGACTAAGGTAAAGGTGTCTTTCTTTGTTCATGCTTACTAGTATTTTTATTTTTTTTTGTATTGCCATGTAAATTATTATGGTAGTGATAATCGGTTCAGAGGAGAATCTTTAATGTGGAATGCATGTTTAACGGTTGTCACTATTATTTTTTTCCGTCGATATTTTCTTTGGAAGACAATCTTGTTTGAGATTATGTCGAACACTAAATTTAAATAATTCTTCTAAAAGAGATTCGAACCTTAATTTATTATATTATGATAGATTAACTTTTCCCATTAGATCCAACCTATATTAACATGAATCCAAGATGTATATGCCTACTACCAAGTGGTTAACCATTATTCCATATTCTTTCTTGCCGAATTTTAAACACGTTTGAACTAAACTAGATAGTTTTGGAACAGCACATTAAGCGGCCTCAAGGTCAAATAAGCAACAGAATTTCCATTTTGAAACTAGAGTACTAGTGTATTGTCATCAATGTCACAATTTATTGATTTCTATTCTGATCTGGCAAATGTAAAACAGAGATAAAAGAAAAGAAAAAGAAACTGTTGATAATGATAACAATAAGACAACAACCCTTGAGGAAAAATGCTTTCCCTCCATTCCTCTTTTATAGCATTCATTCTACAGACATTTGCAATATTGAAACAACACTTACACGGCTATACCATAACCATCTATTAAAGCACTTGTCTACATTATTTTCAGTTTTTCCCGGACACGGATTAGTAAGAACTTTATGGTGGTAGCAAGGCCTCCGAATTGACAAAACTGAAAAACCAATAAAAGGAAGTATGGGAAATATGGCATCCTCTTGTTCAGAACAGCCAAAGGTTACCAAGTAACAAGAGCATTGAGCAGTAAATCAATCCAATTTTAGATATCAAATTGGCACCACTACCAGTCTCAGGAACAAAGGAGTGGAGTGTTAGTGGTCAGTACAACTACAATCCAGTTATCTTCTTGATGGAGAATCATCACAAGATAAGATTTACAAGAAGAATGCTTAGAAAATTAGAAGAAGAGTTATCGAATCAAGTATTGAAAACTCTACTCTAAAATCAAGACCTTGTAATCTTCTAATATTTCTGTAAATTGAGTTTGCTTGCAAGTGAAACTTTTGGCCAACTTGTGTGAACACATGGTTGCTCATGGCCATTTAGAACTTTTTTTGTATTAATCTGTTGAACTCAGCCTTTTCTTTATTTTATTTTTTAGTAAAAGAAAATAGGGAGAAGAGTGAATCTTAATCATGGGATTAAATGAAAATTCAAGGGTTAAAAATATATTTTAATTCATATTTCAAGAATGAATCTAGACCCTTTATTTTTAATTTGATCCAACAGGTAAGAGTCATTCTTGTTTAATGAATTATTTTTAGCCTTGATTGTTCATGCTTGCTTGACCACCCTTGGATAGATTTACATTCTTTTAGTTTTACTTATATGCTTTGGCCGAACACTAAGAGTCAGTTTTGGAAATATATTGAAATTGAAATTTTTCCATTGAGACTTTGCTCTCTTAGGATTTATTGATTGAACCTCAAATTTTATTAAAGGATCCTTCCTTTGTGGTGATTCTCCTTGGCTTATTGATCCTAATGGCTATCATTGACAATAGGGGAGGAAGTTTAATGATCATTTGTTTGAGGGAGAAATGCAAACAATGACATTGGAAGAAGAGAAACAGTGAGAGCTAGTGGCAGCTTTACAGAAGACCCGTCGGTGGACAGGGCAGAAGACCCGTCGGTGGACCGAGCACTGGAATGGAAGAGTGGACTGGGCACGGGAGTGGAAGACATTACAAGGTGGTGAATGTAAATCAAACTCCAAGTGGGAGATTGATAGGAATGTAGTTTGATTTTAGTCAATACATAATTTTAGTCTCACATCGAGTAAACGATGATGGGGATTGCTCTTATGTGTCTATATAAACAATTCTTTGTAAAGCTTCTAAATGCAGCACAGTGCACAAAAGAGAATGTATAATGTGTGTCCGTGGACGTAGACAATTTGCCGAACCACGTTAAATCTTTGAGTTCTCTTTTTTTCTCTTTCTTACTTTCTTCCTTTTATTATTGTTTTGTTCTTAACACAAGTTCATCCAAAACCAATGCCTTTTCAACCAAAAATTTTAAGGCAGTCACTTCTTCCACAGCCCCACCAAATTCACAAATTCTTATGGCTTCCACCCTTGTTTTGAAACACACCGGCATTGGATCAATCTTGTCCACACAACTTGTACACAAAATCACTCCCTTTTATTTATGTAAACAAAATATATTGGTTATCATGAAGTTAGTCATATGCATATCCAAATAAATAAAACATTGATTCATGAATTAATATCTGGTTTAAACTATAGTTACCTTAGGGAACTCAAGAGTTTCCAGATTAGGTGCGTGACGCAATAAGTTCTGCATGGCAGAACATGCCAAATTCACAGGTTCTGGGGACCCCACATGAAGCTCAACCAAATTAGTGTACCAAGGAAGAACCTTGACTATCTGTGGTGAATGGCATAGAAGCTGTGATCCACATGCACCAGTCATAATCAGAACAATTCAAAAGTGCCTCTAAAATACATCAATATAAGAGAATTTATATCTATGATGATCATAATGATGTGTGTGTAAGATATGATCGAGATTGTGAGACCGCATGTGTGTGTATATTATATATATATATATAGAGAGAGAGAGAGAGATACCTCAATAACATAGTCAGAAATAGATAGCTTTTCGACATTGGAAAAGGCCAGAAGAAGATTGAACACAAAATGATCAGGGTTCAATAGACTGTTGGGTGGTGGTTTGTTAGCCTCAAGAGTGGCATCAGTAGCAGATGTAGAAGACAACTAGACAAGTAATAACTATTTAGGAGGTCACCGTCATAAGAGAATTTCTTCAGGTTATTACTTTCACAGATATCTATTGCACAGAAATCAAGGGGATAATAAACATTCTGAAAAAGAGCATTGAAATCTCTCCATTCCCTTATGATCAAGCTCTGAAGCAATGGACAATCAATTCTAACTCCTCGAACATTCACCCAGATACAATCAATTAGCTCCAACTCCTCAAGGGAGGGACAACCAGCGAAAAGCTGTTGGGTCCGAGGTGTATCAGGGAATGCAACATCTTTCAATGTCAAACTCTTGAGATTAGGAAAATGGATAGAAGAAGGAAGGTTGATAACATGGGACATGTAAAGACAAAGATATGTAAGTGATTGGGAGGTAAATAGGTGAGAAGGGAACACCAATGGTTCATATACTTTATCAAAACGAAGTTTCAGTTCCTGAACCGTTGGGGTGATGATACCAGTTAACCACTGGTTCACCTTAGGAGTGTCCTTACGTACGTCACATTTTAAAGAGACCTTCCAGATGCGTGAATTAGAGAGTGTAAGTAGTTTGTCCATGAAGTCTCTGAACTGTGGCCTGTTTTTGAACTCTTTTTCCTTCACCTCAATTTTGGTCATAGCCTTCCATAGATCCTTCCATTTTTTGGCGAGTATGCTTGTTCTCACAGCATCTTTCAGAGAGAGAAAAGATATGATTTCTCCAAGAATATCTTCAGGTATAGCATCTAACTTGCTCATGCTGCTATTCTTCTGGCACTTGCTATTTTTCAAAGAATTTGCTTCTTCCATGTCCTCGAACTGCTTCCCTGATATGTACCACAAAATTTATCAAAATTATAAATGAGATGGGAGAAAGTATTAAATAGGAAGAAACTCTTGTAATAAAGTAAATAGCATCAGCATGGTGTAACAACATTTATAGAACTGATATTATTACATTAACATTTAAATGTATAATTGTTTTCGGGGCAAAAGGGTGGAAAATAGTGGATCCAAAGGCCCATACAGGATAACACAACCCTTCACTCCAATCCCAATAAAGCTTAGTTGGTTTCACACTGGAACCTTGTCAGCAAAACCAATCCTCTTCAATAACTGATTAAAAAGTTGATTCATTTTTCTGTTTTTTCACAAAGATGTAATAATGATAAAAATATACGTTACACTAAGCAGTACTAAACCAAAGGTACTCAAATTCATCCCCCCCTTATTTTGAGCCGGGAAGTGAAGGAGAAACGCAAAAAACCGTAACACAATCCTATCCTCAAAGCAATGAAAAAAAAAAAAAAAAAAAAAACTGGTTTCTGTCATTGAAACCATGGCACAATCGGACACAGGAAAGTCACGTTTTTTACGACTAGCATTCAGAGGTTAAGAAACCTCTTTCAACTAGTGGTTTACCATGGTTTGCATGACGTGGAAACAACAATCCCAGACACAGTAAAACCAGCAGCAAGAGAATTGAAGTGAAAAATTGGTTCAAGCTAAATGATATATCAAAGTAAAGGCAGAAATGAAATGAATATAGCGTACAGACAAAAACTGAAGGAAATAAAAAACTGAAGGGTGAAAGTGAAAGCAAGAAACAACCTAGTTAGAAAACGGAGAATGTAAGGAGTTGCATAGGATTTTTGGCAGCACTGGCAGTGAGAAAGAAAGTGAGTTGTTTGAAAGGAGAAAGCAAAAGTTATAATGATTTGTTCTGTTGTAGAAACATGTTACTGTCAGCACTATTTATAACAGTTGAATGCGTTTTTGTTTGACAGATTTTTGTCCGGTCAGATTCAGTTTCAGGCATATCCTAGACAATTATGAAAAATTTTCAAAACTGAAGGTTAAATAAAAAATAAATTAGTAAATGAATATTATCAATTAATAAATTGAAGAAGGCAAGAAATTAAATTGCAAATATTTATTAATTTATTAATTTATTTGTTTTGTTTAATCTATCATATTTGACCATGATTTGAATACAATCGTTAAAGATGAAAGGTATTTTCTCTCTCAAGTTTTAATACAATTGTATTTTTACACGATTGATTCAATGTGCTGTTTGGATATATGTTTAGAATTTTTAGAATTGATTTAAAATAATAGTAAGTAAATAACATAATTTTGATATATAATTAAAATACTAATGAGACATTTTTTCTAATATTAATAATCATATTACTAATGGTCAATGATGTAATTAACAATGAGTCAAATACAAAAGAATAAATAAAAATATGTAAGTTGTTGAATCATTGACCATTCAAAATAAGAATATTTGATATATAATTAAAATACTACTTTTTTCTCATTTAAGTATTGCGTTACATAAAACAAATTCTTTCTGATTTTTTTTAAAAAATAATAAATCAAATGGTACCCACGCCTATTTAATTTATAAGATCTTGCCATGGAAAAAAGAAACTGTGCTGGTTACTAATCCTATAGGGGGATTCTGGGATTGTCAAGTAGAATACCAGAAGAGAATTGATGTTATATATTTTTGTAATTTTTCATACAAAAAAAAAATATTTCATAAAAATATATTTAATGTCTTTGAAATATAATATAGAGTTAATATTTGATATGTAATGAAAGTAAAATAAAAAAGGCAGTTGGAAAAAGTGATTAAAAAATTAGAATTATTTAATTGCTTTTATTTCTTCTTTTTTTTCTAGATGAGGAAGTAAGTTGAACTTTTTCAAAATTTAAATGAAATGGTAGGAGGACTTCAGTCAAAAGTAAATGAAAACATTTAATATTTAACATTAAATGCAAGCAAAAAACAAGTACCATAAAACAAAAAGGCTAAAATATGTTTCTAGTCTCTAAAATTGATTAAGCTTAGAGTTCCTTCTGATATTTAGAGAAATTAAATTAATCCAAAAATTTTAGAAAGATAAATCCTAAACGTAATTAATTTCAAAAGGATTAATACACGCATATTAATATTAATAGATGGTATAGAATGTTTTTCAAGCATTACACACGTTTATTAAGACTGTATTGAATTTTTTAAAAGCATTAAATACATTTTTTCTATTTGATATTTTTCTTTAAAAATATTATAAATAGAATTTAATAATCATACATTAATAATATAAAATGATTATCACCAATTAATACGATGATATATCATTGCGGGTGTTTAATATTTTTTCTAATAAAATAGATATTAATAGAAGAGATTTATAAAAGAATATAATATTATTTTTATCTCTCATTCCATAATTTCTTCTTAAAACATTAAAAAGATTTGTATGAAAATTTATAGCGAGACATGACATACCTTTTTTTTGGTGCAGAAAGTTATAACATTATTATATGTTCTCAATGTTTTGATATTTCAAAAAGCATTCAGTATTATTTATATGTTTCTGATATTGATTTTTATTCTCTTCTCTTTATTATGAATTATATATTCTCGTTTTTTTTACTTTAAAATATTAAATAAAAAATAATATTTAATATCTTAAAATTATAAAATGTACCCAATATTTACCATACAACATATTTTGACAAATATTATTGTATACATGAATTTAAGAAAAAAATTTCACATATGAGTATATTATTCATTTAATTTTAAATATTCTTATATTTATTTTTTATATAAATAACTCTTTATAAAAAAATATTTAATAAATAACTAGATACGTATATATTTTACTAGCTACAGTTTGATACGAATTAAAATTGAATCGTATTTATTAACCAAGAATGCATTTAATAGCGCGACGGTTAATTATTCTCTCAATCTTCAAAATAGGTATATCACACTCGAAAACGAAGATTACAAGTTTCAGATTTTGGATACTTAGCAATTTCGTCTTTCAACTCTTGTAGATCCGCAGCAGGCACTTCGACAGACAATTTGAATTCAGACACAACCTTGGCCCATTTCAATAAAAGTTTTACCGCAGCCTTTTCTTCACCGGTTCTACCAAATTTTTCAATTGCAATGGACTTGATATGTGTTTCGAAACACTCCGGAACTTGATCAATATCTTCAGACAGAACCACCCCCTATATATATATATAAATAAATAAATAAAACATATGTTAATTATATCATGAAATTAGTTATAACTCATAAGCATTTGCAAATAAATAAAAATTGATTGATTACTTATTTTCTGGTCTATACTTACCTCAACGAACTTAAGAGATTTCAGAAAAGGTGCGCGCCGCAATATGATCTGCATGGCATTGTTTGCCAAATTTATTGGTCTAAGTTCCATATCGAACATCACTTCAAGCTTTTCCAGTTTACAAAACATAAAAGTCATCCTGGCTAAATGTGATGAATGGCATAGAGTCTGTGACATTCACCATAATCATAGTACTATTCAAATTAAAAAGGCTCTCCAAAATATGTTTGTATAACAAAATCTATATCTAATATAATATAATAACAAGAATAATATAATTAAGTGGGTAGAATATTAGAATGAGAGCATGCATACATACCTCAATAGCACAGGCATTAATGGTTAGAGTTTTCACATTCGATAAGGCCCCAAGAAAATTACACACGAGTTGACCGGGGTCCAAGTCATTGATTAGTTGTTGTGGGTAAAGTTCAAGTTCAAGAGTAGCAGAAGTGACACTTGGTGCGAAAGACAATTCAAAGAGATTTACGGCTCTACCGTCGTAAGAGAATGTCTTGAGTTTATTATTCTCACTGATTACTATTTTGCAGCAGCTTGGGGGATGATCTTCAAAGTGTTGCCAATCCTCGATGTACAAGCTATGAAGCGATGAAGAATCAATACGAATAGATTCAACGTCATCCCAAACACAACTGAGCAACCTCAACTCCTCCAGGGATGATGGGCAACCAGAGAAAAAGTTTTGAGTTTGGTTTGTACCAGTGAATATAACATCTCTCAGTTTGAGGACCGGAGGAAGGATTATAGGATGTTTCATTTCCCATTCAAGGTGCTTCAATGATTTTGAATTGAACAGGTGTTCGGGGAACAACAATTGTTCGCTGGGCTCAAAGATATGAATATTTAACTCTTCAGTAGTTGACTTGACGAAGCCATTCAGCCATTCTTTCACTGTAGAACTATTCTCACCTACGCTACACATTAGAGTAAATTTCTTGAAGCTTGAAAAACAAGATGTTAATAATATGTTCCCCACCTCTAGGAACTCTTCCCTGCTGTCGTATTGATTTTCTATCAGCTTAATATTTGGCATACCCTTCCATGTATGCTCCAAATGTTTTGAGACGAGGCTGGTTCTCACAGCCTGTTTGATGGTGAGTAAGGATAAAATCTGCCCTATGAGTTCCTCCGTAAGATCTTCGAAAACCGTATTCCTCTGGACGTTGTCGTTGATCAAAGCTGGATCCATGTTTCTGTTTCCTTTCCTGTGTACAATAAGGATTTCGGCAGCTCAGACAGTTAGAAAAGAGATGAGTGTTTTCGTAGGGAAAGCAAAAAACTGGGTTGCAGGGAAACTTGCATTGAGAGGTTATGAAACCTCTTGCAACTAGTGGTGTGCCACGAGACTAATAGCATTAGAATTGAAATAACAAAAGGAAAAAAATCGGTTCAAGAATCAAGATAAAAATATATCAAAATGAAAGAAAAATGAAAAGAATATAACAGAAACATTCAAGGAAATGATAAACTCAATAATAAAGATGAGAGCAAGAAGTAACCTTTCTTAAAAAGGGAGTGTGTGAGGAGTTGCAGAGGATTTTAGGCAGCTCAGACAGTTAGAAAAGAAATGAGTGTTTTGGTAAAGAAAGCAAAAGTGACAATAAGCGGTAAACACCGCATTATTTATCCAAATGCAGCAAGGAACAACCAACCGGCCAATTCACCTTGAAATATCGTTAAATACATTTTTCTAATTGATATTTTTCTTTAAAAATATTAAAAATAGAATTTAATAATCATATATTAATAATTAAAAATATTATCATCAATCAATACGATGATATATCATTGCGAGTGCTTAATATTTTTTTTTTATAAAATAGATATTAATAGAAGAGATTTATAAGAAGATATAATATTATTATTTTTATCTCTCATTCCATAATTTCTACCAAAAACATTAAAATGACTTGTAAGAAAATTTATAGCGAGAGACATGATACACCTTTTTTTTTTCTTTTAGAAAGTTATAACATTATTACATGTTCTCAATGTTTTTGATATTTCAAAAAGCATTTAGTATAATATGTTCCCCACGTCGAATTTTATTATCTTCTCTTTCTTATGAATTATGATAAATATTATACTCCCCTATATTTTCTTGTATTTCTTTTCTACTTTAAAATATTAAACAAAAAAAAATAATATTTAATATCTTAAAATTATAAGATGTACCCAATATTTACTCAATAACATGTTTTGATAAATATTATTGTATACATGAAATTAAGAAAAAGAATCACAAATGAATACATAATTCATATAATTTTAAATATTCTTATATTTACTTTTTTATTATGCCAAATAATTTTATGAAAAATATTTGATTGGCAATAATTTTATAAAAAATATTTGATTGGCAATTAAATAAGTATAAGTTTTATAATTGAGTTGAATCTTATTTATTAAACAAACAACGCATTCAATAGAGTGACAATTAATCCAACAATTTTATATATATTCTCTTAATATTCAGAATAGATTTTTCTAATAACCAATGCTCTATGGGTTCATCGAAAATAAAGATCACAAGTTTCAGATTTTGGATAGTAAGCAATCTCAACCATCAACTCTTGTAGATTGTCTTCATCTTCATCTGTCTCCTCAGGCACTTCGACAAACAAGTTGAATTCAGACACAACCTTGGCCCATTTCAGCAAAAATTTTACTGCAGCCTTTTCTTGATAGTTCCACCAAAATTTTGAATTTCAATGGACTTGATATGCGTTTCGAAACACGCCGGAGCTGGATCAATATCTTCATGCAGAACCACCCACATATATATATATATATATATATATATATATATATATATATATATATATATATATATATATATATATATATATATATATCAATAAATAAAACATATATTAATTATATCATGAAATTAGTCATAACTCAGCATTTGCAAATAAATAAAAATTGATTGAATAATTCATTTCTGGTTTAAACTATAGTTACCTCATTGTTCTCAATGTTTTGTTATTTCAAAAAGCATTCAGTATTATATATATGTTTTCGATATTTTTATTCTCTTCTCTTTCTTATGAATTATGATAAATATTATTCTCCCCTATATATTCTCTTGTATTTTTTTCTATTTTAAAAAATTAAATTAAAAAATAAATATTTAATATCTTAAAATTATAAAATGTACCCAATATTTACCATACAACATATTTTGACATATATCATAGTAAGGATGAATTTGAGAAAAAAAAGTTTAAGTATGACTACATAATTCATTCAATTTTAAATATTCTTATATTTACCTTTTTGTTATATAATAATGTTGTAAATAAATATTTATTTATTAAACAAGCAACTCATTCAATAGCGTGATAGATAATCCAACATTTTGATATATATTCTCTCTATTCAAAATAGATTTTTCTAACCAATGCTCTATGGGTTCATCCAAAATAAAAATCATAAGTTTTAGATTTTGGATATTCAGTGTTAGGAGTATATGTAGTTTGATTAGTATCACATCACGTAAAAAGATGTATTTAGACTTTAACCCCACATTGTTTAGAAAATTGAGAGAGGCTATCTTATGTCTCTATATAAAGAACTCCTTGTAAAGTTTGAAATGCACACCAAGAGTAAATTGTTCCTAGTGTAGTCGTGGATGTAGGTAAATTGCTGAACCACGTTAAATTCTTATGTCTTTTTCTCTCTTCTTTATTTCCTTATTTATTTTTATTTATTGTTTTGTTCTTAACAATTGGTATCACAACCAATTTCTTAGTATGCTCTATGGTTGCGCCTTTGTCGCCTTTGTCTGATCTTCCACATGCGCTTGGTGTGATCCGATTGATGTTGGCCAAAAACGTCGCGTTCAACATTATGAACGAGAAAACAACTGTAGATTTGATGAATGCATTATCAAACATGTATGAGAAGCCATCTGCAGCCAACAAAGTGTATCTAAAATGGGCGAAGGTAATTATGTTACTAATCACATTAATGAATTTTGTTAAGTCAAGATGTTTTAGCATCTTAGTTTTGATAATTACAGAACAGTCTGTTGTGCCAGTAGACGGAAGAATGTTCAGATTGAAGAGAGCAGATTGAATGTTCAGACGGAAGGAACAGAAGGAACAGATGGAAGGAGCAGACTGAAGAGAGCAAAAGGAATTATCAGACTGAAGAGACCATCAGATGCAAACAGAGCAGACTAAACAGTTGGAAACTGAAGAGGCATCAAATGCAAACAGAAGAGCATAAATAAGATGCACCCTCAAACACAGATGCACAAGATGAAGTGTTCAAGTCATCAAGCCTTAAAGCAATTACATCAGATGAAGAACCTTCATTGTTCAAAACAGCTCATCTCAACTTCAAGTCAAGTGCTCAAGAAGGAAGACTTTGAAGACTAAAGTTGAAGACGAAGGAAGAAGACAGACGAATGAATTCAACATACAACTCACTTATTTATTCATTCGTCTATCCCGTTTAATTAAGTTTAGAGGGAGTAACTCGCGCCCCAATTCAAATCTAACCGTTACTCGTTGAAGCTTCTAAAGACAGAATAAAGATCTATGCAAAACCCCTGCAACATGAAAAGCAACCATGCTTTTTGTTGATGTCTTTGATCAAGTTAGAAAAAGCTTGTGCAAACATTAATTATTCTGATTGATCTCTATCACACGTTTGAAGACCCCAAGACAAAGGACTAACGTTCAAATCTTTAGTCTAACGGATACTTCAAGAAGTTCTCTATAAAAGGACTTCATTACTTCAAGAGAAGGCTGGTGAACTGTATAACAAAGAAATTATATTCAAGCTTCAAGCTCTCAAGCAAAGTTCACTCGCCCTGAACTTAGAATAGAATTGATTGTAAAACCCCTCTCTGCGTAGAGGATAAACTTATTCTTTCATCTTCCTAAATCCACTGTTGTGGTGCTCTTAGCCTGAGGAGGCTGTGTTTCAAAGAATACCTTTGTTTTAGCCTGTGGAGGTTGTGTTCAAAGAATACTTTGTTATTCTGCAGAGGCTGGGTTCAAAGAATACTGATTTAGCCTGAAAAGGCTGTGTTCAAAGAATATCTGTAATTAGTCAGGAGTGGCTGGGTTCAAAGAATACTCTTAGTGAAAACCTTAGTGTGTTGCTAGGGAACTGGATGTAGTCTTGATCAGACGAACCAGTATAAAAACATTGTTGTCTTCTTTATTGTTTTATCTGTTAACTAACAGCGGATAATAACTTGAACAGTCTGATAATAAAATCAATCTTAAGAAGAAAACAATCTTGCGTCTGATCAAGCTTTGAAAACAGCAGACGCAAACGCATCGTCTTAGAGAAAATGTTTTTAAACAGTCTACACAATTCAACCCCCCATTCTTCTGTGTTTCTATACTTTACAAATTTAATGCAATCCTAGCCTAGTTAGCCTCAGTGCAGATCAACTTTGATGATGAGGTGAAAGCATTGATTCTACTATCATCCCTTCCGGAAAGTTGGAGCGCAACTATTACTGTAATTAGTAGTTCTGCAAGTAATAACAAGTTGAAGCTTGATGACATACGAGACTTGATCCTAAGCGAAGACGTTCGCAGGAGAGGTTCAGGTGAGTGTTCTAATTCTGATTCCAGTTCTGTGTTGAGTATTGAAACTAGAGGAAGAAGTAGCCAGAAAGGCCAGAATCAAGGACGGGGCAGATCAAAATCCAGAGGGAGACAGGCAAAATTTGCTTGTTGGAAATGCTAGAAAAAGGGTCATCTTGCTCATCAATGTAGGACTCCAAAATGGAAGAACAAAAAGAAGAAAGATGATGATGAATCTGCAAATGCTACAGCAGATGAGACTGGAGATGCATTAATATGCAGTTTAGATAGTCCTATTAATTTATGGATAATTGACTCAGATGCGTCATTCCACACTACACCTTCCTTAGAACTATTTTATAACTATGTTTCAGGGGAGTTTGGGAAGGTTTACCTTGCAGTTGGAAAATCCCTTGACATTGTGGGAAGAGGTGATGTTGACATCTGAACCTCTAATGGTGCCTTATGGACTCTGCACAATGTCAGACATATTCCCGCCTTAAAGAGAAATTTAATATTTGTGGGACAGTTGGACAACGAGGGGGCATTACACTACTTTTGGGGATGGATCTTGGAAGGTAATGAAAGACAATTTGGTTGTTGCTCGTGGAAAGAAATGATGGTCTCTTTATATGCTTGTAGATGAGGATATGGTAACCGTCGCAGAGGCTGCCAATAGTTCCAGCCTATGGCATCAAAGACTTGGGCATATCAGTGAAAAGGGGATCAAGCTCATGGTGTCAAGAGGTAAGTTATCTGACATAAAGCATATTGATATTGGACCTTGTGAACACTGTATTTTTGGAAAGCAGACAAAGGTCAGTTTCTCTAAGCCGAGAATAAGATCTAAAGTTGAAAGGCTAGAATTGGTGCATACAGACGTCCGGGGGCCCGCTCCAATGAAATCCCTTGGAGGCTCACAGTATTATACAAGAAAGGTATGGGTCTATTTTATTAAAAATAAATCGACGTGTTTTTCTGTGTTCAAAAGGTGGAAAAAGGAGGTCGAAAATCAAACAGGTCAAATAATGAAAAGTCTGAAATCTGATAATGGTGGAGAGTATGATAGCAGAGAATTCAAGGAATTTAGTTCAAAGAATGGGATTAGAATGATCAAGACAGTGTCGGGGACACCAGAGCAAAACGGTGTGGCGGAAAGAATGAACAGAACTTTGAATGAGAGAGCTAGATGCATGAGAATCCAGTCAGGCCTACCTAAAGTGTTTTGGGCAGAAGCGATAAACATAGTCGCCTATCTCATAAACAGAGGTCCATCAGTTCCTTTAGACTATCAGTTACCTGAAGAAGTATGGTCTGTGAAGGAGGTAAAATTTTCATATTTGAACTGACATTGTGTATTTAGAAAATCATTACAAGTTCAAAATAAATGAAAAGTGTGCTGTTACATTTGAAATCTTAATTAATGGAAGAAATTACTTTTGCTAATGAATTAAAAAACTTTCCACTAATCAAGGGACGTAACACATATGACTAGCTCAGGATGTGTAACTTCCCATCATCTTCTTCCGTCTCAGGGTTGGATGTGTAACTTCAAAAATAGCGAAATTCTTTCCTTTGCCGATTTCTTTCCAAGAGTCTTGCGTTAGCACTGTAAATGAAAGTAGTGGAACCAAAATTGAAGATATTTTAAGATTGGACAATAAAATTGTGAAATTAAAAATAAATAAACTAACATATCAAACTAAAAATATAGAAATAAAAATTGTAAAATCGAAACTACATGTAATCCTCAATCTTTATTCATTCACTCGTATAATTAATATGTGAATGTAATAGTAAAAATTTCCTAAAATAGTATTGTGATTAATTTTGAAATCACAGTCGAAAAATCATATATATATGTATTTAACAGAAATTTCCTAGAATAGTATGATTAATCAAGAATGAACGAGATTGATATTTTTTTATATTTGAGTAAGTTATCTATTATTATTATTATTATTATTATTATTATTATTATTATTATTATTATTATTATTATTATTATTTATATAAAAAAAATAAAAGAGGGAGAGAGTGGTGCTAACTTAAGGAAAAGAAAAAACAAAGAAAAAAAAAGGAAAAAGAAGAAGAAGAGTGAGACGATGTTGCTGTGGACTCCCGCGCGCTTTTTCATTTTGTTTTCTACTTTATATTCATTCCTTCACTCACCCATTTATTCATTCACTCACAAACTCACTCAGTAACAGAAAAAAGTAACTAAAAGAGTATTTTCATTGCAAAACACAACGAAACGATGAAAACCTATGAAATGTACTTCTATTTTCGTAAAACGGTGACGGAGATGGCGTGCGACAGAGGCTACAATGCCGTCTCGGAGTTGGTCCCCTCATTAGCGGACTTCCATTCACGCTTCGGCCCGGAGGAAAAACTAATACCTCACTCTCTCGGTTTCCGCGTTTCACATCTCTCTGACCCCTCCAACACCGTATTTACCTTAACCTTTTTTCTTTTTTTCTTTCTTTCTTTTTTCTTGATTCTCAAACAAAGTCTTTTCGGTTTGCAGTTGGAGGTTTTGTTTCCGGGCGAAACTCATGTTACAGCAAGATTTATGGATATCATATACGACCAGTGGATTGAGAATAAGGAAAGTTTGAAAAAGCTGATTATCGTTATGTTTCCCAAGTGCAAAATCGATCCAGTTGCAAAGACTTCAATGAAAGATTGGCCTTTTGAAGTTGAGATTGTTGATGTGAGTTTCTTGCCTAATTAACTACTACATTTCCGTTCATTAATGCTTTCTTCTTTATTTTTTCTTTATGCGGAATTGAATTCAATATAGCTTTTTAATTAGTTCTATTTTCTTGTCATCTTGTTCTTCATTATGTATGTTCAACAATTATTTAACTAAAAAAATATGTGGGTTTCTTGTGATCTTGTGCTTCTTTCTGCTTGAGAACAATTCCTTCACTTACCTGAATCAAACAAATTTATGACTTGTTTTTCGGGTTTGAATTGAGTCAAGCCAATATAAGACCCGGTTTTCATCTGCAACATCATTATTAACTTTATCTTTATTATTTTATTTGCCATAAGTTCTGAATTTAGATTTTACATATTTTCAAATTTTGGTTCAGACTGAATATAGATTGTTCTGAGAATAAGTTAGAAAAACTTTTATAATTTTAAAAAAAGAATCAATTCCATTATAATTTGGATTTTATTGACTCTGTTGATTTAGTTTGAATTTGATGAATAAAAGTTTATGAAAACTACACCAAGTCAAATGAACCATTTTATTAACTTTGCTTTCGCCATATTTCCATAACTAATTTAAATATTGAGTTCCATTCACGGTTGCATCTCCATATTTAAGATTAGTTATGAACCAAAACAAAGATTTCCATATTTGGTTATGAAAATCAAAATTTTTGTCACATCCATAACTTTTTTTACGGAGTTTTAATATTTTCAATGGAAATTTGTCGAAATCAATGTTCAATTTCACGTGATAACCATTCCCTTTTCATTCTTATGAGTTATGTGCTTATGTTTGAATCTGCTACAAGTGCTTTAACATTTTTTAGAAGTATTATTTTTACGCATGATTTGGGCACTTGTAATTTATTAGTTATTCGGAAGGTCATTTTAAGTATGTAACACCATTTTCCTTTGCCTGTAGGGGAGGGATTTGTTCTACAATCCTGTAAGGCAAGATGAGGGATGGAAAACGTACGAGGTGCTGACTGATGATGAGAAGGAAACAGTGGTCAACCAACATGAACTGGAAGGCAAGGAGGTAATGAATGTTTCTAATTAAAGATGTTCTAATCATTGGAAAATTTTAGAAATGTAAATTTTATGGTGCATTCTCTACTTGAAGTGCATTCTTTAGTTATGCAAATTGTTTTATGATTAATTTATTTAGTATCCAAATAACATTTATTTATTTATTTATTCAGCTCCCTTTAACGTCAAAAACTGGTCGCCTAGGTCGCTACTACGCGCTGGAGGAAGGGAAAGTCATTAGAATTACTAAAGTTAGACCGATTGCAAATGATCCTGAACGCGTAACTTTCCTACTTGTCAAAGATTGATTCTTGAGCCTACTTCTATTTTGTATAATGCTTTAGTACATGCAACAATCACTAATGCAATGTCAAATTTTTGTTTACAAATTAGCCAAGTGTTAGCCAGAAGTAGTGTCATTCATTGGTAATACAGAAAAAACTGTTAGATGACCATCATATTCTGTTTCTCGTTTTTGTCTTTTATTCATTTTTTCCTACGTAATAATGCAAGCATGATCTCTTGAAGTTGTACTTTCACACCCGCTTCTAATTTCACATCAGCATCTGATTTTTGGAATAATTGTCCATCTATGCAGTATTCATAAAATACATTGTTGTAAAAATTAAACCGATACATCTTTAAAATTTGAGGCAATTAATATAGTTTTTTTTACTGATAATAAGTTTATTATCTTACAAAGTATCGAAGAATTTTAGTAATATAATTGAAGGAACAGATTAATTAATGGTTTATATTCAAAGAAAATCTAAACGTGTAGTCTTAGTGAGAGACGACGACCTTTGTGGATTCATTCCAATACCAATGGAAAATTATTATTCACTTATGAACTCTAGCCGCGCTTAAGAATTAAAGATTAAAACCAAAGTTTTGAACTAACACTGTGTATTTAGAAAATCATGCCATTACAAGTTCAAGATAAATGAAAAATGTGCTGTTACATTTAAAAGTTCAAACCATTTGAAATCTTAATTAATGGAAGAAATTACTTTTGCTAATGAATTAAAAAACTTTCTACTAATCAAAGGACGTAACACATATGACTAGCTCCTTGAATTGCCTTCACCGCAGTACCGTTTGGCATACGTCATGCATGCATGTATGTATGCATGCATCATTTGAAAATAACAGATATGGGGATTCTAACAGCGTGTTTGTCAGACACCCTAACCCATGTGAGAGAACCTTGAGCAAAAGTCTGGTTACCTCTATTTTCCTTGATTTCTGGGATAAACTCCACGGAGAATGTAACCTTCTGGTTCACCTCT
Organism: Hylodesmum podocarpum; assembly: GCA_026586105.1. Lineage (NCBI taxonomy): Eukaryota > Viridiplantae > Streptophyta > Magnoliopsida > Fabales > Fabaceae > Hylodesmum > Hylodesmum podocarpum. Next base: position 2,284,934 of record JALJEV010000646.1, read on the forward strand.
GTGAATGTTATCTGACTAGGATTCACGCTCATCCCTAAGGCCAAAGGCACCTCAAGATCAACAACATATGTTGCCTCTGCAGGTCCCACATTAGTCAACGTTCTGGTGTAGTATTGAGAACTATCGCCTATCAGAATAGAAAACGAAGGATAATTGAGTTGTGCTTCTGATATGGCATGTAAACTGGAGCATCTCACCCTCTTTTGCACAAGAATTCCAATTTCTCTGTCCTCGTAACCCAAACCACACAAATAGGGAATGTAATCGTCTGGCTGAATATCATAAACGAGTCCAGGATCATTCGCTTTATTAGGATTAACATGTCCTGCACCAGTGGCAAATATATCAGCAGGTAGATGCCTTTCGTCCAATATGGGTTGACCAGCAAAGTTGAACGTGTTAGCAGTGGTCATGATTGCTGATTTGATAGCAGCAGGGGACCAATCAGGGTGTGAACTTTTGAGCAATGCAGCAACACCAGCGAGGTGAGGACAAGACATTGATGTTCCTGAAACAATGTTATATGCTGGGATTTTGTTGTCTTCGGACACACCCCATGCAGCTAGAATGTTGACTCCGGGTCCTATGATGTCAGGTTTTAGAATACCAGGACTAGCCTGGCTTGGACCCCTTGAAGAAAATGAAACAACAGAAGGAGCAAGTGCATCACCAATCACGGTTCCTTTGAATGAGATTGTTGCGGTTGGTGCATAGGTTGAGTTTATGTAAGACTTTATGGCCAACCCAGCAGCATAACTAACTTGTACTGCGGGCAAAACATGTGCAGAAGCGAAAGTACTGAAGCCAAAGGATTCTGGGTTGGCGAGAATCATGGCCACACCACCACCATTTAGAACTACTTGGCCTTTGACAACACTTGATAAGACACCTATGTCGCATACCACAACCTTTCCTTGGATATTAACATTGTCTAAGGATCCTGGAAGGCAGAAGCCTGAGGATCTATTTCCATTTGCACCAGCATACACAAGTGGCAACAAACTTGGCGAAAAGTCATTGGGTTGGAACAAAGTTTCTCCTTCATATTCTGCACCGTTTCCAAGCACTGCTGATGCTGCTATTTTTCTATCAATGGTGCTTGCACCAACTGTCAGAATCCATGGAGCTTCATTAGACAGGGTGGAATATTGAGGGCCAGAGTTTGCGGCAGAGCAACTAACGAAAACTCCGCTCTGAATGGCGGCAAATGCACCTATCGCAATCGGGTCTTCAGAGAATGGAAGAGAGCCTAAACCGAGGGAAAGAGAAAGAACATCGACACCATCGTCGATGGCTATGTCCATTGCAGCTAAGATAGCACTTTCAGTGCAGCCAACTTGGTCGTTGCAAACTTTGTACATTGCTACGTGTGCTTTGGGTGCTATGCCAGCTGCAGTGCCCTGAGCTTGCCCAAAAACGCTAGCGTTCTCCACAAATCTTCCAGCAGCTTCTGCAGAAGTATGGGTTCCATGGAAGAAGTTTTCAAAAGGAGGCTCTTCAGTAGCGTGTTTGAGTAAATTCCTTGCACCAATGAGTTTGTTGTTGCATGTTCTTTCTCCTGTGAATTCGCAGTGTCCTTTCCATTTTGCTGGTGGAGGTGGTATCCCTTCATCATTAAAGGATGGATGCAATGGGTTTATACCTAAGAAAAATATTGGTAGACACCAAATGTTACTTTACCGGAGGAAAAAGAGAAATAAGAGACAAAGTATACCTATTTGATTTGACAATATACCGCATTCAAAATTTCACATCGCAGGTTAATATAAGTGAGGAACACGTTTGAGTTACGACCATCACATCACACCTGAATTTCTATCTAGAAGAAGATTAAATAGCTTAGGTAACAAGTATATTAATATTTTAAAAAATATTCGAAAAAAAAATTATAATAACCATAAAATTAGTTATAAAAATATATTATGTAATAAATTGACTAATTAGTTCCGTGTTATAATTGAACTGTGTTTACGTGGAGTAAAGTTGTTAAATTATTTTGATTACCTGTGTCTATGACTCCAATGATGACACCTTGGCCGAGGTTGGAGGTATTCCACAATCCTACTCCTTGTCTTAGGCCCAAGAAGGATGGAGTGTGTGTTGTGTGCAAAGAAAGGGTCCTTTCGGGACGGACTGAGAGAATCTCCTCCTTCCCTTGAAGAGCTTCAGCTTCTTGTTGTGTTAACTTTACGGCAAAACCAGAGGCCACGTTGCGGTAAGAGAAGAGCATTCGGCCCTTGTGGGTGGTTTCAGGTAGGAACGAATGGTACCAGTTATGTAACTCTTCTGATTGAAGAAAATGAACACTTTCGGCCTTTTTGACATGAACAATGTACGTGACTAAGTTGTTGCCATGCTCTTCATTAGCCATTGAAGTTGGGTTGGCGCTAAGCATGAAAATTAGGCCAACAAGGAATGCAAGCTCCATCACTTTGCTTTTCTCCATCGTTGGAATTTAATTTGCTGAAGAAATGCAAAGTTACTTGGGTTTATTGGTGTTGTGACATGCATGCTTTATATATATACGTGCAACGGAAAACAAAATGGGTGTGATTAACGAGGCCAATAGGTCATATTTTTACTGATTGGAAAACAACTGGAAATGGCCTGCTATATTTGAGGACGGTCATTCATACAACAATTTTTTTAAAACATTTTTCATAGCATTTTTTTACGTACATTTATTGGTCTGATTGTCTCTATATTAATTATTTTACCTCAACTTTCCTCTTCTTAATTTTTGTTTCATCTTAGAACAATTTTTTTTATAAAATAATTTACACATGTAATTTCTCACAATAATGTGCTGGCCTAGGACGGCTTATTGTCCAAGCTGTAACAAAAGATGGACTAAGATAATGAATAATGAAATAAAGACATTCGCATCTTACATGGTAATGCCCGCTCTAACTATTGGGTTTGATCTTTATGGACAAAGTATTGTTCTAATAAAAACAACGGTGCAATGCGTAAATAATTAAATAATTATTTATAAAATAATTAATTATAGGACATAAAGAAAGAGAGAAAGAAAAAAAAATTAATAAGAAAAATGTATATATTTTAAATTAGCTGACTGATTCACTGCTATTAAAATTCCATGTGAAATAAAATTAAGAGAATACATTCAACAGCTGTGTTCTAAAACCGTTTCGTCACAACATCGCCATGTGCCTCTTCTCACATCAGATAATACTATAAAACCCTAAACACACAAAAGACAAGTTTTATGTTTATATATAGAATTCAATGTTAAATTAAGCTAATAAGTACTAGAAGATAATACTATAGAACCGTAACCGTTTTAAATATCTTTTTAAAATTTAATTTTCTTTTTAAAAAAATCACGGTATAATTATATTAGTAATTAATAAATTTATATAATAAGGTACCATAAAATTGATCAAATTTTATTGTTGTTATTAGATATCAAGAGTAAAAAACTAAGAATTTATCCCATTCGTATAAATAAGATTTCAGCACTAATTATTGCTATTATTTTATATTTTAATCTTTATATTTTTTACTATATTTTATTCATTTAAATTTTAGTCAATTTTTACTTCATGTGAAGTTTCTACACATTAAGATATCGATACTTAATTTTCATAATTCCATTATTTTCGTAAAATATTGATTGTTGAATGAGAGGCTAAGATAAAGTGAAAGAATGAAGAACAGGTATCTAAGATTAAAAAAAATAAATACTACGGATGAGAATTCAAAAGATGAAAATTAAAATATAGGGCGTTGCTTCAACTATTGTCATCAACAATAGTCTGTTTTGTTAGTGTTCACTATTAGCGCTTCCCCTGCATTTGGTGTTCAGTGATTGTCATTGAACAAGATGGCTCCAACTAAGCACAAGTCAGTGGAGCGAGGATACCATGAGACTACAAGCTCACTTGTGTACTGTTGGATGACTCGCGCAATATACAAACTCAAACATTTGAACATTTAGAGTCCATGCGCAAATGATTTAGATTGGTTAAGGAGTTTAAATTTGATAACTGGGAGCTATGTAATATATTCGGTTGCCTGATTAATGTTATAATCAGTCTTGTTCTCATTGATACTATACTAATGCCATTTAATAGGCAAGAAGATAGGCTAAAATGTTATAATACACTTTCCTGTAAACGATTTTATTATTGGATTGTCATCTAGGGGCAGTTGTACAAGATACAAGAGAGGGAGAACTTAGTATATGCTAACTTCACTCCTAACAAAGTAATTTTCTTAGATTCTGATTACTAAAAAAATCTGAGAAAAGTTGTTAGGTGCTTGTTAGATTCACCTATGTTACCATCGAAGTTCGACATGTCAGTGAAGATATTTTCTATTTATGTTGCAAGTTGGACCTTGTTTGTATTGCCATCATCGAATTCCCAAGCTCCTGCATATTTTAGTTGGAAGTTGATGCTATAGCTAATGACATGAACCAAACATGAACAGTACTAATAGTGAAGTGACAAATATGCATACCTCCTTGCTGCCAAAAGTGTACTACTTTCACCGTCGCAACCATCCCTCCCAATAGTATGCTTTCCGCCAAATACGAAAGGCGTTTCCTACACCATTTTGTCAGCTAGAAGATGAATATTTAACTTCTATGATGATGTATCGGTATCAGTAAAAGAAAAACATTCAAAATTTAAAGGGGGAAGACAACAATGGATATGAATGAAAATCACCGGCAATAAATGTATTACCTTTATGTCCAGATGAAAAGAACTTCCTATATTTTCTTTTGAATCCTTGCACCCCGAAAGAAATAACTCAGTATGATAGAAAGATAAATAAAAAATAATACATGCTCGTCACATTCAATTCAAAATTATAGAAGGAAAACCTCTCTGAACACTCTTGAATGCAGTGGCGGTTTCAGCTGAGATCCATTATTTGACTGGACTGTGGATGTTAAGGACATCTGCCAACATTTTACAATAGGAGAACGAATAAGAATTGTGGAATTAGATATCTAGAGTAAATAAAAAGAAATTGCAGTAAAGTAAAACATAAATGTATGTAAGAAAAAGACTTGCATGATTTCACCTTGCTAAAGAGTTCAATTGGTGGATTATGCTGAATCCTCTTTTCCGTGTGGAAATTAAATTCCTGTATGAATAAATTGAAGCAAGATATTACAGCGTCATATTTTTTACATGAGTCATGATATTATTAAGGTGTGAATAAACAAACGAACCAACTCACCATTGGCACAGTGCTTTCCTGTTTTCTGTTCCGGAAAACACCAATATCGCCTTTACTTGAAAGAATCTACACCAGCACATTACAGTTGGTAGTACAGAATATCAAACAAATTAACAGAGAAAAGAAAGGTTGAACATACTTGACTATAACAGAATGAAAGTGAAGTATTCTAATATTTGACACAGATTCTTCACCATTGATATCTTTCAAAGATCAAACTTATTGCTAACTGATTACCTTCTTATTAAGAGGCCGAGCTTTAAAACTATGTTGAAAATCCAATCTATCATGCTTTGGAGCACCCATGGCAGATGGCCTACAAACAGGGTGTATTTTGAAGTTAATACCATTGTTTCATAATTTATCGAGTTAAAATCTTAATTGTAACATTTATCGTCATTTGTTACCTTCTCAAATCCCTTATTCTATTTTCTTGAGCGGAAACAGCATAATGTTTGTCCAAATTCTGCAACTAGCAAAGTTCAGTTTCCCAAATTAAAGCAGGAGAATGCAGGTCAAAATCACAAGCAATTGCAGCTTCAAAAATTTCATAACCAATATAATTTATGTATTGGTACAAGAAAAATGAATGACATTGACTGAAACCGTGTGAAAGAAAAATTACGTGAAGAGACATTTAATATTACTACTAAAAATCGTGTGAACTAAAATTAACCTTAACAGAATCATTGCAATGAAGTGAAGATGATGAAGTTGCAGATGTATGCTGCATGGCCCTCTCCTGTGTCTTGAGATGAAATTCCTGAGAACCAAAACATAAAAAGAACCTGAGCTTCAAGATATATATTGCAGAAGAAACTTGTTTGCCTGGTTAATTGTTAGTTCAATTCTTTTCCAGTTGCTGTATTATTGTGTCTAAGTTCAGTGTATAATGTGCATAAAATTAAGGAAAATTGAATCTTTGTATTTATCACAGTCACTATATAAATATCAAGCCAGTGGTGCAGTCAAAACATGCAGTTTTCAGCATATGCTTCTCTTCGCTCGCTCTCACATGATGAAGTGGTGATAAAACTGGATGAACTACAAAAGCAAATGTCAAGAGCTTACTTGAAATTCTGGCAATCGTGGAGTGCTCCTCTTGGAAAGTGGTAACAAAGGAGCCTCTAGAATCTAAATTATGAGCATAAATAGTCAGGGAAAAAGATGGAAAAGATTATAATGAAATTAACCTAACAAAAACAACTCTAACGACAGCGAATACCAACTTTTCTGTTCAACGGCCGTGCTTTGAACCTGGGGACAGTCACTGTCACAATTTCTGTCTCTGCAGCATTTTTAGGTCTGGAAAAGCACATATATAATATATTTATTTCAACTATGTGAGGAAAAAAATCATCTCCATCAATATTTTACTAAAAACCAGAATAACAAACCTGGTCCTTTGTGCTCTGTGAGCTGTTTCTAGCTCAGGCTCTCTAGGAATAGTAATCTTCATCTTTGAATGTCCAGAATTATGATCAACGGTTGCAACCTGAAAGAATATGCAAAATTATGCTCCCTGTCCCTGATTAAATACGACCCTGTGCCCAAAGGAATTTAACTGCTCTTGCTATTCAAATTTGTAATTTGGATATGTATCAAGAGTACCCTCCTTATGTAGCAGTGTTGCACCAGGAAAACAATGGACTGAATTTTTGTTCATTTTCTTACAAAATCAAATAGGGAAAGATATAATGAACAAGTTAAGCGGGCAAAAATATTTAAGGGATACAATGAGTATCATACAAGTCATATGAAGAAAATACATTTGGCATGTACAATCTACTCAAACAGTCTGCATTACAGTCTTACCTTCTTAGGTGTCTTGTGGACAAAATTAATTTGCTGCTTCACATCACCAACCTATGATACACAAGACACAGTAACTAGTAAGCAATCCAATTTGCCAGCAATAGTAAAGACACACGTTAAAATTCTCAGATAAAAGTACATTAAAATTCTCAGCAATAGTTAAAAGTACTGTCATGCTACCAGCCAAACATGGAGGGAAAATTCCTTTCTAATAATATATAATCTATAATCCATTAAATTGTCCACCATGAAAAGAATTAAGGTTCTCATAACTTCCTTAAAGCACTTCTGATATATAAAATGGAACACAATTTTAAGTTTTAACAACAAATGTATTGCACAAATTTTTACAGCTCTAACTGTTCAATTTTTATGATCAATTTCTGGCTTATATCAAAGCAATCATTCAAGCAGGGACAAATGTAACAGTCACTTCTTCAGTTATTAGATTATCAAAGGCAGGTGTAGAATAATCAAATTTACAGACCTTATGCAACAGTCCACCTTCTAATTTTTGTCGTTTAGCAGCTTGACACTCTATCCCAGAAGAGGTAGATACATTCGCTTTTTTGTTATGATCTTGTACTTTCTGAAACCTGAGGACAATGGAAGAGTTGAGTAAATCCATGAATTAAAAAGCTAGGTACTACCCTAAAACATGACAGCACCAAAGAGAAAAGGTAAAGGGATTAAATGCAGCAATGGTTCGGCAGTCCTACTTAATAAGAATTCATGATTTCATAAAGGACAGAGTAACTGCGCAAGTAAGAGAGCCTTTAAATTAATGCACCATATTGAGCAAGTAGATATCTTATGGTAGAATGCAGTGACATGATTCATTTCCAAAAAATCCTGCCAACTAATCAAGTATTGCTTGACTGTTTAATTTTCACGAATAATCCATGCCTTGAAGGCTTGAAACATGACAAAGGACAAGTTTCTCTAGTGATCACCTTGAGCTAACAGTTTGAGGGGGACGATTTTGCTTAGCCAACTGACTAGCAGTAGGTTTCATAAGTGTTGAACCCTTTGCCACAGCAGATTTAACCTTGGAATTCAAATTGCCACTGATTGTCTTACTGCTAAAGGTCAGTCCTGGAAAGACATAATTACATGTCAAAACCAGGGGAAAAAAACAGGTTGAGATAGAGTGCAAAAGGAATAATAAATTAAGATGCAAAAACACAAAGTTATAAATAATTGAAGCAGAATCTAATGAGTTTTAAATTAAGAAGAAACCACAGTTCCCAACGAAAATTTCCATGGCTCGAGATTATTTTTAACATACAATATTTAGGTTCATAATTGCCTCAACTTATAGAATGGATTTAAAGAGAAACTTTAATGAAGCCAAAGCTGAAGTGGCACCGCAAAATCAATAGATGTGGGAGGAAGGGTTAAGAGATGCTCTATCCGCAAAAAAATTCTTTCAAGACTGTCCTCCTTACTCAACCTCATCTATCATCACGCTATCTATAAGAATGATTACCTGTGGTTCCTTGAAACAGCTGCATATTAACATCCCGTGAAACTCCACTCAACAGGGAAGAAATGTTCCCATCCCCTCCTTTTGAACCTGACAAGTTGAAAGCATCCGTAAGCCAAGACTAAAGAGCCATGCCCCTTCTAACATAACTCATAACACATAATAGAAAATGGAGTAAATTCAATTTCTAGTCCTGAGATTGCAAATGTAGGTCATGTTAATGTGAATGTGAATGTTAATGTTAATCCTCTACAAAATTCGCAGATCACTCCCTAACTTCAGAAAACGTAATCGTTTCGCATACGAAAATGATTAGAATAAAGTGAATGTAGTTCTATAAAATCAGGATTAAGATCAATCCACACGATATCAGAGGGTTTACTCTAGAAAGTTGAGTTCAGAACGTGTTATAGTAATATCGCATACCGTCGTGGTGAAAAACGGTACGGGAAAATCCAATCCCCGACGGAACATTGGACTTGGCGGCACCGTGGACGGTGGTTGCACATTTCTCTGATTCCTCCTCTCTAACCACAAGTTTCGCCACAAAAGCTGAAACGAAAAATTAAACACAGTGATTACAAAACAACGCGCATTTACGAACAAAAACGAATCGGAAAGAAGAAAAAGAAGGTCAAACATACGAGAAGGAGGGTAGCTTCCGGCGGATTGAAACCAGAGTTCGGCTTGGAGAGCTTGAGCAGGAGTTTCTTGTGCACTCAAATCGAAGAACCGAACTGCGTCGAACTCATAATCCAAGTCAATCTCATGAGCAACAAACACTTGCTCCTCTATTTCCATATCTTCATCTTCCATCATCATCATCTCTTCTCTTCACTTCTCTTCTTCCTCAGATTTTCATTCAAACTCGCATCACCGTCATTATTATTATTATATTTAATCTGAATCTGCTTAAAAATATTTTCAGTGCCTTCAAACTCATGAACGGTAAGAAAGTTTGTCAGTGAGTGCCACACCACCCTTAAGTGTTCACTTCAGTGTTCAGGTTTTGGCTTTTGCAATTACATCACCCTATAGAAATAGACATATAATAAGTATAATATTAATTATTTAAAATATCAATTATTAATTAGGATGAAGAAAATAGAAATCTACGCATCCAATAGTAATGGTAATAGCTTGGCATCGGTTTTGTAATTTTATTTGTCTGAAGTGGTGGGACCCGTGAGCGGTAAGTGAGTAACGACCAACGGATCCAAAATTTGAATTGTATGGGAAAGTGTGTTTGGACGGATTCACCCTTCGGATATGTTGGGTGCTACAATTTGAAGGGTAATGCTGCTTTGGGCTGCGTTTATTGTGTGTGGTCACTTCTCAGACTCTGTCTACTGCAATTTCGGCGCCTCCTCGTTTACCTTTCGCAATCCATTGATTTTGCAAAATTCTCCCTGATGCAACGGCACTCTTTCTTCCCTTTTGGGCCGGAACTTAACTGGGCCGCATAATAGATAGTGCAATCCATAGGAAAGTCCAGTGACCCAAGTAACCCCTCTATGAATATGATCTTATACTTTATTCATTGTTGTTTTTTATTTTTTTACCTATAAATAATTGAGTTTAAAATTTATTTGAGAAACATTAATGAAAATATCAATCATGATTATTACTCTAAAAATATTTTAATTTTTTCCATATAATAATCATATCAAGATTTCAACTTGAGATCTTATTCACATATCTAAATCTCCACCACTAGTCTCATTTTAATAGGTTAAAGTGTCAGAAAAATGTTCATGATCTTAGATTGTTTTTCTGAAAAAAAATCAGCCACTATATTAATTAAAAAAAAATATATCAGATACATAGTATGATTGATCTTTGTTTTAATAAAAAAAAATGTTTAAAACTTTAAAAACAATTTACCCAAATGTAGTTTGAGTAAATTAAAATTATTCCTGAAATTATAAATAAAATGGGAAAATTATTTAAGCTTTTATGACATATATATTATTAGTATAATAATAAAAGATAAATTATAATAATATTTTTTAACTTTATTTAGTTGACCTACGTGCAAATACTATGTACAAAAACTATATTAAAGTTAATAGTTTATTATTAAAATAAAATCCCTCTTTTAGTTTATATTAAAATGCTCTTTGCTTAAAAACAAATTGCACAGAGCACAAAGTAGTAAGTACTGATCATTAAATACAAAAAATAAAATAAAAATAGCATACGTAAAGGTTCCTTACTCGTTCATAAGACAAAGATATGTTCTACAAAAAGAATGTTCCTTACTGTTCATAAATATATATTCTGCAAAATATTTTCTTCTACCGACTTAATGTGTATTGAATGAAAAGAACTATACAACCATTATGTTTGTAAGTACTCGTTAAGATGTGCGTCAAGAAAATTAAAACTCATGTACACATGTGGAGCTAAGACTTAAATGATCTAATGACTTAAGTGTGAGACGAATTGATATACTTTTCTATATAAGAGAAAAAACTAATTCCTACATTCAATCTTTATCCACTATTAACTTGATCTTAAAATCCTAAATCAACTAATTCAATCCAATTTTTACATAGAATGGACTAAATTAAATATCATGATTTATATTAAATCAATTTAATAATTTAAAAATAACATAACTCACATATATAATTCTCTAAAACTAATTTAACATTTTTTTTATTAAAAAATATTTGTGTGGTATAAAAAAAGTTGAGATTTTAGTAATGAAATTAAACTTCACACGCAACCGGATTCTCATCCAAGCCTCAACCGCAAACGTCCACGTCCATGTTTTTATATGCCAATAAAAGATCTTAACGATGATAGAATGATCATTTTAGCTTCATTCACATGGCTCTTTTTATAATATGAAAGTTTATTTTTCAATTTGCCATTGTATGGAAAAATGGCTACACAATAGTATTTCGAAATAGTAATAATGTGCTATAATACTTTTGATAATGTACTTTGTAATTTGTATCTTTCTTCACTATATACTTGATCTATTTCATTTTTCATAATTTCTCTCGCCCTTGTTAATATCTCTTACCTTATATTCCTCTCCTCCACTCATTTGTGTTTTGTTTTGTCTCTGGCTACCTGAATCATTGCATATTTACATTCATTGTGGGCGAGAGCAACCTTAGTATGGCGCCAAATGTCAGCTTGTGGCGTAGATACTCTCTTTTTTGTTGCTTTCTTCCGTTTGTTTTACATTTTTACCGTTCATTTCGCTCATTATTCTCATGTGTCATGATAAATTCTTTTGACCTACCTCTCATATCTTTCTCATCAACTTACAAATTGAACGGTGCACAAACCAAATGCCCACTGCATGAATTATGCAACGAGGGAAACCACGTGTATAACTTTATTTTATCAAATTAGGTTAAAGTATTAGCAGTATGATATTAGTTTTTCAAAATTTTATTTTGCTTTTTACAACTTTTTTCTTTTTTATCTTATCAATTTTATTAACTTAAATTTCTTTATCCTCTTTTATTATAGAAATAATATTTAGTCAGCAACTTAAGTTTTGACATTTTAGGATTAAAAATTTTATTTTAGATATATGCAGTCAATCAACCAACTTACTCATATAATATATACATTTACATATATATATTTTTTTCACTTTACTATTTTATAACTGATATTCGTATTATAGTTGTTTATCAAATATTTTTCATGGAAAAATGCTTGAATAGGCCCTTAGGAAGTATTTCATCAAACTTTAGACGTTAAAAATAACATTTGACATGTAAAACGTTATATTTTAAGGACAGATGAATATTTTGAAGATAAGTTACTTTTAAAAGATAACTTACATGTTACAGGACTTATATGTTAAATGCAAAATTAAAGGAATATGGGTGAGTTTGGAGGAAAGAAATGAAGAAAAAGAAGATAGAAATGGAAAGAAACAAAAAGAGAGTGGATACGTGCGTGCAGTAAAATGATGTGAGTTTAAAAAGAGAGACGTGATAGGCTAAAAGGAAGGACAAAGAAATTGTGAGGCTATTTTGGCGCTGAGAATATCCCAATCAAAGAAAGAGATTAGAGTATATTCATTATTCAGTGAGTTCATTGCCCTCACGCAACACAAGACACTAACAACAACACCTTGTTTTGTACTATGATGGCCAACATCAACCTTTGATTGTTCCAGTAACATTCATTGGGAGGGGAATGGTAAGAGAAGGATGAGATGAGAGTGATAGTGCCTCTGCAAGGCGTTGTACAAGGCACAGGGGGTCTTTTCTGGGGTTCTGTTATTCCTTGTGCTCTCTTCTACTTTCTTCAACTCTACTTCAAAACCAAGTCACGTCACACTCACCCTCACCCTCCTTCAAACCACAACCACCAACAAGAGGATTCTCACTCTACCTTCCACCGTTCTCTCTCTCTCAGCCCCAGACACACCACTGCCTCTGCTTACGTGTCCCCTCGCGCCAATTCCATAACCGCTTCTAACTCTCCTTATTACATAGCTTTACACAAAGTCACTGATGATCCTTACCACGAGACTCATAATCCTTATGGTGTTATTCAACTTTCTTTGCATCAAAACACTGTCTGTTTCTTCTCTTCTCACTCTTCTCTTCATGGATTATTATATTAACTGAACCATAATTGACTCTGTTTATTATTTTCTTGCTGAAGCTATCTCTCGATTTTATTCAAGATTGGATTCACAACAATGGAAGTTCTGCTATGTTGGGAACAACACTTAGCGTCTCCGGGATTGTTCCTTACCAACCTCTCGATGGATTGGTGGACCTTAAAGTGGTAATCCTTGTCTTCTCCCTTCTCTTTGCTCTGTTTTTCATTATTAGAGGAACACTCTGTGCTGATTTTCTAATCTTGCAGGCTGTGGCTGGTTTCATGTCTCAGGTTTTGGAAAATCTGATTTTTTTCAATCCCTCACGAATGGTGCTAACTGCAGGTGCCACCTCTGCCATTGAGATTTTAAGCTTCTGCCTAGCAGATCAAGGAAACTCATTTCTTGTTCCCACGCCTCTTAGCCCTGGGTAACATTCACTTTCTCATCTTCCGGTTCCTCATTTTATGTTAAAGATTTTAAATTGTGGCAGCAGTTAGTTGCATTTTTGTAGAACTAGTTGATATTACAAGAAAATTACATATAAATGTGACTCATGTAACCTTAATTACGGTTACAAAGACTTGGATGTTACAGCCACAATTGTGATTGCAAACCATTTTTAAAACTTTTAAATTTAATTGCACTTTTGGTCTTGTTGATTTTGTGACTTTGATTTTCTCATTGCTTCGCCAATTCAATTTCAATTATTTTAATTTTAATAATGTAATTTTAACTAGACACTTAGTATTTAATGTTAAATACTGAATGTCAACCAAAATTGCAAATTGCGAAATCAAATTTGGAGGAGAAAAAAAGGAAGACTAAATTTGCAAAAATGTGAAATCAAGCCAAACTTTTATCTACTTTGACAGTTTTGCATACATTGTGCAGATTTGACGGGGTTGTAAAATGGCGCACTGGAGTGGAGATAGTACCTGTTCCCTGCCGCAGCACCGATGATTTCAATTTAAGTATAACTGCACTTGAGAGAACCTTCAATCAAGCAAAGATGCGTGGTCAAAAAGTTCGTGGAATTATAATAACCAACCCCTCAAATCCTGCTGGCAAATTGCTGAACCGGGAAACACTGTTGGATCTTTTGGACTTTGCTAGAGAGAAGAACATTCACATAATCTCTAATGAAATGTTTGCTGGCTCTTCTTATGGAGATGAAGAGTTTGTGAGTATGGCAGAAATCATGGAGGCAGAAGATCATGATCGGGACAGAGTTCATATAGTGTTTAGTTTATCGAATGAGCTTTCTGTTCCAGGTTTGAAGGCTGGTGTTATCTACTCATATAATGACAATGTTGTGGCCGCTTCTAGCAAATTGGCTAGGTTCTCCACTGTTTCTGCTCCAACCCAAATATTGCTTACCTCCATGCTATCAGATACAAGTTTTGTGCAAAAGTTTATTGAGGTTAACAAACTGAGGCTGCGGAAAATGTATAATACATTTGTGGCAGGGCTAAAGCAGTTGGGGATTGAGTGCACTAGGAGCAGCGGTGGTTTTTGCTGCTGGGCTGACATGAGCAGATTGATTCGGTCTTATAGCGAAAAGGGTGAGCTTGAGCTCTGGGATAGATTGTTGAATGTTTCTAAGATCAATGTTACCCCTGGATCTTCATGTCACTGTATTGAACCTGGATGGTTTCGCTTTTGTTTTGCTACATCGACTGAAAAAGATGTTTCTGTGGTGATGGAAAGGATTCGTAGAATTTCTGATGCCACAAAGTGACAGTTGATATGTGGTCAATTAGTTCTGCAAATTTAGTTGGTTCGTTGATTCTTTATTCTTTTGGAGAAGCCAGCATCATCCTAGTAGGAATGATCAATTACCAAGTGTAGTTGGATGACATGACATGGTGTTATTCCAAGAAGTTGCTTCAAAATGATAGGTTGTAAATTGTAATTTTAAAACCTTCACATTAAGACTTCTATGAAATATTTCAATGTATAGTCGGAGACTGGTATTCTGTTGTCCTCGTATTAGTGTTGAAATGGCTTCAGGTGCAGACAAAGTGAAGAGGTGGCACCGTTGATACTATCAAGTTAATCAGCTAAGAAGAGAAAAGAGTGTGAAAGAAAGTAAATTTGGTTATGGGCATGATAGTAGCTTTAATTTTTTTAGTGTTCACCTTCATTTTTTACAGTTGCTTTTTTTTCGTAAACTTGTATTATTAGAGAATCACATATCCTTCAAGCTTTGTATATTTTCAGCAGGAGGGTCCTATTGTATTATTAGGCGTGATAATTGACAAAAAGTGACGGCAAAGTTTGATTATTGCTTGCTCAGCTGTTGAAGTTTGATGAGCCTCTGGATGACATATCTTCGATAGCAACTTCCTCAAACTAAGCAAAAGAGGTTTTTTTTGCTTAGTCCGTGATGAATAGAGAAACTGAACACTTTATTGTTGAGTGGTATTAACTGAGCCACTAGAGACGGTTCATATGAAGAAAAACCATTTGTAGTAATGTCATGCATCCATTCGCTTTCGGGGGAAAACGGCAAAGAAAGAGGATAAGGATAAAGATTAGAAACGAAGCCATCGTATATATCATACTTTTTCAACATTTTCTCATATTTTCGTTTCGTACCTAATTTGACATGTTACCGAATCGAAACGGGAAAGGGTTGGAAATGAATCATAGGCAAGTTTTGTTTTCCCGTTGAAGACAGGTAAAGTAATGGAATAAACAAATGCCTTTATTTGCTTGTGTTACAAATTTCATGAAAAAAAAAATAATGGCAATATAAAAATGAATACAAAAGAATTTTTACGTTTTGAATGCCTAAGTAACATCCTTCTCCCTTGCTCTCTTGTATACACAGTCGATCCCAAACCAAATCTCCTTCCATAAATGCCTAAATCTGATACCATGAAGAATTTAACATACTACGCAATCACTTCAATTCTGAAAAGCATTGAAAAGCTCTTACTTGTTAATGGGATTCCAATCCATTTCTAATGGATTCAAGGACCTGGACAACCTCGGCCATGCTTGGTCTCCTTAAAGGATCCTCTGAAGTGCAAATTAAACCCAATCTCATAACCTGAATTAACTCACTCTCAGCAAAACCTAGTAAATTTCTATCAAAGCAATTTGAAGCTGAGCCAGTCTCCAACAAACCTCGCACATATTCACACAAAACCACAACCTCATTTGTGGTTGGACTTTCCACAGGCTTCCTCCCTGTAACCAGCTCCAAAAGAATGACGCCAAAACTGTAAACATCACACTTCTCACTCTGCCTCAGGCCTTGAGCCAACTCTGGTGCAACATATCCCACAGCATTGTGGAATTTGGTCAGGCCATAATTATCCAAAATGGGAAGTAACTTTCCTAATCCATAATCAGACAACTTAGCTTCATACTTGTCATCTAGGAGTATGTTAGAGGATTTCATGTTGAGATGAAGAATTGGAGGTCTACAGTCATGGTGGAGGTAAGAAAGGGCTCTTGCAGTTCCCACAGCAATTTGGAATCTTCTAGACCAATTTAATTCCCTATTGCCTCTACTAGTGCTGGTTCCAGGATAGCCAACACCATGTAGATTATCATAGAGATTTCCATTTGAGACAAACTCTGATAGAATCAACTGCATTGAAGAGGACCAGTAGTAACCTTGAAAAGCAACTAAATTAGGGTGTTGAAGGTTGCCTAGTCGCCCAATTTCATGCTCAAATTCCTCCTGGTTTCTGATCCTTCCCAAAGTCTCAAGCTTCTTCACAGCAATTGAGATGCCGCCTTCAAAATCAGTTCGGTAGACTGTACCAATTGATCCACCACCTATCAAAGACTCTTTGTCAAGCAATGCTTTGGTACCTGCCTCCCAATCTTCATATTTTGATGGTAAAGTTTTGCTGAAGAGAACCAGCTTTCCAATTATAACATTTGATTCTGATGATCCAAAAGGTGTGCTCTCAACAATCATAATCTGATCATCATCATCTCTTCTTCTCCCACGTGCCCTCATATTCATGATGGTCACCAAACAAACCCCAGTGAGAATCACAGCTGCAGCAACAATTGCAACAATTGCTGATGTGCTAAGAACTTTAGCTTTCCCAGGAGATGAAGGGGATCCAGTTCCATTTACCGAGCAAGGAGTGTCCAAAGGAGTACCACAGAGAAAACGATTATTGGAAAATGCAGATGCACCAAAACGCTGTATGCTTGGAACAACAGGAATTTGACCAGAGAGATTATTGGACGAGAGATCAAAATGTGTCAAGTTATTTAAATTCCCAAGGGAATAAGGGATTGAACCAGAAAGTAAATTATGTGATAGATCTAGGTTTTGGATCTTTGATAGGTTTCCTAGGCTTGGGGGAATGCTTCCATTAAGCTGGTTATGATGTAGGTTAAGGGATTCCAGGTTTGTCAAGTTGTAAAAGGTCTGAGGAATCTCACCTTCTAATTTATTACCAGAAACATCCCTGCAGCAACATAAAAAAATGAGCTCAGATTTTATTCAAAGGATTTAAGATAATGTAGAGCAGTTTGAGAAAGTTACAGAACTCACAGCTCAAGAAGAAACTTGCAATTGCCAATATCATCCGGAATCTCACCAATGAGGTTTAGATTGTGCAAATCCAGCAATTCAAGCAGCTCAACATTGCCAAAGCCCTTGGGAATCATTCCACCAATGGAATTATTACCCAATTTTATAACAACTAGTCCCTGCAATTTCGGAATATCCACGGGAATATTCCCTTCCAGTCTATTCAATTCCAACGACAAGAGCTTCAGACTCTTGCATTTGGTTATGCTGGAGGGAATCTCCCCATCCAGAGAATTCCTTGAAGCATCAAAGATTTCCAATCTCTCACTACACGCACTGATCTCAGGGATATGTCCTCCAAACTCATTATACGATAGATTGAGATAAATAAGATTTTGCATTCCTAGGAGACTGAATGGAGCTAAATCAGTGAACCTATTACTACCAAAATCCAAATGCTTAAGACTTTGGCATGAGGAAACAAGGTCCTGCACGCTACCTGACAAGGCATTGTTTCTCAGGGACACATATGACAAACTTGGAATGTCGCAAAGCCGCGAAGGGACAACCCCACTAAGGTTGTTGAAGGAGAAATCAAAACCTTCAAGGTTGGAGCAATTCACCAAGGAGGCAGGAATTGAACCAGCAAGGTTGTTATGAGAAAGAGAAACGAACTTGGTCTTGTAGCAGTCCTTAAACAAAGCCGAAGGTATCTCCCCAGTGAAGCCATTTTTCGATAAATCTAGAAACCGAATACTAGACAAATCGCCAATGAACTCAGGGATCGAACCGGATAAAGCATTGGAGCTCAAATTGAAGTTCCATAACGAGTGAAGATCGCCATACCCTTCTGGAATACCACCCGAGAAACGGTTCCCGAACAAGTTTAATATCCTCAACCTCTTCAACTCCGAAAGTGATGAAGACAACACCCCATCCAAGTTAGTGTTCCAAAGTATGATTCTTTCAACAAACCCTTCAGAGTTACATGAAACACCCTTGTAATCATGGCACGGGTTTCCACTTGAAACCCACGAACTCAAGCTCTCAAGTGGATCATCCGTGATGTTACCCTTGAATTCGAGCAAAATTTCCTTCTCAGATGCCACAGTGACCCTCACAAGAAAACAAAAAACGACGCACAACAGAGCATGAGAGAGATGAATCTCACTGTGTCTTCTCATGCTCAAAGCAATGTGATCACCCCTCTGGCATCATCAACTACAACATTTGAGGTTTCGCAAACAGTGGTCCAATAAGAAACAAAACATCACGATCATCACCGACTGGGAGCATTCTCATTAAGAGGAGTGGAATGAAAAAGGAGAGAGAAAACAAACCCCCTTTAAAACAAAAAAAATAAAAGTAAAGTTTTTACTATAAACCAAAGTAGTACAGTACTAGTACCCGTTTAATTTCACTCTACTTTTTCCTTCTGCGTTTTCCGGGTAGGCATCAAGAGCAAAGATTCATTAATGCCCATGTCGTGCTTTGTGTTTATTAATGGTTTGAGTTTAGTGGGGTTGCATAAAAATGGGAACTTTAGGAGATGATGAAAGAGAAAGAATGGAGGGCAGAGTGGAATGGTGGAAGAGAAGAGAGTAAATGTGAGAAAATGAAGAAGGTGGAAATGGTGGCTGTACCTTTGCTGGAAAGGAAGCAGGTGACACAGTGATAGAGAATTAAATAGACTTCTTTTAATAGGTTGTGATATATAAATTCAGAGATTGCCACCAACTGAAGGCTGAACCACGTGCATGATGAGAGAGTAGTAGAGAGTTAGAGACCCCCCCTTTTTCTCTCTCTATAGACTTTCCAAGCTAATGATGCCCTTTTAACAATGAGAACCCAATCTGTGTCTGCAAGGCTTGACGAGTTACTTAACATAGCAAAACACTTATTTCACCACCATGTCTTGTGTTGTGTAGGGCCTGTTTCTCTTTCCCGGCATTTATTCTTCCCTACCAACCAAGCCACCACCACCCCCGGTCACTATCACCAACACCATCTTAATTAATATGCAAGAGGAGATAAGTAACGCGTTAGGCATATTGGGGAAAGAAAAATTCAAGAGAGAAGAAGAGAGTGTGAAAGAAAAGTGTTGAGTGTGTTTGTTTGTCTGTAGTACCGTTTTCTGGCCCTCCTTGCTTTATTCTATCTATCCGTTTCGTTGGCGACACTTTTCAATGGAAATTCGTCGTAATTAGCAGCTGATTACTTGATCATCAACCTAAGAAAATTTTGTCACATCAATGCATTTACAACTGCATATGATATGTTGGTGTGATTAATTAGCCTTAATTGCTTTCTTTTTGTTAAGGATAAGAAAAGGAGAATTTTTAGAAATGGCTTCTAGTGGACCAAACGTTGCAGAACTCACAGATTAAAAAAGATCAAGAGATGTAGGTTAAGTTAGTAACTAGAGTATTATTATAGTATTTTTTTTTTCTTAGAGAAATATTATTGCATCTTTTTGTTTTACTCAATGTCTTAAACATTGAAGAAAAATGTAAGTTTTTTTTAAGTGGTTACCAATTATTACAAGAATATTCTAACAGTTCAAGTAACCACTGAATCGCGATCCCAATGGGACAACGAAAGCCAGAGTAGATAAAATGCATAGGTGATTTGATTCCTGCCACACGGCATTTACTTGTTGCGTTAGGTGATTTTGGCCGTTGGATTTTAACAGAGAAAATATTGGTTCTTAATTTCTTCTATTACCTATTCTTAACGTTTTATTTTTCTTTTTTTGGTTTTTCAATTGTCTGAAAAGTCCTTCTCCGAAACGTTATTCCCCTTTGTTGAAATTTGTCCTTTTGCATTTGACTAGTAAACAGGGGGCCAGAATCTCTACACTTCTGTTGGGGAATTTTCTTCTTTTCTTTTTATGTAAAGGGGTTTTTTTTTTCTTTACGTTCTTACTTAATCAACGGTTAAAAAGAACAACTTTTGTAAATGACAAATTGACACATACAATGTAAGCATAAATCAACATCTCCAAAAGGTTTCTCTCGTGGCAGGGTTTGAAAATGTGTTTAATTGAATACCTTTTTCTATAACTAATAAGTGATACAATAATAATAAAAGTCATGGCTGGCATGTGTCCCTAGTGGTCCTGGGGTCCTCCTTAGCCAGCCTTGTCCTATCTTTGGATCCTTCTCTCACTTCTGTTTTGCAAAATTATTAATTATTCTTATACAACCTCTAGTCTAGTAAAACACTATGTTCAAGTTAACATTCTACAAATTAAGTACTTAAAATTGTGCAAGAGAGAAAATATTCAATTCAGTTAATTTTATTCCTTGGTTGGTGCCTCTGTGGCTCTATTACCTTATGGATGATCTACCAAGTAAGGTAAACCCTGACCCTGACCCTGACCCCCACAAGGCCACAAAAGAAAACGCACCAATATTGAGCCGTGTCCCCCAAAAGAAAACAAATAAGAGGGCCAACTGAAGTGAACAGTTCAATAACATTTATGGAGTCCACGTCATTTGTATTCGAATCTGTACCTGTGTGTTTATCTCAGTGTGAAACAATGGTTGAGAGTCTTCAACACATTGAGACAATTGTTAAAGACATACATCTTTAGGAAGATGTAATATAGTATTCAATAAGGCGTCATTCTAAGTTCCAAGGTCTGAATCAACGGTGAATATAAATAAGGAGAACAAACACAAAATGCTCTACTGAGCTGTGCCACACTACGGAGGAGGACAAATGAATATACCTCACTCCATAACATTACAAAAGGTACACCATATTTTATGTGAGACATCCATCTACCACACTCGATTAGATTTTTACGCCACTGTCATACGTGGATTTTTTTTTTGTTTTTTTACAATGCTGTCTTCTCTGATTTTTTTCTAAAAATGTCATTTTTTTGGCCAACTGAGAAATCAAATTAAAAAATTAGGGGAATTCGACTTCTCAATGACCCAAAAGAAAAAAAAAAGTACATGAATCAATTGAGAAATTAGATCTCTACAACATAATTTCTTAATGATCCAATTTTTTTTATTTTTTTTTGTTGCAAAAAACAGTTAAAAATGGCAAATTGACCTGCATGGTGCACATTTACGAATTTATTACTAAAATGGACCATTCAGATTTTATTTTCTTGGAGCTCTCTACTTATAAGAATGTTGAGCCAGTGATTGTGGGTTGTACATAGAAGGATATTGGTACATGGATATTCATTGAGAAGTGTTTGCGAGAATTGTTAAGCACTGGTAAGTGTTGTTCATGATTGTAGGATAATGGAGATGTTATTGGTGATTGCAGGATGCTAGCCTTTGACTTTTGTGAGTTCCTGTTGAGAATAATAGGTGCAGATCGTAATTTTATTTAAGAAAAATATTTAATAAATAATTAAAATAGGAAGATAATTAATTATAGAATGTGAAAAGATATATATATATATATATATATATATTACGTGAATAAATAAACTGATTGCACATATTGTGTGCAGTGTTAAGTAAAGTTGTTTATTTAAAATATTACTATAACGTCTAAGTTGGTGTATTTAAATAGAAGTGGTGTGTGCTATGAATGCCCCGTGACGAGTAAAAGAAAATATCAACTTAACAAAAAGGGTGAAGTGATCCGTGAGATAAAAGAAAAAAATCTATTTAACAATGGGTGAAGTGGTGTTACTGATTACCGGATGAATTTGGAAGGAAAAAAAATTAAGAAATTTCCTACATGGTTGTAAGTCTGTTAAGATTTTTAATTAATGTTATTTTTTATGTGATTCATTTGCATGTCTTATTTTATAGTAGAGTTATTTGCAATGCAGTAGAATTTTTACGAATTAGTATATGTGCAGTGATGTAATTAGTCAGTTGTTTTTCATAATAAGAGGTAGTAGTATTCTTTTGTAAGATATGTTATATATTTCAATTTGTTTGTTATTTTTTACTTTAATAATGTAGTCAATTTTATAGATTTTAATGAGTTAACTTTTATATACTTATAGTAATTTAGTAATATTTGCATTTTTATTTATTGTTTAAATTTATTTATATTCCTATAAATAAATTATATATATATATACGTACGTGTACGGAATCATTACTCTTCATTTAGAGTTTTCATTTGTCAGAAGGTACGATCAAAAGTATTAAGTCTGGGTCAATTAATACACTGATAAAAATAAATATCAATAACAACAGTTAACAATTACATAGAATTCAAAAACATGTACCCCAATTGCCCAAGGGCCAGGGGTACACATATCAGAGACTCTCTCCGCCCAATAACATCAAGGTAATCCAGTTATACTCTGCATTTGAGTACTTTTTTGATTGTATAAAAAATTGTTTCTGTTTATAAAACTTATAGATTTCAAGATGATATTAATTACTTATTTGTCAATAATATTTTACTTATTTAATTAATTTATACATGTGATAAAGTACAAATGAAAAATAGTGTAATAGGAATTTTCAAAATTATTTAATGAAAAATAAGAAAATTTATTGCATTTCTTATTTTGTATAAAAAATCTTAAAAGATAATTAAAAGTGATGGTTGGAGACTTGGAGTATCATTAACCAAGGTGCAAGAGTGTCAACTTTATCCATTGTGATATTGTAGAATACTTGAATCCTAGATAATCGTTGCAAACTAAACCCATTGCATGACTCCACAAATAAATTTGTACGAGATTTTATTATCAATCTCGTCTTGCATGAATATTCAAACATTGATACCAGTGAGATGTTATCATCAATGGAAAGAGAATCATAACATTATTCTAAGTACATGTTAAAAAAGAAATTCCACGGGACAAGATAAAAGTAAAATTGTGTACATGAGAAACATTAACAAGAACTTTATGGCTATAGCGTGAATAAGATGGGGGATAGAGTAAGGTTCGGTGTTTTTCTTAAAGAAAAAATAAAAGAAAAAATAAATAAATTTATTTATCTAAAAATTAAAATTATTTTTTCGTTAATTAATTTGTAAAAAATTTCATATCTTTTAGAAAAGTTAAAAGAGAGAACTTCTGTCTTTTAACTACTCAAAAACTGATTTTAACTTTGAGAGAAATAATTTTTCTCTTCTTCTAAAAAATGTTCTAGAGAACTTCACTCCCACAATCTCAGACTTCTAGGAAGCCAATCTGTAATTCTGTAAAAAAATGATCAATTCCTTATATTTCATGTAGTTTACATGCATTATGTAGTTAAGCATGTCATGCAGATATATTACCATCTTCCCGACAAGCTTTCAATCTTCCTTTTTTGTCCAATTTTTAAGCACAATTTCTGAAGTTTTCTTGTAGTAGAGTATTATTTAAAGTTTACACCTAAACAGAAAAAGGTGTGAATGTGATAGCTATACCTATACGACAAACCAATGAAGATATCAGATCATTATTGGACAAGTACGTAGCTAGAAAAAGACAGCAAACATTAATAACTTGTCAAACTCAGGGAAATCAACAAATTCCTTGTGAATCATACGCAGAAAGTAAATAATAAATTCAGTTAAAATTAACTGAATCCAACCTCAAATATTGTACACAGAAGAATTTTAAATAGTGGAGCATTAAGGTGTACGAAAAGAAACTCATGGCTCACACAAATTCATTCCCAGGCCTCCCGATATAGTTTTAAACTCAGATAAAAACTTTGAGGGTAGGCATCATTATTTCACGCCATTTATTAATCTTTACACCTAATGGAAAAGAACTATTTTGGTTCTCTTTCCTCTGTTCAGTAATTTTAAAAATTTACAAGAAATATAAAGTGTAAATGAAACTAATGTGATACGAACATGTTTCACAACCGAGTATAAAATGATTCAGAATCGTTGGATGAAGTGGGGAGTGGGGGTAGTAGGGTGGAGACGAGCAAGTCACTGTCATTTCCATAATTTCTGTATTATTGGTTCTTGTGCTTCCGTCACAACAAAAGGTTAGAAGAAAAATGCCAAAACGCAGAGGACTAGAACATTGAATCGATCATATATTTATATGATAAGTCAACAACAACGATATTCTTGATTTACACAGGCGAATATCACCGAGTTGAAAACGATAACTCTAGAACAATGGATTTAATTTCATTAATAGACATTGTGAAATGACACGGAAGCACCATAAAAAGAACATATAGAAAAAGGAATACAATGGCCGGTATTAGTCGTGTTACGGTATCAGCTTGTTCTGCGTCGAGCCTTTTAAAACATTTCACCTTCAACCCTCCAATGGATGAGGTTTTACTTGTACTACAAAAAATAATGTATTAGTAACGTCACAAAAATCATCTTTTCAAATAATTAAATATGAATTGTTACGTCACTAATGTTAATTTTTTTATTTATTATTTTTTTTGTAGTATAGTAAGTAAAACCACACCAGACTCTGCAGTGTGCATCAATATGTGCCAATATTTTAGTGGTAACTGCCTCGTGCATCCGGTAAAAACACCAGGCTAAACCTACACGATTATTGCAACAGTAGTCCATCGTCTTTATCTAACTCTTTGAGCTGCCTCTTAGCATAGACTGTGACAAAGATTATTGTAGATGCAGTTATGCAGAGACCAACAACATTCAGAACCATTTGCGTGGCAGGGACAATGTGCTTTTCATGTGAAGCATTAGCCAATGTTTTGATCAAAATCCCCCTGCAGTCAAAGAAAATACTCTATAACATTCATTAACAACACATCAAACTGAATTTCTTTGAATAATAAAATAGTGGCAAACAGTCATGAGTAGCAAATAGTCATCTACTTCAAGGGTAATATATTTTGCATGAGTAGCAAATAATGAGGGCAGAGAGACATTCACTATAAAAGATGCGTTGTTTCAAAGATGAAAGTATAAAATTTATGAAGGGAAATGGATGAACAAGTATTAATTTGTAATATGAACAAATTTTGAAGAGCACAAACAATATTTGATTTTGGTCTGAGCTACAGATAGAGAAATATTAAGATTAAAAACAACCATGAAATTAAAATGCTAAACTGAGGAAAATCTCAGCATATATGTAACTAACACAAATTTGAAACACTATTGGCATGCTTGATTTACTTCTAACTTTTTGTCTTAAAAATTGTATTTTAAAACAATTTTACACTACTCAAAAATCAATTTTAAACTGGGAATATCTTCACATTCTCTTTTTCATTTTCTTAGTGCTTTATTCAAGTGCTTAGGAAAAGCTATTAAAAAACAGAAATGTACTAAAGGAACAAAAACTTACAAACATGGTGAGGGGACAGACATATTTTACAAAACAGATAACTGTTTTTTAAAACAGTAAATAAACAAGGTCTATGTCAATTTACCACTATATTAAGATTAATCAATCCACTAAATCATTTCTAAACATATTCATTTTACTAACTAGTTGTGAGTAGCAACATATTACAACCAAGGGATATTGTAAAGGAAGTCGGCAAGAGTCTGGATTATATCAGGTATTAAATCCATAACACCTAATTGAAACAGTTATCACAAAACAGTAAGACTCATTACATGACCAATTGTCTTTTTCTGAAATAATTCATAATGTGGTGAAACATACACATGCTAAAGAGGTAAAGCGAACCAAACCAATTGCACAACCTAAATCCACATGGTATAGACACCCAAAAGTAAGAAAAAACTGGTCACCTTCTATATTCTCTTATGTACATAACAACTTCTACATCTACACACAATTACTAGATATTCAAGAAGTAATCCAAGTATGTAACAGAGAGAAACAGAGAGAAAGGAAGACCCTACGTATAGATTCCAATAAATATGTCTGGCAACATTCCCACCAAGGATCCGCATAAGTAAGGCCAATACTTAACATTCGTTGCCACAGCACAATAGTTGTAGATTACGTATGGGAATGGAGAAACCCTGATTAAAGTAACTGCCTTAAATTGATGAAACCAATTTCCCTCACCAGCTGATCTTAGAACAAAAGCCCTCTTTGGGTACTTTTCTAACCACATCTGCAAAGAATCATCACAAGTTTGCTTCTAATTAGCATATTCTGATATGTAAGCACATGAAACACAGAAACCAACTTATACTAAAGTCACAAGACATGTACATCAATTTTACGATGGAAGAGTGAACCAATGAAGAAAGGGAGAGAAACTCCCACAGCTACTGCACAAGTTATTATCAAGAATCCAATGCCATAACCAAATGTCATCCCAGCCACCCACATAGAAGGTGTAGAAGGCAAAATTAGGGTTGGGAATAACGCTATAGAAGCAAACACTATAACAGCTAACACAGGTGAACTGAATTTGTCACTCTCCCATTTTATTATCGGAATAACCACCTGAAATCAAAGAAACGTTTCAACAATGAAGGAACAAAAAAATAAAAAAAAAAAATGCAATGAAAAAACACATTTTTGAAAGAAAGAACAAGAGGGAACCTTTTGAACAAGCAATGGGCCGGCCCATTTGAAAGCAACGAGGGCCAACAGGCCCAGACAAAGGAAACACAAAACGGTTTTGACCCAAAACCACGCACCGGATCCGGATCCGCTCTGGCTCGTGGGCGAGGCGTCCGAATCTGAGTCCCACTTCAATTTAACGTACTCGCCACCGTCGCGCGTACGCTCCACGTCCCTGTTGCGACCACTTTCGTCGTGAATGCCATCATCCTCAAAATACGTCATCGGAATTCGAAAGGCTCAAATGGATTCGACGGTGGTGTCGGTGGCCTCACCGCCACCGTCAATGAAACCGAACAGAATTGTGGGAATGTGGCTTCGTCGCAATTTGTGGTGTTCGCTTCAGATTTAGCACAACGGAACCGCACCCGCCAAAGAAACGAAGGGTGATGCGGAACATATTATATAATAAATCAAATCACATTCCTTTGCTACTTCCAAAACTGAAACGATGCCGTTTCCACGATAATATTGCAACAATTTGTTTTTCAGCGATTGCCCTTTTTTTAATCTTTGGTCTAGAGTAATACAAAAATAATTTCTTTTGCAATTTAGAATTTTCTTGAAGCATATAAATCTTTTTTCACCTAAAAAATGTATACTTAAACACAAATATTTGTCATCTATAATAATCGTAGATCTAAAAAATAATATGTTATTTTTATACAGAGACATTTCTATAATTTCTATACCATAAACTATTGTAGGTATAAATAGTGTTTTTTAAAACATAAGGTGAAAAACCATATTTAATCTATTAGCTAACTCCTCTAATCCGTTAAAATTAGTAGAATAAGTTAAGTGACTCTACTAATTACTTATCCCAATAGTTTGAAAGCAATAGTTGATTAGGTCGATGCGCCTAATTTGTTTACCTAACTCATTAATATTTTTATTTATATATTTAAATAACTTGTGTTTCACATGACATATTAAATAAGATATAATATGCATAATTATATTATATAAAATAAAACAACTGATATGTTAAAAAAACAAATGAATTGAATTTTTTAAAACACCTTTGTTTTTTATATTAATCACAAACAAAGAAAAATAAAAATACACATTAATCTAATAAGAATATTCATGCTTAAATATACATTTAATAAATATACACCAATATTGTAAAACTATCGACCCATCATAAAAAAGTATATACAATCGTAAAAGGTAAATGTTCGTTTAAAGAATAAATATATCCATTCAACAATAAAATTTATCAACATTACATTAATTTTAATAGAACCAAATTTAGTTTTTTATGTAAAATACAAAATAATAAATATTTCTTGTAATATTACAATAAAAGTAGTAATTATTTAAATAATATTATAGTTCTAAGAACGTGCAGAAAGTCAACTCAAACTCATTTGCTATATAGGAGGGTCATCATATTTTGAATCTAACATAGGAAACAAAGAGAAACATAATTGGTTGAGTTGAGGTGGTAAAAAACACAAGTGGTGCACTTCAACTCAACGGTACTATGATTTCAACTCAACTGAAGCACTGTATTCATTCCCATTACCCGCGTGTCTCGCTCTTCAATCTTCCCAAACCCCCAATTTCACTCTCTTTCCCAATCAACAACAATAACAACATCTCCGTTCGTTTGAATTCACCTTTCTCATGTATCTGGAGCCCCAAGGAGAAGAAGAATCCCCTAAACATAACATGTGCATCGCAGGATTCTTCCGATTCCTTGCCACCCGATCCGTCTCAGGTATTTTTTATTCTTTCTTCTAACGGTGTTTTGCTTCTCAAATTTCTACCACGCATGCAATTCAAAAAAAAAAATTATTTTTTTCCCCTCAGATGGAGCGAAAATCGATGTCTATTCTGGATATTCTGAAGCAAGCAAATTCATTTCTGCCTCACGCACTCATTGCTAGTATAGTGCTAGCTCTAATCTACCCACCCTCTTTAACGTGGTTTACCAGCAGGTCTGTTCATCTTCTAATCAATTGATTTCGTAACGAGGTTGTTTTATGATTATTAGTATTTTGCAGTAATGAAGGAACAATGATAATTTAGCTTTCACATAGAATTTCATGCTGTATCTCTTTAAAGTTTTAAGTTTAAACTGTAAATGCAAAATGGAATGTAATGCTGCAAACTAGTAATATCTGAAAGCCAGATGCAAATCATTCAAATAACTTTTTTTTTTTTTTGCTTTAAATATTTTCAGTCATACATTTATTATTATTGTTATTGTTATGTGATTTACTTGCAGATACTATGCACCTGCACTGGGTTTTTTGATGTTTGCAGTTGGGGTTAATTCAAATGAAAATGATTTCTTAGAGGCATTTAAGAGGCCAGCAGAAATCGTCACTGGTTATTTTGGCCAGTTTGTTGTGAAGCCTCTTCTTGGGTATCTGTTTTGCATGATTGCAGTGACGGTTTTAGGCCTATCAACAACAGTAGGTAAGGGTAGTTTGTCTTAATATTAAAAGAGATCCTCGGATGAATTATCTAATTTTTGGCAGTAAAATTGATCAGGTGCAGGAATTGTATTGGTGGCTTGTGTTAGTGGTGCCCAGCTTTCAAGTTATGCTACTTTCCTTACAGATCCACAAATGGCACCTTTAAGCATAGTTATGACGTCACTGTCCACTGCTTCTGCTGTTATAGTCACGCCACTCTTGTTACTGCTGCTCATTGGGAAGAAATTGCCTATAGATGTAAAAGGAATGGTGTATAGCATTACACAGATTGTGTTGATACCTATTGCAACTGGCCTGATGCTAAATCGGTAATACTATGATTTCAGACAAATGTTAATATTAGTGTTTTTCTATCAAAGTGTCATCTTCTTACCCATTCATTTTTACAGATTCTTTCCTCGTATTTGTAATTTTATTCGACCATTTTTGCCTCCACTATCAGTACTGGTGGCAGCTATCTGTGCTGGAGCACCACTTGCCTTGAATATTGAGACTATGAAATCCAGCTTGGGAATCGCTGTCTTGTTGCTTGTTGTTGCTTTCCATTTGTCAGCTTTTATAGCAGGATATATCCTCAGTGGACTTATCTTCCGTGGTTCTCTTGATGCAAAGGCATTGCAACGAACAATTTCGTATGAGACAGGTACAATGTTTCTGCAATTCAATACATCAAGTGCCTGTAGTAGCAGGTTACTTTAATAACTTCATTTTCTAATGGCAGGAATGCAGAGTAGCCTGCTTGCCCTGGCTCTAGCTAAAAATTTCTTTGAAGATCCGGTAGTATCTATTGCTCCTGCAATTTCTGTAAGTTCTCCTTCCAGTTAGACTTCAATTACAGTCATATATTTGACAACATAAATCCTCTTTGTCTCTTCCTGTCACATGTGTGACTCTGTGTAGGTATGTGTCTGCTTGAATGATATATGATTTTAAATCTCTATATAGAAGGGACAGAATGATATATGATTTAAATGCCTTCACTGCATAGTGAATACTCATAGCAACCCAGCTGATAGCTTCAATGTTTTGGAAAATGCTAATCTTTTTATCAGGTCAACAAAATAGGAAGCATTAAAGTATCTATTGTGTACTGACACGACAGTAATGTGTTAAACAATATATTGATAGGACAGTGATGTGAACAGCATGGTAGTTTTTTATGCATTTAGTAACTATAAGGAAGTTTTGTGTTTAGCAACTATTTTATTGTTATGTTCGTGCTTTCTTCTGTAGGCATGTTAGTTTCTGCGTTCAGTGTGGGGATTGTATTTTGAGTGTGATCCAGAGAGGGATAGTCGCTTTGGGGGCTTAGGCACATGTATTGTGTATTGGCAGATGTTACTCTCTGTGAGGGACTTTATCCTGTGTTCTTTTACACTCTAAAATCTGCTGTAACCTTTCTTCTGGTTTATTGCAGAAATTATGTAAACAAAGCTACATAGTTTGTGGTGAAATTTTCTTGAGTTTATCATATAATACTGCATGACTAGTGTACCAAGAGAAGTAGGTTATACCGCTGTTTAAAAGTTATTATTCTATTGCAATATAAGTTGCTAAATTTGCTTGCAGACTTCAGTTATGTCTTTGATGGGATTTGCTCTTGTCCTGATTTGGACCAGAAGAGGAAAGAGTGAGATAAAACACAGTTCCTGAAAGGTATGGATACAAGGATATATACTGTAAATTGGTCTATCTTGTATCATAGCGACCATAGGTACTGCTTTTAGGAGGGACCGATGGCAGTCACTGGTGCTAATATCACACTATCTATTTATGTGTTAGCCTGTTTTGTTTTAGATTTTACCTTTTAGGAACCTCAATAAAACAAATCTTTTGATCAAGAAAATCCAGTTCATCGGTAACTAATGTGTTCTAATTTATTTATTTTTTCCTGAATGCAAGATTCTGTAATAAAACCAAGGTTGTGTCTAGTTTACACCAGATGCATTGCCGTTAGATTTAATAAATGTTTAATTGATGGTTCGATGATAGACACCTTCCACAGGAACAGAATTTAAAAGAAAGAATTGGAAATCATAAAAGCAAGAATTTCAACGAATGTCCGTATGGAGTGGACCAACTCCCACAGAAGTTTCATAAACACTCTCACAAACTCCCCTCACTAATTCTAAACAGCAAACGTACATGTAAGGCTTTAATAACAATGCACATGGAATTAAAAACTGCCGTTTACTAATGCTGAACATGCACATTTTTTTCATTCGCAATTGAGCTCAAATGAAATTCTTTTTCAAAATTTTCAGCATCTCATCTTTGCTCAAAAGTTGTTTTTCAAGTTCAGCAACGTGAGTCTCACCATGGACACATGGCTAGGGTATCACATCCATACCAACTTGATAGGTGAGGTTTCAGACAGGGTAGAAGTGTGGAATCTAGTACTGAAGGAATTATCAGCCCAATTAAGAAACTTGTGCCAAGAATGAGATTGCTCACTTGGAAAGCATCTAAATAAGTTTCTAAACCTTTGTTTGTCCATCATGTTCTGGGCGTTAGGTAGTGTTCACAGAGAGGCATGTTTGACCAAGTTTGAAACTGTATATTTGATGTACGAATTAAAGGACCGTAATACAGATCCATTGTTTCAAATGATTAAGTTAAATTCTTTGGGGGACCCAATCCAATAACCACTCTTGATTCCCACAACACAATGCAACTTTGTTCTATCCCTTTTATTATTGGCATTTCGGTCGATTTCTATCACTGTCATTATTTCTGAAACATATAAAGGGGCCAATAAGTAGTATCGCTGTCATGTTTCTAAACAAAAAAATAAAAAACAAACTAAATAATTGATCAACCGTTTTAAAAGAATCCAAGTTGCGATGTAGTTCCTCATTCTATCAACTGGACAAAATACTTGTTATGAACTCTACTTGGAATTAAAAACATGAATTCAAGTAGAGTGACGCAGTTGCATAGTGTTCATTGCACACATCTCTCGTTCTTCCATGTTAGAAAGGCCCCAGTTTTAGTGTTGTTACGCGGCGGGACTAACATCTCTTCGTATTCGATTCGTTTGCATTCACATCTGTCATGTATGTACTTAATTGCGATCATTTCAAAATCTCTTTTTACGTAGAATACATAATTATTTTGTGCATGTTATGTTGTTGACTTGAAAGATTTGAGGCCCAATCTTCCTCTAAAATGTGCATCGATGGACTCTTCGGAGCCCGATCAGCCCTCAATTCACTCATCCGACCCGAACCAGGTACTTCGTCATCGTGCTGTTTCTCGTCCCCATTGTTAGCTACCAAGATTCATCAATAAACAAAATTAAAACAGATTCGTATTGATAAATATTTTTTGAAAGGACCCATTTTTGTTAATTTGCCCCATTTTTATTTATCCTTGTACAGTTAAAAATAAATCGGTTATTTATTTGTCAAATATCATTTTTGTTTGTCTATGATTAATGTTTTTTGGAGAATTGACTGACATGTAATATGATTTTGAGTCTAGCATCATTTCTATCAATATTATGTTGGTAAAAATAAATAAATCATATGTCATATTTACTAATCATTTCACTGATGGGATAAAAAAAAGGGGTATTGAATATTTTTAAAAAGATTAAATCTATTATTATTATGGATAAAATATTTTTAGTCTCTCTAAAATTACCTAAGTTTAGAATTAATTTTTCTAAAAAATTTTGTATCAATTTATTCCCTCTAAATTTTAAATCTTTAACTGTCTATTATGAAAAAATACCTATAATGTTAATTTTTTTATTAGTCTACCTTAGAAGTTTTTATTAGTCTACACGTTAACTCCTTATTACCGCATAATGTGTAACTTAATATTTTGTTTCTTTCCCCCAAGATGGTGAACCAAAATTCAATGTCTCTTGTGGATATTATGAAGCAATCAAATTCGCTTCTGCCTTATGTAGCTCTCACTAGCACACTGCTAGCTCTAATTTCCCCTCAATCTTTTACGTGGTTTACCACAAGGTACGTGGATGTTCTTAAATGATTATCTACAATTTTGAGCACCTGAACAAATCATATTATTTGCAACAATTAATGAAGAAGGAACAATCCGTTGGCTCTCATCTAGAATTCCACACTGCATGTATAACTTCAAAGATTAGACTGAAAACAACGTTATTTCGCACCCAACTGCAATATACAGTGAACAACCAATTCACTCACAGAATATATACATATTGTATATTTCAGTTGTGTATCGAATAATGTCCCAATTGGAAAATAACACTGTCATCTTTTTGGTCATTTTGAAAATAATATCAGCATTAAATTCATTAATATGTAATCTATATTGCAGTTACTATGCACCTGCACTGGGGTTTTTGATGTTTGCAGTTGGGGTTAACTCAAGTGAAAAGGACTTCATTGAAGCATTTAAGAGGCAGGCAGAAATTTTCACCGGTTATGTTGGCCAGTTTGTTGTGAAGCCTATTATTGGATATTCACTATGCGTAATCTCTGTAACTGTATTTGGCCTACCAACACCAATAGGTAATGGAAAGAGATTTTGTAATTTTTAATAAATTTCAATCAATAGTAAAGAATAACATTTGAAACAAGCTAGTGAAATTTTGTTGGTAAAATGAATCAGGCATTGGAATGGTATTGCTGGCTTGTGTTAGTGGAGCTCAGCTCTCAAGTTATGCTACTTTTCTATCAGACCCAAAAATGGCACCATTAAGTATAGTTATGACATCACTGTCCACTGTTTCCGCGGTTTTTGTCACTCCACTCTTATTACTGTTCCTCATTGGGAAGAAGCTGCCTATAGATGTAAAAGGAATGGTGTTTAGCATTACACAGATTGTGCTGGTACCTATTACATTTGGCTTGTTTCTAAACCGGTAATTAAGACTATAGTTTAACATAAATTTGTTAGTGTCAGTTGTTTTGTTAAGGTGTATTAATTTGTTTATCTTTATCATATATTCATTTTTACAGATTCTTTCCTTATATTTGTAACGCTATTCGACCAATTTTGCCTCCACTATCGGTATTGGTGGCAGCTCTCTCTGCTGGAGCACCAATTGCTATTAATATTGAATCTGTTAAGACCCCTTTTGGAGTGGCTATCTTGATGGTCGTTGTTAGTTTTCATTTGTTATGTTTCATAGCTGGTTATGTCCTTAGTGGATTTATCTTCCGAGATAGTCCTGATTTCAAGGCACTGCAACGAACCATTTCCTTTGAGATAGGTCCAAATTTTAATAACTTTGATGCATGAAATGGCTGCAGTAGCACTTTACATTAGTGACTTATTTTTGTATATGCAATGGCAGGAATGCAAAGTAGTCTTCTTGCTCTGGCTCTTGCTAATAAGTTCTTCGAAGATCCTGTAGTGGCTATGCCACCTGCAATATCTGTGAGTTGCCTTTACCTTGTTTGTGTGATTCTTGTGTACATTGCTAATTATTCCATTGGTAATTAACTTGCTAACTTTGTTTGCAGTCTCCGATTATGTCTTTGATGGGATTTTCTCTGGTTTTGATCTGGTCCAAAACCAGAAGAGGAAAAGAATGAGAGAAAAACACGGCATCTAATGTATGGATGCGGGGGAATTTATAAGATAGCCCGAGATCATACTGTGGTTCTTCTAATGTATGTTATCACATTATTTATCTTTTTGGAGATCTTTTATACGCAAGAATAAGTTAGTAATGAACTTATTTTAATGAATAATTTGTTTAATGTATGATAACAAAAATAAGATTTAAACCTCAAAATTTTACAATCTACTCAATTCTCTCTATCACTGAGTTAATTCTAGTAGATAGTGAAATAAACATATATGATACATATCATTTTGACCTTGTGTGTTTTGGTTATATTTTAAGGGGAAAAAAAGTTAGCCAAAAAAAAATATAAAATTAATTTTGTTTTGGTTCAATTTTAATGTACATTAAATTCAAATCAAACCGAAAAAATTTTGGGTTTAATTTAATGTTTTTATTTTTTAATTTATTAACACGCGCATAGAATTTAATTACAAAACTAACATAAATAATTATTCTATATTGTTTTTAAAAATTAAATTTCCTTTTGTAAGGATTTTATTTAAAATATTTTAGTTGAAAAATAATGCCTTTTTACTGCCATTTAACATGAATCTTTAATGATATTTAAATATGTAAATATATAAATTGTGCACTGTGATCTGTGGAACTCAATTATAAAGCAAAATACAATTTAATTTAGCAGTATTAATACTAGAGCAACAAAAACTGCTTTTTACAAACTCCCAAAAATAAGTATAATATAAATCGCATCATGTCACTATTAAAATTTTTCAAAAAAATGAAAATATCTTAATAAACAAATGATTTAAAATAAGGTAAAAAGATTATATTTTCTACAAGCCGGATAAAAAAAAATACTTGTTCCTTTGATGAATATCGACTAATTTATTTGTAATTATAAAAACAGTATTTTAATCTTAAAAATGATTATTTTAATTCTTAAAAGTTAAAACAACACTTAAAAAATCTAATGATTAATTTTATTGCTTTATTTTTTTTAATCTTTATGCTTTCAAATACTAATATTTCAAAAAAAAAAAAAACTCAAATTAAAAGAAAAATCATTCTTTTTTAAAAATCAAAGTAAATGAAAGAAGGAGAAAGGGTGTGGTGTTATCCGAAGAGGGATTGAAAACGAAGCAGAGACAAGATCAGCGATATCGGAAGAAGCAGTTATAGTTACGGTCTCAATTTCCAACCATGGCGTCGGCAACGTTGTACTTAGCAAAGCCACGTTGTTGCACTCCCAAAATTCCGTTGCAAAGAGTTAGCGACAGTAGAACTGAAACTGTAAGAGTAAAAGCGCAAGTTGAAACCACATTGAAAAAAGCGAGTGTTGTGGGACTAGGTTTGTTCAACTTCCTCAACTTGGTCGAACCCGCTTCGTGTCTTCAACTGCACGAACCACCCAATGCTCTCTCTTTGCCTACGTGGGCCATTCACGTCTCCAGTGTTGCTGAATGGTCACTTTACTTTGATTTCATTTGGCTTTATTGTTATCACATTACATGATAACGTATGATGATGCATTTTTCCTTCACTAACATTGTTCATTGATTTTTTTCTATTCTAAGGATTATAGCCATGGCTTTGGTGTGGCAATACGGTGAAAAATCTGGATACCAAGCTTGGAAGGGCCTTTCTTGGGGTATGGTGAGTCACTTCACTTTCTTCACTCTTCGTTATTCTATTTTATTCTTCCTTCACATATTTTCTGATTCTTCTTCTAGGTGCCTCTACTTGGTGGAGCCTTTTGTGCTTGCACATGGCATTTCTTTTATAACTCTGAGTCCCTCGAGGTAAAAGCCCTTTTCATCCTTCATACGCGATTTACTTAGATTAGAACAATGTTAATTGACATTATTAATGATTATAGCTCAAGTGCATCTTCTTGTATGAAACTCTGCAACACTTATTTTATCACAAAACCTCAACAGTGATCTACTGAATTCACTTACACTTTTCACTATGGCTTTGGAACTATTGGAAATCCCACATCACTTAGAGATATAAGAACTCGCCTTATAAGCCGGTTTCGTAGAATTGAGTTAGACACATAACTAACTTTGTAACATGTTATAAGAGCCTATCTTAGTATTATTTGTAGATGTTGGACTTATAGTGCCACCCGTTTGATTAATCTCCATGGAACTTGGGTTGATGGAAATGAATGAAATGGAATGACACTGCTTTTTGTTTCATTTCATTTCATGGTGTTCCACTGATTCACTTGCAATTAGATATCTAAAGTTAGACTACAGAGTACTTCTGCTATTCAATGTTTAGATTATAAATAATGTTTAAGTAATGCCCTTGGAAGCATTTTGTTGTCCAGGAACAAGCAAATCAGCGAAACATTGAATATGTTC
Organism: Hylodesmum podocarpum; assembly: GCA_026586105.1. Lineage (NCBI taxonomy): Eukaryota > Viridiplantae > Streptophyta > Magnoliopsida > Fabales > Fabaceae > Hylodesmum > Hylodesmum podocarpum. The sequence goes on from JALJEV010000646.1 coordinate 2,322,326, forward strand.
TTTTTTCATGTGTTGTGTAGGGCTTGGGTAGAGATTGCAATCATCACCATTTATCATTCGGTTTGATAAACAAAAATCTAATTTCATTCATTACAACAACATGAAGTTAGTGGGCAAAAAGGCCTCAGGCCCCAAGATTAAAACCTCTATAAGAAGAAATTCCAGATTAGTCAACCAGTAACAGCATGAAGTTAGTTTTCACTTTTAAAATCCAGAAGCTGAATAAAGAACTTGATCTAAATTGACAACAATAACAAAGGCCTTATGAACTACTTTAAATTGAAACATAAAAAATTACAATTTAAAGAAAAGCCTATGGAAAGTAGGAATTAGTCTTAGTGGTAGATTTGTATGGCTTGTTTGAAATGTCAATTTTCTCTCCTTTTAGCTGTTGGAAAAAGTGAGAATTAAAGACGGGGATAATACCTTCCTGTAATGCTGTAGAATTAGATATTACTAGTTACTTCAATCAGAATACTGACTTAAATTTTGAATTTTTTCTATCCAAATAAACTAAACACACCTACCAAATCACCACCACTATCTTCTATTCCTGGCAGAATAGAGCAAAGTATAATTTTGGGTTTACTGAGTTGTACTGTGAGATCATTCTTACCCATTGGCATTACATATTGTCATCTTTGTTAGTTTGGCAGTTGAGAAAATTGTCTTGTTAGATTATAATAATAGACATACATGGTCCTTCATACGAATGAGTGATTTGACAGCGAAATATGAAATGATTGGGGTTCCCTAATGGGTTGTAGGTGTTGGTGGCTCTTCAAGCGGCTCTGACTGTTATAGGTAATGCCACAATGTGCATAGCTGCATACCGGATATACAAATCATCCCAAGGCTCCTAGAACTTTTGAATTGTATGAACTTTGGAATCTCAAAGCATGTATATAGGTCTGAATGAGCTTGATGAAGATGAGAAGAGTCTTCAGACATGCCAAAATATTTCCAAGTGAAGAAGATGGAATCCATATATGATATACCTTCTTAATCGAATGAGTTCCCATTAGCTCCTGATTGCAGTCTCTATTGTTTCCTATTACCTTGTATTTTCTGTGACAGGATAAACATGCTAGGATATGCTCATTCTTTCTGAATTTTATGCACAGTAGGTTCATTGATTTTATGTAAGGTAGCTTTTTCCTGAGATTGAGATGAATTTCATTCACGGTAGGTTTATTAATTCCTGTTTCTCAATTCAACTTGGAAGGACTTTTTAAGCCGTCTTAAGATCTATTATGGGACGAACAACAACGTCCATTGTCTAACTTGTTTGTACCTCAAGTGTATGGTATGAACTATTTCTAACTGTTCAGTATAGGCCAAAAGAAAGCATATTTATTGTGTTAATCTGAGAGATGTAAAGCACTTATTAATGGCTATATCTGGTTGTACTTGGATAATTTCAAACGTTTTATGTTGTCTATATTCCAATGCCTTGTGGACATTTATATCATAGTGGGAGTAGCCTTAATAAGGTTTCTATTCCATCTATAGTTGATTATATATTCAACTCATAAATATGATTAAATGCAGTTTTTCTCTCCATTTTTTAATTAATTTCAAGCCTTATAAATTTGACATTTTTTAATAAAAAAAACAGTCTGTAATAATAAAGATATGGCGTTGCTGTCACAATAGCTATCATAAAATGCTATGTAAGGTGGCATGTTGAAGTACATTACAAATTCACTATTATTTCTAAAATGTTTTTTTTTTCTCTTCGCATATTATAGTTGGACACGGATAGTTTTTATATCTTTCCAATAATCCTTCTATGACACTTATAATAAGCTATCTACAACAAAAAAGATTTCATCTAATTAAGAATTTTAACCCTATTCAAATATTAAAGGAATTCAAACTCATGATTCCTGAATCAACTACCTTGTTTCTTTAAATGTTTGGCGGTTTGAGCCGCCAGATTTTAAATCATGAGTGCTTTCTGTGGTTTCCTAAATTGTAGTTAACAAGGGGTTGGGTATTTTAACTTATTTTATGTTTAAAACAACCTGCGATCAAAATTTTATCAAGAGTCTTCTTAAAAGGTAGTTTTCTCTTTTCCTAGATTAATCACGAAGAAGGGTTTCAAGGGGCCATAACCATAAATTCATTGTAATTCTACTATACATTCCTTGGAAAGACAATTCTATAGTTCCTAGCTAGCTCTTAATTATAGGCACTCAACGATCCTGTGCGATAATTTAGTTAGATAATAAACGCTATATATATAAAAAAACTAGTCATTACTATTGAATTGAAGATGGATAGTTGTAAATGTAATGAGATCATTAGAACCCAAATGTTCATCTTCATATTAACTGGAGCATTATGTAAATAATGAAAAACTGGATGTGAGGCTGTTTTTGTATACAAAATTGAAACTCATCAGTTCCGAATCAGAAGGAATTGAAGAATCTTATTTCTTTTTTAATCCTAAAAATTGAACCACATGGATAGTAGTCCAGTGCTCCAAATCATTTCAAATTGTGGTCCATCCCATGATTAGCGATGGATGTGATTCTTCACATGTCCTACTTCTTTTCAAGTTAACAAAAGCTGTTCCATCTTATCTTTACAGAAAGTCTTTGACATCCATATCGATGATGAGACTCTAAAGTTTCTCTGATCGATGGCCTATTTCCGGAACACAAAGCTATTTTTTCATGACACTCACTGTGGACGCTCATAACACATGCTTGTTATTATTTACTGATGCATATGCCTTGTGAATGTGTGAGCATTTTATTACTTGTTGAATCTCAATGGGTTTATTTTTTTTCCTAATCTCTTTTTGGATTTACCTTGGTTAGAATTTTGCATTCTCGTTTGGAAATTTAATCAGCTGAAGTTGCGATAGCTCACATGAAGCTAAAAATGTAGTAAATTGAAGCTGAAGGGATTAAATAAGGTGGGGTTCAACAACCCACGTCCCATATTTCTCAATTCTCCACTATTTAGATTTCAAGCAATGATAAATATACATTCTGTTTTGGGTTTGAAATAAAAGAGTTCTAAAGAAAAAGAAGATGAAAGAAGAAAATACGAAATGAAAAGAAAAGTAAAAGTTTTTAAATTATAAAATAATTATTTTATTTTTGCAAATTTTACTCTAATAAACAGGAAGAAGTGAACAGCAAAAGCAGAAACAGTTTATTAGAGAACGAGATAGAATAACAATTTATTTCTACAGGGAAAATAATTAAGGTCTTTAAATGATCGTTCAGTGATAAAGGAGGTAGGGGTGCAGAAACAACTAAGAGGTTTCTCTAGAAGCATTGCGTAATAATTCACTGATCGAGCGCTCTTACGCCGAAGATGAACGGGGCTAAGTGATTTGCCAAAACTGTGAGATGTAAAAATCAATTGGAAGAGGAGCGTTTCACCTTAGAGGGAAAAACCCGCGCGAGTGAGATTCATGTTATATTTAATATGCCCTATTTGTTAGGGTGAAGAGTGTATCCCAAAAGATATGATGCTTAATTTAGTGTTTGATGGGTGTGATTGAATAAAAACTTTTTCAAGTATAAATAAATAATCCAAGTGTAAGTGAAAATATACGTGAAAAAATATCTCCCGGAGAATTTATAGGTTAAAAAATACAGTATAATGTAATGTCAACTTTTAAGTACGCTGAAATGATTTAGGATTGACTCTTCACATCATAATATCACAACATTGTACGGTAAAGATGAGGTGTGATTGTATAATCACACGTCATATTTTAAGTAATTGACTCATTAAATTTAATGTGATTGATTGAACGTGTCTTTATAGTGTAATTAGTGAGAGTTTGCCTGGATGCTAAATAACATATACAAAAATTAAAGCTCATTCTTTTTTTTGAAAGAAATGGAAAGTATGATAAGAAGAAATTTGAGATAAAAAAACAATAATTACGAAGAAGCGGACAAGTACGTATATTATTATGAAGAACTGGAACATTAACAATATTGTTTCAATTATGAAATGTCTGTCACATGAGTTGGCTTAGACATGCTTTGCAGTTTGAGAGTGCAGTTGAAGTTTGGTTTGTGAGAAATTATGAGAGATAGGGCAAGCTGGCTGGGAAATATAACATGTACATTGATCACTTCAGTCATTATTAACTTGGGACCACTGATTTCACTCTCAACATCGAACTTTCGATGAAACTCTTTATTGACGAGTCTTCATCGTGCAAGGAGAAAGCGTGTGATTAATCCAAGGTGGATGAACCTCACCCTTATTCACAAGGCCTGCATTGGTGGAGCATACCCTTGAGTCACCCTCCTCTTCAAAAAAAATTTCCATGCTTTTTAGCCTTCTGAACTAAGAAAAAGATAAAGGCATATAAGGTCCACTTTATGCATATAAAGGTAGACATATCCCACTGCCGAAACTAGCTACCTAGGGCCATATCTTCGTGTGTTATGTCCTTCTTGGTAAAGTGATGGTTCAGACCTTGTTGAAAGATTCTATAATCTTTATATCATATTAAAAAAGACATTAGTGGGGGTCCTAATAATAAATGAGACAATAGATATAACATTTGAATTAGTTTGGAGGCAATAGAAGACAAGTAGAGCTAGAGAAGCTAGCTAGGGAAGTGCTATAGATTGTTTGTTAAACTATTGTACAAGGATTTATCATCAACCTTGTAATTATCATCCAGTTAAGCAATATATTTCTAATGATTGGTTTCATTAATTGTTTTGTTGCTGGCTTCAACAATATATTGGATTTTATGTTGTGTAACCTCATGAATAAGAGGGGCCATAACTTAGCCCCAGTGGTAATGGACTTGATAACTGATTGTTCTTAGTTTTTTTGTGTGCTGAATTATACTTGTCCTTTGCTAAAAAAAGAAAAAGGAAAAAAAAAAAAAAAAACTTTGGTTGGTGAGCATATAGGACGCAACCTCCGACAACGACCAAAATGCATCTCAACATCTTTTCATATTTTTCTATTTTAGTTACTACAAACTCGTCACTTCCATTATATCATCGGACAAGGTTTTTAAGTTACTATAGCATATGAATTGCAACTTAGTTATGAATTTAAGAAGATGTAAAAATGATTTGGTTGTGTCTATTTTCACTTGATGAATATATATATATATATATATATATATATATATATATATATATATATATATATATATATATATTTGAAATATTAGGATATAATGAATTTATTAATACAAAATATGTCTTTGTATGGAAGGTGCTACCCGTGATGTATCATTCTAAAAATTAGCTGTTAAACTATAATAATTAATAAATGATTGATAAACAATAATTATTTATCCCTAGTTTTATAATTGGATTAATCTCTATTAGTATAACCTTTATTTAGTGAAAATCAAACTTTGGATATAAATATTATAAGGTTATACATAGAGAGATGTGAAGCAGAGAGAAGAGGGAGAGAGGTTTGAGAGAGAGAGAGGGAAAAGTTGAAAAATAAGTGTATAATAAGAAGAAAATTGTGGATAAAATAAAGAAAGAAGAAGATAGATGGAAAGAGGATACATTATTATACGATCCACAATCAAATGGTTCCATTCACTTTTAAATAATATGTAATTGAGTTAAATTAATTTCTGATAAATTAAAAATCTCAATTATGTAATGTTATAAATTGGAAAGGAAAATATATATATTGTGTATCTAACAATTTTATTTTTTATTTTTGTAAGAAGGGAGGGAGAGATGAAAAATAGAAAGAGATTGTGATAGACATAGAATTTAAATTTTTAATTTGGATGTTGTTTGAAATTTCTTTATTTTATTTGAAAAAATTCAAATGAAATTGATTTCTTCTCATTCAAACACAGTACTATATAAAAGTATTTGGTAAAGATATTAAGTGGTTAGAATTTGGTAACTATATGCAAACCGTTATCACATTTTACATTTTAATTTATTTTATACAATTTATCATCTAAAGGGTTGAGATAATAATTTGTAATGTATTCTTGTGCTAAAATATTTTCTTAAATGAAATGAATTACTATAAAAATTCACCAAAAAAATATAATACTCTAACTATGTGTTTGGATGGAGAAATTTTATAATTCAAGAAAATTAAAATACAAATATTTAAATTATTTGTAATTTAATTCCCTTCATTTTTTAAATTAATTGATTGAGTAAAGAATATGAAGTAATGAGAGAGAGGAATTAGAGGAAAAATAGATGGGAGAGAAAGAGAGGAGATAAAAAAAACAGTAGAGAGAGAAGAGAGAAAGAGGGAAAAGAAATGAGGGAGAGAATAAAGAAGAAGAATTTTAAATATTTATTATTTTAATTTTTTAATTAAAATTTTTAAATTTTAATTGTTGGATTTTTTAAAGAAAAAATATTATAAAGCAACTGAGATAAAATGAAATAAAAGTTTGTAGTTAATAACTTATAAGCGGAAATTAATGCCGCATAACATTTTTAAAAAAGTTATAAGCTAGTAAAATAAACTAATTTACCAAATAATTCTTTCATTTTTGTCCTGAAGTTACGAAAAGCTTGCAACAATCACACTTAAATGAAATCATAATTCTCAAGTCTGTAATAATCAAAAACATCATGACAGAACTTAGCGTTGGACCAATTGATCATCAGGAGAGGGAAAAAAACGAAAAAGAGTTGGACAAAAAGTTGCATATTTTATTTTCAAAGGTTAATGGAAGTTGATGCTTCTTCCCTCCATAGTTTATTCAATTTGAATATCTACTCACATAGATTTAAAGGGATCCATCTTTATTCACTTGTTACCACTTTTTGTGACAGATGCAGTCCCTCTTTGCCTCTCCATTACACTTTCGAAATTTGTCAAATCCTTTCATATATTCCTCAATACAACCATTTTCTAGCACGTTGGTTGGACACCACTTCAAACATAATTTCAGACATTTTTCAAAGATTATTATGTTTGATTAACCAATCTTGATATCATTTTTAAGTAATAAGTATATTTATTAATTCTCATACACTGAAAAATTGTTATTAACTAAGGCTTTTAATTGAGTCAGTTAATTTATTAGTAGAAATTATTGTATACTAAAATTTGAACCAATATCAAATTTGTGTCTTTTTCAATTATTGTGCAACAATCAATCAACAACGAAACATATTAACTGCACAAAATTGGTAAGAGAGGATCCGATTTGATGTTTTTTTAAGTGAACTTTCATTTAACACACGAATCCTATCAATCAATCTACATTTTAATTTGCGTACAAATAATATACAATTGTGTATTTTTGTAACAATGTAGAGTGATTGATGATAAAAGCAGAAAGTGTAAGCCTTTTTTTAATATAGAAAAAACATGTGTACATAGCATTGTTTCAAGGATACAGCGGATTGATTTTATGATTGGTTTAGTTGAACATTATTATATTTTAGGAAACTTGAATGTTCTTCGATTTTGGACGCATGTGTTGCATTGGTAACTGGCGAGAATTCCTCCAAGTCCGAGTAGTTGCCGAGTAACGTGTTCGCAAATTAGCATGCGAAATGGACAAAACATATCTATGAAACGGCACAAAAGACAGTTTACTTGAAACAAACCTATTCTTTCGAAAAATACAATAAAAAATGCGCTACATTTGACCTTTGTTCTTTTATAAACCTTAATTAATAATGATTATCGTTTTCATATAAATGACAATAAACCGAAGATAAATTTAGTGCAAGCCACGCAGAATGTTAATATCTTTACCTAATAAATACTAAAAGAAAATAATTTTACTTCATATTAGTACCACTACACAGTTAATCAATTAATTCATATAATCAACTAACTCATAAAATATATATATATATATATATATATTATAATTAGTTATCTATTATTTATATATTATAATTTTTGATCAAATAATTTTTTAAAATAAATTAGAATTTATCAAATATTTTTCTAAAAAAAATTGGACAGTTGGTGGAGTTGCATAATGCATATGGTATTAAGGAAAAATAAAAATATAACAGTAATCCGTGATTAGAAAGTGAATAGAGCGGTTGGGGGAGTTGAAAGAAATTGAATGCTGCCGGCCTACGATTCATTGTGGGTGTGAGGTGACACCTCCTTTTCTACTGAAAAGAAAAGAAAATCAAATTTCATGCCCATTTTGCCCATGTTTAAGGACCTTTAATTTGAAATAACCAAGGGTGTTTTGGTACTTTACACAAATCATCCCAAGAGTTAGAAATGGAAGAAAGAGATTGGGACCCGCGATGAAGCATTAGGCCCAGTTGTTTGAGGTGGCCAGTGCTAACTAATTTTTATTATGCCCCGCGAATAGCAAGTCAAAAATACGCATTACTCTGTGTGGAAGCGAAATTTATGTGAGTCACTCACACTAACATACATCTCTCGCGATTCAACATGTTCAGTGGTGCAGTGCAACAAACAGCATAAGCATTTTGTGTTCTCTTTTTTTATTTTCTTTAATGAGCGACAAAGAACAAAAGCAAACCCTCGTGTACTGAAATTTATGCAATGGCCACCTCTCAGGGTGGTAACAGTTACAAAAATGGTAATAACACTCACAGAAACTCGCTCAAGTCACACGTTAAGTCTAAGCCTACGCAACGCCGTAATAGCACCGGCAAGGACCACGCTGCCGGTAAGTTTTTGCATCGAGATCTTCGTTTTGTATTTTTCCTTTTTGGTTACTTGTGTGTGCATTTTTTCTATTCGGTGATCGATAATTGTCAGTTACAAGTTAGTTCCGTGATTATGTGGTATGTTTGAATTATGAATTGTTTTCTGCTTCTGGAGGAAAAAACCTTTCAGGATCCGTTAATTTGGTGAGAGAAATTAGTGAATATAGGTGTAAACAGATATGCGAGTGTTTATTGAAGCTTAATTAAGTGTGATTAGTGTTGTTACTTTGGTTTTATCATTGACGTGCTTGTGCTTGTGCTTGGTGAAGTTCCTGGAAGAGTTAGAGTGGCGGTTAGATTGCGGCCACGAAATGCGGAGGAATTAGTGTCGGATGCTGACTTTGCTGATTGTGTGGAACTGCAGCCGGAGGTATAGTGAATATGTTCTGTAACTTGCTTAAAATCTTGTTGTTTGTTTGAGAACCATCTTCTTGCTTTTTTTGTTTTTTATCTGGACTGTTAATCGTAGTTGCTTGTCTTGCTCAATTGCAGCTTAAGAGATTGAAGCTTCGGAAAAACAATTGGGATGCAGATACTTATGAATTTGATGAGGTGCTCACCGAATTTGCATCACAGAAACGTGTTTATGAAGTTGTGGCCAGGCCTGTTGTGGAGGTGGTGTATCTTTCTGATTTAGTTTCAATGTCTATGATGTATTCATATGTGGAAGAGTATTCATATATTTAAGCAAATATGAATTTTGGCAACCATGCTCTTACTCTGAAACTTCCTGTTCTTACATGCCTTATTTTGACTTTCTGCAGAGTGTACTGGAAGGCTACAATGGGACAATTATGGCTTATGGGCAGACTGGTACTGGTAAGACTTATACTCTTGGACGTCTTGGAGAGGAAGACAATGCTGCACGTGGAATAATGGTGCGAGCCATGGAGGATATTCTTGCTGATGTTTCTTTGGAAACTGATTCAGTTTCAGTCTCTTATTTTCAGGTACTTTTGCAATAAAAAGGGTTTTGGTATATCTTTCTGATTTAGTTTCAATGTCTATGATGTATGATGTTTCCTAATTTCATTGTCCAGCTTTATATGGAGACTATACAAGATCTGCTTGACCCTGCCAATGATAACATAACCATCATAGAAGATCCCAAATCTGGTGATGTTTCATTACCTGGAGCCAGCCTAGTTGACATTAGGGATCAACAAAGTTTTGTAGAACTGTTAAGAATAGGAGAAGCTCACCGCTTTGCTGCAAATACAAAGCTGAATACAGAATCTTCTCGAAGTCATGCTATTCTGATGGTACATCAATTTGGTTATTTTGCTTATACGAGTGCTATTATTGTCTTAGGAGTTACTGTTCAGTGTTCAAATTTCCTATTTTTAATCTTGGAGGATTGAATATAACTTTGATACTATAGGTGCATGTAAAGAGATCCGTGAAAGGAAGAGATGTTGCTCTCTCAAGTGAAAATGGCAATCATCCACACATGGTTAAAACAATAAAGCCACCCGTCGTTCGGAAAGGCAAGTTGGTTGTTGTAGATCTTGCTGGTTCAGAGAGAATTGATAAGTCAGGTCAGTACATTTAATAAGGTGAATTTTGTGATATCTCCATATTCAACTGTTTGTAGAGGCTTTAAATTATCAGAGGCTTTAGTTTCAGGAAACAATCCATATCCCATCTTTTTTCTTTACATTTTATACATCATACATCTTGATACACGGATGCTTTAAGGCAGCATGAAGTCTTTCTAATTGCTGATTGATATCATTCAAACTTCCATGCTCAAGTAAATATTGATTACCAAAGATGGAAATCTGTTCCTGCTATTTTCTAGTTTTATTGATATAAAAGTAAAGGGGTTATGGTTAAAATGAGATGCTTGGAATTCGAAAAGAATATATAAAATCTTGTCATAATAAAACTTGAATGGCATACGTAAGAACTGATCCTGGTAAAATCACCAATTGCACTCGGGCAATCAGAGCTATTTTGCTTGGTAAAATATCTATGCTGCTTAATGAGATCATTTTATTATTTGTTGCTTAAAAGGAAGCGAAGGACATACATTAGAGGAAGCCAAATCTATCAATCTGTCCTTGAGTGCACTGGGGAAGTGTATTAATGCACTGGCTGAGAATAGTGCACATGTGCCATTTCGTGACTCAAAGCTTACTAGATTGTTACGTGATTCATTTGGAGGTAAGATTCAGTGAGTATAAAAATTCACATTTTCTCTTTGTTTCTTTCTTTCTTTTATTAATAATTATGGCATGCTATGTAACGGATACTCACAGGTAAAATACACTGGTAACCTGGATCAGTCACGTCTTTCTGTGTGTGGGAATAAAAAGTTGCCCCCTATAATTAAAGAATTACTACTGGAGAAATTCAATTTGTGCATAGAGAACACATGCTGAAACTTGAAACACTTCGGGCATAGTAATCTGACATTTAAGAATAAATTGCTGAGTCACCGTTAATGCTTGTATATATATTCTTTGTAGTTTGTATTTAAATCTATAGTGAGGGTTTGTACTTAAAAGTCTCAGAACTCACCTCTTTTTGAAGTACCATTGATATTAGAGGGAAATGTTTGGTTGGAAAATTCATAGATAAATATTTCCATTCTAGATAAGAGATATTATTATGAAATACATGTTGTTGAAGTTGTCAATCATTATGTTTTGAACTACATCTGTGCAATGTATGCTTGCTGACATCTAAAAGTTTTAACAGGTACAGCAAGAACTTCACTAGTCATCACTATTGGACCATCTCCACGGCATAGGGGAGAGACAGCCAGTACAATAATGTTTGGACAGAGGGTGGGTTCCAAATTCAGTAGTGTACTTTCTCCCCCCTCTCCCCATCCATTCCCTACTTTTTGTTGGTTGGCTTAACCTCCTTTTCTGTGCTTAAATTTTAAACTCACCATGGCTATTTATCTTTATGAGGATATTGCATAGAGTAAGAAATGACTGGGTGCCTTTCTAAGCATTATGAAAATGCTGAACTTTGTGCCTGTTGTAGGCTATGAAGGTGGAAAACATGGTAAAGTTGAAGGAGGAATTTGATTACAAAAGCTTATCTAGGAGGTTAGACATAGAATTAGATAAACTCATTGTGGAGCATGAAAGACAGCAGAAGGCCTTTGAAGATGAGATTGAAAGGTTGGCCACTGAAGCACAACATCGGATATCTGAAGCCGAAAGAAACTATGTAGATTCATTGGAGGTGGGTTCCATATCAATTTTATAAATCTATGTTATTAGTATTGCACTTTGCATGAATGGGCTTCTCTAACAGTCATCAAATTACGTATTTAGTGATACTTATTTTCCTTTCTCAGAAGGAAAGATCAAAATATCAGAAAGACTATATGGAATCAATTAAGAAGCTTGAGGAGCAGTTGGTGATGAATCAAAGAAAGAACGAGGAACCTCATATGAAATCAAGCGGAGAGGTAGTGGTTTTTACTATACTAAATTTGTCTTAAGCTTGTTACAATATATGAAATCACTAAACACGGAAGAATAGAGGACAATTTATGTGGAAAACATCAAAGGAGGACAGATATGGCTTGGTGATAATGTCTCACGTAAAGTAAAATCTTTTGTAGCAAAACTTGTTAATTTAATGATTTTTCCCTGTGAGTTTATGATATGAATTTCTTACCGAGTTATGCCTGAGGCGTTTTTTTCTCATAGGAATAAGGACTTAAAATACTCCAATGAAGCCAAACTAAATTAAAATTTGTGAATTTGAAGACAACTGATAATAGCTCCATATGAAATAGTAAAGTACGCCCACTTAGTTATTGGGGATATTTTTTGATCGAGCATCTGGCCTCACTGGAATTATCTTTTCCTAGATTCCCAAAGTTTCTGCCGAGGAACTGGCTGATTTGAAAAAAATGATTCAGAAAGAGACGCATCTAAGAAAAGCTGCTGAGGGAGAATTAAATAATCTGAAGATTCAAGTGGCTGAACTAAGAAAGTCAGAGGTTTGTTTTTGTGCCTCCAATATTTATATTTTTCACATCTATGTCCTCCTCTCACCTTGTTGGTATTTGGATTAACTTTACACAAATGTTTATTGAAATAGGCATCAGGAAAGTCAGAGATCTTAAAACTTCATAAGATGTTGGAAGATAAGGACCATCAAAAAGAGAAACTTGAAGGAGAAATAGCAATATTGCAAAGTCAATTGTTGCAATTAACTCTTGAAACTGATGAGGTTAGCTATATCCAAAGAGTGTATACAAATGCCTCAGTTATTTGGCTTCTATCTAGCATGGATATTTCATAAAAAGATTACCTTTTTTGCATTATATGTTGTTCCCCTCTAATGGTTTTCAACGTGGAGATCAACTGATGGCAAATGAGTTGTATTGAGAGTAAATGAAAGTAAACCAACATTGTTGTTCTTGGCAATTTTTTTCATCATTATTTATGATCCTGTGCCGCCCTAATTAACATTTATCCTATAGACAAGGCGACAGCTTGACAGAGGTGGGTTTGAAAAGGAAATGGGTAGCCTTAATTCTGTCTCTCCTCAAGTTAAGCATCAGCAGCAAGCTTCGGGAAATGGAGAAAAGCCCTCAATAGCCAAGCTCTTTGAGCAAGGTAGTAATTAACTAGAATATACTTCTTGTGTTGACAACAAGATTTATATTTTGGACTTATTTCTTCCTTCCTTTTACAGTGGGATTGCAGAAAATTTTGTCGTTGCTTGAAGCAGAAGATGCTGATGTGCGAATCCATGCTGTGAAAGTGGTAGCAAATCTAGCTGCTGAAGGTTGGTTTTTTTTTAAAAAAAAATCCTCATCATGCAAATGAATAGAAAAAAAAGTGAAAAAATAATTACTACGACCTCTAAATTTGTTTGATGTGGAGTTGCCGAATCTGTGAAGAAAGCTCTAGTTTAGTATTTTGAAATATTTGTTAAAATTACATTTCTCCACAACATCATTTAAATCTTATTTTCCTTATTCCTCCTTTGATACTTATCGTATATTTGGCTTGGTTTATTAATGCACTGATTAAAGAAGGAAAGCATTTCCTTTTAGTCTAGTTTATGGAACTTTGGTATTATAAGGCTCTTAGGATCTAACCTCTCCAACTTGATTTTGCAGAAACAAATCAAGGGAAGATTGTGGAAGCAGGAGGGCTCACATCCTTGCTTAACCTGCTCAAGAGCTCTCAAGATGAGACCATAAATAGAGTTGCAGCAGGTGCAATTGCAAATCTGGCAATGAATGGTAAACTTGTGTTTCCTTTTCTTTTCAACTAGTAATTTCATGAAATAGAAATATATATTACTTGCTATTTTATTTGCGGCCTCTGCACCTTTTCTCTGTCTTATCAGAAACCAACCAAGAACTCATTATGGCCCAAGGGGGCATTAGTTTGCTGTCAATGACTGCAGCAAATGCTGAAGATCCTCAAACCCTTCGAATGGTTGCCGGAGCCATTGCTAATCTTTGTGGAAATGGTAAACTGCTGATCTTATTCTATTTTTGATTTTTTTTTTTGATCTATTACTTAGAAATATCCTTCTGGTCTGGTAAGAGGTAGGATAGCAGGATAGGAATCATTGGCAACAAATTTGTTGAGCTACCTGCTTTACTGCATGTTTCCATCTATTTTGGATGACTAATAAAAAAAATATACAATGAATCATTTACTTGTTCTACCTGTAGATTATACAACGATACTTCATTGTTAGTTAATTCTAGTAAAACTTAGTTGATATTCCTGTTCTGGAAAGGAGTATGAGCTTATGAAGTCATCTGAACAAATATTTTTCAATAAATAAAATGATTGTCAAATGCTCGAACTAAACCTTTGAAAGTCAAGAAATTGTCTGAATTAGGGGTGTTTGATGTCTACTTTGTTGAGGTATTGTTCATGATGTCAAGTTCATCTATTCCTTCTGCTTGTCTTCTATAATAATTTTGCCCTTGTTACAAATTTCATGTTGAAAAGTAAAGGAAAAACAAAAATATGTTTGGCCTGATTTTGAAAATGTCATACACTTGCTTTATGAGGGATCTTACAAGGCTGAGCTGTATATTGTTAAGTAAATTGATCTGCGAAGATTGAGAGTAATTCTAGTCTAGGCATCATGTACCAAGTTGATTCTCTTGGAAAATAACTTTCTGCCACTAAAAGTTTGGTGTCCTTGCACCTAGATAAATTACAAACAAAGCTAAGGAGCGAAGGTGGTATCAAGGCACTGCTGGGAATGGTAAGATGCAGGCATCCTGATGTACATGCACAAGTTGCTCGAGGAATAGCGAATTTTGCAAAGTGTGAGTCAAGAGCATCTAGTCAAGGTAACCTGTGTAAGCAACTTGCCAAGTTACATTTTCAATGTGATAATATTCATATCATTGAAATGATACTTTTGTATTTGACCTTGATGAAGGCAGTTAAGTGTTTAGACTTTCAGGGGTGGAAGCAGAGTTTCCCTCATTAGCTGTTCTGTTTCCAACTAGAAATATGAAAAACAGTTTGTCTCAGATGATAAAATTTTATAAGGATGATAACACTATATACAAGTAAGGGAATTACTAACCTAGGAATTATGGACCACGAATCTGGTCCAATTGCAGGAAATACGGAAATTTGTCTTGATCATCATAAATACGGAAATAAATCTCCCTACTGAATCAGTACATAGAAAATTGAAAGAGAAGAAAATAACATGCACGCCGCAACGGAAGTATTTAGCTTTGCATTGTTGGACCTTGGCATATTTTGTCTTCACAAAATCGTGCTCTATCAAGTATCTATTATTGCCTAAGATAAAGTTTTACCACATTGTATAGGTGCAAAGAGTGGAAGATCTTTCCTTATTGAAGATGGTGCCCTTCCATGGATTGTGCAAAATGCAAATAACGAAGCCTCATCAGTTAGGCGTCATATTGAGCTTGCACTCTGTCACTTGGCACAACATGGTAAGTACTAAGTAAACTCTATTTGTGACTAGAAGAAACTAAACTTTCACTGGTGTATGGCCTTAAGAGTCTCTGATTGATGCATTCCAGAAATAAATGCAAGAGACATGATTAGCGGGGGTGCATTGTGGGAGCTAGTTCGTATCTCCAGAGATTGTTCAAGAGAAGACATAAAAACTCTTGCACATCGAACACTAATTTCAAGCCCTACTTTCCAAGGTGAAATGAGACGTTTAAGGGTAAATTATTGAAGAATTCTGTAGAGTAAACTGAATTGGGCTGAAATATCAGAAGACAATCAATGCTTTCCAATATTTTGGATGTATATTCTCTGTAAGTAATCAAGCAGGAAGGTTTTGTACTTGCCGAAATCTAAACAAGCCTAAGAAGTTCATATATGTGGTTGATCCATCAAGGAATGACCATAATTTGATCAAGTCAACGTGGTGGTGTCTTTCTGGTCTACCCCCTAGTGTCCAGCAATTGGGATGTAAATTGATTTGTATATGTAAATAGAGGTAAGAGTAGTAGCTTTTAAATTTCTTCCATGCAATAGCTCTTTGCCATTCACAAGGGCGATAGTTGATTTGTTGACCAGTGATAATATGATTTGAATTGTTTTAACCATATTCTGTTTGTTAAAAGTGTGGAGCCCGTGAACATGTATTTATTTTTACAATTAGTAACCCTGGCAAGGCAAATTATCTATAACTAATAAAAGGGATTTCTGGGGTTGTATTTTTTTGTCACCATTATTTGTTACATTTTTATATTTTGATCATTATTTTGTCTCCATGTTAGCTTTAATCAAAATTTAAAAATTAATTTAATTTAATGCTTACTTTTATGAAATATTTTATTTTTTGTAACTTCTATTAATTTGTTACTATTATTTTAGTTTATTTAAAAATTAAAATCACTAAATCAAATGTCTTTGCAAGTTTTATTTTAAATTGAGTAGGCATCCAATGCTCATTTTCATTATATTGTTTCTCTTTTGTTATGTTTTTTTTAATTATCATTTGTTAATTATAATTAAATCAGAGGGACACTTTTACATATGTTTTTCTTATATTTAGTTATGTGATTATTTATAGTAATAAGGGCAATCATTTTGATTATTAAATTAGATTAATACTTTCATTTGAACCTTTGAACGAAATTGTTTTATAAAAGTTCTAAATTGAAATTCTTCTACATTGTTTTAATCTTATTTCTTATTCTTTTAATGATTTAATCTTATTTTATATAACAATAGATACATTAATTAATAGAGTTGATTAAATTAATAAAAAATAAATTATGAAATAAGATTTTAAAAAATCAATATATATATATATATATATATATATATGAGATGACAATTAATGTATTATGTTAGTTAGATTATATGTTATTTAAATCAGCAAAGGTATGTAAGAAATATTTATAAAAGAATTGAAATCATTAAATATTTGAATTATACATATGTTTAAAAGAATATGTCGGTTTTTGGATATATATATATATGTGTGTGTGTGTGCCTCAAACATATTTCGTACTAATAAAAGGTAACGAAAGAGCTTATATAATAATGAAATTGTAGTTTTCTAAGTAATATTACTATGGGTGAAAATAGGCGGCATACTTTTAATAAAATTTCACTTAATAAACTCTTACCTTTCTGACACAAATGTTCCTTAATTAAGATAACAATTTCGCTTAATTATACCTTTTACCTCTAATAATTTGACACAAATCTTCCTTAATTTATATAACAATATAATGTCGTATATCCTTCTTACAGATTTTTGTCTTATTTTTTATGTAGTTATATAGATTGAGAAAAAGGTAAAATGTAATTTTTATTAAATCTCAGGAAATATGATCAGTATAATTTGTCCTACAATACGATAAAAAGGATTGCACTGGATTGTGCCTGCCTCCATCGAATTGTTATCTATATTCTTTTCAAGGAAGATTAACATCTTCTATTCAAACTATACAAGCGTTAGCATCTGACTTTAATTGGTCTTGCAAATTTTGTGGGACTAGTTACACATTAAAAGAGACATTGGCCAATGGATTTGGATATAGCATGGAAAATATGTATACATAATGTTACTATTGTTGTCAAATGGACAAAGATTTAAGCATTGATATGCTGTTAGTACCAAATACGCAGTCCTCAACATATTTAGTGGTATTAAATGGTCATGATAAACTAACAGAACCAATGAGTTGAAAGAATAGCATATGTCTCATCTAACAGCTGCTAGCTTTAATATTAATTATAATATGGTTATGGTCAATGGAGGGAGAAAATTTATAAATCAGAAGAAAATACAACCCCTTTTAAAGGGAACATCGTTTTCAAAATAATTACTTGCAATGTTGCTATAGCCTATAGTATACAGAAATTGATTGTTGTAAACTATTTTGTCCACACATAATATTTTTACATTAAAATCATGCAAATGCAAATTAGTTCATGCACAGGATTTAAGCGTATGCCCATTCCTCTTGGTCCGTGATATACATTTGGTCAATCTAATGCGGGAAGTGAGCCAGATTTCACGTAGTTATTATATATTTTGTTTCTTTCTTTTGAGGGCTGCGTATTTTATTACAAGTTTTAAAATAGTCAGTGATGAAAAAAGAAAAAGAAAAATAAGTCAGAGGCAGTTTCTTTTCTTTTCTTTCCTTTGTCTCCAATCTCCATTAAGAACAACTAGCTGATTGGCCCCTCAACGTGGTTACCAACTAGTTAGTAGTTAGGGATTCAATTATAGTAGATCCCTATAGATGAATTTTGACACCCTAGCAGTTTTAAATATTAATCTATTTTAGTATCACATTGGTATTAGAATACTTTTTAAGATTATAGTTCAATTGATAAAAATTTATTGATTTTACTATTTGAACATATTTGATAATTGTTGTGAAAAATATTAGATAATTTGAATTATGATAAAAAAAAAGTTATGATCTCAATAGAGATATTTTTAATGATTAATAAAGTTATAAAATGTATTTTTAGTTTCCTCCAAATTTTGAAAAGCTTGATTTCACTTTCTTAAAAAAAAAAATGTCCTATTTTGATATGTACTACTTTTAGTCTTCAAAGTGATATAAGGGAACATAAGAATTTATTTTAGAGATTAAAATCAAATTTTTCAAATTTTAGAGAGCAAAATATATATTTTATCCAAAATAAAACTATTTTTTTAATTCAATTATATTTTTCGATTTTATTTACAACAATCGATTTATTTAAGTATGAAATTAATTATTACAAAAGTAACTTTATATTTATAGTAGATTATATAAATTTAATTTCTTTTTTAGAACTCAGACAAATACACAGTAATATGATCGAGTAAAATAGAGAAAAAAGTTAGAAAGGATTGAAATGTAAGAGAAATAGGATAAAAAAATGTATCATTGGGATGGATAAAATTAAAAAGGGAATAAGTATGGTAAGTCAATTTTCTGTTAATTAAAATAAGAAGTAAAACCCTGAAATTTTATGTAATTATATTTCTAAATATAATGATTAAAAAAGTAAATAATATTTATGTAACTATATAAAACTTAAGAAGGTATTCATGCAGTTAAGAAGAAAATTGACTCTCAACTTTTTCTTTCTTTTCTTTCCTTGAAGAGAAAAAAGTAATTAGAACAGTATAAAAGAAGAGAGAAGCATGCATGAATTCATTTGGATGGAGACCCTAAAGGCAGTGGTTAGAAAATAGAACTGCAACAACGCAACAAGGACAAATAATTCGTTTAGATTAGACAAGCCAGCCTTTTTATAGGGAGAGGAAGTGGAAAACGAGTTTCGGTGCTTGGAAAATGGAATCTTAACTTCCTTCAATTGAGAGGGTTCGATATATATGAAAGTCAGAGAGAAAGAGTGGTGAGTGAGTGAGTGAGATCACAGACCTATATAACGTTCGGGAACATTGTTGTCTTGGTTATCGTAATTGCCTTTTAATGAAAGTGTGAAAGAGTGAGTGTGTGTGAATGAATGCCTCGAAAAAGAGCTCTCATCAGACACCGCATGTGTCAACCAGTTGCCAACCTTTCATGTTTATCTTTTAGTAATATGTACAATCTACTCTAACGTCAAAAACATCAATAAATTAATGTTTTCTTTCCCTTTTCTTATGCTGTGGTCTCTCGTAGACGCATTATAAGCTAAGTTAAAATAATGTTTTTTTTGTGTATTAAAAAAATTATTACGTAAACCTGCAAAAATCATTTTATATGAAAAACATTTTATTACGTGCATGAAGTAGAAAAGTCGATAACATAAATCATTTTCTAGAATCAGAATGCGAGAGATGTTGGAAGAATTGTTGTTAATTAGCATATATACTTAATATAGATTTGTTTTTAGTTTTAATATAATGAAATAGTTTTATTTTGATTTGACTTTGAATAACCTAACTAGAATCGTATGCATATGCTTTTTATCAAGTGCTTAAGAAACCACTATCACTATTCTCTAACTCCATCACAGTACAGTGCATATGTATTAAAGTAATCATATTAAACTACTAATATATTAACCATAACCTCAGAGTGAAACAAAGAAAAAGACATTGACTTCAATTCAGAAACACGCGAACGACCCAAATATTTCATTGTTCTTTCGGTTGCTAAAACCTGATAGTTTTCTTTTTCGTATCACAACGAATGAACACGAAAAATAAACGAGAACAAGGAATGCAACGAATAAAGAACCCGCAAATGCGAGTTTTCAAACACTTACACTAGGTGTTGGATTGAAAATGCAACATGCAGTATAGAACCAGAACTTGGATATCAAGAATACGTTTCCTCCTCTGGTGTTTTCTTCTCATTCTTCTTTGCATTCTTTCAGGGAACTAATACTGCGTACTAATTAATTAACTTCAATTGCTCCAGCTTCTTGTCGATGGATAAAAGCAAATTCATTCATTGACCCGTTTCTCTTTTCTCATGATAAATAGAATAAAACTCGATCGCCAATGATGATTCATCCATCCATGAATTTAATTACAGTCTCATCATAAAAAATACACGTAAATTAACATATACCAAATCACCTAATAATATTCAAAAGTACAAAGCAAATACTAAAGAAGAAGCGAATAGAAGCTATGGTTCAACTAAACGTGAATGAATCACTATTCTATTCCCTAGCTTTTTTGGAACATGAAGACAGTTTGGTGAATCATATCTCTTGCTACATACAAGTACAAGTACGTACCCTAATCAGCCCAAAAAGCTAAGAACAAAAGGCAATAATAATAAGCAAGCAAATGAAGCAGGTAATAACGATAGATAATGTTTCACTTACACCGATCATAATGGATCCATATTCAATAGTGTTACATATCATGATGAATCAGTAAGGAGAGCGACCCGTTGCCCAGAAATTCTCTGAAGGCATCTGAACAGAATTCAGAAGATTGGGATTCAATCCATGAAAAAGAGGGGCAGTGTTATCTCCCAAAAGATGCTGACCTGGCTGCTGCTGTTGACCAACACCACCACCACCACCAGGTGACCCAATCGAACCTCCTCCTCCACCCTGAAGCGCCATCGAAGAAGGATCTTCATCTTCCAACGGAAGCCTCTCATAAGCAGCGTTACTAAACGAAGCTGACATAATAACCACTGGCCCCGAAGCAATCAACGCCCCAACCACGCTTCCTCCAACAACTTGTCCTTGTCCTCCGGCCAAATATATTGTCAAACCCGACGCTGCTGGCGGCGCCGGCGGTGGCAGGAACGATCCCGCCAGCGACAAGATCTCGAACCTTCCGTGGAGCGTGACGACCGCACCGGACGAAGCTGGCTGCCTTAGAGTAACGTTTGTGACGGTTCCGGTGCCGCTCATGATGCAGACACCTCGCTGGCGGCGGCGCGCAAAGTTGGAGACGCTCTCGACGACGTCGCAGCCGTCGGCGACTTCCATGACGTGCGTTTTGAGCGCGTTGGCACTGTCGCGCGTGATGATGATTGGGGGTTTTGGCTTGTTCTTGGATCCAGAAGGTCTTCCCCGAGGTCTTCTCGTGATTTCGGTTTCACCGGAGCCACCGGTTCCTGGTTCTTGGCCATCGCTGTTGTTATTGTTTTCTTCACGTTCTCTTTTTTGAGTGAGGTTTAGACCTCCGCTGCTTCCACTGTGTTCATCTTCTGTTGTTTGTTGTTGTAAGGTGTGGAACTGATGTTGCTGGTGCAGTTGCAGATCTCTTGTTGTGTGGAAAGGAGGTGGAAGAGAATGACCGTGTGCTGTGATTGGATCCATTCTTTCTTTCTATCTATCTTTCTAGTGATTAACTATTCTAAGAATTCCAATGAAGATGAGACCAGTGAGTTTTGCTATCTTTTTCTTATGAGCTTCTTGCTAATTTGAAGTGATCCAAGAACTACTAGCTTGCTAGCTTCCAAACTGAATTGGAGGCTCTGAAAATTGAAGTTCCTTGATTTCTCTCAAGGAAGTGTGAGATTGAATGATGAAGAAAAAAGTAATAGAAGGAAATGGTGTGTGTTGTGTTGTGTTGGGTTGGCTTGGCTTGGGTTAGGGTTATTCAGAGAATAGATCCAAGCTGGTTTGGGTAACAATGTGAGCTAGCTTATGGGCGGTGCATTGGTCCCCACCTTTGCACTACACTTGTAATTATTTTTTTATTTAGATTCAACACCTCCCATCTAATACTTATTAGTTAGAGAAAGAAAGAAATTACATATAATAAGACAATATGATATGATATATTAAATCAAAGAGTTAGTAAAATATTTGAATGAAGAAAAGAAATCTCCACTAACTATTCTCTCGCTCTTTATACATGTGTAACTCCTACTTGAATAAGCTTTTAAGTTTAATTTAGTATAAAAAAATATTTAGTAGAAAACTAAGTTATAAAATTTGAAAAGAAGAATCTATATATATTTATAAGTAAGTTAGTGATCGACAGTTTATTGATTATTTAGTATATATATAAGTTTTTTTTTTATTATTCAAAGAGATCTTTCTATTATATATACCATTTTTCTTAAAAGATACTTATACACTAGTTGGGAGAGAAGAGAGAGAAGAGAAACATCAACGTTACAATTTTAGTAAATTACACTAATATAATATTTTACATGTTTTTGTGACATTGTATTCAGTATTTTTCTATTTTTCAAATTATATAAACTTCAAACTTAATTATTAAGGGACCTTTTTCTAACTCTATTAATCGACATCAAACTCGATCCTATCTAAAAAGAAGATATATCTGGTTGAAGAGACATGCGCACTAACAACCATAAATCATGCTCAATTAGTTAGAAGACCGTCAACCAATAGAAGAATTCTTGCATGTGGGAAATTGAGACGAATTTGGATCTTATTTTATGATTGAACATTTACTTTATATATAGTAATCTAATAATTAAATTTTATGCAGAGAATAGCTCTAAATTAGATATTAGTATAAAAGTTTTCATACACTATTTAACTATGTGTTATCTCATTATTAAAATAATCAAAACTATAAAATGGGAACGGACATATATTTATCGAACTACTCAACTACATAAAGTCCAAGCTAGTAATTAGGACCGTTTACTAAGTTCAGAATTTGATTTGATGTTGCTCACAGACTCGTAGTCATTAAAGAAAGCAAGATCAAAAGATTAAGATCGTCGTCTCAAGTCAATTTTTATAATGTTATGAGAAAAACACAAAATAATTAAAAATGATGGGTTTGAGTAGCTTGTTTTGTCGTTTGAGGAGAATATCCACATCACAAACGGAAACCACGGTCATACGTGGCAAAGTTGATTTAATTAATGAAAGCATAGCTGGCAGAATTAATTAAAACTTAACTGGACTAGTGTCATGTACACACAGAGTTTGATGGTGTTTGTTTGTGCTTCAATTTTCTATGAATAACCACATGCACCACTTGGTTCGCCTGCAAATTCCATCTTTATATATATATCTTAAGGAAGCATAAGCTTATAAAGTTGAGGTCCACACCTTCTCTAAGCATGACGCGTGCCTCTTCCCCCGCTTTTCTCGGGTCTATTCCTGTCGTCTCCATCCTTTCTTCCCGGAGACTCTCTAACTTTTTTACCTTCATTTCCCAACGTATCAATCATCTCATCCTTCATCCCATTCAAACTTCAAACCTTCATTTTACCTTTATTGTTATTAATATACACATATATATATTCTACAAAAAGGTCTAGTTCTTAATAATATTAATTTATTAAGGATTGATGGTACTTGATACTAAACCAAATTACACATTCCGGAATTATAAAAATTTTATTATTAAAGTTAATAAATTTATTTATCTCAGTGAAATATGAATTTTTTCTCTTAATAAATATAAAAATATGTTTTTCAATACGAGAATATATTTGAAAGTAAAATCATGGTTAAAATTTAAATATAAATAATATCTCATAAAGAATTTATGAATTCTCAAAAATTATATTATATTATATTAAAAATATGAGTCATGTATCTATCTCAATTTTATAAAATCAGATTATAAGTTGACGAAACCTCTAACAAAAATTATAACTGACTGAAATAAATATGAAATATAGGATTAACTCCATGTAATCCTACGGATGCGTAACAAAAAGAAAAATTAAAATTTTAATAAAAGAGAAAGAAGCAAGAGAGTTTTTATATAAAATAAAAAGCAAAAAGATAAACAATATAACTTATATTGGAGTAGGTTTGACTAACAATATTGAATAGGCTGTAGTTAAATAAATTTGGAAATTGATTTAAAATATTCTACTAGGATATATATCCATGAGTGGGAGCTAGGTAGCAATAGAAACATTTAGGGTATGGGAAAGAGTTTGCATGTTGTTGGAAATGCGATGGATGAGAATGGGAAAGAAGTTACATGTATATGGGTTGTTTCGTGGGAAGGGGCAAAGGCAGTGTGACCCACATGCACCACACATAGGGACAATCGGCGGCTTAAGGTTAAGGCCTTTAAACCTTTAAGGAGAGTGGAAGCAATGTCGAGTTTATTTTATAATGACTTGAAAATCGAGATTAATTAACAAAACATCAAACATTGGGTGCACTGCCACTACCACCAAATGATGAGTCTTACGAAAATAAAGATAATGTAGATAATTGCAGCTGCAACAAGGTAGGCTGTTGTCGAACTTGAAAAAAAATAAAAGTGTACTACTACTTCCACTTTTATCATGTCACAATAATATTATATAACACTAACCGAACATCGATCACTAATACGTACCTTGAGAAAGTATTGTTTTTATAATTGGTATAGGAAAATTTAGGAAAATTTTTGATGGTGTCCCCTACTAATTAAAGTAGGGGTAGTCTTTTAGTTTTAAATTATTAATATAACTATTTATAAAGTTATACTAAATAATTAAACTTTCAGAGTACAAACTGTTAATTAAGTGGTCAAATTAAGGATGAAATCATAACGACCAAGTCATTTCATTGAATTGATTCAATTCTATTTCTTAAAAATTAGTTATTGATAAACGCTCCATCGCACTCAGATTTAAAAAATTTACTCTGGCCTAATTCAACACTAAACTCTTAGTATACAGGTTTTGTTTGTAGCTAACTAGTTTGTGTGTGCACGTTGAGGCAGTTGCCTCGTATGTATCATAAAAATATCATTACAAAAGTTAAAACCCTAACAATTAATTATACAACTTTACAATACGCTATCAACTAATCAACTCATTCATGGAACATACATGTATTTCTCTCTTCACATTTTATATCTAATTGTCTAAGTATTATAGTTATCTACTAAATATTTTTCTTAATTACAAGATAGATCATATATGCTAGTTAAAAAATTATGCAAATTATTAATTAGGGGATTTGACAGTGAGCTAGGGAATGAAGGTAACATAACATAAAAAATAATGGAAGAATGAGAAAGAAATTGGATGGAGTAGAGTAGATGGCAATGGCATAATCGAGATGAGTGTTGGAGTAACGTAAAAGAGGTACGCGTGGGTGTCGCTGGCAGGCAGATACAAAAGAGAGTTTAGGAAAGCTACACATTACGGCACGAGCGCCGGAGAGTTTGCCATGAAAACAAAAACCTAAATATTTATATTAAAATGACAAACATAATGTATACCTGTTCTCACAATTAACAGCTAGGTCACAATTGTCACAGCTAACACTGCGTAAATAAAAACCTCATACATCATCCAAAGATGCTCTTTGTCGGCCCCAATAACACCCTTCCATGCTTCACCACTAACCATTTTTTCTCACAAATCACAATCATCATGTCAACCTTTTCTCCGTAGTTTTACCTATATAAAGACTTTCTTACAACCAAAATAATTTCTTATTTTATTAGATGAAATCAGTTTACAATTTACAGGTAACTACTTTTTCAACTTTACTTCATAATTGATTAATTGTAATCAACTCACTCAATATTAACTATTGTTTTATCTGAATATAACAACTACCTACAATATATTTTTCCTACTTTTCTATGGTCTTATCATCTATCCAGATTAATATACCAATTTAGCAATACTGTCTATAGTCAATTTTATATCAGTACTTTGTGAATCTAATTGTACAGAATCTTCCTAAAAAAAAAAAACTGTGCAGAATATAATGTTACTATTAATGAATTTCTATATTAACACTCTTTCCTTGATTAATTACTTCATATAAAAGTTCCGGTACAAGGCTGTAATGGTCCTAGGTCACACGATAGGAATGACGTCTCGATGAATATAATGTTAGCAATGTCCAATAAAAAAAATTTGCACAGAAAGATTCAACCATATCTTTAATTTTTTTTAATTTTTTAGAATAATTAAAGAAATATTTTTAAAAATTAAGAAAAATTTCATTTCAAGATAATATTAAAACATCATATTTTTCTGACCTATCTCATTTATGAATCTCATTGAAACTAGCGTCTTTCTTCGGAGTCCTCTGACGTGTACAGTATAACTCCAATAAAATGTAAAATAGAATAATTGGGATTTTAACTCTATTGGGATCTTTTATTATTTTTTAACAAATTTGGTCTTAAATTACTATAATATCGCTAAATTGTCACTAAATAAAATATATAATTGATTTTTTTTGTCCAAATCTCTCTTTTTTCTGTCCAACTTAAAAAGAAGTGTATTGGCAAATATCATATGTATACATAGACTTAATGAAAAATTCTAATTATTGTAATAAATAAAAACTAGTAATCTTAGACTATATAAATATATATACAAGATTAAAATTAAAATTTAATTAGTGGTGACATAATTTCTGAGAAAATGTCATCTGTGTTCATCTTTCAATATTTAATAATATTTCTTTTTTAGTACGTAGGTATGAAAATCCAAAATCTACGCATATTTATCGATTGACATAGAAAAATTGGCATGATTAATGACCCGTGCAATTATAATAGTAATAAGTACCTTTCCTCATGAATACGTCGACATGTAAGAATAAGATAGTCAAATTTTATAATTGGGGGAATAACCAAATAAATTATTGTTCTTGTCTCTCTCAATATTTTTGTTTGTTCGTTATTTACCAGACAATCACATGAATTAATTTAATCCAACTAACTCCAAAAATAATTATAATCAAGATTGTTCAGCGTTACGAGCCAATTAGAATAAATCATCTAATGAGTGAAGATTAGATTTGATTAGGACGAAGGTCTTGAATTCAATAATAACCATCATATGAACCCAAGAATCAATTCAAAAAAAAAATTGTTATTGTTTTCATCTCCCTTTTCTAGCATTAGTAGTCGTACCTCTAGCGTTAGTCGTATCTTTAATGTGAACGAATAGTTAATTAAGTTTTTTTTCTTCCAAACATACAAGACTATATCAAGATTATAAACAACCGGTCCTTCATTTTAAAAAAATATTCCTTAAAAAAACATAATTAAAGTATATTACATGATGCTTCTTATTTAAGAATTAATTCTTTTATAAAAATTTTAATTTATTAAAAATATTTTTATAAAGTAATAAAGACCAAATATTAGGGTGTGAACCATTAGAGAAAATTACAATACAGTTCTTATTTTCATACATGTAAATCCTACTTAAAATTATAAAAAAATAATAATTAAAAATATTATTATAAAGTAATAAAAACTCAATACTTGAAAATGTGAATGGTTAGAGTAAAATGATAACAAAGTTCTTATTTACGTATATGACATGTAAATCCTACTAGAACTCACTTAGTCCTTCTTTAAGAAATTTATCATAAAAAATATCTAAAATGAGTTATTATAATTATATGCTTAATTGTGTTTCTTTTATTTATTTATTTTTAAAGTTTCATACCATTCACGTATATGACATGTTATATGTATATAAATAAAAAATAATTCTCATTTTACAAGTTATTTTTGTCGCGTTGAATTAAGACAATCACTCACATTTCAAATTAAATATATAATCTGTTATAACTTCGTATCAATATTTCACATGGTATCAAAGTTTATATGATGTTGAATCACCCCTTATCATGTTAGACTATCCATTTTAATAGTTTTGATGTAAGAGTCTAAATCTCGATATGAAAAGGTTAAGTTAGAACTCTTCACTCACATTTTAAATGGTATTATTACGGTACAAACCTCTATAAATATTTCATATTTTTTATCATATTATTTATTATATTTATTAATTTCTATCCTCTCTTTTTTTTTTCTTTTAGTTCCTTGTTCTTCAAATCTTATTCGACTCCATTTGAGTAAACTTGAGGTTAATTTGTTGGTAAAGAAATAAATGGAGAGAGAAATGAGGATGTAATGTGGGGTAGATCCATGTGAATAAGATAATGGTTGGATTAATGATAAGAACAATGCAAGTTCAATCATCCTATCCCTATCCGAGATGTACGGTGCAGGCAAGCGTTCCCCACGCCAAACCTTTGACCATTTTTTTGTCCACTCTTATTCATATTGACCTTGCAACATTCATTTCTCTGTCTCACCACACCATGTATTTCAATGCAAATCATTCATCAATATTTAACTCTTAAATAATATTTCATGAGAGAGATCAAACTAATATGATAAATAATTTGATGTAATAGACAAAGAAAGATTCAATAATTTTTTTCTTAAATAATAAATGTTAATGACATATTTATAGAAGCGTTTTTATACATTCTACCCTTTAATTTATTCTCTCTCCCATCTAAACAAAAACAAATTTCTACACTCAAATATTTAACAGAAATCTCCATTATATTTATCTGAACTGTTTGAAGTTCCATGTGAAAAGTAATTCACGATCGCATCTCACCTCGACCATGAGTTGTAGCATATACTTATGCTTTTGCAAATTGCAACACATGATCATTAGCCCCCTTTATTAACTTCACATTTAAATTTATAGTATATAATTAATTTAAATTTTAATATGTCTTAGTCAAATTTTTAATAATTATGTATATAAATACTATATACAAAAAATAGCCCCCAGATTCCCTACAAACTAGCAATGAATTAGATCAACAGAAGCATTTCACATGCGATTATTAATTATGTCTTAGGAGTACAGTATTTGTATTGATTAGATTAATTCTAATCAAAAACGACAAATTTATATGCACACACGTGAGTGGCGGCTGTTAATTGGAATCAGTTTTAGTCGTCACTATAACCAAAGATGCAATTTGTCTGTAAATGAATAGTTACCAAATATTTTTTAATTTTTTTTTTATGAGTTCCATTTCTGGCTTTCTTTTCATGTGAACTTTTAAAAATAATTGAGATACGACAAAATAAAGGAGAAGAAGAAGATCATAATCTAAATATTTCTTATTAATTTTTTTTATGCAACTCTTATTAAATGAATTAGGGAATGACAACATTTATTTTAAATCAACAGATAACAACAAACAAATTTAACTATCCGCGCCTTATACGCAAAAATTAACTATCAAATAATAAATGAGATGAAAATTTTTAATTGTTATATATAAAATCATTAAATTGTAAAAATTTCAATAAATTTGATAATAAATAAATATTTTAGAAAAAAAATATTATGCTACAATTTAAAATATAAAATCTTATGTAAATCTTTTGCCTTTTATTTGATTTGTTTTAATTTTAACAATATATTTTTATGCATGTTGTTTATTTTTTAATTATATAATAAAAATATTTTTCGCATATTTAATAATAATTCATTATAGTAAATTTTACATATCAAATATTACCGATGAATACTAATATCATTTAACTCACCCATGAATCGGAGTCGCACTACAATGCTTCTCAATTTTCGATAAATGGGCTGGTACTAGGTTTGTTAGCCCATTTATTCTTGGGTTTAGTGGAGAACGAGTTAATATAAATAAATTTGTAAAATGAATATTATTCAAACATTATACATATTGTTCATTTTTTTTTCCTATTAATAATTATCTTAAAATAAATGTCATTTTTTGAAATAGGACTAACAGAAGTTTTTAAAATTTTCAAAAACTAGAACACTCTACATAATAATCTACAATGTTATTTTGAAACTTTATCCAACGTGTCTAATTGGCCCAATATATTGATGCTGTATACAGAACCAGTTGAAAGAATCTGGGCCTAGGTCTGTGCAAAATATTTAGTTATGCAAATTTATCCATAACTAAACTAATTCTATCCATTTAAAATCTGTTTTAGTGGATTGATTACATCTTTCTGTTCAATTGAAATCCAATTATAATTTATTGGATTTAATGAACAAATCGTTTCAAAATCATGTCCAGACACTGAGTGACACTAGTAGAGACTAACTAATGACTAAATTTCGTTCACAATTAAATAAAAAAAGACAAACGATTGAAAAAACTAATGTCATGATTATCATTTTTAATAATTTGAATAATCAAGTGTTTTGTTTGGATAAACTTCATCGCACAATTGACTTTGTTAATTGTTGCTAATTCCTAGCCACATTCTTGGCTTTATGATTTGTATTTGGCACTTATCATCTTAAAATATTTTGCAACAGTGAAGTCATTATCACGAAAACACTCCCATGTAGAAACTTAGAATTGTGCTTTCTATGCCCCGGTGACGTAAGTGTGTTTGTATTGTTATTTGTGTAGTAGCAAGATATCTCGACCCATTGAAACAACTAACATGTTACATTACATGTACGTAAGTATAAGGACCCCATGTACTGATGAAAATGGTAAAAAATCAGAAATTTTTCGCAAGAGTAAATGGGCATCGTGCAATGATTAACAGATCAAGAATCCTTTATGCGTAGAAATATCTTAATGATTGAAGCAAAATAATAGTGGGAATCGCCTTGCTTTGCATAACATGTTCCTTTTCATAAGTATACTGTGATGAATGCAGCAGCATAGGTTTACATGACAATAACTCATAGCCTCTTTATCATATCTTGACAAAGTAAAGAGGTACACCTCAATTTCCACTCCAACAATTTTATATATCAATCATAGGTACTCCGGGACAACTTGCACATCCCTTTTTCTCTCAATAATTTAAACTTTCTAAACATGCGTTTTATATTTGTCATGTTATTTTTTTTCCTTTTTTGTCCATGTCTCATAATTATCTTATCATCATACCATCTTAGAATTCTGTTTTTTGTTTTTCTTTCTTAACTATTAATTTATGATTTTCAAGCTTTACATCTCTGATCTCTCACGTATTCTCCACAGCCATTAACATGATCCCGTTTATTCTCATTATAATTTAATTGTAATAATTCTTTTGGCATTTATTTATTTAAATTTGACTAGATAACATTTTTCAATAAATTTTGCAAAACACTCGCTACGGGGCTTCTTTTACGTCGGTTCTTTTGGATTTATTGTCACGGAAAGTTAAATTTTTTAAGGTCGATTATGAACGGTGATAGAAAGTAACTAACTTCTTACATCAGTTATAGACTATATATAGCCAACGTTACTTTTTATTCAATAACCAGTATAGAAAATAACACTTTCTATTAATTTCATATTTTTTTATTCATTTAATTTAATATGTATTATTATTATTCTACCTGAATTTAATTTTTTAATTGTATATATGTGTCGTAATATATCGAATCAATTATTCATTTTCATAGTTTCATACCCGAGGTAGGTTTTCTATAGCTTGCAAGGCCTCAAAGTGGATGAATTTTTCATTACCATACATATATAATTCTACATGTGCTTCAAAATTCAAGTTGTGTATTAGATTTAATCATGATTGGAAACTTTACTATACGAAGATAATTATAGGTGATGGAAGAGACAAGTTAGATAATTAGCTTTGGTAAGCTTTGTTATGCGTCTGGACCAACCCTTCACCCCACTAACCACTTTATAGAATCGTGAGTATATATTAGTGGGAAAGGAACGTGGAAAAAAAAAAACAAAAGACTTCAGCTCTGAAGTATATATCTGTGTCCACCTTTCGGTTCTCTTTTTCCCCTAAATCATATATGGCAATTGCTCCAATCTAATTACGTGTATATGTTAAAGTTGCACTCTGTTGGGATATTATCAAAGTCCCACATCAGAATATGCAAAATTTGAAGGAGAAGAATGATTTTACCGGTTAGAAGATTTTGCTGCAAGAGAGGATTGCTCCAGAAGTCAGAACAGGGGAGGATTGCTCCAGAAGTCAGAAGATTCTGCTGCAAGAGAAGATTACTCTAGAAGAGTTTTGTTAATTTTGATATAATGAAGGATTATTGTAGAAGTGTAGGACTTTAAATTAAGGGGAGATTTGTTGAGTCTTGTGTTAATTCAAAGTCTCACATCGTAAAGTATTAGAAAGTATTAGAAAGAGAGATGGGTGAAAAACCTATATAAGTGAGAGTATTAGGTTTTATTCACTTGCACTACATCCTAGAATCTATATGGGTGTTTTAGGTAATAGGAAGTGTGTGTCAAACACTTTGGGGAAGGTTTATAATTTTTCTGTTAAAAAAAAAATTTATATCTGAGGAGGGTTTGTAGTTTTTCCGTCCAAAAATTACACTCGGGGGAGGGTTTGTAATTTTTCCGTCCAAAAACTATATGTTGCGAGAGTTTGTGATTTTTCCGTTCAGGATCGTGGACTAGGTCTTGAGGCACCAAACCACGTTAAATTTTTTTGTGTACTCTTTTTCTTTCTCCCTTATTATGTTTTGAAACAGGCTGAATTCTCAACTGTTAAAGTTGCACTCCATGATTAAATTCACTAAGATTCCTTAGCCTTAAATACTCTTTTTGGTTTCTTCTTTTATGTTGAATTAAAGTAGGTGTCAACATTGCTAGGAAAAAAGTTAGGAGCTTCTAGCCTTTAATTTATTCTCGTCCATCATATGCATGTTTTGAAATAGGCAAGTATATATGTATAGGAGCATAAATATGATTAAGTAGGCACATGAATATTACTTTCAGCCTAATTGGGTATCAAACCGACGGAATTTATCAGCCCGAATCAATGAATACTGAAATGAAATCGGTTTTGATATTCATTGATTCTTCTAGGTTTCAAGATATTATATTCACCAATATATACCAAGCATGTTTCAAGATATTATATTCACCAATATATACCAAGCATGGGATGAAGGCTAAGATTGCATTTGTCACAAACTTGCATGCAGCATCTAGATATATTAATAATTTTATTTTACAATTAACTGTAATAAATAATCAACCAGCTAACATATATTGATTATAGCAATTAGTCAACTAATTTAAGATGAGACTGTAGTATATTTTTTAAGAAAATTGAAAAATATATATTTTTTGTCCTGGTAAAATTCAAAATATTTGATTTTAGTTCATCTAAAATTTCTAATTCTTAAAGTGGTTTAAATGAGCTAAAATAAGATAATAAAAAAATAGAGGAACTTAAAATAAATCTTTTAAATATTGAAAGTATAAAAACATGTTTTACCAAAAAAATATTGCTCAACGGATTTCTTTTAAGGTGATATTTGTTGCGTAGATTGATGTTGTATTTCCAAAAATCATATTTCCATAAATATTATAGTTAGAAATATTTAAAACATATTAGGTTTTATTTTTAACATTTTTAGGAATAATTTTAAATTTTAAATAATTAAAATAAAAATAAGTGAAAAAGAATGTTATAATTAATGATAGAGAGTAGCTTCCAATATTTTTTATTGGAATGGTTTTCACACATCATCATAGGAATAAATAAGTAGAGTAAATCATGCTATTGTTAGAAATGAATGATATATCTAGAAATAATTTTTTAAAACTCCTAACAAACGTGGTTCATTAACTTTTTATTTCATGTTAAGTTTATTCTTTTATCATAACCTTGCTAGATGATTGGATCTTGCTGTTAATTATAATTTGCCGAAATATGAGTTTTTCGTTTAGATATGCACACATGTTTTTTATTTGGGACTTGAGTTTCCTCATCGAAAATGAAGCTTTGAACAGCTTTCTCTTCCTATTATCTCCAACCGTATTCGTTACACCCATCAAACAACTCTATTATCCCATCTCAACTTGCATGTTTTGCCCCGTTCTACATCAATTTTTTCAAATATAAATTTAATCTCTCACTCATTGTTCTCTTGTTGTGCAAAACAAATAATGAGAGTTTTATGAATACAAGAGAGCATGAAGATGTGGTTAAAAGAATAAGACACAATAAAACGGGACTTTAAAGGGTTAGAACTTTGTTTTAAACGAAGAGTACATACAAGTACTACTTCAACGTTTTTGTAAATTGAGCTACACATTAATCATCATTTAGAGCTTAAGAGAATGGAATTGAAAGAAGAAATATTCAAATTAAAATAAATCTTAAAATCAAAATTGGTCTGTAAAAATTGCCTCTATTTATATATATTAAATAATTTATATTTTTAGATGATATCTTATCTTTCACATGTCTTCTTCACCCAAATTACGCTTGAAAATTAAAAAATAGCAGTTCTAATAATAATCCAGTAACAAAATAAGCTCAATAACAACAACACAAACAATCTAATAAATTTTTTTTATTATAAATTAACTACTATTAAAGTTGGTCTCATTTTTTAAATTTGTTTCTAACTAATATCATAAAATATATACTACTATTATATTTTGACTTCATAAAAAAAAAGCACTAATTACGTATATATCCAACGTGTTATTATTTTCTTTACAACCAAATACTGTGAAGATAATTGTGCGAATATTACCACCAATTCGTTAAAGACAGAATATATTTTCCTTTTTTCCCGATGAAAAGAATAGGTGTTTACCTTCAAAATCAAGTGGCATAAGACGGTGAAGGAATCTATGATCAATATCACAATTTATGACTCTATTTTGAATAGAAATTTTATATTAAAATTTGTTACGGTGAAAAAGAAAATGTTGATTTTAATTTTATCTAAACGGACACTTACATTTATGACTTCAAACTCATTTTTTTCCAACCAAATTCATTTAAAAGACCACTTATATACAATGGTGCTCATTTTGCTGTATGAGTATTACTCTGATGTTGATTTAGTGTACTAATATAGATACCCTAGTAATGGAGTTACATTACTAAAAAGAGGTACAAAATTTAAATCAATGCGTGTCGTGTCGGTCACAAAAAAATATGATCAAGTGTTAATGATTAGTTTTAACTTGTTACTTTTTTATGTCACGTATAATCCACATTTCATGTCTTAAAGTCGAACACAAATTCAGTATAAAATGCTTTTTTTAACAATAATTATTTAAACTTTTAAAAAATAACAATTTAAATGCAATGATCAAATTAAAGTTTCACTCTTTCTGTGTTGCCCTACTTTTTTTTTCACCCAAAAAAATACCGTATTGATATTTAATGCAAATATTTGTCGCACAAATTATGAAATAAAAGCATGACAGCAGATATTGCACTAAGTTTTGCCCAAATTTTAATCTCTTTTTCAAACCATTAAAGAAAAGAAAAAGAAAAATCTATTGCAGATCTTCTCCTGAACGTAGGGACAGATCTCTGTTTCTATGGCATGGCTCATCACGCACTATAAATCTTTCACCAACAAACTCTTCCTCTGTTAGCACGCAAAAAGACTTCTACAACCAATCTATTCCTTCCGTCTTAAAAAACTATAACTCTTGTTCCTCACCATTACAAAAGTTCGTGCTCTCAACCAATCCCAGGTACAAAGGAAAAAAAACACAACACAAGTGGAGCACAACAATAATGTCACAAACGTGTAAACAAGGAGACAACCTGAGCTTAAATGAAAAAACTAACCAATCCCCTTCACCTCCTTCTCTGCCACAACAAACCCAAAAATGCCCTGCCACTCTGGTGAAGATGGTGCTATCAGAGCTAAGAGTTCAAAGAGGAATAGCACTTCCAATGGTGGCCATGAACTTGGCTTGGTTTGCCAAGACAGCCATCACAACAGCATTTTTGGGGCGTCTTGGGGAACTAAGTTTAGCAGGTGGAGCTCTCGGCTTCACTTTTGCTAATGTCACTGGCTTCTCTATCCTTAATGGTCTATGTGGTGCTATGGAACCTATATGTGGACAGGCTCATGGTGCAAAAAACTTCAAGCTCCTTCATAAGACCCTTCTCATGACAATCTTATTTTTGCTATTGGTATCACTTCCCATCACTTTCTTGTGGCTTAATGTTGACAAAATTTTGATTCTTTTTGGCCAACAAGAAGACATCTCCACTGTGGCAAGAACCTATGTTTCTTGTCTCATACCTGACTTATTTGTTGTCTCACTTTTCTGTCCCTTAAAGGCCTACTTGAGTTCCCAAAGCATAACTCTTCCCACCATGTTTAGTTCGGCTGTGGCACTAGCTTTCCACATACCCGTTAACATTGTGCTCTCAAAGACCATGGGGCTCAGAGGAGTTTCCATGGCGGTTTGGATAACTGATCTTATTGTTGTGGTTCTACTTGCCATTTATGTTCTAATTCTTGAGAACAAGAAGGAGAGCATGTGGAAAGAAGGAGGGTGGTGGGATCAGAGCATTGAGGATTGGATTAGGCTGCTCAAGCTTTGTGGATCATGCTGCCTCAACACGTGCCTTGAATGGTGGTGCTATGAGATTCTGGTTTTGCTTACTGGCCACCTCACAAACGCTAAGCAATTGGTGGGAGTTTTAGCCATTGTGCTAAACTTTGACTATTTGCTTTTCTCAGTGATGCTATCACTGGCCACTTGCGTTTCCACTCGCGTCTCAAATGAGCTTGGTGCGAACCAAGCTGGTCTTGCTTACCGGTCAGCGTATGTGTCTCTAGGATTGGGCTTTATCTCTGGTTGCATGGGTAGCTTGGTGATGGTGTCTGCCAGGGGAATTTGGGGGCCACTGTTTAGCCATGATAGGGGAATTATAAAGGGAGTAGAGAAGACAATGTTACTGATGGCTTTGGTGGAAGTGTTTAATTTTCCTTTAGCAGTTTGTGGAGGCATAGTTCGAGGAACAGCACGACCCTGGTTGGGTATGTACGCAAATCTAGGTGGATTTTATTTCCTGGCTCTGCCCCTTGGTGTTATTTTTGCCTTCAAGCTCCGTCTTGGGCTTGTTGGACTCTTCATTGGACTTCTTACTGGTATTGTTACTTGCTTGACGCTGTTATTGGTATTTATTGCGCGGTTAAACTGGGTGGAAGAAGCTGCTAAGGCACAAACACTAACAGGCAACCAGCAGGTTAAGGATTCCCAAATATGACGCAGAAAAACGGGATGAAGTGTAAAAAGAATATTACAAAAAACTATCTCCATCTAACCAAATTGATACGTATCTCCAAACACCGGGCCAGGACGATTAAGACACGGCTTAACCGTGTGCGTAAACTGAAAGCAGCAGATCATAAATACAATAGCTCAATTGCTTGTCTTTTGTCAACCACATTTTTAGTGTTTCAGTGCTCAAGAACTTTTCCTGAAAATCACTACAACGCAACCCACATTACTGGCTATCTGTCATTTTAGATCACTTTCTATTGCTTTGCTTTTGCCTGTTAATTTCCTCTTTTTCTCTCTTTCTTTGGTTAAGATAGACGGGGAAGGACATTACATATTTAAAAATAAAAATTATGCATTCCAAATCAAAAGGCAGAATAGAACAGCCTGTTGATATATCTATTGTACAAACAATGGCATCAATGATCAATATGCACTTAAAGCAAAACTCTTGCTCATAAATATTAAAACAGACATCAATCATCCGTACATCCTGGTTTAGAAATTGAAGACTCGAGCTCTCGAGCCTTTTCATCATTAAAACCAAGGGTGGACAGAATCTTGTGACCAGGAGAATCCACTTCAGACCAAATGCCCAGAAGTATGTGCGCTGTGGTAATTTCTCCGCCATCAACTGCAAGTCATATGTGGATTCATAAAAAGGATTAATTTCTTCACCTTGAGCAAAGAAAATTTTGGAAAACACACAGTATTGATGATGCACAAAGTAAATAAGTAATATATTACGAGAAACTCATAGGAAAATGTATATATTAGCAGTGGCTGCCCCAAAATGAAATTTCTACTTATTAAGAACAACTTCATCCCACAAAACAAAATCAATTCAACCTTCCTACCAATAACTTCTTTTAAAATAATATTTAAACAAGGGGATATTCCAAAGGATTCTACAACAAAAACCATCTCTAATCAGTAGCGAGAAACATTATGCCAAAATATGTCCTCGAAAATGACATATCCTTCTGTTTGGCTATAGAACCAACACGGTTTCGATTCTACAATAAAAGATTCCAAATTCTGTCAGACAACCCTAAATAAATCCTTCCATTTATTTACAATACCTTTTTCTTAATTGCCTCATAGCTTTACTTTGGTATTCCTAATTTAATTTTTATAATTTTATCATATATCATGATTTCCAAAAGAAGGAATTCAGCCTTTTTTATTGTTAAAGTTTGAATAACTAAACTATCATCAACCTGAATGTAGGTTTGACACTTATCTTTGCTAGAAGAAAAGCTTCGGGATGAAAAGACAAGACATCATAAGCACACTCAAATAACACAAACTCTTGCAAACCACATGTTATTTAACCAGAAATAAGTAACCAGAAGCATAAGCAAAAAAAGCTGAAGAGCCAGGGTTCCTCAACTTTACCGACATTTATTTAATTTGGCAGGATTACATCTAAACATGCACATTCCATTCGCATTATGCTATTTGCGTTGAAATTTTCATATAGATTTCATTACACAAATAATGTCTTCTTAACATAAAAGCTCAAATGTAAAGTGTTTGGTTGAATGCACAGGTCCTACAAAATACAAAGGGTTCCAGGTATAGTAACCGTGGTTCATTGCCTAGTTTAAGATGAACCCAACAAGACACATCATTCTATAAACAAAATTCTGTCAAACTTTGTATGTTTACACATTATTTAAAAATAATGTAGAGGGAAAGAAGTGAGACTCCAAAAATATCAGTGAGAATTTAAACCACTAACAAAAGCAATAAGTGATGTATGAAGTCATATGAGCTTTGCAATCAGCTCTCCCCTCCTCAGCAATTAGTGGTAAACAATAGTAAATGAGAAAAATGACAACTACCAACCAGATTTTATTTTTTGATCAACAGCCCAATCAAGGGCCCTCTGAGCTTCATCAGTCAGTGGGGGATGCTCTGGGCTGAAGAAAAATAAATCAGCTTTTCCAAG
Organism: Hylodesmum podocarpum; assembly: GCA_026586105.1. Classification (NCBI taxonomy): domain Eukaryota; kingdom Viridiplantae; phylum Streptophyta; class Magnoliopsida; order Fabales; family Fabaceae; genus Hylodesmum; species Hylodesmum podocarpum. The sequence continues at coordinate 2,361,565 of JALJEV010000646.1, forward strand.
TAACTTCACAGTTTCATCTCGCACCTTCAGAAGTGTAATCCCGTTGGCTCGCAAAAACTTAGCAGCTAGATTAGTACCTAAAGCCCAAAGACGGATTAGGCATAAATGTTTAAACATGGATAATCAGAACTTTCATAAGCGACATATGTAATCAATTAAAAGCATCACAAACATAATAAAGGTAATGGCATAAATTTTGTCATCTTTCTCCAAAAGACCCAAACCCATTCATTCCTTTTGTCTCTATCTCTTTGGTTAAACAAAGTATAAGGTATCCTTTGTTACTTACTGGTAGGTTTGGTTAAGAGCTAAGACCTATAATTTGATTGTTAATTTTGAACATTTCCAGATTATTTCATATATATTCTATTTTATTTTTTGTTTTTTTGAGAATTTATATGTAATCAGTATGAATTATATAAACCATACAAGAAGTATCAGAACAGTGGTCATCCCACTATGTGCTATACCACTATAGCATTTTTGGAGTCAGCTGCTACAAGCCGCTATCCAGGATTGATAAGTGTGAAAAACATACATGGCTAATTAGCCATGTATATCTAGTTTCTACAACAAGGAAACGATAAAATTAGCCTATGGAACCAGAGGGTATTGCACAAAAATTTACAGGAAAGTAAGATATATTATATCAAGGACTATTCCCAACTCCCATTGAAGTGAACTAATTTCCAATTCCCATAAAAAGAAATTTAAGATGTTCCCCCATTTATGTTGTACATACAAACTAATTCTCATTATACCATAAGATAGTCTGTTTGTTTATCCTGGTGATCACATTTCCGACAGGAGAAATGCCTTCGAACAGTGGAGTGTTTGGCAACATTCCTTACTTCCGGGAGGAGTGAAAATGTTTACCTTTTCCATTGAAAATAATTCATTCCAATTAAGTGCCCACAAATCATATCTCATTTCTATTGTCAAAGCAAGCCTACTCTACAAACCAAACAAAATCAACATTTCTCAACTCAGTTTTAAAAAATCACTTCCCAAACACAAACAAATTTGTCAACCTCAATTCTTCAACAAATCCTTCTAACATCAATCCGACCAAAATCTAAAACTAGCACAAAGCTATAAAAATCTGCAAAGGAGTTAGTTACCCTCAATGAGAACCCCCATGAGAAGGGCTTCAGTGCCAGTAGTAGGATACTTAAGTTTTCTCGCCTCCAATTCAGACATTGCAAACGATTTTATAGCTTTGGAAGACCATCTTGCTTTCATCAAACACAATTAGCAAGGAACCAATGACAACGTAACGAGAAAACGAACAAGAGTCTAACACAATTCGGCAATAGATGTTACTCACTTGGGAAATTCTTGACCAGGAGAAGCACGCTCTGGCTTTCTACAAATAGGAAATGAAAAATAAATCTAAAACTCAAAATGGGGGAAAAGCAATTCGAATTGGGAACTGGAAAAAAAAAAAAAAAAAAACTTACGCGGTGGGGAGGCTGAAGGAGACGGTGGCGGCGAAGGGGCGGCGCCGGCAAACGGAGACGTGAGGTCTGAGATTGAGAGTGCATGGTGGAACCCTAAGTTGAGTTCCAAGCCATGAATTCTCAGTTCTCTTTAGCGTTAAAGTGGGAACATATCGAACACCAGTGTCGGACCGCAATATCAGAGTCGCGGGACAATGGTAGTTCGCAGCAGCCATTTCACAACGAAATGCGATAGTTTGGAACTGGATATTGCTGTTTTAAGCACAAGAAACATACGGCGTCGTATTTTGCCGTGTTTTTCTGGATCGGTTCAGAAGCAACTGGGCTTGGGTCTCCAGAATTTGCTATTTGGGCCTAGGCCCGCCGCAGAAACTTTCTAGTTGGGCTGGACACCCAGATACTTTGGAATAAATAGCAACGTGAAGATGTGAATATTGCTTTTTATTGTATTCGTAGTTCAGAATTATGAAAAAGTTGTAATCAGAAAAAGAATTATCTTAGACTAGACTATTCATCTCAATTTTTATTTTATAGAACGTAGACATACTAATTCTTTTAATTCTTTATATTTAGAAAATAGCACATAGATTATCATTTTATGAACCATTTAGTGGACAGAATACATGAGATAAGATCTTGTCTTCTTATTATAGTTCATGTTTTTTGAGTGGATAGGATAGGATAATGTTATCCTGTTCAACAATGTAATGATTTTCTTTTTCATATTCTTCCTTTTAATATTATTAAAGACAAATTAATTGACATAATTTAATTGAATTTTAAATTAATTTATTCTTTTAAAATAAAAATGATAAATAATTTAATTAAAATTTTATATGACCCGTGTGATTATTTAATATTTAGACCGTAGGTGGTAAGTATGCTATAGTCAGTTACACGAGTTAGCACTTATAACTTGTTCCAGTGATGATATTTAAACAAGGATGAATAAATGAAATAAAATGTTTTATTATCTCGATTATATAAACAAGGATGAAAGGGAAAAGAATACGATGGTTTCTACATTTAGATTAGTAGTATCAAAGAATGATATTTTTAATTTATTTCATTTCATCATACTTTTCTGTGTCTTGCTTTATTTCGTCATACTCCATTACTAATCCTTAACACTCATCATGTAAATTTTTTATTATATAACTTTTATATATAATTTGTAATTATTTTAATCTCAATTTAAATGATGTCAATTCATAAAACAACTAACGAAATTAAAATGGAAGGATTTTTTTAAGATATTAAAAACTAACGTGATATTACTCTACAAAATTAGATACTTACTATCATGGTCACTTGAATTAGCAAGACATTTAGCTATTTAACATTTGAATGTACACGCATGATTTGTTATCATTTATTCGTTGTATATTGATCTTCCTTGACATCATTTACTTTTGCAAGTCCAAATTAGGCATTTTGAACTCTTTCACAAAATTATCAAACATTTAGAAGAAAGAAAAAGAAAAAGCCTTTCGAGGTGTAATTTTCAAAATCGCTAAAAATGGTAAAAAGTGTGATATTTTGGTTTTACAATAGTAAAATCGATTTTCAAAACGCATTAAAGCATAAGAAGATAACAAGGACATTTGCATGTGGCAGAAGGCAAGTGAGATGTATCCGAGTTCACTTTCGAAGAAAGAAAGAAAATTGGACGATACATTAACGCCAATATATGGTGGGTGTGTTTTGCTTCCCACCCTCTTTCTGTACTTTTCCGTACAACCTCTTCTTCTTCCTGCTTCAATACACGTCTCCATTATTGTACTAAAAATGGTTTTTGGTCCATTCCCTAACATATTCTGCAACTTTAGCGCATGTGTTCCTTGTGCCATTTTAAACAATTTTTTCTCTAAACGTGTTTCTGTTGTTGCGGAGGTGGCTATACTGATTTTAGTTCATCGCTTCATTTTTCTTTTTCATCACATGTGCTATTAATTAATGGTAAGTGTTTTCAATCAGGACCCAGGATCTTTAGTTATTTATTTATTATTCACTCTTTTTTCCTAAGTTTCATTTTTCAACCAATTTAGACTATTTCAATGTGTCTGGACTGGTTTTAAGGTTCGCCATGAATTGATGTTAATATAGTAATACTAAAAAAGTAATATAAAATAAAATATTATAATTATATAACATTAAAAAATTCAGTAATATTATTCTATACATTATCAACATTTAAATTACATATCAGAGTTAAAATCAATATACGAAAAATTGGTATCTAATATAAATGACCAAATTATATATTTTATAAAATAAAAAACAATAAATTTCATAAAATAATTTAAACTAATGTACAATTTTTATTAAACATATATTTTAAAATATTTGAAATTAAGTGATAATATATACTTAGAAGGACCCATTCAAATTGGTATTTTTACTAGTTTTCCGATTCACCGATATTTGCATTGATTTAATAGTTGGCCCATTTAGTTGTTGTCTAATTAGACACTGAATTGGTTTAACAATTTTTCGATCCAACAAGTTGATCCTATTTGATTTTCTGAAACGCTAGTATGGTGTAGGTTAAATGATTTTGTTACTATGTTTAATTTAAATATTCAATTGCACATCCTCAATACTCAATTCAAACATTCTTATTTCGAAGAAATATTTTACTTACCAAAAGAAAAATGGATAAAAGAATATTATGTTTCAAAACATTTGTTGATTATTTATAAAAATTAAATATATTATTTTTTAAAAAATAAACTTAATATGCTTCAAAAGCTAAAAACATTTGAATGTTAGGTATTTTATTATTATACACAAACTGTTTCATTATTATCATTGATTAATGCAAAAATATACTTTTATTATATTTAATTCAATGTTTAGAAGTTTTCTAGAAAGAGCATATTTCATTTGGTTGAGTTGGATCCTCCAAGTAACCACCCATAGTAAAAAGATGTGATCTTCAACTCTAGATCAACGTGGGAAACAAATTGAAGATCAAATTTACGAATTGAAAATAAATTATCTTTAATTTTACAATAATGATCTTCAATTTTACATAAATATAGGAGGATGTCAAATTTACGATAACTGACTATCATATGTTATTTTTTATTTGACTCAATATGACTAAGGTCATCCCTGCTACATTTGTCATTGATTTTTTGTTATTATTTTCTTTTTTAAAAAATTTTCAGTATTTTTAAATCCATTTTCAGGGATTTTCTTTTTAAATATTCTTATTTTGATACACGAATCCCTTGAAATGTGGGGAAAAAACTACTTATTCGATACATCTATTTATTTCGTAGATTAATTGAACCTGGAAATTGAAATATCTATCAACATAGTTAAGGAACTCGAATTTATATACTTAAAACTCAAGAATAATTTTACAAGATTATAATTCCCTTTTACACATGTAAAGCAAATGGTAGGAGAGACGTGAAATAGTTAAAAGGATTAAAAAGGAATTATTTAGTAAATTGGGGGCGTCATGCAAGAAAGTGGGAAACGAAACATAGTCTAAATTCAGATAAAAGGTAAACAGAGATTTGCATAGTATCATACATTCTGATTGTGTGTGTATTAGATTAATTGCATCAATCATGGTCATTATTCATTGAAACATGTTCATGCACGTTGGAGCAAAACATGCGTCGAGTGTCCCACGGAAAGACATGCATGCGGCGCCGTTGGATTAAAGCTCTTGAATCCCGCCTCAATTGCCGAGCAACAATTTCGAATTTCACGCAATACCGTCTTAACGGTTCAAAAGTACTACTACGGCTGTGAACAAAGTAAAAAAGGCGCGATTTACGAAATATTTAGAAAACATGTGGGCCCAGGGAACCATTGCTGAGCTGTCAACCACGTGGCACGACTCAGAGTTTCTCCTCGTACATTGCTATTGCCCCTTCATTTGTGTTAAAAGACACTCTGACAAAACCTATGCACTGTGATGTGGTGTGGTGTGCCCCACACAACTTTTAAGATCCACGTATCGATGTGGATGTAACAATGGCTAAACAACCGTCCCTTTGGCGGAAACCACGTCTCTTCCCGCCACATCTTAAACCATAGTGTCCACAACATTTTCTTAACTAACCCATTTCATCACAATTTGTATTTTTATACTTAATTCTTTCTTCCACACCTTATCTCTATGTTTGTTTTCAATTTTATATGTTTTCAAATACATATTATAGTATGTTTACAAATGAGTTGTTGTTAAAGGCAACGAACACTAGCTAAACCCGTACAACGTGTTTTCTGACGGGCCTGCATCTCAAAAACGACAGCCATTACTCTCTTTCCATGGGTCCCAACCCAACTTCCCCCTTTCACAATTTATTACAACATTCATTTTATTGTTGACCTAATATCTATTAAAATAAAGAATATTACCCCATTTGTCCCAAAATTTTCAATGTTTCTATTTCTCATCCCTCTTTTGCACATCATACATAAAAAAATTTAAGACACTAGCTAACACACACTTTGCATATATATTTAACCACACTAATTAATGACTCTCCCTATGTTCAATTATCTCAAAATCTGACTTACTATGAAGAGGAGATGAGTTTAAGTTAATACTTGATTCAATGATCTCAATCTACAAAAGATATATATTTTACTTCATCTAGTCTAATGATTTAATACTCATCCATTGTGTAGTGTGTATATTAATTCTCAAGAGATTATTTTTTCTTAATTATTTGTGTTTTTAATTTTCAATATATAATTTTTAAAATACTTAAAAATGGAGTTTTATTATCTATGATCGTTTTCATTATAGATAAATCAAAATGAACTGTCAAAAGATATTACGATGTCTTATTAAAACTAATACTTGTCTAATAAGGTAAGTTACCTTATCATAATATTTATCTCTCAAACAATGATTCAAATTTTAAAACACGGAAATTCACAAATAGAGTAAATTACATCCGTTGAAAATACTTGTTACCAGGCACGGATCCAGAACGTGATTCAATTTTTTTTTTTTAAGTTATTTAAATATTTAATTTTAATAAAATGTTTATTTAATAAAAAATATTTTTATAAAAAGATGTTAATTAATTTATATATGAAGTTAATTTTATAGATAAAAATTATCGTCTAAGCAAAATTGAATAAATATTATTAAATTATCCTTTTTTTTATATAATTTTTAAATACACTTCCAAACAATTCATGGAAGAGGATGGAAGCATGACCCCTGCTTACCCCTTCATTTTTCATATTTTTTATATGTTTTATATTTTTGCACACTATGAATCAATCAACTGATTTAAAACGAGTTTATCTTGTTTTTATATATTCGATTCAATAAATGTTAAATTTGTTATTTTCTTTTAAAAAAATCACTTTTTATTTTTTTATACGTAATTTAAGGCTAGTTTAGATAAATTTCTAAAAGAATTTTTAAGAGTGAATAGTAAAATAAAAAATTATTATTTTTTCTTCAAAAATAGAATTAATTTTTCATTCATTAATTTATACACGTTACTTCTTTAATTTTTAAAAGACGTATATTTCGTACATATTAGCTAATGATAAAATTTCCTTTTCATATTGTATTTTCTCTTCTAAGTCTTTTTTCAGGAAAATCACTTAAACTAGCCATAAAATAATACAAACAACGTGTTTTTTATAATAATGTACTCACATCAACTAGATAAAAAAAATATTATTTCATAAAATTCAGTAGTGAGTTGTTATTTACTTGTCTGACTCGTCTCATTACGATTTTATGGATTAAACAGATTAATTTATTGTTATTAAAATTAATTAATAATATAAGAATACATTAAAAGCTCCATTAATCTATATATTTTTATTTAAATACTTATTCTTATGAAACCAATAAGTTTCATATTAATATAACTTAACAACTTTCATTGAACTTAAGATTGTGTGTAAATGAACCACCTAGACTAAACTTGTCACTTGGGAATGTTTTAAAGTCTTGAATAGAATTAGTAATCGCATCTAAATAATTTCTATTAATAGATAGGTAGAAAAACAAAAGCAACAACAGTACTATGATAAGCAATACAATGGGCAAGAAGAATTTTTTTGTACGGTAATAAGCTAAGGTGAATACATTTTGTGTCACATTCGAAAATATCATGAATTTCATTTTACTCATTTTTTTAAATAAATCATATAATAAAATATTAATTATATTTTAATCCAAATAAATATAAAAATTAAGAATAAAATTATATTTTAGTTAAACGTATTTACTTCAAAATATAAAATAACTGATTTATATTTCCAATCATTGTAAAAATAGAAGATACAAAAAATAATATAAATGAAAGAAGTTTAATATTTAAATAAGTCTGGTGTTTTATATCATTTAGATAAATTTGAAGATAATTAATGTAATTTATTATATTTATTTTGAATTAAGTAGTTAATAAATTTTATTAAAGCAACAAGGACATGTTATGTAACGGTAATAGATAAACGTGAATGATATTTTTATAATTTTTTATTTCGTCATCGCTTATTTTATTTTTCCTAATTAATTCTTGGCTCTCTAAAAGAAGACCTAATTAAGATCCGTGGCATATTTAATGACTTTTCAGTATTTCATTAGAGTGAAAAATGAAAATAAGTGAAGGTGAATATCAAAGATGAAAATAAAAAACGGTTTACGAAGCTACGGTAATAAGCAAAGGTGAATATCAAAGACAGAAGAAAAGGAAAAGCCGATAGGAGCGGTGCTATCACGTGCGCGCGTCATAATTCTGGTCGGGAAATCTGACCTTAATTACCAAGTTTACTCAATTCAAAAGAAGGTTGATGTTGGCCAATTCCTGCCACGTGGAACCACCCCTCTCCTGATTCACTTCATATGTTCCTAGCTGTGGAGTAGAAAGCAAGCAAAGAAACATCTGGAGATCCACGTGTCGTCCAGGGTGGATTGCAAGTCACGCTGATTGGTTAAAATGGACACGTGTCGTGCTCGATTGATCGAAGGTTAGTTGAATCACTAAACAAGATTTTAGAATTATTCGGTGTGGGAAGGAACAGGAAATATAGAAAAGTTTGGTCAGCGCGGCAGGCGTTAGTCACGCCATGTGACAGTGCTGCATAATCCAAGGCCCTCTTTCTCCGTGTCTAAGTCATGGCATGCCAAAATAATATTTAAATTTAATAATAAAAAAATAGGGACAATAAAATATCTTTAAATATTTGCTAAATATAAATAGCCATGTTACTTCGTAAACACGGAGACAAATAGTGAAGAACAAGGCGTGCTTTGTGCTTTAGCCTTAGGGGAAACCGCATATACAAAGACAGAAACACACCACTGCTTTTCTTTTCAGCTCCGTTACGCTCTTCTTCTTCTTCTTTCCTCAACACAAAACTAAACTTAAGAAGCTCTGGTTTCCTTTCCTCTGTTCTCAAATTACAAACCAAATTTCCTTCTATTTTTGAAGAACCGTTAAGGAAAATGGAGTGGCCTGCTTGTACGGATGAATACGAAAAACTCATAATAAGGATGAATACTCCCAGGTTCTTAAACTATACTATCTTCTTCTCATCTCCTCACTTGTTCTGTTTTGTTTCTTCACGCGTTACCGTGATTTATGCTACTTCTTATTTTCCCATCATATAGTCTTTTACTTGAATATAGAATATATAGAATAATATCTCATGTTTTGAACCGATCTATAAGTTTTGCAGCAGGAGTCTGGTTGATTTTGTGCAAATCTAACCTGTTAGTTTGTTTGTTCATGTTTTCCCCTTGTTTTATGGACACCCTATTTGGTTTTCTGCGAATTTTATTCACTCTTTAATCGATATTTTATTCGAATGGTTGTGACCTAGAAACTGTTAATTTGAAATACTTGCTACTATTTTGTGTTAGATTTTGTTCCAGTGGAATTCATTTTAGGCTGAGAAGAATGTTTCGGGTCTATGACTACTGTGTTTGTTTAGTCCTTCTTGCATCCTACCGGGTTGCAATAATTCAGATAAAATAACACGAAAATCAAAATGTGAATAAATTTCAACGGATGAATATTTTTTTTTCCAAGTCAAACCGACTTTTGTATTGGATTTGTCCACTGTCAATTTATTTGACTTTTCTTTTCTTATTGCGTCTAGTTTCCGGTTCTTTTGAAACGGCCGTGTTTGGTGTTCCATTAGTGCATTCTCTGTGTTTTGATGTCTGGAACAGAAATTGGGGGACAAAGCAATTTGGCTGACTTTGACCTTTCTCTTTGAAACAGGGTAGTCATTGATAATGCTGCTTTTTCCTCAGCTACTCTAGTCAAGGTAACCCTTCACAAAATTGTTGCCCTTGTGGGAACAATATGAGCATATCATGTTTTGTTTTCATGTAGAGAAGAAATAATTAAATAAAATTTGTCTTTGCTTCCATGAATTTCACAGGTTGACAGTGCCAGAAGGCATGGTATTCTATTGGATGCTGTACAAGTGCTCACTGACTTAAACCTTTCAATTAAGAAGGCCTATATTTCTGCAGATGGAAAGTGGTTCATGGATGGTAAGCTAATCATTATTTCCCTTTTCAATAGTTGGTTCGGTTTTGGTTTCTTCATCTAAAATGGTTTATGCCCCAATAACTTCTAACCTTTGGCTATTCAATGGACAGTCTTCCATGTCACTGATCAAAACGGAAATAAGCTAACAGATGAGAGCGTTTTAAAGTATATTGAACAGGTATTTAATTGTCTTTACTAGTTCTGTTTTAATTTCAATGTTACTAGTTAGATTTATCATGTTTTCATATCGTGTATTTATTGTTGACCTAACTCTGAATTTTCACATGATAGTCACTTGGGAACATTCACTTCGGGAGAACCAACTACTCTAATGGTCTCACTGTGCTGGAATTAACTGGAGCCGACCGAGTTGGTCTTTTATCAGAGGTGTTTGCTGTACTAGCGGATCTCCAGTGTGATGTGGTTGAGGCCAAGGTTTGGACTCATAATGGCCGCATTGCCTCCTTAATTTATGTAAAAGATTGTAATTCTGGCTCAACTATTGAGGACTCTCAGAGAATTAATAAGATTGAATTGCGCTTAAGAAATGTTTTGAAGGGAGATAATGACATCAGAAGTGCAAAGATTTCTGTGTCCATGGCTGTAATGCACAGTGAAAGAAGGCTACATCAAATGATGTTCGCCGATCGTGATTACGAGAGGGTTCCCATTCTCAAGCTTACTTCTGATAGCCCATCGGTGACTGTTCAAAATTGGGCTGGAAGGGGTTATTCTGTGGTGAATGTTCAGTGCAAAGACCGAGTCAAGCTGTTATTTGATGTTGTATGCAATTTGACAGACATGGAATATGTTGTCTTTCATGCAACTATTAACACTAATGATGACCGAGCATACATGGTGATTGTTCACTTCCTTCCATCAAATGTAGTTTTTTTCCCCTTATCAATTGCTTCGTTTATGTTCTAACTTAGCGTTGTTCAAATCTTCATTTCAGGAGTTTTATATAAGACACAAGGATGGCACTCCAATTAGTTCAGAGCCAGAGCGTCAACGCGTAATTCAATGCTTAAAAGCTGCTGTGGAGAGAAGAGCATCTGAGGTATAGGCTTCCTTCCTCTCACTTGTATTTGTTAAATCGTTATAATGAGGTTTTGATAGAAGTGGGCAAGATTAATTAATTATTAATAATTTAATTACAGGGTGTTCAACTAGCTTTATGCACGGAAGATAGGCAGGGGCTTCTAGCAGAAGTTATGCGAACTTTTCGAGAGAATGGTTTGAATGTGACAAGGGCTGAGATATCCACAATAGGGAATATAGCTTCAAATCTCTTCTATATAACAGATGCTATCGGGAACTCAGTTGATCCACAGATCATTGAATCTGTCAGGCAGAAAATTGGGTTAAACAATTTAGAAGTGAAGGAGTTGCCGTTGATAAATCATCAGCAGGCGGAGAGAGAAGATCAAACAGGTGGAATTGGTGGGGCAGTGTTGTTTTCCATTGGGAGCCTTGTGAGAAGGAATCTGTACAGTTTGGGACTAATCAAATCCTGTTCTTAAATGAAAGGGGGCTAGAGTACAGGAATTTAGGAGTGTGTTTTATGCAACTTTTGTAGCATAATATTCTTTGCTTCAGATTTGGGTTTTGTGTACATAAAAAGCTTAAAGGTGGAATTTGGTGGTAGTAGTTGTTCTAGTTGGTTGGGTTGGGTTTGGTAGGTAGAAACGGATAGTTTAAATGTACAGCTGTAGAAGAGTGGGGAAGTGACCCACCATTTTAAATGCTCCTTTGAATTAAAACGGATTTTGGTTATTGCAGATGTTCACGTCGGTGGGAAGGTTGTGAGATGAAATATAGAATTAGATTCTTGGTGGCAGAGGGACACGTTTAGGTAAAGTTAGAACAAATTGGTTTACCACTTAGGTCATGTGTACATACCTACCCTACCTTTTTCAATTGTTATCAATATTAATGTTGGCGGTTGACTTTAAATTTTAAGTTCAACTCCCCTTTTCTAGCGTTTCTACCTTTTTCTGGCCTCCACGTTTTGCCAATACTAGATGTCACTGGTCCATAAAAGTTGGCCTCATCTAAAGATCTTTATATTGATTTTATCTCTTCTAAGATAAAAAAGTTTTTTATACCTAAAAATACATATTTTCTTTTAAACATAAATATAGCTTAAATTTGCGAGATAATTTGATTTACACTAAAAGTTTTTCTCCTTTTCATTTATTTGTCGTTGAAACCAATATGCATAGATAATAACTTCTTATATTAATTTTAATAAAAAAAATTATTTGATTAAAATATTGTTTTTATTGTAAGAACAATAGTTAGTAAGCCTAACTAATAAAAGTTACTAACAATGTATTGAAAATTAAACATTATTAAATAAAGATATCGTCAAAAGTTAATAAACAACTAATATTTTCTTGATGCTTTAAATTGATAAATGAGATGTAAACTTTTACTTAAAATTACTGTGTTATTCTTAAAGCTGGCACATGAACGATAAGCTTGACATCGTCACACACCTGATCCCGTTGTGGAATTAACAATTTAACATGACTAACGCGTTGACAAAGATGCGACTGGTTTGAATATCACATGCCAAATAATGTGATTAAAACCAAAAGTCATGAGAGGAAACCATCGAAAACTAGTGTTTTACATTTGGAATAATTTTAGGAAGCCTTTCAACCTAGATTGGAATGGAGCACTAAATGTTCACCTTATAACCGAGATTTGGTCCATAACATTTAACATATAAGACTTTGAGGAAAGAAATGGATAACTATTTAGGATATTAGGTGTCACGAATCCTATAAATTAAAGCTTTACCTAACCACTAACTTGGGTCTAAATTTAATCTGGCATCTATTTGAAGATTCCCGTCAAACACCATACAACAGCCTAGACAATGCACGAGTGACAAGTGGTTTGTCTAGCGGTTAGTCAAAATGAAACCATGTGAAAAAAGGAGAAGTAGGTCATCAAGATTTAAGAGTAACATGGTAGCAAAATGCTAAAGTTATTTGAGCTGGTTTTGTTTGTGCTTGTACATTTTTCACATGCATTCTCTCTTTCTTGTCTTTCACCTCGTCTGTAATTACTAAGTTGTAATACACTCACTCTTCTTTGTCTGAACGTATATGATTTCTATAGACAATTATAAATATTCAAATTGATCTTTAAAATGCATATTTTTGACATTTTAGTTCTTGATATTGTACAATACTTCCTCTAATTTTTAATTGTATTCTAAAAATGGAAAATTAATTCTCTCCCTTGTTGGAGAAATCTCCTCTTCTACGTGATGAAACTTTCTTTAAACTTGCATCATGACATGCGTATCATATATGGCATGCGTGTTCGTTGCTAGAAGTAGAAGTGACTCTATTTAATGACATGAACATTATTTTGTAGTACTTAAAAACAAAAATTGGCCGGACAATTTTTTTAATCAGTTTATTTGATAAAGATAATGACACCACTGTATGACTGTGAAATAAAATATTGACAAGAATTAGGGAAATAATCAGTTCATTCTTTTTTTTTTATTTTTTATCCTTCAATAGTGACAATCTATTACCCTCTTATTGAGCAAAACCCTAATTCAGAACAATTCTCTTGTGCTTTGTGAATAAATAATAATAGAATTTTTTTAATACTATTAGAGAGTAGTTATGCTATTTATCCACGGAACTGATATTTCTTATTATTATTAAGGTAAAGAAGTTATCTAAAACCTTTGCTCTCTAACCTAAACAATGATAGAAAAGTACAATTAATTAATTATTTTCTATTTGTCTTAATACTTTTTTTGATAGGTATTGTCTTAATACTTATTCACTATCGACCAGTTAACATATGAGACATATATCCAGCAAAATAAACAATCAGTGATGTGTCATCTCAGCTGTGAACTACTAATGAAGACGATAATAAAAACAAACGAAGTGTTGATTACTAAAATATAGGACAAAAAGTTTAATAAAAAAAGGACAAAAGAAACATATGAAATGCCAAACCTCCTCATAATATTCTTTTTTTGAGGGATTTATGGACCTTTCTTTTTTGGTAAGTTGGAAAGAAAGCAGAAAAAAACAAAGTTTCGGTGACTAAATAAAACAAAACAAACCTTTTTAACACACCATCTTAATTTGCATTGACTCACACCATCTTTTATATGAATAGGTATAGCACAATCCATAATGGCTGATTGAAGTTAAAATGGGACAAGTTTTGTTGAGCTAGGCTTAAATTAAATTTAACAAGATAATTTTACAAAATAAATAAGGACATAGTTATAATGTCTCAATGGAGAGAGTAATAATTAATAATTAAGGAAGCTCACCAAAGAATAAAAAAAAAATTGTTAAATAAGGAAAAGAAAATTCTATTTATGATTCCGAACAATGAACCTACAAATATGTACAACAATTGAAATTAAGAAGAAAAAAAAAAAGCTGCATCAAAACATTTTAAGATTACCTTTTTTTTTTTCTTAGGCAAGAGATGATATGTATCTTAAAATTTATTGGATCGGAAATTAATCTTACTGATTGTATGAAACTCTTACTGCCCAACAGAATTTTACATATAAAGAAAATTGGATATTGATTCTTCTGCTAAATAAATTGTTTTCTCACGTGTAAATGGAGGAAGATGGTAAGTTCTACACGAATGAGCCAACATTGTGGGTTACGTGATTAAATTAACGAAAAAACTTACTAACTTCACTGTATATTCAAAATTTAAAATCAAAATTACTAATTAAGTTACGACTATTCCAGCTGCTAATAATATAATTCAAGATGTTTAACATATTGTAGAATTTGTAAAATTAATATTATTCAACATGGAAATATATTGAAATAATATAATTCGCCACTTTTGAATATATTCAACACGCTTCCACCAAAAGGAAATAAAGAAAGAAAATGTTCTAGAACCTGCCAGCCGGCCTACTATTTGAGAATATATATATGTATATATTAAAAATATGTGAGAAGATATATTATTTTATAAAATCATTTTAATTAAGATCTTTAAAATTTTCAAAATATTTATAATTAGTTAATATAATATTAGAATTTGTTGTGGATATTAATAAAAAATTTACAACCATTCATACACATACTCAATCAATTAAGCTAATTAAACTTTTATCACAAACTAGTTATTTCTGTAATCAAATTTTTATCATTGTTTATATACGTATAGAATTTATAAATTTTCTTTAGAAGCAAGTTAGCCGCCTTTGACCCTTTTGAAGACAAATTTGTAGCTTCATTTGCAGGAAAGCATAACTCTAATGTGAATAAAGAGACGAAGCCAAGGAATAAAAAGTTTAAAAAGGAGAAGAAAACGATGTCACTGATTTATTTGGAAGCGGTGTCGTTTTCCTTTGCATATCAATCACCTTGTATAATATAATTAACGATAATCACAACTAACCAAGTTGCACAAAAAATTAGTCTTTCATATACAGAACAATACTTATACGTTAAACGTTACAATCCAAATGGCATACTAGCTTGTTTCTCATTTCAAATTTTTAATATGCTAAGTTTAAGTGTTTGTTCAAAAGATAATTTTTGGCTGCTTCTCTAAAGAATCTTCAGCCGCTATGTGCCTGTCGATATAGGTGCAGAAACCAGGGTTCTGTTGTTTCATGAACGAGGATTTTCTACCCACTTAAATACATAAATAACTTACAAAATGTGAATAAAAAAATATATATATATATATATATATATATATATATATATATATATTTTATAAATAATTCAACTAATCATAAATTATGAATATATAAATATATATATATTTTATAAATAATTTAACTAATCATAAATTATAAATAGATAAATATATATATATATATATATATATATATATATTCGATAAACAACACAACAAAATTATAATATATATATATATATATATATATATATATATATATATATATATATATATATATTCTATAAGAAAGTTGATTAAACAAAGTAAAATAATTTTCTTTATACGTCTCCATGTTAAATATGAGGTATTAATCCTAATTTCTTACCAATTTAATTTTAATATTAGTTCAAAAGATTTTTTATCAATAAAAATATTATGTATTTATTTTTTATTATCTTGATGAACTTTAATTATATTTTAACATATTAGTGAGTCAAAATTCTAGAGTTAACCAAGATAAGACCAAATCATAAAAGCCTAAGAAAATGTTTGGAGAATCATATATAAAGAGTGTTTATTGAAATACTTACCAACCGATCCTAAACATAAATAATAAAAGTATTTTAAATTTAAATACAAATAGATATTAACTGATTTATTTAAGTGAGATTCTATTTTCATTCACCTATTTACTATTTTTTATATAAATTTCAAATGAAGAGCAATTTATAATTTTTTTTATTTACAATCAAATTAATAAAAACAAATATTATAAACTAACTTTATCAAGATTCACTAGTTAAATTTACTTATTCACTGTGAAAGTCAAAACCACATCCTTATGTTGTTATATGAGTGTGGATCTGTATTGTTGGAGACTTGGAATCTAAAGGGCCCAATTTAAAGGATTATATTTGTAAATGACGGGCCTCTTAAGGTTTTTCTTCCAACACACCCCCCCTTTCTTTATTTTCCGAAAAGCCCGTTATAGAGTCAACCAAAATAAAAACTTTTCCTTACATTTCCTAGTTATGGAAAGTGAGATGATTGACATCCGAAAACAAAATCATTTCCAACACAAATCACAATGCACTCTTTATGTTTCATTTGACACAACAATTACTTTTAACACTAATTTAACACAGTGGAGATTAAAATCAAATAATTAACCAATATTTCACCCAAAAAAATCTCAAATAATCAATATCTAAAGGACAACACTAGAGGTCCACAGTAGTCAATGATAATACATACTCATGTTAAATCAAATATCATTTAGATGTGTAAGCCGTATACAGATTAAAGTTAACAAATTCAAATACAACACCAGGTTCCCTCACCAGGAGTGTGGGCACCATTTCAATATGAAACCTTGTAGTTGTTGGTTTGTGGCTATCATACATAAAGTGAAAATTTTAAGTGCTGACATTTGTTCAATGATATAGCTAACCCCTGTAGCAGACTCTTGTACACAACATTCTGGTGATTGGCCCAACATAGAGGTTTTCCATCAGGTTCAATCATGTTTTTTGGGACCTATAGAGACAAACGGATTAAACCAAGGGCTAGGAGGACAACAAATTCATGATGCAATATAGAACAGATAACAATGAGATAAACAATTGGATAATGGGGATGAAATTTGATAGAGGAAACAATAGTATGTAGTATATAGGGAAGAAACAAGAACCTATTTCTGTTTTAATTCTACAAATGAACATGAATTGCAATGTCGATGCAGATTCAATCTTTCTTCAAAAGACAATCTGTCCCTTGAATTTACCCTATAAAAATGCAAAGAAATAATTATTTTATTCCTCTTTCTGTAAGTATCAACAATGAAAACAAGGCAGCAACTCACCCCTGAAATACACGTTAATCATAATAGCATTGCGTATGACAAGTTTGCAAGCACTCAACTACAATTACAGCTCCAATGATATGTAAATCATCCTGCAGCACAATGAACATTTAAGAATATGAACATCCATAAAATTCATTGACAATTATTAAGCCTTTTCAAATTGACCGTACCAAAATACAGAGAGAAAAAGGGTAAAAACAAGATGGAAGAGTTTGACAAGCCGTTGCTTCTTTTCCCAAGAGAGCAGGCTGAATATCTCTGTAACATCAATCAAATGCCTTCTTTGTCTATACCTGATCAAAGGAATAAAATATTCGATCAGCGTGACCATATGAAACACAATTCAGTATATTAAAATATCAATTATCAAGCACTATTACTTCATCTCCTTTGATCCTCTAACTAGTAAGCAACCATGTACCATGCAATGCACAACCACTAACACACACGAAATGGCTATAATCTAGAAATTGTGGGTCGGATCTAATTTAACCTCGTAAAAATCATTTTATAGCGTGAAGTTTACACCCCATTTATATTTATGTAACAGGTCCTATTTTTAGGTGATGTCGGACTTCACGTCCTCAAGATTTCCTTTAATATTGGATTTCCAACATATCACTCTCATGTCCGAGAGGACCGAACTTATCGAGCGTGAAAATTATTCAACGGTAATCCAATACTGACCCAACAATAAATGACCCAACATCTTCATCGATCCATGTCCAATACATACATAGGACGGCAGTGAGGAATATAAACAGAAACAAAAAAAGAAAAACAAACCAAGACAAATTAAACCAAATAAAGGAAAAACTAAACAAATAAAACCAAGTAAAACTTCAATAAGGCAAAATGGAAAAAAAAAAATGGTGTATTTGGTTTGGTTCAGCTTTCTGAACATTCCTAAACTCAAACTGAAATGCAGAACAACGGTAGAAATTACAAAATTTCAATAAAGAGAATAATTAGTTTAATAATCAATATAAGAAACGTAGCCAACTAGCGATGAATACAAAAACCAAAAACATATGTTACTGATATCCAACTACACCAACACCAAATTACTCTTTTGCAATTCAGTCAGTCAAAATCTTTCAACATTGAAAAATACTAAAAAAAAAACAAATTCAAAATAGTTCATACTCAAGCTATGTTCCGAGTCTCAAACTGAAGAGCAAAACCACTTAGAAAAAATGACCAAGAACCCATGATTGTGTGTATCATTGTAAAACAACAAACTAGCCCAAGAAATTATTTTTTAGAATTGCCAGAAAATACTTACAATCGGATATTGAAAAGAAGAAAAGGGGCAGTGACGAGGGCCATAATCCAATGCCTGGTCACAAGGTAGAAGCAGAATAGTACAGCTTGCGTAATATATTCAGGCATAATCACCATGTTTATTCTACTCGAGGAATCATAAGGATTTATATAATCAAACTCTAGGTCTGCAAGGCACATTAGCTGCAACAACAACAACAACAACAAATGTCAAAAACAAAGCCATCGCATGTTAGATGATACAATTTATTTGTATATCATATACTATGAGTTATGACATTAATGAACAAAACATGCAATGAATAAAAAATATATTTTGAAAAAAGAAGAACCTGGTAAGTGACGAGGACAAGTAAGGCAATAAGGAGGAAGAAGGAGATGAGCCATGAAAACAAATCGGCCATTATCTCCTTCTTCCTTGCAAAGAGGTATGCGTACGTTAGCCGAAACTTATCTCCAGCTGCATGTGCGCAGTGTATGCGCCATATCCATGCTCTATATTGCTATGCTACGCCTTTCACGCAACACCACTAACTGGCAAAACCACAAACAGCCACCCTTTTAATCAGGAATTGAGTTAACAACATCAACGGTTAACGGTTAACGGTTCTCGGACTCCATTATTTTTTGTCTCACAAAAATTGAAGATATTGCGTAGTTGTAACATGTAACCACAAATATTTGCACACTGTTAATGTATTGGTATTTCCTTAAATAATTGGTTAAAAATTATATTTTTATCGTTTAACATTTTTACAATCTGAAAATATTATATTAATTTAAAATGATATTTTCAAAATAGCATGGTTCATTTAAGATATATAATAAAGAGAAATGATTAGTACACATCCATGTAACTAATTATAAAATTTGAAGATAAATTGAAGAATGACAAAAATTTAATAAAGGAAATATTTTATGGAATAGTTAAATTAATTATATATTAGAGTTTGCTGTGAAATAAAAATAATGAACTTAAGATATTGGAAATTTAACCAAATTCAAGACATGCTCTAGCAACATTAATACAATTTAACCATAAAAATTAGCCCAGAAAGAAGAAGAAAATAAAATTGCTCGCACTTCCTTTACTTGAAAATTGGCGCATGATCACCTTAGTGTATACATATAAATATTCTTTCCATTAAATTGTATATACAACAAAGGCAATCAAATCCATTGGGAAGTGTACATTCCATAGCAAAGTTTTGTTCATCACAATGCCCTTATCTTCTAGCAGGACTACATTGGGTAACATCATCCATCCCCAAATCAAATGACTTGCAAAATCAATTACCATATGCACGGTGCCTAAAATAAAGAGGTAGTAGGCTTCGAGCATAGAAAAAAATTCCTTGACCCCAAGTTCTTCAACTTCTCACTAGGCTTCAAACCTGAACCATCTCAACAACTAGTGCTCATGAGAAAAATGAAAACAATTATAGATGAGAAATCAAGACATTACAGAGGTAATTGATCATTGCATAAGTCTGTATGAAACTTTTTCATGTATCATATATGTAAATGTAACAAAGCAAAACTTAAGTCTATGACATCAATCTAACAGAACAGTTAAATTTGAATTGCAGAGTGACATAACTCTAAATGTGTAACAATTTAACTATGCATACACCAATAATTCCTTAACCAGTTCTCATAACATAGTTGCATCTGAAAAATTCTTTAAAAATGATACTAAAAATTAAGGATAAAAAGACAAGACGAATGTTATGAATACAATTTATTTTAGCATAGTAAAAGCAAAACTTTGAAGTGAAAATAAAAAAGTTAAAGGAAGTTACTTTGAAGGGTGTAAGGGGAATAGTGAAGGTCGTAGCAGTTTGGATTAGTATCCTTTAAAAGGGGTCTTCTCTTCTCCTTATCATAAATTAACAATGCTGACTTAATCAAATCAGCAACGGTGTCTTCATACGACAATAGCACCTGTATTGCGCCCAAACTATTTTCGATACTCACATTTAGTAAAAGTTTCGATGGTCGAACATAGTCACTACTAGTTTCCATGGTCGACAACTGAAACTTGTTGGTCGGAGGAGTGGACACCATTCCACCCATTAGGCCAAAATCAAGAGAGTGGAATAGATAGATATTTTAACTTGCATGCAATGAATGCAATGTAGCTTAGGAAATCAAAACGAGGATTAAGTGTTTGACTAGAAATTCCAAATTGAATGTTGGGTGAAATTTTGTACAATTGAATCAAGTCCTCAAGATTCGACGTGGTGGGCCTTAAACGGAAAAGGGAAGCTTCTTGGAAAGTGCTCCATTTTGCTTTCGTTGGATTTTAGAGCCTCTCTTCTCTAAGCAATAATTCTATGACTTTTTACTGTACTATATTTTTATTTTTATAATACTTATTTATTTCAATAAATAAAGAATTAAAGTATTTTCTTTTTTAAGAAATAATATTTAATTGTATTTAATGTTTATTTTATTTTTTCCTATTCATACAATTTTTAAGAAATATTAAAAAAAATATATAACGTTGCTCTTCGATTTAATCTTGAGCATCGGAACAGAGCACTAGAATGACACGGCAAATGCCAAAAATTATTGGCCCAATCCTAAACGATGGCAATCTTTCATGTTATCGCTTCAATGTTTAGTTGATTGGCTCCCAGGTCTCATATTTTTATCACAAGAATGACTATCTTAAATCTATTTTTGGTTTTAATTAATGGCTAACGAGGGAGTAGAAGTATGGGAGCAGAAAAATTTTATATTTTTATTTTTATATATTAGGTTTTTTTTTTAATTTTTTATTTGTATTTTTTTTTCACTTTCTTCTCTTTTAACCAAACGTCTTAAAAAGGAAATTATTCTTCATATTCATCCATTATTTTTATTTAATCTAATAATCATGGATAAATGATTTATTAATAAAAATGAAAAATAAAAATTTTAAACTTATTGTTAGAATTATTTCATCTTTTCTTTATATATATATATATATATATATGTATATAATCTATTGATATTAGACCTAAGATTTATTAACTTAACTTGTGTTTTTTAAATATTTTCTTATAGATTAAATTTAATTGATTCGGTTGTTAAATCAATACATATATTCAAAATTAAGTATGTAAGGTTTTATATAATTTTAATTTTTTTGAATAATTATTTTTTCATGATATCTAATTATTAAATTAATGTAAACATTTTCAAAAGATGATAAAATAAATAATGAATTGTGAATAAATATTAGGATATTACATATTTAAGAGTTTAATTTAATTTGTGATGATTAAAAAGTGCAATCCTTAATTGAACTTTATGTACTTATGTCCTTTAATAAAATGGATAATTGTTTAATAGTTTATTAATATTATTTAATATACAAAAAGATCATAGTTTTTTATTACTTCTAAAACAATCAGAGTGAGAACAGTAAATTATATTAACCGTACTCAAGTATGGATTGGGGGAGGGGAGTGGGGGTCACTTACTCATTGTGTCTAAAAATAAAACAAAGTAACAAAATTTAAAATAATTAAGTTTATATTATTGATAATATTTCAATGCAATTCAAAATTAGTATTAACCCTTGTTTTATAAGTTTCTTTATTTCCTTATCTTCTTTTTCCGTATTTTTATGAGTTTGTCATATTCAACCAATCTTGAGTTGATATCATTGTCATTTTACTAGCAAAATACTGGAAAATTTACAAACGCAAGGAGCATAACATTGGATATGCAATTTGAATGAATACATGTAGATCAAATACTAAAAATTGCAAATGAAGGGTTGAAAAGCAACGGATAAAAAAGTTGTTGCTTTTTCCTATCATGGACTAATTAAAGTAGCCCAAATTACAGTGGGGTTTTGATTGTGCCTCATTGGGAGCAAACCACAATCTTCCAAAGCCTATGAGCTCTTCTTACAATTTTGCTAATCTTGCGAGCAATGAAAGAAGGGATCAACATTGGAGGATTTGCGATGGAAGAAGTATAGCTATGTGTGACAACTAATTCGGGAGCACTTTCCGAATGAAATGAATTCAAAATAGATCCATCACTATTCTTCCGCAGATAAAAACTTCTACTACCAACATCCCCAATAACTTGTGATTTATCCAAACCTTGCAACCAAAATTCATAACCCCAATAAATAATACGATTAATAATCTCTCTAACAAAACTAATAAAAACCCCTTCATGTATAATTTGTGATGT
Source organism: Hylodesmum podocarpum (assembly GCA_026586105.1). Taxonomy (NCBI): domain Eukaryota; kingdom Viridiplantae; phylum Streptophyta; class Magnoliopsida; order Fabales; family Fabaceae; genus Hylodesmum; species Hylodesmum podocarpum. The sequence goes on from JALJEV010000646.1 coordinate 2,384,532, forward strand.
TTAAGCTTAGCTAGCTAAATGTGATATACAAGTTACTGAATTTTTTTACTAATAATTTTGGAAGAGTGTTCTGCTAATATTTAAATATGTACTTACTCTGGAGACTGAAATGGGAGTGATGCAATTGGAATGAAGAAGACACATTAGAATCGATCTTGGGACTCCTTCCTTCTTCTGTATATTTATCCACAACACGCTTAATTGTCTCATCCACACTGGACCCAAGCTTAACCATGGTTCGAATTGGCCCTGGACTTCCCTCAACGGTCACATTAACTACCACCTTAGCTTCTTTGTCGTACCCCTTTATTATCTAAATATTAAAACATCACCAATACGAATACGTGGTTTCAATCACATCACATGTACAAACAACTATGTAGTTGATCAAGTCTTTTATTAATAATTATTTACAAGCATGCATACAACTACATCTAATATTGAATTATCTATTACTTGGGGTGTTACGTAGTGCAGATTATTAAATAACCTTCCATGCTCATCATATAGTTAAATAATATTCAAACACTGAATTTATTTATAGTAAATTTTTTTTTGAAAGAAAGTCATGGTCTTACCAAATTGTAAGATAAAATAAATAGTATAGATGAAGCACTTTTCATGCATTATAATGGCATTATAAATCTAGATAAAATAGAAAAATAGAAAATAGAAAATAAATAAATAAAATTGTATATAACATATTTAATTGATGGAAAAAATAAAACATACATAAAGTATCAGTTAGAAAAAATTTAAAAATATAAACAACCAAAATTAAAAAATAAAATTAAAATTTAATAACTTTAAAAATGATTTAATATAGAGGAATAAATAATTTTACACGGAACCTCTCAAGTTTTATACACATCAATTATTGCGAGTGTGGGACACGAGTGAAGAAAAAAAGAAAAAAGAAAAAAGAAAAAAAGAAAATCTTCATCCCCTCAATTTTGACCTTGCTCCATCTTATTCTTAATGAACACCAAACAAAACAATAACAACTTGGCCAAAACTCTAGTCAAATGAAAAATCAGGGTATCACTGATTAGATCAATTAGATTTCATAAAAATGTCTCAGTAGCCGAAATTGTAGCCTTCTAAGCAATAATTTCAAAAATAAAAATGAAAAACGAGTGTATAGTTGAGTGTAACCTGTTTAGGGTGAATCCGTGGAGAGGAAAAGGGAGAAGGAGAAGAAAGAAAGGCATCGGAAAACGATCGAGGACGGAAAAACGTGCCTTCTCCTTCTCCTTCTCCTCCTCCGCTTCTCAAATAATGACCGTCAACGTCAACATCGCCGTCAACTCGCCGTGAAAGAAGAGGAGCGGAGGCACAGCGCTTTAGAATCTTAACAGGCTTCGATTTGGTCTTTGTCCTACGACGGGGCGACGGAGACGGATGCGGTGGCTTATTTCTCCGGGCGTCAACCGACGGTGAAGTTTTCCTTGAAGACATACACAGTAACCGACGGCGAATGAAAACAAAGAGAATCAAACTATTTGATATTAAGAAAAAGAAAAGAAGAATGAATGGTAGTCGATGTGAAACTGCACCGCACCTCTCTATCTAACAACTTACTTGTTTCATCTAACATTACTTGTTTCTTATACTTCTCTATTGTGGGTCCCGTTTTTTTATTCCTAACATTTATTCTTGTGTCACGCTATCAGCTTCTGTCTCGCCACGTGTCAGCTATGGATTTGTGGTAATTCTCTTTTCTTTTCCTTTTGCTTTTGTAACTTTGGGACAAAATCAAAACGTCGCGCACCGACGCCCTTTTTATATATGCTTTACTTCCCCCTTAGGTCAATGCGTATATTGATTTACGGTTGTAAATTAATCACTCTGCGCCCTGCGTGTTTCAGCGTTTTCTAACGAAATAGTATTGAATTGAATCTGTTGTGAGATAAAGTCGTTAACATGTCTAGATACGAATTGTAGGAAAAGTAGTTACATGTACAGAAAGGTTGGCCGATAACACGGGAAGTGTCTGCCAAATACTATCTTCAATGTTTGAAAACATAGAAAGACTCGACGAGACCAAGTAGAAATGAGACAGAGTAAATATAAAAATTGATAATTGCGCAACAGTTTGTTATTCAGCTCTCGTCTTCAACATTTTCTCTCTCATTTTTGCCGTCTTTTCATTATTTTACCTTTTTGTAAGTGATATACGTGTTTTCTTGTATGTAATTCATGTTTGCTATATATGTTCTATGATTTGTTTCACAACATAACCTATTCAACAATTAATTTTTACATCATTCTGCCCATACATAATGATATCTTGACACGAGAATATTTAATGAGAAATGTTAGAAGCGAGTAATTAAAATCTTGATTTAGTGTCTACTAGTATAGTTTAAACGGTTAGTATAAATTTTTTAACATAATTAAAATAACATTTACTCTCAATTTAAATAATTTGGAGTAGGCTATTAAGAAATTTGATAGGTTATTATAAATTTTTTAACATTCATTTTATAAAAATAACATTTATTATGTTAAGGACTATTATATTAATAGTTTTTATTTGTCAATTTTGTATTTTTAATTTTAAATGTATTATGTATTAAATCCAGTAAACTGTCCGTCTAGCTCGGTCTGTAGGTCCCCATGGTTAGCGTTTTTAATCTTAATTTTTTGGGCCTGCAAACTAGTTTTAATTGTGGGCCGTGAAACTTACCCACCGGATTTGTTTTAATTTGGGCCTAGATCCAATCACGAAAAAATAATAAAACAGAGGTGCACACGTGTCAAATAAAGAATGGAACCACGTAGGTCAGTGCGAAACCGCATATTGAAGAATTGAAGTTCCCTCCAAGAGTTGTGACTCGAGGAGACGCGTTGTAGTTGGAACCGAACAATGGCTTCCGCAGCGTCGGCGAAGTTGGTTCAGGCGGGTCGGGTTCGGACCCTGAAAGAAGGTACCGCGGGTTCGGGTCCCGTCGTGTACTGGATGTTCAGAGATCAACGTGTAAGAGACAATTGGGCTCTGATCCATGCCGTTGCTGAGGCCAACAAAGCCAACGTTCCCGTTGCCGTTGTTTTCAATCTCTTCCACTCCTTTCTCGGTGCCAAGTCTCGTCATTTAGGGTTCATGCTTAGAGGCTTACGCCAATTGTGCCACCGTTTTGAGAACACTCTTCAAATCCCCTTTTTCCTGCTCCAGGTAACGTAACTTGCAGATTAGTTAAAATGAGAAAACTTAACTGAAATGCACTTTAGGAGCAATTTTGTTCATTTTATATTCTCATGTTATGTTCTTTGTATGTTGTGACAAGTTTATTTAAATAGATACGGTTCTTCGAAGATGTTGTTTATGCTTTTTATTTATTGTAGGGTGAGGCTGAAGAGACAGTGCCCAAGTTTCTTAGAGAATGTGGAGCTTCACTTTTGGTGACGGATTTCTCACCGTTGCGGGAAGTACGGAGGTGTAAAGAAGAGATTTGTAAGAGGGTAAGCGATTCTGTTACCGTTCATGAAGTGGATGCTCACAATGTTGTGCCCCTTTGGGTTGCTTCTGATAAATTGGAGTACGGTGCTAGGACCATCAGAACAAAGATAAACAACAAACTTTCTGAGTATCTCATTGATTTCCCTGACATTGAATCTGAGCCACCAAGTAGGAAATGGGTTGCTACTGAGAACCGCTCCATTGATTGGGATGATCTCATTGCTGATGTGTTAAGGTTAGAGACTTTGAGTTGTTGTATAAGTCCAAACCAAATCATGTGAATATGCTGATCCTGATTTGGTGATTGTTTTTGTTAAATTACTAGGAGAGGAGCTGAGGTTCCTGAAGTTGAATGGTGTGAGCCCGGGGAAGATGCAGCAAGGGAAGTATTGATGGGAAGTGAGAAAGGATTCTTGACTAAAAGGTTGAAAGGTTATTCTGTAGATCGCAATAACCCAAGTCACCCTAATGCACTTTCTGGTTTATCTCCCTATTTGCATTTTGGACAGATATCTGCTCAACGATGTGCTTTAGAAGCTCGTAAGCGGCGAAATTCACATCCTCAAGTTTGTTTACTTGCCCTGCACTTGATTCCTTTCTGTTTTTTATTTATTTATTTTTTTATGTTCTTTTCTTCCCAAATATGGTGACACATATCTTGTACCTTGTGCTCTTGGCTTGTGGTCTAAAGGCAATTGATGCTTTCTTGGAGGAGTTGATTGTGCGGAGAGAGCTTGCTGATAATTTTTGCTTCTACCAGCCTCATTATGACTCATTAAAAGGAGCATGGGTGTGGGCTCAAAACACCTTAATGGAACATGCCACCGATAAACGAGAACATGTTTACACGTTAGTCCTATTGGTTTGTTTCTAACTGATTTTTTATTTACTTGCTAGCTTATGTAATTTTTTTGGATTTGCAGGAGGGAGCAGTTAGAGAAGGCACAGACTGCTGATCCTGTAAGCCATGTTTCGTTGATTATAATAATTTTCTCAATTGAATTGAAACAACCTGACACCCTCAAAGATTATCACACTTTCTTTCGAATATTAATTTACTTCTACTCAAGTTTATAGTTTTGCAATGTCTCTGTATTAATATTTAATGCATTATTAGCTTCGGCTCTTTCTAAATAATTGGGTTTTTTACTGCCTCATTTGGCATTTGCCCTAACATTGTCTGGTTTTGTTGCAAATATCAGCTCTGGAATGCTTCTCAGCTGGAGATGGTTCACTACGGGAAAATGCATGGTTTTATGCGGTAAGTAACTTCGTCATAAATTCTTGTCTTCTTTTTTTTGCTTTGCTAAGATTCTTAGGCTGCACATTCTTAAGCTTATTGGATATGTTATCTCACAATGAGAGAATAACAAGCGAGCCTTGCATGCTAAAGAATGATATTCAGTATCTCGAAATAGAAACTTATTTCACAATATGCTCTTTATACCTTAGCCCTCTGGCAGAGACGCACCGTATCTCGTGCAGTATAAAAATAACTTCCAAGGGCAACCTAATAAATATGCTTGTTTCCTCAATTATAAAATTTCATGTACAGAATGTATTGGGCAAAGAAGATACTAGAGTGGACACGAGGACCTGAAGAAGCCCTTGAAATATCTATATATTTAAATGACAAGGTAGTAATCTAGTAATAACATATCTGATTTTCATGAGATGGAGGTTATTACAATTTGTATAAGTGATAGCAATTTCACTTGACTGCAGTATGAATTAGATGGGAGAGATCCAAATGGTTATGTTGGCTGCATGTGGTCAATATGCGGGGTTCATGATCAGGTTTGCCCACGTTGTTCTCAACTTCTCATTTGCTGCAATTAAATATAAAGGCCGAGGAAGAATGGTTCTTTGCCTGATCATCTGAAAACCTAACAGAGTTGTAATTTTCTTGTAGAATTCTCAGTTTTGGCATTTAAATTTGTATGATGCATTTTTCAGGGGTGGAAAGAGAGACCCGTTTTTGGTAAAATTCGATACATGAACTATGCAGGCTGCAAAAGAAAATTTGATGTTGATAAATACATTGCATATGTCAATAAATTAGTGCGTGAGCTCAAAAAGAGAAAGGCTAAGAACTTGCTATACCAAAAGGAGAAAGTACTTCGCTGTTGTGATCCTGAAGATTGATGAAGCATATTCTAGGCATATTATGTATTTTGATAGGTTTTTTTTGTAATATTTCACTAACACACTTTTTAAATTTACTCTCTACCGTTAGAATTTATTGGAAACTACAAAGTCATGAGTAAGGCTCATCAATTACTATCAAGTAAGAAGTGAGACTCACAATTTTGTAATTTTCAATAAATGCCAGTAAATATTAAAGGTGTGTTCAAAAGAATGTGATAGAGGGTATATTACTAGTATTTCTCCTCTAGAATTGCCTTTTTTTGGCAGATGAATGATGATATTTGAAGTAGGAATAGTCTTCTAATTTGTCTTCAATGAACAACATCCTTATGATCGATTAATGAAAGCTGAAACTGCTTGTGTTCCAACTCGAACAAACTGGTCAAATGTAGAGGTGATAGCGAACCATTAGAAGCAATCAAATTTTTAGGAACTATTTTCGAGTACGTTCCACTCTCCATCATTGAGGTATTGATCTATATTAATTTTGTTATTTTCTTTTTTCTTTCCGCACTTCATTTCCTACTGTGATTGTTGAAGTTAGTGAAGTGCCGATAGCCAGAAGTAAATGGTTGAAAGGACAATTTTTTTGGTTACCCCCAAAAATGAAACCATTCTTCGTTGTACTGTTCTACTAAAATAGCAAGAAATACTACGATGGTGTTAATTATTTACTGGGACCGTATTATTCTCTTTTATAATTATTGTTTAAAAATTTTAAGTTCTTTTTTTAGACATAAAAAATTATATATATAATAACAGTAAGGTATCTGACTACTTAAATACGTTACCCTATAATTAATATAGAGTTACCCCCTTTTATTGCATATCTTCACCACTCATTAATGGTTGAAAGTAGTTATTCGTTTTCTTACGATAAAACTTTGAATTTAGAACCTAAACTCTCCACCACTAAACCACCATCCTATAAGGTTGTTTACAACATAGTGTTGCATACTCTAGCTAGCTAGTTTCGTGTCTAAACATTGTTCGCTAAAAACTACAAGTAATTCTGGTAAGTAGGCAATAAAGATTATTCCTGTTAGTCTGTTTACAAGGAGTCAAATTTCCAAAGAATTTGTAATATCAAGTTTATTAAACTATATGATTACAACACAAATATAATTTACAAATAAGCAGAAGCTCATCTTCTAGTTCTCAACTCCCTAACATCATATCTCGATATCATCTAATGAAAGCTCGTGCGTCGATATCATCTTCAATTTCTGCAAAAGATGTGAAATAGCATGCAATAAGGGTTATGGCAAATTGCAATTCCTGCTTAAGTAACACATTACATTTGGCATCGCAAAAGGTAAAAGTTGAATACCGTAATAAATTGTGCAGGATCTTCAATACTTGATGAGCCGATAATGATTTCCCTCTTTAGCTTTTCAGAAAGCTTATAGCAAACCCTAAGCTGAGGAATCAAATCAAAATAACGCATTAGACCAGAAAATCAGATGGGGGGAATTGAATAATACAATCTCACAACATATGATATTTTTAGAAAAATCAAACCTCGGATCTGGTTGCTCCACCAACAATGAATACAAAAATTCGTGGCCCCAGCCTCCTGAATTCACTCGATGAATGTCTAAGCACTGAATCGCTGTATGCCGTCAAGAAAATATAAAAATTTATACATGAGAAAGTTGCGGCTTAGTTGACAATTTTAACAGAGACATGGTATTTCCCTACGAATAATAAGCTTAAACAAGTCTACAAAACTCAGAAGTGTCAGGGAATCATAAACAACATAGAGCCAAAGGAAGAATAGAGTTAATGGCTAATGAGAGAAAAAAATGATCTGATATCATCAAAAGAAATCAGATTACGAAGTACTGATGAGGAAAGAAAATTAAACCTTGAATATCCATCTTCAGAACCCCGCGGTCGAGCCCAAGTTGGTGTGCGTCTTGATCTCATTGAATGGGGACTTTGGCTTAAAGTCCCCAAGAGCGGTGATCCGTGGTAAGATGGACTTGGATCATTCAAACATGGATAATCTTCTTTGGACAGTTCATTTTTCGCGAGTTTTTCAATGAGTTCCTGTATAAACTCACGAATCATCATGAAGAGATTCTTAATAAATTCAAAATTGGTCATCATCAAAAATGGAAAATTTGGAGTGATATGTTAATGCTATCCTCCAGGTGAAATTTTCACTTACAATGATATCAAAAGAAAGAATAGTAAATAGCTGTTTGCTTATTTCACATATTTGCAGCGAGAATTATAGTCGGAATCTTAAAACAACCAACTACATTGTTAACACTCGTCACTGGAGTTTTATGTTAATGCTATCCTCTCGGTGAAATTTTTATCGGTGAATCAATGCATATTCTATGTGGGAAGATCATTTTAACCGAATTTGTACCTCTATAATGGGATAGAAGCGTGATAGCTGCCATTTCTCCTCTTCACCAGGACGCTCTTTCCTTGCAGCACGCTTCTTCTGAAAACTTAAAAGAACACTTCTCATACAAAATGTGACATTCAAAAATTACATATTTTATCCAGAAATCACTACCTTTACCTTACGGATATCAAACTTAAGACCAAAAGCTGCAGTCGATTTTTTTTTTAAAGCTGGTTGTCCCATAAGCATTCTCAAATTATGCACAACACTCACATCCTCTTCTGTCAATTTTGCTAACTGAGAAGCATAAAAAAGGTAAAAATTGGATAACATCAGGAGTGGTATATTTAACAGCAAATTTATATTTAAAATATAAAATGAACAGCAATTGGAAAATAAGTTGGTATCAGTAAGAAGGAAACCATACCCTCATCAAATTCATACCCTTTTCTCCTTCAAATTTCTCAGGACAAACAGATGCAAGAATCATTAACAAGCGCAACTTTTCTTCATGGGTTATATCCTGCACAAAATTGACATTTGTATGAAATTTAAAAGATGAAACAGTGCACAAGTTGCATGTCTAATCTCACTACTCATATTTTGCACCGAGAAGCTTTCTCATTTTGATATATGCAATTATGCATTGATTACGTGTAAGGAACATCCATTTTGCTCTCCGTCTGAAATAATTTCTTACTTTTCTCGTGGTCAAAAATTTGATCACATCTTTTGTTGTTGCATCTCCAAAAACAAGATCTTGCTCCAGCTGGCCAAGTTCCCGTAGTCCTGTCTCCCTAATGATTCTATTAATTTTTCCTGCAATCTGGACAAAGAAGCCCATCGTTTATACAGCCACAACTTGGCACCCATGATCATAGGTAGGTTTAGAGTGTAGATAGCATATTTATATTTGCAGAGCATATCATACAATCATTAGATGAGAAACAAGTTCAATCAAAATTGTATTACAAAAGAACTAACCTCTACATGGAGGGAGAGCTTGTCAATTTGTTCACTGTATTGTGGAAGTGCATGAACCATCTTTTGTAAGTCCCTTGTTGACATTTCACCGCTACCTCTATAAAAACAACTCAATAATTTAAGTTTGTTATGATGAGAACTAGATGAATAGATAAACACTTCCATCAAACAACAAATCTAGGCTTTGTTACATTAATAAAAGGCCAAATTAATATGCCTTTGATTTTGGATCAAGGACTTGAACATTTTACCCAACATCACGGGTTTAAATTTCAAAATGACAAGAGTTTTAAACAATACATGGCATCCTTACAATCCTAGTATAATAGCTCCTAATGCTAGAAAATTTTATTATTGAACATTAAATTACCCCTGAAAATAAGTGTTTTGAATATTGTAGTGTGGGCAATATTGCAAAGTCTTCCCGAAAAGCTGAATGTCCAACTGGATCATCAAGAGGACAGAGTTTTAATCAAAATAGACTATGCAGGACAAACATTATTTTAACATGGTCCGCAACTAAGCTATTTGTGAAAGTTCAGAAGGTAAGTGGGGGTAAGACTAATTATTTAACAGCAAAAGATAAACAAAACCATTGACACACCATCCATGAAATAAAGTTTCTTTTCAACATTGCCCATTTTCTTGAACGAAATTATCAGAGCTGGATATCAAACTCAGATTCTCAGATCATATAACTTTAACACGAAGGGTAAATTGTAGTATCCAACCCATTGGTTTGACCCATATTCTCCTAGTCTCCCTATGGTACAATCCAAAGCGGCATCCAATTGTTTACTTTGCTATCATATAGCCAGCCTCAAGTTTTCTCCTTTATTTTGTAATACAAAACCCACATAAACAGCATGGAAGCTAAGTTTAACTTCGGTCTCACAACATATAAGGTTTGATTTTCCATCTATGATTTGCTACTTTGCCACATCCCCGTGGTGTGAACCGGAAGAGAATATATTCAAAGAATTCTTGCAAATAGCTAGCTGTTGTAAAATGGATGATAAAACTCAGTGATTATGTGATAACGGAGCAAACCATGAGATGGCAAAGTGTCAAGTTTCATATCACAGTGAGGAATGAATATGAGTAAAAAATATTTATTCACATAACAACCAATTGTTGAGAAATCACCAGATAATTATCACTCACTTCGAACCATGTTGTATTTGTGCAGCTTTGTTCTTTGAAATAAAGTTGGTCATCTTCTCATGCAGCCGTTCACTAGCCTGTCATTGTCATCAATATCAAAAGGTATTCATGTTGCCTGAATCTAGAACAGTAAAGGCATTAAAGCAGGACATACATCTGCAATATGAGCATGCCGAAGCTCAAACCATACAGGATCATGATCCTCCAAAAGAACCTCTTTTCTCTCTGCTGGGCCACCAGATTTGCCAGGAACCTTAAAAATATAGTAGATTTTTGTTTATGTATAGAAGAGTGAACACAAAAACTCACAGTGAGAAGGGAAAATTGTAGAAGTTACTTCATGAACATATTTATTTCCGTCCATATTCAGCAAATCATGACACATGGCATCATAAGTCCATTCATGTATCACAGGAGCAATCTGCAAAATCAGAATAATATCCTCGTTGTAAACAACATCACCATCCGTCAAAAGAATATTACTAGTAAATGACAAACAAATGCAGCTAAGAAACCTGATCAATAGATCTGTCAAGAATGAGCAATTCGCAGGTCTCTGTCTGAGGAAAGTTAGGTATACTTTTTTTTTTATATTTCATTAGACAGTCCCAGATTCCAGCAGCAAGCTTTGTAGGAATAAGATCACGGAAAGTGGTCATTGTGGTTGCATCTAGGGACTTGGCAGCATGAAAGCGAACAGAAGGAAATTCCTTAAAAAAAATATTTACTTGCTTCAGAAGACTTCTCAATCAACAGTTTGAACAATTATAAACCATTGAGTACAATTAATTGTATCCTTGTCACAGATCAATATCCACATACTCTTAAAGAAACAAAAACTGTAGCAATTCGTTTTGCCATCACATTCAAACATGCAACACCTTTATAATTATTCTCTTCATCCCCAAATAGCACCTCTAATGCTCTCTCATTATTTGTGATGAAACCCTGCATTAACAGGACAAAAAACACCTCAAAACTGAAGGCATTCAATAGTGGAATGATGATTGCATCCAATAATGAAAGCATCTCAAAATTAGAAATTGATATATATTTCAAAATGGAAAGATCTCAACAACCCAGTTTCATGAATGTTGTGTGGAAGGTACACATGAATGATCAAATTGCAAATTGCACAGACAGACTTTCTAATCCACATTTTCTAGTTGTTAACTTTTCACTTCTTGGATAGTACTTCAACTTATTTCACATCAAGCTTCTAATGCTGCAAATTCAGCATAGTTTGCTTGCTCAGTTTATTCTGTGTTTCCCAGCACAGCCTTTGTTTATATCTCAGAAAGGTTTTCTCCCTACAGCTAACTCAGAAAATCCTGATTCATCACTTGAAACTTATTCTTGGCAATGTGGAACTGGACCAAGACAAGGAACTCTTCCACATATCATAAATTTTGAATTTATTAACAACCAAAAAGGAAGATTATAGTTATATTCATATTAAAAAACCAGACCTATATTATTGGTGAAAGGTGAAATAAATTAGAGTACAAGTGGGCAACCACATACCTGGTTGTCTATGGGGAAATACTCCAAATTCATCTGCATATGCCATCCAAATGAGGGGGAAAGTACAATAAGCAATGTCATTGATTGGGCAAAATTATGAATTCAAGCACAATCTAGTTTCTTTTTAAAAAATTCTTCACCTCTCTCAGTGCACCTAATCGAGCCAACACCTTTGCATCTTTCTTAATGTCCATTTCTAATTCTTTAGAAACAATTGAACTGAAGAAAACAAATGCCCTACAGGAACATGGAATAAAACAGACTTGAAAAAAAATAAGTTGTTGAAGGCTTGAAGCCATGATGAATTGCAGACAAGGGAGATATTATAGTGACCACCACGTACTTCCTGTACAAGGGTGTCTTTCCAGACATGTCTTTCATAAACATAATGACACTGCCAACAGAAATGGAGAGAAAATCACTAAATAGTAAATATGGACCAACTCAAGAAAAAAAGAGATAACTAAATTCCACATAAAAGCTAAATGAAAATGTCCCACAGCCAAGAGAATGCAGCATGTTAATTATTCAACAATTTACCTTAAAAAATGAATAATTAGAAGAGATAGATAGACAAAGAAATGCATCATCATGTGATTTGTAGAGAACAAAAAGGAAAAATCAAACAAAAAAGTAATGGAAGTAAAAAGCAAAGAATAATTAATGACATATTTGGAAATAAACATAATGATAAAATTAAATAAACAGTTTAATAACAATAAAAGGGAAGTTCATTGGCAGAGAATTTAAGAGGGATAAGTAAAACAAGTTAGAACTTAGAAAAAAGCAACAAATTATAACTTTCAAAATTCAAAACCCAATAGAATTTCATACCCCAAAATGTTTTGTAAACTTCATGTTTATCAAGACATTAATTGCACACTTAACAACAGATTGCACTATAACAGGACCAAAAAACAAAGGGTAGATATATTACTTCTCTCTGGTAGGCTCGATGAAATATATAGCATCCATGGTGGGCAATGGCTGCCTTCGCTTGTATATGTCTTCAACCACTACAAAAAGACCGGCAAACTTTCACAAAATACAACAAAAAAACTAAAGAAAAGGAGGCTTAATGGATCAGGTTTCCGCTGTTATGTAAATAACCTTACCTTACAAAGGTGTTCATAAATTGATGCAATCCAGTACAAAGAGCAAAAACCAAATAGAAAATATGAAACACAAAAGAAAAATGAAATTGAGTAGGTTTCCAATTTTGATTTTAAATACTGATTCAAAACAAACTGAACTGAATTCATGCAGACATTTTTAGCTTTATTTATGAAATTACCATACAACAAATACTTGAATATTTTCTTCCCTATTCTTTTTAAGAAAGATCTACTTAAAATTGTATAAGGGTATACAAACTACAACAAATACTTGAATATTTTCTTTCTTATTCTTTTTAAGAAATATCTACTTAAAATTGTACAAGGGTATACAAACTACGTGTATGTACTTTTTGCATATTAACACTATTATAAATGACAATTATTAAATAACTATGAATCTTGAAGAAAATATTCACATCTGTGCAATGCAAATTATACTTCATTTTTTTCAATTCCTTTCTTCTCGGAAGTTCATTTTTATGTTTTATTCCATCTGAAATATACCTTTTTTGGTTTTGGGTTATTTTTTGTTCTGCTGATGTGTATATCAATTTGTCCAGTTTTCTTATTTCCAGGACTGTACTTCTGAGTTTCATCTTATTATTTTGATGATAGTTATTTGTTTCCCGGTTTTGGATTAGCTTTAAAAGTGTTCTTGTATCTCCAGTACCCCTACTTAGGTAAGAGGAGATGCTATTTCCACAACTAGAACCCATGAAAACCAGGTCACAATACACAACCTTATATTATGGAAAACCCCACCCTTTATGCAAGAAATAAAAATTAATTGTACAAAACCGCCAATAGCTAAATAAATTTCTTCAATTATCTCTTACCATTAAAACATCGAGGCACAATAAAATAAGAAAAATCATGAGAAAACAATTTTTTGGTTGTAAGTAGAAAGAAAAATGATTGCTTACATGGAACACCTTCATCGTTGATATCACTCATCTTGCATGAGTGAGACATTATCTTTAAAGTAAGTTTGTCCATTATTAATACCTGCAGGCAAGCAACCCGTGAACCAGTAGTCCAGTATAAGATGGTAATCAATAAATTCAACTTTCACTTTATGCTTCTTAGTTTCTTTAATTCACCTTCAATACTTCACTCAAATGTATAATATGTTTATACTTGGCTACATATATGACAACTACCAACATGCATGTGCGTCTACCAGTATTTATTGCATGGAAACAAGCCCACAAAGTATAGTGCATAACTGCAAACTAGTATAGATATCTAGAGGAAATTCATTGAATACTACTCACCACAACCACAGTTCCAATGAATAAAGCAAGCACTTCAGACATGTGAATTATCTAATTAACTGTAAACTATAAACTTTGAATAAAAAATACAGAAGGGCCTGTCCTTCACTCCAATATGCAGAGCATGGTTTTAAATTGCGGTTTTGCCGGCACAATGTAATGGTTTTTTCAACTTGCCGCGATGCATTGCGGCCACTTAAGCAGCATTTTCGCAATGCTTTGGCATGGCGATTTGCAACAAAACCAGGAAACAGCCGCTACTGCAATTTAAAACTATGATCTAAAGTAAATGAGTCGAGGAAGAATTCATTAAACTAATAGCATCATCTACCTTCCAAGTTGATTTGGAATCCCCTGTTTTCGTTGACCTCAGCATTTCGTGTAATATTCCTGGAGATAATATTGGTGAACAGAAATTAAACAAGTTTATCTGAAAATAAACAATTTTTTTTTATACAAAAAAGACAAACCAAAAAAGGAAACAATACTAGCAAAATGTCGGGGGAAAATAAGCACTTCCATCATTCAAGACTTGTTTAACTCAGTCTATCCATTAATGCAAAGGACAAATCAGTGCCACATTGAATTTCTCCCCATTTGGAAGTTTTGGTACTCCAAATGTATTCAAAAGGCAGTTTCAAAAGGCACTTCCATCATTCAAGACTTGTATTCAAAAGGCAGTTTCTCTAACCCTTGTGCTTTTCCAATGTTTTCTCTCACACATTTGGGAATTCTCTCTCTCAGGGTTTTAAATTGCAGTTACAGCAACAGTCAGAATTTCATCACCATCCTTGATGATACAGGAAATTATGGACAAATTTCAATTGCAGTTGTGTATAGTTCAAAAACCTTGATTTTGACCAAAATCATGATCAGACCGTCTTTTAAAACATTACTTTCATTAATTCAAAGACGGATCCACCCGTCACACCATGTGCACGACTTGTAGCTTAATTCTCTCCATATATTATGATGAAACATGCTATGCCATTGTGTTTACACGAGAATCAATCGAAGCATATGATTAAAATTTCCAACATACTCGACATATAACCCAGAAATAATAATTAGCTACGCACCCATGGAATAGGAAAAGGAAGCAAAATCATCCTGTAAACTCAATCACTCCATTCCAACCAGAAGCACCAAGTAATGGCACAGGTTATTTTACAACACCAGCACCATGAACAACACTCCAAACTTAATAGGCAAACCCGAAACCTCTGAAATGGTTTTAAGTTTAACGCATAATCTAGTTGCCTTAACATGCTTGTCATACATATACACACACATTTATACATACACACATATATATATAAGATTGCAAAAGTAGAAAGCATGCGCGAAAGATAATAAACTTAGACAATTTGGCAACAGAGTAACATAAGTCGGAAAGCATGAAGAATGATTGATAAGTAACGCGTAAGAGAATATA